>OX421894.1:114257163-115507163 GCA_949128065.1 Beris chalybata
TATATTCGAGCTAAATAAGATGCTTGTTTCGCGTCAGAAACGTTTTGGCAAACATTGACACTTACCCACCTCATTATTCTACGTCTAGTGCAGTGGCGTAGCTAGACACGTTTTTGGGGGGGGGGGGGGGGGGGGGTTCAGCAATTTTTTTTAATATTGTTCAATTTGAACTTTAAATTGACCAGTAAGGTTCAATATTATCTACAAGTAGTTATTAGTAGTAGTAGTAGTACATATTATATACTACAATAAAAGAAAGAGAAATTTGTAAGTAATTAAACTCTCTTTCGAGCTCTAATGAAGCGATTCTCGAGATATCAAACTCGGAAGCCCTACATATTTTTACCGTATAAATTCTATCTATCTATCATTATATCTAGAGCAATTCAGAGGTATTGTTTTTTCTCACTCCCACACTCTTCACCAATATCGAAAACTTTTTGCGAACTATTCAAGTTGTATATTGTATTAAATTCAAGTTTCAGCTTTCTAGTATAACCGTTTGAGAATATCTAAAATCTCCGCTTACAATTGACCACAGTCACTTAAAGAAAATCCACCTGGTTTACACACTATTTCAGCTTACAAGGAATACAAAACGATTTCACAACCAGTTTTCGAACTGAGTGTGACTTAAGGGGGAACATCTGAGTAGAAAGCAGAAAAAATAGGTGAATTTTAAAAACTATTATCTCAAAAACTATGAAACATATCCAACAATAATGTGTGAAATTTTTGAAGAAACCGGTTCAGCCGTTTTCCGAAGATTTTGGGAACGGTCTTTGAAAAGTATGTTTCGAGATAATCGCGTTTGAATGACGAAGAGTTCACGAAGGGCCCATCCTGGTTAAATGCCCATAGCTTCCACAATTTTTGAAATTTTAACATGAAATTTACAGACAAAAAAATAAAAAAATTTTACTCAGATAATCCCCCATAAAGTAGGGAGATGGTGTAGCACCCATGTTTTCAACTTCGCACTAGAGAATGTCATCCGAAAAACCCTGGTCGACACTAATGTGACACTACTATTCAAGTCCACCCAATAGCTAGAACACCTCCTGTGCAACTACCCAGCTCTCGCTAGAAGACGGCTGAAAGCTCTGGGTGCTTCGACCTTCGCAAACCTTAAAGAAGTCTCTTTTAATAGCATGCAGAGATGGCTGAGGTCTAAAAATTCAAATGATGGCTTAGGTCTAAAAATTCAAATGATGGCTGAAATCTAAGAATTCAAATGATGGCTGGAGTCTAAAAATTCAAATGATGGCTGAGGTCTAAGAATTCAAATGATGACTGAGGTCTAAGAATTCAAACGATGGCTGAGGTCTAAGAATTCAAATGATGGCTGATTTGAATTCTTAGACCTCAGCCATCATTTGAATTCTTAGACCTCAACCATCATTTGAATTTTTAAACCTCAGCCAGCATTTGAATTCTTAGACCTCAGCCATCATTTGAATTTTTAGACCTCACCCATCATTTGAATTCCTAGGCCTCAGCCATCATTTGAATTTTTAGACCTCAGCCATCATTTGAATTCTTAGATCTTAGCCATCATTTGAATTCCTAGACCTCAGCCATCATTTGAATTCTTAGACCTCAGCCATCATTTGAATTCCTAGACCTCAGCCATCATTTGAATTCCTAGGCCTCAGCCATCATTTGAATTCCTAGACCTCAGCCATCATTTGAATTCTTAGACCTCAGCCATCATTTGAATTCTTAGACCTCAGCCTAGTATAATTTGGAGAGTATAGATAATTTCATATATAGTATTTTGAGGCTAATCTAGAAAAAAATGGTTACGAAACGGACAAAATCAATCGACGATGATTCATCGATAGCAAATAAAACGTATTATACTCGGTTGAGGAAGATAGCAAAGCTATCTTAAAACTTAGCTACTGGAGGACGAGGTCTTTAAATCGAGACGGTTTGAGGTGAAGAATTTAGGAGACCAGGATTTAGGATCTCAAGGGGATCGGGGTCAACAAAATTTAATATTATTATTAAGATTTTCTTAAATTTTTTTTACCGCGATCTCAACTAGGGAGATTGAGATATTCAAGGGAAAGACAAAGTCGTTATCCTTAAGAAAAACTTGCAAGGATAAGTTTTATTCGTATTATTTTTATATTGCGACAGCCTTGAACTTTAAAATAAGTCCTACTTCATTATTCTACGATAAAGACTAAGTACCAGAGATATGCATTTTCGAAGAGGACTCGGACACCATTTTTGTGAAATCTTTAACATACTATAACTAACAAAAAAATGAGATAGAAAAAAAATTGAAATCATATTTTTTTCTTCACTAATTCTTCGAGTACATAAATTTTCAAAAGAATCGGCGATGGTAAGTCACAAATTTTGTCATTTTTGGCGATTCTTAATGGAATAACCCAAACCCCAAAAGACCCCCCGGTCCTACGCCAGTGGTCTAGTGTTATGCCTAAATTGGCTTATCTAGAAATTTTTATTGATTTGTCTTACAGGTTTAAACCTGTCTAGCCAACTTGGAACTGGTATTTTGGCTAAACTGAGCTGAAAAATATTTTGCCTTTTTAAAGCAAATTACCGGAAATAGGGATGTTATTTTATACATAGATTCACAAATATAGGTGTACAGAGGCTAAGTTTTGGATGAGGTTAGCGAGTCGTTAAATCTGGAGACTCGTAGCTTCTCTGTATGTCCTGATTCACAAAAATTGTTATACAAGGAGTGGAGTTTGAATGAAGGTGTAGAGCCTTAAATTCGGTGCATATTTCAGAACAGGGTGTATCGAACTTATTGAAATCGGGCTTATATGAAAGCCTTTAAATAGTCGTTTGTTCTAATAATGTGGATCCGGGTAATAATCACGGACGAGCGTGTTGCTGACCAGTTCACCTCCTAGTGTTCCGTTGGTCTCGTAATGCAGTAACTCTAGCATTACCTCAAGGCCTAGGCCCGACTTGAGCTGTTGCGCCATTGATTATTAATAATTATAATAATGTATAACTAGAACATTGTTGCACTTACGTTTAACATCTATCATTTCGGCCATGGTCATCCTTGCTTCCACAGCAGTCAGAACGTCCACACGGTTCTACCATTAGGGGTGCAGAGGCACTAAATTAGCCTTTAATACAGGGCTGCAGGCACGTATCCAGGGGGGGGGGCCGGAGGGCCCGGGCCCCCCCGAAATCAAGTATAAAATTGTCTATTCTTTGAAATTTGAGTTTTTAGTCGATGGAAAATATTGGGTACAGTCGATCACTGTACCTATTATCGACCGGCATAGAAGAAACCTGCCCTAACAGGAACTGGCGTATATAGCTTCTTACCGTGGCTCTGTTCAAGATTTCTGCTATAGCTGCTTCGAAAGCATAGCATAGCAAGTCTGTAGCAGCTGTCAAATTCAGCCATAGCATGAAATAGCTTCTTCGGGTTTTGAACAGCCAAAAGCAGCTTGTATAGCTTACAACACATACATACGCAAGTAACGTTCTATATGACATATATATTAATAAAAAAAAGTAAAAATGAGCACTACCAGTAGTGTCCTTAAATTTTTCACTTTTTCTATTGTTAATAAATCATTATTTTCCATTTTAAACATTCAAAATGTCGTTGAGACGAAACTGACAGCGGCACATACATATGCATATTGCAATAGCCGCTTTCTAGCTACAGTCCGGAGTACAAGCAAGAAAAAGCAGCTATGGAAGCAGCTTTTTAAAAATCTTGAACAGATCCAATGTCAATTAGCAAGCACGAGAAAGCAGCTTCTTGGTTGCATTGAACACACAAAAGCATAAAAAAGCAGCTAATAGCAGCTATAGCAGAAATCTTGAACACACCCCGTGCTTCGCGGTACTATAGCCAAAATATCTAAACTCAACTCATCCCTATCAAACCTTCGAGATTTTGAAAAGACCAAATATGAAACGTCGCCAAGGTCAACCAACGATTACATCGTTTTTCAAGAAGCCGAAAGCAGATAATTTGGATGATGCAGAAAATGTTGATAGTGAGTAAAGTGACGTTTCGAATGCCAACTCCAAGGTTATGTTGTGATCGATTCCGAGGGAAATGAAATTCAATGTAGCTTTCGTTTGATTTTGTTTTGATTCTTTGATTTTGATAAATTTTGATTGTTTGATTTCGTTTTGTTTTTGATTGTTGACTTGATTCGGAACATGGCTTAGTGTATTTTGGTTTAGTGAGGATTTGAATTCTTCTAGTCAATTTTTAAAAATGCACGTTTTTATATTTTTCAGAAAATTTTTCGAACAATAGTGAGTGTAGTAACCAAAGCAGCCTTAGTTCCAAAGTCAACTCTGGACCGAAAACGGATTTCCGCGTCGAAGGCATAGACGACGAAAGTGAGTAGCATATTTCAAACTATCTTTAGCGAATATTTGACATTATGATAAATGGTTATATGGAATAAAAATTTTATTTTACAGATGAGGACAATATCTCTCATTTGGACTCCGATGACAACTTATCAGACCCAGTCACTTCTGTGTGGCAAGCAAATCGTTTCGATATTGGGAAGACGAACCGAAATTCTCTCGATGACACTAGACTGGAAAAAAGCCAAAGAATCTTTCAAAAAACACATGGAAAAAGAATATCACAAAGAGTGTGTTCTGCAAGCCACTTCATTCCTCAAGATATCAGTTGGAAAACAGCTTGATATAGCATCACAATTGGACAGTCAACGCACCAAAGAGATAGCTGAAAATAGGGCTGCAATCAAACCGATTATTCGCACGATTCTTTTTTGTGCAGAACAAGAATTACCTCTAAGAGGCGATCATGATAGTGGTGCCTTATCTTTGACACGACCTGAAAAAAAAGATGGAAAGTTCAGAGCTCTTTTGCGGTTTAGAATTGAGTCAGGTGATGAAGATTTAAAAAAACATGTACTCAATAGCTCCAAAAACGCTACTTATATGAGTCCTATCATCCAAAATGAAGTCATTCAGACATGTTCTGACATTGTCACTGAAAAAGTTATCGACAGAATCTCAAAAGCAGAATGTTTCAGTCTTCTTGGCGATGAAACAATGGATGTTTCAGGGACCGAGCAGTTATCACTATGTATCCGGTACGTCGATATCCCAGATCTCCAAGCTCCGGTTCTTCGTGAAGATTTTGTCGGATTCATCCCAATCAACGATCAGTCTTCTGAAAATCTGGCAAACGTTATTCTGCAGCGATGTGATGAGCTCAATCTTGATATGACCAAGTGTGTTGGGCAAGGATATGATGGGGCAGCAAATATGGCAGGTCATTTAAGTGGAGTTCAAACAAGAATAAGAGAAAATCATCCCAAGGCAAGATACATTCATTGTGCCAGTCACCGTTTGAACCTTGCTCTGTCGAATGCCATGTCTGTTCCAGCAATACGCAACTGTCTTGGAGTTGTTAGTCAAGTTGTAAATTTATTCAGGAATCATTCGAATGCAAACAAAATTTTTCAAGAAACTATCCAAAAATATGCTCCAGACAGTAAAAAGAAACGACTTCTCCGGCTTTGTGACACAAGATTTATCGAAAGGCATGACAGTATCATTGTATTCTTAGAACTTCTCGAATGCATCGTCATAGCTTTAGAAGAAATCGCTCAAAGAACGTGGACCATATCTTCAACGGCATCAACTCTTCACGCAGCGAGTCAAAAAAGTGAATTTTTAGTGAGCATTGTCGTTTGTGAAAAATTGTTCAGCTTGACCCTTCCACTGTCGATTTTCCTTCAAAATAAATCTTCAGATTTAGTTGCCGCTGTGAAGTATACAAATGAAGTATTGAGTTCACTCTGACAAATGCGGGAAACCGCTAACGACACTTTCAGAGAAATTTTTCAAGTGGCGTCGAAATTTTCTGCAGACCTTTTTGACGCTGAACTTCAAGCTCCCAGAGTCTCATCACGACAGAAATCTCGTGCAAATCCGCAAACGACATCGAATGAAGATTATTTCAGGGTCACCACATTCATTCCTTGTATTGATACTTTGATACAAAATTTGACAGACAGATTTATCAAGAACGAAGATATTCTATCAAGTTTCCAACTGCTGCTGCCAGGATATGCTTGCGAAAAGAAGATAAATGAACTGGAAAATTTAGGTCCATACTTTCAAGACGAAATGCCATTGTCCGCAGTTCAAGCTGAGTACAAGTTATGGTGTGCCAAAATATCATCAGTTGACCCATCTACCGAAATTTTGAAACTGTTGGAGTATTGTGACGGAACATTTTTTCGCGCGATAAATCTTCTTCTCAAGGTTATGGCTACTCTTCCAGTCACAAGATCGTTTTCGACAATGAAGAGGATAAAATCTCTAAAGCGTAGTGTGATGGGCCACGACAGGCTAAGTGCACTCGCGATGATGTCAATTCACTGGGATATTGTTGTTGATACGGAGGAAGTACTCGACCGCTTGTCGAAGAAAAAATCGAGAAAGTTACTCATTTAAGGTGTATGTTCTGGAGAAAAATTAATATTGATAAAATTTTGTTATTAGCAGATATTTTTTGTTCAACATAAAGAATGCTTAAACTTCTTTCAAACATTATAGCAGCTGTTTTTTTGTACACCAAGCTTTAACGTAAAAGTACACATTTTTTAGTGATTTTCGTCCTTGAGCCCCCCCCCCCCCCCCCCCCGAAACGAATTTCTGGATACGTGCCTGCAGGGCTGCCGTTTGTTCTTGTTCTAGCGCAGTATTATAAGAAGAAACACTGCAGTATTTTGCAGTATCGAATAATCTTTTAAGTTCGTAGAAGTTAACACATCACTACCTTCCAAAAAAACACATATTTTTAATGATTTTGCACGTTCTGATAACACATATGTAGTTCATAACATTTGTATAAAATATATTGCAGAACAGAACTCTTTTATTATTCGTGGGTACACAACACCTGGCAAACGAAATTTACACAAAAATATAGTATTGTAGTACCTACCACAATATTAATCAAGGTAATACTGAAAAATGTATGACAGCGAAGCAGTGCCTGAAAAAGCTGGTACATTATGTTGCGAATTTGTACAGGAACGGTTCGAACTACCGATTGAACGTCAAAAATGGCACTGCCGGAATTCTTGGGCGAAAGGATCATCCATCTGAACAGGAGTAGCACACTCACACTCCCGCAGTCGTTAAGATGTAGACTGTGCCCAAGGACAAGATATGAAATCGTAACGGCAATTCAGTAGTTGCAAACGGCCAATGTGCTTGAATACGATCCCGATCTTGAAACTAGCGACCCACTGCCCGCCCTTATGGCGATACTCCACCGCGAACTATGTTGACATTGACAGACATGAGCGTGAGGCTACGAGATACTGGTGGCTCAATCAATAAGACGTTTAGTTAGTTTTTCTAAAATAAGTTAATTAAGTAATTAAGCTGACCCAAAAAAATAAATGAAACTGGAAGAAGTACTAACCTTGTTACCAGCTTCCCTAGTTATAAGGCATGCCGAACCGAGACATTCGCTACAGGAACTGATAGCCTTCAGCTATAGGTACAGGTGACGAATGGCTCGGCCCGAAATAGTTCTAAGAAAAATTTGTGTATGAAAAATTGATTAGGAGTTAGTTATTCTTTCCGGTGTCAGTGAAGTGAAACTCCAACACGGAGTCCCCGACTGTGGACTAACCGCCATCCCTGAGGATATGACAAATTTGGAAAGAAACTTCACTGGGGAAGCCAGTTCATCATAAGATTGTGTTGGACTAGGTCCGAAGAAGCTGTTTCGTCATCGGAGGGCATAGACTCTTCAGAAGGTGTATTCTTGCCTACTAACCGAAACACCTTGACAGCTGGTGGGATCGCTGAGGTAAATTCTATACCACATATGAAAAATTGTTAAATTTAAGAAACATTGTATTAAATTAAATAAAGTGATTCTTATCCCACCTAAATAATTCCTTCTCGATGCATTAATAAATGCTAATGTTGTATGCTGGACTGAGCTGTCCGCGGCCGGGAACGGTGGTTTCTGCTCTACTATTCTCGAATAGTGGAGCATGATGCTGCTGGCCCCGGCGGCGGAGAGTTCGGCTCAAACCCTAGTTTGAAGTTAGAATGTAATTGTTAAATTGATGTAATATTGGGTTTTTTTTTGCTATTTTCCCAATAGTTTATTTTAATGATAAGTATACATTAAGAATATAATTAAATAAAGAGACTCTGATCCCCCCCCCCCCAAAACATCCCCCCGATAAAATGTATATCTTAGAGTGCCCATTGAGGCCATTAAGAACGGTAGCAGCTTAGATATAGACACATTTTAGCTTTAGGATTAAGATAGAAAACCTGTTTTCATTAAGATGCATTAAGAACTTACGGCAAATAAAGCACTTTTGAAATCTCAAAATTAAAACGTTTGAAAGCTTATAGCTCTCAAACTCTTTGAGATATTAAGTTGAATTTTTTTTTGTTGGTAGACTGAGCAGACCCTTTCATGTGACCACTTTTTTGGTGGTGGGGGTATAAGGGGGGAGGTGGGGAAAAGCGTTTTAGACGAACAATTTTGGTTTCTAGATCTCAGTATCCGCTTAGGCTAGGAGACTGAAACTAGCAATTTGTATAGAGCATCGATGGTGGACCCATTTGCAAAAAAAAAAATTATAATATTGGTGAGGGGGTGTGGGAGTGGGAGGAAAAAATAATGCGTCCAAAACGCTCGAATGCCGAGTTCAAGACATTCTAAAATGCATATCTCCTAATCGGTTAATGTCACAAAATTTAAACTTAATGAACATCTGTGGGTATACTGGGAGAATAAATCGAAAACCAATTTTTGAGTTGAGGCAGTGGTGTACAGAGTTGGGGGGTGAAAACCTTTAGATTACGACATCTTACGAACCAATTGCACTATAAAAACAAAATTCGGATTATGTATTAGGGGCCGTACACATACTACGTCACGCAAATTTTGACTATTTTGGAGCCGCCCTCCCCTGTTGTCACACTTTGTCGCAAAATGTCATCCTCCTCCCCTCCGCTGTGACGTCACAAAGTTTAGTATGTTTCAAAAATAATCACACGAAGTAGAGCTAATATTCATGTTTTATTTAAAATAAATGAAAAAAAAAAAATTCATAAATAATAGGTAAGTTTTTTTGCGCACTTATCTAGATCAGAGCAGGTTAGAAAATTGCATACAAAATAACAACAACATTGCAGTTTTTATGCCATTTTTTGTAACTTTTTTCCATAGATAGTAGACTAGATTAGAGAATTTAACGCAAATAGCTACTTCAGAGTTCAGTTAACTGCAAAAGGATAAAACAAAAGAATATTGATGAGACTCATGATTGGGATTTTGTTACATATAAATATATGGTATATTGCAGGGCTGCCAGTAAATTATTATGATATTAATTTGAAAAGTTCCGTTCCGATTTTGTTACGTCACATCTTTCAGATGCCTCCCTTCCCCTATGTCACACTTTGTCACATTTTTGCAACCACCCCCCTACCCCTTTTCTTGTGACGTAGTATGTGAACGGTCCCTTAAGGTAAGCAAATAAAGTTTTCTGAAAGAAAATGTTTGAAAAAGGGTGGTGGAGTATGGTACTGGGGGGATAAGATTTTTTTTTTAAAATTACGTCTCATATCTCAAGAACAGTGTAGATGATTAGAATTTTTACCAGAAGTATGTCAAATAGACTTCTAGCAGAAACCAAAAATTTGGGGTGTGGGTGTAGAGGGTGAAAAGGAAAAAGTTATAATGTGTATATCTTTAGAACCTATAATGGTATAAAGCTGAAACTTGGTATTAAAATAAAATTATAGCAGTGCCATGTTGGAAAAAAATTTTTTTTTTTTAGGGTTAGTATGATACGGGGGTGGGGGGTGTTTTTCCTAACTATGGAACGGATTATGCTAAAAAACTGAAACTCGGTGTGGGTATGTAGATCAACTAGAAAAGTAAGGCTGATTAAAAAAAAAATGAATATCGATTGGCGTTCGGAAAGGGGGCAACAAAAATTATCAGTGAAAATAGAATGCATATACTTTCACGATTTTCGTCATATCTACTACGTCTGCCCAAATATTGAATTCGTTTTTATTCTACGGATTATTTTGAAATTCAACCCCTAAGGGGGAGCAAAGTGGCTGTATACATTGTCATGAACTCTGCCATATCTCTCAGATCTGAACAGATATCGAGTATCTTTTCACTTGCACGGGCTTGTTTAATAATCACCTATTTTCAAGTTTTTTCCTTTTTCAACCCCTATACGGCATCCCAGAATATGACCTAATTAAGTACTTCATACGTAATTCTAACCGCTTCCCGATCTTTTTGTAAGGTTTTCATGCATAGTACCTACACCGCATCTCAGAATTCAACGCGTTCCGAACTTCTGCCGAAAAAATCGTAAAGTTGCACCCAGACTGTTGGCAGATTGCATTGAATAATTATTTTCTGTTTAAACTGAAATTATGTGCATTTCTTGAAGCAATGGACACTGTAAAGATTTTATGTAAACGAATTCGTGCGTTATGTTTTTGATAAATAAAAATTTTTAAAGCCTTGGGGTTGAACGCCCAAATATCTAGAGCCGGTGGTGAATACACATAACCATTTTATGGTTGATATATTTCTCGAATCGCAAGTGGTTTTGTCACAATATGTTAAAATTTTGACTAGCAGGAAACATCGTTCCGGCAATATAGTCAGAATTTCTGGATGTTGTCTTAACTAAATGAAGCAAATGAAATAACAACATGAAAGCAATTCAGTTTTACAGCCCTATCTCTGCAATAAAACAAAAACAGCAACAATATTCAAATTTTCTGGGTTGCGGAAGAAAAGCACATATCATCGTATCGTGATCGCAATCGTGAATAACAAACCTTAAGAAACTTTTTTTACTTTTATAGCGTTATAAACAATAAACCTATGGGATTCAAACATTTCAAGAATTTGGCTGAATGGTTGAATCGTGTTTGAGAGGGGCCGACGAACGAAAATAATTCCCCCGATCACACCCCATATGCAACTAAATTTACTACTTTACCATCCAGCTCCTCCATGAATATCAAATTATATAAGAATCTGCCCTTAAGGCCAAGTACACTCGGTTGGCATCCGTTCGAAGGTAGAGTCCTTATATGCAAATATTCATAATGGAATGGGGAGAAGAAGGATATACGAGTATGCGAAACAAACTTAATGCATGCCAACCTCGCCAACAGAAACCATCTTCCCGAAACTGCTGCCGAAGCATATTTAAAGGGTTCATGAAAATGCAAAATATGCTCATGCATAGTTAAGTCGAGCACCAACTGAAAAATTGCCTTTAGGCAACATGCGAATTTTTCATGAAAAAGAAATTCGAAATTTTTGAAAAAGAAACATAAGTCGGTCGTCATCTCCATCTGAGACGGAGTAGAAGAAAATTTGTGTTTTTTTTCGAGAAAATAACCATGCCATTACCTGCACAATCTGCTTGCCGCAAGGCTTCCTGGTTTAAGAATAACCTCCCAACAAGATACATCTCATCCTCTTTAAGGTCACGTTGAGAAAAAAATTCATTTTGTTTGTTATTTGCCTGCAGTTCAAGCCAAACTACGAACAAGTTGTAAGTCTTCGTGACCTTTTGCTTTTTGAGCAACTGTTGACTACAGGTGAGCTAGGGTTGACATAGTAATTCGATTAAGACATGCCACGAGGAAGAGAAATGTCCTGAATGGCATTTTACGACGGATAGTTGTGATTGCGAGCAGTTGGTTTTGAGATGGTACACTCTTCTTACTAGTAATTCCTAGAATTTACAATTTATCAATTCTGTTTTAATTTGAGTTTTCCGTTCTGTTGCTGTATTTTTTTTACACTGCCTGCTTTTTTTAGCCAAATAAAATCAAATCTAGCAGCTGCCTAAGGCCTCCATGTACACGTTAAATGCAATTTTGATAATTTATGACTGTTATTTTTACCAATATTTCACGTTAATGGCAAAAAAAGAAACAAAATAAAATTACACCACTTTATTAGCTGGTATGTAAACTAGGTCATCCATAGAGAAAAAATTCAAAACTGTATTTGGAAAAAATTATTACTACTAGAACAACAGCCTTTGAACATTTTTTGAAATGTGTAAATTCGATTTTTTAAAACGCATATTACCAATTTCTTGAATAATTAACATGTCATTTTCATTAATAGGTGTTTTTTTCGCATCAGAGTAGATTAGAAAATTTATATGCAAAGCAAAAACAAAATTGCTGTATTATGACTTTTTAATAACTTTTTCCATAGATACCTAATCCTGTGAGCTTATTCCCAAGTAACACAACACAACTTCTTTTTCCATGACAGAACTTTAATTGCTGTCATAACGTTGTGCCAACCATCACAATGGATAAAAAGTCACAATAACCAAAAGGTTAGAACTAAGAGTTGCTCCAACGTTGGCACAGAAGGCAAAATAACCAAATAACTGTATGACTTAATTTTCCATTTTTACAGAGTTTTAGTTGCGGTCATTTCGATCACAATGGAAGGAGTTCGCATTTTAACAGAAGAATAGTTGTTACAACCAATCTTCTGTATTTACAACCTTTTCTCTGTAGCGACAGCTCTTAGGTCAATAATT
Organism: Beris chalybata; assembly: GCA_949128065.1. Classification (NCBI taxonomy): domain Eukaryota; kingdom Metazoa; phylum Arthropoda; class Insecta; order Diptera; family Stratiomyidae; genus Beris; species Beris chalybata. Next base: position 114,269,781 of record OX421894.1, read on the forward strand.
TCATTGCTTTGGCGATGTCGTGGGTTCAATTACCACCATAAATTATTTATAAAAAAATTTCAGTTGCAATTGGATTCGAAATATTAATATAAATAGTGAACAGTATATTTAAAAGCAATTAGTTCTGAGCGATACTTTTCAGTTTAAGAAATTATTTTCTTTTAAACAAAAATAAAGTTGCGATATTATTAATTACATCAATTTCATCGGACAAACCATCGACTGGAGTGACTCTATAAAATATCTTGGCGTGATCCTTGACAAAAAGCTTATCTACAAAGACCATGTTGAAATGACGTGCTCCAAGGTCTCGAAAAGCATTCATGCTCTTTACCCCCTAATTAACAGGAATTCCAAGCTTTCGGTAAATAATAAACTCCTAATTTTTAAGCAGGTCATTCAACCTATAATATCGTATGGCGCTCCTATATGGCGTCATAGTTCCGCTTCTCATCAAAAAACATTGCAAGTCACCCAGCATAAATGCCTAAAAATACTGTTGAATTTACCCTACGACTTCTCTACTAAACGCCTACATAAGATAGCTAACGTGCATAACATAAAAACACTGGCCGACAAAAGACTTGAGTCCTTTTTAAAGCGATGCCAATATATACGTAACCCGCTGGTTGCATCGTTCCTCTAGATCATGCCTTACATTGCATCTTCTTTTTTCACTATATCCTGCAGTTTGTCACGCATTATCATAGCCCGGTATCCATGTTAATAACTTGGTAATCCTTTAGTTCTAAGTTAGTTTTAAGTAGCTTAAGTTCAACAGGCAAGGTTTTTGCTCTTTACTTTTCCTTGGCAAATTATAATAAACAATTCAATTATTTCTTTTCCACATTGCCCAAGTGCTATAAATTTCACAACTTAGCTGTTAAGATGATAAGTCTAATCTCTAAAACATTATTGTTCTGTTAATGCATTTTGAAATATTATAAATAAATATTGTTTGAGTTTGAGTAATTACATCTCTATCTCTGTAACAGTACTTTTTTTCAATCTCATTTTACCATATATAAAGTTTTTGATAATCATAATTTTGAGTTTATTAAGTGAACTTTCAAGCTGATGCGTCAAGCAAAATTTAAAATGGCTTTTGCAAACCAAAAAAAAGCACGGCTCTACTTTTTATAGAAATTTTAATAAAAACTTCTAACGGATGTGTGAAGAATCAATGCAAATTAACACGAGCACGTCGGAAATGCCAAGTACGGGTATTGTTAATAGTACAACGACGTGTAAGTTTTAAAGTCACAAAAATAGCAATAAATTATCAATTCAACATATCGGCGTAACTTCAGACAATAATGACTGCAGAGGAAATGCATTTGAAGCCCCCGAATTTTTATATAATACCCCCTATTCAGGACCGAGTCACAAGTCACAAAGTAGGCCGAGAGTCTCAATTTTGTATGAATTTTGAATTAATTGAGACTTTTTTGATATGAGACTCTGATCCTGAGTAGGGAGGAATATCTCATCATAGGACGAAAATTCTGAGAACAATGACGTAGGGGATATCGTAAAAAAGTGGGCACTAACCCAAAGTATTTCACATCTTGCACTCAAGGATCTTATTTTCATCATCAATCCTTTTTTTGATTCAAAGTATAAGAAACTACCGAGAGCCTCGAAACTTTGTTGTCGACAACAAGACACATGTTGACTACTCCAATGGGAACAGGAACTTATTGGCACCATGGCCTGAAAAATTGTTGTTCTATACTAATCTGCCTTAATTTTAACATTCATGGATTGCATATATTTAACATAATACAAAATCATACATCAAAAATCAGTTCGTATTTAAAAAATTGCAACTTCTTTTCCTTACTTTTGGACGCTTCTGTCCACGAACATATAATCACGTATAATCAATCTTTTAAATATTACCACGGTGGCGCAATGGACTAGTGCATTGCGACTTGTACATGTACGAAAATCTCTTCAGAGGACCCAGGTTCGATCCCGCCGTCGATCGATGTTTTCAGAATAAAACTTTAGGTACTTAAAAATATATGACACTGAAATTGATCTAATTTATAGTAGAATAATAGCGCCGCAGCGAGCGAAAAGTAATAAAAGCAACTGAAAAAAAAAAAATTAAAGTAAGTACCTAGAGAAGAATTTTCTTTTTATTTCGTTATTTTCAAAACTCATTCGCAACTTTTTTGATGTTTAAAAGAAGATTTAGTCAGGGCAACTTATTTGCTGTTTTAAGGTTGTTTTACTTTATTAGTAATAATACAGTATTGTTATTAATTTAAAAAAAAAAAAAAATTTGCTGCCCTCAATATTTTTTTTTCCACGTTTCATGACTAGTAGTCCGCCGTACGCCGTACGCCGACCGCCCCACGCAAAATCCTTTGAAGGCTTGTAGCTGTGAAACCAGTGGAGCTATAATATTACAAATTTTTCTTAGAATAGACTGGGTACACTCCTTAAATTGACATTATTTTCAGGGGACGGGGTTTGAGGGGGAAGGTGGGGGAAGCGTTTTAGACGAAAAATTTTTGTTTCTAGATCTCAGCAACCGCTTATGTTAGGAAACTGAAACTAGGAGTTTCTATAGAGCTTTGATAGGGGACCCATTTGCAAAAAAATTACTGATATGGATGAAGGGGTGTGGGAGTGGAGGGGGAAATAAGGAGTCCGAAACACAAAAAAGTCGCGATCGACACATTCTAAAATTTATATCTCCTAAACCGTTAATGGCAAGCAATTACAACTTAACAAATATCTGTAGTTGTACTAGGAGAGTAGATTGAAACAAAATTTTTGGGTGGGGGTAGTGGCGTACGGGGGTGGTGGGGGTAGTGGCGTACGGGGGTGGTGGGTGAAAAATTTTAGTTTACGATATCTCACAAACCAATGGTACCAGAAAAACAAAATTCAGTTTGAGTATTAAGCTTGATAAATACAGATTGCTCAGAGTAAAATATTTGAAGGGGGCGGGGGAGCATGGAAGTGGAGAGGATAAGAATTTTTCAAAAATAACACTTTTCATATCTCAATAACGGTGGTGGTAGATGCTTCAAATTTTTACCAGAAGTAGGCCTAATAGAACTCTAGTGGGGTGTGGGTGTAGAGGTTCAGGGTGGGAAAGGGTGAGAAGGGAAAAGTTCCGATGATTATATCTTAAGAACCTATAACGATAGAAAGCTGAAACTTGGTATTTAGATAGAGCTATAGTAGCGGTATGGTGGAAAAATATTCTTTTTTTAAGGGGTAGTTTGCTACGAGGGTGGAAGGAGTTGTTCCTAACTTTAGAACGGCTTATGCTAGAAAGTTGAAACTCGTTACGTATAATATGTAAATGAACTAGACAAGTAATTCTGATAAAAAAAAATCAAATATCCATTGGAGTTCGGAAGCAAGTGTAAGTGAAAATAAAATGCATATATTTTCACGATTTTCGTCATAACTACTTGGTCTTTCCAAATATTGAACTCATTTTTATTTTACGTATTCTTCATATGAATACGTAGAATGTGTTTTCAACGTTTTTTGAAATTCAACTACGAAGGTGGTGTAAAGTGGTTGTATACTTTTTCATAAATTCCGGAATATCTCTCAGGTCTGATCAGATATCGAATATCATTTCACTTCCACGGACTTTTTTAACAATCACCTAATTTTAAGTTTTTTTCTTTTTCAACCTCGAGGTACATCCCGGAATATGACCCAATTATATAGTTCATATGTTACACCCTATTCTAACCGCTTCCCGAACTCTTTGTGAGGTTTTCAGTCACATAGTAGCCTACGCCGCATCCCCGAATTGAACGCGTTCCGAACTTCTGCCGGAAAAATAATAAAGTTGCGCCCAGACTGTTGGCAGATTTTGTGGGTTTGCTACAACGTCCTCACAGCTGCATTCTATCTCCCATTTTTAACTTCACAACGGTGCCACTGGCGTAGGAACGGGGGAGGGGGGATAACCCTCCCCCCGAAATGTTTTGCTCACTTTGTAAGTTATATTTTTTTTTAATTCAGCAGCACGAAAAAGTTAGAATGTAGTAGCGTTGAACAAAAGTCTGTGAAGACATTTCAATACTGCTTGATTATTGTTGGTCTCAAATCTCCAACTTCATTTGTTTTCTATAGTAACAAAGCGTGCGCAAGTGTATACAAAATATTGTCGTATAGTGATTTTTTAAATAGGACTTCAAAAGAAAGGATATTATCGACCGATCACCAACAATTATGGGCCGGTGATCGATAAAAAAAAAGTTGAATCTCTCTACTAACAATGATAATTCTTCAATGTGAATGATACAAGTAGGTTGTAGCTATCAACGCTTATGAATTCAAACATTTGGATCATTCCATCAAGAATCGTCAAAAATGATAAAATTTGTGACTTTCCGTCACCGATTCTTTTGAAAAATTATGTAAATACTATATAATTGCAATTTTTTGTTTCTATCTCATTTTTTTTGTTAGTTATAGTATGTTAAAGACTTCGCAAAAATGGTATTTGAGTCCTCTGCGAAAATTCATATCGCTGGTACTTAGTCTTTATCGTAGAATAATAAAGTAGGGCTTATTTTAAAATGCAAGTTTGTCGCAGTATAAAAAAAATACGAATAAAAATTATCCTTGGAAGTTTTTCTCAAGGATAACTATTTTGTCCCTTAGACTTGAATAATTCATTCGCGATTAACTTGGGATCTCAAGAGGATCGGGGTAAAAAAATCTAAGAAAATCAGTGGTTATCAATTCAGGCTAGTTAAGTTCTTAATAACAATATTAGACTTTTTTGACTCCGATCCCCTTGAGATCCCAAGTTAATTTTTTGGTGTTTTGAAAAACAAAAAATTAAAGATACGCATTTTCAGATATTCAAGGTTAAAGGACAAAATCTTTATCTTTGAAAAGGAAATTGTATTTCAATTATTTTTCTCACTAGTTCTTCAAGTACACAGATTTTCAAAAGAATCCGAGATGGTAAGATGGCAAGATGGCGATTCTTAGTGGAATGATCCATTTAACTTTAATATTTTAATATAACAAAACGAAGTATAGTGGTCGAAATAAAAAAAAATTACAAGCAGACACCAAAAACGCAAAAAAAAAACATTTTTAACCCGTCTGTATATCGTCCGTCTTGCGCCAAATCGTTTGAGGAGTACAATACGTTTTATTGATTATCGACGGATCATCGTTGATTGATTTCGTCCGTTTCGTTGCCTTTTTTTTCCAGATTAGCCTGAAGATATACCTATGAAGTTGTGTATATTAACTTTCCAAATTATACTCCGAAATCGGTATATTCTGTCTGATTGGCGTTCTCTTTCTTGTGTGCGTTGTGGCAGAGTCAAGATTGACAAATACCTCCTAAGCACTAGGGAAGGATCTTGCGAAGATGACATAGGTATATCGTCAGCGTATGCTACAAGTTGGGTGTCCTATTAGTGTCGACCATTGTTTTTCGGATGACATACTCTAGTGACAAGTTGAAAATCGTGGGGCTAGACCATCTCCCTGCTTTGAATCACATTTAGTTCGAAAGCTGGTTGTGGGATCATTTTGTATTCTTTGTAAGTAGAACCGTTTATACTAAAAAGCTGAAATTTGAATTTATATAAAACTTGAATAATTCTTAAAATATGCTCGATATCGGTGAGTGTGGGTGTAAGAAAAAACAATACCTCCGAAATTCTCGAAAGCTGAGATCGATATAGAGATATTCCAGAGTCTTTTTCGTAAACGGTTAATGTCGACAGTGAAGTAAGGAAGTGGGGGAATTTTTGTAAAGAACCACGTCTCATATTTCAAGAACTGTTCGATAAAAGCTTATTATTTATATGGGAAAAAAATTGTAGCGTTTCCGAGTTTCATATCTCGAAAATCGGTTATGGTATACAACTAAAACTTGGTAGGTAGAGCTATAGTTGTGGCAAGTTCTAAAAATAAGACTTTTACTAGGGTATCATGATACAGAGAGAGTGATGATAATTTTTGCACAATAGGAAATTGGCTTTGTAGAGCTCCATTACTCAAAAATTTGCCCAATTCTAATATGAATCTTCCTTGCACAGACAAAACAAAATATCTTGGGGTTACTCTCGATAAGACACTGACCTCTGAAAAACACACCGCTTTAATTGGAGACAAGATTGAAACGATTAGAGTTTTATATCCCCTAATAAATCGCCGATCTGTGCTAAGCACTGAAAATAAAATTATTATCTACTAGGTAATTTTTAAAAGTATATATCTGTATACGGCCCCAGTTTGGCATGATATCTCAAATTGATATCAAAAAATTGCAAATTGCCCAAAATAAAGTCCTCAAATTATTTCTAAGACCACCCTGGTATTTCTCCACGCGGAAACTTCATGAAATTGCAAATATTTCAAAAATAAAGGACAAGATGGACATCATTCATCAAAAATTTGTTGAACGAAGTTCGATATCGGAAAATCCACTAACCTCAGGATTAGCTAATTAGTTTATATTTAGTCTTAGGTTATTTCTAGTTTTAAGAATAGTCTCAAGTTGTATTTATAAGGTCTTTCGCTTTGCTGTATTTCCTTAATCTTATATACTAATTACACCAACGCCAACGTCTTACGACCAAATATAAAAAACATTAGTTGAAATGGGTAGGGGAAGGTGCTGTACCTCAGTCCAAATTTTTCATTAACCCTTAAATCTATTAAACCAATAGCAAATGTAAATTAGGAAATACTACATATGAAAGCTTATTTGTTTAACCACAAAATTAATTATATCTGGAAGTGCTGTGACTAAATTTGGTGGATCCTGAAACGGTTTTTGGAGTGAATCACAAACGGTCAAAGGTACAACTATAGGTTGTACCTTGATCCGCTGCTATTTGTACCTTGGATCTTATAAAAAATAATTCAATTTTAAAGTTGAAATCCTGAGTAATATTGTAACATTCTTTTATTTAATTTAATTTATGTTTTTCTTTAAAAAAAAATAAATTAAAGTTATAAATTAAAAAAAAAACAAGAAAAATTCATAATAAGAATAAGCAACTTGGTTGTCTAGCTGAAATAAACAGTAGTGTAAAAGACGATTCGCTGCTGTCTGCTTCAAAATCCCCCTACTACCTCTGAGGATGTAATTTCAGCAAGAAAGTCCCTTTTGGTTACAATTTTTTTTTAATGTATGTAGCTAACATAGTTTAAGGTATAACCAAAAAAAATCTGCCAACAGTCTGGGCGCAACTTTATTATTATTCCGGCAGAAGTTCGGAACGTGTTCAATTCGGGGTTGCGGTGTATGTTACTATGTGACTGAAAACCTAACAAAAAGTTCGGGAAACGGTTAGAATAGGGTGTAACTAATGAATTATATAATTGAGTCATATTCCGGGATGCGAACTAGAGGTTGAAAAAGAAAAAACTTAGAAATATGTGATTATTAAACAAGCCCGTGGAAGTGATATGCGTTATATGCTAAATATGCGTTATATACTAAAAAATCTGCCAACAGTCTGGGCGCAACTGTATTATATTTCCGGCAGAAGTTCAGAACGCCTTCAATTCGGGCATGCGGTGTATGTTACTATGTGACTGAAAACCTAACAAAAAGTTCGGGAAGCGGTTAGAAAAGGGTGTAACATATGAATTAAATAATTGGGTGATTAGGTGATTATTTAACAAACCTGGGGAAGTGAAAAGATATTCGATATCTGATCAGACCTCAGAAACATGGTGGAATTCATGAAAAAGTATACAACCAGTTTACACCCTCTTAGGGGTCGAATTTCAAAAAATCTTGAAAACACGGTCTAGGTATTCACATGAAGAATCCGTAGAATAAAAATGAATTCAACATTTCGAAAGACCTAGTAGATATGACGAAAATCGTGAAAATATATGCATTTTATATTAACCGATATTTTTTTTGCCCCCCCTTCTGAACGCCAATGAATATTTGAATTTTTTTTTATCAGAATCACTTTTCTAGTTGATTTACATATACGTACCGAGTTTCAACTTCCTAGCATAAGCCGTTCTGAAGTTAGGGAAAACACACCCCACCACCGTACCATACTACCCTTAAAAAAAATGTATTTTTCCACCATGCCACTACTATAGCTTTATCTAAATACCAAGTTTCAGCTTCCTATCACTATAGATTCTTAAGATATAAGCATCGGAACTTTTTCTTTCTCACCCTTCCCCACCCTCACCCTCTACACCTACACCCCAAACTTTTTTTGCCTACTAGGGTTATATTAGGCCTACTTCTGGTAAGAATTTGAAACATCCATCTTACACTGTTATTGAGATATGAATCGTGTTATTTTTGAAAAATTCTAATCCCTCCCACTTCCGTGCTCCTCCACCCCCTTCAAATATTTTACTTTGAGCAATTTTTATTTATCAATCTTTATAATAAAACCGAATTTTGTTTTTCTGGTCCAATTAGTTTGTGAGATATCGTAATCTAAAGTTTTTCACCCCCCCACCACCGTACGCCACTACCCCCACCCACAAATTTTGTTTCAATCTACTCTCCTAGTATAACTACAGATATTTGTTAAGTTTTAATTGCTTGCTATTAATGGTTTAGGAGATATGAATTTTAGAATTTGTCGATCTCGGCATTTTTGCGTTTCGGACGCATTATTTTCCTCTCCACTCCCACACCCCTTCACCCATATCTGTTCTTTTTTTGCAAATAGGTCCATTATCAAAGTTCTATAGAACTTCTAAGTTTCAGCCTCCTAACACAAGCGGTTCCTGAGATCTAGAAACCTAAATTTTTCGTCTAAAACGCTTACCCCGCCTTCCCCCTTACACCTCCTCCCCAGAAAATAATGTCAATTCAAGGGGTCCACCAAGTCTATTCTTAGAAAAAATTTTAATTTAATAGCTCCACTGGTTTGAGAGCTGCGAGCCTTCAAAGATTTTGGGGCGGTCGACGTACGGCGTATGGACGGAGTGAAAATTGTTATTGCTTTTTTCGCGTCTACTAGTCATGAGACGTGGAAAAAAAAATTTTGAGGGCAGCAAATTTTTTTTTTTTTTAAATCGATAACAATACTGTATTATAAATAATACAGTAAAAAATATGCGTTATATGCTAAATAATGATATGCGTTATATGCTAAAAAATATACAACCACCATACACTCTTTTAGAAGTCGAATTTAAAAAAATCTTGAAAACACTTTCTATGAAGAATCCGTAGAATAAAAATGAATTCAATATTTGGAAAGACCTAGTAAATATGACGAAAATCGTGAAACTGTATGTATTTTATTTTTAATAATATTTTCCGAACGAAAATATGTGCTTATTAAACACACCCGTGGAAGTGAAAAGATATTAGTTATCTGATCAGACCTGAGAGATATGGTGAAATTCATGAAAAAGTATACAACCACTTTATGGTACACCCTCTTAGGGGTCGAATTTCAAAAAATCTTGAAAACGCGTTCTAGGTATTCATATGAAAAATCCGTAAAAAAAAAACTGAATTAAATATTTTGAAAGACCTAGTAGATTTGACGAAAATCGTGGAAACAAATGCATTTTATTTTAAATGATAGTTTTTTTTGCCCCCCCTTCCGAACGCCAATGAATATTCGATTTTTTTTTTAACGGAATTACTTTTCTAGTTGATTTACATATACACACCGAGTTTCATTTTTCTAGCATAAGCCGTTCTAAAGTTAGGAAAAACACCCCCCATCCCCGTACCATGCTACCCCTAAAGTACTACTATAGTTCTATCTAAATACCAAGTTTCAGCTTTATATCATTATAGGTTCTTTAGATATAAACATCGGAACTTTTTTCTTCCCCCTTCAAAGATTTTACTTTGAGCAATCTTTATTTATCAATCTTTATACTCAAAAAAATTTTTTTTTTCTAGTGCAATTGGTTTGTGAGATATCGTTATCTTAACTATTTTACCCCTCACCCTCGTACGCCACTACCCCTACCAAAAAATTTTGTTTCAGTCTACTCTCCTAGTATAATTACAAATATTTGTTTTTTTAATTGCTAGCCATTAACGGTTTAGGAGATATGGATCTTAGAATGTGTCGATCTCGTAACTTTTGCGTTTCAGACGCATTATTTCCCCCTCCACTCCCACACGCCTTCACCCATATCATTAATTTTTTTGCAGATGGGTCCACTATCAAAGCTCTATAAAAATTCCAAGTTTCAGCCTCCTACCATAAATGGTTGCTGAGATCTAGAAACCAAAATTTTTCGTCTAAAACACTTCCCCCACCTTCCCCCTCACACCCTCACCCCTCAAAAAAAATCCAACTTCTAGAGGTCCTTCATGTCTATTCAGAAAAAAAATCAATTTATTTGCTCATACGGTTTGGCAACTATAATTCTTCAAACGAGTTTGCGTACGGCGGACGGCGGACGGCGCACAGACGGACTGACGGACTTGCTTTTTTGGTGTTTATTAGTCATAAAACGTGTAAAAAAAAAGTCGATAATAATACTTTATTATTAAAATAATTAAGTAGGGTAAGGTACCCAGTACGAGCCCTACGCCAGTTCCGAGCCCCCCTTGGTTATTTCACGAAGGAATAAGGAATAAGGATTCATAACATTTTATCCTTCACTAGAATTTTTAGCAATTACTTTCAACTGATCTTAGTGGTTTAGCCGTAGGCATCGTGTGAAATATTTTTTATTGTGGTCAGAATTCGTTAAGAACAGACGTGTTCTACAAAACGGCAAGTTCCTTACAGTTTTCATTAAGAAAGTTCAGTCACAAAATAGTGCTTAAAACATTAGTTTTATATAATTGATGTAAGTATTGTGACAATATGGAAAGCGTATTTCACAAAGATTATTGTGTAATTTATTAAACACTGAAAATTTTATATTTAATTAGAATGGGGCTCGGAACTGGCGCTGTATTTCTGATAATTTCCATTTCCGAGCCGAGGGGCTCGCAACTGGCATTTATGGTATGTATGTTTTTCATCGACCCAGTTACGAGCCCCAAGTTTTGAGTCTCCTTCGAATTATAAGACAATTTACTTAAAAATGCAATTTTAATTAAAAATATAATTATAACGAAAATATTTTAATATGTATAATATTGTTAGAATGCATTATTCTATATTTTTTTCTTTACGAAGTGTGTGTTTACTATACTAAAGTTAAAAAATACTAACTTATTTTAGAAAATAAGGTAATTGAATATGCCGAATTATACACAGGAGCAATTGCAGGTTGGTTTAGAGGAAATAAGAAGAGGTTCAACAATTCGTTCTGTAGCTAAGAAATATGGGATTCCACGTGGTACAATTCAAAACCGTTTGCATAATCGAACGAATAAACCAATCAGTGACCCTCCACCTATTTTTCGACCTTAGATTCTTGTAACCTTACCATCGCCGATTCTTTTAAGAAATTTTTTGCTTGAAGAACTAGTGAAAAAAAAAATATGACTTCAATTTTTTTTTTCATCTCATTTTTTTTGTTAGTTATAGTATGTTAAAGATTTGGCAAAAATGGTGTCCAACTTTTCTTTGAAAATTCATATCACTGTTAATTTTTAGCATAGAATAACAAAATATGAATTATTTTAGAGGGAAAGGTTGTCACAAAATAATAAAAATATCAATAAAATTTATCCTTAAATTGTTTTTCCAAGGATAACGATTTTGTCCTTTATCCTTGAATATCTCAAAATGCCATTTTTTTATTTTTTATTTTTTTAATCTTTGTGTATTATACTGTTTTTCAAAACATATCAAGAAATCAACTTTGGATGTCAATGAAATTGGGGTCAAGAAAATCGAAGAACTTAGATACTTTTCAATTATGTAATAATTGTAATTTTTTTATAACATAATCAAAAAGCCCTGAAGTTCTTCGATTCTTTTTAGCCCCGATTCCCTTGTGATCCTAAGCTAATTTTTTGATATGTTTTGAAAAACAGTATAATACACAAAGTATAAAAAAAAAAAAAAAACTGGCTTTCTGAGATATTCAAGGGTCATTGCACTTTTTCTATAAAATAAATTGGTAAGCCCTGATGTTCTTCGATTTTTATTACCCCAATCCCATTGAGATCCCAAGTTGATTTTTTGATATATTTTGAAAAACAGTATAATACACAAAGTATAAGAAAAAAAAATATAAAAAATGGCATTTTGAGATATTCAAGGATAAAGAACAAAATCGTTATCCTTGGAAAAACAATTTAAGGATAAATTTCATTGATATTTTTATTATTTTGCGAAAACCTTTCCCTTTAAAATAAGTCATATTTTATTATTCTATGATAAAAATTAACAGAGATATGAATTTTTAAAGAGGAGTTAGACACCATTTTTGCAAAATCTTTAACATACTACAACTAACAAAAAAAATGAGATGGAAAAAAAAAATTGAAGTCATATTTTTATTTCACTAGTTCTTCAAGCAAAAAAATTTTCAAAAGAATCGGTGATGGTAAGGTCACAACTTTTGAGGTTTTTGATGGAATGACCATATAAGAGCATGGGGGCTCGGAATAGGAAACAGGGAGGCTCGGAACTGGGACAAAGGCCATTTTACACTTTATATTGATTTTCTTTAAACTATAATAACAATTTTTTGTTGAGTAGGTGTTATAACAAACAAGAATAAAATATTAAATCAGAATAGTAAAATACCAGATTGGTAACTGTATATTCTGATTTGTAACGATTTCTCAAAGTCAACATTTCTCTTAAGGGGGCTCGGAACTGGGTACCTTACCCTAATATTATTAAAATAATAAAGTAAAATGGTCCAAGGTACATCCCATCACCCATTACTACAAACATATTTTTTTTAATTATTTCTAATGGTAAGGAAGGATTAAATTTACGGTCAAGACCACGACGAATTAGTTGTCTTGCCAGTTAAAACTGCTATATGGTAAAAATAATTATACACGACTTAGAAAAAAAAAATAACTGAACTAACAAATAAATACTTTTATGCCCAAAAATCACCTCTTTTGTTTTAACTGAATTAATATATCTTCTAGGCTCACTTTAATGAACTGAAACTAAAGCCTACGCATTTGGCAATCTTTCATTGAAGAAACTTTTTTTCCAGCAGCTAAAGTTTAGTTGGAATTGACGTTTGGACCGAGGTACATTTGGTCCAAGGTACAGCACTTTCCCCTACAGATACTCAATAGCTCTAAAGTAACTATATAAGAAACACTGAATGTTATACATACATATTAGGCAAAAAAAAAAAAAGAATTTGAATTTGAATTCTTTTTCTTTTATTGAAGTATATTGTTGTAAACTTATTTTGATTATGGAATCAAACAACTGTTCGCCTTTGTTTATTTTAATTCGCTCAAATAATATCACCTTTTTATGCAAAGACCACATGAACATGAACTAGAGAAAAGAACATCGCCTCCTCCAACGATCTAGTCGTCTTTTCTTACGCCTTTTTCTTCACGCCAGTGTTTTCTTCTTATTGCGTTCAACGACTTTTTTTGAAAAGGGCGTAACAATATAATATCTACTGCCACTACTATTGATAACTACTTGTATAGATAATATCGAACTGATTTGAAGTTCAAAGTGGTCATTATTAAAATTTTGGGTTGGATTAACTAATCGCGTTAAATTCTCCAATCCAGCCTACTATCTACACTCTAAGAAAAAATTAATACTTTAAAAGTAGGAAATGGGTTTGCTACTATTATAGTATTAATATCCAACTGGAGTGTGATATAAATTTTCACGCTAAAAAACGTGTGAAAACGTACACTCAATAATGAGTAAAAAATCGCTAAAATCGTCGAAAAACACATTTGTTATAAGAGTTTTTCGCGCACGAAGTGTAAAATAGCTAAAAATTTGGCGCGATTATACTTCTTTTTTAATATTATTTACTACAGGAATATTATAAAGCAGTAGAAAACGCCAAAAATATGGTATAATTGCGATATTTATTTTAGTAATATTACACACTGTGTGTGTAAAAGTTGTAAAAATAGCGTGTTTTCCCCATGTTTCCGACGTTTATTTACGTATAAATGAGTGATCAATTTCATAATAGTATTTTTTTTGGTGAAACTATAATAAATAAATAAAATACCATACATTTTTGCCTTTTTTTTATTCATTTCAATATATAATGTTAAATTAAAAAACATTTCAAAACATAAAATAAACATTTTTCTGTAGTAATAATATATAATATAGTAATAGTATCAAAAGTAGTAATAGTATCAAAAAGTTGTATTTGTTAAGATTTATTTTAAATGTTGGTAGTTTGATAATTTTGATATTAAATTGTTTATTTTGCTTATGTTATTTAATGTTTTTTTTCCCTTTCGCATGCTATCTGGATAGTGTTTTAGAAGTAACCTAACCAGGAACTCCATCGTCTGCGTAATTTCTTTCGGGTACATGATGTTCAAAATATAATAGAAGCAGACAATTTCGGTCAGAGCATCAATAAAGTTGAAATCGTCAAATTTCCGGACTTCTTCGTATTCAAGAAAGATGTACCCTGTGGCACGCTCATCCACAGGATCCAAAGATTTCTCTGAAAATAAGTTAAATAATAAATATTAGCAAAATGAAAGTACCTAATAAATATATAATCTCACACCAATATATTTCGCGTTTATTGAAAAAGAAGAAGTTATATATGTAATACTTACTTATTATTGCAATCCACGGAGTATTGCCCGGATTTTGCGCCTTAACCTCGGAATATGTTTGTCCGAACTGAAAAGAAAAATTATGAACAGTTACATAAAATATACTTTTTTGTAATATATGTATCAGTATGTATCAGGGCTCACCTCAAAACGCTTGAATATGAAGCTGGTATTTTCTTTAAAATAAAATGCAACTGCATCAATTACATTCCAATCATTCCAATCTATTGTAGCTAGAAAATTTTTTCAAACACTTTTCAAACAAGCACTCAAACAGCATTTTTGACCGAAATCTATGCATATATAAATGTTTATTATGCAAAAATAATGTGGTAAAAGAACTTTGACAAACTTGACACTTAAACATTGTAGGTTACCTTAAACGCAGTACTTTTAAATTTGTATGGCACAAACCGAAAAACCGGTCATTCTCTCAACAAAGACTTTTTGGAAATGGACGCAGTAAGTAATCCACGCATGTGTTAGTTTTTTCCAACACATTGCAGTGAATTAACACGCGATTGTGTGCGAAACCGCACCCAAGGTGTAAATAAACGCGGTGTTGAAAAATTCGCGCGAATTCGAGTGCAAAATCATTCTTCTTGTGCGAAAACACGCGCTTAGAGTAAATAAACATGCAAAAGCCAGCAACGCGCTTGACGAGTGTAATTTCGCTCTTCCACTTGCTTTTCACTTTAAATAGACTGTAAATTAACTACTATTATTGTTGAATTTTTACAACATCAGTGTACTATTTTTTAGAGTGTATGGAAAAAAGTTATAAAACGTCGGTTTAATGATGTATTTGATGTTCAATCAATTGAAATGTTCTAATGTTGTTTTCGGTTTTCGAGTTAAGACAAACAAAAACCACAAATCATATTTTACAAAATTTATCCAAAAGAGAAGATGATTACAACATACAAAGAAGATTTTTGCCTGTATCCGAAAGGAAAAGGTACCGTAAAAAGTTGTAATGAATTTTTGAGCTGAATTCCGTCTCGAGTTCAGGCATCATAATTATTAGGAACGTTTTCGAATTCAAAATATAAAAATTTGTTATACAATTCAAGTATAAAACTTATAATAAAGTATAAACTGAACATTCCGGCCGGCGTTGAGGAACCTCAAGACATTGGTAAAATACAAATTTTAGTAACTGGTCGTTTTAAATGACCTGTCTTCGTCTTTAGAGTCACAACTCTGACTAGCCCGTCTTCTCCAGGATGAGTTACGACGATTCGGCCCAGTAGCCATTTATTGGGTGGAAGCCTTTCTTCTTTAATGACGACGAGGTCACCGAGCTGCGGAATTTGCTGTTGATGCTGCCATTTCGTACGTTGCTGAAGTGTCGTTAGGTACTCTGTGAGCCATCGCTTCCAGAAAGATTGCACGGATTGTTGAATTTGCTGCCACTTGTCTAATCTCAAGGGATTAATGTTTTCCAAATAAGGATGAGGTACTGCTGTAAGTGCATGCCCAACAAGGAAATGCCCAGGAGTTAGTGCTTCCAGGATGTCATCATTGATAGAGTACAGCGGCCTAGAGTTTAATATCGCTTCGATCTGCGCGAGTAAGGTTGACATCTCCTCAAACGTGAATGCTGCTGCCTGCAACTCGGATTAGGTGAAACTTTACGGATTTCACGCCTGCTTGAGATTAAGTTCTGCGATAAAAATTTAGAAACAATAGATATCATTATTAGTTTCCTTTGAAACTAATGCATGCAGTTCAGATAATATTCGCTTGGCTCCAATAAAATTCATGCCATTATCCGAATACATATCTAAACAAATACCTCTCCTGGCGATGAAACGTTTTAACGCTGCTATGAATGAGTCTGTATTAAGACTGGTGACCAGGTGGGTGCAATACCGTATACATACACATAAAGTTGGTGAAGTAATTTCACACGTATTCCACACAAAAGAAACTGAATTTTTTCGAGAAAGCAGAACCCGTCTAACCGGTTTCCCCTGTCCTCTTAGCTCCCGCTTTGCCGTAGCAACGTAGCAACTACCGGAAAAACGCGCACGCACACATTGAAATCGCAGGCCAAAATGTCAAATAAAACCGGTTTTGACTCTGTACATCTCACCGACCCCCCATTTCGGAAGATCGCGAAGAAAACAAAATACGTGTCGCGCGAAATAATTTGTTAAAAAGTGAATGAAAAAGTGCTTAAAAAGTTTTGGAAAGTTACGTGTGAGGTGCAGAAGGGCATATATTTTAGAAAAACCGCAAGTTTCCGTCGCTGTTTTTCAGAAATACGGATAAAAACAGTGAAAATGAAGTGCATTCTGTGCGGCCTAAAAACTCAAGTAAAAGTGAAATGTGCGGGGGTGTCTTTTTTCCGGTAAGTGTAATATAATAAGACAGAGTAATCCTAGCAAATGCAATGATTGCTTCATTTAGAAAAGGCGAAAAATTACCGAAATTCGACTCCGGTACAAATAAAGGCCAAGCTGTCAAGCATCGGCCATGATTACTTGTGCTTTGCGAAAGCCGTACTCAATTTCAAATATCGGGGGTTCATAATATGAGCCGTTGATTTTGAAAGTGGAAAAAGTCGTTTTTTAAAAAATAAATTGTTGTGACATTGTAACGATGTTTTATACAACACAAAGCAACTTTCTGAAAATCTATTGAAGCCATTGTTTCATTACACTTTTAACAAATACCAGTAAATTACCCCGAAAGTTGGTATGCATATTTTTAAACATGTTAAGCGCGTTATGCCTTAAGCATGTCGATTTAAGAACGAAAGTGACTTTTTTTTGTTACTCTATGGCATATAGATGTATATACTGGAGATGACAAGCAGCGATTGAGTTGAAAGCAGACATTATCTAATTCACTTACACGTTTTTCCTCACTCAAATTTATGTTATGTCTCACTCCTGAAACACGCTAAACAACAATTTTATATAACGACGACATAAAACTGGAGGCTTGTCGTCTCCATTAGCTCTATGGTCTATGGTAATGATATGAATGTATTTATAAATTTTTCGAGCGAATATTATAACATTCATTGGATAGAATTTCTTAGTTTGAAATGATTCTATTCTTTTGTACCTGCATTTACCCTTTTCCTTATGTGCGATACTTAATACGAGACGCATTACAATTATATAATTACGCTGTAATTAAAATTCAAACCGTTTTGATTTGCATTACAAAATGTATATTCTCTAATGGAGCCCCCCCCCCCTGAGAAAAGAATTTGTTTTTGACTACGCCACTGCACAAAAACTAACACTATCATACGTTACAATAGTATGCGTGTGCTATTTCCATTTCCACTTCATTTCCCTCGAGTAAGAAGAGTTCCTTATATTCTTCTTCGTAGCTGGTGCCGGATTCCAAATGAATGGCTTTAGTGCTCATGCACACAAAGATAGCAATGTAACCTTTGTATACACTATACAGAGCCTCCTCTACTTCGGTTTAGACGCAAAGATATCGGTCCAGCGTAGTCTACCCCAACATGCAAAAATGCTCGATGAGGTTGAACCCGTGAATGTGGCAAATTCCCCATTAGTTGATGAGAAGTTTGCTTTTTTTCACGAAAGCAAATGATGCACTTATGAATAATTTGCTTTACAATGTTCTTGCACCGCAAAATCCATACTGATTGTCGTAGTATATTTACAAGACATGAAGGTCCTGCGTGCAAGTATTTCAGATGCATATCTCTGATTAGCATTGTTGTGAAGGAAGGATAACTGGATGTTTCGTATCCTGTGAATCTAACCATCAACGCGTAATACTGACTTTGTCAATGAAAGGATTGAGTGATCGTAGTTAACTTGTTTTGTTGACATCTTGATTGTTTGTTAGGCAGCTTATTTCTGCCGCAAAATGCGTTTGTTGAATCCACTTGTAACAGAAAGTTCTCGCAGTTAGATATTCTGTAGTTTGAAGATATGACAATTTTCTTTGAGCTGGTGCCAGCCGTAAATTTGTGATAAAACGTAGACAAAATGCACTAGTTTTGAAAACGAAGAACACCTTCTTAAAATTTGTTCAAGGAACTCGTCTGATAATTTAACGTGATGAATTCGAATGTTGGTAGATTTTTCTTCACTGTTGATGTCAAATTTATTGATATGGAGATTGGTACTGGTAGGCCATTGATATGTTTCATTAGTTAACCAGGTGGGTCCATGCCACCACAGATTAAAGTTCGGTAGATTTGTTGCAAATATGCCTCGGGTTGCACAGTCGGCAGGATTGTCACCAGATTTCACGTAATTCCAGCAACTCCTAGGTAAAGTTTCCAATATTTCAGAGGTTCTATTTGCCACGAATGTTTTCCATCAACGTGGATGACTAGATAGCCAGGGACGTCATTTCAGTTTTTTCCAGGGGGGGGGGGGCAGGATGTTAAGAATATATATATTTTTATATGTAAATATGCATATGTTATATATAATATATGAAAATACAAAACTCAGGGGGGGGGCAAATGCCTCCCCTGCTCCCCCACCAATGACGTCCCTGCTTGTCAACAAACGTAATGCTTTTGGTAATGCTTCTGAATGAACTTTATCTTTTACATGTTTACTTGTAGAAGGAATTGCATCAACTAATTGCGCAGATTGGAGGGAGTCTAGCTTCTTACTACCATCAATGGTTTGCTCGGAATCAAGAATTTGTTTTTTATTTGTTTCATCTGAGTTTGGTACACTCTTTCTTTTAAACAAGTTATACATCGACGACTTTATTGATTTTTTGACACTATCAGTCTGAAATAGACAAAAGTAAATACCCGAAATCTTTTTTTATTTTATTTTTAATTTCTTCGTAATATAAACACAAAATCATTTCTTAAAACTAAATTTTTTTTTATTTCTCATGACAAGAGGAAACACTATAGCTGTTTTTTTTATTCCCGGTTAACCATAAAGCTCGAGAAAATTGCACGGCAAAACAACAACAGTGCTTATATAACTTTATCTTGTTCGAGGCTCCGGTCTATGCGTCTCTAACTTTTGGAAAGAATTATAAAAAACTTAAACTTAAACCATCAGATTTCATCTAGAGTCTAAAAACCAAAGAAATACTTTTTTGACTCCTAGCGGTCAATTTCATCCATTTGCAAATGTTACATTATAAAAAGAAGAAATTAAATTAAAATATATACTAAGGGCTCGTGGACACTAGTAAGTAAATGAACATGCTTGCGTGAAGATCGAATCTCGCAAGAAAGTTGGGATCGATGTTCTGACGATATTTTTTGAGTCAGATTTGACTTTGACGTAGAAGGTGCATTTGTCGCAACGTTTAATTGTTTAATTTAATTGTTAATTTATGTTCATAAACATATAATAGTACTACAAGATTTTTGAAGTGAAAAATGCAAAAACCACTTGCAAAACACTTGTTACAGCAGATTCCTAGAGCAATTTTGTTGCAATTTGCTAATGTAAACGTTATGGAAAGAAATGTCGAAAGTGATAGTGTACACGAGACTTAAGTAACTTTAAGATTTAGAATTACTAAGTTAGAAGAATTCGAAAAAATTCAAGAATAGTTAAAATTATTTATTTTATTTTCAATCAGTTTCAGTGGAAAAATGTTGTATGTTATTTTTAATAAATTTTGATAACTTAAGCAATATTGAATATTAAAATTTCTGTTGGTAATAGATGTAGGGAGAGTTTAACTGCGACACACGAGAACATTTGAGGCTATCAGCGCAATAGTGGCCTAACCCACCAGCAAAATTATTGGAGATACATACATTATTTTTTCCATAACATTTTATACAAATGTTCCTCAATAATAAGATTTTCTGCTATCTGTCCGCAGTATATAAAACTATTTTACTGTATTATTTATAATACAGTATTGTTATCGATTTTTAAAAAAAAAAAATTTGCTGCCCTCAAAATTTTTTTGTCCACGTTTCATGACTAGTAGACGGGAAAAAAGCAATAAAAATTTTCACTCCGTCTGTACGCCGTACCCCGTACGCCGTACGCCGTACGTCGACCGCCCCAAAATCTTTGAAGGCTCGTAGCTCTCAAACCAGTGGAGCTATTAAATTAAATTTTTTTCTAAGAATAGACTTGGTGGACCCCTTGAATTGACATTATTTTCAGGGGAGGAGGTGTAAGGGGGAAGGCGGGGTAAGCGTTTTAGACGAAAAATTTAGGTTTCTAGATCTCAGGAACCGCTTGTGCTAGGAAGCTGAAACTTAGAATTTTTATAGAGCTTTGATAATGGACCCATTTGCAAAAAAAAAAACAGATATGGGTGAAGGGGTGTGGGAGTGGAGGGGGAAGCAATGCGTCCGAAACGCAAAAAAGTCGAGATCGACACATTCTAAAATCCATATCTCCTAAGCCGTTAATAGCAAGCAATTAAAACTTAACAAATATCTGTAGTTAAACTAGGAGAGTAGATTGAAACAAAATTTTTGGGTAGGGGTAGTGACGTACGAGGGTGGGGGTTGAAATACTTAACATTACAATATCTCCCAAATCAGTGGCACCAGAAAAACAAAATTCGGTTTGGATACAAAGCTTAATAAATATAGATTGCTCAAAGTAAAATCTTTGAAGGGGGCGGGGGAGTACGTAAGTAAAGGGGATAAGAATTTTTCAAAAATAACACGTTTCATATCTCAATAACAGTGTGAGATGGTTGCTTCAAATTTTTACCAGAAGTAGGCCTAATAGAACCCTAGTAGGGAAAAAAAGTTTGGGGGTGTAGGTGTAGAGGGTGAGGGTGGGGAAGGGTGAGAAAGAAAAAGTTCCGATGCTTATATCTTAAGAATCTTTAATGATAGGAAGCTGAAACTTGGTATTTAGATAGAACTATAGTAGTGGCATGGTGGAAAAATAAATTTTTTTTTAGGGGTAGTATGGTACGGGGATGGGGGGGGTGTTTTTCCTAACTTTAGAACTGCTTATGCTGTTAAGTTGAAACTCGGTACGCATTTGTAAATTAACTAGAAAATTAATTCTTATAAAAAAAAACTCAAATTTTCATTGGCGTTCAGAAGGGGGGGGGGAAAATATCGGTTAGTATAAAATGCATATATTTTCACGATTTTAGTCATATCTACTAGGTCTTTCCAAATATTGGGTTCATTTTTTTTCTACGGATTCTTCATGTGAATACCTAGAAAGTGTTTTCAAGTTTTTTTGAAATTTGACCCATAAGAGGGTGTAAACTGGTTGTATACTTTTTCGTGAATTCCACCATGTTTCTCAGGTCTGATCAGATATCGAATATCTTTTCACTTCCCCAGGTTTGTTTAATAATCACCTATTTTTAAGTTTTGTTTTTTTCAACCTCTAGACCGCATCCCGGAATATGACCCAATTATTTAATTCATATGTTACACCCTTTTCTAACCGCTTCCCGAACTTTTTGTTAGGTTTTCAGTCACATAGTAACATACACCGCATCCCCGAATTGAACGCGTTCTGAACTTCTGCCGGAAAAATAATACAGTTGCGCCCAGACTGTTGGCAGATTTTTTATATTAATCTAATGACAACAGAATGCAAGTATAGATTCTGGAAAAATCATTTTTTCAGTTTTCACGGTTTTGTGGGTTAGGCCACTGTTGCGCTGATAGCCTCATTTAAGAACATGCGTGAGCTCTGAAGAGTTAGATAGAGAATGTGAAAATATTTCTTACCTTGAAGCAAAGAATAACGAACAGCACTTAGGTATAATGTATGACAAAATTGCCAGCTACTGCTTATAATAATATGAGAAGCGAGAAAAGTTAAAACACTTTTTTATTAAATTAAAAACTGATGAAAACCAAATCTCAAATCTTTGATCAGAACATGAGTTAGAGCTAAGTACCTACACCTTCTTTATGATTCCGTTTTTGTTTTCTTGTTTTGCTTTTCCGAGTTTTGCAGAACCTACAATTAACCGAACGAACAAGACCACCAACACAGCCGCGAAATACCAGCGAAATTCTTTATGATTCCGCTTTTTTTGTTTTGCTTTTCCGACTTTTCCGGAACCTACGATCAACCGATCGAAGAACACCACCAACACAGCCGCGAAATTACAGAGAATTTTTCGTCTCTATAGAGACGAAAAATTGGACTATAGTCCAATTTATTTACTTCGTTGTCATTATAGTTTTATACAGGGTGATCCAAGTCGATAGGATTAATAGTTTTCTCAGATTTATACCCTTAAAAATTTTTCGCTGGTGTCATAATCTATTAAAATATTTCTGAGGTTTCAAATTCAGGGGGGGCAAATGATTTCCTTTGAAATGACGTCCCTGTAGATAGCCAAGACAGGACAATAGCCGAATCGGTCCAAGCAAAATACGATGCATTTTTAAAGTTCATGGCTTGTTGAATGGCTTTGATAAGTTTAGTTAGCAATAGAGCTCCACACAGCTCTAACCTTGGTAAGGATGCTTGTTGCATAGGTGAGACTCTGGTTTTCGCTGCTATAAGTTGAACAACAATAACACCCGATTCGTTAATGGATCTGCTAAGCAGAATATGCTTGTTGTGATGCATCCGAAAAACCATGAATTTGTAAATTGCTGCTAGTGGGCGATACTGGTAACCATCGAGGTATTCACAGTGATTCTAATGAGCATAGTTCATTTCTGAAACGCTCCCAAGTAGTAATTGTCATTGTTGAGACTGTGTCATCCCAATTTAAGTTTTCTAGCCATAACTGATGTAGTAATATCTTGATGATGATTATAATTGGAGATAGCCATCCTAAAGGAACATAAATCCGTGAAGATTCCAAAAGGATTCCTCTTTTTGTAACTGGCATCTGTGGCAGAAGATTAACTGCAAACGTGAAATAATCTTCGTTTGGACACCATTTTAATCCAAGAACCTTAACAGTGTCTGAACCGTCATTTATTTCTATCTGGTTTGATTCGATTGATTCCGATGTAATTTGGAATGCTCTAGAATTAGATGTCCATTTGCGTAAAATAAAGCCCCTTGGATTAAGTGTAGCTTCCAGTTGGTTGTAAATGATGATGGAATCAGAAATATTGTCAACTCCTGACAATAAATCGTCGACATAAAAGTCATCTTTTATGATTCTGGAAGCTATCGGGAACTGGTCTTTAAAATCGTCTGCTGCTTGATGTAGGCTCCTTGTTGCTAGGTATGGTGCTGAGGCGGTACCATACGTAACAGTGTTTAACCGGAAGTGTTGAATTGACTGGTTTTGGTGTTCCCTCCATAGAATTCTTTGGAAGTCGCGATCTCTGCGGTCAACTTGTATCGTCTGCGCATATCGGAATTTGGTGTGTTCGGAAGTTTAGTAAGATTGCTAAAAATGTTCGTTAGTTCGTTAGTAGGACCAACCATAAGTTTGTCATTTAGTGACGTGCCAGATTTTGTTTTAGATGATCCATTGAAAACTACACGTAGTTTTGTGGTCGTGCTAGAATTCTTTATTACTGCGTGGTGTGGAAGATAATTGCAGTCATATACAGTCATTATGGAACTTGCTCCATGTGTGATAAGGATAAGTACTCACGTATGAATTTAGAGTATTCCTTCCTTAGATTTTCATTGTGTTGTAGGCGACGTTCTAATGATGTAAAACATGCTAGGGCAGTTGCAAGAGAATTTCCCAATTCTGGCACGCCTTCCTTGAATGGTAACCTGACGGTATATCTACCATTACTGTCGATATGGTGGTTAGGTTGATAATGATTTTCGCACTGAATCTCCTCTTCAGTTAATTTGTTGACTTGTTCGGGGATCTCTTTTAACTCCCAGAATTTGCGTAGACATCGATCTATATCAACATCTATGTGACAATTTAGTAATGATGGATTCGATTGATAATCGACAGATTGGTTATCCTGCAACATCCCGGCTAATACCTAGCCGAGTATAGTGTGCCGAGTATAGTATAGGAGTGCCCTATTTGCCATGTATCCATTCGCAAGAATATTGAAAAATTGATCTGCACCTAACATCATATCAATTTGATGAGGTTTGTTGAATAAAGGATCTGCTAATTCGAATGATTCTATGTTGCCCCAATCATTTATGTTGATTTCATGTGATGGCAGGGTTGATGTATGTTTGTTTAAAATGAATACGCTTACCATGATTGTTTTTGATAGATCAAATCGTGAATGGATTTGTAGTTTAGTCTCTCCTCTTGTGGTACCAACACCTTTTCTAGGTACTCATATGAAGAATCCATAGAATAAAAATGAATTCAATATTTTGAAAGACCTAGTAGATATGACGAAAGTCGTGAAAATATATGCATTTTATATTAGCTGATATTTTTTTTTGCCCCCCCCCCCCCTTTTGAACGCCAATGAATATTCAAATTTTTTTTATCAGAATTACTTTTCTAGTTGATTTACATATACGTACCGAGTTTCAACTTTTTAGCATAAGCCGTTCTAAAGTTAAGAAAAACACCCCTCACCCTCGTACCATGCAACCCCTAAAAAAAATTATTTTTCCACCATGCCACTACTATAGCTCCATCTTAATACCAAGTCTCAGTTTTATATCATTACAGGTTCTTAAGATATAAACATCGGAACTTTTCCTTCTCACCCTTCCCCACCCTCACCCTCCATACCCGGTCCTTCAAATTTTATTTCCCTACTAGCGTTCTATTGGGCCTACTTCTGGTAAAAATATGAAGTATCTATCTTACACTGTTATTGAGATATGAAAAGTGATATTTTTCAAAAATTCTTATGCCCCCCAATTTTTTGCTCCCCTGCTCCTTTCAAAGATTTTACTTTATTTATCAAGCCTTGTACCCAAACCGAATTTGGTTTTTCTGGTGCAATTGGTTTGTGAGATATCGTAATCTTAATTATTTTTTTGCAAATGGGTCCACCATGAAAGCTTTATAGAAACTCCAAGTTTCAGCCTCCTAACATAAGCGGTTGCTGAGATCTAGAAACCAAAATTGTTCGTCTAAACCCATTCCCTCTCACACCCTCATCCCTCAAAAAAATTTCACTTCAAGGGGTCCACCATGTCTATTCAGAAAAATTCAATTTAATAGCTCATAGGGTTTTGCAACTATAATTTCTCAAACAAGTTTGCGGACCGCCGTACGGCGCGGAGGACGGCGAACAGCGGACGGCGAACAGCGGACGGCGCAGAGACGGAGTGAATTTTTTTTTGCTTTTTTGGTGCTTATTAGTAATTATTAGTAGTTATTATTAAAATAATAAAGTAAAAGAATCTCCCAACATCGTAGGTGCTTCCTTATTAATTTTTCGGGTAGGCGTCTGAAACGTGTGTAATGCTGAAATTACAGGGTAGGTTCAATACTAAACGTGTTCCGAACTGAAAAAAAAATCGACAGGTTCAATATAATAATTTCAGTCAGTTCCCATTTCACTCCAATCTAAAATATCGATTCAACCTCCATAATTCTGATCAATAACGAAACTAGATTGCTTCAGGGGGTTGACATTTTTCCATGTGAATTTTTATCTTTATTTACATGAATAATCCGCTTTAAAATCACAATAACTCTATTTCCGTTCACTTCATTTTTACATTCAATTCAAACCAAGGTAACATCCAGGAGCTACTTGCAATTTTCAACTCGATTTAATATTAAAGTAACATGCTGTTAAAATTAACTGATGTGATAGTAGCTTTTCAGGATCATCCATTTTTTTTCTTTTTATCTTTATCTTGTAAGCTCCTCATTAGTTAAAGTCCAGATGTGCCACAGTTTGTAACCACTTGATCCAGATTTATAATAAGGATGCTATGTTTCCATTCGGTTCTTGTACTCGTACGGTGTATTGCGGCTATCTTTCAGGCTTTATAAGGACTACGAATTAATGCACAAGTGTAATACCATTCGCTTCTTGGTAATAACTTATAAAATATGGGGTATTCAATAGTACATCCTGAACTTGGCCTTTCCCTTAGCATATTCTATTCATCCATTAAATTAGAATACCTGACGCAAGGCACAAGGTGGCACAATAATTTAAAAATCGGTACAACAATGTTCCAGGGGTTTAAGCTTTTCAAAGTCGTTCAAATGCCTCTTTTCTACTTGAGTCAAGTATTACAAGGTTAATTTACAGTAATCGTGACAACTAGACAACTCATGCTCTATTTCACCCAGAGTTTTGTATATCGTGTCAATAGAAGCTTCAGTCAACAATCAATGGGTGTAACGGTGCTTGGTTTCATTTGTAGGAATATGGGAGCTTGTTTAGAACACCTAACATTTAAAATCTTCAACAAAATAAATAATACTGCTATTATTTTGCAAGAAAAATATATTTAAACATTTTTTGAGACATATAACATATAAACTACTAGGTATATTGTGCAATTTTAGACAGTAGTGTAACGATGAAAGTTGAAAAATAGCACGAAATATATACTTCACACGACCGAACAAAAAAACCGTCCTTAAAATGATCAATTTAAAAAAAAAAAAAAAGTAGAGAACAAGACAAAAAATTTCCACATTCTGGACGCTTTATCAATTTTATTATTTTTTCGGCAGATGTTCGAAACGCGTTAAATTCTGAGATGCGGTGTAGGTTACTATGTGAATGAAAACAAAAAGTTCGGGAAGCGGTTAGAATTACATATGAAGTACATAATTAGGTCATATTCCGGGATGCGTCTAGGGGCTGAAAGAGGAAAACACATGAAAATAGGTGATTATTAAACAAGCCCATGAGAGTAAAAAGATATTCGATATCTGTTCAGATTTGAGAGATATGGCAGAGTTTATGAAAATGTCTACAACCACTTTACACCCCCTTCGGGGTGGAATTTCAAAAAATCTTGAAAACACTTTCTAGGTATTTATATGAAGAAACCGTAGAATAAAAACGAATTGAATATTTGGGAAGAGATATGACGAAAATCGTGAAAATATATGCATTCTATTTTCGCTGATAATTTTTGTTGCCCCCCTTTCGAACGCCAATGGAAATTCGATTTTTTTTTAAATCAGCCTTACTTTTCTAGTTGATCTACATATCCACACCGAGTTTCAACTTTCAAGCATAATCCGTTCCATAGTTAGGAAAAACCCCACCCCACCCCCGTAGGTACCATACTACATCTAAGAAAAATATATTTTTCCAACATGACACTGCTATAGTTCTATCTAAATACCAAGGTTCAGGTTTATTTCATTATAGGTTCCAAAGATATGCACATTTTTGGTTTCTGCTAGGAGTCTATTTGGCATACTTCTGGTAAAAATTCTAAGCATCTATCGTACACTGTTCTTGAGATATGAGACGTGATTTTTAAAAAAAACTCTTTTTCTTTCAGCAAACTTTATTTGCTAATCTTAATACAGAATCCGAATTTTGATTTTGTAGTGCAATCGGTTCATAAGATATCGTAATCTAAGGTCTTTCACCCCCCAACTCTGTACACCACTGCCCCAACTCAAAAATTTGTTTCCGATCTATTCTCCTAGTATACCCACAGATTTTCATTAAGTTTCAATTTTGTGACATTAACCGATTAGGAGATATGCATTTTAGAATGTCTTGATCTCGCCATTTGAGCGTTTCGGATGCATTATTTTTCCGGGAAGCTGTTAGAATAGGATTGCGCTAGAATACTTACGCCGCTGCCTCAAATAACATATGAACTATTTTCCAGTAAATAAATTTACAGTTTCAAATTTAGTGCAAAGGTCAATTTTCCGAGGGGTACCTTCTCATCGGCAGTTAATTGACATTTCATATCTTGAAATGTGACCAGCAAGTTAATTAGAAATTAAATCTCTTGGCAGCCAATTTCATGTCCTTTTTGAAAATATTAAGCAATTTTAATCCCTTTTTCGGTATTCATCCGGGATGAGTGTCTGTTACGTCCAATGCCTATGTCGTCCGGATGGGACCAATTCACCCTTAGTGCGTAACAAACTCACGCCTATGGCATTGGACTAAAGTTTACCGAAGGCACACTCGAGTAATCCCAACTCGGATCGTAATCACAAAATACAATATTGAAAATTAATACCACCCGGAATCCTTCATTTTCCCAGAGATCAATTTCGTTTGACTTGGACCGTTTTGATAGCCCCAATACCAGATAACAAAATTGAGTTAAATCGATTTTAAAGAGGCGCAATTACGAGCGCTTGTTTTCATCTATTGGGATATAATTATTTCGGCTTTAGTCCTTTCGATAATTTTTCACGTTGCGAGCACCTGAATTTCAAATTCGAAGAAAACAATTAACAATATTTACCATGCAATTTAGTTTTTGTTATATTTCAATTAAATTCCAGACAGAGGTTATTTTCGAATTCAATTATTGGTTTTAGCTAGAAGATACAGCTTCTACTCGTATAAATAAGTCCTTCTGAAGTTAAGTGTTTACGTTTTCAATTAGTCTTTAGCATTTACTTCGAGCTGTGCACTTAAATAATCTTAGATAAGTATCGTCAACCATTTTGTGTCAATTAAAAGTTAAGAGTTTGAAGACAGCACTAATTTCTCTTCATCAGTTTTAACGGAAGGTCCAGTTGACAAATAATGTTTTTCTTCCTGTTGAATTGGAAAATGAAAGAAGTGCATTATTTTACTTTATTATTTTAATAATAAAGTATTGTTATATGAAATTTTTTTTTACACGTTTTATTCTAATAAACACCAAAAAAGCAAAAAAAAATTTCAGTCCGTCTGTGCGCCGTACGCAAACTCATTTGAGGAATTATAGTTCCCAAGCCCTATGAGCTATTAAATTGATTTTTTTTAGGAATAGAGGGGGAAGGTGGGGGAAGCGTTTTACACAAAAAATTTTGGTTTCTAGATCTTAGCAACCGCTTATGGTAGCAGGCTCAAACTTGGAATTTCTATAAGGCTTTGATAGTGGACCCATTTGCAAAAAAAATTGATGACATGGGTGCAGGGGTGTGGGAGTGCAGGGGGAAATAATGCGTCCGAAACGCAAAAAAGTGGAGATCGACACTTTTTAAAATTCATATCTCCTAAACCGTTAAAGGCAAGTAATTAAAACTTAACAGATATCTGTAGTTATACTAGGAAAGTAGATTTGAACAAAATTTTTGGGTGGGGGCCGTACGGAGGTGGGGGGTGAAAAACTTTAGATTACGATATCTCACAAACCAATTGCACCAGAAAAACAGAATTTGGTATGAGTATAAAGCTTAATAAAAAAAGTTTGTCCAAAGTAAAATTTTTGAAATGGGTAGGGGAACATAGAAGTGGAGGGGACAGAATTTTTTCAAAAATATCACATTTCATATTTCAATGCTTCAAATTTTTACCAGAAGTAGCGCTAATTGAACCTTAATAGGGAAAATTATGGATAAGGGTGTATAGGGTGAGTTTGGGGAGGGGTGAGAACGAAAAAGTTCCGATGTTTACATCTTAAGAACCTATAATGATAGAAAGCCGAAACTTGGTATTTAGATAGAGCTTTAGTAGTGGCATGGTGGAAAAAATTTTTTTTAGGGGTAGTATGGTATGGGGGTGGGGGGTGTTTTTCCTAACTTTAAAACGGCTTACGCTGGGAAGTTGAAACTCGGTACGTATATCAACTAGAAAAGTAATTCTGATAAAAAAAAATTCAAAAATTTATTGGCGTTCGGAAGGGGGGCAAAAAAAAGATCAGTAAAAATAAAATGCATATATTTTCACCATTTTAGTCATATTTACTAGATCTTTCGAGATATTGAATTCATTTTTATTCTACGGATTCTTCATATGAATACCTAGAATGTTTTTTCAAGATTTTTTTAAATTCGACCCCTAAGGGGGGTGTAAAGTGGTTGTATACTTTTCATAAAAATCCACCATATCTCTCAGGTCTAATCAGATATCGAATATCTTTTCAATTCTACGGACTTATTTAATAATCACCCATTTTTAAGTTTTTTTTTTTCAACCTCTAGACCGCATCCCGGAATAAGACCCAATTATATTCTAACCGTCACATAGTAACATACACCGCATCCCCGAATTAAACACGTTCCGAACTTCTGCCGGAAAAATAATAAAGTTGCGCCCAGACTGTTGGCAGATTTTTTTGTATAGCTGTATATAATTCTATTGAAGTTTATAAGCAATATCTTCAGTATAATTACTCATTGGACAATCCTCCAACTTTGAGTTGAGACGATTGACTGTCCGTCTGTTTGTTTGTCCGTCCTTCTGTTTACACAATAACTCAACAACGCGTAGTAAAATCATTTAACAATAGGTGGCTCGCGTAATTTTAGCAAGTGAGTGTATTTCATATATGTAGTTTAGCGGATGTTCATGTATTTTCGGTGTATGAGCGTGCATGCTGGACAAGGGGAGCAAAGGGGCAAAGATCCAACAGAAGAATGGGAGCGACGAAACAACAGGAGCAAGAGGAGCAACGGGAGCAGCAGGAGCAACGGAGGAACAAGAGAAACGGGATCCACGTGAGCACCACCAGCGAAGCAACGGGAGCAACAGAAAGTAAGACTTAAAACCGCTGAATTTGCAGTTTCGGTGGTATAGCACCATACAGACGTGATCGTAGCCGCGGAAGGCGGTGAGTTTTGAATAAAATAAAAATCGAACGTTTCCTTCGTATATCAGTCTAGAAAATTACTTTAACGCAAGTAACTCAAGAACAAGTTAAAGCACGGAAAAGAATTTTGACTGGAATTCGTTTTATATCAAAAGCAATACTTAGGTCGTTTCCGGATACCTTGCTTCGTCTACGTCTAGTTATAACATTTAATGACGTCAGACGTAGCAAAGCTGTGTCTCAATTCCTTTTATATTTGTGTCTTGACTATTTAAACGACACCTGACTTATTAGTCGATCTAAGGAAACGTAAAAAAAAAATCTGCCAACAGTCTGGGCGCAACTTTATTATTTTTCCGGCAGAAGTTTAGAATGCGTTCAACTCGGGGATGCGGTGTATGTTACTATGTGACTGAAAACCTAACCTAACCCGCCCCCCTCAAAGATTTTACTTTGAGCAATCTTTATTTATCAAGCTTTATATCCCAACCGAATTTTGTTTTTCTGGTGCCTCTGGTTTGGGAGATATCGTAGTGTTAAGTATTTCACCCCCCACCCCCGTACGCCACTACCCCCACCCAAAAATTTTGTTTCAATCTACTCTCCTAGTATAACTACAGATATTTGTTAAGTTTTAATTGCTTGCTATTAACGGTTTAGGAGATATAGATTTTAGAATGTGTCGATCTCCACTTTTTTGCGTTTCGCACGCATTGCTTCCCCCTCCACTCCCACACCCCTTCACCCATATCATCAATTTTTTTGCAAATGGGTCCACTATCAAAGCTTTATAGAAATTCCAAGTTTCAGTCTCCTAACATAAGCGGTTGCTGAGATCTAGAAACCAAAATTTTTCGTCTAAAACGCTTCCCCCACCTTCCCCCTCACACCCCCACCCCTGAAAATAATGTCAATTCAAGGGGTCTACCCAGTCTATTCCTAGAAAAAATTTTAATTTAATAGCTCCACTGGCTTGAGAGCTACGAGCCTTCAAAGGATTTTGGCGGTCGACGTACGGCGTACGGCGTACGGCGTACGATGAACAGACGGAGTAAAAACTTTTATTGCTTTTTCGTGTCTACTAGTCATGAAATGTACACAAAAAAATTTTGAGGGCAGCAAATTTTTTTTTTTTTAAATCAATAACAATACTGTATTATTACTAATAAAGTAAAATCTAATTATTCTATAGAATTTAATTTTTGATTTATGAAGTATCAAATAAGCATCAGCTAGCCATTTTTACGGTTTAGCTAAGCTTTTTTTAAACTGTTATAATACCAATGCTATTCTCTGACGTCAACATTGGCGTAGACGAAGCAAGCTATTCGGAAACGATTTAAGACTTAGTCCATATTCCAGTTTAGAATAAAAACCCCATATTTTTCTCGGGTATTGTAGCAACATTATATTTATTTTCTAAATTTCATACACAATTCACACCTAGAGGGTTGCAGGGCTTTTTCCATTTGTTGTAACAATGTTCATTTATGTATATGTCATAAGCGACGTTCGTGAAAATCAATAAGCTGGTCACTATCCTTTCTCACTAGAAAGGTAGATCGGCCTTCTAACTTTTAGTTGTCAAAGTTCAATTTATTGCAAAAAAACACACAAGATTTGAGATAAATCAACTATTCAGGACAAAGACCAGTTGTTAACATAGTTACTCCGAATAATTCATTTTGCCCTTTTATTGGCCAAATTTGCGAAATGTTTTGCTTTTATTTTAGATAGTTGTTTTATAGGCTCACGTTCAAATCCAATTAAAGATAATTCGAACCACCAGCAAATCCTTGAATGTGTCAAAACCGGCAATCAGTAATTGATGTCTAATAGACATGATGGTGTCTGGTGCCTGGTACCTAGCTTCCTGTTTATCGGAATGTCATATCATAAATGGCTGAGCACACAAGTAAAGGAGTAGTTGAAATTGCCTTTTGAAGAGTCCTTTAATTAATACGAACACTTTGTGCATTTGAACCGAACACACATCCTTTGAATCCGAAATCTGAATAATGCTATTAGATTACCTGGATGGAAGGTATAAGGTGCAACGATGAAGTGTTTCCCTATGATCATTTTATGTGCGATCAACGAAGGATTTGTGGTACGGATATAGATGATAGGATGTGTTGAATTACTTTCCTAATTGTCCCTAGCTATCACATTCGAATCTTCTGCTATTAAATTTGAATTTTCGGTTAAATGTGCAGTTGTCATCATGTGCCTGGACCATGAACGTAAGATTAGCACTACGAATCAAATAAAGTTCTTATCATCATCGACACTCTTAAATAAAAGTCCTTTAGCAACCTGCCACTGTTTGCTTAGTTATTTGCATAAAGCTAACACGAAGTTTTGCGAAAATGTTCCCTGGCGATATGGAAACTTATCGTTATGTTTGAATACAAAAGTGCCCTTAATTTTGCCTTACATCAGCGTTACATTTGAATTGCCAGGACCTTCTGATAAGATCCAATATTAGTTAAAATCTGAATTTAATGTACTCATGCTACAATAAATAATTTTGTGTTTGTTTAAATGATAGTCAAACCAAACTTGAAATTAAATTGCCGTACTAGTATGTCGCCTAACTTACTTTTCAAATTAATGATCTAACTCCAACTTCAACTTCATTTACACCCAGTAGATATACACCGACGATATAAAGGCTTTGTTAACCGAGAACACCTACACAATCAGAGGGTTCGGTGGCTACATGGACTCTTATGTTTGGAGCTGTAATGGCACTTCAGTTCTAATCGAATTAGAGACAATCTAATTCCGAGAATTGTCCTGGAAGTTTCGTTAAATTTTTAATTAGTTTTACCTCTGGTACTCTTTGGGGAGTTGAAGATGATGGCATTGCCGAACGAAGGTAGACTAATACTTACCTAGGTGGATACTTGGCAACGTCTTTCTAAGATCTAATACTTGGAAAATTTGAAAATATTGTTAATACCGGAACTTTTCATACGATTCAAATTCAGAAGAAAATCCGTTCTAATGGATTTAATGGTGTTCATGATTTAATTTAAGCGAACGCAATTAAATCAGCCGAATCGAACAACAAGAACAATTGTTTGAATTTGCAATTCGGTACCTAAAATAATACGTAAATTAAACTATACTAAATTTCAAATTAAAATGTTTACTTTGAGGTTATTTGTTTAGCTTGCAATTCCAAGGAGTACATTGAATCGCTCTTTAATACAGACCATGTCTATTTTATGCTAAACACAGTCAAATAATATTTCAACTTTATAGCGCAAAGATTTGTCAGACAGTCGCGAGTGAATATAAGCACATATTTTTTAAATACAATTATATGGTAGCTAAGGTTGCCTTTTATATTTCGGGATTAGAGAAGAAAAACAAATATTAATCATCGAAAACCACTTTACTGTTTTTCAAAATATTCCCCATGAAAATCTATACACTTTTGCATGCGTGTGAACCAATTGTCGAAGCACTTTTGCCACTCTGATTGAGGTATCTCCAAAACATGCATTCTGAATGCGGCAACCGCTTCTTCAGGTGTCGAAAAACGTTGACCTCTCAGTTTGTTTTTTACGTACGGGAATAAAAAGAAGTCATTCGGTGCCAAGTCAGGACTATACGGTGGATGACTCATCAAATCGATGTTTTTGAGCATTTCTTTGGACCAATTGACACGAGCATCTTTTTGAGCTTTTGTCAAATTATGCGGGATCCAACGCGAACAAATTTTTTTGACAATCAAATGATCATGCAATATTGAATGTATGCTGGTCCCACTAATGCCTAAGGTTGTCTCAACTCACGATAGGTCAAATGACGATCTTCCAATATCAGTTTGCGCACAGCATCAATGGTTTCCGGAACAACAAGTGATTTTGGACGACCTTCACGAAATTCGTCTTGAAGTGAACTACGACCACGATTGAATTCACCATTTCATCGATAAACACTGGTCCTTGATGGAGCTTCATCGCCCAAAATTGAATTAAGTTCATCTATACACTGTTGCTGAGTTAATTCACGTCGAAAGTTGTAAAAAATAATAGCACGAAAATGTTCACGATTTAATTCCATTTTTGAGCTGAGATAAATCTTTTAACTTACTGCAAACAACACAAATAGCGCTCGTATGTCAAAACGTTCTGAGTACGTATAACCTCAAAAATGTCCAACTTTACGAGATAGCTGTCAGCTACCAGATTGCACCACCAGGGTTGCCAAATCCCGAAACATAAAAGGCAGCCTACGTACTGCAATACGATTCTAGTGTCCAATATTATAAATTTTAATCACGAAATAATTAAGCTCGGATCTTGCATTAATGTGTATTTATGTTGCACATAAAATACATATTACTTTATTATTTTAATAATAAAGTATTGTTATCGATTTTTTTAAAAAAAAAATTTGGTTCCCTGAAAATTTTTTTTTACACGTTTTATGACTAATAAACGCCAAAAAAGGAAAAAAAAATTTCAATCCGTCTGTGCGCCGTCCACAGTCCGCCGTGGGTGAAACTCGGTACGTATATGTAAATCAACTAGAAAAGTAATTGTGATAAAAAAAATTCGAATATTCATTGGCGTTCAGAAGGGGGGGGGGGCAAAAAAAATTATCAGTATATATAAAATGCATATATTTTCACGATTTTCGTCATATCTACTAGGTCTTTCCAAATATTGAATTCATTTTTATTCTACGGATTCTTCATATGAATACCTAGAATGTGTTTTCAAGATTTTTAAAATTCGACCCCTAAGGGGGTGTAAAGTGGATGTATTCTTTTTCATGAATTCCACCACATCTCTCAGGTCTGATCAGACATCAAATATCTTTTCACTTCCCCAGGTTTGTTTAACAATCACCTATTTTTAAGTTTTGTCTTTTTCAACCTCTAGACCGCATCCTGGAATATGATAAAATTATACAATTCATATGTTACACCCTTTTCTAACCACTTCCCGAACTTTTTGTTAGGGTTTCAGTCAAATAGTAACATACTCCACATCCCCGAATTGAACACGTTCCAAAGTTCTGCCGGAAAAATAATAAAGTTGCGCCCAGACTGTTGGCAGATTTTTTTTTTATAGCGTGAATAATTCAAAACAAGATTTAGGGCTCTCACAGGTGTGAGTAAAGGGAGCGCGAAAAGCAAAACACTAGATATTATTAATTTAAGCTTGAAACTTGACAGTTGAATCGAGCTTTAGTGGAGAGTGGGGCAAAGTGAGCTAGCAAAGTAAAGTGGGCCTCTTTAAAAAAAAATTGTTTGCAATAGCTCTCTTAGCAGAATAGATTATACGATAAAGATTTATAAATTGATCACAACGCACTATACCTAAAAGAACATTTATTACAGCCACCTCTCTCAATTTTAGCATGGCTAAAACATCCAACAAAAAATTAAAGTTAATTCTTCCTGAAAAAATTTACCTAAAGAAAGCCAATAAATATTTTGGTGTTCTCGGGGCTACTCCCCAGAAACTGTAAAATCTAGGTTTCGGCAAATTTTCAGCTTTCTCAAAACTAATGCATGGTTATAACGCGCATAGTAAGAGAAATCGCACGTACTCGATTTAACACCTTTGCGGGGGGGCTGACTGGGTGGGTCCCACTGTTGGGGTCTCTGACCATTGGTTTTCAGTTTTTCATTGTAAAAACTACGTGTTGGCAAATTTTCAGCTTTCTCAAAACTGTTAAATTTTTCGATTTTTTTGACATCTTTGACAGGTCACCAAAGCCAGGTGTCCCGACGTCAGACCTGCTGACTCTAGTACATTCACATACACCCTAAATGTAACCAAATACCAAACTATTAGCTTTCTCAAAACTGTTGCGATTTTTTGTCGCGAGCTCTCCGACTATAAGGTGTACTTAGCTCTAACGCATGTTCTGATCAAAGATCTGAGATTTGATTTTCATCAGTTTTTAATTTAATAAAAAAGTGTTTTGATTTTTCTCGCTTCCTATATTATTATAAGCAGTAGCTGGCAATTTTGTCACACATAATACCTAAGTGCTGTTCGTTATTCTTTGCTTCAAGGTAAGGAATATTTTCACATTTTCTCTCTAACCCTTTAAAGCTCGCGCATATTCTGACAAATGTTCTCGTGTATCTCAGTTAAACTTTCCCTACATCTATTACTAATAGAAATTTTAATATTCAATA
Source organism: Beris chalybata (assembly GCA_949128065.1). Classification (NCBI taxonomy): domain Eukaryota; kingdom Metazoa; phylum Arthropoda; class Insecta; order Diptera; family Stratiomyidae; genus Beris; species Beris chalybata. Next base: position 114,307,090 of record OX421894.1, read on the forward strand.
TTGCTTAAGGGGGTCATCCCGTGTGCAGGCTCTTTTTTACGCCATTCTTGGGAATTTGTTCTGACGAACTTAATAATGATAGAACTGTGAAATTTTTACCATATATTTATGCACATGTTGAGCAAACTTAAGGATTTTTTCAACCCCAAATTGTCGGTCATTGCTGAGGTACATGGCAAGTTAGCCACCCATTTTCAAAAAACCTTGTTTTCGGTAGACACGATTGCGGGCGTTCTGTTTATCTCAAATAAAAAAATCAAACAGCATTTTAATCTGTGAAGTTTGAACTAGTCTTGGAACTAGGATTATCAAAAAATATTGAACAGTGCATTTTTGGCAGCTTATTGAACTTTTTGTCGTCAATTTTAGTGTATTTTTACGACTTCTTCAGGTCGACAAAAAAAACGGCTTGATGAATCAGAATTATCCTAGTTTGGAGACTGTATATTAGTACTGAATAAGTTTACTAAATTTCAAAGATATTCGTTCGATAGATTTTGAGATATCGTGTCTACCGATTTGAAAAACATGGTTTTGAGAAAAACGCGACTAAACTTTTCATTATATTCGAAACAACATAGGAGGTTAGTGAATATAACGCCCTGTAACCTCCGAACGGCTTCGAATATCGAAATATCACTCCGCCCACATATTTAACACTATATTTGGATGTAATTTATGCAAAGAAAAAAAATCTGCCAACAGTCTGGGCGCAACTTTATTATTTTTCCGGCAGAAGTTCAGAATGCTTTCAATTCGGGGATGCGGTGTATGTTACTATGTGACTGAAAACCTAACAAAAAGTTCGGGAAGCAGTTAGAAAAGGGTGTAACATATGAGTTAAATAATTGGGTCATATTCCGGGATGCGGTCTAGAGGTTGAAAAAAACAAAACTTAAAAATAGGTGACTATTAAACAAGCCTGGGGAAGTGAAAATATATTCGATATTTTATCAGACCTGAGAAATATGGTGGAATTCATGAAAAAGTATACAACCAGTTTACACCCTCTTAGGGGTCGAATTTCAAAAAATCTTGAAAACACTTTCTAGGTATTCATATGAAGAATCCGTAGAATTTAAATGAACTCAATATTTGGAAAGACCTAGTAGATATGACGAAAATCGTGAAAATATATGCATTTTATAAGTACTGATAATTTTTTTTGCCTCCCCTTCTGAACGCCAATGAATATTCGAATTTTTTTTTAACAGAATTACTTTTCTGGTTAATTTACATATACGTATCCAGTTTCAACTTCGTAGCATTAGCCGTTCTAAAGTAAGGAAAAACACCCCCCACTGCCGTACCATACTACCCCTAAAGAAAAATTTATTTTTTCACCATGCTACTACTATAGCTCTATCTAAATACCAAGTTTCAGCTTCCTATCATTATAGATTCTTAAGATATAAGCATCGGAACTTTTTCTTTCTCACCCTTCCCCACCCTCACCCTCTACACCCACACCCCCAAACTTTTTTTTCCCTACTAGGGTTCTATTAGGCCAACTTCTGGTAAAAATTTGAAGCATCTATCTTACACTGTTATTGAGATATGAAACGTGTTATTTTTGAAAAATTGTTATCCCCTCCACTTACGTACTCTCCCGCCCCCTTCAAAGATTTTACTTTGAGCAATCTTTATTTATCAAGCTTTATATCCAAACCGAATTTTGTTTTTCTGGTGCCTCTGGTTTGGGAGATATCGTAATGTTAAGTATTTCACTCCCCACCTCCTTACGCCACTACCCCCCCCCCCCCCCCCCAAATTTTGTTTCAATCTACTCTCCTAGTATAACTACAGATATTTGTTAAGTTTTAATTGCTTGCTATTAACGGTTTAGGAGATATAGATTTTAGAATGTGTAGATCTCCACTTTTTTGCGTTTCGGACGCATTGCTTCCCCCTCCACTCCCACACTCCTTCACCCATATCATCAATTTTTTCGCAAATTGGTCCACTATCAAAGCTTTATAGAAATTCCAAGTTTCAGTCTCCTTATATAAGCGGTTGCTGAGATCTAGAAACCAAAATTTTTCGTCTAAAATGCTTCCCCCACCTTCCCCCTCACACCCCCACCCCTGAAAATAATGTCAATTCATGGGGTCTACTCAGTCTATTCCTAGAAAAAATTTTAATTTAATAGCTCCACTGGTTTGAGAGCTACGAGCCTTCAAAGGATTTTGGCGGTCGACGTACTGCGTACGGCGGACGGCGTACGGCGGACGGCGTACGGCGGACGGCGTACGGCGTACGGCGGACAGACGGAGTGAAAATTTTTATTGCTTTTTTCGTGTCTACTAGTCATAAAATGTACACGAAAAAATTTTGAGGGCAGCAAATTTTTTTTTTTTTGAAAATCAATAACAATACTGTATTATTACTAATAAAGTAAAATCGGGTTTTGGAAACCATCACACAGGATGACTGCCTTCAGTTATCAAAATTTATTAAAAATAACATACAAAATTTTTCCACTGAAACTGATCGAAAATAAAATAAATAATTTTATCTTTTCTTGAATTTCTTCGCATTCTTCTAACTTAGTAATTCTAAATCTTAAGGTTTCTAAAGTCTCGTGTACACTAGCACTTGCGACATTTTTTCTCCATAACGTTTACATTAGCAAATTGCATCAAAATTGCTCGAGGAATCTGCTGTAACAAGTGTTTTGCAAGTAGTTTTTGCGTTTTTCACTTCAGAAATATTACAGAACTATTGTATGGTTATGAATATAAATAAACAATTAAATTAAACAATTAAACGTTGCGAGAAATGCACCTCCTACGTCAAAGTCAAATCTAACTCAAAAAAATATCGTCAGACCATCGATCCCAACTTTCTTGCGAGATTCGATCTTCACGCAAGCTTGTTATTTAAATTTAATTTCTTCTTTTTATAATGTAACATTTGCAAATAGCTGAAATTGACCGCTTGGAGTCAAAAATGTAAATCTTAAAGGTTTTTAGACTCTACACGGTTGAAAATTTTGGAATACTTTTTAATAAACAACAAAGAATTCACCGGTTTTGTAATACACTATAGGTTAAATTTCAATATTTATTGAAAACTAAAAATATTTCCAATAAAAACTGGAATGAAACGTATACTATTGTATTGAAAGCAACATAGTTAATATATCCTATATTAGTTTGTAATTTTATTTATATTTATTACTAGTACTTTAATAATGAAATTTAAACCATCCCGAATTACCATCAAATTTTGCATTCATTGTGTGTTAAAATTAAAAAATCTGCCAACAGTCTGGGCGCAACTTTATTATTTTTCCAGCAGAAGTTCGGAACGTGTTTAATTCGGGGATGCGGTGTATATTACTATGTGACTGAAAACCTAACAAAAAGTTCGGGAAGCAGTTAGAATATGGTGTAATATATGAATTATATAATTGGGTCATATTCCGGGATGCGGTCTAGATGTTGAAAAAGAAAAAAAATTAAAAATAGGTGATTATTAAACAAGCCCGTGGAAGTGAAAAGATATTCGATATCTGATCAGACCTGAGAGATATGGTGGAATTTATGAAAAAGTATACAACCACTTTACACCCGCTTTGGGGTCGAATTTCAAAAAATCTTGAAAACGCTTTCTAGGTATTCTTATGAAAAATCTGTAGAATAAAAATGAATTCAATATTTGGAAAGACCTAGTAAATATGACGAAAATCGTGAAAATATAGTCATTTTATTTTCACTGATAATTTTTTTTGCCCCCCCCCTCCGAACGCCACTGAATATTCCATTTTTTTTTATCAGAATTACTTTTCTAGTTGATTTATATATACGGACCAAGTTTCAATTTTTTAGCATAAGCCGTTCAAAAGTTAAGAAAAAACACCATTCACCATTTCACCATGCTACTACTATAGTTCTATCTAAATACTAAGTTTAAGCTTTCTATCATTTTAGGTTCTTAAGATATAAGCATCGGAACTTTCTGCTTCTCACCCTTCCCTACCCTCACCCTCTACACCCCCCCCCCTCCAAATTTTTTTTCCTACAAGGATTCGCGCGTCTACCTCCACCCAAAATTTTTATTTCAATCTACTCTCCTAGTATAACTACAGATATTTGTTAAGTTTTAATTACTTGCCATTAACGGTTTAGGAGATATGGATTTTAGAAAGTGTCGATCTCCACTTTTTTGCGTTTCGGACGCATTATTTCCCCCTCCACTCCCACACCCCTTCACCCATATCAGCAATTTTTTCGCAAATGGGTCCACTATTAAAGCTTTATAGAAATTCCAAGTTTCAGCTTCCTACCATAAGCGGTTGCTGAGATCTTAAAACCAAAATTTTTCGTCTAAAACGCTTCCCCTACCTCCCCCCTTACACCCTCACCCCTCAAAAAATTTTAACTTCAAGGGGTCTACTATGTCTATTCATAAAAAAAAATCAATTTTATAACTCATGGGGTTTGGGAGCTATAATTCCTCAAATGAGTTTGCGTACGGCGTATGGCGGACGGCGTACGGCTCACAGACGGACTGAAACTTTTTATTGCTTTTTTGGTGTTTATTAGTAATAAAACGTGTAAAAAAAAATTTCAGGGTTCAGGCAAATTTTTTTAAAAAAAAAATCGATAACAATACTTTATTATTAAAATAATAAAGTAATACAAAATGTATTCAAATGCACTCTCCTTCGTATATAGTAATTCTAAAGTATTTAAATTAATTCCTACCATGGAATTCTTAATGAACTGGATCATGTATATTCCTGCTATTTTTCATTCCTTCCACTGAAATAAAAAGTAATCTAAATATATTACTTGTTTTTTGCGTGTTTCAGCTTCTAAGCATTCCTGAAATATTAGAAGAAATTCCAAATATATTAGAAGAAATTCCAAATGTATTAGAAATTAGGATTTCTGTTTAATTTCTCGTGCTTGTGTCACAAGAACACACGTCATAAAGTTAAAAGTTAAAATGGAGAGCGTACGTGACGAGTTTTTGGTTAAAGTTAAATTGTTGGTTTAAAGTACTAAAAAAAGTGTGGAAAACGAGTCCCCGTATTTGAGTGCCGAGGATATATTTTGTGCAAGTGCGACATCGGAGCAATTGTGGAATTGGAATTACTCCCTAAAATAATTGCACAATTTGGTTGCTGCGGGTGCTTCTTTTTTGTGTTTGAAGAATATGGTTAGTATACATATTTGCAATTTGTAGTAAAAAATTAGTTTTGATGGCATTTCAGTTCCGGAAAAAACAAGAAAAAATTTCTTTAGCTGAGCGATGCATTGCAGTCGTAGGTTCCGAGCTTATAATTAATTGTGAGGTAAGCTCATTTAATTAATTACAATGACTTTATTTTGGTTGAAGACATGAAGCTGATATTCATTTACACTCATACCTCACTTTACGGCCTAGATACGTTTCGGGAAAGTTGGCCGTAATACCGAAATACCGTACCTATAACGAATTATTTATTTTAAGTAATAAATCAACCGAATGTCTTGTAGCATTGTCCAAAATAGCGAGGTATGAGTGTATTATACATATTGCTATGCCCGTATTTTGTACTCGTATTCACTTATTTTAAATGGCAGTTTTCAGATTCTGAAATATTTTGTCACAAATAATAGTAAAGTAGATACGATAAAAATAAAAGAGCATGCTGAGAAAGGTTCGTTGACAGATTCTTTTCGGAGACTTGTCGTACGATTAGCAGCATCCTTTTTAAGAAGCGTATGCGGTAACAATAAATATTTTTCAATACCGTATATATTTTATTTAAATAATTGGAATTCGTTATTTCGCATTGCTTATTACTGTAATTTGACCACATGGCCAAACAGTGTGATACTAATTTTAATCCCAGTTTCAAGAATACCTTTTAATATATCAATAATTGAATTCAATATAGAATATTGAATAAAAATTATTATTTTTGGATTCAATTATTTATTACTTTTGTTATACATTTTAATATTATTAAGATTTTATTTCATGATTGATGGGAATACAATTAATCCTTTTTAGAATGAATTGGCATAATACAATTATATTGAAATTCAATAAATATTTTATATTGATTGTCATTTCAGTAATTGTGAAGTATTACATTTCAATACATTTCTGGTGTGGACCTATATACAATCCAAAAAAAATGGAATTTCATTCCAAAATTTTCAACCGTGTAGATAAAATCTGAGGGTTTAAGTTTAATTCTACCCAAAAATTAGAAACGCATAGGTCGGAGTCTCGAACAAGATAAAGTTATACAAAGTTATTATGTATATTGTTTCCTCCATGCATGAGAAATTAAAAAAAAAAATTAATATAAAGAAATGAGATATTTTTGTGTTTATATTACGAAGAAATTAAAAATGAAATAAAAAAATCTGCCAACAATCTGGGCGTAACTTTATTATTTTTCCGGCAGAAGTAAGGAACGCGTTCAATTCTGAAATGCGGTGTAGGCTACTATGTGACTGAAAACCTATCAAAAAGAACAAGATCATGGAAGTGAAAATCTGATTGGATCTGAGAGATATGGAATAGTTTATGAAAAAGTACACAATCACTTTACACCCCCTTAGGGGTCAATTTTCAGAAAATCTTGAAAACACTGTCTTGGTATTCATATGGAGAATACATAGAATAAAATTAAATTCATTATTTGGGACGAGGTAGTAGATATGTCGAAAATCGTGGGAAAATATGCATTCTATTTTCACAGATAATTTTTTTTGCCCCCCTTCTGAACGCCAATAGATATTCGTTTTTTTTAATCAAAATTATTTTTTTAGTTGATTTAGATATACACACCGAGTTTCAACATTGTAGCTTAGGCCGTTCTATATATAGGAAAAACACCTACCACTTGTACCACACTACCCTTAGGAGTCGAATTTCAAAAAACCTTGAAAACACTTTCTAGGTATTCATACGAAGAATCCGTAGAATAATAATGAATTCAATATTTGGAAAGACCTAGTAGATATGACGAAAATCGTGAAAATATATGCATTTTATATTTATTATATTTCCAAATATATTTTTTTGCCCCCCCCCTTCTGAACGCCAATGAATATTCAAATTTTTTTTATCACAATTACTTTTCTAGTTGATTTACATATACACACCGAGTTTCAACATTGTAGCTTAAGCCGTTCCATATATAGGAAAAACACCCCCACTTGTACCACACTACCCTTAGGGGTCGAATTTCAAAAAACCTTGAAAACTTTTTCTTGGTATTCATACGAAGAATCCGTAGAATAAAAATGAATTCAATATTTGGAAAGACCTAGTAGATATGACGAAAATCGTGAAAATATATGCATTTTATATTTATTATATTTCCAAATATTTTTTTTGCCCCCCCCCCCCTTCTGAACGCCAATGAATATTCAAATTTTTTTTATCACAATTACTTTTTTAGTTGATTTACATATACACACCGAGTTTCAACATTGTAGCTTAAGCCGTTCCGTATATAAGAAAAACACCCCCACTTGTACCACACTACCCTTAGGGGTCGAATTTCAAAAAACCTTGAAAACACTTTCTAGGTATTCATACGAAGAATCCGTAGAATAAAATTGAATTCAATATTTGGAAAGACCTAGTAGATATGACGAAAATCGTGAAAATATTTGCATTATATATATATTATATTTACAAATATTTTTTTTTGCCCCTCCCCTTCTAAACGCCAATGAATATTCAAATTTTTTTTTGTCACAATTACTTTTCTAGTTGATTTACATATACACACCGAGTTTCAACATTGTAGCTTAAGCCGTCCCATATATAGGAAAAACACCTTCACTTGTACCACACTACCCTTAGGGGTCGAATTTCAAAAAACCGTGAAAACACATTCTAGGTATTCATACGAAGAATCCGTAGAATAAAAATGAATTCAATAATTGGAAAGACCTAGTAGATATGACGAAAATCGTGAAAATATATGCAATTTATATCTATTATATTTACAAATAATTTTTTTTGCCCGCCTTTCTAAACGCCAATGAATATTCAAATTTTTTTTTATCACAATTACTTTTCTAGTTGATTTACATATACACACCGAGTTTCAACTTTCTAGCATAAACCGTTTAATAGTTAGGAAAAACACCCCCTACTCCCGTAGCATACTACCCCTAAAAAAAATTTTATTTTTCCAACATTTCGCTACTATAGTTCTATCTAAATACCAAGTTTAAGGCTTATATCATTACAGGTTCTCAAGATATAAGCATCGGAACTTTTTCCTTTTCACCCTCCCCCACCCTCCCCCTCTTCACCCTCAACCCCAAAACTTTTTTCCCTACCAGGGTTTAATTAGCGCTTCTTCTGGTAAAAATTCTAAGCATCTATCTTAAACTGTTCTTGAGATATGAAATGTGTTTGATTTGAAAAATTCTCATCCCCTCCACTTCTATGCTCCACCCCCAACTTAAAAAAATTTACTTTGATCAATCTTTCTTTGTCAACCTTTACACCCAAACCAAATTTTATTTTTCTAGAGCAATTGGTTCATGAGTTATCGTAATCTTAAGTTTTTCACCCCCCACCCCCATACACAACTTCCCCCACCCAAAATTTTTCTTCATTCTGTTCTCCTAGTATAACTAAAAATATTTTTTAAGTTTGAATACTGTGCCATTAACGGTTTAGGAGATATGGATTTTAGAATGTGTCTATCTCACCTTTTTTGGGTATCGGACGCATTACATTTCCCCCCACTCCCACACCCCTTGATCAATATTGACAATTTTTCTGCAAATGGGTCTACTATCAGAGCTCTATAGAAATTCCAAGTTTCAGCTTCCTAACATAAGGGGTTACTGACATCTGGAAACCAAAATTTTCGGTCGAAAACACTTCCCCCTCCTTCCCCCTCCTTCCCCCTCCTTCCCCCTCCTTCCCCCTCCTTCCCCCTCCTTCCCCCTCACACCCCCACCCCTAAAAATTTGTTCACTTCAAGGCGCCTACCCCATCTATTCGTTAAAAAAATTTCAATTTAATATCTCAAAGCGTTTGGCAGCTACGAGCCTCCAAACGATCTTGCGTACGGCGTACGGCGGGCAGACGGACTGAAAATTTTTATTGCTTTTTCGCGTCTACTAGTTATGAAACGTGAAAATAAAAATTTTGAGGGTAGCAAATTTTTTTTTTTAAAAAATCAATCACAATACTTAATTATTAAAATAATAAAGTAAAACTGCCAACAGTCTAGGCGCAACTGTATTATTTTTCCGGCAGAAGTTCAGAACGCGTTCAATTAGGGGATGCGGTGTTTGTTACTATGTGACTGAAAACCTATAAAAAGTTCGGGAAGCGGTTAGAAAAGGGTGTAACATATGAATTAAATAGTTGGGTCATATTTCGGGATGCGGTCTAGAGGTTGAAAAAAACAAAACTTAAAAATAGGTGATTATTAAACAAACCTGGGGAAGTGAAAAGATATTCGATATCTGATCAGACCTGAGGAACATGGTGGAATTCATGAAAAAGTATACAACCAGTTTACACCCTCTTAGGGGTCGAATTTCAAAAAATCTTGAAAACTCATTCGAGGTATTCACATGAAGAATCCGTAGAATAAAAATGAATCCAATATTTCGAAAGACCTAGTAGATATGACGAAAATCGTGAAAATATATGCATTTTATATTAACCGATATTTTTTTTTACCCCCCCTTCTGAACGCCAATGAATATTTGAACTTTTTTTTATCAGAATTACTTTTCTGGTTAATTTACATATACGTACCGAGTTTCAACTTCCTAGCATAAGCCGTTCTGAAGTTAGGGAAAACACCCCCCACCACCGTACCATACTACCCCTAAAAAAAAAGTATTTTTCCACCATGCCACTACCAGTGGCGGCTCGTACAACTTAGAAGTGGGTGTTCACTCAGAAAATGAAAAAAAAATTTAGTGGTGGGTGTACAATTTTATTTGTACAAACTATCTAAAAAATTCTTGTAGTGATTTTTGATATATTCCATAGAAAACGCTCCCATTTTAACACTTCTACGAATACTTAGCCTTTTGAAAGTTTTGCAATACATACACACAAATTAACGGGCAAAAAATCGAAGTAAGAGTTGATAAAATTATATTATTCACATTAATAACTAAACACAATTCGTACACGAATAGCGACAAAAAATTATTCGCCACTAATCACACTGCAAAGTTATCTCAAATCGTACAAAAACAAGATAAATTACGAAATATACACAAATTGTATTTAAATCGTGACCAGTGATCCCACCCTACTCCGACTGGAGTAGATCTACTCCTTTTCTGTGCTTTAAACCATCTACTCCGGAGTAAGCAAAATATACTCCTTTTTTTGCCGTTTGAAATTTTGGTACAAAACATATTCATTCATTCTAATTCTTCACACAGGCGGTAGCAGACAGGTCATTTTTCTGCTTGCATTATTTGCCAAACAATTTGAACTATAGTGTAAAATTGTAAAAAACCGTATTTTCTTTCATATGTATGTATATGCCTACTCCCTTCTTTCTTAAATCTACTACTATTTTTGATTGATTCTGCTACTCTTTTTTCTCGTCGGGTGGGATCACTGATCGTGACAAACTACAACGGCATGAATTTTACTCAGAGAAGACATCGAAATCAAGTAAAGGGTCAAATCGCCAAATATTCAATCAAGCAAGAAAAAAAAATAGAATACAAAAGCAATCTCCAAAGCTCTCTCTCTCCCGTTCATTCGTCGTGTTCATCGGTGCACTGCACCGACGTTCTATACAAAGTGCCTATGAAATTCGAATTTCACGCGTAGGACTGAAATTCAATTTTGTAAGAGATTTGATAGAATTTTCGTGTGCGATATCTGAATCGCACCGCCACCAAAGATATCCGCGCATTCGATCGTTTGAAAGGTGTCATGTCGAATATCGGGCAATGGATTTTTGTTGTGTGAATGGTGTCTTAAATGAATATTTTTGCATTAACTTTTTGTTTTTTAAACTCAGTTTAGATCATTAACGTTTAGGGTGTTCACTGCACGAGTGAACCTATAGACCAGCCGCCTCTGGCCACTACTATAGCTTTATCTAAATACCAAGTTTCAGCTTCCTATCATTATAGATTCTTAAGATATAAGCATCGGAACTTTTTCTGTCTCACCCTTCCCACTCTCACCCTCTACACCCACACCCCAAAACTTTTTTTCCCTACTAGGGTTCTATTAGACCTACTTCTGGTAAAAATTTGAAATATCCATCTTACACTGTCATTCAGATATGAATCGTGTTATTTTTGAAAAATTCTAATCCCTCCCACTTCCGTGCTCCTCCACCCTGTTCAAATATTTTACTTTGAGCAATCTTTATTTATCAAGCTCTATACCCAAACCGAATTTTGTTTTTCTGGTCCAATTAGTTTGTGAGATATCGTAATCTAAAGTTTTTCACTCCCCACCCCCGTACGCCACTACCCCCACCCAAAAATTTTGTTTCAATCTACTCTACTAGTATAACTACTGATATTCGTTAAGTTTTAATTGCTTGCCACTAATGGTTTAGGAGATATGGATTTTAGAATTTGTCGATCTCGGCATTTTTGCGTTTCGGACGCATTATTTCCCCCTCCACTCCCACACCCCTTCACACATATCTGTTTTTTTTTTGCACATGGGTCCAATATCAAAGCTCTATAGAAATTCTAAGTTTCAGCCTCCTAACACTAGCGGTTCCTAAGATCTAGAAACCTAAATTTTTCGTCTAAAACGCTTACCCCGCCTTCCCCCTGACACCTCCTCCCCTAAAAATAATGTCAATTCAAGGGGTCCGCCAAGTCTATTCCTAGAAAAAATTTGAATTTAATAGCTCCACTGGTTTGAGAGCTACGAGCCTTCAAAGATTTTGGGGCGGTCAACGTACGGCGTACGGCGTACAGACGGAGTGTAATAATTTTTGTTACTTATTAGTAGATTTAATTGAGTTCCTCAGCACAGTTCCAGGACCGATATTATTTATAGATATATTTCAAACTTGCATTCTGCAAATATGTGATTTTACTGATTTATTTAACGGAGATATGTGCTTGGTTTTGAATTGGTGTTGCATCTATAACCGATTGAACCGAATCAGACGTTAAGCCCCTAATTCAATTATTTTGGCTATAGTACTATAATACAACACCTCCAAGTGGATGGGCAATTCTTGTTATTTTCAAAAATATAGAGAAAATTCCTTTCATGCAAAAAAGTTAGAAATTTCCTACAGTTGCTTGATTCCATTTTGTCAATTATTCACAAATTTGGGATTCTATTATTATTTAGTTAGTATTTTGGGTCAAACTTAGAGTGATGTGAAATTTTGATGAAAAAAGGACATACATCCAATGTAAACAAAAGTTGCAAAGTGCTTGATAATACTTGAGTGTTTTTATGAAAGTACATTTTTCTTTTCGTGGAAAAATTTCAACTCAAGCCCAGCTAATGGGCATACTCTAGACAAATTTATTTGCTAGGGAATAAAAAGCCAATTCTATTTTACTGACTAATAAGACGTGTATACTTAAAATATTATCCCTGATTGAAGCAGATTTGTTTAGACCGGCAAACCACCCCAAGAATCGTCCATAATAGAACCTAAAGCTCAGCAAATGTTGCGAACATTTTCATGTAATTGGGTTAGACAAATTACAGACAAGATGACAGGGGCCCCACATTACATCCGCATCAAATGTACTGTCGGATGTTCTGATTAATGTTGGTCAGTTGACATGTTCTCTCTAATTTAATGAAAACTTTAACGTTTTTGTACAAGGAGCGTGGGTGTTTTAGAGTTATATTCGTTTCACTACTCATATGTTATGCATGCAACAAATATTCACAGATATGACTTTCAATGTACGGGTATGTAAACATGTTTATAAGTCTCAAGGAGTTAAGATGGTCTTGTGAAAGATTCTACGATTATTTTATATTCGTTAGAACAACAGAAATACTAGATATTAGAAGTTTGAAACTAGAAAGTTTCTTTCGTTCATAGAGAATAGTATTAGCCAAAAGAAATAACCTACTATGACACATCTATTCGTATAGCAAACCCGTCAAAATCTCGAACTATCTCTACAGCGGTATATTTTTCCAAGTTGAAGCTAGCAGTCGATAGAAGTAAAATTAAATAAATTTTCACCACTCCGAACATAATTGGAATTGTAGGTATAATATAGGTACCTACACCGAAAGAAAAAATATGATTGTGGCCACCATATTTTGAGAGAACCTTACTATGATTGAGGTTATAGTTGCCACAACCATGTTACAACATGTAACATGTTTAGTTGAAACAAAATTATGATTGTGAAAACCTAGGTGTGTGATTCACGCAACCTTCTTTAATAATATAATGTTTGGGTCAATCATAAAATTCATGTGACATGGTTACTTGAATCATAGTTCTGATTTCAGAAAACATTTTATGTTTGACTCAAACAAGATTATGGTTGTGAAAACCTATGTATGTGATTCACGCAACCTTCTTTTATAATATGATCATAAGATTCATGTGACATGGTCGCTTAAATCATAGTTCTGATTTCAGAAAACATTTTATGTTTGGCTCAAACAAAATTATAGTTGTGAAAACCTAGGTGTGTGATTCACGCAACCTTCTTTTATAATATGATGGTTGGTTCAATCATAAAATTCATGTGACATGGTTGCTTGAATCATAGTTCTGATTTCAGAAAACATTTTATGTTTGGCTCAAAAAAAATTATGGTTGTGAAAACCTAGGTGTGTGACTCACGCAACCTTCTTTTATAATATGATGGTAAGGTCAATCATAAGATATCTACATGTGACGCTAAAAAATAATTCACAAAGAAAACATTTAAGAGGCATTATGTTCTTTTTGTATTACCACTATTTTATTAAAAATTATTTTTTATATAATTAACAAAAAATGTATAAATTTTACAATTTCAAAAAAAAAATATCATTAAAAAAATATGTATCACTTTGCTAGGATAGAAAATATAATACAATATAAAATTTTGTAGTATTTTTTGGCCTTGAATTAAAAATTATTATAAAAGAAGTTTTTTTTTTAATTCAATTGTTGTAATTCAATTTCTTCATTTTTACACACTTTCGATCATTAATAAATGAATTTAACAACAATTAAACACTCTCGAACAAAGCACATATGAAATTGGAAGAAACGAACTTACACCGCGAACGACACTTTGCATACTGTGAGAAGTTATAATTCGATTGTTTCTGGGTAACATGGAGATAGTTACAAGAATACAATTGTAACAATTATAAAGTTATGTCAATTATAATATGGTTGTGACTATCATATCTTATTCCTTACCTTACATAATTGCACACACCATATACGGTATGTCTGTGGGAATTATTTTATCAAACTACATGGTTCCACTGATCATAGAATATGGTTGTCGTGATTATAATACACAATTACATCATGTAACGAGAATGATTGGTACAACCATATTAAATTTCAGTAGGGATATGTGTTTAATGCAACCATACTTTGTTTTTACGAATTATATGCTATGGCTAGTACCATCATAGCCACGATAGCTGGAAACATATCAGTTTTACAATAGCTAGAATAACTTTAATATAGTCAATGCAACCTTAGAATAAACATAGTTTTCTTTCAGTGTACCTTTATTATATTGATAAATTTCCCTACTTTGATTAACATCATGAGATTCCAAGAAATTGAGCATTGCGATATGTAACGATGTCATTTTACTTTATTAGTAATAATACAGTATTGTTATTGATTTTCAAAAAAAAAAAATTGGTGCCCTCAAAATTTGTTTGTGTACATTTCATGACTAGTAGACACGAAAAAAGCAATAAAAATGTTCACTCCGTCTGTCCGCCGTACACCGTACGCCGTACGTCGACCGCCAAAATCCTTTGAAGGCTCGTAGCTCTCAAACCAGTGGAGCTATTAAATTTTTTCTAGGAATAGACTGTGAGGGGGAAGGTGGGGGAAGCGTTTTAGACGAAAAATTTTGGTTTCTAGATCTCAGCAACCGCTTATGTTAGGAGACTGAAACTTGGAATTTCTATAAAGCTTTGATAGTGGACCCATTTGCAAAAAAATTGATGATATGTGTGAAGGGGTGTGGGAGTGGAGGGGAAAGCAATGCGTCCGAAACGCAAAAAAGTGGAGATCTACACATCCTAAAATCTATATCTCCTAAACCGTTAATAGCAAGCAATTAAAACTTAACAAATATCTGTAGTTATACTAGGAGAGTAGATTGAAATAAAATTTTTGGGTGGGGGTAGTGGCGTACGGGGGTGGAGAGTGAAATACTGAACATTACGATATCTCCCAAACTAGAGGCACCAGAAAAATAAAATTCGGTTTGGATATAAAGTTTAATAAATAAAGATTGCTCAATTTAATATCTTTGAAGGGGGCGGGGGAGTACGTAAGTGGAGGGGATAAGAATTTTTCAATAATAACACGTTTCATATCTCAATAACAGTGTAAGATGGATGCTTCAAACTTTTACCAGAAGTAGACCTAATAGAACCCTAGTAGAGAGGGGGTGTGGGTGTAGAGGGTGAGGGTGGGGAAGGGTGAGAAAGAAAAAGTTCTGATGCTTATATCTTAAGAATCTATAATGATAGGAAGCTGAAACTTGGTATTTAGATAGAGCTATAGTAGTGGCATGGTGGAAAATTAAATTTTTTTTTAGGGGTAGTATGGTACGGTGGTGGGGGGTGTTTTTCCTAACTTTAGAACGGCTTATGCTAGGAAGTTGAAATTCGGTACGTATTTGTAAATTAACCAGAAAAGTAATTCTGATAAAAAAAAATTCGAATATTCATTGGCGTTCAGAAGAGGGGGGGGGAGGCAAAAAAAGTTATCAGTTTATATAAAATGCATATATTTTCACGATTTTCGTCATATCTACTAGGTCTTTCAAAATATTGAATTCATTTTTATTCTACGGATTTTTCATATGAATACCTAGAATATGTTTTCAAGATTTTTTGAAATACGACCCCTAAGAGGGTGTAAACTGGTTGTATACTTTTTCATGAATTCCACCATGTTTCTCAGGTCAGATCAGATATCGAATATCCTTTCACTTCCCCACCCTTGTTTAATAATAACCTATTTTTAAGTTTTTTATTTTTCAACCTCTAGACCGCATTCCGGAATATGACCCAATTATTTAATTCATATGTTACACCCTTTTCTAGCCGCTTTTTGTTAGGTTTTCAGTCACATAGTAACATATGCCGCATCCCCGAATAAACCACGTTCCGAACTTCTGCCGGAAAATTAATAAAGTTGCGCCCAGACTGTTGGCAGATTTTTTTATATTTCATGAACAGTTAATGTAAGAAAGTTACAATTAAGCTACTGCGGGAACTCTTGGGTCATTTCATCAAAAATCTCTAAAGAAGTGACCTTACCATCTCCGATTCTTTCGAAATATTTCGTAGTTGAAGAACTATGGAAAAAAAATTGCCAATGGTCTGGGTGCAACTTTATTATTTTTCCGGCAGAAGTTCAGAACGCGTTTAATTATGAGATGCTGTGCAGGTTACTATGTAACTGAAAACTTAAAAAAGGTTCGGGAAACGGCTAGAATAACATGGGTTACATAATTGGGTCATATTCCGAGATGCGGTCAAGGGGTTGAAAACAAGGGCGCCCGTAGAACCCCTTCCAGGGGTGGCAAGGCAAAAAGTTTATAAAATGATCCCACACTCCTTTTAGAATCTGAACTTATGGTTGTAATTTTAACGTAGGTTCGTTAAATCCCAGTCGTAAAAGTGCTTATACACGTTCGAATATTGCCAAAATTAGTGGAGCGATTAATGGATGGCGGCAATATTTCGACAATGTGGCAATGTTTTCATAGATTGCTAATATTTCTCGCCCTATACTCACAGTTTCTGTATTTCCAAAAAAAAGTTTATCTCTTCCACTTCCATGCTTCATCACCTCCTTAAAAAAAAATTACTTTATATGTCAAATTTTATACAGAAACCGAATTTTATTTTTAAATTGCAATTGGTTCGAGAGATATTGTAATCAAAAGTTATTCCACCTCTGGAGGTGTTTTTCCTAACTATGTAGAACGACTTCTGCTACAAAGTTGAAACTCGGTATGTATATGTAAATAAACCAGAAAAGTAGATAATGTAGATAAAAAAAATTCTTAAATATCCATTAGTGTTTGGAAGGAGGGCGAAGAATATTATCAGTGAAAATGAAATGCACATATTTTCACGATTTTCGTCATATCTATTAGGTCTTCCCAAATATTGAATTCATTTTTATTCTACGGCTTTTTCATATACATACTCGTAAATATGTAGAAAGTTTTTTCATGATTTTCTTAAATTCTACCTCTAAGGGGGTGCAAGGAGGTATACTTTTTCATTAAATCTGCAATATCCCCCAGCCCTGATATGATATCGAATATATCTTCACTTTCACTTGCGTAATAATCGCCTAAAACTATCATAGTTTTCAATTTTTTGCCTTTTTTAAAACTAAGAGGGTATAAACGGGTGGAGCACGTTTTCACGAATTCCGCAATTTCTTGTAGTGAAGTGGTAAGAAATGGAATTGGTTTTTACTTTCTCGTGCTGTCATTATATATAGCTATTAACTATTTTCAATTAAAAAAAATTTGTACTTGAAGAACAAGTGAAAAAAATAATTGAAATTCAAGGGTTCGTGTTTTTTAACTAACAAAAACAATAACAATCTTTAAAATAAGCTCTACCTTATTATTCAAGGATAAAAATTACTAGAGATATGAATTTTCAAAGAGGATTCGGATATCGTTTTGGGGAAATTGTTAACATAAATACTGTAACTAACAAAAATAATGAGATAGAAACAAAAAAATTAAAATTATATTATTTTTCATTAATTCTTCGAGTACACAAAATTTCAAAAGAATCGGCGATGATAAGGTCACACTTTTGGCGATTCTTGATTAAATTACCTTTTTTCTATAAAATTAATTGAGAATCACTATAATGGTCTTCGATTTTTTTGACCATTAAGATTCCAAGTTAATTTTTTGATATGTTTTGAAACACAGTATAACATAAAATATAAAAAAATATTAAAAAGAAACGTGTTTAAGGATAAATGACAAAATCGTTATCATTGAAAAAAAAAGTTTCAAGGATAGTTTTGCGACAACCTCACCCTTTAAAATAAGCCCTTTTTTTTATTCCAGAACAGAAATTACCAGAGATATGAATTTTCAAAGAGGACTCGGACACATTTTCGCAAAAACTAACAAAAAAATTAGATAGAATCAAAAAATTGAGTTTCAATTCTTTTTTCACTAAAGTACAAAAACGTTACAAATAAAGTAAAAAGTAACGAAAAATCTTGTAAAACACACGCTTGGTCGTTCGATTTGGAAATAAACTGCAGTCTGATGAGTTGTGGTGCCTGATCTGATTCTTCTTCAGTACGCGGTCTTGGTCAATTCCGGAAAAGGGCTAATAATCTAAGTCTATAGCTTGGTTTGATATTCATAACGTTTTTGTAAATTAAAACGTTTTATTTCCTTTATTTTTGCTACTCTTTATCATTGTTTGCTAAAAAAAGCTAGCGGCCTTTTGAATAGATTTTCAACTTTGTCAGCTAAACCTAATCTGCAATGAAACTGAACGCTCTTGTTTTCGTAATGCGCAGAACTTTTACTATTTTTTTCGCTAACTGTCGCAATCTAGTTTTCTTTGATTCATGTATTGGGCCTACTCACTACCTCTACTCAAAAAATTTTTTCAATCTTTTCTGCAACAGGTATTTGTTAAGTTTGAATTATGTGCCATTAATGCCCGATTTCACAGTGGTAGCTTAAGCTCTGTGTGGAGCTCGATTTGATTTCATTCGATTTCACAGTAATGACTTAAGTCTTAAGCTAAGACAAGCGCTAGCTTAGCTTAAGCCATCAATTTTGCGAGCTTAAGCTCCGTAATAAAATAAGCCTACGAACTGTCAAACTTGTAATTTTTTCTGTATTCAAGACTGTAATATTAAAAAAATATAGCCGCGTAGCTACTCCACTACATAAGAAATATTGAAAGTACGCAAATCCATTACAAAAGCTTACAGTAGGCTGTCAAATGAAACGCTACTACGCATTGTGATTGGTTTAGCTAAGCCGCACTATACAAAAAACTGAGAAATCAATCGAAACGAATCCATATCTTAAGCTACCTATTCTAGCTTAACAAAGCCTTAGCT
The DNA here is from genome assembly GCA_949128065.1 of Beris chalybata. NCBI lineage: Eukaryota > Metazoa > Arthropoda > Insecta > Diptera > Stratiomyidae > Beris > Beris chalybata. The sequence continues at coordinate 114,326,348 of OX421894.1, forward strand.
TAAACTACCACTGTGAAATCGGGCATAAGAGTTTAGAAGATATGGATTTTAGAATTTGTCGATCTCGGATTTCTTGCGTTTCGGACGCATTATTTCCTCCTTTTATTTTTTTTATTTCCGCCACTCCCACACCCCTTCACCCGTATCAGCATTTTTTTTTGCAAATGGGTCCACTATCAAAGCTCTATAGAAATTCCAAGTTTCAGCCTCCTAACATAAGCGGCTGCTGAAATCTAGAAACCAAATTTTTCGTCTAAAACGTTTCCCTCTCCTCCCCCTCATACTCACACCCCTTTAAAAGATACCAGTCGTAGAGGTTCAACCTACCCACCATGAAAATTTCATGATAATTCCTCAGCAGGCTTGGAAGCCACACGCCTTCAAACAATTTTGCGTACGGCCTACGGTGCATAGACGGAATTTTTTTTTTTTTTTTTCTTTTTTGGGCTTACTAGTCTTAAAACGTGAAAATACAAAATTTCAGGGTAACAAATTTTTTTGAAATTTCAAGTCGTTCACAATACCTACTTTATTATTAAAAGTATAGTATAGTACACATATGTAAGTTAAACTTTTCGCAAAAATGGTGTCCGATTCCTCTTTGAAAATTCATATCTCTGATGGTAATTTCTATCCTAAAATAATAAAATAGGTCTAGAGAGATTTAAATTTCACCTTATGAAGGGTAGGGCTACTAATTTATTTCCAATTAATAAAATCACCGTTTTAATATTATTAAATTTCAAATTAAAAGATATGTAGAAAATATTGCAGGTATAGGTATACGGAAAAGCACTACTTGGGACTCTAAAGGAACCCTTTCGTCTCATTTTCCCTACACTAACCGGATAACATTTTATGGACAAACTCATTAAATAATATATTATTTGAATTCAAAAACCTGAAAGACATTCTATGAACAACTCTGTAAATTATGAAAATGTGTTATTATTCCTGAAAAATTTCGAACTAACGAAATACCTGAAAGAGAAACGACGAAAAGTATCTTAAAGTGAAAAATCTGATTGTTTCCAAGCTTTAAGTGAAAAATTTACTCTGTTCATTTTACAGGAATTGTGCTTTTTACTAAGCTACTGCACATCGAAGCCAATATCGGGGCATTGGCGGATACAGGGGGGGGGGGGGGCGGAGGGGGCGACCGCCCTCCCAAGAGCAATTTCACATACATTTCACATACATTTCATATACATCCTTCAACCGTTCTCAAATTTTTGTTTACTTCACTGCAATGTGGACTGTGGCATTTACTGTAGTTCTGCGGTGCAATGCGAAGCACAGAACAGAACTCTGACAAAAAACCTACAAGACAACATATTGCGCAATGCGCAGGTAATAATATGAAAACAATATGAGCCCGTCATCTGATGACCCTTTTTTACTAAGTGCAGTCTGAGTTCTATGTGTGAATGTTGACTGATCATGATTTCGTTTCATTGCTAGAGGAATCACACACATATGATGCTTCAATCCTAAATTTAACAAACGATAAACCTTTTTCAATATTCTTAACTCAAAATGTAGCCTTTTTCATAGAAAGTAACGTATTTCCCTTAGAAATATTTTAAAAGGGTACTCAGATGATATTGTATGTAAATAAATATAGGAAAATGTGCACATGTAGTGTGTTATCTAACAGAACATCAAAAGACAAATAGCCCAGAAATTTATCCTATTTAGCATTCTCGTTTCATCATTCTTTTGTTTTCAGTATTGTCGATGATCGAGTGTGTAGCAAAGGAATTGTGCAATCAAAGTATGGTAGCGAAAGTGTTTTGAAGAAAAATGTTAGTAATTTGTTTTTTTATTTAATTTTAGTCCGAAATGTGTTAAAATACAATTAGTTGGGAATTGACAACTCTAAATTAATCTGAAAAATTACAAAACTATTGCGTGAGTGTTAAAATAGAGACAAGATCGTGTTGGTGATTGTGGCTTTAAGAGACGATTTCCCTTAATTCATGTTAAATTGTACCAAACATTTAACAAAAATGAGTTCATAAAAACACAGTGAATATAGTGAATAATTATCTTAATACGGAGAGCGATCAGTTATAAATTGATTCTGGAAACTAAAGAGTTCGAGACATATCTTATACATTAAATTCAAATTAAGAATATGGTAAGTAGTGGTTGACTTTGAATTAGGTTTTGCCCTTCCAACATCTGTGTCGTTATACTTTTATAGGAAAAGACTAAACCAACCAGAGGTGTAAAGCGGTCAGCGTCGAGGACTATTGATTCATTTTTCTCGAAGACCACGAAAACAGACAAGTCCTTACCAAACAGTCTTCCAGATACTAGTCCCGAGCTTGAATCATCTAAAGGCTGTACAGCATCGTCATCAGCATCAGGACCATCAGTGGTACTATCACCAATAGCGTCTACTAGTGCAGCTTTAGTTGATGCAGTAATATACAAAGCTGATATTGGAAATTATATCGAAAAAATTGATAGTGTGGATGACTACACCAAACGTATGCTGTTAGAAGAGCCTTGGACACCACCTTCTACTTACTCTTTTCCATATTCTGTTCACCACAAACAAGGCAAACCGGAGCGCAACCATGTTAAAACAAGCCATTTCAATGACCATCACTGGCTTGTTCTGTCCGAAAAGCATAAAAGTTAGTACTGTAAGTATTGCGTTCTGTTTGCTACTGAAACCCAAGGATACCAAAAAAATATTATTCTGAATACATTAGTTAAAACGCCACTGAAGTCTTTTGCAAAATTAACAGGCAAGGACGGTGCTCTTGCTTTACATGCTAAAAGGAAATGTCACCAAAATGCAGTACTTGCTGGTCAGGACTTTCTTCGTAGCTATCATAATCCCTCATAAGAAATAACGAATCAAATAAGTTCGAAGCGAAAAGTGCAGGTTTTGGAAAATCGAAGCCTACTGCGTCCTATTATTGAAACGATTATTCTATGCGGTCATCAAAATATCGCTTTACGAGGGCATAGAGATGACGGTAAACAGGCCCGGCCCTAGACTTTTCGGCGCCCGGTGCAGTATACACTTCGTCGCCCTAATCAATTTATATAACAAATTTTTCACTAAAAAAACAAATATATTATTATACTTATTCACTTGACGATTTTTCATACAAATTCATGTAACTTTTTCTGAGGACCCGCTCAACCGATTTGAATCAAACTTTGTACACTTATTATTTTAGTAAATTGAATGCTAATGAATTAAGGAATTTCAAAAATATTAAAAACTTGACTTATAACGTTTGAAAATTTAAACATTTTTGATGTTTTTCAAACCTAAAAAAAGTATTTAGAATCAACTTTTTAAAAATTGCTTCATTCAGTATAAATACCAATACTATTCTATATATAACCAAAAAAAGTCATCTTGATGTCTCTTATCAGTTTCGAGAACAGGAACACTTATCGAAAAAAAATTAAAAAAAAATTGTTCTGGAGAGCGAAAAAACTAAAATCTCTCCAAATTGAATTTTTTTATATACACATATTGTTAATACAAATCTCACAGATGGTTCTGTTTTCAAAACTTTCCTTTATTTATTATCAGATTATGCCATTTGCTCGTTTGATTTAAACCAATTAATGGTATAAATAAAATTGAGACGAAGTTCGCTAGCAGCGGAAGGTCGGTGTCAAAATTTTAAAATTGTACCGAAAAATACCGAAAAGTTTGCCCAACCGCTCGCCGTCGTAATTCTGTGTCCATCCGTGTGTTAAGGTACAATTTAAAATTTTTTACAGCGAACTTCACCGCCGCTAGCGAAGTTCGTCTCAATTGTGTTTATACCATTACTTCTCTTTATCATTCATCCAAAACATTCATTCCATATCTATCTTTTTCTATTGTATGGAAATCATGTTCTGAGCTCTTTCAGCACACAATCAAATGAGCACCTAGCGCTGCAGCGCCAAGGAGCGCTCGCTCCAAATGAATCGTACGAACGAAAAATTGTACTAGCTGATGAACGTATGAATGCAAAATTGGAATAGCAGATGATCGCACAAACGAAAAGCTGTACTAGTCGGTATCGAAGAGTGAGAATATCTTTAAGAGAAAAGATTCAATGTTTTGGTTCTTGAACGAGAATTGAAAGAGTGTTTTTAGAAAATGGAAAAATGGAAAAACCCTGCAAAATCTAGAACATGCATCGGAAAAAGTGTGGCAAATGTATTCAAGAAATCCTTTCTATTAATTTCTAAGTATGTTTTAAATTTGTAGCAAAATATTTGGAGAGATAATATGAACTAGCGCCTTCCTTAATTTGGCGCCCGGATTCAATGCGCCATTTGCACATATGGTAGGACCGGCCTTGACGGTAAATTGGAAGCCGAACTTCCGTTGACCAATGAAGGAAATTTTCGAGCTCTACTTAGATATCGGGTTGAAGGTGGGGACAACATTTTGGAACAGCATTTGAAGACGGCGTCTTGCAAAGCGACATACATTAGCAAGACAACGCAGAATTCGATAATTGAGTGCTGTAAAGAAGAAATTCAGAAGCAGATATTGAATGGAGCAAAGAAGGCTGGTTTTTACTCTATAATGTTCGATGAGACAACTGATGCAGCACATACTGAACAACTGAGCTTAAGTATACGATACATACACGAAGGGATTGTAAGGGAAGATTTTCTAACATTCGCAGATGTATATGCTTCCATTCGGGAAGAGGATATAGAGGGCGGAGAACGACGGCTCACTGGTGCTGCGTTGGGCCACTGCGTGATCGATTTAATAAAAAAGTTTGAGCTTTCCCTTAAAAATTGTGTTGGGATTGGGACAGATAATTGCTCTGTAATGGCATCTGCTATTAAAGGAGCCGTGCAGGAGATAATTAAAAGTTGCCCTAATGCTAGGAGATGTCCTTGTTTTAACCATTCGCTCAATAGTTCTCTAAGCAAAACTGCAAAAGTGGTCTCTATGAAAAAAGTAATTAGTTTTTCGAATGCTTCTTCTAAAAGAACAGCAGTATTTAAGAACTACTTAGAGCATAATTTTCGTGGGCTTTGCGAAACACGATGGATAGAAAAGCATAATGGTGTTTTGCAGTTCCAGAATTCTTGCCAAAAAATATGTAACGCTTTTCAAGAAATATCCATGTGGCTAGATACAAAAACATCGTCGGAGGCATATTCCTTAATTAAAGCATTGAGTGATGCAGATTTCATTATTTCATTGGTTTGCCTTTGTGATATTCTCTCCGTAACACGTCCCTTGAGTCTAGCTTTACAAGCTCCGTCAATGGATTTAAAGAGTGCCTCTGATGCATTGCAAGATACGATGAAAATTTTGAGATCGTATCGGAGAGATGCAGATTCTCATTTTGCGAAATTATTTGTTAAAGCAAAGGGTATTGCAAAAGAACTGGGAACCGAAATAGAACTTCCTCGAATAACTATTCGACAAATCCATCGCTCGAACTTTACTGCAAACAATGCTGAAGACTATTATCGCAAAGCTATTTTTGTTCCTTTGTTAGATAACATATCGAATGATCTTGAAGTCAGATTACCAGCAGAAACAATACAAGTTTTTGACTTAAACTTGCTTATGCCTTCAGTTATATTAGAAGCAAGCCCCTCAAGTGATGCTGACCAACTAGGCCGTATTGAAGCTCTGGCTGTTCGTTATAAATCATTCTTAAAGCATGGTGAATCAAATCTCGTAGGAGAGTTCAGAGTATGGAAAGAGAATTGAAAAAGAAACCAAACTGAAGAAGTAACGATACCGAAAACTGCAGTGGAGGTGTTGGAAAATCGTAATGAAGATATTTATCCCAATATTCGACGACTTATACAAATACTAGCTACAATGCCGGTCAGCGTATCCACGCCAGAGAGAACGTTTTCAACCCTTCGGCGAACGCGGATTACAGAGGAAAGGCTTACTGGTCTTGCCCTGTTCAATACACATCCAAGTATTAATTTGGATGTTGATAATATAATTGAACGGTTTGCAAAACAAAAAAACCGAAAAATGGAATTCGTCATATAATCAGCACAATATTTAATTTAAAAAAATATTTATTTATTTTAAATTTGTTTTATTTAATCGTTTTATACAAGTTTGAAGTTGGATATACATACCTACCTATCGATAACAACAAAGAGCGATGAATTTTTGATATCAATCATTAACGCACGGTTTTATATTTCAATTTACTTAAGAAACCAACGAATTTTTATTTATTTTAATTTTTGAACCTTTTTATTAATTTAAACCTTTAAAATAAGTATTAATTTAGATACATATATATAACACCATAGAACGGTTTGATAAAAAGAAGAACAGTGTATTTAATTTGTGATAATTTGTGATTATAGTCATATATAACGTATGCTTCTATAATGTTATTTTATTAAAAAAAAACAGAATATTTATTATTTTTTTTACTTATTTACCTTTTTTATTTCGCTATGGATAATAGGTAGGTACCATAGAATACTAAAAACCAAAACCGAAAAATATTTTATGATAGGTACCAACATTAATGCAATATGCAATGCAATATTAATGCATACGATATTTAGAAATATGTATAATGTGATTTAACATTTCTAAAGAATATTCATTTTTTTTGTTTTTTCACTTTTTAATTTTTTGTATTCATTTTTAATAAAGGAAAATAAATACAATGTAAATAAAGCGATAAACGAAAAAGTTTTCTTTTATTTCAGTAATGGATGGATGGATGGATGTATAGGTATAGCCACAGAACTTGATCAAACAAAATAGCCAAATCAAATCATTTCCGCCCCCCCCCCCCCAACAGCAAAGTCTGGATCCGCCACTGTATCGTGGTGAGTTGTAGCTGCTTCTTGCACAACGCATCAGTTCGTATCACGTACGATCTTAAGAATAAAATGGAAAATGGCTGTTCTTCTTAGAGTTTTTCTTCGATTAGATGAAGTCCATAAAAAAGTTTTCTTGGCATGTAATGTAAGAAATGAGGATTCGTTGGTAAAAAGAGATTCCGTTACTGAAATGAATTTCAGATTTTAAGGATAATTTGTTGTTATGAAAAATTCTGTAGAAAAAACAGAACGCAGTCACGATCGGCTGCAAGCCAACCGTATGATACTCTAGATGAAATACTGAACTCCGATTTATATTTTAGTTGGAAATATATCAAAAGAATGAGGAGTGCACAAGCAATTATTGCATGACCTTTTACTTACAGGTAGAAACTTTCCATAAAGTAAGTTAGGACATTTTACAGAATTTTTGTATGGCAACTACATGAGTGACTCATGAGATATTTTTCATATTAATAGTTTCAGCTGTGACTATTATAAAATTATTGTGTATAAAATTTCAAAGTCATAAATTAAAGCGTTCTAAGCTTATCGTGCAATATTGGTGAATATGTTTATTGAGGACTTTTGTATGACAGCTACCCGAAGGAGGCAACGGATGGCGCTAATTAATGAACTCCGTCTTGGTTTTGGTATAAAACTAATTCCTGTAAAATTTTAAATTCCTGCTTTAACTCGTTCTGGAGTTATAGTGAATTCAGTAAAAAGCATACATTTTTGAGGGACTTTTCTAGGCTGCTAAACGAAGGACTCATTCGATTTGCATCATATTCCGAAAATTCGATTCAAACATTTTAAACCTTACGTATGCAAAATTTCAAGTTCCTAACTTAAAGCATTCGAGCAATAACTGGGAAAACGTGTTTCAAGGACTCTTGCATGGGAGGTACCCGAAGGATTGGAAGGATATCGCCCATTAACGAACTTTGCCTTTCTTTTTACATTTTACAAGCTGTGACAAAATTTCAACTTCCTAGGTCAACGCGTTCTTGAGTTATCGTGCTAACGGACGGACGGACAGCAAATGGATTTGGGGGTTTTGGCCAAATATAAACACAAAATAATATATAACTTTTTTTCGGCCGAGGCTCGGTTCTATGCGTTACAAACTTTTCGGGCTGGATTAAACTTATAATACTCTATATGTTCATCTAGAGTATAATTACTTTAATTAAAGCTTCAGCGAATATGGACTGGTCTTCTTTAAAATGAACTCTTTGTATTACGGAAGTGTACGTATGGAAATTTCAAATATATCAGGCATACCAAAAACTCGTAATGTTCCCACTCCATCAACCATCTGCAAATTTATAACGGGTACATTGCGGGTTGTTTGGAACTAACAAATCACCAAAACTAGAATACTAATCCGCGAATTGTTATCATAAATAAATTTCATCGTTGAGTAAGTACATTTTAAGCCTCCTCCAAATTACGCCAGTGAAAACAATTTACCCTACACAAAGCGCATTACGATGATAATTTACGAATTCAGAATAACTTAAATTCACAGTGTACTAGACTGAAATCGTCAATATATTCACAACTAATTGAATATTAAATTTTGCTTCGATAAAATGGCGATTTCCATCGAACAGTTCGCGGAATATCTTCATTTTTGAGCCCTTGATAATTCGATTCTACTAACAATATTCAACCCGGAAAACTTGTATTTTCAATTTAAAAATAAAAATAAACTGAAATAAAAAAAATATAATAATATCTATAAAAAAAATATAATAGAATAAAACAAAACAAAATAAAGTAAAACAATATAAGATAAATTTCGGAAAAATAATTAAGTGCTTACTGAATTGAGAGGCGTCATCCCATTAAAAAAGTTTTAATTTTTTTTTGCATAAGCTGCATCCAAATATAGTGTAGAATATGTGGGTGATGTGATATTCCGATATTCGAAACCGTTCGGAAGTTACAGTTCATTATATTATTCTCTAAGCTCATTTGTTGCTTCGAATATTAGTAAGTTTTAAGTATAAGTATTTTTAAGTATTGGTAAGTTTAGTTGGATTTTTCTCAAAAGGGTATTTTGAAAATCGGTAGACACGATATCTCGAAATCTATCGAACGAATTCCTTTGAAACTTGATGAACTTATTCAGTACCCATGTAGACAGTTTGAAAACTAGGACAATTGTGATTCATCAAGCCGTTTTTTTTGTGACCTGAAGAAGTCGTAAAAACACACCAAAATTGACGATAAAAAGTTCAACAACTTGCCAAAAATGAACTGTTCAATATTTTTAAATAAGCCAAGTTCCGAAACTAGTTCCAACTACACAGATTAAAATGCCGTTTGATTTTTCATTTGTGATAAACATAAACAGAAAAAAATTTCTTTCATTTTACTGCAAAACTGCACAAATTCTGCAATCGTGTCTACAGAAATCAAGGTTTTTTTTTAAATGAGTGGCTAATTTTTCGCATTCCTCAGCAATGAGAGACAATTTCGGGCTGAAAAAAGTAAAGTGTGCTCAACATAAATATGTGGTAAATATTTCACAGTTGTATCATTATTTAGTCCACCAAAAAAATTCCCAAAAAAGGCGTAAAAAAAGAGCCAGCACGTGGGATGACCCCCTCACATGGTTTAATTCAATTATTAAAATGGTATTGTTCATATTTTTGTTATTTATCTAGGGATCTAAATAACATAAACATAATAAGTATAATCGAAATTTCAAATACAGTAGATCGCGGTTATAAAAGACTAGATGGGTCGTTAGTGTTATAATTCGAAGGTATACTCAAGCCCTGAAACGGTAAATCGACACTGGTTCATTATATTCAAGTGTGTTAACGGACATACAATTAGAAGAGATTCAAGCAATAATATTACTAATGCGAAGATGGGAGATAACTGAAACCAGACCATCCAAAATATTGCCATTTTTTCGATTTAGTAAAATGGTTTACAATCGAAAATTCCCATTCCTATGCAGTAAAAATACAAATCCGAACCAATGTTTCTAACTAGACATTAAAATCCAGTTCAAAGAATAATGCAATATGGCCTAGACATAAAATGCGAGTTGATGTTGTTATAATTCCCTTTTCATATTTATGTCCTAGACGCTGATAATGTTACGCTCAATATTCACCTTAGGACTCATTCCTTCTCGCACATAAATCAGTAGGAAATACAAACGATATCATAAAGATGTGGAATTTGTGGTGTGCTACTTCGTTACAATTTAATGTGACTTACGAAATGGAACAGGAAGAATTGATACTTTGGTAAAGTAAAACCTGAAACATTATACACTTTTCATTTCAAGGAGTTGAATAATTTTTTTTTTGTGGTTAAGTATATTACGTTGGTTCGTTATCGTAAAAAGCTCTGACTTTAATATGTATATTACTGGAACGAGAAAACATATTTTTATTTCTGTTATTTTTTCATAAAAATATACTTTTAATATGATATGTCCATGAATTGATTAGTATAACTGGATCGGCTGTATTGTGTAAAGTTCCTACAAAAAAAAAAAAACATTTTAAAAAATATAAAAAGAGGTGTCGGGTCCAACAAAGAGTGATGATATTCACAGAGTCGGCTTTCTTTCTATTAAATATTTCCACTTACGTTTGTATACAAATTTGTGATATTCATTTTCCCTAGAATCGCGACAATCGCTCGTCGTATAGCAAAATGATGATGTGCAAAGTTTACTTTTTGGTTGCTTTTAATCTGGAAAATTTGGAGGGTGATATTTCTTCGAGCGATTGTTGGGTTTCTTGAGAAAATGAATATCACAAATTTGTATACAAACGTAAGTGGAAATATTTAATAGAAAGAAAGCCGACTCTGTGAATATCATCACTTTTTGTTGGACCCGACACCTCTTTTTACATTTTTTAAAATGTTTTTTTTTTTGATATCATTTCTTTTTGTTGCCCTCTTAACTACTGCGATTAAAAAGTTTAAATGTGTCTACATATTAACTTGGCAGAAGCACATCCTACGAATTACACAGTGGGATATTTTAATACAGTCATATTTGCCGGTCTAAAGATACAAATTTTAGTGAAAACTTGCATATATGAAATTTAGAAAATTTCAAAATTAAACAAAATTACTTAAACTTTTGGAATTGCCCAAATGTGCTGATTTCGTTAATTTCTAAAAGCCATGATCTCTTAATCGATATAACAAACCGATTCAATGGATCCTTTGGACTGAAGGAATAAGTCATTGCGACTTGTAATTGTTTCATCGTCTGCATCGAAAGGAAACCGCTTTGAAATGAATTAACTAAAACCAAAATTAAAGTAATTTGCATATAAAATTACATTTGTACTTGGCAATCGAACAATGTCTTAGACACCCTCGTGCCATATGCTCTAAATCCCTATCCCAGTGCTGAATTTGAGAAAAAACCAAAAACAGGAATTATTTTCAAAACACTATTCCACAAATACCAAGAGTAACATATTTACAGTTTTGTAAAGAACAGCAAACTTGTTTCGAATTCCATTGTGACCATTGATCAGCATCGATTATTCATTCCCGGGACTTAGCTATCGAGGAAATAGTTTTTCAAAACCAAATTACATCAAATGCTGCATAGAGAAACAAACATATCAACTCACATAGTAACAAATCAAATGTAGACCACCATCAAATGTAGACCACCATCCTCGCACGTACTATTTAAGCAAACATCGCTTAATTCTTTCCGAATTAAAACAAATTAATATCCATTGAGATTTCGAATGAGACTTAACAATAATATTGTTGCTTTAAAAATTGTGGACATTTTTAAATATTTTGAGAATAGCTTTTGAATTGGCGTTGACATATAAGTCTCGACTACTGTGATTTTGAAAAAAGCTTAAAAGTCGGAAGAATCGGAAGAACCAATTTTCATAAAACTCATTTAGCTTTTCCAATTTCTTCTTCTTCTTCCAAGTTCATTCCATGTATTTTAATGAAATGTATGGCGAGCTTAAAGAAAGCTCTCATGTACACAAAAATACAGATAAGGAGCCCGTGTCCGTGTGAAATCCTTACAGTAAGGTACGTAGTCGGTTCTGGGGGTTGAACCCGACGCACATTCGACCGAACGTACTGATATGGGAGACTAATTCATTTTTGACAGTTGTTTTCATCTTTCAAAAAATTGTTTGTTTTAATTGTTTGTTCTGACAGTTGTTTTCATCGCAACGTCGGAAAAAAAATTTCTGGGGAACAGTTTATTTATGTCTACACACTTAAGCCTCGTTTTCACGGTGATAGTCTTTGCGATAGTTGCTGTCATGATAATTGCCATCGTCATAACTATCACCATGTAAACTTCTCGATACTTTCGCGCTGTCATGATAGTACTATCGCATTATCATGCTTGACGAGATAGTTGATAGAACTATCGCGATAATTTTATCTTAACATTGATATTTGACGTTAAAAAATAATTTCAAAACATAAAACTATTTAGTAATAATTTCGATCTTGTGAATACATGTTGCTAACTTTAAAAAAATATAATTCTGATTTTGTGTGTACGTGATAGACAAGTGACATGTCTAATTTCACTATCGTACATCGCGCCGTGTAAACAGTAGACTGTCACACTATCATACTATCGTGCTATACTGTCGCGAAAGTCCTATCGTACAAAACTGTCGCCGAGAAAACGGGCTTTACACTAACGCAAATATACAACTAACTAAATGCATATTACTCGAATTATAATTTTATTTTTGATTACTGCCTCTAGGCTTTCTCATGTTATCGTGCACTAGAACTTGTGAAGAGGAACCAAGATTATCAAAGAAATTAACCATAATTAAACTGATTTCCAAAAAAAAATCTGCCAACAGTCTGGGCGCAACTTTATTATTTTTCCGGCATAAGTTCGGAACGCTTTCAATTCTGAGATACGGTGTAGGTTACTATGTGACTAAAAACCCAACAAAAAGTTCGGCAAGCGGTTAGCATAAGGCGTAACATATGAATTATATAATTGGGTCATATTACGGGATGTGGTCTAGGGTTTGAAAAAGGAAAAAACTTAAAAATAGGTCATTATTAAACAAGGCCGAGGAAGTGAAAAGATATTCGATACCTGATCAGATCTGAGAGATATGACAGAATTCATGAAAAGTATACAACCACTTTACACAAAATCTGAATTTCAAAAAATCCGTAAAACACTTTCTAGGCATTCGTATGAAGAATCCGTAGAATAAAAACGAGCTCAGTATTTGGAAAGACCTAGTAGATATGACGAAAATTGTGAAAAGAAATGCATTCTACCTTCACAAAAAAAAATTTTGTCGGATTTTTTTTATCAAAATTCCTTTTCTAGTTGATATACATATAGTACACACCGAGTTTAAACTTTCTAGCATATGCCGTTCTATGGTTAGGAAAAACAATTTATGTGATTTTTTAAAAAAAATTCTTATCCACTTTCATGCTCCATGGCCCCCTTGAAAAATTTTATTTTCAGCAGACTCCATTTATCATCCTTTATTCACAAACCAACTCCTAGTATAACTACAGATATTTGTTCAGTTTTAATTTCTTTCTATTAACGGCTTAGGAGATATGGATTTTAGAATGTGTCGATATCGGCTTTCTCGCGTTTAATCTCTATTCTCAAAATTGTTACACTCGGTAGACTCCACTGGATATTCTATATGCAAAAAACAAATTTTATCTTCTTGTCACAATTGATTCGAAAAACTCAACTCAACTCAAAAACTATACATGGATCTTATAGGACCTTTATACAGTTTCGTTTCTTCATATAGTATACGAAACTTTTCCTGCTGACAATTTATCTTAAGCATTTAACAACAGGATTGTCAACCCTGCTAAATAAGATTTTTGGATGATCCACATAACTTTTTTTACATTGTGTTCTGATCCTGTTAAAAAAAACACACCCAATCCCAGCTTTCATGGTGCATTAAAAAACAACGTTTGAGGCGAGCCTCTACCCCACCATAAAATCAGCCAATCAGATGCAAGGCCGTATCCAGGGAGAGGGGGGGTCCAACAGGGTCTAAACCCACCCCGAAATTCTCCAAGAATTTAAAGCACTGAAAATCCAGCTTATTTTTTTTGTCAATTGTTTTGCAAGAGTTATAAGTAAGCCCTTCTGGCGTATACAGATAAGCCCGTCTGGCGCATTAAGATATGAGTGACGACCTTTTGACCAGTCGTCTACTCGAGATAAAAATAAGACGACCTTTTGACCAGCCGTCTACTCGAGATAAAATAAGATAAAGATAAGGAATGTGAGAAGCCGAGGTTTCTTTGAGAGTTAAGGGAAACACAATCGGCAGTCTACGTTTTAATTTCAACCTAATAATAAACACTTATAACCACGAACTGCATGAAGTTTTATTTAAATTTCGTTACGAAACTCAAGACTTCATAACTCAAGCCAATCGTATAATACTCTAGATGATACTGAACTCCGATTTATATTGTAGTTGGGGCTAACGTAAAATTACGTATGTGCATGTTGCATGTCCTTTATTAAGGACCTCCATTCAGTTGCTACTTGAAACTTAAAAACAATATCATCAATGTTTAAAATCATTTCTTAAACTGGGTGTGCCATCGAGAATAAAATGTCTTTTTTGAAGGACATTCGCATGTGAGGTGCAGGTAGAACTCACTCGATTTCTTATTTATTTATAACTTTCCTTGGAACCATCCACAAATTAATATGTATAAAATTTCAAATTCGTAGTTTGACGCGTTTTTAAGTTATGGGAAAATATTTTTGAATACGTATCTTAAGGATTTTTTGTATGGAAGGTACCAGAAGGAGTGAAAGGGTTTCGCTGACTAGTAAACTCGAAATTCGTTTTCACTCAAAAATAATTTGTACAAAATTCTAAATTTACAGCTAAACGATTACTTGAGTTATAGTGAGTTCCATATATACCAGATACCAGAAGGAGTGAGACGATTTTGCCCGTTAACGAACTTAGCCTTACAAATTCAACCAAACACCCAGATTCAAAATTTCAAGATTCTAGGTCAAGGCGTTCTTGAGTTATCGTGTTCACGGACAGACAGGCGGACGGACGGACGGACGGACGGACGTCAAGTGGATTTGAGGTTTTTGACCACAAATAAACAAAAAAGAATACAAAACTTTTTTCGTCCGAGGCTTGGTTCTATGCGTTACATATTTTTCAGCTGAATCAAACTTATAATACTCTATATGATATCATCTAGAGTATAAAAACATACTGCAGTCACGATCGAGTATTATATTGCTCCGACTTCAAAAAGGATATTTTTTTTCCAGTTCAAGATATGAAATTAAACAGTGAATATTGTCTCTTAGTTTTGAGTAGCAATTTAATGGGACTCCTTAATGAAGGACATACAACATGCACACACGTAGTACTTCTTCGCTTCCAACTTCAATATACCATACATCGGAGTTCTGTATCATCTAGAGTATAATATCGGTACATCGGAGTTCTGTATCATCTAGAGTATAATACTCTAGATGATACAGAACTCCAATGTATGGTATAATGAAGTTGGAAACGAAGAAGAACTACGTGTGTGCATGTTGTATGTCCTTCATGAAGGAGTCCTATTAAATTGCTGCTCAAGACTAAAAGACAATATTCACTGTTTAATTTCATATCTTGAACTGGAAAAAAATATTCTTTTTGAAGGTGGAGCAAGGACTCACTTGATTTCTCACATATTCATCCTTTTCCTTGGAACCATTCAAAAATGAATGTGTACAAAATTTCAAATTTGTAGTTTGAAGCGTTCAAAAGTTATCGAAAAATATTGTTGAACACGAGTCTTAAGGATTTTTTGTATGGAAGGTACCAGAAGGAGTAAAAGGATTTCGCTGAGTAGTAAACTCGAACTTTGTTTTCACTCAGAACTAATTTGTACAAAATTCTGAATTCATAGCTAAACGATTACTTAAGTTATAGTGAGTTTCGTAAATTAAGTGAAGTCAGGATTTTTTCATAATCATAAAGTTAGCTCCAACTCTTGGAAAAATAACACATACAAAATTTCAAAGTCGTAGCTTAAATACTTATGAAGGTATCGGCCAATATTCTTGAACTAGTGTTTAAAGGAGTTTTTGTATAGAAGATACCAGAAGGAGTTAAAGGATCTCGCTAACAAGTAAACATGAACTTCGTTTTCACTCGAAACTAATTTGTATAAGATTCCAAATTCGTAGCTAAAAGATTACTTGAGTTATAGAGAGTTTCGTAGATTAAGTGAAGTCGTTTTTACAGGATATTTGTATGGCAGCCCCTCGAAGGACTATTAGGATTTTATTCATAATCATACAGTTAGCTCAAACTCTTTGAAAAATAATACATGCGAAATTTCAAAGACCTAGGTTAAGCCCTTCTGACGGCAGCTACCCGAAGGAGTGGGACGATTTTGCCCGTTAACGAACTTAGCCTTACAAATTCAACCAAACACCCAGATTCAAAATTTCAAGAGCCTAGGTAAAGGCGTTCTTGAGTTATCGTGCTAACGGACAGACAGACGGACGGACGGACGGACGGACGGACGGACGGACAGATGGACGGACAGATGGACGGACGGACGGACGGACGGATGGACGTCAAGCGGATTTGAGGTTTTGGGCCACAAATAAACAAAAAATAATATAATGCTTTTTTTCGTCCCAGGCTTGGTTCTATGCGTTACATATTTTTCGGCTGGATCAAACAATAATACTCTATATGATTTCATCTAGAGTATAAATATCGATATGCACATACATATGTACTTATTTGTTGTGTAGTTTACTTGTAAATATTAGGGTTCCGTAAATAAAAAAGCGTGATACATATACATATACTTACACTATTTTTAAATTTCTTGTATCGTGTACGTTTAGATTGCGTATACTAGCTACTATTCAGAGTGTCTGATACATGAATGGCAATATTTTAAGGAGTGATTCCGTGTTGTATTTTGAGAAAAAACATGTTCTACAAAGTTTTCAACGACCGCGAAGATAAGGATGGTAAGGAAAAGTTTTTCCGACATGTACTTTTCTTATAAAAACTGTTATATCTTCGAACTAGTAATGACAATTTGACATGTTATAGCTTGTTTTTTAGGGAATCAAATTATGTGTGGAAAAGACCTTCAAAACACTCAAAAGCGGAGATTACTAACTTTCTAACTTTCTTCAATGGAAGCGGTAGGGAAAGGTGCTGTACCTCGGTCCAAATTTTACATTTACCCTTAAATCTATTAAACCAATAGCAAATGTAAATTAGGAAATAGTACATATGAACTATAGGTTGTACCTCGGTCCGCTGCTATTTGTACCTTGGACCTTATAAAAAATAATTCAATTTTAAAGTGAAATCCTGAGTAATATTATAACATTCTTTTATTTAATTTAATTTATGTTTTTTGTTGGAAATCGTAAACGTAACTTTATATCTCAACTGTTGGCACTACTTCTTAGTTATCTCTAATAAAGAAGTTTTTCTCACTTCCGTCTGTGAGCTCAAACCGAAAGGGTGTTATCTTTATTCGTTAATTCTATCAGGTTATGGGCCCAGACCCATGTAATTTTAAAAAGTAAAGAATAATCGTAAGATCGAAAGATCAAAAAGTTTCGTGTGCGGAAAATTATAAATTTAAAAAAAAGTGCGTGAAATGGCATCAAACGGACTGCCATCAATCGACCGACTGAAAGGTCGAGAAAATTTTGACGCATGGAAATTTGCTGTGCAAGCATATTTTGAACACGAAGGCTTATGGGAGTGCATAGACGGAGTCGAGACTGATGCCAAAAAATTGATAAGGGCAAAAGCGAAGTTAATTTTACTAATTGACCCTATCAATTACGTCCACGTGCAACGAGCTACTACCGCAAAGGAAGTTTGGACGCAACTTTGTGCTGCGTTCGATGACAACGGCCTTACAAGGAAAGTTGGGTTACTGAAATCTCTAATAACCACGCGGTTAGATGAATGCGACTCTGTTGAAGGTTACGTTAATAAGATCGTAACGACGGCGTATAAACTGAGGGCGATTGGAATGGATATTTCCGATGAGTGGACGGGCACATTGTTGTTAGCTGGTCTACCAGATCAGTACAAGCCTATGATAATGGGCATCGAAAGTAGTGGTGTAAAAATAACATCTGACGCAATCAAAACAAAGATTTTGCAAGACGTGAAAGGCAACTCGGAACCTGAAAACGAAGCAGCGTTATTAGGAAAGAATGCTGCCAAGAATCGAAAAAAGCAAGATAAAGGTAAAACTGTGCGATGCTTTAATTGTAACCGTTTAGGGCATTTTTCCAGGAATTGCCGACTTAAAGAAGGTCACAAGACAAATGCCGAAAATGTTTTATTGACATCATTTGTAGCTCATGAACCATTGCAGAAGTCAGATTGGTACATTGATTCAGGTGCATCGGCACACATGACGATGAGTAAGCATAATCTCCATGTCATTTCAAAACCGACGAATCGCGAAGTGATCGTCGCCGATAACTCACGTCTACAAGTGGAATGCATTGGCGAAGTGAGGTTAAATGTTTTGAAAGGGAATGACAGCTCGACAGTTTTGATTAAAGATGTGCAGTATATTCCTGAAATCTGTGCAAATCTACTATCCGTGAGTCAGATGGTAAAACAAGGTAATAAAGTAATTTTTGATGCCGGCGGCTGCAGAATATTAAACGGGAAAAGCGAATTGGTAGCAACTGCAACACTCAAAAATAAAATATTCAGGCTAGATCGTCCCGTGGAAGACAAAAGTTTTATAGCAGAAGAAAACAATAGTTCTAAATATTTGTTATGGCACAGGCGTCTTGGACACACTGGAATTGGAAACTTGAACAAGTTAAAACAAGGAATCGTCGTTGGAGTGAGTTTCGCGAAAAATTCATTTGCACCGTGTGACATCTGCTTAAAGGGCAAACAAACAAGACAACCGTTTGGAAGTTCAAGCAATCGAGCTAGTGAAGTTTTGCAAGTGGTGCACTCTGACGTATGCGGACCCATGACAATCAAATCATTGGGCGGAGCGCGGTACATACTGGTTTTCTTGGATGACTTTACGAGAAAAGTATTTGTTTATTTGATGAAATCAAAATCCGAAGTCTACGATAAGTTCGTCGAATTCAAAACAATGGCAGAAAATCAAACTAATCGAAAAGTAAAAATTCTTCGCTCCGACAATGGGACAGAATACGTGAATTCTCGTATGACGACTTTTCTGAAATCTAGTGGCATTATTCACCAGACATCTTCACCCTATACTCCGGAACAAAACGGTATGGCAGAGAGGATGAACCGGACCATCGTTGAAAAGGCCCGATGTATGCTGTTCGATGCTAGACTAAGCACGAAATTTTGGGCCGAAGCAGTTGCAACCTCCGTGTACGTGATCAACCGACTGCCAAGTAAAGGGACAGACGTGACTCCAGAAGAAGCTTGGACCGGTGTTAAGCCAAATTTGTCATCGTTGAAGGTATTTGGATGCAAAGCTATGACGCACATTCCGAAGCCGCATCGAAATAAATTTGATGAGAAGTCTAAGAGCTGTATCATGTTGGAATATTCCGAGACATCGAAGGCGTTCCGATTGTACGATATTCAAAGTCGTAAGATCATCATAAGTCGTGATGTCGTATTTTTCGAAGATTGTCGTGCGGATTCGAAAGAGGTAATTACACTTTCTGATACCAAATCTAATTTTTCCTTTGTCGATTCAGAAGATGAAGAAGGAGTTAATGACATTGACGAAGAATCCAACGAGGCAAAGAAGTTGGACGACACGCCATCGACTCAACAAGAGAAAGACGAACCCGTTTCTCTTTATAATAAGAAGGAAGAAATTATGGTTGCTGAAGACGAAGATATTCAATCGAACTTGCCAAGGAGATCTCCACGTTTCGCTGCTCAGGACTTCGCGGGCTATGCAACAAATTCGATTGAAGTGGGAGAACCGGTTGATGTCAAGACAACGCTATCACGTTCTGATGCTAATCTATGGATGCAAGCCATGCAGAGTGAATTCGATTCATTGACCGATAACAATACGTGGCAGCTGGTTGACCTACCAGCAAATCGAAGGCCTATTGATTGCAAGTGGGTGTTCAAAACCAAGAGGAACGCTCAAGGATAAATCGTAAAACATAAGGCCCGTTTGGTTATCAAGGGCTGTTCTCAGCGAAAGGGGTTGGACTACGAGGAAACGTATGCTCCAGTCGTACGATATACATCGATTCGATTTTTAATGGGAATTGCGGCAAAATATGATCTACAAGTTGACCAGATGGATGCTGTTACTGCGTTCTTGCATGGCAAACTAAGTGAAGAAATCTATATGCTGCAACCAGAACACTACGCGAATGGAACGAGTAAAGTATGCCGACTAAAAAAATCATTGTATGGCTTAAAACAAGCCAGTCGGGTATGGAATGATAAACTCAACGCTGCTTTGATCGAGTTTGGCTTAATACGGTCGAAAATGGACCCTTGTATTTATTATCAAGTATTCGGTGACAAGATCATAGTTCTAGCGGTCTATGTAGATGACCTGGTACAGATGTATAACAACAAAAAGGCAGCGGTGGAACTCAAGGATAATCTCAAAACCAGATTCAAAATGAAAGACCTTGGTGAGATTTCATCTGTACTTGGCATGAATATTGTACACAATCGGACGAGAGGCACAATTTCGATTGACCAGAGTCAATATATAATTGACATACTGAATCGGTTCGGAATGACGGACTGTAATCCAATCTCATCACCACTGGACTTGAGTCAAAAATTATCAGCCGATATGTGTCCCAAAGTGGAACAAGACCGTAAGGATATGGAAAACGTTCCATATCAAGAGGCAGTAGGATGTCTCATTTATGCAGCACAAGTGTCTCGCCCTGACATATGCTTTGCTGTAAGCTTAGTGAGCAGGTACAACAATAACCCTGGCAGCGCTCACTGGATGGCTGTGAAACGTATTTTTCGCTACTTAAAGGGCACAATTAACGCGAAACTAGAATATCATCGTAATGGAAAAGGAGGTCTACAAGGTTATTGTGATTCGGATTGGGCAGGAGACTTGGATGGACGACGCTCAACCACTGGGTATGTTTTTCTCTTTAACCAAACTGCAATATCCTGGAATGCACGAAAACAGCCCACGGTTGCATTATCTACTACTGAAGCCGAATATATGTCTCTCTCAGCGGCGACTCAAGAGGCACAATGGCTTTGAAGTTTGATGAATGAGATTCTAACTTTCAAGACGAATTCTATTACAATGCACTGCGACAACAAAAGTGCTTTGAACTTGGCTTCAACAACGATGTATCACGCTCGTACTAAACATATTGATGTCAGGTACCATTACATTCGTGAATTGATCGACGGTGGATTTATCGATTTAAAATCAACAAGCACTGAAGACCAACTCGCAGATATTTTTACGAAAGCAGTAGCTTCTAATAAACATTTAAGTTTATCAAAGCGATTTGGATTAAGACTTTGAATATTTTTTTTACTATTTGTACGAATTATTAACGTAAAGATAAAATTTTGAATTCCTATTATCGATATAGTTGGTAAAGAACTTACATGAGCAACTTTAAATAGAGTATTTTGCAAGAATTGAATTAAGCTTAAATTAAGATATAAATTATGTTTCAGAAGGAGTGTTGGAAATCGTAAACGTAACTTTATATCTCAACTGTTGGCACTACTTCTTAGTTATCTCTAATAAAGAAGTTTTTCTCACTTCCGTCTGTGAGCTCAAACCGAAAGGGTGTTATCTTTATTCGTTAATTCTATCAAAAAAAAAAAAACCAAAGTTATAAATTAAAAAAAAAAACAAGAAAAATTCATAATAAGAATAAGCAACTTGGTTGTCTAGCTGAAATAAACAGTAGTGTAAAAGACGATTCGCTGCTGTCTGCTTCAAAATCCCCTACTACCTCTGAGGATGTAATTTCAGCAAGAAAGTCCCTTTTGGTTACAATTTTTTTTAATGTATGTAGCTTACATAGCCCAAGGTACAACCAAAAAAACCGTCCAAGGTACATCCCATCACCCTTTATTAAAAACATATTTTTTTTAATTATTTCTAATGGTAAGGAAGGATTAAATTTACGGTCAAGACTACGATGAATTAGTTGTCTTACCAGTTAAAACTGCTATATAGTAGAAATAATTATACACGACTTAGAAAAAAAATAACTTAACTAACAAATAAAAACTTTCATATTTTTACAAAATGCGTTCCTTGCTTTTAACGCATTTTGATAAAAACTGAGATCATTTCAGAATAGAGCAGGCAAAATACTATCGAGAGAAAATCATAGCTCAAGTTTGCTGCGCACCACCTCAATTGTAATCCATATCTCCCACTCCGTTAATTTCATGAAATTGAGACGAACGAACTGTTCATATACTACGAGACTAGAAATACAATTTTTAGTGGAAAAGGATGGGGGGGGGGGGGGGTGAGTATTTTAGATTATGATATGTCACGAACCAATTACGCTAGAACAATAATCTTTGCTTTGTATACGAGTCATTAAATGGAGTTTCATGAAAGTAAAAATTGTATAGGTTGTATGGGAAGTAGTTTACCCGTAATAAGGTAAAAAAAACTTTGGAGGTGTGTGTCCCCCTTTTATATGTTGAAAACCCATAACTTTTCTATAGGGTACGAGAGCAGGGGTGTTTTTCTTGTTTATAGAATGGCTCATGCTAGAAAGTGGAAATTTGATGGTTTTATAAAGATCTTCTAGTGAAGCAATTCAGTTTAAAAAATATGCCTTACAAGTGGGGCGAAAGAAAGGATAAAATAAAATGGAATGTATATTAACATTTTCTCGAATTTCATCATATCTGTTAGGTCTTCTAAAGTATTAAATTATTGCTTATTCTACGAATTTCGCAATAAAGGGTCTAGAAAGCTGTTAATTCCCGTGGCGAGCTTCGACGAATCAACGAATTTTCTAGGTTAAGCCTAGATCCGGCTTCGACCACACAACGAACGAATTTCATTGTTTTGGTTTCGGTGACTTTTACGACAAAATGATAAAGAAAACTGTAACTCGATAACAGATTGTAACACGATGAAACTCGGTTGCAGATTTAGCGTTAGAAAGTAAAAGTCAATGTTTTGCGACAACTATTTATTCTTTCCATCCGACTCGATCCGTGGTTGCGACAGAAGAGAGAACAAAAACCTTGGAACGAAAACGATGACTCGCCAAAGCTGAACCCGGCGAACACGGCGAGCCCGATCAGCTGATGGTACAAGTTCAAACACAATCAGCTGATGGGGCTAGTTCGGAACAAAAGCATTTTCAAGATTTTTAATAAGTGACCTCAATGGTGGTCTGATAAGAAATTAAATATCTTTTCATTTTCACGGTCCTGCTTAATAATTGCCTAAAATCTGTTATTAAGTTTTTTCCTTTTTCAATCTCTAGTCATAAGAAATTGAATTGGTTATTACTTTCTCATGCTATCTTCATATTTATTTATACACTCCTCTCAGGATTTTTGGATATTTAAGCTCTAAGGCCCGTTCCTACGATCGTCAGTAACATTCTAACTGAAACTTAAACTGACAGATGCTCATACGAAACTTACAGTCAAAGTTCTGGTTAAACTTTAACTGAAGGCCGTAATAACGGCTTTTAGGGCCGGTTTCACAGTCGAAGCTTAAACCAAAAATTTGGTTTAAACTTAGGATCTCACGAACAAATTCCTAAGTTTAAAACAAATTTTTGGCTTAAACTTAGACTGTGAAACCGGTCCTTAGGGACCTTAGGGCTAAACTACGTTCCTATGGTGACGGCCAAAATAATTAATATTAAAAAATAATAAAGTCAATTAAAAGTCAAAACTGTACGACGAGCGGCAAATCACCTAGGAAACTGACTGAAAACTTTTCAGCGTCTCGTCGACCATTTCGTCGCAGATGGAAATGACAGTATAAAAAGTGTGTGTGTGTTCCATCTCCGCCGTTTTGCGGTGCCGACTTGGGTGTCCCGTCACACTTTTTATACTGTCATTTCCATCTGCGACGAAATGGTCGACGCGACGCTGAAAAGTTTTCAGTCAGTTTCCTAGGTGATTTGCCGCTCGTCGTGCAGTTTTGACTTTTAATTGACTTTATTATTTTTTAATATTAATTATTTTGGCCGTCACCATAGGAACGTAGTTTAGCCCTAAGGTCCCTAAGGACCGGTTTCACAGTCTAAGTTTAAGCCAAAAATTTGTTTTAAACTTAGGAATTTGTTCGTGAGATCCTAAGTTTAAACCAAATTTTTGGTTTAAGCTTCGACTGTGAAACCGGCCCTAAAAGCCGTTATTACGGCCTTCAGTTAAAGTTTAACCAGAACTTTGACTGTAAGTTTCGTATGAGCATCTGTCAGTTTAAGTTTCAGTTAGAATGTTACTGACGATCGTAGGAACGGGCCTTAGAGCTTAAATATCCAAAAATCCTGAGAGGAGTGTATAAATAAATATGAAGATAGCATGAGAAAGTAATAACCAATTCAATTTCTTATGACTAGAGATTGAAAAAGGAAAAAACTTAATAACAGATTTTAGGCAATTATTAAGCAGGACCGTGAAAATGAAAAGATATTTAATTTCTTATCAGACCACCATTGAGGTCACTTATTAAAAATCTTGAAAATGCTTTTGTTCCGAACTAGCCCCATCAGCTGATTGTGTTTGAACTTGTACCATCAGCTGATCGGGCTCGCCGTGTTCGCCGGGTTCAACTTTGGCGAGTCATCGTTTTCGTTCCAAGGTTTTTGTTCTCTCTTCTGTCGCAACCACGGATCGAGTCGGATGGAAAGAATAAATAGTTGTCGCAAAACATTGACTTTTACTTTCTAACGCTAAATCTGCAACCGAGTTTCATCGTGTTACAATCTGTTATCGAGTTACAGTTTTCTTTATCATTTTGTCGTAAAAGTCACCGAAACCAAAACAATGAAATTCGTTCGTTGTGTGGTCGAAGCCGGATCTAGGCTTAACCTAGAAAATTCGTTGATTCGTCGAAGCTCGCCACGGGGCTTAACAGCTTTCTAGACCCTTTATTGCGAAATTCGTAGAATAAGCAATAATTTAATACTTTAGAAGACCTAACAGATATGATGAAATTCGAGAAAATGTTAATATACATTCCATTTTATTTTATCCTTTCTTTCGCCCCACTTGTAAGGCATATTTTTTAAACTGAATTGCTTCACTAGAAGATCTTTATAAAACCATCAAATTTCCACTTTCTAGCATGAGCCATTCTATAAACAAGAAAAACACCCCTGCTCTCGTACCCTATAGAAAAGTTATGGGTTTTCAACATATAAAAGGGGGACACACACCTCCAAAGTTTTTTTTACCTTATTACGGGTAAACTACTTCCCATACAACCTATACAATTTTTACTTTCATGAAACTCCATTTAATGACTCGTATACAAAGCAAAGATTATTGTTCTAGCGTAATTGGTTCGTGACATATCATAATCTAAAATACTCACCCCCCCCCCCATCCTTTTCCACTAAAAATTGTATTTCTAGTCTCGTAGTATATGAACAGTTCGTTCGTCTCAATTTCATGAAATTAACGGAGTGGGAGATATGGATTACAATTGAGGTGGTGCGCAGCAAACTTGAGCTATGATTTTCTCTCGATAGTATTTTGCCTGCTCTATTCTGAAATGATCTCAGTTTTTATCAAAATGCGTTAAAAGCAAGGAACGCATTTTGTAAAAATATGAAAGTTTTTATTTGTTAGTTAAGTTATTTTTTTTCTAAGTCGTGTATAATTATTTCTACTATATAGCAGTTTTAACTGGTAAGACAACTAATTCATCGTAGTCTTGACCGTAAATTTAATCCTTCCTTACCATTAGAAATAATTAAAAAAAATATGTTTTTAATAAAGGGTGATGGGATGTACCTTGGACGGTTTTTTTGGTTGTACCTTGGGCTATGTAAGCTACATACATTAAAAAAAATTGTAACCAAAAGGGACTTTCTTGCTGAAATTACATCCTCAGAGGTAGTAGGGGATTTTGAAGCAGACAGCAGCGAATCGTCTTTTACACTACTGTTTATTTCAGCTAGACAACCAAGTTGCTTATTCTTATTATGAATTTTTCTTGTTTTTTTTTTTAATTTATAACTTTGGTTTTTTTTTTTTTTGATAGAATTAACGAATAAAGATAACACCCTTTCGGTTTGAGCTCACAGACGGAAGTGAGAAAAACTTCTTTATTAGAGATAACTAAGAAGTAGTGCCAACAGTTGAGATATAAAGTTACGTTTACGATTTCCAACACTCCTTCTGAAACATAATTTATATCTTAATTTAAGCTTAATTCAATTCTTGCAAAATACTCTATTTAAAGTTGCTCATGTAAGTTCTTTACCAACTATATCGATAATAGGAATTCAAAATTTTATCTTTACGTTAATAATTCGTACAAATAGTAAAAAAAATATTCAAAGTCTTAATCCAAATCGCTTTGATAAACTTAAATGTTTATTAGAAGCTACTGCTTTCGTAAAAATATCTGCGAGTTGGTCTTCAGTGCTTGTTGATTTTAAATCGATAAATCCACCGTCGATCAATTCACGAATGTAATGGTACCTGACATCAATATGTTTAGTACGAGCGTGATACATCGTTGTTGAAGCCAAGTTCAAAGCACTTTTGTTGTCGCAGTGCATTGTAATAGAATTCGTCTTGAAAGTTAGAATCTCATTCATCAAACTTCAAAGCCATTGTGCCTCTTGAGTCGCCGCTGAGAGAGACATATATTCGGCTTCAGTAGTAGATAATGCAACCGTGGGCTGTTTTCGTGCATTCCAGGATATTGCAGTTTGGTTAAAGAGAAAAACATACCCAGTGGTTGAGCGTCGTCCATCCAAGTCTCCTGCCCAATCCGAATCACAATAACCTTGTAGACCTCCTTTTCCATTACGATGATATTCTAGTTTCGCGTTAATTGTGCCCTTTAAGTAGCGAAAAATACGTTTCACAGCCATCCAGTGAGCGCTGCCAGGGTTATTGTTGTACCTGCTCACTAAGCTTACAGCAAAGCATATGTCAGGGCGAGACACTTGTGCTGCATAAATGAGACATCCTACTGCCTCTTGATATGGAACGTTTTCCATATCCTTACGGTCTTGTTCCACTTTGGGACACATATCGGCTGATAATTTTTGACTCAAGTCCAGTGGTGATGAGATTGGATTACAGTCCGTCATTCCGAACCGATTCAGTATGTCAATTATATATTGACTCTGGTCAATCGAAATTGTGCCTCTCGTCCGATTGTGTACAATATTCATGCCAAGTACAGATGAAATCTCACCAAGGTCTTTCATTTTGAATCTGGTTTTGAGATTATCCTTGAGTTCCACCGCTGCCTTTTTGTTGTTATACATCTGTACCAGGTCATCTACATAGACCGCTAGAACTATGATCTTGTCACCGAATACTTGATAATAAATACAAGGGTCCATTTTCGACCGTATTAAGCCAAACTCGATCAAAGCAGCGTTGAGTTTATCATTCCATACCCGACTGGCTTGTTTTAAGCCATACAATGATTTTTTTAGTCGGCATACTTTACTCGTTCCATTCGCGTAGTGTTCTGGTTGCAGCATATAGATTTCTTCACTTAGTTTGCCATGCAAGAACGCAGTAACAGCATCCATCTGGTCAACTTGTAGATCATATTTTGCCGCAATTCCCATTAAAAATCGAATCGATGTATATCGTACGACTGGAGCATACGTTTCCTCGTAGTCCAACCCCTTTCGCTGAGAACAGCCCTTGATAACCAAACGGGCCTTATGTTTTACGATTTATCCTTGAGCGTTCCTCTTGGTTTTGAACACCCACTTGCAATCAATAGGCCTTCGATTTGCTGGTAGGTCAACCAGCTGCCACGTATTGTTATCGGTCAATGAATCGAATTCACTCTGCATGGCTTGCATCCATAGATTAGCATCAGAACGTGATAGCGTTGTCTTGACATCAACCGGTTCTCCCACTTCAATCGAATTTGTTGCATAGCCCGCGAAGTCCTGAGCAGCGAAACGTGGAGATCTCCTTGGCAAGTTCGATTGAATATCTTCGTCTTCAGCAACCATAATTTCTTCCTTCTTATTATAAAGAGAAACGGGTTCGTCTTTCTCTTGTTGAGTCGATGGCGTGTCGTCCAACTTCTTTGCCTCGTTGGATTCTTCGTCAATGTCATTAACTCCTTCTTCATCTTCTGAATCGACAAAGGAAAAATTAGATTTGGTATCAGAAAGTGTAATTACCTCTTTCGAATCCGCACGACAATCTTCGAAAAATACGACATCACGACTTATGATGATCTTACGACTTTGAATATCGTACAATCGGAACGCCTTCGATGTCTCGGAATATTCCAACATGATACAGCTCTTAGACTTCTCATCAAATTTATTTCGATGCGGCTTCGGAATGTGCGTCATAGCTTTGCATCCAAATACCTTCAACGATGACAAATTTGGCTTAACACCGGTCCAAGCTTCTTCTGGAGTCACGTCTGTCCCTTTACTTGGCAGTCGGTTGATCACGTACACGGAGGTTGCAACTGCTTCGGCCCAAAATTTCGTGCTTAGTCTAGCATCGAACAGCATACATCGGGCCTTTTCAACGATGGTCCGGTTCATCCTCTCTGCCATACCGTTTTGTTCCGGAGTATAGGGTGAAGATGTCTGGTGAATAATGCCACTAGATTTCAGAAAAGTCGTCATACGAGAATTCACGTATTCTGTCCCATTGTCGGAGCGAAGAATTTTTACTTTTCGATTAGTTTGATTTTCTGCCATTGTTTTGAATTCGACGAACTTATCGTAGACTTCGGATTTTGATTTCATCAAATAAACAAATACTTTTCTCGTAAAGTCATCCAAGAAAACCAGTATGTACCGCGCTCCGCCCAATGATTTGATTGTCATGGGTCCGCATACGTCAGAGTGCACCACTTGCAAAACTTCACTAGCTCGATTGCTTGAACTTCCAAACGGTTGTCTTGTTTGTTTGCCCTTTAAGCAGATGTCACACGGTGCAAATGAATTTTTCGCGAAACTCACTCCAACGACGATTCCTTGTTTTAACTTGTTCAAGTTTCCAATTCCAGTGTGTCCAAGACGCCTGTGCCATAACAAATATTTAGAACTATTGTTTTCTTCTGCTATAAAACTTTTGTCTTCCACGGGACGATCTAGCCTGAATATTTTATTTTTGAGTGTTGCAGTTGCTACCAATTCGCTTTTCCCGTTTAATATTCTGCAGCCGCCGGCATCAAAAATTACTTTATTACCTTGTTTTACCATCTGACTCACGGATAGTAGATTTGCACAGATTTCAGGAATATACTGCACATCTTTAATCAAAACTGTCGAGCTGTCATTCCCTTTCAAAACATTTAACCTCACTTCGCCAATGCATTCCACTTGTAGACGTGAGTTATCGGCGACGATCACTTCGCGATTCGTCGGTTTTGAAATGACATGGAGATTATGCCTACTCATCGTCATGTGTGCCGATGCACCTGAATCAATGTACCAATCTGACTTCTGCAATGGTTCATGAGCTACAAATGATGTCAATAAAACATTTTCGTCATTTGTCTTGTGACCTTCTTTAAGTCGGCAATTCCTGGAAAAATGCCCTAAACGGTTACAATTAAAGCATCGCACAGTTTTACCTTTATCTTGCTTTTTTCGATTCTTGGCAGCATTCTTTCCTAATAACGCTGCTTCGTTTTCAGGTTCCGAGTTGCCCTTCACGTCTTGCAAAATCTTTGTTTTGATTGCGTCAGATGTTATTTTTACACCACTACTTTCGATGCCCATTATCATAGGCTTGTACTGATCTGGTAGACCAGCTAACAACAATGTGCCCGTCCACTCATCGGAAATATCGGCGGAGATGGAACACACACACACTTTTTATACTGTCATTTCCATCTGCGACGAAATGGTCGACGAGACACTGAAAAGTTTTCAGTCAGTTTCCTAGGTGATTTGCCGCTCGTCGTACAGTTTTGACTTTTAATTGACTTTATTATTTTTTAATATTAATTATTTTGGCCGTCACCATAGGAACGTAGTTTAGATACAAACCAACCTTTATCGAAGGCACATTAGTATCGGCTCTCGCCGATAAAGTTGAAGTTGGGTCAACTCTCGATGATAGCCTCGGCGCGTCACAGACCTAGTTTTTTATGTATTGAGAATCTAGTCGGCGCCGCAAAACGAAACGCACCTTGAGTGTCACAAATTCCAAAATATTGCTTAGATTTGACGGGATATCGACTTCATTTTTACTTTCTCAGATTTCTAATATAATCACCAAAAAATCAATTTCAGTATTTTTAGATATTCAACCCTAAGGGGTATAAGAAAGTTCTAGGTATACTTTTCTCAGCTGCAACCATTTTTTTGGTTTGAATGAGATATGAGATCGCTTTTCACTTCCACAGACTTTTTTTATAATCGCATACAAACTCATTTTCCCTCAAAATTTGCAGATGTTTTTACAGTTTTCCAATCCATTAGTTCAGTAGCTCAGTTCTGTAACTTATGAATGAGAAATTTCTCACCAAAAAGTCATAGTGAGGACGAATTGATGCAGTTTTCTCTCTGTATTCTCACCAAATGAGAAAGCACTGTAATTGACTACGCATTTGGCAGCCTCATTTGGTGAGAATACAGACAGAAAACTGCTTCAATTCGTATTCACTATGACTTTTTGGTGAGAAATTTCTCATTCATAAGCATAGGCGCGCCGTGGCCTAAAATCTGGCAGGGGCCAGGGCCCGAATGGCTCAGAACATACGACTTTTTCCGAAAGGCTCACATGCTTTTCATACAAGTTCGTCCTTTTTGTGTTTACAGATTGGGTAATCGTACAAATGATTAGTCTTATACCACGTTTCCACTACACCTTAATCTCGTGATTAAGAGAACTAGATTAAGCACGCAGGGACGTTGTTTGTGGGGTGAGGGGGCATTTGCCACATTTGTTATATATAATATAGGAAAAAACCAAATTCCCCCCTCCCCCCACAAATGACGAGTCAGTGGAAACATGGCATTAGGCTTCGACTTTGAAATGTTAATACGCTGTTTTTCCAATGATGATTTGATTTCAATTTCTTAACAGGCATAAGGATAAATTGTCTTTAAGAAAACCGATGGGAACATCATACTCGTATGCTTGTGACCATGGATTTAATAGCGAAGTAGTTTAAAAAATGTTTGACATCTTACTTTTATTATGGCTCCCAGGGGACCATATTACCAACAAATTATCTGAAATTGTTATATTGGAGGCGCTTATGTGCACTAAAATTTTCATATATCTTAGTTTCAAGTGCAACGCGGTTAAGTACACTAGTACGTGTAAGCGCATACAATTTGACACGGCCAAGTGCACATGTAAAACCTATTTTTACTTTCTTTTAGCACAATTCGACCCATTAACCATTTCAGTAAATAGGGATTCCCCGAAAATCAGACGTTTTAGGCGTTGGTCGTCATGTTTCAATCGAATCACTCGTTGTCATTTCTAACACATGTGAGTTTATGTCATGTCCGTTTGCGAAATGAGAAAATTGTATTTTTTCCGGCTAATACGATAGCCTTTATACAACCATTGGACGATGGTATTATAATATTTGCACTTTTAAAACACAGATATTAGGCGTGTTTTAATGCTCTCCAGAGTAGGATAGTACAGCATAAGTATACGTAAAACAACAACAACATCCAGGATAGTAAACCCACTAATTTTACTAGGTTACATATCCTACCCCGGAGAGAATGAAATGGTGTGAGCCTAGGATGAATTCGCTTTAATTCGCTTTACTCGTTTCGATTTTAATGGTTGGCAGCACAACAGAAATGCAACCGAACTGCAATTAAATAAAATTCGATGACAGTTATATTACCGTAAGTTTTGCAGCAAGGAAAGGACAAATATTTTTTTTTAAATTTTTGGTAGAAATTAAAGTGAAATTAATAAGCAAGAAAAGAAAAGGTGAGTGATTGCAATGTTTGAATAAAATTTCAAACTTGACAGCGCAGGGCTGCCAAATCTTCCAATAAAATGTACTCCACATAATACCCTGGATCGTTTTTTTTCGCCTGCCGATTAGGTGCTCTACTCTGGAGAGCATTGAAACACACCGATTATCGACAACAAATATCAAACAATTCTGGCACTGGAATAAAGATTTCTCCAATGCTTTGGAACATCTTTAGACGTCTAACGCCCGTTCCTACGATCGTCAGTTGCGTTTTAACTGGAACTTTAACTGACAGATTTTCATACAAAACTTCCAGTTAAAGTTCCGGTTAGAATTTAACTGACGAGAGAGATCTTGGTAGTTAGTTTCACCAACAATAATTAAAAATTGTTTTCGCAAAACTGGATTTCCTTACAAACCTTTGCAGGAATTCAATGATAACGAAGAGGAAATCATTGAATTTCATGTATCCGAGGATCAAAAGAAATAAATAATATGTGTTTAATAAGGCTTGAAACCATAGAGGCCTAGCTCACATAGGGCACATTTACAACACACTTGAATTAATACACTGAGAGTTGTCAGCACTTTACTTAGCACTTTGTCTCAAGAATGAAAAACCAAAAATGATCGTATTTCGTTTCGTTTCTGCTGGACTTTAGACACACACCGGGAAATGCACGAAGAAAATCTGCCTTGATCAAAAAGTTCCCGGAATAACCACTGTGTGGCGCTTTTATTGTTTCGATTTAAGTTCTGTTTTTTTTATTAAGTTGGTACATCTGTCGTTGACATTCCTTCTAAAGCTTAGCGTCATAGCTAGACATTTGCAAAAGTTAAGTAGCCAAGAGTACATCCATCTCTGTATGTCCCTGCGATTTTTCCATTACTTCCTCTCGGCTGCTGAAACGCATTCCCCGTAGTGGTTTTTGAACTCGATTGAACAGAAAGAAGTCACAGGGAGCCAAATCATGTGAATTCGGTGGCTATTGGATGGTATTTGTGGCTTTTTTCGTTAAAAAATTACGAATAACGATGGCACTGTGCGACGGTGCGTTATCATGGTCCAAAATCCACAAGTTTTCTGCCTACAATTCTGGTCTCTTTAGGCGAATTGCTTCACGCAAACGTGTCATAACGCCCAAATAATACTCTTTGTTTACTGTCTGGCCTTCTGGCAAAAATTCATGATATACTACACCGTTGTAATCCAGGAAAACCGTGAGCATTGCCTTCTATGACTCACGACCACTTTTGAACTGCTCGTGCCACTGGTAAACGACCGTTTTCTTTAGAGAATTGTTGCCGAAACACTTTTCCAACATTTCCAACGTTCGCGCACCATTAAATCCGTTTTTTTACGCAAAATTTAATACAAGTTCGCGTTGTTGCAAATTTAAATCCATTTCTAAAATTGTAAAAAATTGCCAACACACACGGAGATAGATGTACTCTTGGCTACCTAACTTTTGTAAATGTCAAGCTATGACGCTAAGATTTAGAGGCAATGTCAACAGCAGATGTACCAGCTTACCAAAAAAAACAGAACTCAAATCGGAAAAATAAAAACGCCACACGGTAGTTATTCCGGGAACTTTTTGATCAAGGATGTATATCGGCCGTATCTTTTCAACAATGAGATCATAAATCATAAGATACAAAACTGAGCTAATAAGATAAAAAATGTCACGATTTTTTGAATTCAAAAACCCATGCGGTGGGAAGGCTTTGTTGACGTGTTCAAAAATTGTAAAAATTCATAGTGTCTGATGAGATAACAAATTGCTTCTTATAAAATCACCTTAAAACACCATTTTTTCGAAATTTAAAACCAATTCGCCATATCTCGTGTAAAATTAGTCTAAAAGGGTTTTTTCAATACTATTAATTCGGCTAAAAATGTCTTTTTTTAAATTGTTTATCTTAAAAACAAAATTAACTTTACAAAAAGCCTCATAATCTCCAAACAACTGATGATATACCCGGACTAATAGTTTGCATTTTCATTATTATATTACATAGGTTCCCATAGTTTTTATTTGCTGATTATTGCTTACGAATATTTTACTTTCATAAGCCTCTCACACACGTAAGGTTTTGTATCGGTTATAGAGATTCCTAAGAATCTCCCCCCCCCCCCAAATATCGTTCTGGCTACGGCCTTGATTTGATGGCTTGTGCAGTCGCAAGAGTTTTTCAACTATTTCTCCGACGCACGCTTTCATATGTGCAGGGCCACCTTATCCTCTGGGCAAAATGGGCTTTAGCCCTAGGGCGCAAGCCTTTCGGGGCGGTAATTTTTATTGATGTTATGTTTAAAAAAATTTAGAAAATACTGGCCACAAGAACGCAGAAACGGAATATTGTATTTTAAGTTATTTGCTGATTTAGATATTAATTCGGAAAATTATAGAGGAGTATGAGTACACCAAAAAGGGCCCATAACGATCCCTTCGGAGCATCGCAGGTCACTAAACAACCCAGATTTCTAAAGACCTTGACTAGCTTATCATTATGACCTACAGACCTCAGGTCATTATACAAAGGAGGGGAGGGGGGGTAAGAGAGATTCTCAATTTCTTAAACATACATACTTCAACAGTTCTCCGATTTTTTTTACTCTACTGCAAAGTGGACTGTAATGAGCATTTACTGTAGTTCTGCGGTGCAAGCACAGAACCGTGATAAAAGACAACACAACATATGGTATTGCGTAGGTAATAGGGTCATTTCATCAAGAATCGCCAAAAATTACGAAATTGTGACCTTACCATCTCTGAAAAAAAATTTTGTACTTTAAGAACTAGTGAAACAAATAATAGGAATTCAATTTTACTTTATTAGTAATAATACAGTATTACTTTATTAGTAATAATACAGTATTGTTATTGATTTTAAAAAAAAAAATTTTCTGCCCTCAAAAAACACGAAAAAAGCAATAAAAATTTTTACCGTCTGTCCGCCGTACGCCGTACGTCGACCGCCAAAATCCTTTGAAGGCTCGTAGCTCTCAAACCAGTGGAGCTATTAAATTTTTCCTAAGAATAGACTGGGTAGACCCCTTGAATTGACATTATTTTCAGGGGTGGGGGTGTGAGGGGGAAGGTGGGGGAAGCGTTTTAGACGAAAAATTTTGGTTTCTAGATCTCAGCAACCGCTTATGTTAGGAGACTGAAACTTGGAATTTCTATAAAGCTTGGTATGGTACGGTGGTGGGGGGTGTTTTTCCTAACTTTAGAACGGCTTATGCTAGGAAGTTGAAACTCGGAACGTATTTGTAAATTAACCAGAAAAGTAATTCTGATAAAAAAAAATTTGGATATTCATTGGCGTTCAGAAGGGGGGGCAAAAAAAATTATCAGTTTATATAAAATGCATATATTTTCACGATTTTCGTCATATCTACTAGGTCTTTCAAAACATTGAATTCATTTTTATTCTACGGATTTTTCATATGAATACCTAGAATGTGTTTTCAAGATTTTTCGAAATTCGACCCCTAAAAGGATGTAAACTGGTTGTATACTTTTTCGTGAATTCCACCATGTTTCTCAGGTCAGATCAGATATCGAATATCTTTTCACTTCCCCAGGCTTGTATAATAATCACCTATTTTTAAGTTTTTTTATTTTTCAACCTCTAGACCGCATTCCGGAATATGACCCAATTATTTAATTCATATGTTACACCCTTTTCTAGCCGCTTTTTGTTAGGTTTTCAGTCACATAGTAACATATGCCGCATCCCCGAATAAACCACGTTCCGAACTTCTGCCGGAAAAATAATAAAGTTGCGCCCAGACTGTTGGCGGATTTTTTTGTTCTTGTCTCTTTTTTTTCGTTAGTTATAGTATGTTAAAGTTTTCGCAAGAACTGTGCCCGAGCCTTCTTTGAACATACATATCTCTGGCAGTTTTTATCCTGGAATAGTTAAACATGGCTTATTTTAAAGAGGAAGGTTGTCGCAATAAAAATTATCCTCGAAATTTTTTTTAAAGGAAAATGATTTTGTCCTTTGATTTTGTCCTTTGATTTCGTCCTTGAATATCTTATTTATATTTTGTAGGTTATACTGTTTTTCAAAACATACTAAAAAATCTGCCAACAATCTGGGCGTAACTTTATTATTTTTCCGGCAGAAGTTAGGAACGCGTTCAATTCTGAAATGCGGTGTAGGCTACTATGTGACTGAACAAGATCATGGAAGTGAAAATCTGATTGGATCTGAGAGATATGGAATAGTTTATGAAAAAGTACACAATTACTTTACACCCCCTTAGGGGTCAATTTTCAGAAAATCTTGAAAACACTTTCTTGGTATTCATATGGAGAATACATAGAATAAAATTAAGTTCATTATTTGGGACGAGGTAGTATGTCGATATGTCGAAAATCGTGGGAAAATATGCATTCTATTTTCACAGATAATTTTTTTTGCCCCCCTTCTGAACGCCAATAGATATTCGTTTTTTTTATTCAAAATTATTTTTCTAGTTGATTTAGATATACACACCGAGTTTCAACATTGTAGCTTAAGCCGTTCTTTATATAGGAAAAACACCTCCCACTTGTACCACACTACCGTTAGGGGTCGAATTTCAAAAAACCTTGAAAACCCTTTTTAGGTATTCATACGAAGAATCCGTAGAATAAAAATGAATTCAATATTTGGAAAGACCTAGTAGATATGACGAAAATCGTGAAAATATATGCATTTTATATTTATTAAATTTACAAATATTTTTTTTTGCCCCCCCCCCCTTCTGAACGCCAATGAATACTCAAATTTTTTTTATCACAATTACTTTTCTAGTTGATTTACATATACACACCGAGTTTCAACATTGTAGCTTAAGCCGTTCCATATATAGGAAAAACACCCCCACTTGTACCACACTACCCTTAGGGGTCAAATTTCAAAAAACCTTGAAAACACATTCTAGGTATTCATACGAAGAATCCGTAGAATAAAAATGAATTCAATATTTGGAAAGACCTAGTAGGTATGACGAAAATCGTGAAATTATATACATTTTATATTTATTATATTTACAAATAATTTTTTTTGCCCCCCTTTCTAAACGCCAATGAATATTCAA
Source organism: Beris chalybata (assembly GCA_949128065.1). Taxonomy (NCBI): domain Eukaryota; kingdom Metazoa; phylum Arthropoda; class Insecta; order Diptera; family Stratiomyidae; genus Beris; species Beris chalybata. The sequence continues at coordinate 114,363,354 of OX421894.1, forward strand.
ATTTTTTTTTATCACAATTACTTTTCTAGTTATTTACATATACACACCGAGTTTCAACTTTCTAGCATGAACCGTTTAATAGTTAGGAAAAACACCCCCTACCCCCGTAGCATACTACCCCTAAAAAAAATTCTATTTTTCCAACATTCAGCTATTATAGCTCTATCTAAATACCAAGTTTAAAGCTTATATCATTACAGGTTCTCAAGATATAAGCATCGGAACTTTTTCCTTTTCACCCTCCCCCACCCTCCCCCTCTACACCCTCAACCCCAGAACTTTTTTCCCTACTAGGGTTTAATTAGCGCTACTTCTGGTAAAAATTCTAAGCATCTATCTTAAACTGTTCTTGAGATATGAAATGTGTTTGATTTGAAAAATTCTCATCCCCTCCACTTCTATGCTCCACCTCCCACTTAAAAAATTTTACTTTGATCAATTTTTATTTGTCAACCTTTATACCCAAACCAAATTTTATTTTTCTAGAGCAATTGGTTCATGAGATATCGTAATCTTAAGTTTTTCACCCCCCACCCCCATACACAACTTCCCCCACCCAAAATTGTTCTTCATTCTTTTCTCCTAGTATAACTCCAAATAGTTTTTAAGTTTGAATAGTGTGCCATTAACGGTTTAGGAGATATGGATTTTAGAATGTGTCTATCTCGCCTTTTTTGGGTTTCGGACGCATTACATTTCCCCCCACTCCCACACCCCTTGATCAATATTGACAATTTTTCTGCAAATGGGTCTACTATCAGAGCTCTATAGAAATTCCAAGTTTCAGCTTCCTAACATTAGGGGTTACTGAGATCTGGAAACCGAAATTTTCGGTCTAAAACACTTCCCCCTCCTTCCCCCTCACACCCCCACCCTTAAAAATTTGGTCACTTCAAGGCGCCTAAAATTTCGTTAAAAAAATCAATTTAATATCTCAAAGCGTTTGGCAGCTACGAGCCTCCAAACGATCTTGCGGACGGCGTACGGCGTACGGCAGACAGACGGACTGAAAATTTTTATTACTTTTTTCGCGTCTACTAGTTATGAAACGTGAAAATAAAAATTTTGAGGGTAGCAAATTTTTTTTTTTAAAAAATCAATCACAATACTTAATTATTAAAATAATAAAGTAAAAATTAACTTGCCCTGAATTAGTTAATGAGCTTGATATTAAGCGTATGTTTTGAAAACATAAGATAGAACTAAATAATCTCTATTTACTTTACTACTTTTTATTCATATAATTAAAAATAATAAAAACATGTTAACCCTAATAAAATATATAATAAAATTTAAAGGTAAAAATCTCTTTCAAGCTAAATATATTAATTTATCATTGCGATATTGAAGTAATGTTCCACGAACTCAAATAAACATTAAAGAAATAAAAACCAATTCTAAAATAAATAAAATAAATCTGAATGGATTATGGGTCAAAAAATTTAAGAACATTATAGTGGCTCTCATCTATTTTATAGAAAAAATGTTATTTAATCAAGAATCGCCAAAAGTGTGACCTTTACTTCGCCGATTCATTTGAAAATTTGTGTACTCGAAGAATTAGTGAAAAAAAAATTATTTTAATTTTTTGTTTATATCTCATGTTTTTTGTTATGAATGTATGTATGTTAAATATTTCCCACAAAAGATGTACGAGTCCTCTTTGAAAGATCATATCTCTGGTAATTTTTATTCTTGAATAATAAAGTAAGGCTTATTTTAAAAATTGTTGTTGTTTTTGTTAGAGATAGAAACAGAAACTTGAATTTCAATTATTTTTTTTCACTAATTCTTCAAGTACAAAATTTTTCAAAAGAATCGGAGATGGTAAGTTCATAACTTTAACGATTCTTGATGATTTTTGATCCCGCCATAAGATGGGGGCTTACTGCATTTATAGCCAAATCTTATGACAACGGGCGCCGAATATCTTCCCAGCGATAAGAAAAGTGCTTTATAATCGATATGCAAGCGCTTTGCTTAAGCAGCAAACCGCTTTGAACATGCTTTGCTTTCACTCAAATTTAACATTGCATGTCATTGCTACAAAGCGCTTGGGCCTCGCTATCATTTCTACGCTTATAAAGTGCTTTTCTTATCAAATGCAAAGCGCATTCCCTAAGCAATTACAAAGCGCTTTTTGTAAACTATTGTAAAGCGCTTTGCTTGAATAATTGGAAACCGTTTTAAATTCCAAAATGAAACATCCTCAACTGAACTAGAAATTATTGATGCCGAGTTCACCGGCCCTTAGTAAATTTTAATCTCTTTATATAAAACGAATGTTGGTCTAGTTGTTTGTCGCTCCAAAACCAACCATTCATGCGATTGCGATGAAACTTTCATGATTTGTTGAGGGCACGCCCGCAAAGGTTTCTGCGTTAAAAAAATCATTTGAAAATTAGTGGTACATATTCCAACATTTGAGAGTGTTTCATATAGTTTAGCTCCATTTCGTCCTGTATTAGTTATGCATTCCTATTACTAAATGATACAGTTGGACGATGCATGTTGAATAGGGGATAAAGGATAGTGGATAGAGGACAATGGATGATAGATGCAAGATGGAGGATAGTGGATGGTGGAAAGAGGATGGAATAACGGGAGCGAAGGAGAAACGGGAGAAATGGGAGCAACGGGAGGAACAAGAGCAATGGATTAACAGGACCGGTGGATTTGTAGTTTCGATTGTATAGCACCGCGGTACGCGACTAGTCATAAATAAAAACTATAACCTAGAAGCCACAAAATAAAATTCGATGTACGGATAATAAAATTCTTATAGACCTTATTTTCCTACAAAGAATAAAAGACATAAACCCATGAAATAAGCTTCAAAAACGAATTACAAGATAAGATCTTGGAAAAGATAAGAAGAAAAAACAGGACACAAGAGATGAGATGGAGAAAAAAAAATTGTTTTTTTGTTTTTACCATGGTTTACTATAACAATTCTTTTTTTTTCAAATGGACTTTTTTTTGTTGACCGTCCCAGTTTCCGGTCAACAGGAATTCGTCAGTTAAAAATAACGGAATACATTTCCGGATTGCTTGCTTTGCAGTAATGAAAAGTATATTAAATATGTATGTTATTGAAAACTTGGAAAATGATTTTTTCTTATTTCGACATAAGCTGTTATTGTTTTTTACCACAGATATATAATATACTATAATAATAATAATAATAATATTCTACTTACGTGTGATCACTAATTTTAATTCGAAATAGAAAGTAACACTTAAAACTCAATTTACCACTTCACGAATGCTGAAAACTAAGACTGCAGATGCAACGCTTCTTTCGATAAGATGGGAATCCCCGTAATATATGGCAATTTTCGCAGAACTCTAGAAAATATATATATAAAAAATATAGAAATCAAAATTGGCATCTGCTTTGCTCTCGCTTCTTTCAAAGCGCTTTCAAATCACTTTAATGTTTCTTGCTACCAAAGCGCTTTGTGTGTGTAATAACAGCTCAAAGGTTAGAGTACAACTGGTGACATTTATTCAGGTTCATTCACAATGGTTGTTATTCTAGTACAAATACTTATTCTAGTTTAATTCACAATTATATTTAATTATATTACAGTACATCACCCTTCTTTTTTTTTTTTCAACTTAATAACAATTTCAAGTGGATAATATTTCTATAAATAATTAATATAAATTTTCAAAACAAATTACTAAGTTCTATTTCAATAACAATTACAAATTGTAAATAACATGGGAGTGTCAATAGTAAGAACGATAGAGGAAAGAACAATTTACTCAAGTTAGAGCGAAGATGTGAAGAATTTCGTCTATAAAATGTATTATTCTGACAGCTTCTTACTATATACGATCTCGGAGTTCGCCACTTAGAAACAATTATGCCTGGTGTCCATTTCCCCTTTTTTTTAATAAAAACCTTTTCGCCAACTTTGAATGGAGGGCGAGATCTAGACTTCTTGTTGTAATATTTTTCTAAATTCCTTTGTTTTCTCTTAAAGTCGTTAGTTACATTATAGTTAGCATCTGGTTTCAACAAAACTTTCGCCATTGGGAGTGTAGTATTAAGTCTTCTGCCCATTAGAAGCTGTGATGGGGAAAATATCATGTCTTGAGTTGGAGTGTGATGATATTCTAATATTGCTTTGGTTACTTCCTCCTCAGATGTGCTTTTCTTAAGAACGTTTTTTATACTTTGGACTGCTCTTTCTGCCAATCCATTCGATTTTGGGTAATTGGGACTGCTTGTCTGAATTTTAAAATTCCAGGATTTTGCAAATTCCTTACATTTAAAGGAATTGAACGGGATGTTGTCCGCAATTATGATTTGAGGTATTCCATGGATCTTAAATATACTTATCCAAATCTTGTTGACTTGTTCTGCTGATGTATTTGTTATTTTTCTAAATTCAATCCATTTCGAATAGTAATCGATAATCAGGAGAAATAGTTGGTTTTTGAATTGAAAAATGTCGCATCCTATTTTGTTGAATGGGAATTCGGGTATTTCGTGATTTATTAGTGGTTCTCGGGGTACACAATTTTTGTAGGTTTGGCATATACTGCACTTTGATATCATATTTTCTATGTCTGCATCCATTGCAGGCCAGTAGTATAGTTCTTTGGCCCTTTTCCGTGTTTTTGTAATTCCAAAGTGGCCAATGTGAAGTTTTTTTAGAATATTTGGTCGCATCGACTTTGGTATTATTATTTTATTATTTATGAAAATTATACCCTTTTCCACAAAAATATCATTTTTTAGCTTATAAAACCCTCTTATTTCGTCTTTCACCTTACTTTTATCGTTGGGCCATCCTATCATATATTGATCTATAAGGGTGTTTAGGACAGGGTCCTTTTTAATTTCCTGGAGTAGTATTTCTTCATCGTAACTATTAAGATTTATTGATAGAACCGTTTCTTTTGAGAAGATTTCATCACTGTTATCTCCTTCTATGTAGTTTCGGGACAAGTAATCAGCGATGTACATACATTTTCCCGGAGTGTATTCCATTTTTAGATTATAGTTTAGTAGTCGTAGGCGCATTCGTTGCAGTTTTGATGATGCTATTTTATGTAGATCTTTGTTCATGATCGCAAGTAAGGGTTTGTGATCACTTTTTACGGTAATTTCTTGACCGTATATGTAATAGTGGAATTTTTGACATGCGTATGTGACTGCGAGGAACTCTTTTTCTATTTGTGCGTATCTCTTTTCGGCGTCACTGAGACTTCTTGATGCGAATGATACGGGTCTGCCATCTTGTAGCAGGCAACAACCCAATCCATTTTGAGAAGCATCGGTCTGTATTGTTATTTCCTTTCTATGATTGAAAGGTCTTAAGAAAGGGAACGTATTTGTAAATTAACCAGAAAAGTAATTCTGATAAAAAAAAATTTGAATATTCATTGGCGTTCAGAAGGGGGGGCAAAAAAAATTATCAGTTTATATAAAATGCATATATTTTCACGATTTTCGTCATATCTTCTAGGTCTTTCAAAACATTGAATTCATTTTTATTCTACGGATTTTTCATATGAATACCTAGAATGTGTTTTCAAGATTTTTCGAAATTCGACCCCTAAAAGGATGTAAACTGGTTGTATACTTTTTCATGAATTCCACCATGTTTCTCAGGTCAGATCAGATATCGAATATCTTTTCACTTCCCCAGGCTTGTATAATAATCACCTATTTTTAAGTTTTTTATTTTTCAACCTCTAGACCGCATTCCGGAATATGACCCAATTATTTAATTCATATGTTACACCCTTTTCTAGCCGCTTTTTGTTAGGTTTTCAGTCACATAGTAACATATGCCGCATCCCCGAATAAACCACGTTCCGAACTTCTGCCGGAAAAATAATAAAGTTGCGCCCAGACTGTTGGCGGATTTTTTTGTTCTTGTCTCTTTTTTTTCGTTAGTTATAGTATGTTAAAGTTTTCGCAAGAACTGTGCCCGAGCCTTCTTTGAACATACATATCTCTGGCAGTTTTTATCCTGGAATAGTTAAACATGGCTTATTTTAAAGAGGAAGGTTGTCGCAATAAAAATTATCCTCGAAATTTTTTTTAAAGGAAAATGATTTTGTCCTTTGATTTTGTCCTTTGATTTTGTCCTTGAATATCTTTTTTATATTTTGTAGGTTATACTGTTTTTCAAAACATACTAAAAAATCTGCCAACAATCTGGGCGTAACTTTATTATTTTTCCGGCAGAAGTAAGGAACGCGTTCAATTCTGAAATGCGGTGTAGGCTACTATGTGACTGAAAACCTATCAAAAAGAACAAGATCATGGAAGTGAAAATCTGATTGGATCTGAGAGATATGGAATAGTTTATGACCACACCCCCTTAGGGGTCAATTTTCAGAAAATCTTGAAAACACTGTCTTGGTATTCATATGGAGAATACATAGAATAAAATTAAATTCATTATTTGGGACGAGGTAGTATGTCGATATGTCGAAAATCGTGGGAAAATATGCATTCTATTTTCACAGATAATTTTTTTTGCCCCCCTTCTGAACGCCAATAGATATTCGTTTTTTTTATTCAAAATTATTTTTCTAGTTGATATAGATATACACACCGAGTTTCAACATTGTAGCTTAAGCCGTTCTTTATATAGGAAAAACACCTCCCACTTGTACCACACTACCGTTAGGGGTCGAATTTCAAAAAACCTTGAAAACACTTTTTAGGTATTCATACGAAGAATCCGTAGAATAAAAATGAATTCAATATTTGGAAAGACCTAGTAGATATGACGAAAATCGTGAAAATATATGCATTTTATATTTATTAAATTTACAAATATTTTTTTTTGCCCCCCCCCCCCCCTTCTGAACGCCAATGAATATTCAAATTTTTTTTATCACAATTACTTTTCTAGTTGATTTACATATACACACCGAGTTTCAACATTGTAGCTTAAGCCGTTCCATATATAGGAAAAACACCCCCACTTGTACCACACTACCCTTAGGGGTCGAATTTCAAAAAACCTTGAAAACACATTCTAGGTATTCATACGAAGAATCCGTAGAATAAAAATGAATTCAATATTTGGAAAGACCTAGTAGGTATGACGAAAATCGTGAAATTATATACATTTTATATTTATTATATTTACAAATAATTTTTTTTGCCCCCCTTTCTAAACGCCAATGAATATTCAAATTTTTTTTTATCACAATTACTTTTCTAGTTATTTACATATACACACCGAGTTTCAACTTTCTAGCATGAACCGTTTAATAGTTAGGAAAAACACCCCCTACCCCCGTAGCATACTACCCCTAAAAAAAATTCTATTTTTCCAACATTCAGCTATTATAGCTCTATCTAAATACCAAGTTTAAAGCTTATATCATTACAGGTTCTCAAGATATAAGCATCGGAACTTTTTCCTTTTCACCCTCCCCCACCCTCCCCCTCTACACCCTCAACCCCAGAACTTTTTTCCCTACTAGGGTTTAATTAGCGCTACTTCTGGTAAAAATTCTAAGCATCTATCTTAAACTGTTCTTGAGATATGAAATGTGTTTGATTTGAAAAATTCTCATCCCCTCCACTTCTATGCTCCACCTCCCACTTAAAAAATTTTACTTTGATCAATTTTTATTTGTCAACCTTTATACCCAAACCAAATTTTATTTTTCTAGAGCAATTGGTTCATGAGATATCGTAATCTTAAGTTTTTCACCCCCCACCCCCATACACAACTTCCCCCACCCAAAATTTTTCTTCATTCTTTTCTCCTAGTATAACTCCAAATAGTTTTTAAGTTTGAATAGTGTGCCATTAACGGTTTAGGAGATATGGATTTTAGAATGTGTCTATCTCGCCTTTTTTGGGTTTCGGACGCATTACATTTCCCCCCCACTCCCACACCCCTTGATCAATATTGACAATTTTTCTGCAAATGGGTCTACTATCAGAGCTCTATAGAAATTCCAAGTTTCAGCTTCCTAACATTAGGGGTTACTGAGATCTGGAAACCGAAATTTTCGGTCTAAAACACTTCCCTCTCCTTCCCCCTCACACCCCCACCCTTAAAAATTTGGTCACTTCAAGGCGCCTAAAATTTCGTTAAAAAAATCAATTTAATATCTCAAAGCGTTTGGCAGCTACGAGCCTCCAAACGATCTTGCGTACGGCGGACGGCGTACGGCGTACGGCGGACAGACGGACTGAAAATTTTTATTACTTTTTTCGCGTCTACTAGTTATGAAACGTGAAAATAAAAATTTTGAGGGTAGCACATTTTTTTTTTTAAAAAATCAATCACAATACTTAATTATTAAAATAATAAAGTGAAAATTAACTTGCCCTGAATTAGTTAATGAGCTTGATATTAAGCGTATGTTTTGAAAACATAAGATAGAACTAAATAATCTCTATTTACTTTACTACTTTTTATTCATATAATTAAAAATAATAAAAACATGTTAACCCTAATAAAATATATAATAAAATTTAAAGGTAAAAATCTCTTTCAAGCTAAATATATTAATTTATCATTGCGATATTGAAGTAATGTTCCACGAACTCAAATAAACATAAAAGAAATAAAAACCAATTCTAAAATAAATAAAATAAATCTGAATGGATTATGGGTCAAAAAATTTAAGAACATTATAGTGGCTCTCATCTATTTTATAGAAAAAATGTTATTTAATCAAGAATCGCCAAAAGTGTGACCTTTACTTCGCCGATTCATTTGAAAATTTGTGTACTCGAAGAATTAGTGAAAAAAAAATTATTTTAATTTTTTGTTTATATCTCATGTTTTTTGTTATGAATGTATGTATGTTAAATATTTCCCACAAAAGATGTACGAGTCCTCTTTGAAAGATCATATCTCTGGTAATTTTTATTCTTGAATAATAAAGTAAGGCTTATTTTAAAAATTGTTGTTGTTTTTGTTAGAGATAGAAACAGAAACTTGAATTTCAATTATTTTTTTTCACTAATTCTTCAAGTACAAAATTTTTCAAAAGAATCGGAGATGGTAAGTTCATAACTTTAACGATTCTTGATGATTTTTGATCCCGCCATAAGATGGGGGCTTACTGCATTTATAGCCAAATCTTATGACAACGGGCGCCGAATATCTTCCCAGCGATAAGAAAAGTGCTTTATAATCGATATGCAAGCGCTTTGCTTAAGCAGCAAACCGCTTTGAACATGCTTTGCTTTCACTCAAATTTAACATTGCATGTCATTGCTACAAAGCGCTTGGGCCTCGCTATCATTTCTACGCTTATAAAGTGCTTTTCTTATCAAATGCAAAGCGCATTCCCTAAGCAATTACAAAGCGCTTTTTGTAAACTATTGTAAAGCGCTTTGCTTGAATAATTGGAAACCGTTTTAAATTCCAAAATGAAACATCCTCAACTGAACTAGAAATTATTGATGCCGAGTTCACCGGCCCTTAGTAAATTTTAATCTCTTTATATAAAACGAATATTGGTCTAGTTGTTTGTCGCTCCAAAACCAACCATTCATGCGATTGCGATGAAACTTTCATGATTTGTTGAGGGCACGCCCGCAAAGGTTTCTGCGTTAAAAAAATCATTTGAAAATTAGTGGTACATATTCCAACATTTGAGAGTGTTTCATATAGTTTAGCTCCATTTCGTCCTGTATTAGTTATGCATTCCTATTACTAAATGATACAGTTGGACGATGCATGTTGAATAGGGGATAAAGGATAGTGGATAGAGGACAATGGATGATAGATGCAAGATGGAGGATAGTGGATGGTGGAAAGAGGATGGAATAACGGGAGCGAAGGAGAAACGGGAGAAATGGGAGCAACGGGAGGAACAAGAGCAATGGATTAACAGGATGCTCCACCGCTCCAAACCAAAACCAAAACTAGAAACCGGTGGATTTGTAGTTTCGATTGTATAGCACCGCGGTACGCGACTAGTCATAAATAAAAACTATAACCTAGAAGCCACAAAATAAAATTCGATGTACGGATAATAAAATTCTTATAGACCTTATTTTCCTACGAAGAATAAAAGACATAAACCCATGAAATAAGCTTCAAAAACGAATTACAAGATAAGATCTTGGAAAAGATAAGAAGAAAAAACAGGACACAAGAGATGAGATGGAGAAAAAAAAATTGTTTTTTTGTTTTTACCATGGTTTACTATAAAAATTCTTTTTTTTCAAATGGACTTTTTTTTGTTGACCGTCCCAGTTTCCGGTCAACAGGAATTCGTCAGTTAAAAATAACGGAATACATTTCCGGATTGCTTGCTTTGCAGTAATGAAAAGTATATTAAATATGTATGTTATTGAAAACTTGGAAAATGATTTTTTCTTATTTCGACATAAGCTGTTATTGTTTTTTACCACAGATATATAATATACTATAATAATAATAATAATAATATTCTACTTACGTGTGATCACTAATTTTAATTCGAAATAGAAAGTAACACTTAAAACTCAATTTACCACTTCACGAATGCTGAAAACTAAGACTGCAGATGCAACGCTACTTTCGATAAGATGGGAATCCCCGTAATATATGGCAATTTTCGCAGAACTCTAGAAAATATATATATAAAAAATATAGAAATCAAAATTGGCATCTGCTTTGCTCTCGCTTCTTTCAAAGCGCTTTCAAATCACTTTAATGTTTCTTGCTACCAAAGCGCTTTGTGTGTGTAATAACAGCTCAAAGGTTAGAGTACAACTGGTGACATTTATTCAGGTTCATTCACAATGGTTGTTATTCTAGTACAAATACTTATTCTAGTTTAATTCACAATTATATTTAATTATATTACAGTACATCACCCTTCTTTTTTTTTTTTCAACTCAATAACAATTTCAAGTGGATAATATTTCTATAAATAATTAATATAAATTTTCAAAACAAATTACTAAGTTCTATTTCAATAACAATTACAAATTGTAAATAACATGGGAGTGTCAATAGTAAGAACGATAGAGGAAAGAACAATTTACTCAAGTTAGAGCGAAGATGTGAAGAATTTCGTCTATAAAATGTATTATTCTGACAGCTTCTTACTATATACGATCTCGGAGTTCGCCACTTAGAAACAATTATGCCTGGTGTCCATTTCCCCTTTTTTTTAATCCAAACCTTTTCGCCAACTTTGAATGGAGGGCGAGATCTAGACTTCTTGTTGTAATATTTTTCTAAATTCCTTTGTTTTCTCTTAAAGTCGTTAGTTACATTATAGTTAGCATCTGGTTTCAACAAAACTTTCGCCATTGGGAGTGTAGTATTAAGTCTTCTGCCCATTAGAAGCTGTGATGGGGAAAATATCATGTCTTGAGTTGGAGTGTTCCTCCTCAGATGTGCTTTTCTTAAGAACGTTTTTTATAATTTGGACTGCTCTTTCTGCCAATCCATTCGATTTTGGGTAATTGGGACTGCTTGTCTGAATTTTAAAATTCCAGGATTTTGCAAATTCCTTACATTTAAAGGAATTGAACGGGATGTTGTCCGCAATTATGATTTGAGGTATTCCATGGATCTTAAATATACTTATCCAAATCTTGTTGACTTGTTCTGCTGATGTATTTGTTATTTTTCTAAATTCAATCCATTTCGAATAGTAATCGATAATCAGGAGAAATAGTTGGTTTTTGAATTGAAAAATGTCGCATCCTATTTTGTTGAATGGGAATTCGGGTATTTCGTGATTTATTAGTGGTTCTCGGGGTACACAATTTTTGTAGGTTTGGCATATACTGCACTTTGATATCATATTTTCTATGTCTGCATCCATTGCAGGCCAGTAGTATAGTTCTTTGGCCCTTTTCCGTGTTTTTGTAATTCCAAAGTGGCCAATGTGAAGTTTTTTTAGAATATTTGGTCGCATCGACTTTGGTATTATTATTTTATTATTTATGAAAATTATACCCTTTTCCACAAAAATATCATTTTTTAGCTTATAAAACCCTCTTATTTCGTCTTTCACCTTACTTTTATCGTTGGGCCATCCTATCATATATTGATCTATAAGGGTGTTTAGGACAGGGTCCTTTTTAATTTCCTGGAGTAGTATTTCTTCATCGTAACTATTAAGATTTATTGATAGAACCGTTTCTTTTGAGAAGATTTCATCACTGTTATCTCCTTCTATGTAGTTTCGGGACAAGTAATCAGCGATGTACATACATTTTCCCGGAGTGTATTCCATTTTTAGATTATAGTTTAGTAGTCGTAGGCGCATTCGTTGCAGTTTTGATGATGCTATTTTATGTAGATCTTTGTTCATGATCGCAAGTAAGGGTTTGTGATCACTTTTTACGGTAATTTCTTGACCGTATATGTAATAGTGGAATTTTTGACATGCGTATGTGACTGCGAGGAACTCTTTTTCTATTTGTGCGTATCTCTTTTCGGCGTCACTGAGACTTCTTGATGCGAATGATACGGGTCTGCCATCTTGTAGCAGGCAACAACCCAATCCATTTTGAGAAGCATCGGTCTGTATTGTTATTTCCTTTCTATGATTGAAAGGTCTTAAGAAAGGGATTTCGCACAATTTTGTGTTAATTTTCTCCACATATTTCTGCAAGCCCTTTTTCGTAGTTGGTGGCTTCATTTCAGTAATTGATTTTATGCGATTTGCATCGGGCTTAATACCCTGTTCGGAAAATACGTGGCCAATATAACGGACTTCTTTTTGCCTATATTGAAGTTTGTTTATGTTGAATTTTATGTTTAGCTGGGTGGCCCTGGCCATAAATGCATTTAAGTTAGCATCATGCTCTTCAACCGTTTTCCCGGATACAAGTATATCGTCCATGTATACTGTGACTCCTTTCAGCGAAGAGAATTTTCGTTCATTGTATGCCTGAAATACTTCGGGAGCCGTTGATATACCAAAAGGGAGCCTGAGCCATTGGTAGGTCCCGAATGGGGTCGAAAATGAGCATAGTTGTTGTGACTCTGGAGTTAACTGTATTTGCCAAAACCCGTTTTTTAAATCTAGCAATGTAAAAAATTTCGCTCCATTTAAGTTGCTTGAGATTTCGTCGAAGGTTGGAATTGGATGGACATTTTTCTTTATATATTTATTTAGATCGACAGGATCAATGCAAATTCTCAAATCTCCTGTTGGTTTTTTGACTATAACCATGTTGCTAATCCACTCACAGCCTTCATCTACTTTTCTAATTATGTTTGACGATTCTAAATCATTAAGTTTTTTGCGTAGAGTTTCTCTGATTTTAAGCGGAACTCGCCTTGGTCCCTTAATGGTTGAAACATAGTTTTGTGTTAATTCCATGTGATATGGTTGGGGAAATGTACCTAGCCCTTCAAAATTTTGTTTATATTTTTTAATAAACTCTTCTTTTGTGTTATTTATATTAATACTATCTACTTGTCTGATAATTCCTAACTTTTTGCATGTTTTAAGACCCAGGATCGGGGTTAGATTTTCTTGTATGAGTATAAAGGTTTCTAAGTGGTTCGTTTGTTTAAATGTACAATTAAGTGCGCATTTACCTGTTGGGTATAATTTGAACCCACCATATGCCTCTAATATTGTTGAGCATTTTTGTACTGTATGTTGGCTACTAATTGACTTCAAAAGTTTTTCGATAATATATTAACCGACGAGCCAGAATCCACCTTGAATAGTATTGTTCTTCCCTCTACCTCTACTTCTTCGGTCCAAACATTTGAGCTATTATTAAATATTTCATCTATTGATAATGACAAACTGTTTAAATGTTTTATACCTTCTTCATCCGACGAGCTTATGCTATTGTTACCGTTACTACCTTCCGCGTTGATCGCACTTTCTTCTCCAATGGTGTGAACTGTCCGTGACCTGCAGCAATAGTGGAAGTGGTTGTAACGTTTGCAGTTTTTGCATTGCTGGCCATATGCTGGGCACCTGTTCCAGTCGTGATTTCGATTACATTTGATGCATTTTACTTTATTATTTTAATAATTAAGTATTGTGATTGATTTTTTAAAAAAAAAAATTTGCTACCCTCAAAATTTTTATTTTCACGTTTCATAACTAGTAGACGCGAAAAAAGCAATAAAAATTTTCAGTCCGTCTGTCCGCCGTACGCCGTACGCCGTACGGCGTCCGCCGTACGCAAGATCGTTTGGAGGCTCGTAGGTGCCAAACGCTTTGAGATATTAAATTGAATTTTTTTTAACGAATAGACGTGGTAGGCGCCTTGAAGTGACCAAATTTTTAGGGGTGGGGGTGTGAGGGGGAAGGAGGGGGAAGTGTTTTCGACCGAAAATTTTGGTTTCCAGATCTCAGTAACCCCTAATGTTAGGAAGCTGAAACTTGGAATTTCTATAGAGCTCTGATAGTAGACCCATTCGCAGAAAAATTGTCAATATTGATCAAGGGGTGTGGGAGTGGGGGGAAATGTAATGCGTCCGAAACCCAAAAAAGGCGAGATAGACACATTCTAAAATCCATATCTCCTAAACCGTTAATGGCACACTATTCAAACTTGAAAAATATTTGTAGTTATACTAGGAGAAGAGAATGAAGAAAAATTTTAGGTGGAGGAAGTTGTGTACGGGGGTGGGGAGGTGAAAAACTTAAGATTACGATATCTCATGAACCAATTGCTCTAGAAAAATAAAATTTGGTTTGGGTATAAAGGCTGACAAATAAAGATTGATCAAAGTTAAATTTTTTAAGTTGGAGGTGGAGCATAGAAGTGGAGGGGATGAGAATTTTTCAAATCAAACACATTTTCTATCTCAAGAACAGTGTAAGATAGATGCTTAGAATTTTTACCAGAAGTAGCGCTAATTAAACCCTAGTAGGGAGAAAAGTTCTGGGGTTGAGGGTGTAGAGGGGGAGGGTGGGGGAGGGTGAAAAAGAAAAAGTTCTGATGCTTATATCTTGAGAACTTGTAATGATATAAGCCTTAAACTTGGTATTTAGATAGAGCTATAGTAGCGGAATGTTGGAAAAATAGAATTTTTTTTAGGGGTAGTATGCTACGGGGGTAGGGGGTGTTTTTCCTAACTATTAAATGGTTCATTCTAGAAAGTTGAAACTCGGTTTGTATATGTAAATCAACTAGAAAAGTAATTATGATAAAAAAAAATTTGAGTATTAATTGGCGTTTAGAAAGGGGGGCAAAAAAAATTATTTGTAAATATAATAGATATAAAATGCATATATTTTCACGATTTTCGTCATATCTACTAGGTCTTTCCAAATATTGAATTCATTTTTATTCTACGGATTCTTCGTATAAATACCTAGAATGAGTTTTCAAGGTTTTTTGAAATTCGACCCCTAAGGGTAGTGTGGTACAAGTGGGGGTGTTTTTCCTATATATGGAACGGCTTAAGCTACAATGTTAAAACTCGGTGTGTATATGTAAATCAACTAGAAAAGTAATTGTGATCAAAAAAAATTTGAATATTCATTGGCGTTCAGAAGGGAGGGGGGGCAAAAAAAAATATTTGTATATATAATTAATATAAAATGCATATATTTTCACGATTTTCGTCATATCTACTAGGTCTTTCCAAATATTGAATTCATTTTTATTCTACGGATTCTTCGTATGAATACCTAGAAATTGTTTTCAAGGTTTTTTGAAATTCGACCCCTAAGGGTAGGGTGGTACAAGTGGGAGGTATTTTTCCTATATATAGAACGGCTTAAGCTACAATGTTAAAACTCGGTGTGTATATCTAAATCAACTAGAAAAATAATTTTGAATAAAAAAAACGAATATCTATTAGCGTTCAGAAGGGGGGCAAAAAAAATTATCTGTGAAAATAGAATGCATATTTTCCCACGATTTTCGACAAATCTACTACCTCGCCCCAAAGAATGAATTTCATTTTATTCTATGTATTCTCCATATGAATACCAAGAAAGTGTTTTCAAGATTTTCTGAAAATTGACCCCTAAGGGGGTGTAAAGTGATTGTGTACTTTGTCATAAACTATTCCATATCTCTCAGATCCAATCAGATTTTCACTTCCATGATCTTGTTCTTTTTGATAGGTTTTCAGTCACATAGTAGCCTACACCGCATTTCAGAATTGAACGCGTTCCTATCTTCTGCCAGAAAAATAATAAAGTTACGCCCAGATTGTTTTGTTTTTTGTCGATTCTGTGGACTGCTGAGATTCTCTGGTCTGCTGACTGTTCTGTTGTTTTCCGCCACTGCTCTGTTTCCCTTGTTGTGTCCCCTGTTTGATTCTCTTATTGCGTACGTCGGGGCTGCATGACTTTTCTGCATTTCGATCCGTTGAAGATCAGATTGTTCATGTGCTTTTCCTCTTTGAATAGTATTTTTTAGATTGATGTTGTGCTCTGCCAACAGGATTTTTTGCAAGTTTTCGTTACTTGCTCCAATGATAATCCGATCTCGGATTAGCGACTCTTTTTGATCGCCAAAGTCACACGTTGCTGCCAGTTTTTTCAGCTTCGTGACAAAACTGTCGAAGGGTTCTCCCTCCTTCTGGTTTCTTGAGAAGAATTTAAATCGTTCGAAAACGACGTTAGCCTTTGGTAGGCAATATTCCTCGAACGCCTCCAGGACTGCGTCATACTTCTTCGATTCGCTGGGTTCTAGGCCAAGTGTTGCAAATAGTTCGACGGCTTCTTCCCCCAGTGCATTTAGGAAAATGGAGACTTTAACTTCGTCTGGCTTTTTCTGCATTTCGGCCGCTGTGGCGAAAATCTCGAAATTTCTTTTGAATTTCCGCCAGTTTTCCGCCAAGTTACCTTCAAGTCTCAAACTCTCCACTTTCTTTAAAAATTCCATCGTGCGGTTCACTACTTTACTGTTATTTATTTTTTTCACAAATTTTGTCAGGTTTTTAATTTGGGTTTTGCGAAGGTTGCTAATAGGCTTTGTTTTGTATGCGTTATTTTTTACTATTTTATGCGATCTTAGATTATGCAGTGTTTTATTATTATTTTCACTTTCTTTCTTATTTATGCCCATTTGAAAGGGAATGCCGGCTGCGCCATGTAATAACAGCACAAAGGTTAGAGTACAACTGGTGACATTTATTCAGGTTCATTCACAATGGTTGTTATTCTAGTACAAATACTTATTCTAGTTTAATTCACAATTATATTTAATTATATTATAGTACAGTGTGCGCTTTAAACCAATGCGCTTTGAAATTTTTCGATGGGTTAAGCCGGCCCTGCATATGCATACACATATACAATGAGCTGTAGTACCACATACTTTGTAGCTTACCGAATTTCTATCGTTTCGCACCTTTCGCACTTATAGGCAAGTTGCAACGCAGAGGTATGTTGAGTGTTGACTACCAACAAAGATATAAGGAAATGAAACCCAGCGAAAAATTTCAAAGCGCATTGATTTAAAGCGCACACAAAGCGCTTTGGTAACAAGAAACATTAAAGTGCTTTGAAAGCGCTTTGAAAGAAGCGAGAGCAAAGCAGATGCCAATTTTCATTTCCATATTTTTTTTATATGTACATATTTTCTAGAGTTCTGTGTAAATTGTCATATATTACGGGGATTCCCGACTTATCGAAAGAAGCGCGCTATTCTTTGCATTTGCAGTCTTAGTTTTCAGCATTCGTGAAGTGGTCAATAAAGTTTTAAGTATTATTTTCTATTTAAAAGTAAAATTAGTGATCACATGTAAGTAGAATATTATTGTTATTATTATTGTTTTAGTATATTATAAATCTGTGGTAAAAAACAATATCAGCTTATGTGGAAATAAAAAAAATATTTAATATATTTAAAGAAAATTGCCATTTTTTGAAAGATTTTTATGTCATATAATATATTACTCTGTATTATTATGTCATATAATATATTACTTTATTAGTAATAATACAGTATTGTTATTGATTTTCAAAAAAAAAAAATTTGCTGCCCTCAAAATTTTTTTGTGTACATTTCATGACTAGTAGACACGAAAAAAGCAATAAAAATGTTCACTCCGTCTGTCCGCCGTACACCGTACGCCGTACGTCGACCGCCAAAATCCTTTGAAGGCTCGTAGCTCTCAAACCAGTGGAGCTATTAAACTAAAACTTTTCTAGGAATAGACTGGGTAGACCCCTTGAATTGACATTATTTTCAGGGGTGGGGGTGTGAGGGGGAAGGTGGGGGAAGCGTTTTAGTCGAAAAATTTTGGTTTCTAGATCTCAGCAACCGCTTATGTTAGGAGACTGAAACTTGGAATTTCTATAAAGCTTTGATAGTGGCCATTTGCAAAAAAATTTATGATATGGGTGAAGGGGTGTGGGAGTGGAGGGGGAAGCAATGCGTCCGAAACGCAAAAAAGTGGAGATCTACACATTCTAAAATCTATATCTCCTTAACCGTTAATAGCAAGCAATTAAAACTTAACAAATATCTGTAGTTATACTAGGAGAGTAGATTGAAATAAAATTTTTGGGTGGGGGTGGTGGCGTACGGGGGTGGGGGGTGAAATACTTAACATTACGATAACTCCCAAACCAGAGGCACCAGAGAAACAAAATTCGGTTTGGATATAAAGCTTGATAAATAAAGATTGCTCAAAGTAAAATCTTTGAAGGGGGCGGGGAGTACGTAAGTGGAGGGGATAACAATTTTTCAAAAATAACACGTTTCATTTCTCAATAACAGTGCAAGATGGATGCTTCAAATTTTTACCAGAAGTAGGCCTAATAGAACCCTAGTAGGGAAAAAAAGTTTGGTTGCTTTGGTGGTGGGGAAGGGTGAGAAAGAAAAAGTTCCGATGCTTATATCTTAAGAATCTATAATGATAGGAAGCTGAAACTTGGTATTTAGATAGAGCTATAGTAGTGGCATGGTGGAAAAATAAATTTTTTTTTAGGGGTAGTATGGTACGGTAGTGGGGGGTGTTTTTCCTAACTTTAGAACGGCTTATGGTAGGAAGTTGAAACTCGGTACGTATTTGTAAATTAACCAGAAAAGTAATTCTGATAAAAAAAAATTCGAATATTCATTGGCGTTCAGAAGGGGGGGCAAAAAAAATTATCAGTTAACATAAAATGCATATATTTTCACGATTTTCGTCATATCTACTAGGTCATTCAAAATATTGAATTCATTTTTATTCTACGGATTTTTCATATGAATACCTAGAATGTGTTTTCAAGATTTTTCGAAATTCGACCCCTAACTGGTTGTATACTTTTTCATGAATTCCACCATGTTTCTCAGGTCTGATCAGATATCGAATATCTTTTCACTTCCCCAGGCTTTTTTAATAATCACCTATTTTTAAGTTTTTTATTTTTCAACCTCTAGACCGCATTCCGGAATATGACCCAATTATTTAATTCATATGTTACACCCTTTTCTAACCGCTTTTTGTTAGGTTTTCAGTCACATAGTAACATATGCCGCATCCCCGAATAAACCACGTTCCGAACTTCTGCCGGAAAAATAATAAAGTTGCGCCCAGACTGTTGGCAGATTTTTTTTATCGTATTGTATTATTAAATTTAATAAGATCTTCTAACATATTTTTTTTAGTTTATTTATCAATTTTGATATGTAAACGTTACCGCCAAATTTATTTTTTTTTTGACTTAAGCTTTTATCCCTCATGATATTGTGGCTATATATGTATTATAACTACAGCGCAACCCGATTATAAAGTTCTCTTTTATAATGTAGTTTCGGTTATAGCGTACCTTTTTTATTCGCAATTGTGAAAGGTTCTTATGTTGGTTATAACGTACTATCGATTATAACGTTCTACTTTTTTTGTCCCCAAGGTACGTTATAACCGGGTTATTAAGATATCGAGAAACTGTATGAAAAATTTAGATGTTGTTGAAGATATGCTAAAGGTATTCGTAGGTACATAATTTTCAAAGCATTTATGGATAAAATAAAATAAGCTACAACGTTCATAGCTTGCTTCACCTTGCGGAGTGCGTAAAAATATTTGGTTACGTTGACTCTGTAGTGCACCCTACAATATAATAATACTCGAATTATTACAATGAATTAAATTAATAATATCACTATTTCGAATTGTCATCGTTACGTACTTTTGACGCACACTGTATATTTGTATTATACCGAAATGCCAGGTACATAATGTTTCATATTTAGCAACTGTATTATATTTACTTTTGTTCCAACATGCAACGAAATAAGTTTAGTTTCGTTCACTTGTTCGAGAACCATTCAACTATCAACAGCTCTGCAGTTTGTTATAATAAATTCAACGATTAGAGTCATATTAAGGAAGCAGACTCTAACAGTGGTAGCCCCGCATAAAGTTACACGCAGAGGTCAAAATTATTGGACAAATCACCTAACGCACGGAAAAAGAATCCATACAAGATTTTTCTTCCCGTCTCGGAACGAGCATATATTCTCCGTGAAAGTCAAAGAAGCCACGACGTTCTACCATATTTTCCGTGAAAGCCAGAGAAGACACCACGTTCTACCACATTTTCCGTGAAAATCAGAGAAGCCATGGCGAGGACCATCTCAGAATCCAGTTAAAAAACGCCCGTAGTGAGCAGAAAAAAAGAAAAGCAGAGAACGAATAATAGGATCGACAGCACAGCCGGACCATCAACGAAACATTTCTTTTTCAACAAAACCGATTATAAAAAAAATAAAAAATCATGGAAATACCTAAAGTTTTGGTATATACCACCATTATACAGACAGTGCACATATCGCAAAAAATTATTGGCATACAAGTATCGTGGTACGTTGCAAGTGAGAATTCAAAAGAGTGATACAAATATTATTCGGAAATACAAAATTTTCGTAAAAAGTGCTATAGTTTTTGCTTAGAAATTTTGTTTTTACGCACCACATGTGCCACTACAGTGCCATTACAGTGTCCCAAAGTGCCGTAATACAACGGTTAAGGTAAACAAGGGTTATTGTATTCTAAGTAAGATAGAAAAAAAAGAAGAAAACGGTTAAAAAAAAAAAAAATTTCTGGTTACAACCAACGGTTACTATTTCGTTCACACGGTTCAAAAAAAAAAAAATTTTTCTGGTTACAATCAACGGTTAATAATTCGTTCATATGGTTAAAAAAAAATTTCTGGTAATACCAACGGTTGATATTTCGTTCATACGATTAAAAAATTTTCTGGTTACTGGTAGTGTTCCTTCTAAGGTTTCGAATTGAATTTTAATTATTTAATCTCATATCATGGGAAGCGAAGATGAAGACGGGAAGGAATTGAGCCCGATGCACTTTCGCTTACCCACTTTCTGGCCTAATAGCCTTA
This sequence comes from Beris chalybata, assembly GCA_949128065.1. NCBI lineage: Eukaryota > Metazoa > Arthropoda > Insecta > Diptera > Stratiomyidae > Beris > Beris chalybata. Next base: position 114,384,585 of record OX421894.1, read on the forward strand.
CAACATGGCTCATTCAAGTCGAATCAAAGTTTGTAATAAGCAGAATAAGTAGCGATGTTTCTAAATACAACTACATTGTGCCAGCCTTACCACAGGACGTTGCCGTATCGCTTACTGACATACTTGAGAATCCGCCAAAAGGATAATATGTATACATCTTTAAAAAAAGCAATTATAGATCGTCACTCACTCAGCATTGAATCACGAATTAAAAAATTAATCTCAGTGGAAGAAATGGGTGATAAAAAACCATCCGAATTCTACCGCACAATGAAATTATTGGCAGGAAATTCAGGGACAGTTGGGGAAGGGTTAGTTAAAAACTTTGGGTAGCGAGATTACCCAACTTAATCAATATCGCGCTGATCCCCCAAATGAGCAGCGAAATGCAGTGTATTCTCGGCACAAAATTTGGGAGGCGGTGAAAAATAACGATAATTTTGTATCAGCCATTAACACACGACCAGAAAAGCATTCAAATAACTCCAATTTTGAAAAAATAGAAAAATTGGAACGAGAAATTCAAGAGTTGAAACAATTAATAACAAATAAATGCAACTTTAGAACTTCAAGGTCGCCCACAAGAGGTAGAAATTCGACGGGTTCGTCTAACAATAGATCCAGGTCAAGGGGAAACAAATACAATCCAAACGGATCTCTTTGTTGGTACCACTTCAAATATGGAAGTGATGCAAAAAAATGTGTAACGCCATGCAAATTTAAAAATTTTACCCCATCAACATCCGATTCAACAAACTAAATCCCACTTTTCAAGCGGTCGTTAGTGGGGTGTCGTTAAAAACTCGCCGCCTATTCGTCAAAGACCAAAATAGCAATTTAAATTTTCTGATTGACACAGATGCCGATCGTTCTGTAGTTCCACGGAAATTCTGTGTCTGTTCGCCGCGAACGGAACAACCATAAATACATTCGGAACACGACTGATGCAAGTAGATTTAGATCTTAGGCCAACATTCCTACACGTTTTTATCATAGCCCAAGTAAACCAACCCATTATTGGCGCGGGTTTCTTGGAGAAATTCGCATTAAACGTTGACCTTAAAGGGAAACGCCTAATAGATAGCAAAACAACTTTGCACATAAACGCGAAGTCTTCTAATACAAATACTCCAACTCCAACAAACTATTCAATAGACAACTCATTCGGTGAACAACTTCGCAAGTATCCTTCGTTAACCGCATCACCAGATTTTACGCTATCCACAAAACATAGCGTAGTTCACCACATATTAACAGACCAACAGGCCATTTACCATACTCCAAACCTTGTCGACTTGAGCCAGCTAAATACAAAGCCGCCAAGTTAGAATTTCAGCATATGGCGAACATGGGAATTTGCAGACCATCCTCTTCCCCAGTATCTTCGCTGCTGCATCTAGTGGCCAAAAGAGGTAGTGACGAGTTACGCCAATGCCCCCTGGATAATAGCCGCGCAACTGATACTTCGTCGTGCGAAAATGCCTCGATTTTGCCTCGATGAGTGACGATTTTGTATGGGACGTCACTAATCGGGGCAAAATCGAAGCATTTCTCACGACAAACTGGTTACGCCCATGTGGTGATTACCGCAGACTAAATGCCGTCACAGTCCCCGATCGTTACCCAATACCTCATATGCAAGATTTCACAATGAAGCTCACAGGATGTGCTATTTTCTCTAAAATTGACTTGTTTAGGGCATATCACCAAATTCTAGTTGCAGTAGAGGACGTTCACAAAACCGCAATAACGACTCATTTTGGACTTTACGAGTTTCCAAGAATGAGTTTCGGATTACGTAACGCCGGCCAGACTTTTCAGCGTTTTATGAACGAAGTCGTGCTTGGACTCGATTTAGTTTTCGTCTACATTGACGATATATTGGTAGCCAGTAAAGATATCACTGAGCACAAAAACCATTTAACACTCCTTTTCGAAAGGTTATCAAAATTCGGTTTAACAATAAAACCAAATAAATGTATTTTTGGAGCACCAACACTTGATTTTCTTAGCCACACCATTTCCAAAGACGGCTATACAAGACTACCTGTCACCTAAATCCATCAAACAAACACAAAGGTTCATTGAAATGGTTAATTATTACCATCGTTTTGTTCCACACTTGGCCGAATTTCTTGCACCAATATACTCGCACATTACTACATTACAAAGTCAAGTCAAATCCAAAGTAAAACCAACATTTTCCTGGCCTGATGAATGCGAGACATCTTTTCAAAATATCAAAGACGCGCTGTGTAAAGCTGTTTTACTCGTTCACCCTGTCGAGGGTGCGGAGTTTAGCATAACGACAGACGCCTCTGACCACGCTGTCGGTGCTGTACTACAACAGTATCACAACAAACAATGCCAGCCTGTAGCATTTTTCTCTCGGAAGCTTTCACCCGCAGAAAAGAATAATTCGACCTTTTATCGTGAGCTCCTAGCTATATTCCTAGCTATAAAACATTTCAAATACTTCGTAGAAGGAAGGTCATTCGTTGTGTACTGAGATCATAAGCCATTAGTATATGCTATCAAATCAAAAAACGATAGAAGTCCTAGATAAACACGCCATCTCGAATATATTGCACAATTTACAACGGCTATCTGTCATGTTAAATAATATCGTAGCCGATTGCCTTTCGAGAATAGGTACGGATATTTCTTCGATAAATTTTCATTTGGATCACACAACCTTCGTCAAGCACCAATCATTTAAAACCGATTTGTAGAGATTGCTTAAAGATCCGAAACGACAAGATTCTCAAGTAAAAATGGAACAAGTTCCTACTCCATTACCTGACGACAAGCTCTGGTGCGAAACGAGTACCGGAAAGCCTCGACCATTTGTCCCGCAGGCACTTAGACAATATGTTTTTCACAAGTTTTATTCTCTGTCGCACCCAGGAACAAAAGCAACAAGGAAGTTAATCTCAGCTCGATATTTTTGGACGAATATGTCCAGGGACATTAAAGCGTGGACTCAATCATGCATCTCATGCCAAAAAAGTAAAGTAAATAGACACACGAAATCAACACCTAGGAGATTTAAAACACCCGCTGGTAGATTTGACCACATCCATATGGATCTAGTTGGTCCGCTCCCCCTATCGGATGGAAACTCTTGCATCTTAACAATTATTGACCGCTTCACTCGTTGGCCCGAAGCAATCCGTATACCAAACATGTCAGCTGAAACCGTCACGAAAACTTTCGTAACGCATTACATTTCACGGTTTGGTGTACCTTTAACACTCACAACCGATCGAGGTTCGCAATTCGAATCGAAACTATTTCGCGAGTTATCAAACCTAATTGGCACATACAATATAAGAACCACCGCTTACCACCCACAGTCTAATGGGATGGTAGAACGTCTCCACAGACAAATCAAGGCATCACTCATGGCAAGGTGTAACACCATGCACTGGAGCAACGAGCTTCCAATGGTGATGCTTGTTTTAAGAGTAGCCGTCAAAGACGACCTTAAATCCTCCCCATCCAAAATGGTATATGGGCAAGCTCTTAGAATCCCCGGCGAGTTTTTCGAAAATTCCAATTCATCATACTTAACGGAAAACTTTATAGAAAGGCTACACAGCCATATGAGAGATATTAAAGCAACAGAACCACGTTCTTGCAGCAACCCCAAAGATTTTATACCGAAGTCACTAGATAAATACTTGCACCCACGCATTCGTTAGGGTTGACAAAGTCAAACCACCCTTGAATCCACCCTATGAAGGACCTTTCCCGATAATCAGATGATTCCGAAAGCATTTTGTTTTAAATATCAACGGTCGTAAAAAATCCATTTCGATCGACCGATTGAAACCCACATTCGGAATAGCCACAGCAAATACTATTAAAAAAGACAAGCGCAAACGCGAAGAGAATAAAAAAGTAGAATTCACAAGTCAACTCGTCGATACGCTATGTATAAAATAAACAACTTTTTTTTTTTTTTTTTTCTTATTTTTTTACTAGCATTTTTATCTTTAGTTCTTTATTTATTTATTTTTTTTTTTTTATTATTATTATCAAAATCATTTTATACTTTTATAACCGTTTCACTAGACTGTAGTGCACTCTACAATATAATAATACTTGAATTATTACAATGAATAAAATTAATAGTATCACGATTTCGAATTGTCATCGTTACGTACTTTTATCACGATCTGTACCTTCTTTTACTTTTGACGCACACTGTATATTTGTTTTATACCGAAATGCCAGGTACATAATGTTTCATATTTATTAACTGTATTATATTTACTTTTGTTCCAACATGCAACGAAATAAATTTAGTCTCGTTCACTTGTTCGAGAACCATTCAACTATCAACAGCTCTGCAGTTTGTTATAATAAATTCAACGATTAGAGTCAAATTAAGGAAGCAGACTCTTAACAACCCCTTCTCTGCGTACCGCTTCGAAAATTACATGCAAACTCTCAAGGAAGATTGTAGACAACCTACGAATATTTTGCAACAACTTAATAATCGAGCTAATGAGAGATTTTTTGCCAGCCGATCTGTTGCCTGATAAGTACAATCTTCAACAGTTCAAAAGCAACGTTCATCGACACTTCAGACGCTTCCCTCTTGTTCAACTACCTTAAAATATGAAAACACAAGGTTTTCCGGTGAATACTGTTAAATTTATTTTGTGTGATGTTTCGGACTCGACTGAGTCCTTTATCAAACTGATCGACAATATCTCTACAACTGTTATTTATACAAATAAAAGCAGGTAAAAAAGGGGTAACAAAATTAACTAACAGAAGGGTCAATAAGAAAACGAAGGGGAAAATTACATTATTAAGGGAGGTCATAAAAACATTAAACACAGGTTTATAAGAAGGGAAATAATTATGAAAGTTGAAATTAATTTATTAGTTTTTGGGATCGAAGATTTTTGGTAAACGTTGTTTTTTCCAAAACGTAGACAAGGTAGCCAAAGTGATGAGAGGTTGTATCCAGCGTCTCGGTAAAAATTTTGTGGATGTTTGTTATCTCAATTTTTGGTTATCTCAATGCTTCTCTTACAATTCTTTAAAGATAGTTTTTCGTCCTGGCCATAGAGTTATATGTATGATGGAGATGGCGTACAGCGACTTTTTTGAAGCCGGAGGTTTTCTCGCAAAGGACCGGCGATATTCACTATGCTACTATCAGCATCTTACTCACATATATGTTAAGCCCCGGTATTGAAAAGAAAAAAAGCCCAACCTTTAAATACTAGGCTAATATTTGCATTTCACTGCCACTGGGCATGAAACGCTCCATACAAAAACAGTCGCTTAAACTTCAAAATGCTTCACAGTGCTTTATACAGAAACGGAGTGCTGCCATCTCCGTTATATATAGCTCCATGGTCCTGGCCAATATTTTGACGTTGTTGAAATCGATTGAATGGTTTTCTACCGCTGCATGTTCCGCAATTTCCCATGAGTGGACCTGGTTTTTTTGTGTGCATCGTTGATGTTCACGAATCCTTCTTCTGATGGTCCTTCCTGTTTCTCCGATGTAGACTTTCTTGCAAGACCCGCAGGGAACTTTGTAAATGCCCTCCATTTCCAGTGGGATTTTGTCCTTTTGGTTTTCTAAGAAACCTCGAAGTGTGGTTGCCGTCATTCTACCTGTGCAATCGCATTAAAGGGTAACCCCCTAAATTATTACGATGGTCGTACAAAAAGGTAGACTAAACATCTGAGTTTTTTCAACACATTCACGAATTTTGATGAACTATATCTCTTAGAAATTTCTAGTTATCAAGTTAATTTTAGTTCCAAGTTCTGGCTCTTTATATAAGCGCATAGAAACGTTTTTCCAAATACAGTGGATACCGCTTATTGCAATCCCGGATAATGTTATAATCCGGATTTTGTAATCAAAACAGTTGGGTTCCATTCTCCACAAACGTTCGTTTTTCGTTCGTCTATTGTTTTAAACCGGTTAATGTTATGGTTTTTGACTGGTCCCAAAGTGATTCCAGTAAGCGGTACCTACTGTATATAATATAATATCCAATAATATCCAACCTCTCCTGTGTATATTTTCACGAAGCCTTAACCAATCCTTTCTTGGCATGACGGAATATCCGTCATCATTGATCTTCAGTACATATGTATATGTATACAAGTCGCTAAAATCGCTAAATCCAAACGATTTCATTTTGCCATTAGGTCTGTTCTTTTTGCATACACTTTCTACACTAGGTTATACTTTCTGTCCTAAAGCTGTTCTTTTGTCGATGTGACGTCAGAGGTAGCTGTTCTTTTTGTCGAATGTAGTTGTACTCAGTGGTCGCGTTTACGTGCAGACCGTACCAGTTCATATAGACCGGTTTGGTATTTTTCGGTCTTGCATTTATGTGCGAATTTTCACAGTACGACACTGGTTCGGTTTCATTTGGTCCGTACCAGATTCGACACCAAAATCCTAACGGACTGGTTTGATATGCGTTTATACGTGCGATCAGTATACACTTTTGTTCACTGGGTAGGGAACTGGTTTAAGTTCTGTTTTGAATGAATATGTACATGCAAGAATATTAAATGGCATTAAATTTGCATTGATAGAATTGAAAGAATAAAGCAAATAAAAAAGTTCTTTTGGGGGATCTGCACCTTACACTTTCAGTATAAAGTGTATTACACGTGTAATTACAAGTGTAAGATACACTAAAAATGTACCTGGCAAAAAGAACAAACCTATTGTCTTTAAAAAATTCACAATAAATTTTTTTTTCATAGAAAAATTATATATAACAGTTTTCTGTCAATTCCGTTTGATTTGAAAAAAATGTAAATATGAATAAATTTATACTGAAGTGAATCACCTATCCATTGTCAATTCATAGAGATGTGTCAATCCCGTGTGATCGCATAGTTTTTCCGTGCCACTCGTTGACAACGTACGCGACAAATCCAATTGACTAGGGTAAGGTACCCAGTCGTGAGCCCCCTTAAGACATTTTTTTAGTTTGAGTCTTCCGCATTTTAACATATCAAAATATTCTGGTTACCTGTTTTTTTTGTTCTAAGGACTATGTAAGTAGTTATTAAACTAAATAAAAAGTTTGACGTTTGCAAACATAATTATTTAAAAAATTGAATAATAGTGAAAAAAGACCAGCGTGCCCAGTAATGATCAGCTTTTTCCAATACTGAGCCATGGCTAACCCAATACGGAGCCCCCCAAAGAAGGTGCGAATATTTGTGGAATATAGTTTCTAGCGATGAAATATACCATACATGGTTTTCTATACTCCGTGAAAAGCCTTGTAAGTTGATATTCCTTGATAAATTTTCAGACAAAAATTGTTGTCCAGGGATGATCAATTTTGATAACCGCCTCTGACCTGTACTCTCACTCACTTAAAACGTTTTATCTTGAAAATTAATAATCAGAATTCAAAGTATTATAGCTTGTTTTTCAGGTAATTGAATTACCTTTCATTTGATGTAAAAGTCCAAATTGTAACACAAATGTTGCTACTTCTATTCTAAAAGTTTCGTGATCAATAGTTTTTCTCAGAAATTCCCATTATAAAAAGCCATTTTAATATAAATGTTTTATGTACCATATTATTGCTTACAAAAGTTGCACACATTTGCATTGCATAAATTCAATAATAAAGAAAATATTATGATTCCAAAAATATTGCACTTTTGATGTTGATAAATGTTCAAAATGACCACCTTTATTTTGAATGCACGCTAAATTTTTTTGTTTTGCAAGTGTTCTCGTACTCCTGAACTCCAACATTAGTTCTGTTACTGACGCATTGATCTGGGTACTTTGATCTTTCAATGCTACTACTGCCGTTGCTTATACAAGATTCCTCATCCCCCCCACATAAATGTAACGCAAATATATTATTTTCATTATTTAAAATCTTGTCACGTTCGCCGCTGAATACTGCCGCGCTCGCCGCGGAATACTTTGACAGGAGAAAAAGAGACAAGTCAAAAAGTCAGAAAGCCTGAAGTGCCAAGTGAATGGAACAAAATTAAATTATTAAATTAAAATAGTGAATTAACTAATAAAGGAATTGATACGAAGGAAATGCAAACGTAAATGTCGTTTCTTCGTTATTAACAGGTAGGAACCTGATAACATAAAAAAGATTGTATAAAAATTTTAACCTAAAAAAAGTAAAAAGAACTTCGTTATTAACAGAGCACACGGCAGTTTCATTTGTTAGTATCATGTAAAGGAATTTACTTTTACAAAACGACATTTTCGATTATAAAAAATAAAAAAAGAATGGAAAAGCTTCAGTTTGATTTTTCATTATTACCCTCAAGTGATGGAAAGTCAAACAATTACTCCATAGCCTCAATCCCAGCAAACATTTTTGACGATAATCTTCATGACAATATCGTAATGATATCGTCGGTTATCGCCTTCTATCTCTAATAGGAGATTATAACGAAAGTCTTTCACAAGATTATTGAAAGGAATCATAGCGATATCTGCATGGAGATAATTATTGATGCTTAGTCGAGTTATTCTAACATTGTCATCTTTGCGATGTTTTAAAGAGAAACCTAGGTTCCGAAAAATAAATATTATATGAAAACTACTTTGCCGGATGTACATAATCAAAAATTTCCCCTTCACCCATTTTTATCTCTAGAAAGATATCGCACCGAATGGACATTTTGCACTTTATCGTATCGCAATCGATCAGACAAAGATATCTCACACGATAGATGATATCTTCTACAGATATCTTTTTAATATCATTCCGAACTTTTTTGTTTGCTGGGATAGCAACAGGCGACAACAAAATATATGCAGTGCCTGAAGATCTCCAACCTGCGAGCCAACATAAGGAAATAACGAAAACAGCTGCCTTCGCTAAAGTAAAGAACAGTTTAGCGAAAAGGCACCAGACAAGAAGAGTGTGGATAGCGCTGACAGAAGAGCTTAAAAAGACAAACGTGGACGAAGATGGAAATTTACAATTTGGAGACCAATTTCTAGAAGAATTGAGTCCAGAAAAATTTGCTGCGGCACATAAACAGGAAACAGGTACATTTGAAAATTACTAGGAAAAATGGTAGAAAAGACACAAGAAAATAGACAACTGAACTTAAGGACTATAGCGGAGAAGTTTGTGCTTGACAAATTTACAAGCAGAAATTCAAATGCAAACCAGTGGATAGATATTTTTGATAAAGAATGCACACGCTTTGAAGTTACAAATAGTGAAAGAAAAATTGAAATGCTTAGATTGTTTATGGATGGTAGTTGTGTAGATTGGTATAATTCTATGATTATAAAATGGACAAAAACCTTGGAATGGGCAATATGGAAAAACAAATTCTGCGAATCGTTTTCAAAGAAAGGATGGAACATGGTCATATACGCACTAGCATTTAGATATAAAGAGGGTTCACTTTTGGACTACGCTATACGAAAAGAGAAGCTATTACTAGATATAACAAGATCTATTGATACAGGGGCTTTGATCGATATCATTGCAACCGGCTTACCGGAATTCACTAATAATAAAATTGATAGAGAAGCATTAAAAGACACGGTGGATTTGTTTAATGAGGTTAGCAAGTATGAACACATAGTAAATAGGAAAAAAAATCTGCCAACAGTCTGGGAGCAACTTTATTATTTTTCCGGCAGAAGTTTGAAACGTGTTCGATTCGGGGATGCGGTGTATGTTACTATTTGACTGAAAACCTAACAAAAAGTTCGGAAAGCGGTTAGAATATGGAGTAACATATGAATTATATAATTTGATCATATTCTAGGATGCGGTCTAGAGGTTGAAAAAGACAAAACTTAAAAATAGGTGATTATTAAACAAACTTGAGGAAGTGAAAAGATATTCGATATCTGATCAGACCTGAGAGATATGGTGGAATTCATGAAAAAGTATACATCTATTTTACACCCCCTTAAGGGTCGAATTTCAAAAAATCTTGAAAACACATTCTAGGTATTCATATGAAGAATCCGTAGAATAAAAACGAATTCAATATTTGGAAAGACCTAGTAGATATGACGAAAATCGTGAAAATATATGCATTTTATATACACTGATAATTTTTTTTGCCCCCCCTTCTCAACGCCAATGAATATTGAGTTTTTTTTTAGAATTACTTTTCTAGTTCACTTACATACGTTATACGTACCGAGTTTCAACTTTCTAGCAAAAGCCGTTCAAAAGTTAGGAAAAACACCCCCCACCCTCGTACCATGCTACCCCTAAAAAAATTTTATTTTTTCCACTATGCCACTAATATAGTTCTATCTAAATACGAAGTTTAAGGTTTATATCATTACAAGTTCTTAAGATATAAGCATCGGAACTTTTTCCTTCTCACCCTTCCCCACCCTCATCCACTATACCCCCACCTTTAAATTTATTTTTCCCTACTAGGATTCTATTGGGCCTAGTTCTAGTTAAAATTCGAATCATCTATCTTACACTGTTATTGAGATATGAAACGTGTTATTTTTGAAAAATTCTTATCCTCCCCACTTCTATGCTCCCCCGCCCCCTTCAAAGATTTTACATTGAGCAATCTTTATTTATCACGCTTTATACCCAAACCGAATTTTGTTTTTCTGGTGCCATTGGTTTGTGAGATATCGTAATCTTTTCTATTTCAAAGCCCACCCCCGCACGCCACCACCCCCATCGAAAAATCTTGTTTCAATCTACTCTCCTAGTATAACTTCAGATATTTGTTAAGTTTTAATTGCTTGCCGTTAACGGTACAAGAGATATGTATTTTAGAATGTGTCGATCTCGACTTTTTTGCGTTTCGGACGCATTATTTCCCCCTCCACTCCCACACCCCTTCACCCATATCAGCAATTTTTTGCAAATGGGTCCACTTTCAAAGCTCTATAGAAATTCCAAGTTTCAGCCTCCTACCATAAGCGGTTGCTGAGATCTAGAAACCAAAATTTTTCGTCTAAAACGCTTCCCCCACCTTCCCCCTCGCACACTCACCCCTGAAAAAATTCTCACTTCAAGAGGTCTACCATGTCTTTTCAGAAAAAAAAATCAATTTAATAGCTCATAGAGTTTGGGAACTATAACTCCTCAAACGAGTTTGCGTACGGCGTACGGCACACAGACGGACTGAAAATTTTTATTGCTTTTTTGGCGTTTATTAGTCATAAAACGTAAAAAAAAAATTTTTCTGGGTAGCATAACAATACCTTATTATGAAAATAATAAAGTAAAATCACCCGTTTAATCGGTAACTGACATTTTTTTGTTTTTTTTTCCTTAAGGCATCTCGAAAAAACGGAAAAAAAATTCATTTTTATTTTTTGGATTTATGGGTTTTTTTTTACGGAAAAAAATTAATTTTAGGAACTTTCTAATTTGGCTGAAAATCGCAAACGCTTAAAAAATTGTTATCTCTATGTTTCGTAATAAATGTGTACCTACCTTATTTATGGTGCCTTTAGAGTTACACTTCTACTAAAAAAATACCGCCAACATTTTAAGTCAAAGACCAATTATCTCTAAAATTTTTAGAACATTTTATTTTAGATATTTATCTACAATACCCACAAAAATATACCTAAATAATAAATATACAATTTTCTTGATTTGTATAAAAATATAAACAACATATTGACTTTTAAACAGACTTCATTAACTTAGTTACAACGAAAAGAAATTCAACTCAAATTCATAAAGTTTTAATATTATTTAGCCTTAATCAATATTAAATTTTTCAGTAATTTTTTTATTTATTTGATTTACTTCTTATTTGAAGAACAGAACAGTCAGTTCGACATTTTTCTATAAATTAAATTAAACTAAGAATATGTTTCGCTAAAATTCCAAAGTGTGGTCCACAGAATAATGTGTTTTGATTGTTAAGTTTTAATTCAGTTTTTCACGTTTTTGTAGAAGGTACCATACTATAGTTGAAAATTTTTCCTTAAGACAGTTAGAATGTATATTCCTTAATTTTTTATCGTCCTCGAATATGATCAATAAAATTTATGGAATTTTTGCTAGAAATTAAACCTGTATTTAATGTAAGGAGCACCGATAAAATCTCATTACTGTCAATAATGTGAAAATTAATACTGGCATTGTCATAAATTTGTGGCTGCCTTTTTCCAAAATATGTCAGTACCATAAAAATGGCTTCTTATTGATAATTAATTTTCTTAATATCGTACGAATTTTGGTTCGTGCTTTTAGTATATCTTAGTCTTACATACCCACATAAAAAATAAAAAAGAAAGGAGAAAATAAGTCTTTAAAAGTGTAATATAAAAATCGATAAGACTTGAACTTTGAAGATTGCGTGGTCATTGTTTGTTGGAAGGTTTGTGTACTACAACTACGTCGTCATATAAAAATAGAACTGTTCGGTGTGGAGTTCGGAGTAATTTCTTGATTAAAAAAAATTATCGTCCGTCACGCATATTAATACACCACCATCATTTGGGACGTTCTAGCACTAAAGTCGCGGTATAACTTATAGGTCTTAAATTGATTTTGTGATAAATTACGAAAATTTCACCACCCTAAGCAGTTTTATTTTGAGTAATTTTTGATGTAGGTACCTAGCTTTTCTTGGAGGAATGTTTCATTCAAAGGTTTTGTTTCTGGTTTAATGTGAGAAAATCTTTTGTTTATGTTTCGAATGAAAATAACGGCATTAATGTCAAATGTTAATATAAAAAGTTGTAAAATTACATACTCGTAGGTACACCCAAATCTTCTTTTACACGGTCTTTTTTTTACTTGATTTTGAAGTAACACGAACTATGGAGATAAACAACTACCATTTTTTACACGAATTTTTTTATCATACACAATACCAAAAAAAATTCATTGGATTGACAATAAAAAGGCATGGATAAAGGCCGATTTATTCCAAAAAAATGCTTACGAACGCTTCTTTCCTGAAGCCAAGATAATTCTATGTATGTATATACATATGTAGGTAGAACAAAAAGTTCTTGAATTCAAAGTAACTTTACTCGTTGATAATGCTCATCCTGTGGTAGACCCTTCAAATATCCTAATGGTATTTTTGCAGCGTAACAGGTACAGCATTTTTGTTTAAAGTCTCGGTGGCTGTAGCCGTGATGTTCATTTTAAGTAATAATTAAACGTATATTGCTTGTTTTGGCAAAGTACCACATCCTTGCATAATAGCAACATTCAGAAAAAAAAAAAAACATGACGATCGTAGATGCATTAAAAATTATACGATAACTAAACTAAACTAAAACTAAACTTATATTTCTGAATTTTAACTAACGATTTGTTTAATATTGAGTACTGTTTATTTAATAAATGAATTAATTATTTTAAGTAGTTTAATTAACATAATATGGTCTTTCTTAAATTTATTTTGCACGTCTTTGTTTAACAGCACGTAGTTATATTTTCAACATTCACGGTTCTTTTCAATTGTGGAACACATCTGCGATATTAGGTCTGTTCTTCATGATATAATGTTCATGAAATCTTCACAGATTCTAATACAAAAATACTTATACTTATAAATTATAACAAAGTTTATATTCGGCAAACCATCAATTATCTAAAATTTCAACATGAAGGAGTTTCGGATTAGTAAGTTCAAAGATGATGCCAAAATAAATTGGAGTGTAAAAGCAAGATTATATTATGTATATGAAAAAGGAACAACCCAAAACCAATAAATAAAATAATTAATTAATGTTACTTAATTTCCAACGAATTTCCAACCAAAAATTTTAGTGCATTCAACTGAAAGTGCTGTAGTAAAACAATTCGATATTTCAGAAGACCTAAGAGATCTAACGAAATTCTTGACCAATTTTCAACATATTGATATAAGGCGTTTCAGAGATTGAAAAAGTACCTACACATACCCCACTACAGCACAGACTCCACTCTCACTCTTCAAATTGTATGCCCGATTTATTCTTCTTGTATTATATAAAATAGCAAACTGTTTTACGCTTTTTTGGGAATTTTTACCACATATTTATGCACATTTTGAGCACACTTTACAATTTCTTCAGCCCGAAATTGTCGCTTATTGCTGAGGCGTACTGCCAATTAGCATTTCATTTTTTAAAAAAAATTGTTTTCGGTAGACATGATTGCTTACATGATGATGATTGTTCTGCTAATCTTAAATAAAAAAATCAAACGACATTCGGAAGTTTCGGAACTAGGATTATCAAAAAATATTCAACAGTAAATTTTTGGCAACTTGTTGAAATTTTTATCGTCAATTTTGGTGTATTTTTACGACTTCTTCAGGTCGACAAAAAAACGGCTTGATGAATCACACCTATCCTAATTTGCAAACTGTCTACACCTGGCCACTTCAAAAAGTGACCGTAATCTACCCACAAAAAAAAATCAAGTCAATAGCTCTAAGGATTTAGGATGTGCTAGCGTTCAAACGATTTTGTGTACAGCTTTGCGTACAACAGGACTGAAATTTTTTTTTTATTTTTTGGTGTCAAATTTCAGGATAGCTTTTTTTTAAAACAATTATCAATATTCAAACAAAATTTGTTATCAAGTAAAATAATCAAATTTTCCAAACAACCAGCATTTTACTTTATTAATTAATAACAAAGTACCTATTGTTAACGATTTTTTAAAAAAATTTGCTACCCTGATTTTACTTTATTATTTAAAATACAGTATTGTTATTGATTTTAAAAAAAAAAATTTGCTGCCCTCAACATTTTTTTGTGTGCATTTCATGACTAGTAGACACGACAAAAGCAATAAAATTGTTTACTCCGTCTGTCCGCCGTACGCCGTACGTCGCCAAAATCCTTTGAAGGCTCGTAGCTCTCAAACCAGTGAAGCTATTAAATTAAAAAATTTTCTAGGAATAGACTGGGTAGACCCCTTGAATTGACATTATTTTCAGGGGTGGGGGTGTGAGGGGGGAAGGTGGGGATGTGAGGGGGAAGGTGGGGGAAGCATTTAGACGAAAAATTTTGGTTTCTAGATCTCAGCAACCGCTTATGTTAAGGGGTCTTCCTACCATGTCCGCTCGAAAAATGCGTGTTTTTTAAAAAATTCATAACTTTGAAAGTATAAGAGACTTTTTTTTTAATTTTTGGACCCAAGGTATATTACAGTTTGAGGAACGTTTAACATAATTTTTAATAAAAAATAAAAAAAAATGGCGGCGCTGTGCATATTTCCCCGGAGGCCTTAGGCACAAGAGGGGGGGATATGATGTCATCGTTTTCTCCATTAATATGCATCAGAAAAGAAAAAATTAAAAATGGGCTTGTTCGTGGGTAGTGTAGCTAGAATGTAGCGTAGCGAATTTTTTTTTCGATTTTTTTTGAAATTTTGGTGAGCCGTAGAAAAAAAAATCGCATTTCTTCCTAAGAAAAACGTCAATAAAAAAAAAACTAATGTAGCAATCTTAAAAATCCTACGCTACTCTTTTCATAATACTTTTAAAAGTATTGTGTTCAAATTTCAGAGCCATCGGCCCACTAGTTTACGAGATATCGTGTTACGAGTTCCGAGAAGAGTAGTTTCGAGATAAACGTAAAAGAAAGTAAAAGGCTTGTTTGCTGTATCGCAAGGGTTTTCGTCGGTTGTCGTGCAGAAAACGTAGCTGTAACTTCGGCAATTTTGCGATTTTCAATACCGCCAATGGCTTAAAATGTGCGTAACATTTCAAAGTTTTTTATAAAAAAATAAAAAAAAAAATTAAGACAAAAAAATGTCCATGGTTGGAAGACGCCTTAAGAGACTGAAACTTGGAATTTCTATAAAGCTTTGATAGTGGACCCATTTGCAAAAAAATTTATGATATGGGTGAAGAGGTGTTGGAGTGGAGGGGAAAGCAATGCGTCCGAAACGCAAAAAAGTCGAGATCGACACATTCTAAAATCCATATCTCCTAAACCGTTAATAGCAAGCAATTAAAACTTAGCAAATATCTGTAGTTATACTAGGAGAGTAGATTGAAACAAAATTTTTGGGTGGGGGTAGTGGCGTAAGGAGGTGGGGGTTGAAATACTTAACATTACGATATCTCCTAAGCCAGTGGCACCAGAAAAACAAAACTCGGTTAGGATATAAAGCTTGATAAATAAAGATTGCTCAATGTAAAATCTTTGAAAGGGGCGGGAGAGTACGTAAGTGGAGGGGATAAGAATTTTTCAAAAATAACACGTTTCATATCTCAATAATAGTGTAAGATGGATGCTTCAAATTTTTACCAGAAGTAGGCCTAATAGAACCTAAGTAGGGAAAAAAGGTTGGGGGTGTGGGTGTAGAGGGTGAGGGTGGGGAAGGGTGAGAAAGAAAAAGTTCCGATGCCTTTATCTTAAGAGTCTATAATGATAGGAAGCTGAAACTTGGTATTTAGATAGAGCAATAGTAGTGGCATGGTGGAAAAATAAAATTTTTTTAGGGGTAGTATGGTACGGTGGTGGGGGGAGTTTTTCCTAACTTTAGAACGGCTTACGCTACGAAGTTGAAACTCGGTACGTATATGTAAATTAACTAGAAAAGTAATTCTGATAAAAAAAAACCAATATTCATTGGCGTTCAGAAGGGGGGGGGGGGAATATCAGTTAATATAAAATGCATATGTTTTCACGATTTTCGTCATATCTACTAGGTCTTTCGAAATATTGAATTCATTTTTATTCTACGGATTCTTCATATAAGTACCTAGAATGTGTTTTCAAGATTTTTTGAAATTCGACCCTTATCTCTTATGTCTGAACAAATATCGAATATCTTTTCACTTCCACGGGCTTGTTTAAAAATCACCTATATTAAGTTTTTTCCTTTTTCAACCCCTATACCGCATCCCGGAATATGATTCAATTACATAATTCGTATGTTACAGTTACACCCTATTCTAACCGCTTCCCGAACATTTGTTAGGTTTTCAATCACATAGTAACATACATTGCATCCCTGAATTGAACACGTTCCGAACTTCTGCCGGAAAAATAATAAAGTTGCGCCCAGACTGTTGGCAGATTTTTTTTAATGTCATTTATTTAAAACATAACTGCAAGCAATAGAAATTGTAATTCATCTGTTTAATGTACATTTTAGTGTTCACGAAAAGTAATATTCAAGACTATCAATTTGTTTTGTTTGCTTTTTATTTAATTAGCTAATAGAAACAGTATACCTTCTACGTTTGGTTTTCATTTCCTCCTTTTTGTTTATACACAATTTACTTTATTCTTTTTTAAATATTTTGAAACTATTTTATTTTACATTAATGTTGCTTTTTTATTTTTGTATTCATTTAATATCTTTACAAATTTGTTGTATGTCATTATATGGAAATTGGTTAGGCCTTATAACTAAACTTACGATTAACTTTATTTTTATTACTTATCGGTATGATTATTTTTTTTTTTTATTTTTTTCATACTTACATTTTACATATAGATACATAAGTTTGTTATAATGCTATTTTATTTTTATAAGATTTATATTCTTAGAAGCAAAGATCACAACTCAAATAATAAATAGTTTTAAATTTTAAATGTACATTGATTTTTTAGTATTGGTTTTAATTCATACAGAATTTGTTTGACTAGTTATAAAGTTTTTAACATAATTAAAAATAACAATCGCTAATTTAGTTTATGTATAGAAAAGATTTAAACATGTCTGTTTTTATATCGTTACAGTAAAAAAACTAAATATAAATACAATGGGATCTTTGGCATATTGCTTTTTTACCACCAATGAAAACATCATCGATAAATTGAAAACTTTTAAAAGGTTCATCAATGTAGCACACAGTATTGCGGTGATTTAATAGATACAAATATTATCTAAAATTAAAGTTTATTTATTATGAAGAAACAAATAAAATAAAAATGTAACCTTTATAAAAACCCATAATAAATACGCACTAAGGAAATTTTTATTTTAGTTTCTTCCATTCCTGTAACACAAAGCATTGATAAATACTTTCTCAATTTTGAACAAATTTTGTAAAATTTATGATAATTTTTGAGTTTTTCCACGAAATCTACTACTAAAGGAGACTCAAGTCCATCCATAAATTTAGTAAAAAAGTCTGCTTTTAATTGGTCTAGACTCCAAATCAATTAATTAAAACGCTTTCTCTAGTATTGCTAAACTAAATAAACTATATAGTCAGTATTACACTGTATGCCACAGTGCCAAATATGTTACTAGGAAATGCAGTCAGATCGTAAAATTTTTGTTTTCCAAATTATTTTATAATAATCATAATAATCAATGGCGCAACAGCCCAAATCGGGCCTAGGCCTTGAAGTAATGCTAGAGTTACTTCATTGCGAGACCAACGGAACACTAGGAGGTGAAGTGGTCAACTACACGCTCGTCCGTGATTATTACCCCGATTTTAACTCAGGTACTCATTTACAGCTGAGTGAACTGGTAGTCCGGCACCCAATCCCATTTTCGAATATTACTTGCCGCCAAGCAGATTCGAACCTGGAACCAGGTGCACCGAAAGCAAGTGCATTTATAATAATAATGTATATTTTGCCAGAAATATAACAATTGGACTGAGCTTTTCGTCAAATTGTTTGGTCAAATATTTTTCAGCATACTCGTAGAAATGTTTTTCAGTGAAAATTTTGATTGCTCAAAAGTGAAGTATATCTCATTAAGATTGATATCGTCTTCTGTAGTAGAAGAATACGTGGCATGTAAGACTTTTTGAAGGGAGAAATAGAGTATGAAATCAATATGATTGAAGGTAGATAAAGTTAAAAACCATTGATTAAATGTCCAAATCAAATCCGGAAATTTTTATTAAGATTTTTGTACTCTCCCACTTTTTCACAATATTACAGATTGGTCACATTTAAAAAAATGTTAACAGTTAATGTTGGATTTTTTTTTTCGAATCACAGTTGAAAGAATAGTAATCGATTTCTTTAATATCAATCAGTACATGATTCCAAAATTAATTGTGTGTTTCAATGATCTTTGCAGTATATTCAGTAGTTCCTTTCTATGAGCGCATCCATCTAATTCCTTTGGCTAATATCCAGCGCTATAGTTCTTAAAACATTCAAAGATATTTTATTATCACCTACAAGATTCCAAAATTTCAATGTTTCTCTTGCCTTGAATATATACCGTTTTACATTTGTAACAAACGCAGCGATGTTCCTTGTAAATTTGTCGCTAAATTTGAGTTGAAAACTGAAAGCGAGAATATTGAAAAAAATTTGAAAACCGTTGACGTAGGTCAGGAAAGTCCTAAGGATTTTTAATCAAAAACTGACGCTGCTTAAGTATTGAACAAATAAAACAAGATGATTTTTGTCTTTTCAACTGAGAGTGCTGATCTTAAAATAAAAATCTTGACACATTTTTTATTCCGTTCTTTAGAGCACATCTGGAAAGCCCAAAAAAAATACGGTGAGCCTCAATAATTTTTCACGTACAACAAAAAGTTATCAATAAAAAAAGAGAAAGACTAATAAAAATCTTATTATAAAAACATATCTAAATTTTTTTAATAAAAACAAAAATTTAAGTTCTAATAAAAACAAAAATTTAAATTCTAATACTGCATACAATTCGTTTTTGGATAATTCCGAGCTTTAGTTTTATGTACAAATCCATTTTTTCTAATAATTTATTTTACTAGTGCCAGACTTAGTTTCGAGTAACTACCTAAAATAAAGCGTTATAAAAAATAATTTCTTTTACATTGTCAAATTTTTTTTTGCAAATAAAAATGATCATTTAGAATAAAAATTATGATTTAGCATAAATAATATAAAAAACTAAAAAAAAATAGACTTATAAATAATTAACAGCATAGACATTGTTACAATAAATAATTCGTTTAACTTTTCTTTCATTTATTTATAATAAAAATTTAATTTAATATTTCTTTTTTTATGTTTTACTAAATTTTTTTTTAAATTTTGTGTGTTTTTATAAATTTTGAGCTTCTGATGACATAAAACTGCATCAGTCGATCTTATCAATAATGTTTATAGATTTTATCTTTTTCTTATCACAGAGAGACGTGACGTTATGCTTACTGTTAGGCGGAGAGAGGGAGAATAAGGTTACTTTATTTGAAACACTTTGCCTGGTATATCCACTATTCACATTAAAAAGTTAACTTTTAATCTCAATTATATTTTTAATTATTCTCTTCAACGCACATTTCAGTTGTTGTTGTTTTGTTTCTCAATTATACAGAGCAGCCGGTTGAATACATAGTTGGTGTATTCAATACATAGTTGGTGTGATTATATAATACATATAATACATAGTTGGTGTGATTGGAAGAATTTTAAACAAAGTGATGCTAAAATTGGTAATTTTGTTGAATGCTAGAATTACTACAATAAACTTTTTTAATGAGGTGGAAAAGAAGTATTTACAGATGATATTCGTCTGTAAACCACGCTACTCTAATCGAATTCGGCGTTGCACTTTTTCAAGAGCCCAAACAAATTTATTATACAATATATGCTTCTTATGCTAGGGCCTCACCTGCGCCTATCGGGACGCAAATTCACACATTTTGAGACGCAACGCTAATGTAGCCGCGTTATCGCCGCTAATTTTTATATCGTCCCACTAGACGACAGCCGCTAAACTGAGTGTCGGTCTCTGTGCACGCATCAAAGGGCTTAGCGTCTCGCATTGCGCGATAACGTGGCCACACTTGATTGTGTCACTTGGTATTACAGCTGTCATTGTTTTGAAAATGGAGTGGACTAACGACAAAATACTTGAAATGCTGGAAATATTCCGCACCGAGGAGGCAAAATAAAAAAACACCGCCACGTCTTCACAATCCATTTTGAAATTCGCTTGTCTTCGCTTGTACACGAAATGTCATTTGAAATGTCATTATCGCGCTAAACAAAGACGATAGCCGATAAATCGCTAATGTGGCTACGGTACTACCCCCATTGTTTTCACTATAAATTTTAGAGCGTTAATAAACCTACAACACTTCCTGTTCCAGATTACGAATAAACGGTGATTATGTTAAAAAAGAGTTTCGTTAATGAAATGCAAATTAGGATACTACTAGGATTAGAACCCACATAAAATTCTTCCATACAAACCAAATATTTTATGACCGAACTTCTCGATATGTTTTGAAAAACTAATCATAGTAAAATTTGAACGAAATAAAAACAATAGTGGAAATAGCACAAAATAAAGAAAAACTACTAAATTACCTACTATACATCATATAGTCTTCATAGTCCACTTTTCAGTTAGTTGTCTTCCTCTTGGTTATCCTTAATTTTCAGAGAAAGCTTTCCCGTGCACCCTGTCCTTCACCACCAAGGACAACTCGTTGCGATGGAGGTTCCCCGTACTGACTGTGATAGAAATCCTCCCGCATCATTATGTTCAGGCTGGAGCATCGAAAGTAGAGGATCTCCTGAAACGGTTTTCGGAAGTCCCGATTCAAAGTGGCGTAGATAATAGGATTCAGCAGCGAATTGGCATAACCCAGCCATAGGAATAGGGACGATAGTGTTTCTGGAACATGGTGATTTTCGCGCTCTAAAAATGGACGTACTAGTGCTAATATAAAAAATGGTAGCCAGCATATTGTGAACGCTGACATTATAATTCCTAGTGTTGTAGACGCTTTCCGCTCTTTGGCTAATTGAAACCGTAGCTTTTTCTGATGCGGCGATCCGATCATGTTGCCGCCGGTACCTGTTCCGGCAGTACCGCATCCGACACTTAGCCCGCCTCCAACGCAAATCTGTTTCTGATCCTGACGCTGGGTTGCGCCGTTCAGGGCATTTTCGAGTCGTGTCTGTGCTCGCTTCTCGTCCATGACAATGCGTCGTGCCGCCCGAAATATCTGATAGTAGACGAACAACATTACGGTCAGCGGTATATAGAACGAGCCCAACGTTGCGTAGATCTGGTAGCCGAAGTTCTGGCACACGAAGCAGACGGGTTCGCCATGTTCGCCGACATGTTCGTTTCCGAGAATCAGGAGTGGCGGTAACGAAATACAGGCTGCTGCTAGCCAAACAAGGCCGACGCACATCATCATACGTCGCGGTGTCCTTTTTACGCCGTATTCGAGCGGTTTCGTGATCGCCCAATACCGATCGACACTGATGGCACACAAATTTAGGATCGAGGCCGTGCAACAGAGTACGTCGAAGGACACCCAAATATCGCAAAATAACGAACCAAAGGGCCATTTCTTTAGGACCTCGTACAGCAAGGCAGTGGGCATGACTAGAATGGCAACACAAAGGTCGGACACAGCCAACGACACTAGAAGGTAGTTGCATGGTCGGCGCAGCTTCCGGACTAGACAGACGGCAACACATACTAAAACGTTACCGACTACCGTTCCAAGGATGACAACAAGCAGGATTATGCTCACTATGATAGCCTGAACTGGCGGTAGACTATTTGGTTCGACAAGATCAGGATCGCCGTCCGTAAGGTTCCTTTGAAGCGTATGATTGTTGAGTGTCGATGTTCCGGACGTAATGATGCTTCTTTCCAATATGCCACTACCCTCGAGAATAGTCGATGCTACTATGGCTGCAGTTTCAGATGCTGGATACAAGGTTGATGTTGAGTTGAACGGAAACGCCTCGGTAAAAACTTGGTCTACTGTAGATGGATCCATGCAAATTGGTAATAATCTTGAAATGGTGATTGGGTGGGGGAACCCGGCACACGTTTTTCAATCGTACTAAACCCCCATCCCACTGTTCATCTTCTGTCGGCAGATCTGATTAGTCCGTCCCGGGACCGATTTAATGAGCACGCACTCTAGGCATGCGAAAATTATGGTCCCTTGGTTAATTTACATAGCACACAAGCTACAGTTATATAGTTGTTCGCGTTCACTTGAAGGAAACGCTGGGTTATTCAGGCCTACAGTCGAAGTGATTTTTCTTCGTTCGTGCCCCAATCTGAAGGCAGTTTTTCGCGTACGAGCCCGACTCAAATTTGGCCGTAGACAAGATACGAGTTCGCCGCACCGTTTCGAGTACATGCAGCAATTCCCATATCAAGAACGACGATAAGTCCTTACTTCCAACATATGCACTAGAGATGACGAGGATCATACATGTTGAAGCAATTTCCGTGCAGTACGACGGTACAATACTCGTTTAGTGGTTGCGAGTGGAAAATAAAATGAAAGTCCTTGAGAAAATTCCACTAAAGACGTGCTCCAGTTCCTATCTTCCAGTAACCTGACGTGTTTACTTCGTCTCGTTTATTTTCTTCGGGGAAAAATGAAAATTTAGTACGAACTATGGCTGCCCTGGTTGTGCACTCGTCTAAATCTGAAAATACAGAGAAAAAGAAAAGAAGAAAAATTTAAGTAAAGTTCATTCTTCACGGTCGCTACTTAAAAATAAAAGTGGTGTTTCAATTACTCTTCAAACTCCTTTACAATCGCACACTTTATTCTATACAAAACGAGTGTTCTTCGCTTGAGTGCGGTGTTATAATAATTTAAAAAGTTTGCGATATTTTTTGCATTAATTCCGGAAAAGCATTTAAATGCTTGCATTTCCCTTAGCGCGTATTGTTGGATTTACTCGAAGTTGATGTAAATGGCAAGAAGGAATGGAATCCGAATCAATCATGATGAGAGCAAGAATCTTACTTATGACAAACAAAGCATTTTATGCATAATGATAAACCAGTTCCGACAAAATTACAATAACCAAACAAAATCCTTTCTGCAAAGAAGGTTGATCTGCTAAATTGATGTAGTCGGGGTAGAGTACTTGCCTTCGGTACTCCTGGTATCAGGTTCGAATCTGTTGGACTACCAGTTAACTATCTGTAAATGAGTACCTGCGTTAAAATCGGGGTAATTATCACGGACGAGCGTGGGCTGACTACTTATTGACTCCTAATATTCCGTTGATCAAGTAATGAAGTAACTCTAGCACAGTGCTACCAGGGGCCTTATTGCTGAATACGATACGATCAAAAATATTTTCGATTTGAATGTACGATACGATTTTACTTTGGTATTACTGAATACGACCGTAACGGCCAAACAGTGCTGCCATCAAAAGTGTGTGAATTTTACGGTCAAAAGTGTATCGTACCTAACTTCACACTATACGAAACAATAAATGACGTAAACGGTTGTTCGTGCTTGTGTCGTTAGTTTGTTTATATTAAGAATTAATTTTAAAAAATAGTTAATTGAAACGCTTTCAAGCTCGGTTTAGATGCTTACTGCAAGCTCGAGAGCTGCATTATAGTCCAAAGAAAACATCCCAAATAATAAATGTGTGCTGTGCGCTACATAACATTTGTCGGTGGTTTTCGGTAGAAAACATACAGGAAGGTGACATACAGGAAGGTGACATACAGGAAGACGCTACCATTGAGGTTTTGTTATCTAAAAACGAAAATGGAGGAATTGACCACACAAGTGCTATTTCTGTACGGAATGATGTATTAAATTCTTTATTTTAAATAATAAATAATAACATTAAAAATGCACGATTCATTTTAGCCTCTTTTATTGCATTTTTTTGAATATCTCCTTAATTCGCTTATCAATGGTTAATTCAAATGTAGGCGCGCACTACACTCATTTTTAAATTTTAGTTTTTCAACCTCTAGTTCAATTTATTACTAAAATAACAATCATACATTTTTTTGTTTCGACCGTATAGATTTTCATATAATTCCTTCCTAAAAACTTAAGGTACGACCTACGTAAAATTGCACGACCAAAACTTAACGATTCGTCAAAAAATCGTATTCAGAAATGCCAAATTTACGACCGAAATTTACGATTTATCGTAATATCGTATTCAGTAATGCCGAATTTAGAATTTTCGATTGATTTTGACCGTATCGTATTCAGTAATAAGGCCCCAGGCGTACGATCATCGTATATATACGGTTTTTCATCCTTATGTACAATGTCCGATGAGAACCCTTCATCGTACGCAAAATGTACGATTTTTCAACCATATGTTGAAATATAAAATTAGAATGAAACATTTTTGCCAATTTTTGTAATATAGCTCAAAAATGTTCTAAGAAAGGATATTATCAAGGGAATGAATTCACAGATATTTGCGAGGGGAACACAAGTGACGGTGTGAGTGAGTTAGAAGTTGAAGGTATCTTATATGCGCCTGGAATCGATGATTCAGTAATGCTATGTACAGACTACGAGATTGACGCGTTTAAATCGAGTTTAATGCGCTGAAATCACTTCCCGAAGGCGTTTACGAAAACATGTAGCAACGACGTGTTTAACCGAAAGTATGCACTGCGACTCTCGCGGAAATCGAAGTAAACTTTGGAAGAAACTTTGTAATGCGATAGAAATTAAATTTTGAGCTTGTGCAACGACTGCATTAGCTAATAAATTCTCTTTTTATTACTGCTATTCAAACACATTTGTTTTAAACAATTTACACACCATAAATTTGGTAATGAAACACAGCTTAATATCTACTTGTCAGAAAAACTTACGTCAAGCTGTCAGGTATCAAAATAAAACCAGTTGCCTAGTGTGAACACTACCTTTTTGAGACGTTAATTTTGCCTACTTAAATGTGTTTAAACCGCATAGTCTGAACATAGCATAAGTCACTAAAACTAATAGTTTTCTCGTGTTGAAACTTTAAACGCGATTATCTCAAAACTAGATCTTCAAAAACAGCTCCTATTGTTGCTCAAAAAGTTATGGGTCGATTTGGTCAGTTAGGAGCTTTCTGTCTATATAAATATCGGAAGTATATACCAAAAATTTGAAGGATATCGCGTAAATAAACCACTTTTTGGGGGTAAAAACTGTAACAAAAATATTCAAAAAACTAACATTTGAGAAAAAAGTTTCATATCTTTTTTGTTTTATTTTTTAAATTGTTTCCCATTCATCTGTACTATCTGTATTCCAAAAATATTTTAGTTTTCAGTTTTAGATCAATAGAATATATATGACAAAGTGAGCAGTTTTCGATGTCACACAAAAGACACCTACACGGTTAAAAATCTTGGACTAAATAAAGTATTAAGCCCGAATTGTATTACAGCAAAATCAAATAAATTTAGATTTAGAATGTAAACTTCCAAAATACTTACATTAATATTTAATACATTACGGATTAAGTTACGATCCATTTGGATCAAATTATTAGTTTCCATTGTATTTTAATCAAATAGTATAAAATTTAATCCATAGAAATATTTTTCAGAACTATGAGTTGAGCACATAAAAATGTTAGTATCACCATGTAATACATTTGCCTTACATTTGTCAGCAAGAGTGATCATGCTCAGAACTATTATACGAAAGTATTTGATTATAAACCAAAAAAAATCTGCCAACAGTCTGGGCGCAACTTTATTATTTTTCCGGCAAAAGTTCGGAACGCGTTCAATTCGGGGATGCGGTGAATGTTATCATGTGACTGAAAACCTAACAAAAAGTTGGGGAGGCGGTTAGAATAGAGTGTAACATATGAATTATATAATTGGGTCACATTCCGGGATGCGGTCTAGAGGTTGAAAAAGACAAAACTTAAAAATAGGTGATTATTAAACAAGCCCGTGTAAGTGAAAAGATATTCGATCTCTGATCAGACCTGAGAGATATGGTAGAATTCATGATATGTATACAACAACTTTACACCCTCTTAGGGGTCGAATTTCAAAAAATCTTGAAAACACATTCTAGGTATTCATATGAAGAATCCGTAGAATAAAAACGAATTCAATATTTCGAAAGACCTAGTAGATATGACGGCAATCGTGAAAATATATGCATTTTATATTAACTGATATTTTTTTTTGCCCCCCCCCCCTTCTGAACGCCAATCGCTTTTCTAGTTAATTTACATATAAGTACCGAGTTTCAACTTCCTAGCATAAGCCGTTCTAAAGTTAGGAAAAACACCCCCCACCACCGTACCATACTCCCCTTAAAAAAAATTTTATTTTTCCACCATGCCACTACTATAGCTCTATCTACATACCAACTTTCAGCTTCTTATCATTAAAGATTCATAAGATATAAGCATCGGAACTTTTTCTTTCTCACCCTTCCCCACCCTGACCCTCTACACCCACACTACCAAATTTTTTTTCCCTACTAGGGTTCTATTAGGCCTACTGCTGGTAAAAATTTGAAGCATCCATCTTACACTGTTATTGAGATATGAAACGTGTTATTTTTGAAAAATTCTTACCCCCTCCACTTACGTACTCCCCGCCCCCTTCAAAGATTTTACATTGAGCAATCTTTATTTATCAAGCTTTATAATCAAACCGAATTTTGTTTTTTCTGGTGCTATTGGTTTGGGAGATATCGTAATGTTAAGTATTTCAACCCCCACCCCCGTACGCCACTACCCCTACCCAAAAATTTTATTTCAATCTACTCTCCTAGTATAAGCCGGGTGTATTCCAGTGGTGGCGTACTAGGCTTGTAAACGCAATGTCGTGGGTTCAATTCCCACTCTGTGCATAAATTGTTTATAAGAATTTTTTCAGTTGCTATTGGCTTTGAAATTATTAATTTAAATAGTGAACAGTGCGGAATGTTTAATAGGATCACTACTAAAGGATTTAACACTGAGCAGATGAGTTTTGTTTACATTCTTATCAGATTCACTAACACCATCAGAGATACCAGACAGTAGTTGATTTGTTATAGGCAACATTGCTGTTCTGGTAGATCACCTCTCAAAGCCAAACAGCATTCAAAATTATTAACACCAACTAGTACACTGCCATACCCGGCCCAATTTCTGACCTCCCATCCCTAAGCTGACTGGATTGTACACTACAGTGTATTAAAGGCTAACCACCAAAGTCCAGATCAGTATATCCTTAAAAAAAAAAAAACAACAGATATTTGTAAAGTTTTAATTACCTGCTATTAACGGTCTAGGAGATATGGGTTTTAGAATGTGTCGATCTCGACTTTTTTGCGTTTCGGACGCATTGCTTCCCCCTCCACTCCTACACCCCTTCACCTATATCATCAATTTTTTTGCAAATGGGTCCACTATCAAAGCTTTATAGAAATTCCAAGTTTCAGTCTCCTAACATAAGCGGTTGCTGTGATCTAGAAACCAAAGTTTTTCGTCTAAAACGCTTCCCCCACCTTCCCCCTCACACCACACCCCTGAAAATAATGTCAATTCAAGAAGTCTACCCAGTCTATTCCTAAAAAAAATTTTAATCTAATAATTAATCCACTGGCTTGAGAGCTACGAGCCTTCAAAGGATTTTGGCGGTCGACGTACGGCGTACGGCGGACAGACGGAGTGAAAATTTTTATTGCTTTTTTCGTGTCTACTAGTCATGAAATGTACACAAAAAAATTTTGAGGGCAGCAAATTTTTTTTGTTGAGAAAATCAATAACAATACTGTATAGGTATTATAGATAATAAAGTAAAAGTATAGAAATTAATTTTTCAATTCTGAGCGATTTAAAACTAATATTTTTTGGTTTAAATTTTATCACGATTTTTCTCGCGCTATTCAATTGTTTTAGGTGGTTATAACGTTGAAAGAACATGTTTCACTCAGTCTTTTTGCATTCGTCGTGAGTTTCACATTTTATATTTTCTTTCAGTAAGTTTAATAGTTAAATATATTATATAATACATATTCGAATTAAAATCCTAATAAATATAGGAGTAAACTTTAATTGAATTTAGTTTAAAACTTAAACTTCTTTTGATTATATTCCAATGGTATGAGCTTGTAATGTAATACTATTCAATTAGATTTTTTTGTTAATAATTCAATGTTTAGAGTATT
Source organism: Beris chalybata (assembly GCA_949128065.1). Classification (NCBI taxonomy): domain Eukaryota; kingdom Metazoa; phylum Arthropoda; class Insecta; order Diptera; family Stratiomyidae; genus Beris; species Beris chalybata. The sequence goes on from OX421894.1 coordinate 114,413,364, forward strand.
GAATTGCAATACTATAATAGATTGAAATATGTTTTTAATACATTGGGAAGTTTAAAATTCAATCATTTTTTGGTGTGGACATATGTACCATATATCCAATACAAAAAATATTAAGACCTAAATTTTTAACTGTGTAAAAGAATATCCTGTATAAACGACATTTTGTTTTATAAAAAAAAAATCTGCCAACAATCTGGGCGTAACTTTATTATTTTTCCGGCAGAAGTTAGGAACGCGTTCAATTCTGAAATGCGGTGGAGGCTACTATGTGACTGAAAACCTATCAAAAAGAACAAGATCGTGGAAGTGAAAATCTGATTGGATCTGAGAGATATGGAATAGTTTATGAAAAAGTACACAATCACTTTACACCCCCTTAGGGGTCAATTTTCAGAAAATCTTGAAAACACTTTCTTGGTATACCGAGTTTCAACATTGAAACGTGGAAAAAAAAATTTTGAGGGCAGCAAATTTTTTTTTTTCAAAATCGATAACAATACTGTATTATAAATAATACAGTAAAACAACACTTGAAAGTTGTAATAATAGCTGTGTTGTTTATTCCTGGTTAACCATAAAGCTCGACAAAATTGCACGGCAAAACAACAACAATGCGGCTACGGTAACCGCACTGTTGTTGTTTTGCCGTGCAATTTTGTCGAGCTTTATGGTTAACCGGGAATAAAAAACACAGCTAATATCATGTCAAAATCTTAAAATGATGCGATTATTTTAACACCATAAAAATGCATGAAAAATTACTCATTTCTGGGCGTCTAAAGGGCTTGCTCCCCTTAAATATGTAGTGTGTATAAAACACTTCTATGTTTGACTGATAAAATTTAACATTAAAGTGAATTGTACGATGAAATCTTCCTCGGTACGATTTTTTTATTGGTACGGTACGATTTTTTCGGATTGCAAATCTGACAGCACTGCTAGCATTACTTCAAGGCCTAGGGACGCTTTGAGCTGTTGCGCCATTTATTATTATTATTATTAACAAGTTGAAACTTAGATGGAGCCAATTGTAGGAGTATCTGTAGGACTTGGTATGAAGGTCAAGCATTACACTACCAACATATCTGCTTATAGGATATGTTTTTATTTACCAAAAATATATTATATGTTTTTATTTACCAAAAACCAGTTGACATAGAAATATCGGCTGAGAGGAGAAAATTTGACAGCAGGAGTAAATTATAGCGAACGCGACTGAGTCGGATTGGGAAAGAAATCGAGAAAAATGAGAAGAAGATGTAGATTAGAAAATTAAAGTGAAAAGTATAAAAGTGAAAATGTAAAGTTCTGAAATTCCATCGATGCTGTTTAGCGAAATTTAACCGAATCAAAAAGAAACGATGGAAGGGAAAAATATTCTGTGAGCGTCGTTAATTTGTATTTGTACAAATACAAACTAAGGGTTTACTGTCTAAAATGGAACAACTTAAGTCTACGACACTAATAGGCGTGTTTTTTACAAATTTATCTAGATTGAAGTAGAAGCTTTTAGCTTTTCATGAGCCGGAATAGCTGCACCACTGTTTGATGTGGTGGAGTTGCTATTCTTTGCGTTTGTTATGTCTGTGAACTTAGCATATCATGTCCCAGCATATCACAAAAAAAATGGAGTTCTCTTGGCATGCACAATAGTTCTATAGTTCCTGATACTTTTTAGCAATAGTTCTGGCTTTTAAAGCCGAAAAAATGACTATTCAAAAAATTATATGCTAACTTCCCGTAGCATATCATTTTCCGTCAATTCAAAAATTAAAGACAGATTACAACAAAGGAACATTAGTTACAGAGTTCCTGATACTTTTTAGCAATAGTTCTGTTCATTTAAGCCCAAAAAAGGACATTCGAAAATATGATATGCTAACTTTTCTAAGACTTGGAAAATTTTTCCCTAGCCAGCATATCAAGAAAAAAGACCAGTTCTGAGCACGTGAAGAACAATTCTTGTAATCCTGGTACTTGACGAAAATAGTTCTGTCCTTTTTAGCCCGAAAAAGGACAATTGAAAGAAACACACCACGATGATATGCTAAGTTCACACCCGAACTTTTTTCCCTGCCCAGCATATCACAAAAAAAGACCAGTTCTGAGTAGGTGGAGAATAGTTCTAGCGATCCTGGTACTTTTCCAAAATATTTCTGTCCTTTTTAGCCCGAAAAAGGACAATTGAAAGAAACACACCACGATGATATGCTAAGTTCACACCCGAACTTTTTTCCCTGCCCAGCATATCACAAAAAAAGACCAGTTCTGAGTAGGTGGAGAATAGTTCTAGCGATCCTAGTACTTTTCCAAAATAGTTCTGTCCTTTTTAGCCCGAAAAAGGACAATTGAAAGAAACACACCACGATGATATGCTAAGTTCACACCCGAACTTTTTTCCCTGCCCAGCATATCACAAAAAAAGACCAGTTCTGAGTAGGTGGAGAATAGTTCTAGCGATCCTGGTACTTTTCCAAAATAGTTCTGTCCTTTTTAGCCCAAAAAAGGACAATTGAAAGAAACACACCACGATGATATGCTAAGTTCACACCCGAACTTTTTTCCCTGCCCAGCATATCACAAAAAAAGACCAGTTCTGAGTAGGTGGAGAATAGTTCTAGCGATCCTAGTACTTTTCCAAAATAGTTCTGTCCTTTTTAGCCCGAAAAAGGACAATTGAAAGAAACACACCACGATGATATGCTAAGTTCACACCCGAACTTTTTTCCCTGCCCAGCATATCACAAAAAAAGACCAGTTCTGAGTAGGTAAAGAATATTTCTAGCGATCCTGGTACTTTTCCAAAATAGTTCTGTCCTTTTTAGCCCAAAAAAGGACAATTGAAAGAAACACACCACGATGATATGCTAAGTTCACACCCGAACTTTTTTCCCTGCCCAGCATATCACAAAAAAAGACCAGTTCTGAGTAGGTGGAGAATAGTTCTAGCGATCCTAGTACTTTTCCAAAATAGTTCTGTCCTTTTTAGCCCGAAAAAGGACAATTGAAAGAAACACACCACGATGATATGCTAAGTTCACACCCGAACTTTTTTCCCTGCCCAGCATATCACAAAAAAAGACCAGTTCTGAGTAGGTGGAGAATAGTTCTAGCGATCCTGGTACTTTTCCAAAATAGTTCTGTCCTTTTTAGCCCAAAAAAGGACAATTGAAAGAAACACACCACGATGATATGCTAAGTTCACACCCGAACTTTTTTCCCTGCCCAGCATATCACAAAAAAGACCAGTTCTGAGTAGGTGGAGAATAGTTCTAGCGATCCTAGTACTTTTCCAAAATAGTTCTGTCCTTTTTAGCCCGAAAAAGGACAATTGAAAGAAACACACCACGATGATATGCTAAGTTCACACCCGAACTTTTTTCCCTGCCCAGCATATCACAAAAAAAGACCAGTTCTGAGTAGGTGGAGAATAGTTCTAGCGATCCTAGTACTTTTCCAAAATAGTTCTGTCCTTTTTAGCCCGAAAAAGGACAATTGAAAGAAACACACCACGATGATATGCTAAGTTCACACCCGAACTTTTTTCCCTGCCCAGCATATCACAAAAAAAGACCAGTTCTGAGTAGGTGGAGAATAGTTCTAGCGATCCTAGTACTTTTCCAAAATAGTTCTGTCCTTTTTAGCCCGAAAAAGGACAATTGAAAGAAACACACCACGATGATATGCTAAGTTCACAACCAACTTTTTTCCCTAAGTTTACAACCAACTCTTTTGCCCAGTATATCAAGAAAAAAGGCCAGTTCTGAGCAGGTGATGAATAGTTCTAGCGATCCTAGTACTTTTCCAAAATAGTTCTGTCCTTTTTAGCCCGAAAAAGGACAATTGAAAGAAACACACCACGATGATATGCTAAGTTCACACCCGAACTTTTTTCCCTGCCCAGCATATCACAAAAAAAGACCAGTTCTGAGTAGGTGGAGAATAGTTCTAGCGATCCTAGTACTTTTCCAAAATAGTTCTGTCCTTTTTAGCCCGAAAAAGGACAATTGAAAGAAACACACCACGATGATATGCTAAGTTCACACCCGAACTTTTTTCCCTGCCCAGCATATCACAAAAAAAGACCAGTTCTGAGTAGGTGGAGAATAGTTCTAGCGATCCTAGTACTTTTCCAAAATAGTTCTGTCCTTTTTAGCCCGAAAAAGGACAATTGAAAGAAACACACCACGATGATATGCTAAGTTCACAACCAACTTTTTTCCCTAAGTTTACAACCAACTCTTTTGCCCAGTATATCAAGAAAAAAGGCCAGTTCTGAGCAGGTGATGAATAGTTCTAGCGATCCTGGTACTTTTTGGAAATGGTTCTATCGTTTTTAGTCCGAAAAATGACAATTGATAAAAAAACACACCACGATGATATGGTGACAGCCAAAATAGTTTTTTTCCCGGACTGTACTTGAAAGTTTGGTCAGTAATGCGTGTGGAAAGTTTTTTGAAGCTTTAGAGCTTTGGATTTGGATCTTCTATGCAGCGATGTTCCCCTACTACGATGTAGTAGATCTACTACTTTTTCACGGTAAAAATTTTTGCTACGAAAACGTTCAAGGTCAATTCAACTACCTTTTCTTGCTCTGTACCGACTCGCAAAATAATAATATGGAACATATTCATCCTTTTGTAATACCTTTGCAAATAAACAATTATCACCATCGCCACAGCCATTCTTACCTTACAGTTGTTTAGAAATAAGGAGGTTTTTAAGGTGGCGATTACATAAAAAAACCCCTAGAAATAAAAACCAATTTGCTGACAAGACCATAGAAATATCGCAGAATTTGTGAAAACATACGCAACACCTTCAAATCACCTCAGTGGTTAAATTTTAAGAAGTCTTGAAATCAGATCTTTGGCGATTACATAAAAACCAATTTTACATTTCATCAGACCGAAAGATACCGAAAGTTGTTAAATCGTATTTACTTGGCGTTGAATATCCAAAAATCTTGAAATTAATTATTAGGCTATAGCTCGTAATTTGACACATTGCATACGAACGAACGAATTTTCCAATACGATTTTTCGTTTTTCCACCTATTGTGAAATCTTTAGTTATTAAAAAATTGGTTTTGATCGTAAATAAAAACATTTTCAAGAATGTAATGAAAGAAAATATCCAGGACTTTGTACTTTTAATTGATAATATAAGGAAAAATGAATTCGTCGGACGACTAAAAATATTCGTACTACTTTCTAGTATTATCAATGAAAATCCAAGTCCCTAAAAATTGTATCTTATGATATTCTTAAAAATGTTATGATTAACGATTTCAACTAGTTTTCTAATAACTGAAGATTTGACAATAAGCGCAGAAAAACGAAAATTCGTTTGGTCGTGTGCAATCTGTACAGCACCTTAGTTCGTAGAAGAAAATCTAATTTAATATCTAACCTAACAGATATGTCTCTGAGTGGCTTAGTTTCTAGAGCCCTTGCCTTCGGTGCACCTGTTCCAGGTTTGAATCTGCTTGGCGACAAGTAATTTTTGAAAATGGGATTGGGTGCCGGACTACCAGTTCACTCAACTGTAAATGAGAACCTGAGTTAAAATCGGGGTAATAATCACGGACGAGCGTGTAGCTGATCACTTCACCTCCTAGTGTTCCGTTGGTCACGCAATGAAGTAACTCTAGCATTACTTCAAGGTCTAGGCCCGATTTGGGTTGTTGCGCCATTGATTATTATCATTAACATATATGTATAACGAAATTCGAGAGAGGATCTTCTCAGGATTTTAAAAGCAGAAAAATAACACACGTTTCCTTGGCTCTTCAATAAAAATTCCGTTGAAGTTAAACCGTTATATAATATCTAGTCAAAATTTGGGGATATGGCGGAATTCACAACAATGTTTACAGCTGATTTACATCCCATTAGTCATTTGTTAGAGAGCCAAAACAAATAGATTTAATTAATGAGTTTTTTCCTTATTATGACTACCGTTTTATAGTTTGTATTGTAGACAACAGATAACTTAATGTCTTAAAAACTGTATTCTGTTAGCATAGTAAAGGGATGAGTAAATTAGCGCAATAAGTTCAAAGAAAACGTAATTCATTTAATATTTTAAAAAACCTAGAGATATGATGAAATTCATAAAAATATGTGCACCCCATTTTTACTGACACATTTTCTCCCACTTCCATATGCCAATAAAAATGGGAATTTTAAGTATAGAATGGGAGGACGGATTGAGAAGAGCTTAAAACGAAAATATTAGACATATTTGAAAATAAAAATTAGTTTAAAATTTGATTTTTTTTTTTTTTTCTTTTTTTTTTTCTAAACGTACCCATCTAATAGCTCTTAGTTATTCCAAGTTTGAGCTATTCACTATTCTCGAGATAAAAAGATATTATTTTATTTTATTTCCTTTGAAAAAAATACAAAATAAATTTTTTGGGAAAAAAATTCAAAATATCAAAAAATTTCTTTTCTTTAAATGACAACAAAAATATTTTTTTATTGATAATACATAAATCACATAATAAAATAAAATGGTACACATGCAAACGGCCAATGACCATCTACAAAGTATATGTATGTAAGTATCCACATTTTATGACCATACAATAACATCATTGTACTTAAATCTACGAGATCAATTAAACAACTCTCTCTTTTATAATTCTCCTCAATTAAACAACTCTCTCGTCTACAATCCTTAAGATAAGCATTAAATTATTATTAAATAAGGTTGTAAAGAAAATCGATTCGTTTGTTTGCTTGTAATTGTAAATATATAAAAAAACATTTTAAGAAATGTAAAAAAAAGGTGTCGGGTTCAACAAAAAGGTATGATATTCACAGAGTCGGCTTTCTATCGATTGAATATTTCCAATTACGCTATACAAATTTGTGATATTTTCATTTTTCAAAGAAACTCGACAATAGCTCGGAGAAATATCAACCCCCCCCCCTCAAAAAATTTTTCACATTAAAAGCAACCAAAAAGTAAACTTTGCAAATCATCTTTTTCGCCACGACGGGATCGGATCATTTCGTCCTAAGTAGTAGGAAGAATCTGTCGATCTCAACCGACGTCTAAGGCTACCACTCAGATTCCGATGCTTAGTGTTTCTCTCCAATACTTCAATCATCAGTTAAAGTCTGTGCTGCAAAGACTCACCAGGATGACCTTAACCGAGAAGAACGCTGTGATTACAGGCGGTGCTAGTGGCATTGGCCACGAAGTTTGTAAGCGTTTGCTGGAAAACGATATTAAAGTAAAGTCCAGTGATCGATGATCCTATCAAAAGTCTTACATTTTTCTGTGTCTATCTCAACCAAAGTTTAGAATCTTGCTATTATTGATATTCAAGAAAGTGTCGATTCTCTTGCGACATTGAGAGCTGATCATCAGATCATCCCGGAATCAGATAAATATCACCTCCCCACCCCCAAATTTTCCACATTAAAAGCTACCAAAAAGTAAACTTTGCACATCATCTTTTTGCCACGACGAGCGATTGTCGAGTTTCTTTGAAAAATGAAAATATCACAAATTTGTATAGCGTAATTGGAAATATTCAATCGAAAGAAAGCCGACTCTGTGAATATCATACCTTTTTGTTGAACCCGACACCTTTTTTTTACATTTTTTAAAATGTTTTTTTATATATTTACAATTACAAGCAAACAAACGAATCGATTTTCTTTACAACCTTATTTAATAATAATTTAATGCTTATCTTAAGGATTGTAGACGAGAGAGTTGTTTAATTGAGGAGAATTATAAAAGAGAGAGTTGTTTAATTGATCTCGTAGATTTAAATACACTGATGTTATTGTACTTACATACATATACTTTGTAGATGGTCATTGGCCGTTTGCATGTGTACCATTTTATTTTATTATGTGATTTATGTATTATCAATAAAAAAATATTTTTGTTGTCATTTAAAGAAAAGAAATTTTTTGATATTTTGAATTTTTTTCCCAAAAAATTTATTTTGTATTTTTTTCAAAGGAAATAAAATAAAATAATATCTTTTTATCTCGAGAATAGTGAATAGCTCAAACTTGGAATAACTAAGAGCTATTAGATGGGTACGTTTAGAAAAAAAAAAGAAAAAAAAAAAAAAAATCAAATTTTAAACTAATTTTTATTTTCAAATATGTCTAATATTTTCGTTTTAAGCTCTTCTCAATCCGTCCTCCCATTCTATACTTAAAATTCCCATTTTTATTGGCATATGGAAGTGGGAGAAAATGTGTCAGTGAAAATGGGGTGCACATATTTTTATGAATTTCATCATATCTCTAGGTTTTTTAAAATATTAAATGAATTACGTTTTCTTTGAACTTATTGCGCTAATTTACTCATCCCTTTACTATGCTAACAGAATACAGTTTTTAAGACATTAAGTTATCTGTTGTCTACAATACAAACTATAAAACGGTAGTCATAATAAGGAAAAAACTCATTAATTAAATCTATTTGTTTTGGCTCTCTAACAAATGACTAATGGGATGTAAATCAGCTGTAAACATTGTTGTGAATTCCGCCATATCCCCAAATTTTGACTAGATATTATATAACGATTTAACTTCAACGGAATTTTTATTGAAGAGCCAAGGAAACGTGTGTTATTTTTCTGCTTTTAAAATCCTGAGAAGGTCCTCTCTCGAATTTCGTTATACATATATGTTAATGATAATAATCAATGGCGCAACAACCCAAATCGGGCCTAGACCTTGAAGTAATGCTAGAGTTACTTCATTGCGTGACCAACGGAACACTAGGAGGTGAAGTGATCAGCTACACGCTCGTCCGTGATTATTACCCCGATTTTAACTCAGGTTCTCATTTACAGTTGAGTGAACTGGTAGTCCGGCACCCAATCCCATTTTCAAAAATTACTTGTCGCCAAGCAGATTCAAACCTGGAACAGGTGCACCGAAGGCAAGGGCTCTAGAAACTAAGCCACTCAGAGACATATCTGTTAGGTTAGATATTAAATTAGATTTTCTTCTACGAACTAAGGTGCTGTACAGATTGCACACGACCAAACGAATTTTCGTTTTTCTGCGCTTATTGTCAAATCTTCAGTTATTAGAAAACTAGTTGAAATCGTTAATCATAACATTTTTAAGAATATCATAAGATACAATTTTTAGGGACTTGGATTTTCATTGATAATACTAGAAAGTAGTACGAATATTTTTAGTCGTCCGACGAATTCATTTTTCCTTCTATTATCAATTAAAAGTACAAAGCCCTGGATATTTTCTTTCATTACATTCTTGAAAATGTTTTTATTTACGATCAAAACCAATTTTTTAATAACTAAAGATTTCACAATAGGTGGAAAAACGAAAAATCGTATTGGAAAATTCGTTCGTTCGTATGCAATGTGTCAAATTACGAGCTATAGCCTAATAATTAATTTCAAGATTTTTGGATATTCAACGCCAAGTAAATACGATTTAACAACTTTCGGTATCTTTCGGTCTGATGAAATGTAAAATTGGTTTTTATGTAATCGCCAAAGTTCTGATTTCAAGACTTCTTAAAATTTAACCACTGAGGTGATTTGAAGGTGTTGCGTATGTTTTCACAAATTCTGCGATATTTCTATGGTCTTGTCAGCAAATTGGTTTTTATTTCTAGGGGTTTTTTTATGTAATCGCCACCTTAAAAACCTCCTTATTTCTAAACAACTGTAAGGTAAGAATCGCTGTGGCGATGGTGATAATTGTTTATTTGCAAAGGTATTACAAAAGGATGAATATGTTCCATATTATTATTTTGCGAGTCGGTACAGAGCAAGAAAAGGTAGTTGAATTGACCTTGAACGTTTTCGTAGCAAAAATTTTTACCGTGAAAAAGTAGTAGATCTACTACAATCGTAGTAGGGGAACATCGCTGCATAGAAGATCCAAATCCAAAGCTCTAAAGCTTCAAAAAACTTTCCACACGCATTACTGACCAAACTTTCAAGTACAGTCCGGGAAAAAAACTATTTTGGCTGTCACCATATCATCGTGGTGTGTTTTTTTATCAATTGTCATTTTTCGGACTAAAAACGATAGAACCATTTCCAAAAAGTACCAGGATCGCTAGAACTATTCATCACCTGCTCAGAACTGGCCTTTTTTCTTGATATGCTGGGCAAAAGAGTTGGTTGTAAACTTAGGGAAAAAAGTTGGTTGTGAACTTAGCATATCATCGTGGTGTGTTTCTTTCAATTGTCCTTTTTCGGGCTAAAAAGGACAGAACTATTTTGGAAAAGTACTAGGATCGCTAGAACTATTCTCCACCTACTCAGAACTGGTCTTTTTTGTGATATGCTGGGCAGGGAAAAAAGTTCGGGTGTGAACTTAGCATATCATCGTGGTGTGTTTCTTTCAATTGTCCTTTTTTGGGCTAAAAAGGACAGAACTATTTTGGAAAAGTACCAGGATCGCTAGAACTATTCTCCACCTACTCAGAACTGGTCTTTTTTTGTGATATGCTGGGCAGGGAAAAAAGTTCGGGTGTGAACTTAGCATATCATCGTGGTGTGTTTCTTTCAATTGTCCTTTTTCGGGCTAAAAAGGACAGAACTATTTTGGAAAAGTACTAGGATCGCTAGAACTATTCTCCACCTACTCAGAACTGGTCTTTTTTTGTGATATGCTGGGCAGGGAAAAAAGTTCGGGTGTGAACTTAGCATATCATCGAGGTGTGTTTCTTTCAATTGTCCTTTTTTGGGCTAAAAAGGACAGAACTATTTTGGAAAAGTACCAGGATCGCTAGAAATATTCTTTACCTACTCAGAACTGGTCTTTTTTTGTGATATGCTGGGCAGGGAAAAAAGTTCGGGTGTGAACTTAGCATATCATCGTGGTGTGTTTCTTTCAATTGTCCTTTTTCGGGCTAAAAAGGACAGAACTATTTTGGAAAAGTACTAGGATCGCTAGAACTATTCTCCACCTACTCAGAACTGGTCTTTTTTTGTGATATGCTGGGCAGGGAAAAAAGTTCGGGTGTGAACTTAGCATATCATCGTGGTGTGTTTCTTTCAATTGTCCTTTTTCGGGCTAAAAAGGACAGAACTATTTTGGAAAAGTACTAGGATCGCTAGAACTATTCTCCACCTACTCAGAACTGGTCTTTTTTTGTGATATGCTGGGCAGGGAAAAAAGTTCGGGTGTGAACTTAGCATATCATCGTGGTGTGTTTCTTTCAATTGTCCTTTTTCGGGCTAAAAAGGACAGAACTATTTTGGAAAAGTACTAGGATCGCTAGAACTATTCTCCACCTACTCAGAACTGGTCTTTTTTTGTGATATGCTGGGCAGGGAAAAAAGTTCGGGTGTGAACTTAGCATATCATCGAGGTGTGTTTCTTTCAATTGTCCTTTTTTGGGCTAAAAAGGACAGAACTATTTTGGAAAAGTACCAGGATCGCTAGAAATATTCTTTACCTACTCAGAACTGGTCTTTTTTTGTGATATGCTGGGCAGGGAAAAAAGTTCGGGTGTGAACTTAGCATATCATCGTGGTGTGTTTCTTTCAATTGTCCTTTTTCGGGCTAAAAAGGACAGAACTATTTTGGAAAAGTACTAGGATCGCTAGAACTATTCTCCACCTACTCAGAACTGGTCTTTTTTTGTGATATGCTGGGCAGGGAAAAAAGTTCGGGTGTGAACTTAGCATATCATCGTGGTGTGTTTCTTTCAATTGTCCTTTTTCGGGCTAAAAAGGACAGAACTATTTTGGAAAAGTACTAGGATCGCTAGAACTATTCTCCACCCACTCAGAACTGGTCTTTTTTTGATATGCTGGGCAGGGAAAAAAGTTCGGGTGTGAACTTAGCATATCATCGTGGTGTGTTTCTTTCAACTGTCCTTTTTCGGGCTAAAAAGGACAGAACTATTTTGGAAAAGTACTAGGATCGCTAGAACTATTCTCCACCTACTCAGAACTGGTCTTTTTTTGTGATATGCTGGGCAGGGAAAAAAGTTCGGGTGTGAACTTAGCATATCATCGTGGTGTGTTTCTTTCAATTGTCCTTTTTCGGGCTAAAAAGGACAGAACTATTTTGGAAAAGTACTAGGATCGCTAGAACTATTCTCCACCTACTCAGAACTGGTCTTTTTTTGTGATATGCTGGGCAGGGAAAAAAGTTCGGGTGTGAACTTAGCATATCATCGTGGTGTGTTTCTTTCAATTGTCCTTTTTCGGGCTAAAAAGGACAGAACTATTTTGGAAAAGTACTAGGATCGCTAGAACTATTCTCCACCTACTCAGAACTGGTCTTTTTTTGTGATATGCTGGGCAGGGAAAAAAGTTCGGGTGTGAACTTGGCATATCATCGTGGTGTATTTCTTTCAATTGTCCTTTTTCGGGCTAAAAAGGACAGAACTATTTTGGAAAAGTACCAGGATCGCTAGAACTATTCTCCACCTACTCAGAACTGGTCTTTTTTTGTGATATGCTGGGCAGGGAAAAAAGTTCGGGTGTGAACTTAGCATATCATCGTGGTGTGTTTCTTTCAATTGTCCTTTTTCGGGCTAAAAAGGACAGAACTATTTTCGTCAAGTACCAGGATTACAAGAATTGTTCTTCACGTGCTCAGAACTGGTCTTTTTTCTTGATATGCTGGCTAGGGAAAAATTTTCCAAGTCTTAGAAAAGTTAGCATATCATATTTTCGAATGTCCTTTTTTGGGCTTAAATGAACAGAACTATTGCTAAAAAGTATCAGGAACTCTGTAACTAATGTTCCTTTGTTGTAATCTGTCTTTAATTTTTGAATTGACGGAAAATGATATGCTACGGGAAGTTAGCATATCATTTTTTGAATAGTCATTTTTTCGGCTTTAAACGCCAGAACTATTGCTAAAAAGTATCAGGAACTATAGAACTATTGTGCATGCCAAGAGAACTCCATTTTTTTTGTGATATGCTGGGACATGATATGCTAAGTTCACAGACATGCGTTTGTTGCTGTTTTCGCATTTCGCTATCCTGCTCTGTATTGGATAAAGGACCAAAATAACATGACTAATATAAAATAATTATACAGATGGCGCTGAAACAAAAATTATTTTTGCTATCGTAGATTTGTCTTCGGGATTAGAGACACAGTTTATTTTTTCGAAAAAGAATATCGAAGACAAACCGCGAGATTATTGTCACAGTAACAACAGGCAGGTCAAGAAAACTATATAACCCATTCAAAACAATCAAGCCAGTCTGATGGCTCAATGAGTCTGTTTCTTTTATAGTTTACCTTGTACGGAGCAGTTTTTCAGTTTTTTTTACAAACCTACATATCTTAGCCCTATATCATTGTTTATACAAAAACCAGGGTAATTTAGCCTATATGAAGATCTTAAGAGTTACATACATATTAGTGATGTGCAAAGCGATTATTTTGGAGTAACGAATAATTACTGAATACTTTCAATTTAGTATTCGTTACTTTATTGAGTAATTCGTGTGAGCAAAAAAAAAAAAAAATCTGCCAACAGTCTGGGCGCAACTGTATTATTTTTCCGGCAGAAGTTCAGAACGCGTTCAATTCGGGGATGCGGTGTATGTTACTATGTGACTGAAAACCTAACAAAAAGTTCGGGAAGCGGTTAGAAAAGGGTGTAACATATGAATTAAATAATTGGGTCATATTCCGGGATGCGGTCTAGAGGTTGAAAAAAACAAAGCTTTAAAATAGGTGATTATCAAACAAGCCTGAGGAAGTGAAAAGATATTCGATATCTGATCAGACCTGAGAAACATGGTGGAATTCATGAAAAAGTATACAACCAGTTTACACCCTCTTAGGGGTCGAATTTCAAAAAATCTTGAAAACACTTTCTAGGTATTCACATGAATAATCGGTAGAAAAAAAATGAACTCAATATTTCGAAAGACCTAGTAGATATGACGAAAATCGTGAAAATATATGCATTTTATACTAACCGATATTTTTTTTTGCCCCCCCCTTCTGAACGCCAATGAATATTCAAATTTTTTTTTATCAGAATTACTTTTCTAGTTAATTTACATATACGTACCGAGTTTCAACTTAACAGCATAAGCCGTTCTAAAGTTAGGAAAAACACCCCCCACCACCGTACCATACTACCCCTAAAAAAAATTCTATTTTTCCACCATGCCACTACTATAGCTCTATCTAAATACCAAATTTCAGCTTCCTATCATTATAGATTCTTAAGATATAAGCATCGAAACTTTTTCTTTCTCACCCTTCCCCACCCTCACCCTATACACCCACACCCCCAAACTTTTTTTCCCTACTAGGGTTCTATTAGGCCTACTTCTGGTAAAAATTTGAAGCAACCATCTTACACTGTTATTGAGAAATGAAACGTGTTATTTTTGTAAATTTCTTATCCCCTCCACTTACGTACTCCCCCGCCCCCTTCAAAGATTTTACTTTGAGCAATCTTTATTTATCAAGCTTTGTATCCAAACCGAATTTTGTTTTTCTGGTGCCACTGGTTTGGGAGATATTGTAATGTTAAGTATTTCAACCCCCACCCCCGTACGTCACTACCCCCACCCAAAAATTTTATTTCAATCTTTTCTCCTAGTATAACTACAGATATTCGTTAAGTTTTAATTGCTTGCTATTAACGGTTTAGGAGATATAGATTTTAGAATGTGTCGATCTCGACTTTTTTGCGTTTCGGACGCATTGCTTCCCCCTCCACTCCCACACCCCTTCACCCATATCTGTTTTTTTTTTTGCAAATGGGTCCATTATCAAAGCTCTATAGAAATTCTTAGTTTCAGCCTCCTAACACAAGCGGTTCCTGAGATCTAGAAACCTAAATTTTTCGTCTAAAACGCTTACCCCGCCTTCCCCCTTACACCTCCTCCCCTGAAAATAATGTCAATTCAAGGGGTCCACCAAGTCTATTCTTAGAAAAAATTTTAATTTAATAGCTCCACTGGTTTGAGAGCTACGAGCCTTCAAAGATTTTGGGGCGGTCGACGTACGGCGTACGGGGTACGGCGTACGGCGTACAGACGGAGTGAAAATTTTTATTGCTTTTTTCGCGTCTACTAGTCATGAAACGTGGACAAAAAAATTTTGAGGGCAGCAAATTTTTTTTTTTTAAAAATCGATAACAATACTGTATTATTAATAATACAGTAAAAGGAGATCCGCTCAGAATGTTTGGGATTTCAGTACCAACCGCAATGTGAGAAGCTAAAAAAAAAAAAAGGTCATCCACTCAGGCGAGGAAATTTTTGGGATTTGAATTGATTTTAAATGGGGTTAGTAACGAATACTTTTGTAAAGTAGTATTCGGTACTCGGTACTCGTTTCAAGTAACGAATACTTAATAACGAATAATTACTTTTTGCACACCACTAATACATATGTGCTATCAGTTGCTCGACCAGAAAAGATTGGCTTCCTTTGAGGAAGAAAAGTGCTTATCTAACCTTTAGCGAAAAAAAAAAAACATTCTTGTGTAACGTATGCATATAAGCTCTTCCGAATTTTTCTTCAAGATTAGCATTAAAGCATCCTATTCAGCCAGTCGCAACTGCTGAAGTAGTTTCTTTCTAACACGCTTCTGCTTAACCTTCGCATCAGAAACGAAAAAAGCGAGTTTTCTAATTTTCAATAGTTTAAAGCGTAACAAAAATGCATACGGTTTTTATACGAGGAAATTCATTAAAGAACACTCAGTCGTGACATTGATAGAATGCAGTGGTTTGGGGACTAGGGGTGTTGACAAAGCATTTGGATAAATGTAAAAGATATCAAAATAAATGGTGGAGACGTGATGAACGAATGATTGTATTGCGCTGTGTAAAACTTTAAGCTGCACACCATGACATTATGGTTTTATGTAAAACAAAGTATCCACCAAACAGTAAAGATGGGCATAACAGTTCATATGAGTGAAGTACTTCGCAATAACTACTTGCGAAGTATTCTTCACTTCAAAGAGTTAGTTTTAGGAGTAAGTTCAGGGAATTACTTCAATTCAACTGTTTATTTAATCTTTTCTCTTCTCTAATCAGTTGTTCAGTAGTCACTCATTCAGTCGTTCAATTTTGCTGGTATTTGTAAGTTAGCTTCTTTAAACAGCCGTTCACTAGTCACTCAGTTCAGTTCTTAGAGTAGAGTTCAGTAGGACTTCTGGGTTGGCAAATAAAAAGAAGAGCGATGTATACATGTACATATGTATATCTACTTTTTAAATTATGATGGAATGACATCGTATATTCTCCTTGCAATATACATACTCGTACTCGTACTTTCCCGCAATGCAAAATACCACACGCATATTATATGAGATAAAAAGAATAGATGATAAGCCTCCGAGAGAGAACTGAATTAAGATTTGTCCTATCACTCATTCTTAAGGACAAAAAGATGGACGAAACGAGAAGATTACGTGGTTATCTGTCTTTCTTCTCAACGTGTTCGTGCAGTTTATTCCGTTAGTAAACGTTCTACCACCATATTCACCTTTCGAAAAGAACTGCAATTCACTAAAATTACTAAGTCACTTCACTTACTCACTTCAATTAAGTATTCTTTTAGAGTAGTTCACTCGCGAATAATCCACTTCTAACCGGCAGAGTTCGATTATCTTCCCTTCCATGGCATGGAGCCAGTGGATTCAGAAAGGCTGCGACAGCGTCCACAAAACTTCGATGTTTGAAATAAACGACATTGATGTAGATGAAACATCGGTAAAAAACATCGATGTTTCGAAGCATCGATGTTTTATCACGGTAGAATTGTAGTCATCTTTTATGAGGTACAATGTAACCTAAAATTAAAAAAAACAACGCAGTCACGATCTGTTGCAAGCCAATCGTATGATACTCTAGATGAAATACTGAACTCCTATTCATATTTTAGTTGAAAATATGTATATCAAAAGAATGAGGAGTGCATAAACAATTATTACATGACATTTTACTTACAGGTACAAACTATTGTATAGTGGCTACTCGATTTCTTGATTTAGTAGTTCATAGTTTTTATTCTAATGATGGATACAATGCTGGCATATAAATACTTTATTAGAGATTAGGCTGATCTAAAGCTGAATGAAAAAACCTTATGAATTTAATTAACCTAACTTAACCTAACCTATAACTAACTAAATAATAAGAAAAAAGTAAAATAATACAAACAGAAACTATGTGAGGCATGCAACCAGTGGGTTTTGAATATGTTGGCATTTGCTGATAAATTTAGATTTAGCTCTTTGGGCCATTACTTCAATCATTGAAACTTCTGCGATTTGGTGTAGACGTACTGTAGAGTAATAAAAGGGCTTGTTCAGGATTTATAGTGAGTTTCATAAATTAATATAGGACATTTTACAGAATTTTTATATGGCAACGTCATGAAGGACTTATGGAATATTTTTCATATTAATAGTTTTAGCTGTGACTATTGTAAAATTAACGCAAAATTTCAAAGTCATAACGTAAAGCGTTTTAAAGATATCGTTCAATATTGGTGAACACGTGTTTAGAGGACTTTTGTATGACAGCTACCCGAAGGAGTCGACGGATGGTGCCAATTAATGAACTCAGTCTTGCTTTTGATATAAAATTAATTCTTGTAAAATTTTGAATCCCTGCTTAACACGTACTTAAGTTATAGTGGATTCTGTAACTTGCAAACATTTTTGAAGGACTTTTCTAAGCTGCTACACGATGGACTCATTCGGAACTTTCACTTCAAACATTATAAACTTTAAGTATGCAAAATTTCAAGTTCCCAAGTTGCAATAATTGTGAAAACGTGTTTTAAGGACTCTTGTATGGGAGGTACCCGAAGGAGTGGAATGATAACGCCCATTAACAAACTTGGCCTTACTTTTTCCATTTTACAAGTTGTGAAAAAATTTCAACTTGCTAGGTCAACGCGTTCTTGAGCTATCAAGCAAACGAACGGACGGACAGACGGACAGAAAACGGATAAAAAAAATATATAACTTTTTTTCGTCCGAGGGTCGGTTTAATGCGTTACATTCGGGCTGGATTAGCTTAGGTTTAAGAAGGGGCGCAGCGCTAGGACCGCCGCGCTCACTAGGCGCCATATGGGCCCATTGCGATCCCTTCAGGGCCTCGTGCGCCATTTTACATTTCAAAAACATTCCAATTCCCTGCAGAACCTGACCAATTTGCCATACCCTACTTGAGGGCAGCAGTAGTCCTTCGTGCCCTTCATCGATGTTTTACAAACATCGATGTCGATTTCGCAGCTCCAGATTCAGTATCAAGGCGACGTACGATTATTATTCGTCTTAACCCTTGAGTATACGCGCGGCGGAATGTTACGCCAGTACACGCGCGCGGCACTCAGTGCCGCAACTATATTTCTACTATAAATCGACTGATTTCCGGGTCCTGGACCTTCAGTTGGTTATTATACTGATTATTAATATGTTAAATAATTAATTTATTAATTAATTAATTAATTAATTACTGAAATTCTTGTTGGATAATTTAATTATCCAACAAGAATTTCAACACTTTTATGGAAAATATATAAGACCAGTTCAGTTTGACTCCCTGATGCAGTGGCGACTCGCCGCGAAAGCTAGGTGTGCAGTGCTTTAAGCTTGTGTTACACTGTATGATCAATGAGAGCTTTCTACAAGCTCGCCATACATTTCACGAAAATACATGCAAAAAACTGAGAAAATGCGAACAGTGTAACACAAGCTTAAAGCACTGCACACCTAGCTTTCGCGGCGAGCCGCCACTGCCCTGATGTAGACTGATAAGATGTTAGATAAATCTGAAATCTTTTGTGGTGGTTCCTAGACATGCCCTTGAAAGATACTAGAGCGCTCAGTCATTGATTATTAATAACAGATTAGAAAATTCATGTTTAGTAAATTTGCGGCACGGAGTGCCGCTGCGCGGGCACTCAAGGGTTAATAAGGTCGTATTATTCGTAAGTTCGGTCGCCTAATTACCTTATACGCAATGCACTGGTTTACCCAAATGAACTTAGGAAAAACCGGCAATTGTATGGAACCGAGCTTACGAAGTTGATTCTAATTCGAATGAAACAACTTCCAAGCCGGATAGATGAAAAGCATCCACGGGTGGGATTAATCCGTCTCAAAGACAAGTGGTTTCTCTCGAATTGTGACCGATTTTAAACGTTTTAAATTAGTTATCTAGAAACGACAGGTCCAAGACCTCTAAAAATAGATAGCGCTCGGCCTAACGACTATTGAAGCATGGAACGCCGCCACTAGACAGTCTGGCACTTTATTTCCAAACGCTTCCGTCCACATTTCTGCGCCCCAGTCCAGACGATAGGCGATTAAATGGCAACCGGAAATTTTATAATGGAACTCGCTGTTTCTTTCACGTGTACGCTGAAGGCGAACTAGAATAAAAAAAACTGTACAGCTTTTAACAATATTTATAGTCAGGTGTAGAGCAGATAACAAAATTCCATATTCGATTTATTTTCGAAACCGGAAACTAGATGTTGACACTCTGCCTGATGTTACATTTTCTCCTTATTCAGATATGAAAACAATCGTGACACAATTTGAATAATAATGTTATTAATAATTTTAATGTTTATTTTAATCCGATTATTTGGGGGACTGCGGCAAATAAATTAGAAATGGAAGCGAGCAACGATCACGGAAAAATTGTTTTCATTTTTGGAAATAGTGTTCGATTGTGGGTTATTTTTGGAGTATGTTTACATTTCCGTAAATGCATTTGATTAATTTAATCCATTTACTTCAATGATTGGAAACAATTTGCATTCATTAAGGATACTAGGTTCAACCGACAAAACATTGATAACTGCTCATATTCTTATGCTTTCGATCACGCCTAGATCTAGCGCTTCCAATTCAAGTCTCAACTATTTAAAGATTTACCTAGATAAAAATAAAAGATTTTGATGTTTGGTTCAACACGGAAAAAATTATTCATTCATGCTTAACCCTAGACCTGTTTCAATTTCGTGTCCTGGGGCACTGTGTGCCCTGAACATACGAACATTGACCATTTAAAAACAAAACATTTGAATACATGCATTTGATAAATCTATAGACAAAAATAAATATGTAAACAAAACAAGGCGATTTCGTCAATATGGGTATATAGATCATTTGAATAAAAATCAGTTGAATACTTTTTGTTGTCGATGAAATTTAAAGTGATAATTACTTGAGTATTTTGTGATATTTTGAAACCTGAGTGAAACCTGTCTAAAGCCTAGTATCCAGATCGAGTGAAATCAAAAAACACATACAAGAAAACCCGAACGAAATGCTAGTGAAAAATTTTTTCCTACCATTTCGCTTGCTAGTATCCAGTTCAAAAGAAATTTGTTTTGCTTGCACTTTTCTGATCAAAGGTTTCGCAGCGAAATGAGTGTGTATCGTAGTTTCGCGGTGAAATTTTGACGTTTTGTCTCGCATTGAAGCGCAAATGACTATGGAAAATATTATTACATGGCCTGCTGTATTAGGAAATCCTTTATACCTAGGCCTTTTTATTTTGATGAACGTTCAGTGTATTTTCCAATTGCGAATTAATCATACTGTCGTTCGAAATCCTTTTTCTCCAATCACTCTCGATAACTTCACGTTTGTCATCTAGTTCATCAACATAATTCGTTGGAAAATACTCGATGTCATTTTCAGATATCAAAAAATTATGGAGAAAACAGCTCACAGTAACAATTTTTTGTGCCCTGTCTGGTTCACAAAGCATTGTGGTTTAACGTATTGCCATTTAGTACACATTATACAGAAAGCAAATACTGATTATTTCTTATTTAAAATAGATTGATTTTAAATTTAAAATAAATTGTTAGTTTGTTTTGAGTATTATCAAACGACATCTTTCGGTAACGTTCATGAACTAATTTCACAGCCGAATGAGAGCAGTGAGAGATGAGCGAAATTTCACTCGATCTGGATACAGGGTTGCAAGGTCAGGCTATTTATCGCCAATTGGGCTACACAGATCTTGTTGTCGCTACAAAAAAAATCAAGATTTTGATTTATCTAACTTGGGCTATTTTTTATTTGAATCGGCAAATTTTGGGCTATTTCGAATTCGGCAAGTTTTGGGCTGTCTTGTATTTTATATTGCGAATTATTGATGAATGGATGCGTGAACACCCAAAATTGTCGGATTCGGGACGATACCAATCCACACGTGATACACCAGCACCAAATACGTCCCAGGAAAGTCACTGTTTGGTGCGGGTTTTGGTGAAACTGGCATTGCCATGACCTTCAAACAATCTTCTCGTGTCCTAAACTGGATGATACATCTAGATACCGACGATATGTGGTTCCAGCAGGACGGCGCTACATGCCTCACTGCGCATGTCACGATAGACATTATGCACGAATGATTTGGGGGTTTGATTAATCCCATAAAATATGTGGCGCTACATCTCAATTGATTTTAAATGTTTTTCGGGATTGTGTGGTAACGAATAACTTTACCAATGATAATTAATGATTAGGTGAAGCCCAATACATTAACAGGGTGAATTTAATTGCGGCCATGGTCGATTTTATAAAATCCATCGACATTTATCCTAAGCTCGCAGGGAAAAATTAAAAGGGGTGAAATACGTCTATGGGCGACTTTAAAATTGCATCGATTTCTATTCCCGGCCCACAGGGAAACCATGGAAGACCTGTGGTGATCCCTCGACAGAAAGCGTAGTATTTGTCTAATATGAATGAGAGAGGACGTGGTTGGGAAGACCTACTCCAAGAGCAAACATTGAATAGACCTAAAGAAAGCCTCGTTCCACTACATGAAGTCAGTCAGCGCGAGCTACGGTTCACTCATTCACTAAAAATGTAAGCGGATCTTACTCATTGACAAGCGCCGTTTGGGCATCCTTATTGAAAGACCCTATTTTTATTCTGTTTTATACCATAATTTTATCGATGTTCATGATAGATGTTTTTCATTTTATTTAAAATTGGCGATTTTGGGCTACTCGGCGTTTGAGAATTGGCTACTCCCTCTCTTGAAAACCTGGCAACCCTGGGATACTAGGCTTAAGACGGAACCTCAAGGACCGTTAAATATTTCCGTCTTAAAAAGGTTTCCGTTTTAAGCCTACTATCCAGAACGAGTGAAATTTCGCTTACCTCTCACAGCGCTCATTCACAGATGCCGTTTGATAAAACACAAAAAAACCAACAATTTATTTTAAATTTAAAATCACTTTAACACATTAATTGCCTTAACTGGAACTATTTTAAAAATCTGCAGAAGTTCGGAACGCACTCAATTCTGGTATGCGGTGTAGGTTACTATGTGGCTGAAAGCCTAACAAAAAGTTTGGGAAGCGGTAAGAATAACAAGTGAATTACATAATTGGGTCCTATTCCGGGATGAGGTCTGGGTGTTGAAAAGGGAGAAAAACCTAAAAATAGGTGATTATTAACCAAGAAGTGGAAGTAAAAAGATATTCGATATCTGATCTGAGAGATATTGCAGAATTCATGAAAAAGTATACAATCACTTTACACCCCTAAGAGGTTTACGGGTCAAATTTAAAAAAAAATCTTGAAAACGCTTTCTACGTATTCATATGAAGATTCCGTAGAATAGAAACGAATTCAATATTTGGGAAGACCTAGTAGATATATCGAAAATAGTGAAAATATATGCATTCTATTTTCACTGATAATTTTTTTTTGCCCCCCCTTCCGAACGCCAATGAATATTCGAATTTTTTTGATCAAAATTATTAGGTCATTTACATATACACACCGAAACAAATTATACTTTTCCAATATGCCATTACTATAGCTCTATCTAAATACCAAGTTTCAGTATTATATCTCTATAGGTTTTAAAGATATACACATTGAAACTTTTTCCTTTTCACCCTCCCCAATTCTCACCCTATATACCTACTCTCACCTAAAAAATTTTTTCCTTGCTAGGGTTTTATTGGGCATCTATCTCACACTGTTCTTGAGATACGAAACGTGATTTTTTTTAAAAATTCTTATCCCCTCCACTTCTATGCCCCTTTGCCCCCTTAAAAAATTTTACTTTTAGCAATCTTTATTTATCAAGCTTTATCTATCAAGCTTTATACTAAAACCGAATTTTATTTTTCTAGTGCAATTGATTTGTGAGATATCGTAATCTGAAGTTTTTCACCCCCCCCCCCCCCCTTCCCCGTACGTCAATGACCCCACTCAAAAATTTGTTTTCAATCTTTTCTTCTAGTATAACTACAAGTTTTTGTTAAGTTTTAATTATATGCCATTAAGAGTTTAAGAGAATGTGCCGATGTCGACTTACTTCCGTTTCAGACGCATTATTTTCACCCTACTCCCACACCCCTTCACCCATATCAGACATTTTTTTTTGCAAATGGGTCCACTATCGAAGCTCTATAGAAATTCTAAGTTTCAGCCTCCTAACATAAGCGGTTGCTGAGATCTAGAAACCAAAATTTTTCGTTTAACACGATACCAGTCGTAGAGATTCACCCAATCAACCCACCATAAAAATTTCATGATAATACCTCAACGGGTTTGGGAGCTACGCGCCTTGAAACTATTTTGCGTACGGCAGACGGAATACAGACGGAAATAATTTTTTTTTTGCTTTTTTGGGGTTACTAGTCCTAAAACGTGAAAATACAAAATTTCAGGGTAGCAATTTTTTTTTAAATTTCAAGTCGATAACAATACTTTTTTATTACAAAAATAATAAAGTAAAATTAATGTATGAAAAATTTAACATTTTATGCTTTCCCCGTTCTTATCGACCTATAATCTTGGGGTGAGGTTTTATATGGAAACTACGCAAGGAGGCACAAGGATTTTATTCGTAAATGAATTTGATGAACGGAGGCCAAATTTCAGGTTCTTAGCTTAAGTGGTTCTTGAGTAACCCTTCATTCAGTCGCACTGAAAGGTCAGCAGATAGATGGACAGACAGACAAAAAGATTTTTTATATATGTATAATATGTAATATTCTACATATGTGAAATTATAAGGGATTCTACGTGACGAGATTTTAAGTTATGAAAATACAGGTTTCGGGATGTAAAGATTCGGAATTTTATAATTCTATCATTCGACAGCAAGCGAAAACATTGAACTGAAAAGACTTCTTAATTAAATGCTAGAAGTCTCATAAGAGTCACACCACTTGGTTTTTGCTACATACTACATCTTTTGCTAATATCTCTAGTTCTAGGATTTTCCATTGAAATCGAAGCTGAAGTACATTTTTTCGTATATCCAGATCGACTTTGCTATGGCACAAGACCCATTTTATTCTAATTTTAAGGTTCTAACGATTCCTTTGATATACATATTTGTACTGTTTCTGCGAAACACAATTATATCCTTAAATCTCCGATCCGATTCCCAATGACTTTGAACTTGACTACAACCTTTACAGAAGTCTGAACTTCAATTAAAATCTAAAAATAACAAGCTTTAATTGCAATTCAACAACTTCCTAGCTATGCATTCTAAATAATTTTATTTTCATATTAAAGTCCTGACGGGCTGGTCGATAAATTCAATGTTGTACATTTTAAATTCTAGCAACCTTGTACAAGTTCTTGTAAATGGTTTAAGGACATTTGCCTGTTAAAAAATATAAGAGGAACTACGGACGTATAAATAAAAGTGAAGTGAAGTGAAGTGAATTTTGTATAACAGATCCTTGTATGTTACTTGATCTGGTTTTCATGTTCCAGGTTGTTTTAGAGACCCTGAAAAAAAATTTTTCGCGTTAAATTGTCTCGTTTTGAGATACAATCGTTTGCTCCTAATAGGCATACATTATTTAAGCTGTACGATACACGTGTAAAATACCCAGGTAGCCTTTTACAACTGCTCCAAACGTAGCCAATAAATATTTAAGGAGCGAGTGTTTGAAATTATTTTTTATGCCGTTTAAAATTAGACAGGTTTTACAGTCAGACGAAATTGGAAATTTGAATATTTTATTCAGATTGATGAAGAAGCTTAGACTTTACTCTTATATGTGAGATGTAGAAATATGGGGTCTGTATGTCGAAACAGCTTTAATACTACCTCCAGTTTGGAGAACATTTGTATGTCACTTATTACGGAAAGTCAAGTTTTTCTCTCCCAATATTCTGTCCTAAGCTTAACCACAAAAAGCTTCATAGGTTACAAAAAATTACAAAATAGTGAATTAAATTTCGAAATTCACTGGCTGAATCAAGGATATTTTTATGGATGCTATATTAAGGCGAAAAGGAGAGGGAATCTATTTTAAAAAGGAATCCGACGTCACTTATTGTTCACATGTAATTTCAATAAAAATTTCATATCTTGACCTAAATAAATTCCTGCAATATGATGGATTCCGAACGACGAATTTACAAATGTTGCACGGACACTCTTTTTACTCTAAGTAGATTCGTTTCAAAATGTTGAATTGCAGGTTGACCAATTTTCTTATATCTACGGTAGCTTTCGGAGAATGAAGGCGCGAAAGTTTTTAATAACTTTTTTATGGAAGTTACACAAAAACCTGCCAATGGTCTAAGCGCAACTTTACTTTTTTTTTGCAGAAGTTTGAAACGCGTTCAATTCTGAGATGCGGTGTAGGTTACTATGTGACTGAAAACCTAACAAAAAATTCGAGAAGCGGTTAAAATAACATATAATAATAATAATCAATGGCGCAACAGCCCAAATCGGGCCTAGGCCTTGAAGTAATGCTAGAGTTACTTCATTACGAGACCAACGGAACACTAGGAGGTGAAGTGGTCAGCTACATGCTCGTCCGTGACTATTACCCCGATTTAAACTCATGTACTCATTTACAGTTGAGTGAACTGATAGTCCGACACCCAATTCCATTCTCGAAAATTACTTGTCGCCAAGCAGATTCGAACCTGGTATCAGGTGCACCGGAGGCAAGTGTTCTAGCCACTAAGCCACCCAGACTACTAAAATAACATATGAATTAAATACTTGGGTCATATTCCAAGACTAGGGTTGAAAAAGGAAAAAAATTAAAAATAGGTGATTATTAAACAAGTCCGTGGAAGTGAAAGATATTTGATATCTGATCAGTAGCTCAGTTCTGTAACTTATGAATGAAAAATTTTTCACCAAAAAGTCAAAACGAGGACGAATTGATGCAGTTTTCTCTTTGTATTCTCACCAAATGAGAAATGAAAGATTGCCAAATGCGTAGTCAATTACGGTGCTTTCTCATTTGGTGAGAATACAGAGATAAGAATGCATCAATTTGTCCTCGTTTTGACTTTTTGGTGAGAAATTTCGTATTCATAAGTTACAGAACTGAACTAAAGATCACAGAGATATGGCAGAATTTATGAAAAAGTATACAGCCACTAAGCCCCTTAGGCGTCGAATTTTAAAAAATCTTGAAAACACTTTCTAGGTATTCATATGAAGAATCCGTAGAATAGAAACGAATTTAGTATTTGGGAAGACCTAGTAGATATGCCGAAAATCGTGAAAGTATATGCAATCAATTTTCACTGATAATTTTTTTTCCTCCCTTCCGAACGCCAAGGGATATTCGAATTTTTATTTTTAGTCAAAATTACTTTTTTAGTTTATTTACATACACACCGAGTTTCAACTTTCTAGCATAAGCCGTTCTATAGTTATAGTTACCCCTAAAAGAAATTATATTTTTCCAACTACTTTACATAGCTCTATGTACTATGTACCAAGTTTCAGCTTTATATCATTATAGGTTCTAAGGATATACATATTAAAACTTTTTCATTTTCACACTACTGCACCCTCATTCTCACGCACACATTCAAAATTGTTTTCCCTATGGTTCTATTTGCCCTACTCTTTGATTTCGGACATGCAACTGTAGTTAGAAAAGAAATATTTATTAAAATATCCATTTCTGTACAAATGCTTTACATCGAAAGAAATCTTTCCGATCACTAGCCTGCCTTGAGTTCACAACAATATAGCCTTTTCATTAAATAAGTAATGATTGCATTATTGTTAAAAATAAGTCTGACGAAATATCAAAATTTGGTGTTTATCAAAAAAGTACGGATTTAAAATCTGAGAGGATTATAAGTTTAATGCGGAACAAAAGTTTGTAACGCTTAGAACGAAGCCTCACACGAAAAAAATTTATATAATATTTTGTGGTTTTTTGGGGACGAAACATCTAACTCTGCTTGACGTCCGTCCGTCTGTCTGTCCGTTAGCATGATAACTATATAACCCTATGATATTGACCTATGGTTTTGAAATAATTTTGAATATGGATGTGTAAGGCTAAGTTCGTTATTGCAGTATGATAAAGCAAATGCTTGTAATGTTATTTGCAGACAGAGTCATATTGCGGCTGGAAAGTTGGAAAACATGAAGGGCCCATATCGGACTAGTATCCTGTCAGGAAGTGGATTCAATCAGGTAGTCGACATTCTTTAATTTGGAACCTCAGTTTTAATTAAAGCCGATTGTGGTAAATTCACAAGAAAATTGCGGCACTCGACACAAGTCGGGATTATATACCTCAAGTATGTAGCAGCGGCGGCTCGCCGCGAAAAGCTAGTGAGGCTGCGCTTTAAGCTTGCGTTACACTGTATGATCAATGAGAGCTTTCTACAAGCTCGCCATACATTTCACGAAAATCTATGCAAAAAACTGGGGAAAAGCGAACAGTGTAACACAAGCTTAAAGCACAGCCTCACTAGCTTTTCGCGGCGAGCCGCCACTGGTATGTAGGTATGCATGGTATATCTAATCACTTCAAAAAATCTTGCAGCATTATTCACCTGCCAGTATATGTATGTATCTATGCATTTAAATTTAGAAGCTCTACAGTTTCTAAGATTTTCTCAATTTCTTTCGTTTTGTCCTCCAACAAAATTTTTTTTATCAAACTACAATTCTGAAAAGTGTAGTCCAGAACAAAAAGAAAAACTGTTTGTGACGTCGTTATTTTAAATTTATAGCGCAAAAGTAGGTGGCAGTAGTAATGACAAGCAGATAGACAAGGTGAAAACATGGGGCAATAATGTCGGACAACCAGACGTTTCAGGTCCGATAATGAGGAAAAGTCGAAACGTTTTTTCGCCTCTGTGGATTTGAAGAAAAATCTTAGACGGAAAAAAATTAAAAGTAAAAATGGTTTTACATGAAATAATAGTCCTTGCAATTCATACAAAAATTGCGTCTTTATAAAGATATCAGAGCCTTGATTCGCGGTTCGCCGATTATATTGACTTACGTTGAAAGAAAAGACAAAATACGGAGAAAATCCGCTTCCAATCTTCCATATCCCCAAGAAAATCATGAAGGTACGACCTTATGGAACTTAATCAAAATTCAATCGAAATTCACTTTGCAGATAAACGACTAAAAGAGCGATTTTCAAAATTAAGTTGAACAAAGTTCTGGCGAAAATAAGCGAATATAAGTTTTTGCAAAGGTATCAGAAAAACTTCTTAAGTACATATATCTTGGATAAAATTATTAATACTGACTTTCCTTGAATCCTGTACAGAAGAAGAGTCCTTCACTCTCATTGCTTAGAAATTACCAGCAAAACCAGTACAGGAAATTTGAGATAAATCTAAAAACAGTCTGGGTGCAACTTCTTTTCTTGGTAGAAGTCCGGAATATGCTTCTCCTGAGATGTGGTGTACATAGGTTATTAAGCGTTTGAAAACCTAAAATAACCGTTCCAAATAGCCTCTTGGTTATTATTTAAGTTTTCAGTCTCATAGTAATCTATACCGCATCACAGCATTAAACATGTTCCGGACTTCTTCCCAAAATAAAATAATAAAGTTGCGCCCAGACTGTTGGGAGATTTATTTCTTTTATAATTTCGTTTATTATAAGATAAAGGAAGTAAAATATAAATATTGACACGTTTGAATATCAAAAAATTTAGGCGATATAGAATGCTTATTAAAGTGAAAAAAATTCGATATTTCATCAGACCTTATAATTCGTAACATATCACAAAATTGTGAAATTGTAATTCACATCACACCACCCGGATTAAAATTTTAATTCTTTTTGAGGCTTCTATTATCTCTTAAGATAACCACCTGGTACCCTGAAACCTTTAAAATTATTTTTAAAACTTCAAGTCGATCACAATACCTTATTATTGAAAAATGACAAAGTAATAATAATGTTAATTTGATGTCACGTTGTACGCGCACCGTACGTGCAGTAAATTGAATAATAATTCTAACAAATCAAATCGACTTTAATTAGTAAAAGTAATGGATCTGCTATATACTTTATATCGTCAACACTAAAATAGTACTTTGAAGAACTTTAATACAGTCAATAGAAACGTACTAATTGTAAGTACTTACCAGTCTTTTCGAAGTAGGTTGCTTGAAAGACATTCTTAAGTAATTATGCTTAGTGGTTTCAGTATTCGACCACCAAGCAACTAACATCCTTCAGACTCTTACACGATGGAGTGACAACTACTGTTGGGGAGGAATTTTTTTAATGTAGCTAAAAGCACTTCAGGTGATTCACCGTAGACATTTCGAATTTGTTCTTTATTAGGACGCATGTGTTTTTATAAATCTGAATTTTATGAATTCTGGAAAGTTAAAGACAAACTGCAATTCTTTGATAGCAACAAGTTGTTACCCTAACGTTTAAGGAGTTTCCACAAAAGTACGTTGTTTTCACGATTATTTGCCAACGTTTCAAGCTACGGTATGAAAATTTGGCTTACATACACTTTCCAACTGTTTCAGTTAAGAGAATAAATATAAACAAAAATGAGATAAATACAATGTTTACTTATCATCCATATAAAAGTGAAAAGTTGAAAAAATTGTAAATACATTTTCTAGAACGCAGTATATAGCTCAAGAAATCGTTACAATCAGGAATTAATTTTAATTAAAAAATTTGCCAACAGTCTAGGCGCAACTTTATCATTTTTTGGATAGAAGTTCGGAACGCGTATAATTAGTAGGTTAGTATGTGGCTGAAAACCAAAAATAAAGGTTGGGAAGCGGTTAGAATGGGGTCGCGCTAGAATATTCACGCCACTTCCACATATAACATATGAATTACATAATACTCAGGGTCGCAGCCTAAAGTACTAAACAGAACATGAACCTCGACTTCGACTGCGATTTGCCTACCTTACGGCGCGGCGTGAGGTTTGGCAGCGCAGTTGGTGTTGAACAGAACACCGACTACAGTACTAAACAGAACACGGACTTCGCCTTCGACTTCGATTTGCCTACCTTGCGGCAGTCGCAGGCGATTTGCCTACCTAGCCGCAGTCGCCGGCGAAGTCGGTGTTGTGGGCATTAGAGTCACTGTATAAGAACTAACAGAAACATCCATTATCTATATATAACGGAGATGGCAGCACTCCGTTTCTGTATAAAGCATTGTGAAGCATTTTGAAGTTAAAGCGACTGTTTTTGTATGGAGCGTTTCATGCCCGGTGGCAATCAAATGCAAATATTAGCCTAGTATTTAAAGGTTGGACTTATTTTTTTTTCAATGCCGGGGCTTAACATATATGTGAGTAAGATGCTAATAGTAGCATAGTGAATATCGCCGGTCCTTTGCGAGAAAACATCCGGCTTCAAAACAGTCGCTGCGCGCCATCTCCATTATACATATAGCTCTATGGCATCATCATACAATTCTGTGTACTCTAAAGACAGGGACTGCGTGGTCGAAGTCGAAGTCCGTGTTCTGTTTGCGCCTACGGTTTCGATCCTCTGCAAGCAAGAAGAAGAACGAGTGTCATATCAACTGTCACTTCAGTTGTGTTTGATGTTTTGGAAAATGTTTCTTGTTGCGCGCATAGTTTATGTACAAGGACAATAAACAAAGTTACACCGGTATCGCACCAAGCTTGTAAACAACTGTCAAAGTCATTATTCCCAGCGTGGAGAAACTACAAAGAGACATAGAAACCAAGCAGGTAGAATGTACTCCGCAAAAAAATTAAAATTCTTCATGTCCATATGTAAGAAAGAGACGGCATTTACTAAGCTATCGCAGTCTCCTCTTAAATATAAGCAGAATTTAATGCCTTTTGAAGAAGCCGTGTAAATATTCCATGGATGTATATTGTATTAGTATAACAGGATCAACTGTATTGTGTAAAGTTCCTATATGTGAGACTAATTCATTTCTGACAGTTGTTTCCATATTTAAAAAAAATTTTTGTTTTAATGACAATCATTTTTAACAATTGTTTTCTTCGGAGCAAAAAAAATTTCTGGGGTACAGTAAATATTTGTCAATTTTGTACGCCGCCACTACACACTTACACTAACAAATAGACAACTAACACAACCAGAGCCTATTAGGCAAAATTTCGCTTACTACCGATCCTGTTATACTAAACCATCCATGAAATATTCCATATACTATAAAGTGCTCGTACAAACTATAATAACAAATATATACAGCAACCAGCGACATCGTTCGCAAAAACTCTAATGGCTTATACCATGGATACACTGCTTGTATATAAACCATAATATCGTCTATATCACCAGTGCATCACCCAATAATGTGCATATAGTACATCAACGTACTTCTATCGCATATCATGATTTCAATAAAGTACTTTGTATACAAGTAGTATATCCAAGGTATTATGCGACTTGCATACGGTTTCGTTTCGATGTATAGTATAGGAAGCTTTTCCAGCTGGGAAATAATTGATATTTGAGATTGCGATTGCCAGTCCTATGTAAGCAACCGCAGTCCCAGAATTATGGTATAAACACAATTGAGACGAAATTCGCCAGCGGCGACGAAGTTCGCTGTCAAAATTTTAAAACTGTACCGCAACACCAATGCCCTCTGATAATAGCCGCGCAACTGATATTTCGTCGTGCGAAAATGCCTCGATTTTGCCTCGATGAGTGACGATTTTGTATGGAGACCGATCCATGACGTCACTAATCGGGGCAAAATCGAGGCATTTCTCACGACGAACTGTCATATGTGCGCGGCTTGAAATTAAGTTGGCGCTGGCAGCACACGTTCTGACGCAGAATTACGACGGTGAGCGGTTGGCGAACTTAACGTGTGTTGCGGTACAATTCAGCGAACTTCGTCGCCGCTGACGTACAGAATGAACGCCATCGCAGTCGGATTGGAGTGTCAAAACAACGGAAGGGTAAAATTAGTTTCAAATGAATGTGATTGTATGTATGTAGCTAAACAGAATGAACGCTATGGAGTCGGAGATAGTCGCAAGTAAGTTCGTAATATTCAAAATGATCGCATCAAAATGTCAAATATGACATTATAATAATCTTAAACGCACTGTATGATTTAAAGAAGAAAGTAATAAAATAGAAAATGCAAGAGATTTCGTTCAGAATTAAAAACAATTCACTAATTTTCGCGTCCATATCACTTTCGCTTTGATTATTGACACTAATAGAACTGCAACTCAATCCGGCCATTGTGTTCATGTAGCGTTCACTTGCGGCTTACAGCGATCCATTGCATCTCGTTGTGACATCTTGACATTGCAATTCGACTGCGATGCGTTCATTCTGTACTGTACGGCTCTTGAGAGTTGATGTAATTAATATTGGGGTTTTTTTGCCATTTTCCCAATAGTTTATTTTAATGATAAGTATACATTAAGAATGTAATTAAATAAAGAGACTCTGATCCCCCCCAAAAAACATCCCCCCGATAAAATTTATATCTTAAAGTGCCCATTGAAGCCATTAAGAACGGTAGCAGCTTAGATATACGGCCCTATTCTGAAATTGTGACCGATCACATGTCACAACCTGCTGTGACTTAAATTTTGTGACTGCACTTGTGATCGGAAAGTGTTTTGGAATTCTGGCACTGTAGTCACAAGAAAGGACACTAAAATTTCTCCACAGAGTTGGAGACATGTAAAATTGATGATGCTGTGTCAGTATCAGGGTTCATTCGGCCTTTGCAAGTGTGTAATGGAATGTTGTATGCCTCAGGAGACGTCTAAAACCGAAGAAACTCCCAAATAAATTGTAGATTAATAAAAAACGGTTCACTTGCGTTCCTTAACTTTCGCACTGTCACTCTTTATAACGCCCTTAAATCACACAAAATTTAAAAACGCTACATAAATTTTCTGAAATTGAGACTCTCTGATCAAATTGAGACTTGTGACTGTGCACAGAATAGGCCTGATAGGCTAATTTTAGCTTTAGGATTAAGATAGAAAACCTGTTAGCATTAAGAACTTACGGCAAATAAAGCACTTTTTAAACTAGACTTGAGAGTGTAGCACGAATGCGCGAGTCGCAGGCGTCGTGGGCATCATTATATAATCCTGTATTTTCTAAAGACAGGGACTGCGCGGTCGAAGTCGAAGTTCGTGTTCTGTTTGGGTAGTATGTATGTATAATATCAGTTGTTATGAGATAATAGGAGCCGATTTTATAAAAGGTATGTGGAAGTAAGAATCAATCTAATATCTCGTCAATACTAAGAGTTAAATATCTAAAAATACCGAAATCAACTTTTTAACGATTATGCTAGGAAGTAAAAATGAATTCGATATTTCATTCGAACTAAAAATATGTAGGAATTCGTGAAAACAAATTCAACCCACTGGAATATCTAAAAATCTAGAAATTAGTTTTTAGATATATAACTATATAAAGAGAAATCCAATTCGATTTCTTATCACTCCTTCAGGGCTCCCATACCTCTGTGCACGCTGAAAAAAAAGTAAATTTGAAAAAAAAATTCTCTTTGCTGGTGTTTATTATCTAGTCATAAGCCAAATTTTTGGATAAAACTTCCGCTGTGGGACTTTTAGCTATGAGATTAAAATTGTATGTCTAGCTCCCCATATAAAAGTGAGACTGCAGCATTTAAATTAAACTCGATTAATTATTCAAATAATCCCGAACCAGTGAAACAATCAGCTCCCCATTAAATCATTGCAGTTACAATTTAAATTGAAATTGAGGTTATTAATGCCTTTACACTATCGTGGCTTTGGTATCTTTTAGTGATGTAGAAAACATTGAAGTAAGACTTACAAAGAACATTTTTGGCAACAATTTTGTAAAAATGTTGTCAAAATTTGAGTCCAGAGCCAAACAGCAGATTGCAGACGGAATCAAGAACTAATTCACGAATTTTCATCCGAACTCTTATATATTGCGTTCTATACAAAAATTAGCTGACAGTCGTCTCGTCAATCTCTGTCAAAATTTTTGAACATTTTGATGCATCTATTACATTATTCTACACATGCCAAAATTATTACCCAACCGGAACTTAAAAGAGCCTCTGCGTACCAAAAAAGAAAAAAAAATTCCTTTACAAACTAAATATAAGAATGGTAAAAAATAATGATATACGAAAAGAAAATAAACATGCCACTAAAATGGTACGACGAAATATTATTTATATATTTTCCCGAAAGAGAAAAGTCTGAACGCACTTGGGAAATTCGTTGTTGGCATTATTACTGTCGAAGCAGAGACATCTGTTTCATGTTCAGATCTTTACATTGCTGACGCTGACGTACATCTATACGAACATATCGAATTACGATAATTTGGTGTGGGGAGGGGAGTGCGTTTTCCAAACAAATGACAACAGAAGATTTTTTAAGGGCTTAGGGGAAAACAAGAAACCAGACATCTGGATCCGATCGGCAGGAATATTGAAGGAAAAGTATTGAACGTTCCGGTCAACGTTCAATTACATTGAAGCCTTT
Organism: Beris chalybata; assembly: GCA_949128065.1. Lineage (NCBI taxonomy): Eukaryota > Metazoa > Arthropoda > Insecta > Diptera > Stratiomyidae > Beris > Beris chalybata. The sequence goes on from OX421894.1 coordinate 114,448,075, forward strand.
AAATTTTTTTATTGTTCTCAATAAATTGCTTTATTGGGATATTCAATTCGATTATTTTGTAGGCTTAAAGTTGACGCAAAGGCCAGTAATATTGATGGGGTTCAATAGTATCATACGTGTGGTTGTGTACGCAAGGAGTAATAAATTAAAAAAAATGTAATTAAATTTTTTGATTGCATGTTTATTCTTTTTGGGCTTAATGAGATTTATTAATCATGGTAATAAAATTGCTATCGTACAGGAATTGTGAAATAGTAATTTATACTTACGAATCTAAACAAGTAAAAAGGATTTTCAAGTGGATTATTCATTCATTCATGTTTGTTTATTGCCATAGATAAAGTTCGTTTTTACATAATGATTTTGCTTAAGAGCTCAGTTTTAAAACTATACAACTTTTGAGAATATAATGTATCGAGTTATTTTACTAAATAATTTTGTAACCTACGAGAAGAAATATTTACAGGAAAATGGCAAGTAAAAAACCTAATTGATGCATTTTAACTATAACTAAAAACTTAACCTAACTATTAAAACTAAATACTTATTAAAAGAGTGTAGTACAATTTAAAACTGTAATCAAGTGGATTAATAGCTTAAAATAACACACAGATTTGCTGAATTACTGCCCGAAGCGCGTATAAATCAAAATAAGAATTTCTAGGGATGCTTGTTATTGGCGAGGAAAAATGGACCGATTATGGCAACCTAAACGCCATAATTTATGGATAGACCAACCGACGACATCGAGATTAAAATGAAATATGACGAGAAGGTCTGGCTCTACATCTCGCAGGATGTGGTCTTGAGAGTAATTCTCGAGTGTGTGAAATATTAGCTGTTTATTTAACTATTTGTCGCTGTAATAATAACAATTCCACAAAAATATGTACAAACAACTGCTAAAAATGTTAATTTTACAGTTAATTGTAAAAGAGAAAGTTAATGCATACAAAATGACTACATTAGCTACGAGTTTACAACAAATTAGAAAGTGAATTAATTTTCAAATTTAATACTAATTGTAAAAATTAACTGTAAAAGAAACAATTTAATCATTGTGAATTTTACAGTGAATTCTGTCAATAAGCTGTACAATAACTTTCATATTCACAGTAAGTTTTCATTTTTAACATAGTTGCTGTCAAATGTTTCTAAGAAATGTGTTATTGCGTTTGGATCAAGTATTACACAGTTCGTTGAAGGACGCCATTCCTATTCGGTGCTGGCGCATAATTTTATAATAAATTTCGTAGTTATTTAGTGCAAGATTGTTTCAAATTATTATCCTAGTTATCCTATAATAAATAGTTTTATGTACATGGTATGGAGGAGCAAGATAAAGTAATAAACACGAGTGAAGAGGTTGTAGCATTAATAGATGCAGGAGATATGAAATTGTAAAAAAATTTGAATTAAGTAAAGATGCAGTGCCATTTCTTGCAGGTCAGTTAATTGATCATAGACTTTCAACTTACTAATGCCTCTTTGTGGCAGGACGAGGAATAACAAAAAAAGTTTATTACTACTAAAAAGTACCCATATCGACAAAATTTTTCCTCCAAGGGAATTGGGACTTCAAATTGAATTTGAAGAGGAGTTGCTAAAATGGAAGGAGTCAGTGGTAAGCATTATATAAGGGTTTGGTGAATGTCTTCACAGTACAGTTATAAATCATAGACACACAGCAGAAAAACGGTCGAATTACTGTTCCGCAGCAGAAACAGTTAGTGCGTCTAATATTGCAGTTTTTCAAACTTAAAGGTCGGAAACTACTTTCATTCGAATTGGAAAAAATATCGAAGGATATTGTAAAAAGTTTTCCCCAAGAAGATAAGGTAAGCCATAAAATCTTGTTTAGTAAAAATATATGTCTATAAATACTCTTTTTGTTTCAGGAAACCTATTTTCTACCTGCTATAAAGAAATATCGCCATCAATGATTGCTGTGGGTAAGACTCATCTCTAGACTTATTTTCTTTATGTTTTGATGGAACTTTTCTAAAGTTCAATAATTTTATAGCTTGTTTGGATACATGTTTTAAACTTTTCATTGTATTTGATCTTAAATATTTAAGAGCATGTGAAAAGACATGGTTATTTATCCAAACATTTATTTATGAAATTGACTACAATGAGTCTAAAAAGGATTCTATAGTCACTCGCTTTATAAGCAAGTTGGAAAAATTCAAATAATACCTCATATTTGCTCTCTTTTTATTAAATTATTCCGATTAAAGTATTCGGTCATGATGTACATTTTTTTCCAAGAGACAGTTTCCGACAGTTAAAGAAATATTTGTTCATTTTAAAATTCACGGTTTAAAGAGTGTAGTATACAATGTTCACAAGATAATTGTCCACAAAGTTTTAATTTATTTTCCCATTTTAAAAGACATTTTACTTGCCAATTCGAAATCTATAAATTCTGCGAAACTAAACTATGCCAGTCAAAATACTGGAGTACAAATAATTTTATCTAAATTGAGGAATTTACAAGCCCTTCTCTAAATGTAAATTTGTTGCCAAATGGTATTCATTTGTTTAGAAATAAGTTTTACTAATGTATAGGTACATCAAATAAATAAAGTGTAAAATTAAATTAAGAGAGAACTAAATAAGTAATCCTCCTACCACACCGAAATATTCCTTTAAATTATATATAAATATGAATTGATTTTTTTCTATAAATAAATGAATTTTTTTATTTATTTATATTGTTTTACTGGTTTAAAGCCATTTATTTTTCAGCTGTCAAATTTTTTTACGTATTTTTTTACTATACAAGGTTTTGTAAAATGTACAGTTATCATATCAGAAATGACAGCACATGTTGTAGGGATGACTACAATTTGGTCATTTTTTTAACAAATTTTATTGTGAAATATTACAGTTCATGTTATAAACTTAACATAGAATGCTGTCAATAAACAGTAAATGCTGTTACAAAACAGTGCTGTCAAAAATACAACAGTACCTGTTAATTGTACAGCTGCTCTAAGTTTTACAACTCGGTTGTTATAAAAATTGCAGCTCGGGCTGTAGGGTCAAAATTAAAAGCAAATCTATGTATAATTTACAGTAAATTCAACATTTTGACAACATATTTCTCTGGGTGTGGTCTTCTTACACCCCTTTCTCCTAACTTTAACCCTTCACCCTCCCACTGTATCCCCCCTCTGTGTACCCTTATCATTCTACCCCTCGCCCTACATATTGTTCCCCCTCATCTACTTTCTGTAGACCCCCCCCCCACCCTTCTCTCTACCGCCTACCCCATCCTACACAACCTTGAAAAACTCAGAAAATTTATTTGGACTAAGGGAAGGTGGGGCAAGTGAGCCCTTCCAAGGGGTATAGTATAATTTCATCCAAAACTGGAGCAAGGGAATATGGCAATGGATCAATTAAGACAAACAATATGATTTTAATAAATTGAAATGAAATCAAGTGTGTTGAGAGCGTGCTCTGCTTTGAGGAGTAGCCCTGAGAACACCAAAAGATTGACTGACCTTCTTTAGGTAAATTTTTTTCAGCAACAGAAGCTATTGCATTTTTCATCGTAACTTGAGTCCACTGTTGCATTTGTTGTATGTTCTAGCCATGTTGAAAATATTATTTTTAATTATCAAATAAAATGATACTGGTATGGGGTAAAATTCGCCCGGGGCTCACTTTACCCCGAATGAACACTAAATAGTAAGCATCTGCTAAAATTTATATACTTTTTAAATAATCATCAAATCTTACTTTGCAAGTTTCACAGTCCGTACCCCGATCTCAAGGATACTATTCCAAACAATTCTCAGTCGCTGACAATTTTTTTTAATCAAACTATTTAACACTGATATTTACATCAAATAATGCCAAAATCGTAATTTGAGAAGATTCGAGGAACTGTAATTAAAGTCGATTTCTTTTATAGTGCATTGTGGTCAATGCTTGACGCTTTATCAAATAATTTTTTTTGCTAAGAGATTGGACTATTGCAAACTAAAAATATTAAGGGGCCACTTTACCTTGCTGGCCCACTTTGCCACACTGTCCCCTACTACTCCTATTTCTTCCCCTCTTCACCTATACCTTTTTAAACAACTGATTTCCCTTACCCCTCTCTCACCCCTTACTTTTCTTCTTACACCCCTTTCTCCTAACTTTAACCCTTCACCCTCCCACTGTATATCCCCTCTGTGTACCCTTATCATTCTACCCCTGACCCTACATATTGTCCCCCCTCAACTACTTTCTCTATCCTCCCACTCTAACTCTCCTCTCTACCCCGTACCTCCTCCTACATACCATTGAAAAACTCAGAAAATGCAAATTTTGTATTGCTGTATTTATTTTGAAATGTTCTCTCTCTCTGTCTCTCACATTAAATCTCTTTTATTCTTTTTCTTTATTTTTCAAGAAGTTTCAATTCTATCATGTGCACGGCGCTGCACACGCTGTTTTTTTTATAAATAAAAACTAGATAAAGTAACGTATGTAGCTACCGTAGTAATCGACGGAAATGTTGATCTCACCCCGATGTAATAACATGAAACGTCGTAAGCTTGACTGAATTTAAGACACCGGCCAAATGTTATCAATTTGTCTGTTTCTTAGCTGTAAAAATTACATCGTAGTGCTTTATTTATAACAAAAATTCGTTTATTTGTTTAAACATAATAAAACTTCTTGGAAGAGAACTGCACGTACTATTTTTAAATGTTAATTTAAACTACCGTAACAGGATGAAGTGAAGGTGCTGCCAGAGGAGTACGCAGTAATATTTTTAGGAAGGAAGTAATTGGATCAAGGGCACACATCCATAGGTTAATATTTATATCTTGCGTCTTGGCAATACTAATGGTGCCAGATCCAATCTGCTACTTACATTGGGAAGTTTGATATTTTTTGGCGTAAACATACTCACAGCGTTTTGGCGTTTACGCCCTACTTGTTTTGTTTACAGTTACTTGACAATTTTTTCTCGGGCTAAGAATGGAGTTAAGCCGTGAACATGATTTATTACGATTTTCGACGTGAACTATCTCGACAAGAGTGCAACGAAAAAAGTTGTTTGCGAACGAAGCATTTTGAAGTGAATGGTCTCCTGTTTCTTCAGAATAAGCTTTCAAGTCTCCAGTCTCCACCGTACCACTTGAGCAACGTAGGACGGTCACTTCTGATTAGTATACAACCGTTTGTTTGCCAGGAAGTTTTCAGTAGAATGAGGAAACGAACAGCCGAAGACGAATTATTCTTCATCACGATAATGCGATCTTCTCACACATCAACTCACACAAGAGAATTTTTGATTGCTGAAAATACACCAGCCACTTCCGAATATAAATTAATACTTTTTAATGGTTTGGCGCAGGATATATAATAAATCACATTTTGTAGGTGCTGAATATTTTGCAACACGAAAGAAAAGTGCTAGCTGCGTGTTTTATGCCATGTTTCCACTGGCACGTAATCTCGCGATTAAGCAAATCTAGTAGATTATCCATACGAGATTGAGATTACCAAACCGCGAGATTATAATCTCGTATACGAAATAATCTAGTTTCTAATCTCGTAATTTTTTAGAGTCAACCCAGTAAATTGCAAATTAGCCACTGCATCATGTCTTGGAAGTGTTCCCGATCTGAGAATTTCCCCTTGAAATGCAGTCCATATTGCATTTACAGCATTTAATTGTTCAACTGAAACAATTTGACGCATAAGACGTTTCGTTTCATTTTAACTGTCAAACTTAATCTAGGAATGCAATGGAGATTTAGGTGTAGTGAAAACATGGCATTTGACGAAGAAGAAGCTAGAAATCTCCCGATTTAAATACACAGAAATTGGAAAAGCCGAATGCAACCCAACACATCTTGTGAGAATAAATTTGAAATTTGAAATTTGAAATTGTCTTTATTCTTTCAATATACATGTACATCTTTTTTTTAACTTAAGCTAATTTTAATGGTTTGGTGGTGAGACTAATTCGAAATCTTTACATCCTTAATAATTTTCATGTAATAATTGAATTTATATTTGTTTTTAATCGTTTTCTTCTGGCATTAATTCATTTACGGAAAAAGGAGTTAAAAAACCCGGTAAATAACTTAAACTTAACCTTAAAATTATCCTGAGTAACATTTAGTTTTAGTTGTTTGTATACAGTATTAGGTACCGCTTATTGTAATCACTTTGGGACCGCCCAAACACCATAATATTAACCGGTTTATAACAATAGACGAACGAAAAAAATTTCATATATTTTCCTACGCTTGAATAAAGATTGCTCGGAGCATCTAACATATACATTTTTTATTCAACAAGTGTTATATACAACCCAAGTTCTAACCTTTTACAAAATTCTCTGATATATTGTACCTTTGAATTGAAACCTGAAAACTTGTAATTTCCATCATGTAAAATAATTTAAATTACAGGCAAGTTGCACCGCATAGGCATGTTCACAGTAAATCGCTAATAACACAGCAAAGAATAGAGCCGACGAAAAACGGATTGAAATAGCCTCATTGGGGTAGAAGCTCGTCTCAAGTGTGAATGTAAATCCTCTTTCAGCCTACTATGGGGAATCTAGATCGAATGATAACATAAACCGAATTATTATTCCAATAAGCGATAATTTCTGTTTGTGGAGAATGGGACCCAACTGTTTTGATAACAAAATCCGGATTATAACATTGTCCCGGATTACAATAAGCGGTATCCACTGTACATAAACATATATTATAATATCGTTACGTACTGCCCTGGTAACCCGCACAATTCAATCAGTTTCTATATAGTTAGAAAAACAACAACCTCTCAATACCTAACCGGGAAACGGGGAAAACCTCCGTTTGGCTACGTTGGAATACATAATAACAAAACAGTGGGAAATTCAGTTCAATAATCAATGTAGTACACATTTCTCCTTCTCAGTTGATTTTAACATTGGCCAATCATTCCAGCATTCTTCAATTTACCTATACGTATATGCGAGAAAGCTCTTGACTCCACACATGCAATATATAAGCGAGTCTTAAAGTTTGAATGACATATACGGTGAGCGAGACGACGCTCTATTCGTACGCGAAAGTATTTGTAAAGCGATTTTGATTCTACGGCTACGCTGCCAGTAGTGCGATTAATGAATGCGAAAAATAAAACGTTATCATTTCTAACGATTTTAAAAGACATTATGTTTTTATTGCAATCTCAGCGAACCCCTAGCACGCAACCATATTTAAGCTTTTCCGGATTAGCGGATTACATATGGAATTCTTCTTGTCTATCTATGGGTGTCCTTCGATTCAAGGCTGCCAACTGGGGGGCTCGGACGCAACCCCCCAATTCCCAATGAATTCAAAATTCTTCAAATCAACTATCTTTTCTTTGTCTATTGAATTGTGAAACACACACACGTTAGGGTTTGTATCCCTTATAGCAACTCCTACCTCGCCGTTATTTCTGCTCCGGATTCATTTAAAAAATCTGAGACGGATAATGTTGTGTCTTCGATTCAACTTGGAGTAAAACGCAATTGTGTGGAATTCAATATATTATTACAACTAATAAAGATGACCGCTCGGGTCAGACGGCACAGCGAAACTGGGTCTCGGTTGGTATTTCAGGTGGCAGTGCTGCCTGCATTGTGCGGATGCGACAGATAATAAATTTAATTTTTCACGAATCCTTCCCAAAATTAAAATAAAAATTAATTACAATTGAACAAAAAAATGTTTAAAAATTAAATTTTATATATTATCTTTGGTCATTTTAGTTTTCTACCAACTTTTAATACTACACTGAAAAAATTCAATTAGAAACATCACCTAAAGACAAGTGGAAAAAATATATTTAGTATTATTATCTACATATTAGGCGTTTTCTCTAACATATTTTGTAGGTCTTACACATTGAAGTAGAAGATTCTTCTATTAACGAGTGGCGGCTTTGAAAATCGACAAATAACCTAATTGTTATTGATATTTTCTCTAAAGATCTAGGTAAAAATATTTTCACCTACTCAAAATAGAAAAAAAATACCTAAAGAATTTTTCAATTTTATAGAAATAGAAATTTTGAGCGACAATCACATTTCGGAATAAGTTCATTGCGACTTTAACGTTGGAGTTAATCGGGTGTGTAAGTTTTTAATTTCGAATAATAATATAAAAGTAAAGTGCGTCGTTTTGATTATCGATCTTTGTTTGCTGTGTTATGTGTTTAATGTAGTGCAATTGAAAACTTGAAAGTGAGTAGGTACTATTGTTTTTTTTTTAATAAATACTCGTACTTGAAAAACATAAGTATACCTATGGATCATGGATCTAAGGAAGAAATCAAAGGGGATAGACGACAATATCAGCTTCTGTGGCAAGCTACTTCGCAAAAAGATTTCCTTTGGCTGCGAGCCAATATAACTCCTGAATGGTGATCGCGAAGTAGAACAAGAATTGGACCATCTCTGGTACTGTTTACTTTTGTAAATAAATCCTCGTTAAAAATTCATAATTTTCTTTTCTTTTATTAACTAGATTGAGTTGGATTTTGAAAGGCTATTTCCACAGAAAGGAACTAAGTTGTTCGGCAAATGGCCCGAATTTTTAAAAGAAGTAATCGCTATTTTCAGAAGAGATACAAAAGATCAACAAAATAAGAAACTATTGTCAATATTAGAGACGGATTTAATAGATGGTCAGAATATTGTTTATATTTTACAGAAAACTAACGCATATAACGCATTTTACTTTATTATTTTCATAATAAAGTATTGTGATCGACCTGAAATTTCAAAAAAATTTCCTACCCTGAAATTTTGTGTTTTCACGCTTTCTTAAGAATAGTATAAGATAGATGCTAAAAAATTTTACCAGACGGAGGCCCAATAGAACCCTAGCAGCGAAAAATTTGGTGATGTGGGTATAGAGGGTGAGGGTGAAAAGGAAAAGGTTCCGATGTTTATATCTTAAGAACCTGTAATGATAAAAAGCTGAAACTTGGTATTTAGATAGAGCTTTAGTAGTGGCATTTTGGAAAAACATAATTTTTTATAAGGGTAGTATGGTACGGGGATGGGGTTTTTTTCCTAACTATGGAACGGCTTATGCTAGAAAGTTGAAACTCGGTGTGTATATGTAAACCAACTAGAAAAGTAGTTTGGATTAAGACAAATTTCGAATATCCATTGGCGTTCGGAAGTGGGGGCTAAAAAAATGTTCAGTCAAAATAGAATGCATATATTTTCATGATTTTCGTCATATCTACTAAGTCTTCAAACATATTGAATTCACTTTTATTCTACGGATTTTTCATATGAATATCTAGAAGAGTTTTTTTGAAAATTGACCACTAAGGGGGTGTAACGTGACTGTGTACTTTTCATAAATTATTCCATATCTCTCAGATCTGATCAGATATCGAATATCATTTCACTTCCACGGACTTGTTTAATAATCATCTCTTTTTAAGTTTTTTGCTTTTTCAACCCCCAGACCGCTTGCCGGCATATGACCCAATTATGGTATTCATATATTACGCCCTATTTTAACAGCTTTCGAACTTTTTGTCAGTTTTTCAGTCACATAGTAACCTACACCGCATCTTAGAATTGAACGCGTTCCGAACTTCTGCCGGAAAAATAATAAACTTGCGCCCAGACCATTGGCACATTTTTTATCTTTATAGTTGCCAAGGATTATTTAAGTTGTATTCTTCTGCCATCAATACTTCCCCCACAAACTATTAAAGATCCAAAACGTGGTGGACACTGGAAGCCGTCAATAGCTGATTGCCAATCTGCATTAGTATCACATGTAGTGGTGAGTATAATGATGCTAATTATTTACATCATTTGTTCGGCTAATTGATTTATATGTACTTTCAGGACAATTCGCATACTCTGGCATTAATCAATAAAAAAAAGGAAGACTGCTTGAACAATAATATAGTATACAATAAAGTTGCAACCTTTCATTATTGCAATTGGTTCAACTGTTACATCAATAGTAAATTACACTATATTTTTAATGATATAACATGTAATGTAGTTACATTTTTAAAAGCTCTGTCAATTTTATTTCAACTGCATCAAGTCTAAAATCTTGAATACTCAGTAGAATGTAGAAAATTTTAGCTTTTTTTTAAATTTTTTTTAAGATTTGCCATATTCGAGTCAGCCATCAAATGATTTAATTATATTACTTTCGGAACTTCATGCTTAAGAAGAATTTAGGACATATGTCTGATAAAGTACATGTTGTAAATTTAAAACCACCATTTTGTGAAAGAAATAAAAATGTTTAGGTACTATTAAGTTAATTGGAATAAATTATTTGTTTGAAAATTTAACCTTTTGTATGCATTCATGAAGAAGATCCACACATCTTTCAGTGTATTTTATGAAATAGAATCGATACATCAAAGTACATAAAATGTAGTAATATCAAAACAAAAAAAAAATCTGCCAACAGTCTGTGCGCAACCTAACTATTTTTCCGGCAAAAGTTCAGAACGCGTTCAATTCGGGGATGCGGTGTATGTTACTATGTGACTAAAAACCTAACAAAAAGTTCGGGAAGCGGTTAGAAAAGGGTGTAACATATGAATTAAATAATTGGGTCATATTCCGGGATGTGGTCTAGAGGTTGAAAAAAACAAAACTTAAAAATAGGTGATTATTAAACAAGCCTGGCGAAGTGAAAAGATATTCGATATCTGATCAGACCTGAGAGATATGGTGGAATTCATGAAAAAGTATACAACCACTTTACATCCTCTTAAGGGTCGATTTCAAAAAAATCTTGAAAACATATTCTAGGTATTTCTATGAAGAATCCGTAGAATAAAAATGAATTCAATATTTCGAAAGACCTAGTAGATATGACGAAAATCGTGAAAATAAATGCATTTTATGTTAACTGATATTTTTCGAATTTTTTTTTATCAGAATTACTTTTCTAGTTAATTTACATATACGTACCGAGTTTCAACTTCCTAGCATAAGCCGTTCTAAAGTTAGGAGAAACACCCCCCACCACCGTACTATACTACCCCTAAAAAAAAATTTATATTTCCACCATGCCACTACTATAGCTCTATCTACTAAATACCAAGTTCCAGCTTCCTATCATTATAGACTCTTAAGATATAAGCATCGGAACTTTTTCTTTCTCTCCCTTCTCCACCCTCACCCTTCCTCACCCTCACCCTTCCCCACCCTCACCCTCTTCACCCACACCCCCAAACTTTTTTTCTACTTCTGGTAAAAATTTGAAGCATCCATCTTACACTGTTATTGAGATATGAAACGTGTTATTTTTGAAAAATTCTTATCCCTTCCACTTACATACTCCCCCGCCCCCTTCAACTTATCTTTGAGCAATCTTTATTTATCAAGCTTTATATCCAAACCGAATTTTGTTTTTCTAGTGCCACTGGTTTGGGAGATATCGTAATGTTGAGTATTTCAACCCCCACCCCCGTACGCCACCACCCCAACCCAAAAATTTTGTTTCAATCTTCGCCCACCTTCTCCCTCACACCCCCACCCCTGAAAATAATGTCAATTCAAGGGGTCTACCCAGTCTATTCCTAGAAAAAAATTTAATTTAATAGCTCCACTGGTTTGGGAGCTACAAGCCTTCAAAGGATTTTGGGCGGACGGCGGACAGACAGAGTGAAAATTTTTATTGCTTTTTTCGTGTCTACTAGTCATGAAATGTACACAAACAAATTTTGAGGGCAGCAAATTTTTTTTTTTGAAAATCAATAACAATACTGTATTATAAATAATAAAGTCAAATATATTCACTCGCAAATTAGATGAAATATCATAATGTGCTTACTTATTGTAGCGAACCCACCTAAACCATTTTACAAAAATCAGCTACTTTAATAGGTAATAACTTCGAACAATGGCCTAATAACCGACGGTGAATAATCTATTTTAAATAGACGAATATTTTATAAAAACATCAATTTGCATTAAATGCTTTACCATCCCTTATACCATACCATAACATAGACCTCGTCCCGGAGTATGACATGATCCAATTTTGTAATTCATAAATGTTATATGTGGCAGCAAAGAAAGTATTCTAGCGCGACACCATTTAAACCTCTTTCCGATTTTTTTTTAGGTTTTCAGTCACACAATAACTTATACCTCGTAGCAGAGTTCTGGGCTTCTACCCAAAAAAATAAAATTGCACCCAGATTGTTGGGAGATTTTTCAGCTATTGTTATTTTCACTAGCTACAAACAGCGTGAAAATCGGCTCACTATATGTGAGAACCAACTCGCAATCACTTGCTTACAGAAACATTGTTCTCACGTGTTTCCAACATTATTCCAGTGTATGACGTCAATTACGCTGATTTCTCATTAGGTGAGGATACAGACACAAAATTGCATGAGTTCGTTCTCACTATGACGTTTTGGTGGGAAATTTCTCACTCATGTGTTACAGAACTGAGCTACTGATCAGATATCGAATATCTTTTCACTTCCCCAGGCTTGTTTAATAATCACCTATTTTTAAGTTTCGTTTTTTTCAACCTCTAGACCGCATCCCGGAATATGACCCAATTAATAATTCATATGTTACACCCTTTTCTAACCGCTTCCAGAACTTTTTGTTAGGTTTTCAGTCACATAGTAATATTTATTTATTTATTTATTTATTCAAATAAAGGTTTACAGTTTTTAAAAAAATCTGCCAACAGTCTGGGCGCAACTGTATTATTTTTCCGGCAGAAGTTCAGAACGCGTTCAATTCGGAGATGCGATGTATGTTACTATGTGACTGAACGCCAACGAATATTCAAATTTTTTTTTATCAGAATTACTTTTCTAGTTAATTTACATATACGTACCGAGTTTCAACTTCTTAGCATAAGCCGTTCTAAAGTTAGGAAAAACACCCCCACCACCGTACCATACTACCCCTAAAAAATTTTTTATTTTTCCACCATGCCACTACTATAGCTCTATCTAAATACCAAATTTCAGTTTCCTATCATTATAGATTCTTAAGATATAAGCATCGAAACTTTTTCTTTCTCACCCTTCCCCACCCTCACCCTCTACACCCACACCCCCAAACTTTTTTTCCCTACTAGGGTTCTATTAGGCATTCTTCTGGTAAAAATTTGAAGCAACCATCTTACACTGTTATTGAGATATGAAACGTGTTGTTTTTGAAAAATTCTTATCCCCTCCACTTACGTACTCCCCCGCCCCCTTCAAAGATTTTACTGTAAGCAATCTTTATATATCAAGTTTTGTATCCAAACCGAATTTTGTTTTTCTGGTGCCACTGGTTTGGGAGATATTGTAATGTTAAGTATTTCAACCCCCACCCCCGTACGTCACTACCCCCACCCAAAAATTTTGTTTCAATCTGTTCTCCTAGTATAACTACAGATATTTGTTAAGTTTTAATTGCTTGCTATTAACGGTTTAGGAGATATGGATTTTAGAATGTGTCGATCTTGACTTTTTTGCGTTTCGGACGCATTGCTTCCCCCTCCACTCCCAGACCCCTTCACCCATATCTGTTTTCTTTTTTGCAAATGGGTCCATTATCAAAGCTCTATAGAAATTCTAAGTTTCAGCCTCCTAACACAAGCGGTTCCTGAGATCTAGAAACCTAAATTTTTCGTCTAAAACGCTTACCCCGCCTTCCCCCTTACACCTCCTCCCCTGAAAATAATGTCAATTCAAGGGGTCCACCAAGTCTATTCTTAGAAAAAATTTTAATTTAATAGCTCCACTGGTTTGAGAGCTACGAGCCTTCAAAGATTTTGGGGCGGTCGAAGTACGGCGTACGGCGTACGGGGTACGGGGTACGGCGTACAGACGGAGTGAAAATTTTTATTGCTTTTTTCGCGTCTACTAGTCATGAAACGTGGACAAAAAAATTTTGAGGGCAGCAAATTTTTTTTTTTTTTAAATCGATAACAATACTGTATTATAAATAATACAGTAAAAAACCAAACAAAACCTATTAGGGAAAGTCAATCCAAATTCCATAAACAAGAAAAAGACAAGCAAAGTAAAAAGAAATAACAATTCAAGAAATGGAAAAGAAAAATTACTTATAAAAAAAGAGTGAAAAAAAAAAAAAAAAATTTTTTTTTTTAATTGAAAACTGAAAACTGAAAAGAGGCAAAAAGTAAAAACAACAATAAAATTTATTATAAAAATTTGGCATATTATTGAGAGGGAAGAGGATTCGGCGATACTTACAAAAGAGCTGTCAAAACCTGCGAACGAATGTCCACAATATCATAGCGTAGAATATCGATACTACCAAAATATTCATTGTGAGTTCTTTGAATGCGGATAATGGGAGACTTAAAAATAATATCCGTGTTATGGTTAGGAATACGGAAAACTATATTAGTTTCTTGTCGGTTTCCTCTATATCTAATAAATACATTCAGTTTGGATAACAAAATTGGTGAAACTATTTTAAAGGAGGCGATTTTGTGCAAAAAAAGTTCGTCAGCCAAGAATCTTCTGTGGTGGAGAGATAACATATGTACGTAAATGTTGTAATCTAGCTGGATAGTCAATTTGTTCGAGTTTAAATTTAAAATATAAAAGACGAGTGAACAGCTTTTGAACTTTTTCTAACTTATCTCTATAGACTTGGTATATTGGATTCCATATCACGCTTCCGTATTCTAGTAGGCTGCGAACAAGTATTACGTATAGATATATTAGAGTTTCCGATTTCTTGAATTTTTTGCTACACCTAAATATGAAACCCAACATCCGACTAGCTCGAGAAGTAAGATACGAAAAATGTGAATTAAAAGTAAGCTTGGGGTCATAAATAATACCTAAGTCCTTTTTTTCATAGGTCCGTGACAGATCAATTCCATCTAGTCTGTAATCGAAATAAATGGTCTCCCGCTTTCTGGAGAAGGACATAACCGAACACTTATTTACAATTAATTGCAACATATTATCATCGCACCAGCAAATGAGAAGCTCAATGTTTCTCTGTAAATTCACGCAATCTCTTACATTAGAAATGGATGAATAGAGCTTCATATCATCCGCAAAGAGAAGAGAGGGCGTTGTAAGTTGCTTTGAAACGTCATTTATAAAAATAGAAAAAATAATAGGACCGAGAATGGACCCTTGCGGGACACCAGATTTAGGTAAAATATCTCTGGACATAACACCATTGAGTACAACATTTTGAGTGCGATTAGTTAAGTATGAACCAAACCAGGCCACAAGGCTATCGTCCATCCCAAATATCTTCATATTTTTGAGAATTATACTATGTTGAATTTTATCAAAAGCTTTCTGGAAATCAGTGAATATTACATCCACTTGCTGAGACTTGTCCATCGAACTTGCAATAAAATCAGTAAATATTGATAAATTGGTAATAGTAGACTTTGCTGGCATGAATCCATGCTGGCTTTCAGCAATAAGAGGAGTTATAAATGGAATTAATGATATATAGATCACTCGCTCAAAGACAAGGGATAATGAATTCAATATTGAAATCGGTCTATAGTTCTGCACGTCTTCTGCATTCCCGCTTTTGAAAATTGGAACCGTAAAGGAACGTTTGAATAGTTGAGGGAATGTTCTTTCCTGTAGTGATTTATTGAAGATCAGAGATAGAGGCTCACTTAAAACATCAGAGCAATTTTTATAGAACACATTTGGTATTCCATCAGGTCCAGGTTTCTTACTTGGATCCAAATTATTAAGAGTTTTCTTTACTAATTCAGCTGTAATAAATGGCAATTCGATAGCAGAAGATGTTTGTGTTGTGCTATTATCATATAAAACATTACTACTATTACTATAATTACTCTCAAAATACTGCGCAAACAGGTTGCAGCAGTGCTTCGGAGAAGAAGCTATAGAATCATTTAGATGCATATTCTGGGGTAAATTATTATTAAGTTTTAGACTTTTAGAATACGAGTGAAAGAACTTCACATCTTTTTTAATATTGAGCTCAATGTTTTCAATATATCGTTCGTGGCATAGCTTAATTTCCTTTTTAGCAAGTGATCTGAAATATAAAAACGTTTTATAATGCTCAGTTGACTTAAATTTCTTATATAATTTATGTGCACTAAATTTTTCTTTCAATGCTTTAATCGCACGATGTGAGTACCAAGAAAGGGACTTATTTTCAGCGGAGGTCTTAAAAAGTGGAACCTGATCGTGGATTATTTCATAGAATAAATTATATAACTTCTCAACTGCATCATTAACATTCAGAGATGAAAATGATGATAAATTTTTGTTACTCAAAAACAGATTTATCATTTGATAGTTGGCACGTAAGAAGTTATATTTTGAATGCTCAAGGTTTCGTAAAAGTAAGGTGGGTTGTACGAGTAGCTCTACTTCAAGTGCTGGATGATGACTGTCAAGTGCAGATAGTGGATGAATAGAGTTGCTCACAGTAAGATTTGGTGGGACAAAACTAGACCAGACTAAATCTAGAAGCTTTAAATTTTGATTACAAACCATGTTGTATTGGTAGAGATTACAAGCAGAAGTGTTCATTATTAAAGATTCGGCTACAGTTCCACTAAAGGAAGTAGGAGATATAATTGGCGAGTTTGGGCTACCTGTAGAAGTCCAGGTTATGTTGGGGAGATTGAAATCGCCTAAATATACGATTTCTGACTGCAATGACAGCTTTTGATAAACAAATGAAAGATTATTGTAAACTAGTCGACAAACATCAGGTGAAGTTGTGGGGCTAATATAAAGACAGCATACGTATAGTATTTTATGATTTAACTTCAGAGATACCCAAAGTTCTTCGTTGTCTGTTTCCATCCACCGTTCACGTTTACAGCAGAACCTTTTATGCACAGCAATTAAGCAGCCACCACCATCTTTTTTTGTTGTCGTAGTTAAATCGCGATCCCTCCTAAATACATTATAACGAGGATCAAATAATTCTGAACTGTGAACACCATCATTAAGGAACGTTTCCGTAAAGCATACTATATCATAATTATTCTGTAAAACACTCAATTTTATATCCACCGTCTTCGAACGAACTCCCCTAACATTTTGATAGTATAAAGTAATTGGATTCATAATAATTGACCAAAAAGACGACCGACGCAAGTGTTAACAACTGTATAGTTTAAAACTATTTCAAAGAACTAAAGTCAGTTAGTGAATGAATACGAATAATCTTCGAACTCTCATCCCTTCTCAAAAGTAATTTGCCCCTAGAAATCCAAAGAAATTTGAAATTATTTTGATTCTTAAAAGTTTTTGCCTCTTTATATACATTTTTTAAACTAAATGGTAATGGTTCGCTTAGATAAATTTTCAAATTTGAGTCATTAGAAGTAGTTGCGCTAACATCCCCGATATGAAGTGGTCCATGTACTTTGTACGCCTTAAGTACACGATCTCTGATTGTGGAGTTCTTGAATTCAATACACAAGATTGGAGGTTTACTAGTAGTACTGTTACGCAAATTACGGCGATAAACCTTCTCGATATCGTCCGGACCAAGTGGTACATCCGACAGCTTTCCTTGAATTTTGGACACAATGTCAAGTGGGTTCTCGTTTACATCAAAAGGAGCGTTGAAAACAACTAGTGCCTTTGCATTAAGCTGTTGCTCAAAGTATCCATCACGATCGCGTAGAAGTTTGATTTCGTTTTTCAGAACTACATTTTCCTCCTCAAGGGCGTCTATGCGTCGAGTATTAGAAACAACATGCTCCCTTAGCTTACCCAAATCTGCCAGTTTTGCCGCGATAGTCTGTAGCGAGTTCCCGAAAATCGTGTTGTTACGTTGGAGAGCTGCTATTTCAGTAGTTAGGATTTTAAGAGAGGATACAAAATCAGATGTGTCCACCCTGTCATCTCCAGAATCGCCAACACGTATAGAGCTGTCCAAGTTTACACGACAGTCGGCGCAACTCCATGTAAGTTGCTTGCTTTTGATGCGGTCGAAAATTTCTGAGGTTATGTCGGCATACGTCGCGTGAAACACCTTCTTACATCCAGAGCACTCCGTTCCAGACCGAGTCCTTGATATTGATGTACGGCAAACGGCACAAGAAGCTACCATTATATTTTTGGATACTATAATGTTCAGATTATTAACTTTTTCTCTAAATAATGCAAGAGTGCTTGTTATGACTTTTCACTGCTTCTTCTTCTATACACCGCATCCCCGAATTGAACGCGTTCTGAACTTCTGCCGGAAAAATAATAAAGTTGCGCCGAGACTGTTGGCAGGTTTTTTATACTCTAGATGAAATCATATAGAGTATTATAAGTTTGATCCAGCCGAAAAATATGTAACGCATAGAACCAAGCCTCGGACGAAAAAAATTTGTATAATATTTTTTTTTTATTTGTGGCCAAAAACCTCAAATCCGCTTGACGTCCGTCCGTCCGTCTTTCTGTTGTCCGTTAGCACGATAACTCAAGAACGCCTTCACCTAGGCTCTTGAAATTTTGAATCTGGGTGATTGGTTGAATTTGTAAGGCTAAGTTTGTTAAAGGGCAAAATCGTCTTACTCCTTCGGGTAGCTGTCATACAAAGTGTCCTTAAAACACGTGTTCAAAAATATTGGTCGATAACTTCAGAAGAGCCTAACCTTGGTCTTTGAAATTTTGCATGTATTATTTTTCCAAGCTAACTGTATGATTATGAAGAAAATCCTAATAGTCTTTCGAGGGGCTGCCATACAAATATCCTGTAAAAATGACTTCACTCAATTTAAGAAACTCACTATAACTCAAGTAATCTTTTAGCTACGAATTCGGAATTTTATACAAACTAGTTTCGAGTAAAGACAAAGTTCAAGTTTACTAGTCAGCGAAATCCTTCAACTCCTTCTTCTACCTTCCATACAAAAATCCTTAAAACACTAGATCAAGAATATTGGCCGATATCTTCATAAGTATTTAAGCTACGACTTTGAAATTTTGTATGTGTTATTTTTCCAAGAGTTGGAGCTAACAGTATGATTATGAAGAAAATCCTAATAGTCCTTCGAGGGGCTGCCATACAAATATCCTGTAAAAATAACTTCACTTAATTTACGAAACTCACTATAACTCAAGTAATCGTTTAGCTATGAATTCAGAATTTTGAATAAATTAGTTTTGAGTGAAAACAAAGTTCGAGTTTACTAGTCAGCGAAATTCTGTTTCTCCTTCTGGTACCTTCCATACAAAAAATCCTTAAGGCACGTGTTCAACAATATTTTTCGATAACTTTTAAACGCTTCAAACTACAAATTTGAAATTTTGTACACATTAATTTTTAAATGGTTCCAAGGAAAAGGATGAATATGTAAGAAATCGAGTGAGTCCTTGCTCCGCCTTCCATATGAAAGTCCTTCAAAAAGAATATTTTTTTTCCAGTTCAAGATACGAAATTAAACAGTGAATATTGTCTTTTAGTTTTGAGTAGCAATTTAATGGGACTCCTTAATGAAGGACATACAACATGCACACACATAATACTTCTTCATCCCCAACTTCAATATATGGTACATCAGAGTTATTTATCATCTAGAGTATTATACGATTGGCTTGCAGCCGATCGTGACTGCAGTATGTTTTATATATATGTACGTTCACAAAAGTGCAACTTTGGTAGGAAAACTTATCACAAAGTTTTGTCGTTTAAAACTACAAAGACATTTGTATAAGAAAAAAGTTTTTGGAAGAAATTCAAGAAATTATTTTCTTAGGGAAAAAAATTTACTGGCAAAATATTTGGTTAATTTTTTGTCAATAGAAAGCGGTTGATTCTACCCTCTTTTATTCGTAACCAAAAATTTATAATTCAGTTACAATGAAATCCAGTTACAAGTTCTTAATAAAGACGTCACACCGACATCGCCTCAACTTAATATTTAAAAATCTGGATAAAACGACCAAAAAGACCAACGTTAAGGTTATCTAATTCGCAGAATGAAAAAAATTGATTTGTTGGACTTGATTCATTTTTTTTATGTCAAAACGATACAAAATATAACAAAATACGCATAGAAATAAAAATAGAAATATATGTTTTGAAGAATTTAATTGAAAATTAGACATCATAATCTTACCCTACTCCAATTTTAAGTAAAAAATACAACATTACGAAATTCCTACCAGCTATACAATCCACGGCTAGTCTATTTTTATGATGTACTTGAAGAGATTGACTCCTTATCGAATCTTAATGCACCATTAACAATTCTTCCGCCAGTAGTGTCTTTGGTGGTAACGTAAGACATTTCGATTTGTTGATGGTTTAGCTCGAAATCAGAGAGCCAAAAGACTAAAAGGTGGAAATAGCATGACCGAAAGCCATTTGCTATATCCTATTCTCGAAGCTATTTTCAAGAATGCTATTTCACATTTCCTCCCTCACTCAATTGGACGCAGCTAAGGAAGCTGTTGAATTCCCACAAAATCGACCGTTCAGTTGTAAGTTATCGTCAGCATCTACGTGCTGTGTATTGTCTGTCTGTCGGTGATGATGCCTCTGTAATACTCCTCGGTTGAACATAAATACCATGCCAAAGGATGGGGCGGCTATCAAGGCTGGAATAGTACAAAGATCTACTCGCAGACGTCAATCAGCGGTAGTTGTGTCAACTTTCAAGAAACATGAATAACGCTCTTCCTATTCCATCTTTTGTGTTTCTTGGCTTGTCGCGTTCCCTTCCATGTGCGCTGTGCTTTCACAAATGTTGACTCGACATATGTACATATGCAAACGCTCCATTGATCTAAAATTACATGTCAACTTGTCAACCTGCTGCCGCCATCGACTCCGCCACAATTCTATTATTCAAATTTAAAACAGATCAGTGCAAGCAAAAATTTTTTATGGAAAATTTTTGCAAGCGATCACAAAACGTCTATTCAATAGAGTCTAATTGAAAATGAAGAAATCATTTAGCGAATTTAATTCAGTTTCATCTCAATCAAGACAATCTCAAGACTCTTATCCCCTCGAGACATTTCACTCTGCGCTGTTTTTTTGATGTCATCAAAAATGGCATAACATCTTTGGCTTGCGTATCGTTAGAGAAAATTCTTTGGTTTTTTGGATTAGATAGCCCAGATCCGAACACGCTTAGCAGATGGCTAACATATTTTTGGCAAGCGTTCCAAAAAACTGTAAGATGCGTGTGGTCTTAACACGTTTTCTTAGACATGTGTTTACACTATTGCTTTTAACTTTAAAAGGATAGCCACAAGAAATTTTTCGATTTTTTGTAATTTCACTATTTAACACAAATCAGGAATTTGTTCAAACTACCGAGCAGTGTGACCGTTTTGATATTTCTCAGGGTAGCAAATTAGGGTGGAAATTCTTGGCTTGGGTAGCAAAAATATTTTTTAATACTACTTTAAAGTAAATGGAACAGTTACGTCATTACATGCTTATCTGTTACTTATAACACTGTATATCCACTACAAATTTAAAATGTTTAAAGACAAAATAATATTTTAAAGCGTGTAATTCAAAATTCACACAAAATGCAGATTTTGCCCTTCGACTATTTTTTTGATTTTAAAGTTTTGGTATCCCTGGATTCGTCTCGTCTCGGGATACAATTTTAAAACTAAATTGAGCTTACATATGCACATACTTACTAAAAAGCAGTCCTTTGCATTTAAAACTTAATTTTTAAAAACCCAGTTAATGGCAAAACCAGCCATGTTTCTTTGAGTTTGGTTTCGAAAGTTGACCAATTTTATCAGTTCCAAAACCAGCCATATTTTTACTTAACGTAATGACACTTGTTTGGGTGCAAAACCAGACATATATTTTCTTATTTTTCTTTATACAACACTGTTTTAGACTATTGTAATACACATTTTACTTTATTATTTTAATAATACAGTATTTTTTACAGTTTGGTAATGGTTTAATAGTATCCTTGAATCTTATAAAATCGAACAGCTCATAGTTAATATAACCTTGCACAATCATTGATTTGAGTTTTTCCGTTGTACGTTTGTGCTTCAAGGCTGTGAGGAGAAGAAAAATGTTGAATCCCGCTGTTGGTGGGACTCGATGTCGCGCCTTTAGCTTCGAGCTTAATATATCCTAGCGAACAACCAAAAATTCGCGATAACGAAATTGATTTCAACATCACCTATAAAGCGATAATGAAATTGATTTCAACATCACCTATAAAGAATAATCCTAAGCAATACCACTGGATGTAAGGGTGTTTCGGATAGTAGGCATGATAAACTCATTGACGAGTCTATGGCATCCGATGACGAAAGAGCTCCTTCATACCTAGCTCAACACAGTCTTATAAAAACTGGCCTATCCACTGAAGGTGTTAAGGACCAGCGACCAATCAACAGTTCGGGATTTCGTGCGTTCACTCCACTGACGCCGGAAAACAACAAACATTTAATCAAATTTTATTCCATTAAAAAAAAAAAATATTTTGTGCGATTTTTTATTTTTAAAAAAAGCATGTGGATATTTTGCCTAGAAGCTGCATAATCAATTATTGCCATTTTGCCACAATTTTGTTGAAACAAATATAGCTGGTCTTGCAACTGGACGGACTCATTTGATAGTCAAAGTATGTATTATCTATATTTTTGGCGTTATTACGGCTAATTTTACCAGGGTAGCAAATTTAGTCATGTAGTAACATAGTAGTAAAAAATTGTCGATACATAGTAGCATTTTGCTACCATCGTAGCACTTGTGGTCACACTGCTACCGAGTTCAATTGCCGACAAATTGGCCAAAAAATTTTTTTCTTTTTTCAAATTTTATAATTTGTTACACAAAAGCATTAAGCCAAAGTTTTAAATTTACGTCAGACTGAAAATTTGCAAAAGTAATTTGTCATCTGAGTTGAAAATATGTATAATAGTTCAAAAACGACTCAGATAAATTTTGGCATTTCGATTACTAAAATAGCGAAGGTATGCTATGAAATTAATTAAATCCAGTTCCCGTTACTACCTACAATTATATGCAATCAATCAAGAACAGTTTCTCGAATGATATATCATCAAGTCCATGGGAAATGATATGGGAAAATAAAATCGTTATTAAACAAAAGGTTTTCTCGGTCTATGACGAAAATCAAAGACGTCATATAGTCCCCTTTCAAAAATTGTGACATTCATTTGACACCTAGTAACAGTAGTTCATTATTTCAAAATTTATTTAATTTGTGTTATTCATTTGAAAATCCCAAGAAGAAACAATTAATCATTTTTAATACTAAATAAACAAATTTTGAAAATTCTTTTTTATTAAGTATTCTTTTGAATTTTAAGGAAACTTAATTTTTTAATAGATATTTATTTCTATTTTATTTTGTAATTATGTTTTAGTAGAAAAGAATTGTGCTCGAATTGAAATTCTCCAAAATATTGTAAGCTACATAGGTATTAATTTGTAAAAGTAATAAATCCAACAAAAAAAAATTCTGTGCGAAACAATCAAGAGCTACAATTAAAATATTCGAAAATCCATGTCACTTGAACAGTTAATGTCAGAAAGTTCAAATTTTGTGGTAGTCTTAACGAATACTAAGAGCTTAGACTTGTTGTAGTGGTGATGATTGTTGCATGGTGATGGTGTAAAGAGGAGATACAAACTTTGGATTACAATATCCTTCAAACCAATTTAAGCAGGATGATAAAATTTGGTTTCTGTTTATAAAGGGTTATAAATTGAGTCTACTCCTTATAAATTGAATGAGAGATGGATCATCGAAGTGGGAGAAAGCCATTTCTTAAGAAATTCAATTTGTCTGTGGGTTTTACAATATTTTCACGTATAGTATTGTGTATAGTGTAAGAACCGATTTAAATATATTCTGATATTGAACGCATTTATGCGTCAAAGCATCGGACGCATATTTTTCAGCCACGCTTTTCAATTTCAAGTTTACAGCTGCAACGCCATTTACTGTCAAGTAAATAAGTTTACAATTTTTATACTCTAGATGAACATATAGGGTATTATAAGTTTAATCCAGCCCGAAAAGTTTGTAACGCATAGAACCGAGCCTCGGACGAAAAAAAGTTGTATAATATTTTGTGTTTATTTTTGGCCAAAACCCCCAAATCCGTTTGCTGTCCGTCCGTCCGTCCGTCCGTCCGTTAGCACGATAACTCAAGAACGCGTTGACCTAGGAAGTTGAAATTTTGTCACAGCTTGTAAAATGGAAAAAGTAAGGCTAAGTTCGTTAATGGGCGATATTCCTCCAACCCTTCGGGTACCTCTCATACAAGAGTCCTTGAAACACGTTTTCCCAGTTATTGCTCGAATACTTCAAGTTAGGAACTTGAAATTTTGCATACGTATGGTTT
The DNA here is from genome assembly GCA_949128065.1 of Beris chalybata. Classification (NCBI taxonomy): domain Eukaryota; kingdom Metazoa; phylum Arthropoda; class Insecta; order Diptera; family Stratiomyidae; genus Beris; species Beris chalybata. The sequence goes on from OX421894.1 coordinate 114,472,411, forward strand.
AAAATGTTTGAATTGAATGTTCCGAATATGATGCAAATCGAATGAGTCCTTCGTGTAGCAGCCTAGAAAAGTCCTTCAAAAATGTATGCTTTTTACTGAATTCACTAAAACTCCAGAACGAGTTAGAGCAGGAATTTAAAATTTTACAGGAATTAGTTTTATATCAAAACCAAGACGGAGTTCATTAATTAGCGCCATCCGTTGACTCCTTCGGGTAGCTGTCATACAAAAGTCCTTAATAAACATATTCACCAATATTGCAGGATAAGTTTAGAAAGTTTTAATTTACGACTTTTTTAATTTTACAAACATTCATTTTATAATGGTCGCAGCTGAAACTATCAATATGAAAAATATCTCATGAGTCCTTCATGTAGTTGCCATACAAAAATTCTGTAAAATGCCCTAACTTACTTTATGGAACTCACTATAAATCGAAAAATCGACCACTATACAAAAGTTTCTACCTGTAAGTAAAAGGTCATGTAATAATTGCTTGTGCTCTCCTCATTCTTTTGATATATTTCCAACTAAAATATAAATCGGAGTTCAGTATTTCATCTAGAGTATCATACGATTAGCTTGCAGCCGATCGTGACTGCGTTATGTTTGAATAGTATAATTGTTTCATAATCAAAAGAGACTTGACACAGTCAATCAAAAAATCAAATAGCCAAAATTTTCATAATAAGCATTGAATGAAACTCAAAATGACAGAAACGTTATAGCAATTTAATTGTGCAGCACAGAAAAAACCTGAAGAATGTTCGACGTGTGATGCAGACGCATCCTGTCGCTTATAGGTATGTACTAAAATCTGATTGGTTGATTGTTGCATCCGACGCACTGAAGCAGCATTGCGACGACAATGGAAGTCCACCTTTAAGGAACTGTTTAGGTTTCACGAGATCGAATGAGTTTTTCTTCAATGGGCTTTATATATAAAAATTCATTTCAGGATTTTACGATATTCAAATGCTAGGAGGGTCTATCTTAGGTCTAAAGATATATCGAATTCGTTTTTACTTTAACTGGATTTCTATACTATGAGAATCAAAAGTCATGGCACACTTCAAAACTTTACTTTTGATCGTACATATTTGTATAACGCTAAATAATAATAACGTTATAGAAAAAAGTTTTTTTTATCTCAAATTAAAGTTTTATTCATCACAAATAAAGTATAGTAAATTCATAGAAGTATACACAATAGTTACCATTTTATAAGTAAAAACATAACGCAGTCACGATCGGCTGCAAGCCAATCGTATGATACTCTAGATGAAATACTGAACTCCGATTTATATTTTAGTTGAAAATATATCAAAAGAAGGAGGAGTGCTCAAGCAATTGTTACATGACCTTTTACTTACAGGTAGAAACTGTTGTATAGTGGCTACTCGACTTTTTGATTTATAGTGAGTTAGATAAGATAGGACATTTTACAGAATTTTTGTATGGCAACTACATGAAGGACTTATGGGATATTTTTCATATTAATAGTTTCAGCTGCGACTATTATAAAACTTATGTGTATAAAATTTCAAAGTCATAACTTAAAGCGTTCCAAAGTTAGCGTTCAATATTGGGGTGAACGTGTTTATTAAGGACTTTTGTATGACAGCTACCCGAAGGAGTCAACAGATGGCGCTAATTAATGAACTCCGTCTTGGTTTTGGTATAAAACTAATTCCTGTAAAATTTTAAATTCCTGCTTTTACCCGTTATGGAGTTAAAGTGGATTCAGTAACAAGTATACATTTTTGAATGACTTTTCGAGGCTGCTACACGAAGGACTCATTCGGTTTGCATCATATTCGGAACTTTCGATTCAAACATTGTAAATCTTAAGTATGCAAAATTTCAAGTTCCTAACTTGAAGCATTCGAGCAATAATTGTGAAAACGTGTTTTAAGGACTCTTGTATGGGAGGTACCAGAAGGAGTGCAAGGATATTGCCCATTAACGAACTTAGCCATACTTTTTCTATTTTACAAGTTGTGACAAAGTTTCAACTTTCTAGGTCAACGCGTTCTTGATTTATCGTGCTAACGGACGGACGGACGGACAGCAAACGGATTTGGGGGTTTTGGCCAAAAATAAACACAAAATATTATACAACTTTTTTTCGTCCGAGGCTCGGTTCTATGCGTTACAAACTTTTCGGGCTGGATTAAACTTATAACACTCTATATGTTCATCTAGAGTATAAACATGCTAAAGGTGCTATTTTTATGAATCAAAAGTAATGGCACACTTGTACTTAACAGCTAAAAAAACAACTTTGCCTCAAATTAATATTTGGCCTGAGATCCTTTCGCTTTTTTCACAGCTTGCAGACGTCTCGGCATGGATTCTACAAGCTTCTTTGTTACATCTGGCGGTATAGCTGCCCATTCTTCCAACAAGGCGTTCTTTAAATCTTGTTTGTTCGAAATTGGCCTTTGGTACTCGCTTGTCCAAAATATCCTACAAATTCTCTATGGGATTGAGGTCTGGAGACTGAGGAGGGCGCTCAAGTTGCTTTGGTGTCCGGTACAAAAGCCATTCTTTAACCAAGCGAGAGGTATGTTTGGGGTCGTTATCCTGTTGAAAGACCCACTTTAAAGGTAACTGCAATTTGGTAGCACTTGGAGCCAAATTTCGTTGTAAAATGGCGAGATACTGTTCTTTTTTCATTGTACTATCAATGGAGACCAGATTCCCAACTCCCGAGGCAGCAAAACACCCCCATACCATGACCGGCCCTCCTGCATGCTTTACTGTCGATGTGATGTTCTTTTCTGCGTATTCGGAATTTTTAGTTCGCCATATTTTGGGAGTTTTTTTAGTGCCGAAAATCTCAAATTTGCTTTCATCGGTGAAAAGGGCAGTTCTCCAGAACTCGATTCCATAGTTAAAGTACTTATTTGCATATTTCCGCCGCTTCCGTTTGTTTGTGTTTGATATGAATGGTTTCTTCCTTGGTGCTCGCCCATTTGCATTCAGTATCCCTCCTAGGACTTGCCTTCCTGCCATAAATGTAAGATCATTTTCCTTGTCTTTAATTGAGTTTCACTCCTTATTTTGCGATACTTCGTTTAATACTGACCACAATTCCAATACTTCAGACACAATCACAAATTCACTGCTGAAAATACCGCTAGGTTTAATGCCGCATCAGCAAGCTGTGAGAAAAACCAAAGGGTCTCAGACCAAATATTAATTTGATGCAAAGTTGTTTTTTTAGCTGTTAAACAAGTGTGTCATTACTTTTGATTCATAAAAATAGCACCGTTAGCATGTTTTTATTTATAAAACGGTAACTACTGTGTATACTTCTATGAATTTACTATACCTTATTTGTGATGAATAAAACTTTAATTTGAGATAAAAAACTTTTTTCTATAACTTAAGCTTGTAGCACACTATACCGTCACGGCACGTCACAGCACTTACGGCGACGTACGGCGCTAGATGATGCCCCCGCACATTATACCGACGGTCACCGGCACGATACCTCTAGTGACGTACCGGTCATTCTGTCAGTACATCTTCAAATTAAAGCTAAAATTAAAAAATGGAGCCTCCCATATATTTTCTTTTCTTTTTGTGTTGTGATAATTGTTGTCACTCCCATCATATAATTCTGGGTAATTTTTTACCAATGAAATTAAATTTTCCTCATCCATTGCACTTCACTGTACAGCATTCAACGACAAACGAACAAATGTTTTTTGTATACCGAAATATGGAACCTCGCACACTAGTCCAACACGATACAGCACGGCACAATGGGAGATTTGCCGGATAGGATTGTTGCGCGAAGACTCCGACCGACAATTGCTGTATAGCGTCATGTCGTGACGTGCCGTGCTGTATAAGTGTGCGGACTTCAATACAAGTGCATGCATTTGATTCTCTCCGAATTTTGTCGGTCCGTGCTGTGACGAGACGTGCCGGTATAGTGTGCTACAAGCTTTAGCGTTATACAAATATGTACGATCAAAAGTAAAATTTTGAAGTGTGCCATGACTTTTCACCCCTAAAGGGTTATGTCAGAATTAAGCGCGTTCCGACCTTATATCCAAAAAAGGAGGTAATAACCCGAACAACCATTTGCGCCCACTTTAAAACTGTGCACAGATTCTGTGCGCGAATGCGTACGTGGAAACAAGGCCTTTACGCAAATCTTGAAGAATAAAGAGCACGTGCGCATATGTACACATTGTGCATAACATTAGCACGTACGCATGAGTACACATTGTGCATAACATGCGAGAATAGCCTAGCCTGGCTTCGGTCATTTCGATGCGTCTTTAGCACGTGCGCATGTGAACACATTGTTCATGACATGCAAGAGTCAGTACGCCTGCATAAAAAAACTTTCAAGAATAAAAGACGATCGCGTTACGTCATTGCTTTGGCTTGGAAGAGCCAGATTTGGGAAAGAACCATGTCATGGAATTTTGCATTGTTTAATTGAATCTTGAGTGAAGGTAACATATGTAATGTATGTATAGTAAGTGCGCGCTTCAATCAAAAAAAGTTGGAAGTGAAAAATTATAAAAAGAGGTAAGTTTATTAAAATATTAATTTAATATTTGTTAATTAAATATTTGTTGCGGGGTTGCCTGTTCTTAAATTCATAATTTGTATATTGAGCGTATTGTCTTGTAAGACGAAAAAATAGATATCAATTCTGTGGTAAAAAGCAATAAAATGTCATGCAGAAAATTTTTTTTTTTCCAGTACCATTTTTAGAACAAGTTTCCATTACTTTGTAGATTCTTATATTATATGATATGAGCCGTTGTATTTGAAAGTGGAATAAGTCCATTTTTTCATACATTGGAATATTCAAGGTTTTACGTTTGAAATAATTTAAAAATATTGGGATAATTTAATATAATTCGAGTGATGTATTAACACTATAAACCTGTTAAAATTATTACGCAATAATAATTGTAAAAATTGTTGAAGAAAATAAACGATTTTTTTAGGTCCTAATGGACTTATTTCACTTTCAAAAATAACAATTTATAAGAAATAAACGCAAAAATGAACATAAGTCCATATTTTTATTGGTATTGACTTTATTAAAATTGAAATTTTAATGTAAAAAACAATAATTAAAAATCCAATTTTTATTTTGTCCGATGGACTTATTCCATTTTCAAAAAAGACGGCTCATATATTATTATTGTGTTGTTCTACTATCTGTACTATTTCTTTTATCACTTTATCAATTTCGATATACATTTCTGGGTAATTCTAATCGTATGTATATAGGTATAATCGTATAATGGAACTTAATAATGCGAATTCCATTGAAAAAAGTAAGGACGATAATATTTTAGATTACCCCCGATTAAAACGCCAAAAGCAGGAACAAAATAAGGAAATATTTGAAGCTATACAAATTAATAATTTTACAATAGAAAATTAACTAAAGAAAAAACAATTGTAAGATTTAAAAAAAACCCTTGTTGTAGTAAACGATATTATTCATATTTGCGGATATGAGTTTGAAAAAAGAAAGGAAGATTTTTTTGACACTCCAATATCTTTCAGTCAATTAGATATATACAGATGTTCTAGAATTGAAAGTGGGAAAAAATATATGCAATAACAGAGGTAGACAAAAAACTATTTGGAATGAAAGAAAATGATATTCATTTAATATTTCTCCCTTTAATTCATTGTTAATTATAATATTTTTTATGTTTTGATAATTTTTATATGATACATTGAAGATGTTTTTACTTGTAGAGACTGTTGAAAACGGAGTCAAAACTGTTTCAACCGCACCTTCGAATTGGTATTTGGACCAAAAAGAATATAGGTAATATAGCATTGCCCAAATAAAGAAACTTTTTTAACGCTCATTACCTTATTTCACTTAGCGGAAAATGCAGAAGCTCGCAAAAAAGTCTGCAAAAAGGGTAATTAAAATATAAAATATAATATTAACTTTAAAACACATTTCTATTTTTATTTCTATTTGTTTTTTTTTTTTTTTTAAATTTTGTTTTGTATTTTGTAAGAAAGGAATATCATTTAGTGCTTTAAATTTAACTTTAAAAAAATTATTTATTTGTTTTATAATTTTGCCTTTTTACTAGCTACCTGTAGTTGAAAAAGTCAAGAAGATGAATTTCCATTAAATGGCCTTGTTAAATGTGTACAGTAAATGCTGCACTCATTCGGCATACTCATTCAATAGTTTTGCGTTTTACTTCTTACTGGCACATGGCGTTTACTTGTTCTGTGCACATTACTGCACACACACTGCTTTTCGAATATTAACGGTAAGCGTCGCACTATTTCGCCGCATTCAAGCCTTACTTTCGCGTCTAACACATTACTGGCAAATATTACTTACATGTGTAGCACCCTTTTGTCCAACTCAGTCATACACTAATGTGTACGACTCATATGCGTCAAGGCGTTTTATTCACAGCGTCGTTAATTGCGCCAAGCACGAGTCAGTCGCCATCATGCGCAATTTTTTTGCACAAGTGGACACATCGTGGACATTTTATGTGCACAAAACTCTAAATGGTTGTTCGGGAAAAGGTTATTGTAAAGAGAACTTCCATACAAACGTCAGAAAAATCAGAAGGATACCTCAATGGAACGTTACAAAGGAACGGTAGGTGTAGATATTTGGCACCTATACTCGTCCATATGTCTTTACCTACAATGGAATAAAAGCAGATACAGATCCAGATAATCCAAAATTTTAATTGGTTTTTTATCTGACGATTGACTGGGTTTTCCAACCTAGTGGTTTCTATATTTTTCATTTGTCCACAAGACATCAAAAAAGCTGCAAAAATGGCTAGCCTCTACACTATAGTATATCATAGTTCGCTGAGTCTAATTTCCCGAAAATTCATCAAGTAAACAAAACAAGCCTCCATCTGGTATTTTCACAATAATTCAATATTAAATTTTAATTAAATTCGAATTTTTAAAATTAATTGCATGTCGATGTTCGCGACGCCCTAAGCAATTTGGAATTGATAATAATTGAGTATCTCAACCGCATCAATGTGCTAATTAAACGCACGAAAAAGTCCCAGTTCACAGTTCGGCGATACTTGCCGAAAACTTTTCACAACAAATTCACATAAATTTCGGGCTTGGAATTGGTATCGCAGTACACAAATGAGTGGTTTTCCGAAAGGTTGTAATTGAAATAGGGTAAAGAACCCAGATGCGAGCCCTACGCCAGTTCCGAGCCACCCTTAGTTATTCCACAAATAGCTAAGGATTCGTGACATTTTTTCCTTCACTATAATTTTTAGAAATCACTTTCAACTGTTCTTAGTGGTTCAGCTATAGGCATCGTGTGAAATATTTTCAATTGTTGTCAGAATTCGTAAAGAACAGACAATGCATTATTCTATATATTTTTGTATACGAAGTGTGTTTACTATACTAAAGTGAAAAAATATTCACTTGTTTTAGAATAAAGGTAAATAAATATGCCAAAACCGAATTATACACAGGAGCAATTGCAGGTTGCTTTAGAGGAAATAAGGAAAGGTTCAACAATTCGTTCTATAGCTCAGAAATATGGGATTTCGCGTGGTACAATACAAAACCGTTTGCATAATCGAACGAATAAACCAATAATGAACTCCGATTTATATTTCAGTTGGGAATGTATCAAAATAATAAGGAATGCACGGACGAGTAAAATTATTTAGTTACAGGTAGAAACTATTGCAGTTCTAGTGAGTTCCATAAATTAAGTTAGGATATTTTACAGAATTTTGGTAAAGTCCATCAAAACTCCATCAAAAATCGCCAAAAAAGGCCAATTTTGTGACCTTACCATCGCCGATTCTTTTGAAAAAATTTTTCCTTCAAGAACTGGTGAAAACAGAATATGATTTCAATTTTTTTTCCATCTCATTTTTATACTCTAGATGAACATATAGAGTATTATAAGTTTAATCCAGCCCGAAAAGTTTGTAACGCATAGAACCGAGCCTCGGACTAACAAAAGTTATATATTATTTTGTATTTATTTTTGGCCAAAACCCCCAAATCCGTTTGCTGTCCGTCCGTCCGTCCGTCCGTCCGTTAGCACGATAACTCAAGAACGCGTTGACCTAGGAAGTTGAAATTTTGTCACAACTTGTAAAATGGAAAAAGTAAGGCTAAGTTCGTTAATGGGCGATATCCTTCCACTCCTTCGAGTACCTCCCATACAAGAGTCCTTAAAACACGTTTTCACAATTATTGCTTGAATGCTTCAAGTTAGGAACTTGAAATTTTGCATACTTAAAGTTTACAATGTTTGATTCGAAAGTTCCGAATATGATGCAAATCGAATGAGTCCTTCGTGTAGCAGCCTAGAAAAGTCCTTCAAAAATGTATGCTTTTTACTGAATTCATTATAACTCCAGAACGAGTTAGAGCAGGAATTTAAAATTTTACAGGAATTAGTTTTATACCAAAACCAAGACGGAGTTCATTAATTAGCGCCATCCGTTGACTCCTTCGGATAGCTGTCATACAAAAGTCCTTAATAAACATATTCACCAATATTGCACGATAAGTTTAGAAAGCTTTAATTTACGACTTTGAAATTTTACAAACAACTATCAATATAAAAAATATCCCATGAGTCCTTCATGTAGTTGCCATACAAAAATTCTGTAAAATGTCCTAACTTACTTTATGGAACTCACTATAAATCAAAAAATCGACCACTATACAAAAGTTTCTACCTGTAAGTAAAAGGTCATGTAATAATTGCTTGTGCTCTCCTCATTCTTTTGATATATTTCCAACTAAAATATAAATCGGAGTTCAGTATTTCGTCTAGAGTATCATACGATTGGCTTGCAGCCGATCGTGACTGCGTTATGTTTTTTGTTAGTTATAGTATGTTAAAGATTTGGCAAAAATGGTGTCCAACTCCTCTTTGAAACCACTTTGGACACCAGAGAGATGATGAGAGAGATGAAATTATAGGCCGCTATTCACAGTCGTCATAAAGTTGGCTTTGAGTTAAAGCTGACTTTAGTGTCGTATTATTAATATGACACTGAAGTCAGCTTTAACTTAAAGCCAACTTAATGACGACTGTGAATAGCGGCCATAATTTTTTTTCACTAATTCTTCAAGTACACAAATTTTCAAAAGAATCGGCGATGGTAAGGTCACAACTATTGCGATCCTTGATGGAATGACCCATGAATGAAATATGAAATGAAATCCAGAATATGTACATACACTAAGAGTCATATGTAAGTCTACAAGCAACCAATTAAATAATGTTTGTTAGAATATTTTTCAAAAAGTAAACAACTTAGCAAACTCAGTTTTTTTTTATCTGGTGAAATATTCAATGCACAGTGACGATGCCAAATTTCTTTGCACGTGTTCGCAAAACAGCCGAGATAACGGTACTTTTGTTCTTCAGCGTAACATAAAAAAATCTGCCAACAATCTGGGCGTAACTTTATTATTTTTCTGGCAGAAGTAAGGAACGCGTTCAATTCTGAAATGCGGTGTAGGCTACTATGTGACTGAAAACCTATCAAAAAGAACAAGATCATGGAAGTGAAAATCTGATTGGATCTGAGAGATATGGAATAGCTTATGAAAAAGTACACAATCACTTTACACCCCCTTAGGGGTCAATTTTCAGAAAATCTTGAAAACACTGTCTTGGTATTCATATGGAGAATACATAGAATAAAATTAAATTCATTATTTGGGACGAGGTAGTAGATATGTCGAAAATCGTGGGAAAATATGCATTCTATTTTCACAGATAATTTTTTTTGCCCCCCCCCCCTTCTGAACGCCAATAGATATTCGTTTTTTTTATTCAAAATTATTTTTTTAGTTGATTTAGATATACACACCGAGTTTCAACATTGTAGCTTAAGCCGTTCTATATATAGGAAAAACACCTACCACTTGTACCACACTACCCTTAGGGGTCGAATTTCGAAAAACCTTGAAAACTCTTTCTAGGTATTCATACGAAGAATCCGTAGAATAAAAATGAATTCAATATTTGGAAAGACCTAGTAGATATGACGAAAATCCTGAAAATATATGCATTTTATATTTATTATATTTCCAAATATTTTTTTTTGCCCCCCCCCCTTCTGAACGCCAATGAATATTCAAATTTTTTTTTATCACTTTTACTTTTCTAGTTGATTTACATATACACACCGAGTTTCAACATTGTAGCTTAAGCCGTTCCATACATAGGAAAAACACCCCCACTTGTACCACACTACCCTTAGGGGTCGAATTTCAAAAAACCTTGAAAACACTTTCTAGGTATTCATACGAAGAATCCGTAGAATAAAAATGAATTTATATTTAGAAAGACCTAGTAGATATGACGAAAATCGTGAAAATATATGCATTTTAAATTTATTATTTTTACAAATTTTTTTTTGCTCCCCCCCTTCTGAACGCCAATGAATATTCAAATTTTTTTTTATCACAATTACTTTCCTAGTTGATTTACATATACACACCGAGTTTCAACATTGTAGCTTAAGCCGTTCCATATCTAAGAAAAACACCCCCACTTGTACCACACTACCCTTAGGGGTCGAATTTCAAAAAACCTTGAAATCACATTCTAGGTATTCATACGAAGAATCCGTAGAATAAAAATGAATTCAATATTTGGAAAGACCTAGTAGATATGACGAAAATCGTGAAAATATATGAATTTTATATCTATTATATTTACAAATAATTTTTTTTGCCCCCCTTTCTAAACGCCAATGAATATTCAAATTTTTTTTTATCACAATTACTTTTCTAGTTGATTTACATATACACACCGAGTTTCAACTTTCTAGCATAAACCGTTTAATAGTTAGGAAAAACACCCCCTACCCCCGTAGCATACTACCCCCAAAAAAAAATTTATTTTTTCAACATTTCGATACTATACCTCTATCTAAATATCAAATTTAAGGTTTATATCATTACAGGTTCTCAAGATATAAGCATCGGAACTTTTTCCTTTTCACCCTCCCCCACCCTCCCCCTCTTCACCCACAACCTCAAAACTTTTTTCCCTACTAGGGTTTAATTAGCGCTACTTCTGGTAAAAATTCTAAGCATCTATCTTAAACTGTTCTTGAGATATGAAATGTGTTTGATTTGAAAAATTCTCATCCCCTCCACTTCTATGCTCCACCACCCACTTAAAAAATTTTACTTTGATCAATCTTTTTTTGTCAACCTTTACACCCAAACCAAATTTTATTTTTCTAGAGCAATTGGTTCATGAGATATCGTAATCTTAAGTTTTTCACCCCCCACCCCCATACACAACTTCCCCCACCCAAAATTTTTCTTCATTCTGTTCTCCTAGTATAACTACAAATATTTGTTAAGTTTGAATAGTGTGCCATTAACGGTTTAGGAGATATGGATTTTAGAATGTGTCTATCTCACCTTTTTTGGGTTTCGGACGCATTACATTTCCCCCCACTCCCACACCCCTTGATCAATATTGACAATTTTTCTGCAAATGGGTCTACTATCAGAGCTCTATAGAAATTCCAAGTTTCAGCTTCCTAACATAAGGGGTTACTGAGATCTGGAAACCAAAATTTTCGGTCTAAAACACTTCCCCCTCCTTCCCCCTCACACCCCCACCCCTAAAAATTTGGTCACTTCAAGGCGCCTACCCCATCTATTCGTTAAAAAAATTTCAATTTAATATCTCAAAGCGTTTGGCAGCTACGAGCCTCCAAACGATCTTGCGTACGGCGGACGCCGTACGGCGGACAGACGGACTGAAAATTTTTATTGCTTTTTTCGCGTCTACTAGTTATGAAACGTGAAAATAAAAATTTTGAGGGTAGCAAATTTTTTTTTTTAAAAAATCAATCACAATACTTAATTATTAAAATAATAAAGTAAAATGATCAAAAGTCTACAAGCGGTCATTATGTTGCGATCTTGTGAGCGTGCAGAAGGTAATTTGCTTAAAATATTAATTGCATTTTATTGATATAATAATTGATCAGATAATTAGAATAAGGTCTGTTGTTTTTTTGTAAAAAAAGATAAAATTTTTATTATGGAGTCGAAAAGGAAAGAAATCAGTGTCGGCGAGAGGGAAATCATCATTAAGCTCAGCGCTGTCGTTTGTACTACGATAGTAGTATTTGCACTACTATTGTACTTCATGTACTACTGTACTACTCCTTCCAATTTTGTACTACTTTTTTCTAAAAAATGAATTCTTAAAAACGTTTGAAGAGATAGAGAAACGTACTACTGATGAAAACCATAGCGCCTTGCCGGAATCATAACTGCACCAAAAATAATTCAATTCCCAAAATTAAAAAAAATCCTCGTCAGCCTATTAAGAAAGTAAGTATCAATTAAAACAAAAATGTTAAAAAATATTGAAAATTGACTCATACGACTGACTAAAAACATATGAATGATGAATTTAGTGAAAAAAATTATACAGTGTAGTTGCGATAATAGGAACTACGCCTAACGTGAACCACCGCATAACATGGACTTTAGCTTCGTAATAACGACCACCTCATAAAGTGGACAGTGAAAGCTTCGATAATGTAAACTTTTTTTCTCTAGTGAATGCCTAAATCAAAAGAATGAAACCGCCAAACATTTGGCCAAAAATTTTGACAATACTATTTAAAGATGTCAAAATTTCCGTTGGTCGCGGAGTCGAGTGGCTGCACTGAACTTGTTACCATTGAAAATAAAATGAGATATTTTGGACGAATTATTATCTAAAGGCTCAATTCTTTCAATTTTACAATCGCGTACGCGATTCAAATTTAAAAGTAAAAGCTGCAACAGATTAGGATTAGTGTTCAATGCATTTATAGGATTTGCGAAATTTAAAGCTTAACAATTTTTAAGCTCCCGTAGATGGAGAACTAGAACTATTTTTTAAGTCAACAGAAAAAAATGATCCTGTTAGTGTCGAAATGCTAAAGGAAAAGGCAATCCAGCTACATTCACAACTGAAGAAAAAAAGTCATTTTTCCAACGCTAGTGAAGGATGGCTACAACGATTTAAGACGCACTATGGAGTGTGTTTCATGAATGTAACACAGTTATCCTTGAAAGAGATTTGTGAATATATTTTTTTTTGTAAATTCTTGTAAAGTCCCTCTTTAAAATTAGTCCCAAGTCATTATTGATAAAAACTATCGGACATATGAATTTTTAAACAGAATTTGGGCATCATTTTTACAAAATTTCTAACGTACTAAAACTAACAAAAAAAAATTAAATTAAAAATTAAATTATAATTTTTTTTAAATAGTTCTTTGAGTAAACAAATTGTAAGGTATTATTCGCGATTTTTAATGGAGTGACCCTAAAGTGTGAGTATTCGGTGTTATTACGCGATTACGAACCTAAAGGTCAAGTATGTACTACTATTTTTTGTAAAATACTACTGTTTTTCACTTAAATTTACTACTGTCCAAAATAACAAAACGACAGCACTGATTAAGCTCTGGAAGGAAGTGAAGACAAACCGAGAAATTAGACAATTGGTTGGAAGATCGCACTGCTCAGTCTATACCGTTATAAAAAAATTTCAAACTACCGAAATTATCACGTCAAGACCTCGTTCTGGTCGCCCATCGAAGCTGACGTCCCGTGAAAGCCGCACAGTATTGAATGCAGTGAAGGCGAATCCACGCTTTGACTGCATTGCAAATTGCAAATGATGTTCAGGAAAGATTTTCCAAAAGCATTTCTGTCGTTACTGCACTCCACATGTACATATGTACATATGAACAAAAAAGTGGTCAATGATCACAATATGGAAATGGTCAGAATACAAAACGAAATGTGTAATGAAAATAGGGTTTACATCGAGACCGTAAAAAAATGGAAATGAAAATGGCCAATCTAGGAAGGTGGTCACTTCTACAAGTTCTACTGTACATCATTTCAGAATTTTTTAGGAGAGTGTAATAGGGTTGATATTACGAACTCCGCTATAAGTATCTCTCATTTAGATAAATGGTGTTTTAAGTGCGTTGATATTGTCGGCACTTCCTGAACTTTATCCTAAAAAACTATTATGTTGCACCGAGACTGTTGGCAGATTTCATATACATACACATGTACATAGTTTCTTCCTTTATATTTAGTTATTTTTTTGAATAACATTTTAACTTCGGCTTGATTGTAGGTTAGTGTTCAACAGTCTTAGGAAAACCTATAGCAATGCTTATTCCGAAACGACGAAAAGTTGATACTCTAGTAGCGCTCTTCCTATTTGGTTCGAAGCACTTGAGTACATCAAATGTGATAATCTTTCATTTGAATGCCAAGTAGAAAATCGATCGGTTCTATAATCAGATAGGATTCACTCCCCGAAACGCCATTATAGCTGATGTAAGTTAACAAGATATTTTCTTTACAACCTCCAATTAAAAATCTGCCAACAGTCTGGGCGCAACTTTATTATTTTTCCGGCAGAACTTTGGAACGTGTTCAATTTGGGAATGCGGTGTATGTTACTATGTGACTGAAACCCTAACAAAAAGTTCGGGAAGCGGTTAGAGTATGGTGTAACATATGAATTATATAATTTTGTCATATTCCAGAATGCGGTCTAGAGGTTGAAAAAGACAAAACTTAAGAATAGGTGATTGGTAAACAAACCTGGGGAAGTGAAGAGATATTCGATATCTGATCAGACCTGAGAGATATGGTGGAATTTATGAAAAAGTATACAACCACTTTACACCCTCTTAGGGGTCGAATTTCAAAAAATCTTGAAAACACATTCTAGGTATTCATATGAAGAATTCGTAGAATTAAAATAAATTCAATATTTGGAAAGACCTAGTAGATATGACGAAAATCGTGAAAATATATGCATTTTATATATACTGATAATTTTTTTTGCCCTCCCTTCTGAACGCCAATGAATATTCGAATTTTTTCTTATCAGAATTACTTTTTTAGTTGATTTACATATACGTACCGAGTTTCACTTTTCTAGCATAAGTCGTTCGCAAGTTAGGAAAAACACCTCCCACCCTCGTACCATGCTACCACTAAAAAAAAATTTATTTTTCCAGCATGCCACTATTATAGTTCTATCAAAATACGAAGTTTAAGGTTTATATCGTCACAGGTTCTTAAGATATAGGCTTCTGAACTTTTTCCTTCTCACCTTTCCCCACCCTCATCCTCTACACCACTATCTTCAAAATTTTTTTTCCTACTAGAGCTATATTGGGCCTACTTCTGGTAAAAATTTGAAGCATCACACTGTTATTGAGATATGAAAAGTGATATTTTTGAAAAATTCTTATCCCCTCCACTTCTTTGCTCCCCTACCCCCTTCAAAGATTTTACTTTGAGCAATCTTTATTTATCAAGCTTTATACACAAACCGAATTTTGTTTTTCTGGTGCAATTGGTTTGTGAGATATCGTAATCTTAAGTATTTCAACCCGCACCCCCGTACGCCACCACCCCAACCAAAAAATTTTGTTTCAATCTACTCTCCTAGTATAACTACAAATATTTGTTAAGTTTTAATTGCTTGCCATTAACGGTTTAAGAGATATGGATTTTAGAATGTGTCGATCTCGGCATTTTTGCGTTTCGGACGCATTATTTCCCCCTCCACTCCCTCACCCCTTCACCCATATCAGCAATTTTTTTGCAGATGGGTTCACTATCAAAGCTCTATAGAAATTCCAAGTTTCATTTTCCTGCCATAAGTGGTTGCTGAGATCTAGAAACCAAAACTTTTCGTCTAAAACGCTTCCTCCACCTTCCCCCTCACACCCTCACCCTTCAAAAAAATCTCACTTCTAGGGAGCACCATGTCTGTTCAGAAAAAAAAATTCAACTTAATAGCTCATAGGGTTTGGCAACTATAATTCCTTAAATGAGTTTGCGTACGGCGGACGGCAGACGGCGCACAGACGGAGTGAAATTTTTTTTTTGCTTTTTTGGCGTTTATTAGTCATAAAACGTTTGAAAAATATTTTCAGGGTAGCAAATTTTTTTTTTTAAAAATCGATAACAATACTTTATTATTAAAATAATAAAGTAAAAAACCGCTTCCACGTATTTTATAGAAATTGGAATATTCTCCAGTATTTAACCTACACCGAGGAATACAATTTTACTGTATTATTAATAATTATTAACATTACTGTATTATTAATAATTATTAATAATACAGTATTGTTATCGATTTTTAAAAAAAAAAAATTTGCTGCCCTCAAAATTTTTTTTTCCACGTTTCATGACTAGTAGACGCGAAAAAAGCAATAAAAATTTTCACTCCGTCTGTACGCCGTACGCCTTACGTCGACCGGCCCAAAATCTTTGAAGGCTCGTAGCTCTCAAACCAGTGGAGCTATTAAATTAAAATTTTTTCTAAGAATAGACTTGGTGGACCCCTTGAATTGACATTATTTTCAGGGGAGGAGGTGTAAGGGGGAAGGCGGGGTAAGCGTTTTAGACGAAAAATTTAGGTTTCTAGATCTCAGGAACCGCTTGTGTTAGGAGGCTGAAACTTAGAATTTCTATAGAGCTTTGATAATGAACCCATTTACAAAAAAAAAACAGATATGGGTGTGGGGTGTGGGAGTGGAGGGGGAAATAATGCGTCCGAAACGCAAAAATGCCGAGATCGACAAATTCTAAAATCCATATCTCCTAAACCATTAAGCAATTAAAACTTAACAAATATCTGTAGTTATACTAGGAGAGTAGATTGAAACAAAATTTTTGGGTGGGGGTATTGGCGTACGGGGGTGGGGGGTGAAAAACTTTAGATTACGATATCTCACAAACTAATTGGACCCGAAAAACAAAATTCGGTTTTATTATAAAAATTGATAAATAAAGATTGCTCAAAGTAAAATATTTGAAGGGGGTGGAGGAGCACGGAAGTGGGAGGGATTAGAATTTTTCAAAAATAACACGATTCATATCTCAATAACAGTGTAAGATGGATGTTTCAAATTTTTACCAGAAGTAGGCCTAATAGAACCCTAGTAGGGAAAAAAAGTTTGGTGGTGTGGGTGTAGAGGGTGAAGGTGGGGAAGGGTGAGAAAGAAAAAGTTCCGATGCTTATATCTTAAGAATCTATAATGATAGGAAGCTGAAACTTGGTATTTAGATAAAGCTATAGTAGTGGCATGGTGGAAAAATAATTTTTTTTTTAGGGGTAGTATGGTACGGTGGTGGGGGGTGTTTTCCCTAACTTCAGAACGGCTTATGCTAGGAAGTTAAAACTCGGTACGTATATGTAAATTAACTAGAAAAGTAATTCTAATAAAAAAAAATTCAAACATTCACTGGCGTTCAGAAGGGCGGGGGCAAAAAAAAATATCGGTTAATATAAAATACATATATTTTCACGATTTTCGTCATATCTACTAGGTCTTTCCAAATATTGAATTTATTTTAATTCTACGAATTCTTCATATGAATACCTAGAATGTGTTTTCAAAATTTCTACTAGGTCTTTCAAAATATTGAATTCATTTTTATTCTACGGATTCTTCATGTGAATACCTAGAATGCGTTTTCAAATTTTTTTGAAATTCGACCCCTAAGGGGGTGTTAAGTGGTTGTATACTTTTTCATGAATTCCACCATGTTCCTCAGGTCTGATAAGATATCGAATATCTTTTCACTTCCCCAGGTTTGTTTAATAATCACCTATTTTTAAGTTTTGTTTTTTTCAACCTCTAGACCGCATCCCGGAATATGACCCAATTATTTAATTCATATGTTACACCCTTTTCTAACCGCTTCCCGAACTTTTTGTTAGGTTTTCAGTCACATAGTAACATACATCGCATCCCCGAATTGAACGCGTTCTCAACTTCTGCCAGAAAAATAATACAGTTGCGCCCAGACTGTTGGCAGATTTTTTATTTTTGATCAATAACCTACTGACAAGGATGTTTCTCATAGGTACTTTTTTTTACTATTGAATTTTTTTACTCTAATATTAGCTAAACGGAGTGTTTCATTTCATGCTACCCTTCATTTTATGCTACCCATGCACTTCTGGCACAGCAAGATGAAGTTAATGTCAGCAGAACAGGAAAGACAGTATGAGTACGTTGATTTGTTGAAATTTTTCAGTTCGCTGAGCTGAGAAACTGCACTGACCTCATTCCAGTTCTTCAGGCTGAGAACATGTTCCCGTGACATGGCTGATGTAAAGTACGTATATGGTATTTGATAAAACTAGCTACTAAATTTAGACCGTATTGTCCGAAGAACGTCGAAGTCGTCTAATACTTCCAGATAAGACTCTATCCTAACTGCGCACCCCTTAGTAAACTTTCCAGTGCTGCGTTCGGCGCATTTGCAACGATGCCTACCGTCAATTAGAGACAACTTTACATAATCCATTACAACGTTAATTCGAAATTAATGGATGCATCGCTTGATCTTTTGGTATTTGCATTCACTTCACTTTAACGTTAACGTCGAGATCGTATTTACTCAAAGAGAACTTGAAAGAAAAATTAACAGTGCTTTTTTTGAAATTACAATGAAACGTGTCAGCTTTTCATCTGAATAGTGGCAATGAAGTTCGTTACAGGTTGATACTGTGCGCAACAGACCCATAGTGTAATGGACCCGATTAAAATTACTTACGAAGTTACGTGCAAAAAATTTCATTTTAGCTACGGGACCTGCTTTACACTCCATTTGTACTTTGTGCAACCAACAGCAAGTAATTAGTAAAAGAGTAAAAATCTATGTCAGTTTTCCTTGGCAAAATTAATGTAGCGCTTTGGTGGTACATTACAGGTGTAGTACATTTCAAAACAAGAAAATGTCTAAAGACGAAGGATATTGCCTACGTTTAAACGTTAATTATCAAATGTTAATTATAAAAAAAGAAACATGTCCAATTAATGGCACCAGAAAAACAATTCAGGTTTCTAACGAAGTTGCCTAGATGAAAAGAGGTTGACTTATTTTCATATTCAGTTTCGAGCAATTTAAAACCGTGTCAAAATTTCACTTAAATAAAGGGGTTTCGTAACGTGCACTCTCGTTAAAGTTGTTCCCTTTAATTAATTAGTGCGTAATACATTTAACGATACTGCCGAACTGTGGTTAATTTTTCAAGATATTATTTTCTTAATTATCACCTCAAGATCAACGGTAAGGTATCACTAGATATGTATGTACATGTCGATTCTGTGATATCACATCTGCATGATGAATTGGCCAGATCAAGAGGGCAGATTCTCGGTGCATTTACCCTCACTTATGAAGACCTGTCGAAGACTCCCCTGAGCAAAATCATCTCCTTTCTCAAAGGAATAGATATGGACTAGGGAGTAGTTAAGAGCCAGGAACAAGAGACCACTAAGGTCGTGGTTCGAGAAGGCTTCGATAGGCTCTACGTTACTAATAAATAATAATAAATAAATAAATAATACATTTAATGATACTGCCTAAAATGTCTAAAATGAACCGTACAGTTCTGTACGGTTCATTTTAGACTACAGCATTCTCTGAAATCTCGATTTTGCAAAAAAATACATTAATACTTCATTAATTAATTAAAGTAGTAAGTAGTATAGTAAAGTGAATGTAAAAATCTGCCAACGGTCTGAACGAAACTTCGTTATTTTTTGGGGAGAAGTCCGCAACGCGTTTAAAGCTGAGAAGAAGAAGAGGAAAAATTTGGGAAAATGCAATGCTTTTGGGAGACATTTATATTTTACTTTAGTTTTCTAGTTTCTTAATGTGAAAACACAAAATTTCAGGGAAGCAATTTTTCAAAATTTCAGGTCGATCACAATACTTTATTATAAAAAATTAATAAAGTTAAACTCGGAAATGCCAAAAACATACCCTTCCCTGTATATGTCAAACATTTCTAAATATGCTCTTACACGAGCAATATTTAAGGCAATTCATTGCCCAACTATTGCTAAAACTAGTAAAGCGTGATCAATACAGGGCAATATCGTGCTAGTTGCGGCAATATTTCGGCAATTTGGCAAAGTTTTCACATATTGCTGGTATTGCTCGCGCTATAGTTGCTGTATTTCCACTAACTTAGAAAATTTCGAGCAATTGTCCTCGTTCGATTCAGTTGTCAAATTTCGAATTTATTTGACAAGTTTTGGTTTATATTGGCTTTGATTTTTGATTTTTGAACGTCCTTATTGAAAGACTCTACAGCTATATCAACAGAATTAGCGCAAGTTCTTATCTTTCATTTAAAATTTTGTTCGCTATTGCCCTACTTATGACATATGTTTAATTGTTTACATTGCTTGCATAATTTCAATCAACTAGTGACCAATCACACTACTGAATGGAATTTAAAAGGTAATACATATTTTAAGATTTGCGGTTCAAACGAAATTACAATGAGCTAGTAATACCACGCAACCTCCGACGTGATTATAATATTTTCGACAATTTTTAAAGTGTTTAACGTAGAATGTATTGGTTTCCACCGTCCGATTAGCACATTTTATTTACACCTCTACGTGATTCTCAATATAATTTAGCTTATCACTACTTTTATATCCTACAGCTTCCTCTCCTTGGTAAAGTAAAAATCCGGAAATAATTGATAGTCCAATATATTGGCAAGTGCTGAACTTACTAGCACTAACCATTCGACTGATATTGAAACCCAACTTTTCTTGATTTGAACTTCATACGTCACTGTCACCCACTATTAATTTAATTTCATTCCTTTAGCGGTACCTACAGCCCGGAGGCATAAACAGTATTCAGAATATTCTCAAATCGTGAATAAGTAACATTTGTGGCCTGTGCTCATTACGGCTCCATTGTATATAAATTCCAATAGTTTCAATATTTCAGGTTAAGTGTGAGTAGAACTTTATCTGTATATATGCCTCCACTCCAGCACCTAACCGCCTCGCCCACCACTCTACACACGCTTATCTACTTCATTATTAAATTTACTTAAAATTTAAAAAAAATTGCAGCACCCAGTTTTTTACCGACAGCATTTAAAGCGAGTAATAGGGTATGGAGTGGAGATACTATGGTAAAAATTTGATACATGGATCATTTACAAAAAATTGGTTTTTCGAAAAATGGTTAATAATCGACTGTTTCTTATTCAATGTAAAGGTAGATGGCATTGAAGATCGTCTAATGTTTCAACCAACTAATATCGGTAGTATTTTATGGTAATGGTTAATAATCGGCTGTTTCTTATTTAATGTAAAGGTAGATGACATTGAAGATCATCTAATGTTTCAACCAACTAATTGTTGTAATTCAGGATATGTAAGCCCCCACGCCAAGAAAGTTTTGCAATTGTCATGTCCTCTAGTACAGCGTATTATCAACAGTCGGAGATATCGTGTAAGAGTTTCACTCCACTAACATCGGAAAGCTACAAACATTTAATCATTATGGCTTCTATGGTAGCTTAACATGAAAACATCAATTAATAAAAATATTGGTAAAAAATATAAAATTGCTGCTAGCAAGTCTCGATCTTGCGTTCTTGGCGTGGGGCTTTACATATCCCGGATTGCAATCATAAAATACCATAAAATACAACCGAAATTAGTTGATTGAAACATTAGATGATCTTCAATGCCATCTACTTCTAGGTTAGTGAATTTTTCACTAAGATTATAATTCACAATTGTAAAGTAGATTTCAATATAGCTACATAGAATTTTCCTCAGCAATTCCACCAGCTGTCAGGGTGTTTCGGATAGTAGGCAAGAATATACCCTCTGAAGAGTCAACGCCTTCCATTGACGAAATAGCACCTTTGGACCTAATCCAATACAATCTTATAGAAAACTGGCCTCTCCAGTGAAGGTTTTCCAATTGTCATGTCTAGTGACACCGAATTGTCAACAGTCGGGGATTTCGTGTTAGGGTTTCACTCCACTGACACCGGAAAGCTACAAACATTTATAAATATCAAGCTTCTATGACTCTGTATGCGGGCAAGTATTTGACAAAAGGTTCAAATTTTCTCCATCAAAAGAAGCCTTGTGAGAGCAAATAAAATAATGTGGCTTACAGTGTTTTACAGGCTTTAGCGTCCATAATAAGCGTGTTCGAGTGATATTATAAGTAGAACAAATTTCTTGATAACATACCCTTAGGTTTCATAATGAAGTTCGTATTCTGGATAATACAATTTAATACCTGTATTATGTTTTCATGTAAGCACAGAAATCATAAGGTACCGTAACTAAACGTAAAATACCTTCCGAAATTTGCCGTTATTCCATTCTTCAGTAGTACCAGCCTACTTGGGCCGTATGTACGTGTTATTCCTAAAGCAGTTCCTTATTAAGCATAACAAAACTGATTATTTATATCCTTGCGTAAGCAGCAGCTCCAATACAATACACAGCACAGGTTTATTACACCGCCAGAATCATTTACGTTATTTTTGCCCACTGTCACGGTAATAAATCATCACACTAGGAAATTGGAAGGTGTTCCGCTGATTTTATTTACTTCATCGATCATTTTCTGATAACGAACGGTGTTGCTTTGCTACTAATTACAGGCACAAAGCAAACACATCACCACCTTCTTAATATAGAGGTGAGTGGTTGCCGCAGTTAAGAGACGAAACGAACTATAATTTACAGGTGCGTTATACATAAATGCAATAACAATACCGACACGCACTAATTGTATTGTCTACTTGCAATTTTGTTTATTATCGCACCAACGAACACCGGATCTGATTAAGTTTCACTAAATCACAATTTGATTAGACGTTAGACGTCAGACTCGTTTCGCTATATTTGATTTTTCCCCGAATTCTTCTTCTTGCCGAATTCGTAATAGACGGTCATTTGCATACCGGGATCATCGCGTCTGTGTCGTTGACAAAACAAATAACAATTTCAATTTATGGATGATGATACAAAATTCACGATACTGATGGATTTTTTTTTTATTTATATAATGCGACATTTGACTCTCTAATCGATTCCGATTATGCTAGCGTTTAGCGTATGCGGTGAAGGTCGGGTACAGTAGGTAGTAGAGTGGGCGATTTAATGACCAATGGTCAGAAGTACAAGCTACAGAAACAACACACTAAACAATACCGAAAATTGTATATGCCAGATTTGTCGTCTGTTGTCTCAAAATGTAGAGCCCCGTTCCGCTTATTTTAAACGAGCTGCAGTAATATTTCAGCTTCCGGTTCCAAAAATGTGTTGCTACAAAAATTTTTTTTTAAATCCCATTTAAAATTCTGTAATCGAAAATAAGAATTTTCAAACGGAAGCTTTTCAAGAAAAAAATTTTTTTTTGCTTATTGAATGTAACGTGAAAGCAAAATAAACTTTGTCGTTAAAATTTAATTTTTATGGACTAATGACGGCGGCGTAGTTCATAAAAAATATATACATAGATACCTATATGTTCATTACTAATCGGTTTCGTTAACAACTGACGACGTTGGCTAGAAGTTTTCATAGTTTTATTTTTAATAATATTTTATTGTATACGTTTTTATTTAGCTTCAGAAGTTATATTTAGAATGTAAATATATAATAAAATGTTAAAGATAACATTAATCATACTGCAGTCACGATCGGCTGCAAGCATAGAGATATAGGTATGTAGTGGAGATGGCGTGCAGCGACTGTTTTGAAGCCGCACGATTTCTCACAAAGGACCGGCAATATTCACTATGCTACTATCAGCATCTTACTCCGGTGTTGAAAAGAAAAACCGCCCAACCTTTAAATACTACGCTACTAGTTGCATTTCACTGCCACCGGGCACGCTCCATACAAAAATGTTCAATTTTGCATCAAAATGCTTATACAGTTTTATACAGAAACGGCGTCTTGAGATCTCCGTTAGTTACATCTCAATGGCTGCAAGCGAATCGTATAATCCTCTAGATGATACATAACTCTGATTTATATTGTGTAGTTGGAGATGAAGTAGTATTACGTGTGTGCATGTTGTATTTCCTTCATTAAGGAGGAGTCCCATTAGATTGCTACTCAAAACTAAAATACAATATTCAGTGTTTAATTTCATATTTTGAACTGGAAAAAAATATCCTCTAATATCTAATATAAAAATCCTTTAATATAGTATGTGGAGCAAAGACTCACTCGACTACTTACACATTCACCTTTTTCCTTGGAACCATTCAAAAATTAATGTGTACAAAATTTCAAATTCGTAGCTTGAAGCGTTCAAAAGTTATCGGAAAATATTGTTGAACACGTTTCTCAAGGATTTTTTGTATGGAAGGTACCAGAAGGAGTAAAAGAATTTCGCTGACTAGTAAACTCGAACTTTGTTTTCACTCAAAACAGATTTTTACAAAATTCTGAATTCATAGCTAAACGATTATTTGAGTTATAGTGAGTTTCGTGAATTGAATGAAGATATTTTAACAGGATATTTGTATGGCAGCCACTCGAAGGACTAATAGCTCCTAATATTGGAAAATTAACACATACAAAATTTGTAAGTCGTGGCTGAAACTGAAACCGTTATGAAGTTATCGGCCAATATTCTTGAACAGGTGTTTTAAGGTGTTTGTAAGGCAGCTACCCGAAGGAGCTGGACGATTTTGCTCGTTAACGAGCTTAGCCTTACACATTCAAAATTTCAAGATCCTAGGTCAAGGCGTTCTTGGGTTACCGTGCTAACGGACAGACAGACGGACGGACGTCAAGCGGATTTGAGGTTTTTGGCCACAAATAAACAAGAAATAATATATACCTTTTTGTCGTCCGAGGCCAAGTTCTATGCGTTACAAACTTTTGGACTGAATCAAACTTATAATACTCTATATGATTTCATCTAGAGTATAAACATATAAATTAAAATGGATACCATAGAACGTGAACAAATAGATTGATAAACTAAAGAAAATTTTGCTGGTTTTTCGCAAATACACCATGTAGGTGTTTGGTATATTGGCGTTAATATTGAAAATAATGAAAACATGATCCCAAAAGGACCGAAGGCGATTATGTTCAAGCACATTTTCTCAGTCAAGATGTTGATGGTACATGATTTGGTTAGGGACCAAGAAGGATTCATTTTCTTTTACTCTGTGCCTGTATCTCTAAAACTATTCATAGGAAAATAATTAATATCATACCATTTTAAAAGGGTTTGCTTCTCTCGGTTCTTATGTGTCATATACCGGCAATATGCGTGTAAAATCAATCACAAAAAAATCTCGGATTTTCTCCACAAAGAAAACTTATGAATGGTTCATTTTTATTACAATTTTGGGTAGGTTTTCATATTTTCTATACTTTTTTATAATCCGTTTTTTGATTTGGTTATTGCTCATTCTATATAGGACTGTCTAAAAGCATATATGTATAGCCACTCAAATCAGGCGCGTATCGTGAAACTTCAATGGCTAACGCAATATCACAAGTTCTGTAACGATTGCTAAATTCAGGAAGTAAAAAAAAATTTTTTAGTAAATTTTAGCACTCGTATTGTTGCGCTAGCACTACGAAAATTCACGCTGCGCACCTGGCTCATTGAGTTGGAGGAATGCAGCTTTGTGAAAAGTTGGTATGGCAAACTGTCGCAATTCAATTTTATCTATTATTCCTTTCCGCAATATGTTTTAATTTTATTAAATTTTTTATATTGGATAAAGAAATGGTACAGGATGTGATAAAATTAAATTAGTTTACGTGCTTATATTTTTATGGTTAATTCATTTCTACATATCAATTTCACTGGTCAAATTTCTATAGTGGAATGCGTATCTTATAGATACACTTCTGCATATTACGATTTGATTGGTTAAAAATTGATCAGTCCCATAAAAGCATCTCATTCACGTTAGGTTACCCAGCAGGCAGAAAAATGCATTTCACGTCGGGGAACTTGCCGAGGATTTGATTGGCGAAATCTAGACGAATATTGTTCGGCATGTCGTATGTTATTCGCGTTGCTTGCGGAAATCCTCTTAAAACCAAAAAATATTCCAACGTTCTCTGATTGTTCACCATGTCGAATTTACCGTACATTATAGTTCACGCATAAAGATTGGAATGTGGAATACCTACCATGTTGTGTTTAGATCTTTAACTCTCGCGACTACATCCTTCCTTCATTTTGTATCATTAACGGCGATTATGCCTATTCATCGATGGGGAGATTTTCTAATGTTGCGTACAAAAGATTCGAATTCGTCTAAACGTTTTTTTCGACAACACTGCCGCCGGGGGAGGGGGGGTTACCATTGACGATTTCGTCAGGAAGAACATCTTCTCCGCGATTTTTCTATAACAATTCCCTGGGGAATCATTTTGCTCGGTGGGTATCAATTTCATTTGACTCACAGTTAACAAAGTGCTTATTTCTAAGAATAAGAACTCACAACTTTTATATGAGTTTTCTTGCTGATAATCATCGCTACCTTGGCTACTTTCATTCAAAACATGACAGCTGAAAAATATTCGTTTGAGAGGCCAGTTAGTATTTATTTTTTAGACCCAATTAATATAAAAAAATCTGCCAACAGTCTGGGCGCAACTTTATTATTTTTCAGACAGAAGCTCAGAACACGTTCAATTCGGGGATGCGGTGTATGTTTTTATGTGACTGAAAACCTAACAAAAAGTTCGGGAAGCGGTTAGAAAAGGGTGTAATATATGAAGTAAATAATTGGGTCACATTCCGGGATGCGGTCTAGAGGTTGAAAAAAACAAAACTTAAAAATAGGTGATTATTAAACAAGCCTGGGGAAGTGAAAAGATATTCGATATCTGATCAGACCTGAGAAACATGGTGGAATTCATGAAAAAGTATACAACCAGTTTACACCCTCTTAGTGGTTGAATTTCAAAAAATCTTGAAAACACATTCTAGGTATTCATATGAAGAATCCGTAGAATAAAAATGAATTCAATATTTCGAAAGACCTAATAGATATGACGAAAATCGTGAAAATGTATGCATTTTATATTAACTGATCATTTTTTTTGTCCCCCCTTCTGAACGCCAATGAATATTCGAATTTTTTCTTATCATAATTACTTTCCTAGTTAATTTACATATACGTACCAAGTTTCAACTTCCTAGCATAAGCCGTTCTAAAGTTAGGAAAAACACCCTCTACCACCGTACCATAATACCCCTAAAAAAAATTTATTTTTCCACCATGCCACTACTATAGCTCTATCTAAATATCAAGTTTCAGCTTCCTATCATTATAGATTCTTAAGATATAAGCATCGGAACTTTTTATTTCTCACCCTTCCCCACCCACACCCTCTAAACCTACACCCCCAAAATTTTTTTTCCCTACTAGGGTTCTATTAGGCCTACTTCTGATAAAAATTTGAAGCATCCATCTTACATTGTTATTGAGATATGAAACGTGTTACTTTTGAAAAATTCTTATCCCCTCCATTTACGTACTCCTCCGCCCCTTTCAAAGATTTTACTTTAAGCAATCTTTACTTATCAAGCTTTATATCCAAACCGAATTTTGTTTTTCTGGTGCCACTGGTTTGGGAGATATCGTAATGTTAAGAATTTCAACCACCCCCCCCCCCGTACGCCACTACCCCCTCCCAAAAATTTTGTTTCAATCTACTCTCTGAAGTATAACTTCAGATGTTTATTAAGTTTTAATTGCTTGCTATTTAACGGTTTAGGAGATATAGATTTTAGAATGTGTCGATCTCGACTTTTTTGCGTTTCGGACGCATTACTTTCCTCTCTACTCCCACACCCCTTCACCCATATCATCAATTTTTTGCAACTTGGTCCACTATCAAAGTTTTATAGAAATTCCAAGTTTCAGCCTCCTTACATAAGCGGTTGCTGAGATCTAGAAACCAAAATTTTTCGTCTAAAACGCTTCCCCCATCTTCCCCCTCACACCCCCACCTCTGAAAATAATGTCAATTCAAAAGGTCTTCCCAGTCTATTCCTAGAAAAATTTTTAATTTAATAGCTCCACTGGTTTGAGAGCTACGAGTCTTCAAAGATTTTGACGGTTGACGTACGGCGTACGGCGGACAGACGGAGTGAAAATTTTTATTGCTTTTTTCGTGTCTACTAGTAATGAAATGTACACAAAAAAATTTTGAGGGCAGCAAATTTTTTTTTTCAAATCAATAATAATACTGTATTATAAATAATAAAGTAAAACACACTTTAATTACCTTGAATATTGATTCTATTCATAAATCACAGCAAATTAAATCATCTTTATATCTGAAATAAAATAAATTTGATTTCAATTAATATCGGAATCGAAAGAAGCAAATTTATGGAAATTATTTACAAAGAATATTTTTTTTTTTTTGATGTATCTTAAATTTTTTAAATTTTTTTAATGATGTTTCGCATAGCTTAAACTCTGTTTTTAATTCTTAAATAGCTTCCGCTTATTATTATCTACTCAATAATTTTTTCTTTGTTCCCAATTTTAACAAAAAAAATGCATTCAGAACAAATAAGACCGGGAAAAGATCGTAGCGACAATAGGCACATTCAACAATAGGTACATTCATATCTCACAGCGACGGCGCACTCTGGTAAGTTGAAACTTATACTTTTATATTTATATATGTACTGCAGAGTACAAAATAACTCTGATAGGAAAATCTAAATAAAGACTTAGTAAGTTTAATTCTAAGGTGCCGGTGTATGTTACTATGTGACTGAAAGACTAAAAAAAGTTCGGGAAGTGGTTAGAATGGGATTGCGATAGAATACTTACGGCGATGCCACATATAATGCCGCGTTTCTACCTTAGCCTTCATGTGGGTAGGGCACGTGCGATGAGTGCGGATGTCTAAACATACTATATGTGGAAACGGCAAGCATATCCCTCTGATCTGCATCAAAAACCGCCATCGTTCAATGCAAATGTTCAATGCAAATGTTTTTGGCACAAGTGTTCAGTTCAGTCCCAGCATGAATATGAGTAATGTATTATGTACTGTACTGTAATATTGTAGTTTATGCAAGATTATTGCAATATGTCTTTTTCACATTCTGAAATATGTATAGAGAATCATTCCATCAACATTTCAGAAAAAATTTGTATGAAAAGTATTTTATGCATTCTTCAGAACCCTTTTTTTCCGCTGTGGTAGTGTCTTCATCCAATGCATATGAAGGCATAAGTGGAAACGGCACATTCGAGCTGTAAGCATATCCCTTTGATACGCGTCACCGCCATCGAGACAAATGTACGCGTATCTTGATTTGATATGCACACTGACGCGAATGTGCCGTTTCTGAACCTATGCATACGCGCTAGTATGCCTCGTCCAATGTATATGAAGTCATATGAAGGTGTTATGCCAACGCGCCATAACATATGGCCTACATAATTAGGTCATGTTTTGGGATGCGGTCTTAATCGTAGTGGATGCGTAATTAGGAGGTTTGATTTGGTTTTGGTTTTGATTCATTACATGAAATCGGAATTAAGTTTATAGGCGATGTATACATATAAAAAATATGTGGAAGTGAAAACTAATCCAATATCTCATCAATTCTAAGAAATATGTCGAAAGCCTTACGTCCTATTGGAGTTTAATATACAAAAATTCTGAAATCAACGTAGTAGAAATGAATTCGATACCTCATCAGAACTAATAAATATGGAGGAATTCGTGAAAACATATGCAACACCCTCGCACCCACTTTGAGGTTGAAAAGCCAAAAATCCTTAAATTAGTTTTTAGATATTATATAAAGAAAGCCGATGTCTCAACACTTCTAAGAGATATGACGGAATTCGACTTCAAATTGTTCAACACGTTTATACCCTTATAGTGATTATTAAAATAATAAAGAAATTGACTTATTATAATGTTCGTTTATTCAAATTCCTGAAATGACTGCACATGCACAGAACTATTGTATTGTGATAATCTGCAATAGTTTAATCGCTATGGTCCCAGAAAATTAAAAAAAAAAAAAAAACAATTTATTCGTTACAGCGAGACTTTTTCGAAGAAAAAGTAATTTTTTAAGGTACGAGTATACAGCAGGAAAATATTAGTTTTATCATTTTAAAAAATAAAATAGTATCTCTAATAAATTCATTACAGCAAAATTTTTCATCCGTGTCCCCACATCGGTACTTAAATCATTTCATAAACTTTCAAAATATTTGGCGCAAATACACAATTCACACTGTCTCCTGCGATTTGTCAATTTCTCAGTTGAAATTCGTTGCAAAAACAAATCTACCGGTCATCATTAATATTTATTTTATTCTAAAAATAACGTCTATTCTACAATTTTCACATTCCTCGCTTAATTTATTTCCCGTGTCAGTTCAAAATAAAATCATTAATAATATTCACATTTTGAAGTTATCTAAGCCGTAACGAAGAACATGTCAATAATAATTTTTTTTTTAGTTTTTGCACTATTTGTTTTTAATTTTAATATTGAGTATTAGGTTTTTTCGGTGCATTGGAGATATCGAAAATTCAACGAATTTCCATTTCACGAGCCTCCAAATTTATTAATATTTTCTTTAAATAAATGTTTGTTTGATTGAAATTTGAAAAGAACATTTGCTGTCGTATGTTTCTTTCGATAGGGTCAAGATAGCGATGATTATTTTTGTAATTCTGACATAGCAGAAATATGATAAATGACCGTTGGTGATAAGTCAAATTCTTATAGCAAACATCAGTGAAGCTAATCATTTTTTTTTCTTATCAAGTGATCTTTTTAATTTAGTTTCGCCACTTATGGGTAATCGTCGTCAAGATGCCTATATACTGTTAAATTTGAAGGAAGTATTAATCAAGGAGAAAATAACGACGGTATACGGACTTCACGGTTGAATAGAGTTTTATTTTTTTGGTGATAGTGATCTGATTATAATTTGTAGTGACGGTAATGGTACAGTTATAGAAGCCATTTAGTTTTTATCGCAATTATTGCATTATTGATTCGTGAAGCGGAAGAGTGACTGTGTTTGGATAATGATAGTAGTATAGATACAAGGTACTAGAGAATACTGAATTGTATTTATACAAAAGGGCAAGGTAAACGGCTCACACATTTATGGCCACCATATCTATCACAAGTAAATCTGTCACTTTCAGGCCGTAATAAAGTAAAATTAATTTCCATTTGACCGCCTTTTTGCAAAAGTACCATGTACCATCAAATCAGAGCTCGATTGTACCTCATAAGAAATAATTGAAAAATACTTCTAGACGAGCTTAAAACGAGGTATCTAATGGGATTAATTCTGGAATACTCGAACAACTAGTAAATGTCACGTGATTAGAGTGCTCTTTGGGAAGGTTAAAAGACCTTGTTTTCTCAGTTTGACCTCCTTTTTGCAAGAGCATATCTTCAGAAATTGGATCTGCTTTGTAACTCCCAAGGAATTATTTAAAAACTTTTGTAAGGGTGCATTGACCGTGGTCTTTAGAGTTGCTATAACCCTCTTTTTGCTCTTCTCTTCCCTTTTTGTTCGTTGCAATCTGATCTACAATCTAAGTGCAGTAGTATTATTTAAAAAAAATCTGCTAACAGATTTTGTTTGTTGATTAAGGCTGGCGACAAACCTAGAGTTAGGGCCGTTTTCACAGTGCGAACTTAAGCTTTGGTTCAGTTGAACCTGAGCCAGTAACTTAGTTCAAGTCAATACTGTTTCACAGTCGAAGTTGGAGTATGTTCAACAGAACCCTACTTAATGAATTGTGTAGGCAACTGTTGTGACGGGTTATGTCATAATATTAATAAAATTTCATTATTAAAATTTTTCAAAATATCATTAAAATAAAATATAATGCGATTACAGATACAATGGCGGATATAAAAAGGAGTCAAAATTTTATGGCTTCTGAGGTGAATATTCTCGTTAGTCTTGTGTTGAAATATAAAAATGTGATAAGAATAAGAAAACAGGGAAATTACATTTGCCACTTGACACTTCGCCTATTTAAATTCCAAACTCAAACTTAAGCTCTCGTATTCACTGGCTTAAGTTGAGTTGCGTTTTGAACAAACGCTTACTTAAAACACTACTGTGAAACAGTGATTCCACTTGAGCAAAGGCTTAAGTTCAATTCGAAACTTAAGCTCGCACTGTGAAACCGGCCCTAAAACAGTTTTAGTCAAAAACATATTTGAGTAAACATGAATATATCGCTGTTTCAATAGCAATTCAATGATCAAAGCACACTGATTAGTCGCGTGCCTCCAGCGACATATTCATGTTTAGTCAAAAATGTTTTTGACTAAAACTGTTTTCAGTCTGAGGCCAGCTTAAGTAAAAATGAATTTGGTATCTCATTACAACTAAGAAAAATTGAATATCGCCTGAAATGAGTTTTTAGATAGGTATATATAAAGTGTTCAAATCAGCATACACTTCTTAATTTTTTTTGTTATTCCAATTTTCATATCTTCCAATTGTTCAAGTCAGCATACACTTCGATCTATATATCTTTCAATTGTTCAAGTCAGCATACATGTTTTCTTAAATTTCAATTTTTATACAAAGCCGCGAATATACTCAAGTTTTGCTGTCTAGACGAAGGTCAGCAGTTTAGTTTCTCATGACGCATGTGTCATCTACTGCAGCCGGCGCATTGTGAGGTGAACCTCCAATATGATGGGAAAAATTAATTGCAGTAAAAAATGTAAACCGAAAAATTATAAATTTCTAAATTGTCAGTCAGTCGTTCTTTGATCGCCAACAAAAAGGGCCACTTTTAAATAAAGTCAACATTCGAAGTTTTCTTGTGTTTCAATTATTCAGTTAAGTTCACAGAAGTTGTGTTAGTGTTATCCTTCGGAAAATTTACGTGTGGTGAAGTTTAACAGTTTTGAAGGGTCGGTGTATCACCGAAACATCATACGTGAATAAAAGGAACGGATTTGTATCCGATTCCTACTAGTTTTTGTGGCTTAGGGAAAAAGTGAAACGACTCAGTGCGGTAGACAAAAGAGTCTAACCGTGATTTAAACATGAAAGAAAGCCCTAGGAAGTAAAAACCAATCCGATGTCTTATATGTAAGTCCTCAGAGATATTACGGCATTCTTGAAAATATATACAACCTCTTGACACCACCTTGGCGGACGAATTTAAAAAAAAAACTGAAAACACTTTCCAGGTATTCATAAGAAGAAACATTGAATACTTGATAGATATGACTAAAATCGTGAAAATATATGGATTCCATTTTCTTAAATGAAATATGTTCCAAACGCCAATGAATATTTGATTTTTCTTATCAAAATTACTTTTCAAGTTTATTTACACATAGATAAACTTTCTAGCTGTTCTGTAGATAGGAAAAACACCACGTACCACCACACAAAATTATTTTTTTCCAATATGCTACTACTTTTCGCGAAAAAGGTGTCCAGAGATATGAATTTTCAAAGAGGACTCGGCAAATTTTTTTGCGAATACTTTAACATAAACTAACAAAAAAATTAGAAAAAATTGACTTTCAGTTATTTTTTCACTTCAAGAAAAAAAATGTTCAAAAAAATCCTAGATTGTCACAACTTTGGTGATTCTCGATGGAATGACCCAATAGTACACGAAAAAAAAGAAATAATTTTGACTGCCAACGACAGGGGTTCTCGTTACTATTGTGATGGTGAAATTTCAGCTAACCATCATTTTTAGTTCTCTGTACCACTATAAAATGCTGTTATTAAAATGTGATAAAAACAAATTTAATTGTATTTATTACTACTTTTGAGTACAAATCACATTTTGCAATTTGTATAATTCACAACGAAAGAGTGGTCACTACAATTAGAAATGTCAGTAACAAAAAATAGTAATATCTACGGTGAAAATTTGTTAAACCAACACAATACAAATGTAAAACCACAATATGGAATGTTTTGGGAACATTTATTATGTAGCGTAAACTTTGACATATTTTGTTAGTTCTGAAAATGTAGGAACGAGAATGAATGTGTACCTACAACTGAACAAAATTGTTCATGAAATATGTTGCGTTTTTATCAGTCCTTTGATAAGTAATAAGTCCATTTTAGCTGTCAATAGGTACTCGTATAATACTATAAAAAATTACACTGGGTCATGTTGGGAAGATCGATTGAAAATATAACAACATTTTAATTATTTTTTATTGATTATTTTGTTTCCATATTATTCTTAATTTTATTTATATAATTATTTTTAGTTAATATACTTAATTTTTAATTAGCAAATTAACTTGATAATAACTTAACTTAACTTAATAAATTAACTTGACTGCTTTAGAAAAAAGACGCGTCAAAACTGATTTATTCAAATCTACCGCAAAGAAGAGCGATTGTTTTAGCTGTTACAATTTTTAGAACATGATTTGATGTCATTCACCACAAAAAATGTGTCTGCAACACTTTCTTAGTTTGCATTACTTTTCAATAGTTACATGCAAATTAGATATTCCAGAAAACTTTTTATGTGTATTATCTACATTCGTATTTTAGGAAATTAGTACAATTCTTAATGTTCCTAGGTACATTAGAATTTGTAGGAAAATAGTAATGATAACATCTTTACGTGTAAAGAATACATATTTTATGTTTCCAGCACATATTTGCAGCTACATTGGGGAAATGTGCAATGCACATTTCCTTTTTTTCCGTGTAGAATGATTTCATTGATTAGTGAACTTTCACTCAAAACCAATTTGTTTAAAATTGCGAATTTGTGGCTGAATGATTTCTTGAGATATGTAGTAGAGTTAGTTCCATAATTAGATATAGTTAGTTCCATAATTTGAGTGAAGACATTTTTACAAAATTTTCGTATGGCAATTACTCAAAGGGCTCGTGTTAACTTTGATATTCATTCCTTTAACAGCAATGTTTGAAAAACCAACGTATACAAAATTTTACAGTTGTAGGTTAAGGTGTTTCGAAGGCATTGGTCAATATTCTTAGTGACTTTTTGTATGGCAGCTACCCGAAGGAATAGTACGATTTTGCCCGTAAACGAACTAATCCTTATAAATTCGACAGAAAAAAACTTTTTATTTTCATTCGTGGTACCGGCGTCTACAGATGCTTCCGGCGTCTCGAGTTAGGTTGTTCGTGCAGCCCTAAAATACGGGCGTGCAGGAGAATAGGCTGAGTCTAGCAGGAGAACACTAAACTGAACACTAAACTGAAAAAAACTCGGAAGCCACTTTCAGAATATTTTCGGAATTAACTAGGTACCTACATATAGTGAAATCTGAAATATTCACTAAAATAAATTTTATTTCCATAAAGCACCGTAGTACAGGATGCTTCGCTATAGACTTCCTTGGGAAATTTGAAACAATTTCCAACAATCAATTAAAAAAGGCCCTAATTGCGTTTTTGGCGTCCCCTTTTGCGTTCGCACCTGTTCTCTTCTCAAAGCTTATGTTATGTAGTCACAAACATTGTAATATGCCATATTGGAGAGAGTTCGATTCTGACAGCGGATGAAAAAATTGTACAATGTATTGGAAATTTAGTGTCACACGTATGCGGCCAAAGTTCGATTCCCAGCCGAGAAACAAATTTACTAATAGTTTGTCATGGGTAGACTTTCTAAGCCCGAACTGTTCAAAAACTAGAAAATCTTCAGCACACTAACATAAACATGCCAAATTCTGACATTGAATTCTACCCAATATATTGTGTCAGAAAATTACTCCAGCCCTTAACACCTATTAAGAGGCCGAACTTCAAAAATTCTAATAACACTTTCTAATTATTTTTCTGAGCAACCCGTAAAAAAAATGAATTCAATATGTCAGAAGACCGAAGATATATGACGAAATTCGTTAAAATATATGCACCGCATTTTCACAGATCATTTCTGTGCTCCACTTCCATAGGTACGCCAATAAATATTTGAAATTTTTTAATGAATTACTTTTCTAGTACCTCTACATACACCAAGTTTCAAGGGTTTAGCTTAAGCCGTTCAAGAGGTAGGAACAACAGCACCCTGTACGAATTTACCCCTATTGAAAATTTAATTATTCAGACGTGCAGTAGCACGTCATGTGACTTTAGCTTCACCTAAATACCTAGTTGCAGCAATTCAGCTTACAATAGGTGTGTTTTAATGCTCTCCAGAATAGAGCACCTAATTGGCAGGCGAAAAAAAACGATCCAGGGTATTATCTGGAGTACATTTTATTGCTAAGATTTGGCAGCCCTGCGGTGTCAAGTTTGAAATTAAGTGACTTTTCCGTTTCGGTGTATTGCATTCAATTTGAAAAATATTTTTGAAAATACGACGAGATCGGTTAAAGATAGTCAAAATGTTAAGTTTTGTTTAAGTTCCTTCTCATGTAAAGTAAATAAACGGCGATTTGAGAGACAAATTTTTTCCACTTCTCACATCTTATTATGGACGAAATTTTATTCAAACAATGCAATCACTCACCTTTTCTTTTTTTGCTTATCCATTTCACTTTAATTTCTATTTTTCCTTTCCTTGCTGCAAAACTTATGGCAATATATGTAACTATCACCGGATTTGATTTTATTGCAGTTCGGTTGCATTTCTGTTATGTAAACAAAAATGCTGCCAACCATTAAAATCGAATCGAGTAAAGCGAATTCATCCTAGGCTCACACCATTAATTCTCTCCGGAGTAGGATATATAACCTAGTAAAATTAGTGGGTTTACTATCCTGGATGTTGTTGTTGTTTCACGTATACTTATGCTGTACTATCCTACTCTGGAGAGCATTAAAACATGCCTAATATACAATATAATATATAAATAAAAATGGATCGCTAAGTGTGTTGCTAAACCGCAAAACCCGAGAAAGGCTGAACCAATTCGGCTAATTTTTTTTTTAAATATTCCCTGAAGTCCGAGGAAGGTTCTTATGAAGAGAAAAAATCTGCCAATGGTCTAGGCGCAACTTTATTATTTTGCGATGTGGTGTAGGTTAGTATGTGACTGAAAACCTAACAAAAAGCTCGGGAAGCAGTTAATATAACATACGAATTACATAATTCGGTCATATTCCAAGATGCGGTCTAAAAGGGAAAAAACTGAAAAGGGAAAAAACTGGAAGTGAAAAGATATTCGATATCTGATCAGATCTTAGAGATACGGCAGAATTAATGGAAAAGAATACAACCACTCGGGGTCGAATTTCAAAAAATCTTGAAAAGCTTTTTAGATATTCATATGAAGAATCCGTATAATAAAAACGAATTCAGTTTTTGGGAAAATTAAGTAGATATGACGAAAACTGTGAAAATAGATGCATTCTACTTTCACTAAAAATTGTTTTTGTCCCTCCTTCCGAACACCAATGGATATTCGAATTTTTTTCAATCAAAATTCCTTTTCTAGTTAATATACATACACACAACGAGTTTCAACTTTCTAGCATAGTTAGGAAAAACAATCTTCACCCCGTACCATACTACCAATAATATATTATATTATATTATATACACATTAAAACTTTTTCCTTTTCACCCTCCCCCACTCCCACCCTCACCCTCTGCACCCATACCTCAAAATTTTTTTTCCTGCTAGGGTTCTATTGGACCTTTGTGCTAAAAAATTTGAAATTTGAAATTTAAAATTTGAAACGCTATCCTCTCCTCCCATTCACACCCCCCCCCCCTCTCAAAGATACCAGAGGTTCACCCAACCTACCCACCATAAAAATTTCATGATAATGTCTCAACGGGCTTGAAAGCTACGAGCTTTCAAACTATTTGACGTTTGGCGTACGGCGGACTGCGGGCGGCGTACGGTGGACGGAAAATGGCGGACGGCGCGGCGTACAGACGGACATTTTTTTTGCTTTTTTGGGGTTTACTAGTCCTAAAACGTAAAAATACCAAATTTCAGGGTAGTAATTTTTTTTTTAAATTTCAGGTCGATCACAATACTTTATTATTAAAAAATAATAAAGTAAAATTGGAAGAATTGTACGAAAAAAACACATTTTCCCAGGAGAGGTGTTCCAACAATGTTACTGCAATACCTGATGAAGAAGCAAGGCATTGCAGCAACATTGTTGAAAGGCGGTTGAAGAACACATTCAGCGCTAAAATTGCCATAAATATGCAAAGCAGCGAGACGCCAACCTGCAACATTTCGATTAACACTGCAATGACAAAGGTTTTGCAGAAATGTAAACTGATAGTATGGGATGAATGCACTATGGCACATAAAAAGTGCTAGGTATGCAAAACAATCAAAACCAGTTTGGTGGTTCGATGATTTTATTAGCAGAACATTTTCGTCAAACATTGCCAGTGATTCCACGATCAACGCCAGCTGATGAACTATTGAAATGCATGTTTAAAGTCCTCCATTTTGTGGAAGCACGTTAAGATTACATTACATTAGAATTTGTAGGAAAATAGTAATGATAACATCTTTACGTGTAAAGAATACATATTTTATGTTTCCAGCACATATTTGCAGCTACATTGGGGAAATGTGCAATGCACATTTCCTTTTTTTCCGTGTAGAATGATTTCATTGATTAGTGAACTTTCACTCAAAACCAATTTGTTTAAAATTGCGAATTTGTGGCTGAATGATTTCTTGAGATATGTAGTAGAGTTAGTTCCATAATTAGATATAGTTAGTTCCATAATTTGAGTGAAGACATTTTTACAAAATTTTCGTATGGCAATTACTCAAAGGGCTCGTGTTAACTTTGATATTCATTCCTTTAACAGCAATGTTTGAAAAACCAACGTATACAAAATTTTACAGTTGTAGGTTAAGGTGTTTCGAAGGCATTGGTCAATATTCTTAGTGACTTTTTGTATGGCAGCTACCCGAAGGAATAGTACGATTTTGCCCGTAAACGAACTAATCCTTATAAATTCGACAGAAAAAAACTTTTTATTTTCATTCGTGGTACCGGCGTCTACAGATGCTTCCGGCGTCTCGAGTTAGGTTGTTCGTGCAGCCCTAAAATACGGGCGTGCAGGAGAATAGGCTGAGTCTAGCAGGAGAACACTAAACTGAACACTAAACTGAAAAAAACTCGGAAGCCACTTTCAGAATATTTTCGGAATTAACTAGGTACCTACATATAGTGAAATCTGAAATATTCACTAAAATAAATTTTATTTCCATAAAGCACCGTAGTACAGGATGCTTCGCTATAGACTTCCTTGGGAAATTTGAAACAATTTCCAACAATCAATTAAAAAAGGCCCTAATTGCGTTTTTGGCGTCCCCTTTTGCGTTCGCACCTGTTCTCTTCTCAAAGCTTATGTTATGTAGTCACAAACATTGTAATATGCCATATTGGAGAGAGTTCGATTCTGACAGCGGATGAAAAAATTGTACAATGTATTGGAAATTTAGTGTCACACGTATGCGGCCAAAGTTCGATTCCCAGCCGAGAAACAAATTTACTAATAGTTTGTCATGGGTAGACTTTCTAAGCCCGAACTGTTCAAAAACTAGAAAATCTTCAGCACACTAACATAAACATGCCAAATTCTGACATTGAATTCTACCCAATATATTGTGTCAGAAAATTACTCCAGCCCTTAACACCTATTAAGAGGCCGAACTTCAAAAATTCTAATAACACTTTCTAATTATTTTTCTGAGCAACCCGTAAAAAAAATGAATTCAATATGTCAGAAGACCGAAGATATATGACGAAATTCGTTAAAATATATGCACCGCATTTTCACAGATCATTTCTGTGCTCCACTTCCATAGGTACGCCAATAAATATTTGAAATTTTTTAATGAATTACTTTTCTAGTACCTCTACATACACCAAGTTTCAAGGGTTTAGCTTAAGCCGTTCAAGAGGTAGGAACAACAGCACCCTGTACGAATTTACCCCTATTGAAAATTTAATTATTCAGACGTGCAGTAGCACGTCATGTGACTTTAGCTTCACCTAAATACCTAGTTGCAGCAATTCAGCTTACAATAGGTGTGTTTTAATGCTCTCCAGAATAGAGCACCTAATTGGCAGGCGAAAAAAAACGATCCAGGGTATTATCTGGAGTACATTTTATTGCTAAGATTTGGCAGCCCTGCGGTGTCAAGTTTGAAATTAAGTGACTTTTCCGTTTCGGTGTATTGCATTCAATTTGAAAAATATTTTTGAAAATACGACGAGATCGGTTAAAGATAGTCAAAATGTTAAGTTTTGTTTAAGTTCCTTCTCATGTAAAGTAAATAAACGGCGATTTGAGAGACAAATTTTTTCCACTTCTCACATCTTATTATGGACGAAATTTTATTCAAACAATGCAATCACTCACCTTTTCTTTTTTTGCTTATCCATTTCACTTTAATTTCTATTTTTCCTTTCCTTGCTGCAAAACTTATGGCAATATATGTAACTATCACCGGATTTGATTTTATTGCAGTTCGGTTGCATTTCTGTTATGTAAACAAAAATGCTGCCAACCATTAAAATCGAATCGAGTAAAGCGAATTCATCCTAGGCTCACACCATTAATTCTCTCCGGAGTAGGATATATAACCTAGTAAAATTAGTGGGTTTACTATCCTGGATGTTGTTGTTGTTTCACGTATACTTATGCTGTACTATCCTACTCTGGAGAGCATTAAAACATGCCTAATATACAATATAATATATAAATAAAAATGGATCGCTAAGTGTGTTGCTAAACCGCAAAACCCGAGAAAGGCTGAACCAATTCGGCTAATTTTTTTTTTAAATATTCCCTGAAGTCCGAGGAAGGTTCTTATGAAGAGAAAAAATCTGCCAATGGTCTAGGCGCAACTTTATTATTTTGCGATGTGGTGTAGGTTAGTATGTGACTGAAAACCTAACAAAAAGCTCGGGAAGCAGTTAATATAACATACGAATTACATAATTCGGTCATATTCCAAGATGCGGTCTAAAAGGGAAAAAACTGAAAAGGGAAAAAACTGGAAGTGAAAAGATATTCGATATCTGATCAGATCTTAGAGATACGGCAGAATTAATGGAAAAGAATACAACCACTCGGGGTCGAATTTCAAAAAATCTTGAAAAGCTTTTTAGATATTCATATGAAGAATCCGTATAATAAAAACGAATTCAGTTTTTGGGAAAATTAAGTAGATATGACGAAAACTGTGAAAATAGATGCATTCTACTTTCACTAAAAATTGTTTTTGTCCCTCCTTCCGAACACCAATGGATATTCGAATTTTTTTCAATCAAAATTCCTTTTCTAGTTAATATACATACACACAACGAGTTTCAACTTTCTAGCATAGTTAGGAAAAACAATCTTCACCCCGTACCATACTACCAATAATATATTATATTATATTATATACACATTAAAACTTTTTCCTTTTCACCCTCCCCCACTCCCACCCTCACCCTCTGCACCCATACCTCAAAATTTTTTTTCCTGCTAGGGTTCTATTGGACCTTTGTGCTAAAAAATTTGAAATTTGAAATTTAAAATTTGAAACGCTATCCTCTCCTCCCATTCACACCCCCCCCCCTCTCAAAGATACCAGAGGTTCACCCAACCTACCCACCATAAAAATTTCATGATAATGTCTCAACGGGCTTGAAAGCTACGAGCTTTCAAACTATTTGACGTTTGGCGTACGGCGGACTGCGGGCGGCGTACGGTGGACGGAAAATGGCGGACGGCGCGGCGTACAGACGGACATTTTTTTTGCTTTTTTGGGGTTTACTAGTCCTAAAACGTAAAAATACCAAATTTCAGGGTAGTAATTTTTTTTTTAAATTTCAGGTCGATCACAATACTTTATTATTAAAAAATAATAAAGTAAAATTGGAAGAATTGTACGAAAAAAACACATTTTCCCAGGAGAGGTGTTCCAACAATGTTACTGCAATACCTGATGAAGAAGCAAGGCATTGCAGCAACATTGTTGAAAGGCGGTTGAAGAACACATTCAGCGCTAAAATTGCCATAAATATGCAAAGCAGCGAGACGCCAACCTGCAACATTTCGATTAACACTGCAATGACAAAGGTTTTGCAGAAATGTAAACTGATAGTATGGGATGAATGCACTATGGCACATAAAAAGTGCTAGGTATGCAAAACAATCAAAACCAGTTTGGTGGTTCGATGATTTTATTAGCAGAACATTTTCGTCAAACATTGCCAGTGATTCCACGATCAACGCCAGCTGATGAACTATTGAAATGCATGTTTAAAGTCCTCCATTTTGTGGAAGCACGTTAAGATAATCAATTAAAGCGTGTAGAGTTGCAAAATGATCGATCTGGAGAAAGATTTTCAAAACAGGTAGATCGTATCACAGCCAATAGTATTAAAAAAGAA
Organism: Beris chalybata; assembly: GCA_949128065.1. Taxonomy (NCBI): domain Eukaryota; kingdom Metazoa; phylum Arthropoda; class Insecta; order Diptera; family Stratiomyidae; genus Beris; species Beris chalybata. The sequence goes on from OX421894.1 coordinate 114,514,676, forward strand.
AAATTATTATCATTAACACCTTCTAATACACTGCCACACCCAGTCCGATTCCTAATGTTCCTTCCCATTCCTAAAACTGATTAAGTTAGGTATCCCCTTTCTTCTCCATTCTTTCCTTCGCACCAAGAAACACGGAATAGTATCTGACAGAACAATACCACGACCAATTGGGATCAAATTAGCCAAAAACAGCCATCAGCCGTAGGTTCCGCGCTATGCTGCAGTGGGATTACATAACCTAACCTAACCATGTTTGGTTGAGCGAACGAGCAATATTGGCTGCCAAAAACATGGATATCTATAAATGAATTAAATTTTAAAATTCAAAATAATAATAAATGCCAGTGAATTAAGGAGATATAAATCAGTTGATTCCGCTACTAACCGAGATGATGATTTTTTGAGATAACTGTAATTTTTCTATAACATAATTGAAAAGCACTGATGTTCTTGGATTTTTTTCTCCGATCCCCTTGAGATCCCAAGTTAAGTTTTTGGTATGATGTGTAAAATAGTATAACCTATAAATTATAAAAAAATTAAAAAAATAGAAAAAACGGTGTTTTGAAATATTCAAGGATAAAGGACCAAATTCTTTTTTTTGAAAAAAAACTTTGAAGGATAATTTTTATTCGAATTTTTTTATATTACAGAAATTTTTAAAAAAAAATCTTTAAAATAAGCCACACCTCATTATTTTAGGATTCAAATTACCAGAGATATGAATTTTCAAAGAAGACTTGACCACTTTTTATGCAAAATCTTTAACATACTTAACTACTAAAAAAATGAGATAGAAAAAAAAAATTTACACTACATTTTTTTTTCACTAATTCTTCGAGTAGATAAATTTTCAAAAGAATCGGCGATGGTAAGGTTACACTTTTGGCGATTCTTGAAGGAATGACCCTTTTTCTATAAAGTAAATTGAGAAGCACTGATGTTCTTCTATTTTTTTTACCCCGATCCCATTGCGATCCCAAGTTGTTTTTTTGATATGTTTTGAAGAACAGTATAATACACAAAATATAAAAAAATAAAAAAATAAAAGAAACGGTATTTTGAGATATTCAAGGATAAAGGACCAAACCGTTATCCTTGAAAAAATTTTAAGGATTAATTTGATTTGTATTTTTCTTATTTTGCGACAACCTCCCCCTTTAAAATAAGTCCTATTTTATTATTCTATGATAAAAACTAACAGAGATATGAAAGTTCAAAGGGGACTTGGACACCATTTTTGCAAAATCTTTAAAATACTATAACTAACAAAAAAAATGAGATAGAAAAAAAAAATTGAAATTATATTTTTTTTTTTCACTAGTTCTTCAAGCAAAAAAATTTTCAAAAGAATCGGCGATGGTAAGGTCACAAAATTGGCTTTTTTTTGCGTTTTTTTATGGAATGACCCTAGTATATTATAAGAATCAGAATTTTTTCATTTTCATCTTTTCTTTCTTACGCCTCTATTTTTTTCTATTCATAGTCACTAGAATTGAAATTTTTAATCAAAAGATTCAATAGAGTACAAACAAAATCTACCAAGAATCAAACTCTATTCGCCTCCGTGAAACTTAATTTGTGATACCCATCAACTAAGGGGATAATGTATAACAAAAATAAAATATGATTGGACCCGTTAAGCGAACCCAAGATCTACGTGACTAGTGCAGTTTCTTGCCACTACACCACATAGACTTGAAAAAAAAGCACCTTGCCAGAAGTAAAGAACCGTGAATTTGCCTCACAAGGCGAGGGCATAAATCTGTCGTTTTCGTTTACTTAATAAGTTTTCGATCAATTCCAAAGAACTATTTTACAAGAATTTTATTTAACAAACTCACACATGAACACTTGCTTGTAAGCAACATACAATTTCGATTACATACATACATACATACATTTCATTTATTGACCGTATTTTAATTTGTTAACAATGATGATTATATTATAAATAATTGGAGGAGATCAGATAATAAATCTTTACAGCCTGAGAAGTAGTAAGTGGCATGTAGCCGTATAATATGATTGGGTCGATTAAGAATCTTCCTAAATAATTTTCGCAAAACATACAGACCGAACGAAATTCACAAAAAAAAACCACTGATTTATCACAGTAAATCACGCCGATATTCCACGATAAAATACCATTCACAGCCAGCCCGCTCAGTAATTTATTATTGAATCCACAGCGGTATAGCAAGAAGCTTTGTAATTTCACCAGTATTATCCTTATTTCATCTATCAAATTCGGTAAACTGTGTCTACTTGTGCTGCTGTTATTAATAAATAATTTCGCCCTCTTAGCACATCGAATTTTCCCTTCTTATCAGGCCTTATTTCAAAGTTCCAGAGGTTCCCTACTCTCGCAGGTCATATATCATTATATCAAAAACAGCTTATGTTCGTGCGGGGTTCGGTTTCACAAATCACCCTCTCGACCTTCTGGCCACCTACACAACATACTCGTTGATTACTTTAACACGCTTCGATAATAATTTAATTTTCCAGATAATTTCATATCGTCGACACGACCGCACATATGCTTTCCTTCCATGTAGTATGCATGCCTATTTTCTATACTACATGTTTTTAAAAGAAAAAAAGTCATGAAGTTTTTTCGTTTTTTTCCTGTGACTAAATACACCACAAAAGAAAATATTATCTTAGCTAATAATAATTCCAGTCGTTCTAATCTTAAAGTTAATCAATCATCTTCAAGACAAGAAAATCCATAAACAACTAAGAAAAAATTCTAGTCTTGTGGCGACGAAATTAACGAATGATAAGGCATTTTTCTTGAGCTTCAGCTTTTACCCGATGAGTAAGATGAATGAAAGCCAATTCACTTTCAATTTTACTGTTAGAAAAATTAACTTCATAGCTTCCAGTCAGTTTGTTCGGCGGAAAAACGACTTAAACAGATTGGTTTTAAGCACCTTTTCCGCCATGTGATTCATAAGAAGATATCATATCGTGACTGTTCCTTATTGTATTTAACACAGAGAGATCGCAAAAACTAGAATCAATCAATCTATGTATTTAAAAAAAAAAAACTTCCATCAGTCTGGCCGAAATTTTATTATTTTTCTGCTCAAAGTCCAGAAAGCGGCATAAGGCTCCATGTGCACGTTAAATGCGATTTTGATGATTTGTGACTGTTTTCTTGCCAATATTTCACGTTAATGGAAACAAACAAACAAAATAAAATAACATCACTTTATTAGCTGGTATGTAAACTACGCCGTCTATCTAGAGAAAAAATTCAAGGAAAAAAACCTACTAGAACAACAGCCCTTGAACATTTGTTAAAATACGTAAATTCGAGTTTTTTAAATGCATATTACCTATTTCTTGAATAGTTAACATGTCATTTTTTCATTGTATAGATCAAATTTGAAAAAAATTTCATGTTAATAATATATGAAGTCAAACTGAAGCAATTTTTCTCGATTTTCTTGGAAAGAATTACATAAAAAGACCGCATTTCATTGAAAAGTATCATAGACAGTATAACGAATTGGTATTTCTAGAAGATAATGAAAAAATTATTATTATAGTTATGCGTTTCAAATAATTTGAAAACCTATAACACTATTTTTTTCTGTAAAATCAAAATTAGTTCGCTGATAGACAGCGAACGATGCAGACGTTTTGTCCACGCCAAATTACAAAAACAAAAACGATCTTTTTGCCACGACGAGCGATTGTCGGGTTTCTTGGAAAAATTAATGTCACAAATATCTATACCAGTGTAAGTGGAAATATTAATAGAAAGGAAACTGACTCTGTGAATATCATCCACCTTTTTGTAAGACCTGTCACCTTTTTTTACATTTTTTAAAATGTTTTTCTGTATATGTATAGTATGTACAGTACCGCGTGCCTAGTACATACGTAGCTTACATGATTATTTTCAGGAAGCTTCGTTTCGTGCAATGGAAATCCAAAAATTTATCAGTTTTTAATTTAAATTAAACCAGATGGTCACAACTTAGAAACAAATTATCTCATACATGCATATTTCAATTTGGATAAGAAAACATTAACTAATAAAAAAATTGGAAAACAGTCTGGGCGCAATTTTATCTTTTAATGGGTATTAGTAAAAAACACATTTAATGCTGAGATGTGATTTAGTTTCCTACGCGACAGACATTCTAAAAACTAAAGTTATTTTTTAGTTTCTCATTCGTTCTGGACTTCTACCCAAAAAATATTAAAGATACGCCCAAACTGTTCGTAGAATTGTTTTATTTATTTATGTATGTTCAATTTTCATAAAAACATCGGAGATAAGAATATCGAGATAGTTTTCTAATGGTGAAATATCTATAAGAAAATATAAAGCCGACTTTTACGTGATACAAACAATTCAATATCTCAGTAGACGTAAGTGATATGTTGGAATTCGTAAGAGAGTACGCAATCATTTTACACCCTCTTTGGTCTCCTTAAAATAATTTTTAGATAATTATATAGGTATATATGATGCCCATAGAAAAAAAATAAAATATGATATCATACAACCTAAAAAAAATTCGGAATTAAAAAAGTAAAGTAAAAACTTATGCAATACTTTGCAGTTCCTAAGGAGCTTAATATCGAACTTAAATTAAATTTTCCCTGATTATATACGAGTATAGTGTCTTCAGAGGTGAGTGAGAGATTGATATCTCATTAGACCGAAGAAATATGTGTATCGAAGTTCGAGAAATGTACACCACCTTCGGGATTGGATATCGAAACATTTAGAAAATGTTTCTAGGTTCTTATACAAAGAGCACGTATAGTCAAATTAATTTGATAACTCGAGATTTCTAAAAGATTAAACGAAATTCCTGAAAATATCGAAAAACACTTTCACGAAAATTAGTTTACTCCACCTTTGTACGCCAATGAAAATCTTATTTTTTTTCCCCTCAATTACTCATGGAGCACATCAACATTACATGTGTAGTGGTCAATTTTTAGCTACGTCGAGCATTTTTTTCTTTATATCCAATCCACCCCAATCTCCTCTACACCCACACCAACAAACACAACCTCACACCTTACTTTCCTTTTTCAAAATGTTAGTCCTTGCCTGGGTTTTGAGTATCGATAAACGCAAACACAAAGTTTTAACCTTCTGATATCAACAGAAAAATCGATTTTGGAATGGTTCGACCCCGGCTGTTAAGCGTTTTTAATGCATTATTTGTCCTCCCACACCTCTGTATTAAATTTTAAAAATCTGCCAACAGTCTGGGCGCAACTTTACTATTTTTCCGGTAGAAGTTCAGAACGCGTTCAATTCGTGGATGCGGTGTATGTTACTATGTGACTGAAAACCTAACAAAAAGTTCGGAAAGCGGTTAGAAAAGGGTTTAACATATGACTTATATAATTGGGTCATATTCCGGGATGCGGTCTAGAGGTTGAAAGAAACAAAACTTAAAAATAGGTGATTATTAAACAAGCCTGGGGAAGTGAAAAGATATTCGATATCTGATCAGACCTGAGAAACCTGGTGGGATTCATGAAAAAGTATACAACCAGTTTACACCCTCTTAGGGGTCGAATTTCAAAAAATTTTGTAAACCCATTCTAGGTATTCATATGAAGAATCCGTTAAATAAAAATGAATTCAATATTTCGGAAGACCTAGTAGATATGACAAAAATCGAGAAAATATATGCATTTTATATTAACTGATAATTTTTTTGCCCCCCCCCCCCCTTTTGAACGCCAATGAATATTCGAATTTTTTTTATCAGAATTACTTTTCTAGTTAATTAACATATATGTACGTACCGAGTTTTAACTTCCTAGCATAAGCCGTTCTTAAGTTAGGAAAAACACTCCCCACCACCGTACCATACTACCCCTAAAAAAAAATTTATTTTTCCACCATGCCACTACTATAGCTCTATCTAAATACCAAGTTTTAGCTTCCAATCATTGAAGATTCTTAAGATATAAGCATCGGAACTTTTTCTTTCTCACGCTTCCCCACCCTCACCCTCACCCTCTACACCCACACCCCCAAACTTCTTTTCCCTACTAGGGTTCTATTAGGCCTACTTCTGGTAAGCATCCATCTTACACTGTTATTGAGATATGAAACGTGTTATTTTTGAAAAATTCTTATCCCCTCCACTTACGTACTCCCCGCCCAATTTCATGATTTTACTTTGAGCAATCTTTATTTATCAAGCTTTATACTGAAGACGCCAGGGGTGGATGTGTGAGGGGGAAGGTGGGAGAAGCGTTTTAGACGAGAAATTTTGGTTTCTAGATCTCAGCAACCGCTTATGTTAGGAGACTGAAACTTGGAATTTCTATAAAGCTTTGATAGTGGACCCATTTGCAAAAAAATTGATGATATGGGTGAAGGGGTGTGGGAGTGGAGAGGGAAGCAATGCGTTCGAAACGCAAAAAAGTCGAGATCGACACATTCTAAAATCCATATCTCCTAAACCGTTAATAGCAAGCAATTAAAACTTAACAAATATCTGTAGTTATACTAGGAGAGTAAATTGAATCAAAATTTTTGGGTGGGGGTGGTGGCGTACGGGGGTGGGGGGGGGGGGTAACTTTAGACTTCGATATCTCACAAACCAGTTGCACCAGAAAAACAAAATTCGGTTTGAGTATTAAGCTTGATAAATAAAGATTGCTCAAAGTAAAATCTTTGAAGGGGGCGGGGAAGTACGTAAGTGGAGGGGATAAGAATTTTTCAAAAATAACACGTTTCATATCTCAATAACAGTGTAAGATGGATGCTTCATTTGCTTTTACCAGAAGTAGGCTTAATAAAACCCTAGTAGGGAAAAAAAATTTGGGGGTGTGTAACATATAAATGGACTACTTATAAAAACCATGGCGCCTGCTGGTCGGCATCATAACTTCACTAAAAATAATTCAATTTGCAAAATTGAAAAAGAATCTTGTAAAAGAGTGTAGTAGTTATAGTCTATCGGAGGGAATTTTTTTCTTTCAAAAATAAGTAAGCTACAGTATTTCAAACCTTAGTAACCAGTTTTTTTAAGAAATATTTGCGTTGAATAATTTATAAGAAAAGTTCTAAGCAAAAAATTAAAAAAAGCTCTCGACAGACTATAGAGAAAACAATTATCAAAATTTAAAAAAAAAAGTTGAAAAATATTGAGAACTGACTGAGTTATCGTGCCGACCATGTCTAAAAACATAGTTTCGAGAAAAATGTGTTTAAAGTTTTTGATAGGTAAAACGTTAACTTACGGCTAGTCTCCCATTCTAGCTTCGTACTGTACGCTTTCTTGCTCTTTTATCTTCGAGTTTTTCACAGATGGTCCTATGAATGACCTTGTTTTCTATGATACTCGGCTTTTGCAAAAAAATATATGCTCAACGCTGTTGTTAAGAGGCGGCAAATAGCCAGGAAGCCGCTTTAAACCGATGTATGGTCACATTTAGTGCTATAACTTTGTAATGGAGTGGAATTTTCTAAATTCAATTTTTTTTTATAAATTTTGAAAGTATAAGATATAAAAAATTGTAAGAAAAAAAAAATCGGTTTTTAAAGTGATATGAGCCCTTAACAAACATTTTTCCACGTCCAAATAAAATTTATTTTACTGTAATTTATTTCTTTTTTTCATACTAATCCAATTTAATGACCATCGTTAAGCTCTTTTCATACAAATTAAATAAAACTTAATAAAAATAAACTGATAGCATAGTAAACTTTAACTCACTGCGACATGGCATTGATTTTTACTAGTGAAAATTTTTACTACCGATGTCCTGTCCTGCGACAATATGATACGAAATTGTGCCGGTTGTTGTTAAGCAAAATTTGATTTCAACAATATTGGCATAAGTCGATCATAAAATGAAATACATAATTCGATAATGCATAGAATCAGCGGATATTGTGTTGTGTACATGTGTGGATTCAATAATGTTCGCATATGGTTTGTGCTGCGAATGAAATAGCGAGGACAATGGCTGTAAAATTTAAATTCGTTTTAAGCAATCTGCATTTTATTGATGATATCATAATCTGAAATATTTGTTTCGCTATGAATTTTTTTTATGTGATTACGTAGAGAATTCAATTGAATTGGTAACTCCAAATGTAAGGGAAAAAATGCCATTACTTTTTTAACTTTTAAACTATGTACATAAGTTTGGACTAAACTCTATACAATCATTATCGCGATATTTTTTTCCTGATTGTTACTATGTATGTATAAGGAAATATTTATAAATGTGACTTTTCACTTGCTGGTGAAGTGACTTTATGCGGAGGATGGTGACAATTTTGACCAAAAAGTAACATACTATATTTGTTATTTGGTTTTGGTAGTAGAGGTCTGCATAAATTTAAGCATTTTTATATAATAGATTGTCATTCATCAAATTCCTACTTCTGTTCTTATTGCTTTCAAACTAAATTTTAGGCTCGGGAAGAGAGAATTACAATACACAAGAAAATATACCGAATGAGAGTGAGTCGTAACTCGCTTCCATAGACTATTTTCTTATTTCATCGTGAGCGTAACTAGATTTTAACACTTTGCTGGTTTACGATTTTTTTACAACAATATTCAGTATAAAGTCACAGCACAGGCTCACTGACTACGTAAGTTTCTGATAAAGCAATATCCGAGTGAATTTTATACTATATTTTATACCATTTATGAAATGGAAAAACAATACCTAATTAGTGTAATAATTGTATTAAGAAGTTTGACGGTTTTATAATTAAATTAACCGATTTTAATAAAGTTACAGAGATAAGTATATCGAATTGTTTTACTTAAAAGTCCAGTGAACCAATAACATAATGGTTATGAAAGCAGCGGCAAAGGCAGCGACAAAAGCAGTGTTGCTTTTTCGTTCTAAATGCTAAAATTCTGCTTTTTCGTCGGTACTGCCAACATGAATCAATTAAGAATCGATAATGTTGTTAGCAAGGGTCAGAAGTTTCCGTATTTACTAATCAGTTTAATTTATAAACTTTAAGACTCAACTAAAACAAAATATTTGTGTAGGCTCAAAGAAGAGTCTAAAATAATTGTGATTGTTGACAGTTTCCACGGACAAATTTTTCTCATACAAACGACCCACAGAAATATACCCACTATCCACGCAAGGATATGTGACAGTAGGTTTAGAGAGTTTTGAAGGTTATTTTGTGTAATTTTGAATTGTACCCATGATTCATGTGCCTGATTATAATTCAATTTACTTTAAAAGGGGATTTAATCTGTATTATTAGTGCTTGTATACCGTAAATTATATGAATCCATTCTATATATTCTATAGTCAGCTCCGAAAACGTCTATTTTATCCTTTGCATATTTCTGTTTATTTAAGGGGTTATACGTAATCAGAATTTTCAAGAAATTTTTTTTTCCATTTTTGTAATATATTTAATATACAGTAGACTCGCGAAAACTTGAACATCGAAAACTTGAATCATCCAGTAACTTGAACAATAAATTTTTTACATTACTAACTCTAAAACTTGAACATGCATAAAATTAACTTTCTAAAACTTGAACAATGCATGTACGAGTACGTAGTGCATTTTTGCGATAGTTACATACGACTGTACGTTCATGACATATTATATTTTTATTTACTTAGTTGAAGAACATAAGGGCTGTTTTCTTTTGTTTTTCGTTGAAGAATCCGAATTACTCCTCGTGATACTCAGTTCGTATACGAACTGAGTATCACGAGGACTAATTCGGATTCTTTATTATTTTTTTATTATTAAGTTTAATTTTTCAATATTTTGTAAATTGTTAGTGAAAATGTTGATATGGCTACCTTAAGGGCCCTATAGACGGACATTCTTGCATGTCATTCATTCGTACCATACCATGTATGAATGTTGATTTCCCATACACGCTTATTCATGCCCACCCTTTTCGATTCAAAAAAAGTGAAATGGTTGACATCGTGGCTTGTGCTCTCCAAATCGACAGTGTTTTGGACGATGATTTCCAGAATAAAAAGGGGAGAAAAAAGAAGAGTGATAAAAATATAAATAAAAATAATTAAATAAACAATAAAGATTTGTAAATGAATACGACAAGAATTGTCGGGGCGTTTCCTAAGTACAACTCAAGACTATCTTTATATCTTTGTAGCCTTCCGAGTTTTTTTCTAGATCGGGTTAAAGCATAATTATTATATTAAACATTTTATTTGGATAATACAAGGATATGGGTAATAAGCAGTAGGAACACAAAAAATCTTGAAAATCGAGCATCAACATCATTTTACACATATGTAAATTAACACTAAATAAACTTAAAAAAAAAAAATTGTCCAATAACTTGAACCTCTCGATAACTTGAACTTGCCTGGTTTTTATTAGTTCAAGTTTTCGCGAGTCTACTGTATTTATATTTTTAAGTATATTCACAGAAAGTTTCATGTCACTCCGACAAATATTCTTCCAGTTACACTCACATTTGTAAAGACGTCTAGGAGCGTTTGAAAGAGTTTTTGGAACTTTGAACGCGTTTTTCACAAAACTGTGTTTATAAAGTCGGCGAGCAGGATTTCTCGGAAAATTCAAACTTGTTATCGAAAATCGAAATTATTTTTTGAGAGAATCCGCCTTTTTTTAAAAAAATTAATATTTCGCATATTCCTTCGATTAAGTTCTAGATAATACATTATACTACCGAAATCTTTTTATTTTTTTTTTATTTTAGATGATCCTATCTAGAAAGACTTTTTTTTATAGGAGTTCCCGCAATCAGCTATACCGGTTTTAAAAATAATTATTTTTACAAATAAAAAATACCAGAATAAGGTTAAAAGTTAATAAATTAAAATGTCTTTCCATAGGAAAAAATTCATGAAAAATCCTCTTTTTTCGGCCTTCTGACTGCGATTAACCCCCTAAATTATTTTTGATATATTGGCTTAATGAGACTAGAATGCGAACATAAGTAGTAGCAGACTGATGAATATAGTTGCAAACTTGCGTGAAATTCAACATATTTTGCACATATGGTATGTACATATTATATTTCTATATACAGTATTTTCTTAATGTATTGAAATGTATAATATTATATTTTTATTGTCACTTTGACGTTTGAACTGAATATTTGGAGGGAGTACTGCCGCGGTCGGCAGTTCCAGCCAGATTGTGCCTTTAGCAAGGCTTTTTCTGATATATTTTAATTGCAATGCAACGTTACGTGACGTCAACGTAGGCGCAGATTGTTGGAACATGTTCTAGCTTGAAATTTTAATTAAATAATTCAGTGAAACCGTAAAGAAGGGCATGCATATCCGAAATAGTATAGTACATATCTCCAAAGTCAACATCTCGATATTATTTCGTGCATCTGTACTTACCATTATTTTCAACGAGAAAATATATGTAAGGCTCTATTAATGATATTATTATTGAAGTACCTATAATATCAATTGTTCCACACTAATTATGAGCTTCTTCACAATATAACTAAACAGAAACTATAATAACAATGCAAGACATTTGTATAATCAATTTTAAGTAAGTTACGTTAATTATCTCTTCGGTTACCAAATTTTCACCGGTATCTACAACGCATGGTTTTCATACTGAAAATTAAATTTTCCTTTTAAGCTATGATAAAGAAAATCTTGATTAGACGGTGCGTACCTTCCGCATAATATCTAGAAATAACATCCAGCTAATGTTTAATAACATTAAACCTTCTTGCCTCTATGTTCGTCCCAATCATAATAAATTTCGCATCAAACTCATAATCAAGGGGTAGAAAATTTACTGGGCTCTGACGAAATCACTCTTACCCTTAAAGTTGGCAATTAGCACTTGGGTGTGTAAATTCGAAAATAATTTACGCCATATTTTCCTCGGATGTTTACCAGCGTTTCGGGGCTTTAATATTCTGATTGAAGTCCTCAACTCTATAGACTCACTTCACTTATTTTTTAAAGGAAAAATGAGTAAACTCGTGTGAATTGTCTTAAAATGTAGCCCTTAACGGGATACAAATTTGCATAACAGCTCCAGGTTCTCGACTTAAATTACGACCTTGTTTCGTCTCGTAAAATCCAACTCCTCATAACTTCATCAAAAAGTTATTTGCCATCCATCATACAAGCGTTGAGAAAGGATGCGGTCATAAAGAGTATGTATTTGTGTAACACTTTGGAGTGACGGATATGCTTCTGTAGCTCATCATAAGAGCACAGGAAGAAAATTGTTTAAGGGACGAGACAGTAAAACACATCAAGCTACTAATAGGATGAGACAATCGAGCAGTAAAACTATACACCAACAAATTAATAAATTACGAAAAGAGCTAGACTATGTCGATACTTTCATAGCACAAAGTCCATAATTATTTGGGTAAATCGGACTGATTTGACAAATAAAGTTTTACTCTGTTAATAATAATAACGTATTTTAAAATAATAAGATAGCTTAGGGTAGCTCTCATGTCTGTTAAATTACAACCGGATACGATCTATTTATTTGAGAAATCAGTATCCAGGTTGGGATTTTTTCTGAAAATTTCTTGAAAATTTTTTTTTAAAGAATTTCGTCGGTACCTACTGGACAGAAAAAAGACAGAATAGTTTCGAATAAAGTTACGAGTACGGAATTACTTATCTAAGCAAGTAAGCCGTACGCAAAATCATTTGAAGGCTCGTAGCTCCCAAACCAAAGTTAGTAAATTTTTTTTTTTTAAACTGAGTGTACTATACTTCTTTAAGTGGCTATTATTTGGGTGGTTAGAGAGTGAGGGGAGAGGTAGAAGGTGTTTAGTTTATGAAAACTATGGGCAAAGACTATCTACAATAAGACTGGACACTACGCAGTATTTTTACAAAATTTGACATTGGCTTCTTTATTTAATTAGATGAGGAAACTTTAATTTGGGGTCAAATGCTACCCCTAAATCCTTCTAAGATGTGACAAGGGAGAGTGAGACGAGATGTTTTGTGAAAGATTATTTATGAAGAGGCTAAATAGTAGTGGTCCCAAAATAGATCTCTAAGGAACACCTGAAGTTGCATGAAACTCATTTGAAAATTTTCCTCCGAAAACAACACGGCATATTTACATTCTTGAGGAGACGATGGAGAAAATATTTGCTTTTCGTTTTTCACCACAAACACAAGCACACACAGTAGTAGTTTGTGCATAAGAACCCATGAATTTTTCGTGTTTTTTTCCTATAAATTTGTATGTTGAAATACATGAGAATGGAACAGACGCAAAAATGCGTTCTTTTGGATGCATTGTGCAAGACGATGGCCACAGATGCGAATGAATAATCATTATTTTTTGAATATTTTTTGTGTGCTTTTCTTCGCACAAGAATATGAAATTGAAATTGTTCAATCGGTTTTCTTTATTATATATACAGTTACTCCCATAATTATTGGGTCGAGACCAAAAACAATGTTTGGGGCAAAATTGTGACTGAAACGAGGAGGAAATAAAAAAAAATATATTTCATTTGTTATTGTATGTACTATATACTGACGGAAATAAGTGTTTTTTTCAAAATATATATTACGCAAATATATGAAATAAACAAAACAATTCAAAAAAATGAAATTTTACATCACATAATTATTGGGTCGAACGAATTTTTTGTACTTTTTTCAATTTAAACTGCTAAATTATTATTTGGTGGGATCTCCTTTCTTATTCAGGATCCACTTACATCTATTTTGCATTAATTCAATAAGTTTCCGGTTAGCTGATTCGAAGATTTCTGTCCATTCATCTTATGGAACCCTTTTGAATTTCGGTGTACTGCTAATTGGGTGAATCCTGCTTTTATCATCAAGCTCCTCCTGAAGATGTTTTCTGGGAGCAGATTGGTGGAAGGTGGAAGAGTGGTGGTCGGTTTTTTCCACTTTGTGACACTTGTAGTGGAGGAATTCTCGAATGATCTGTACCGAGTGTTTAGAATCTTATCTTGATAGAATTGAAATGTTTCTAGAATTCACATTTCCCCTGAAGAAGCTTTCCATTTATTTCTTGAAAATGTGTAGCAATACATTATTGGCCATAGTGCCATCAATAAAAACCATGTTTTCAACTGCTGAGAATGATATACAGCCCAAACCATTACTGATCCCATGCTATGCTATACAGTCATATGAGTGGATTTTCTTTATTTAGTTCAACATTAGTCTTGCGCAGCACCATGGTGCATCCAACTGACCCAAAAACATTAAAACTACTCTCATCTGTAAAAATCTCCTGATTCCAAAAGTTTTGGTCCTCTTTTAGATGGAGTTCACTAAACTCCATCATGTCTTTTTATTGACGCCGCTTACAATTTTTTTCTTTGTGAGATCAGTAGGTTATGGTTTGGGCTGTATATCGTTCTCAGCAGTTGAAAACATGGTTTTTATTGATGGCATTATGACCAAAAATGTATTGCTACACATTTTCAAGAAATAAATGGAAAACTTCTTCAGGGGAAATGTGAATTCTAGAAACATTTCAATTCTATCAAGATAAGATTCTAAACATTCGATACAGATCATTCGAGAATTCCTCCACTACAAGTGTCACAAAGTGGAAAAAACCGACCACCACTCTTCCACATTCCACCAATCTGCTCCCAGAAAACATCTTCAGGAGGAGCTTGATGATAAAAGCAGGATTCACCCAATTAGCAGTACACCGAAATTCAAAAGGGTTCCATAAGATGAATGGACAGAAATCTACGAATCAGCTAACCGGAAACTTATTGAATTAATGCGAAATAGATGTAAGTGGATCCTGAATAAGAAAGGAGATCCCACCAAATAATAATTTAGCAGTTTAAATTGAAAAAAGTACAAAAAATTCGTTCGACCCAATAATTATGTGATGTAAAATTTCATTTTTTTGAATTGTTTTGTTTATTTCATATATTTGCGTAATATATATTTTGAAAAAAACACTTATTTCCGTCAGTATATAGTACATACAATAACAAATGAAATATATTTTTTTTATTTCCTCCTCGTTTCAGTCACAATTTTGCCCCAAACATTGTTTTTGATCTTGACCCAATAATTATGGGAGTAACTGTATACAATGATCTTATGTTTTTTTTAACATAAAATGCATAATTGTTATGTGCCCAGTCAGTCGATAGTCTCGCAGCAAACGTTTTAAAACTTGGATTTTATACACAGATTTAATAGTGACCTATTAACAAATAAATTGCCAATGTTGTTTGGGGAGAGTGGTGAGAGTAGGGTCAAAAATCGAAACGTTCTAAGATCCATATCTCTAAACGGTTAATGCCACGAAATTTAAAATTAATGATTGCCAGAGGGTTGATCTATGGTCTGCAGGGGTTGAACAATTTTGGATTACGATATCTCACCAACCAATTGCGCTGGAAAAAATAAATTCGGCTTGTGTGTACAAGTATTATGTAGAGAACTGAAAATAAAATGTTTGCTCAATATACAATTGTTAATGGTGGCGAGGTAGCGAGGTTAAGAAATTTTTTAAAATAAAATTCCATAAAACAATAAGTGACTACAAGCCAACTTTAGGATATTCTGATATCTTAACCCCAACGAGGTGTAACGGGTTTGCATACATTTCAACGTATTTCATAGATTTGATGATAACGGTACAAATAACCTGGTTAATATTTGGGTTGAAAGTCGCATTTTAGTTTATACCACTCCACATCTCAGCATTAAACCGTTCCGGATTTCTACTCTAATGCCGCATTTCCACGTGTGTCTTCATGTGCATTGAGCATGTGCGATGATCGCGAATGTCTAGGCACATGTGGAAACGGTACAAACAAATCCGGTGCCGGTTCCACATGTTCATACGCGCTAATGTGCATCGCACAATGCAAATCATAGCACATGTAGAAACGGAATTTTTCAATGAAAAATTGCTGAAATATTTTATACAATGGAAAATTTTAATAAAAACGTAACGCAGTCACGACCGGCTGCAAGCCAATCGTATGATACTCTAGATGAAATACTGAACTCCGATTTATATGTTAGTTGGAAATATATCATAAGAATGAGGAGAGCACAAGCAATTATTACATGACCTTTTACTTACAGGTAGAAATTGTTGCACAGTGGCTACTCGATTTTTTGATTTATAGTGAGTTCCATAAAGTAAGTTAGGACATTTTACAGAATTTTTGTATGGCAACTAAATGAAAGACTTATGGAATATTTTTCATATTAATAGTTTCAGCTGCGACTATTATAAAATTAATGTGAATAAAATTTCAAAGTCGCAACTTAAAGTGTTCTAAAGTTATCGTTCAATATTGGTGAACATGTTTATTAAGGACTTTTGTATGACAGCTACTCGAAGGAGTCAACAGATGGCGCTAATTAATGAACTCCGTTTTGGTTTTGGTATAAAACTAATTCCTGTAAAATTTTAAATTCCTGCTTTAGTTCGTTCTGGAGTGGTAGTGGATTCAGTAACATGCATACATTTTTGAAGGACTTTTCTAAGCTGCTACACGAAGGACTTATTCGATTTGCATCATATTCGGAACTTTCGATTCAAACATTGTAAACCTTAAGTATGCAAAATTTCAAGTTCCTAACTTGAAGCATTCGAGCAATAATTGTGAAAACGTGTTTTAAGGACTCTTGTATGGGAGGTACCCGAAGGATTGGAAGGATATCGCCCATTAACGAACTTTGCCTTACTTTTTCCATTTTACAAGTTGTGACAAAATTTCAACTTCCTAGGTCAATGCGTTCTTGAGTTATCGTGCTAACGGACGGACGGACGGACGGACGGACGGACAGCAAACGAATTTGGGGGTTTTGGCCAAAAATAAAAACAAAATAACATATAACTTTTTTTCGTCCGAGGCTCGGTTCTATGCGTTACAAACTTTTCGGGCTGGATTAAACTTATAATACTCTATACGTTCATCTAGAGTATAAAAATCATTCATGAAAATCAAAGGTTTGTTTCTAATAAATATTAGAGCAACCTGTGAAAGATATCATCGACGTTGTAACAGGAGACTAGAGTCACTTCATACGAACTAACACAAACATCCATTATCTTGAGTACGGACAATGTGTGTTTCATTTGAAACCAGTACATTTGAAATTTTTTTGCAGTTGCCTCGATTTTTCATTTTAAGGATCTCCACTAAAGTGGATAAACGCTGTATTTAGTTGACATTTCATGAGACATATTTCGATTCCGTGAAACGTCCATCAAAATCCATCTGCTACACGTATACACACTAAAACTATGCCATTTAAGAAACCTGCGATTTTTTAAATTCGCAGGTTTTTAGTACTAAATATGTACCAAAAGTGGTGATTGTCCGTACTCATGATAGTGGATGTTTGTGCTAGTTCTTATACAGTGACTCTACAGGAGACTAGCATCAACATTTTCCTAATCGATGAAATATAACAAAAGCTAAAAACTTTTCAATCACGTCAGTTCTGGTACAGTTAAATTCCTTCGTTAAAATGTTGAAGTTATCAAAATTTTATCATAAATCCAGAATAGATAATAATAAAAGTAATCGTAAGTTCTTTTCAGCACCAAATATTTTATGATTTCAGCATCTATTTTCTTCTTCAAATATTGCATCTATTTTGGAATCATCCTCGAATATATTTTTAGATCAAAAGTGTGTTTTATTTTCAGAAGCAATTTCAGTTTACTAAATGTTGTTCTTCTTTTTCCCCAATTTTTTTCTTTAATCTATCAATTGACACCGACAAATTTTCGATTGACGTACAACTAATTATGAGAGATCTATTTCGGGCCATTTTCAAATTAAAAAATAAATTATGTAAATACATTTTCCGGAAGATAATTTCATAAAAGAGTCCTAAAATAATAAAACAACGATAGAATAGTTCATTACTCTTGAAACGGAAATGGATGTTTGTGAAATTTTTTTTAACTTATGAACGAATAATTGCGTTAATCTAATTGGGAAATTAATTAGTCTTTCGTTATAGTGAAAATCGGATTTTAATTTCACTGATACTCGTAGATAAAATACCGGAAAAGTATAATAGGAAATAAAATAAATTTCATAGTAAATGCAATTATAAAGTTTAAATTGGATTGAAATTGGAATACTTTCGCAGACAGAGTTTTTAATAAATATCAATGCCTACCAAAATCCTTGCAGCTTTTTTAATTCAGTGATAACACACAGCTTACTAATTTTAGGAATCGGATAATCGTAACATATGTATTTATGAAATTAAAGTAATGTAAAAATTACGAAATTTTCCACTTTAATTCTTCATGTAGGTATGAACTTTGGCATGAAAACTTACTTTTTATTTTTTGCAAGCAAAAAATATTTATTGGAAATGATATTAGTAGCTGAATAGCGTCTTCTTCAGGCAGGAAAAGCAAGCTCGAATATCGAAAAAATCCATGTAATATTACTATTCATTATCTCATGTTTAGATTAATAGTCTATCCAAGGGTCCCGTAGAGTTAAGCCTAAGGCGCATGTCCACCCATCTCTGTTTCACCTTCCAGATTTAAAAGTTGAAAAATAAAATTTTCCAGCAAAATGTTCTTAACTTATTTCGTTTTTACTTGTTTTAAAATGTATGCTTCTGATGTTGTACACAGAGGGTGTATTGTTTAAAGTCAAACCTGAGTAAATTGGCTTTTAAAAAAGTCACGATCGGCTGCAAGCCAATCGTATAATACTCTAGATGATACTGAACTCCGATTTACCATATATTGAAGTTGGGGCTAAAGCAGAATTACGTACATATGTGCATGTTGTATGACCTTTATTAAGGACCTCCATTCGGTTGCTACTTGAAACTTAAAGACAATATCATCAATGTTTAATAACATTTCTTTTGAAGGACTTCACACGGGAGGTGCAGGAAGGACTCTTATATATTTATCCTTTTCCTTGGAACCATCCACAAATTAATGTGCACAAAATTTCAAATTCGTAGCTTGACGCGTTCAAAAGTTATGGGAAAATATTTTTGAATACGTGTCTTAAGGATTTTTTGTATGGAAGGTACCAGAAGGAGTAAAAGGATTTCGCTGACTAGTGAACTCGAACTTTGTTTTTACTCAAAACTAATTCGAGCAAAATTCTAAATTTACAGCTAAACGATTACTTGAGTTATAGTGAGTTCCGTAAATTAAGTGAAGACATTTTGAAAGGATATTTGTATAGCTGTTACGCGAAGGACTAATAGGATTTTTTTTCATAGATATACATTTAACTTCAACTATTGGAAAACAAACGTATACAAAATTTTAAACAAACAGCTAAAATGGCTGTGAAGCCATCGACAAATTTTCTCTAACACGTCTTTTCAAGGATTTTTTTTGTATGTAAGCTACTCGAAGCAGTCAAGAAATTTCACTGACAAACGCAGTCTAACCTCCTTTCTCCTTAAATCTTATTTGTACAAAATTCAAATTTCGTAGCTAAGCGATTTCTTGAGTTATAGTGAGTTTCGTGAATTGAATGAATATATTTTAACAAGACATGGCATGGCAGCTACTCAAAGGACTATTGCCAAATTAGCACATACAAAATTTTAAAATCATAGCTTAAACCTCTCTGAAGTTATCGGCCAATATTCTTGAACACATGTTTAAAGGACATTTTATATGGCAGGTACCAGAAGGAGCAAAAGGATTTATCTGCCTAGTGAACTAGAACTTTTTTTTCACTCAAAACTAATTTGTACAAAGTTCTGAATTCATAGCTAAACGATTACTTGATATATATATATAGTGACTTTAGTGAATTGAATGAAGATATTTTAACAGGGTTTTTGTATGGCAGCCACTGGAAGGACTAATAGGATTTTCTATATAATCATACATTTAGCTCCAAATATTAACACAAACAAAATTTCCAAAAACCCTTATGAAGTTGTCGGCCAATAAATATTCTTGAACACGTGTTTTAACGACATTTTGTATGGCAGCTACCAGAAGGAGTGGGACGATTTTTCCCGTTAACGAACTTAGCCTTACAAATTCAACCAAACACTCAGATTCGAAATTTCAAGATCCTAGGTCAAGGCGTTCTTGAGTTATCGTGTTCACGGGCAGACGGACGGACGGACGGACGGACAGACGGATGGACCGACGGACGGACGTCAAGCGGATTTGAGGTTTTTGGCCACAAATAAAGAAAAAATAATATATATCTTTTTTTCGTCCAAGGCTTGGTTCTATGCGTTACATATTTTTCGGCTGGATCAAACTTATAACACTCTATATGATTTCATCTAGAGTATAAAAAAGTCTTGAATATTGATTCCTATAAGGGGCCAGTCGATTTCTTTTCACAACATTATATAGGAGAAAGTTTGATTCACGGTCAGTAATCCGAAAAACGAAATTTTTGACTAAAGTATATTTCCTTATATGTACTATGTTGTTAATTTTAATTTAAATTTAAGTTTAGAAATTATCTACATTTACCAAAAATATTTAGTTTCTTAAGTATTTTTTTTTTAATAAAGCTTACGAGTATTTAAGACTCTTTACTTGTTTAATTACCCATAATTTATTCAGCTACATAGTTACTAAGGTCATATTCGAATACTTTTCTTCGTCTACATCTGAGTCATTCCATCAAGAATCGCCAGAGGTGTGACCTTAGCATCTCCGATTCTTTAGAAAATGTTTGTACTTGAAGAGCGAATGAAAAAAACAATTGAAATTCAACTTTTTGTTTCTATCTCATATCCAAATTTAAAAAATTTTCATGTAGATTTATCATACAGTAGGGTCAGAAGACTATTAGTAACCTCAGAATGCAACGTTTAACAGATCGTGATTTTCCCTTCGTACTTTACTAAAATAGTTCAGATTAAATGTGAATAGCTTTGAAAACTCATAATTCTAGAGTAATAAATTTAGTTGTATTCTGTAGCGAGTTTAACCATACAACGTGCTTATAACAATAACAAATTCACCCTGTTTAGTTATAAATAGTAGCAAAAGAAGCTTCTTCACAACAAATGTAGCTTTGGAGTTACAGCACAAAATTTAAAATGGAAGGGATCTTCATGATTCACAATTTTCAGGATATTTAATGGGATATCCCGTGAGTTGCATAACTAATCTTTGAGTAATTAGTAAGAGTATTATCGTTGAGTATATTTTAAGTAACCAAAAATTAATGGCAATACATACTAACTATAATATTTCCGGTAATTTACCAAAAAAAAGTAATAACTTTTTCAATGCACGCAGAGTCTCGTGCATTGAAAAAGTTAAACTCCTCTCAAATAATTTTACTCTCAGGATTAACCACAACTTGAACACGGTTACAACTAACTCCAATTTTTCTCGCGAAATACCATAAAAACCCTTTTGTTTAAACACTTTTGTATGGTAGTAAAAAAAAGTATATTCTATATTATATTTTCTGATTCTGATGCTATCAAATTATGCTTAATAAGTGTAGCTCCGTAATCCTCTTCCCTGTCCAATAGTCTTGTATTAGCTCACAATCACAAGAAAGCTTTTGTGGTCAGTAAAATTTGAACTTATCGCTTCTTCGTTGAAAAAAACTAAAACATTTTTATTAAAAACTTTCGCATGCTAGATAATTGAAAGTACTCACAAATTATGCCATATATGTATTTCTATATATATATATGAATAAATCATATAGTGCTAAATATTTAAATTTCAGATAATGTAACCACTTGTTTTAAGGAATTTTGTACGTGAGGTGATTTTTCTCTTTTTTTGTTCTACCTAAATACCAAGATTCAGCTTTGTATCATTATATGTTCTCGAGATTTAAATATCGGAACTGTTTTGCTTTCACCCTCCTCCACCCTTACCCTCTACACCCACACCCCATAATGTTTTCCCCTAGTGGCGCCTACTTCTGGTAAAAATTCCAAGCACCTATCTCACACTGTTCTTGAGATATGATATCCACTTCCAAGCTCCACCACCCAGTTAAAAAATTTTCTTTGAGCAATCAAATTATTTATCAAGCTTTATACTCAAACTGCAATTAGTTCGTGAGAAATCGCTAAAGCTAAAGTTTCTTACCCACGAGCACCGTATGCCACTGCCCCACTCAACAATTTGTTTTTCATCTTTTCTCCTAGTATAGCTGCAGATATTTGTTAAGTTTAAATTTCGTGCCCTAAGTCGTTTAGGAGATACGGATTTTCGAATGTGTCGATCTCGGCTTTTTTGTGTTTTGAACGTATTATTCCCCCTCCCCCTCCCACTACTTCACTTCGTCATCCATATCGTCAATTCTTTCGCAATTGGGTCTACTATTGAAGCTCTATATAAAAGTTTCAGCTTCCTAGCATAAGTGGTTGTTGAGATTTAGAAACTAAAATTTTACGACTAAAACGCCTCCCACCACCTCCCTCTTTACAACCCTACTCCTCAAAAGGTGTCCACTTAAGGGATAAAGGGTTGTTACTACTCTACCCACGGAAAAAAAATCTGCCAACAGTCTGGGCGCAACTTTATTATTTTTCCGGCAGAAGTTCAGAACGCGTTCAATTCGGGGATGCGGTGTATGTTACTATGTGACTGAAAACCTAACAAAAAGCTCGGAAAGCGGTTAGAAAAGGGTGTAACATATGAATTAAATAATTGGGTCATATTCCGGGATGCGGTCTAGAGGTTGAAAAAAACAAAAATTAAAAAAAAGTGATTATTAAACAAGCCTGGGGAAGTGAAAAGATATTCGATATCTGATCAGACCTGAGAAACATGGTGGAATTCATGAAAAAGTATACAGCCACTTTACACCCACTTAGGGGTCGAATTTCTAAAAATCTTGAAAACACTTTCTAGGTATTCACATGAAGAATCCGTAGAATAAAAATGAATTCAATATTTCGAAAGACCTAGTAGATATGACGAAAATCGTGAAAATGTATGCATTTTATATTAACTGATCATTTTTTTTGTCCCCCCTTCTGAACGCCAATGAATATTCAAATTTTTTTTTTATCAGAATTACTTTTCTAGTTAATTTACATATAAGTACCGAGTTTCAACTTCTTAGCATAAGCCGTTCTAAAGTTAGGAAAAACGCCCCCCCACCACCGTACCATACTACCCCTAAAAAAAATTCTATTTTTCCACCATGCCACTACTATAGCTCTATCTAAATACCAAGTTTTAGCTTCCTATCACTATAGATTCTTAAGATATAAGCAATTAATTGCCCGGCGACTATTGGCTAAACTAGTGGAGCAATTAATGGAGCAATACCGGGCAATATCATTTTAGTTGCGGCAATATTTCGGCAATTTGGAAATGTTTTCACAGATTGCTGGTGTTGCCCTATAGTTACTGTATTTCCACTAGTTTGGAAAATTCCGAGCAATTGTCCTCGTTCGATGATTCAGTTATCAAGTTTTTTTTTTTAGTTTTGGATTTATTTCGTGTGATAACGGTTTGGAATTCAAATATTTCAAGATAAATTTTAAGTTAAAATGAATTGTCCGTGTATAATGTTATTGCCAAATTGCTTCACATTGCTAGTCACATTGCTGTTGATCAACGAGTTAACAGCCAATTCAGTGATATCGGTTATTGACGATGTTGCTATATGTTTCCGTGACGTCAAAATGGTCTGGAATTGCTGCAAATTAAGCAATTTTAATTGCTCGTGTAAAAGCACCTTTAGAGGGTATAAAAACATTATTTAAGATTTTCGGATTCTGACTTATCACCTAGCTATAAATAGATATCAATTCTTTTTAACTTTAACGGGCTTTCTTTATAATCGGCCAAAAATCGGTCTTAATTTTGAGAAACTTAATTATTTTTTTTTGCGTTGTATGTTCCTATGCGACTGTAAACACCTTGGCGCCAATGCCCCTGTCCCAGAAAAATTTAATTTTTTTAAATGACGAAAACTTAATGACTAAATCTAATTCACCAAAATCTTACCTACTTCTACTTCAAGAATGTAAGGAATCTAATCTTTAATATTATTGCTAGAACTTCAAACGGAACATTTCTAAACTTAGATCAAATATAACAAAAAGTGTGAAATATTAACCTTCTTCATTTTTTATTGAATTTGTGCTTCGAAAGTACGAAACTTATGACTTGTAACATAAACAAATCTGACTTATTTATTAGCAACATTAGAAAATATTGATCTCGTTATAACGCGATTTCTTTTAAATTAATTTCGAAAAAATTTTAAATCAGATGGTAAGATTCGACCGCTAAAAGACGCTATTTATAATTTCGCACTAAACATCAAGGCTTCAAAATCGAATTGATCACAAACGCGAATGCATTAAAATCATCGATTTTCAATCGACTAATAATCAGATAAACAAATAACAATTTTGCTTCAAAAAAATTCTAAAAATAATCGTTAATTCGGCGCAAGTATCTGAGCCCGTAAAATTAATATAAAATAAAATTACCGGAACGGGTTTGATTCGTTTACTTTTCGAATTAATGACGGATCGCATCTTTAATTTTCATCTTCAGTCGTGTGATCATTTCAATGAAATTATTGCCTTATTTCTCATGCTACTTTAAAAATAAAACAAAATATTTTTTTCTTAACCCCGTATTTGAAATACGAATTAAAACACACATGTGAAATAAATAAGTCAACTTTTCAGGCTATTGAACGATCAGTAAACCTTCGCGATCATAACAATAAATTTAAAGTTTAAGAGCCAATAAACGCCACGAAGGAGTTAATATACCAAATAAGAAAAACACATTGAAATTATTTACTACCAAGTGAAAACAGATTTTTCCCGCTAAGTGCGATGAAAAGTATCTGACATGTGAAATTTTCTTGCCAAACTCGCATGTACGAGTAGATACGCTTAGCGTAGCGTAACCACAAAAATACGTAGGATGAATTTTCCGATTTTCTTTACTTTTCTTTTTTTGCTATAAGACGACGGTATGTTAAAACTGACATCGGATGTGAAAAGTGTAGAGTGGTGTATGAAGAGGTGGGCGTAAGTTACGAAAAACAAACTCCTTGAAGACTTTCAATTTCGGAAGAAAAAATCTTTCTTCGAGAATTGAGTTGTTTTGGGGTGGTGGTTTCTGTACGATGAGCTTCGCGAATCCGATACTATCGTAGGCAATTTGAACACGCATGCAAATGATTTCAAACAGACTTTTGGCCTGTACTTGGATTCTATTAAATTCCGAAAATGATAATCCAATTTGTCGGGAAGTTTAATCTGAAAGAAGGTCTCAACTGCAGTAAATGAACGGAGAAAAAAATCTGCCAACAGTCTGGGCGCAACTGTATTATTTTTCCGGCAGAAGTTCAGAACGCGTTCAATTCGGGGATGCAGTGTATGTTACTATGTGACTGAAAACCTAACAAAAAGTTCGGGAAGCGGTTAGAAAAGGGTGTAACATATGAATTAAATAATTGGGTCATATTCCGGGATGCGGTCTAGAGGTTGAAAAAAACAAAACTTAAAAATAGGTGATTATTAAACAAGCCTGGGGAAGTGAAAAGATATTCGATATCTGATCAGACCTGAGAAACATGGTGGAATTCATGAAAAAGTATACAACCAGTTTACACCCTCTTAGGGGTCGAATTTCAAAAAATCTTGAAAACACTTTCTAGGTATTCACATGAAGAATCCGTAGAAAAAAAATGAATTCAATATTTCGAAAGACCTAGTAGATATGACGAAAATCGTGAAAATATGTGCATTTTATATTAACCGATATTTTTTTTTGCCCCCCCCTTCTGAACGCCAATGAATATTCAAATTTTTTTTTATCAGAATTACTTTTCTAGTTAATTTACATAACTTAACAGCATAAGCCGTTCTAAAGTTAGGAAAAACACCCCCCATCACCGTACCATACTACCCCTAAAAAAAAATTTATTTTTCCACCATGCCACTACTATAGCTCTATCTAAATACCAAGTTTCAGCTTCCTATCATTATAGATTCTTAAGATATAAGCATCGGAACTTTTTCTTTCTCACCCTTCCCCACCCTCACCCTCTACACCCACACCCCCAAACTTTTTTTCCCTACTAGGGTTCTATTAGGCCTACTTCTGGTAAAAATTTTAAGCAACCATCTTACACTGTTATTGAGATATGAAACGTGTTATTTTTGAAAAATTCTTATCCCCTCCATTTACGTACTCCTCCGCCCCTTTCAAAGATTTTACTTTGAGCAATCTTTATTTATCAAGCTTTGTATCCAAACCGAATTTTGTTTTTCTGGTGCCACTGGTTTGGGAGATATTGTAATGTTAAGTATTTCAACCCCCACCCCCGTACGTCACTACCCCCGCCCAAAAATTTTGTTTCAATCTATTCTCCTAGTATAACTACAGATATTTGTTAAGTTTTAATTGCTTGCTATTAACGGTTTAGGAGATATGGATTTTAGAATGTGTCGATCTCGACTTTTTTGCGTTTCGGGCGCATTGCTTCCCCTTCCACTCCCACACCCCTTCACCCATATCTGTTTTTTTTTTGCAAATGGGTCCATTATCAAAGCTCTATAAAATTTCTAAGTTTCAGCCTCCTAACACAAGCAGTTCCTGAGATCTAGAAACCTAAATTTTTCGTCTAAAACGCTTACCCCGCCTTCCCCCTTACACCTCCTCCCCTGAAAATAATGTCAATTCAAGGGGTCCACCAAGTCTATTCTTAGAAAAAATTTTAATTTAATAGCTTCACTGGTTTGAGAGCTACGAGCCTTCAAAGATTTTGGGGCGGTCGACGTACGGCGTACGGGGTACGGCGTACGGCGTACGGGGTACGGCGTACAGACGGAGTGAAAATTTTTATTGCTTTTTTCGCGTCTACTAGTCATGAAACGTGGACAAAAAAATTTTGAGGGCAGCAAATTTTTTTTTTTAAAAAATCGATAACAATACTGTATTATAAATAATACAGTAAAATGGTTTCTTTTAGTTGGATATGGTTGAATTTAATTTGATCTTGGATAACATTATAATCAGTTGAAATTTGCTGGATTTAAGACAGTAGTGAATTGCAACCACAGTTATTTGCAATTTGTTACGAGTTTGTCTTAAATTAGGTAATATTATTTATCCGAAATTATTTTGCGCAAAAAAAAATAATCTTACTTTCTTTTTATAAATAAAATAAGAAATTTTTTCTGTTTGTCTGAACATTCATTCCAAGTTAAGAGGTTGGGTGGGTTTCAAAGGCTTAAAAAAATGGTAATAAAATATATTTGTATGTAGGTATATCTAATGAAATATTTAATTCAAACAATTTAGTACTTAGTAATTCACCCGTTGGGACCTTATTTCCCTTAACCCCAAGAATATGGTCATTGCCACGCTTTAACGCATTGCTTCTCCTTCATAGCTTGACCAAAGAATATTCATAAGAAAACTGGAAGCCTTTAATAAAGAAACCAAAGTCAGATTTTGATAAGAAAACACTGTGTAGAGTCCAGTCTTGTTATAGATAGTCTTTGGCTTGACATTCAATGTGTAAATACTTTCCATAACCCTTGTTGCATACATAAAATGGCAGTTGTTTAAATACCCAGCAAACAAAAAGTTTCGTAATTAATTCATAAAAGAGTCATAATTTACGAGAATTGCACCGTTGCACCTGGTTCGAATCTGCTTGGCGACAAGTAATTTTCGAGAATGGGATTGGGTGCCGAATTACCAGTTCACTCAGCTGTAAATAAGTACCTGAGTTAAAATCGGGGTTAATAATCACGGACGAGCGTGTGGCTGACTACTTCACCTCCTAGTGTTCCGTTGGTCTCGTAATGAAATAGCTCTAGTATTACTTCAAGGCCTACGACCGATTTGGGCTGTTCCGCCATTGATTCTTACTATTATTAATGTAACGCATCTAATAAAAAAAAAATTGGGTCTTGAAAAAGAAACATATCTAATACTAATTATGAAAATGAAATAATCAGTATAATGTACAGCAAAATTTCCAAACACAATTTTATTTTCTGTGAACATACTGAAAATATAAGAGTCATGGAACATGACAAATTCTTCAATTCGAGTTTTTATTTACTGTTTGAAAATAAACTTTGACAAAAAGCACTTCCGAACCAATAGCTTTTTTTATTGAAATTACTGTCTATGGTTTTTAATACCAAATTTACTTCAGAAATTTTGAAAAATTGTATGCTACATAACAAGTACAGATTTAAGTTTATTTAATATTCTTAAAAAAAACTATTACAATTGATCTGATGTTACTTTTGTAATTTTGCCTAACATGTTGCAAAATAGGAACATGGTTGTTATTCGTTTCATAAAAATGTTTAGCAGATACTAATGGTGAATAAAACTTTATAGTGAAGTCATTACTTAGTTATGTTGAATTTTTTTAAAACAATGCAATTTAACAATTTCTAGCACAATTAGTACCTTATAAACGTTAGAAATATTTTCTATATCAGGTTATCAGTATCACTCTCTACAGCTCCGTTCAAGTACTGAAACCTAAAATGAGACAAAAAAAATTGTAAATTTGGATTCAGTACTGAAAATATGTTCATTTTTCAAAGTTCGAATTTATTTATGCGGTACTCATTCTAATATTTTACAAAACTCAATATCATTAAAATTTTAAATGCTGCCCAAAAATGTTTTGCACACTGCACACACTGGGAAATTTTCAAGTTAATACTTGTAAAATCACAAAAATATCTTAGGTCCGTTCCTACTATCGTCAGTAACGTTCTAACTGGAACTTTAACTGACAGATGTTCATACGAAACTCACAGTTAAAGTTCCGGTTAAATTTTAACTGAAGGTCGTAATAACGGCCCTTATGCGTAATGAAGCTCGAGTCGAAACAGAACTTTGTAGGGTTTTCTTTTTCTGCACCAGAGCAGTCTGTAATTACCTTTGCAAGTAAGTTGTTAATATAGCAAAGATGCTAATCGACTTGTATTTAAGCGATTTTAAGCAAAGGTACGTAACGAAGTGAAAAACCTTCAAAGAAAGTGGCAATGAATCCTTCGGTCATACCCTTGTAAATTCTGAACATTATAATCTGCAAGGAATGACCAATTGTAGCTCTACCGAGATGTGAGAAGTGAATAATCGAGAAGTTAATTAATTATTGGGTTATCCTTGCAAATTACAAGGTGAAATAGCTCTTGAGATAGGGAACTAAATTTTTTAATTTTCCTCCATTCTGCGCTCCCAGACTCAAAAGTGTCACATCTTACTCTCCCGTGTAACTTACCTACATACATACATTACACCCAGGTTACTAAAAATAATGAGACTTGAGCCTTGCTATCACTGAGGCCGGTACGCAGGATTGAATGAAGGGGGGTGGAGGGGGGGGAGGTTTCATAAGAAATTATCAAGTTCTCACAATACTGAATGTGATGACATAAAAAAAAGATCCTAACTTCCCAATGAAAATTGGCCAAAACCCCTCCGTGCGCACGGGCCTGCTATCACTATATGTATCACTATAATGTACAAATATCAATTTTAGAATAGAAAACTGTTTATCATGAAATCGCTCAAACTTAATACGTGATATGTACTAATTTTTATTAATTTAATTAGAACTTTCAATAAAAGTGCTTGTCGGGTTCACCCCCAAGCACTTGCTATGTTCTTTTACTGGGCACAACTCACATGGACACGGCGTCTTTATCTGTTGGCGTGTGTACATGAGAGTTTCTCATACGATTTCAGATGTGTATGCGTGAAAAGCTCGGAAAAGCTCGGACGGGTTTTTCAAGTCAGTTTTGAATGAATCATTGAATGAATTTCAATGAATTTGAATGAATTGAAAAAGTCCCGCTTTCCAAATATTCCCGCCAGAGGCATTGTGGTATCTCACTAAGTACTGCTGGAATCAGCTGGCTCGACATGTCAGTATGCGATCGTTTCTTAGTGAATTGTTTCTATTTTGTGTGCGTTTTATCGTTGATTGGCGGCCACGAAAGTCTCCCGTGAAGAAGGAAAAAAACGGAGTAATAGCGAGAGCGAAGAAAAGTACAGCGGCCGGTTTCTGTCAAACGAACGCGTCCGAATTGAAATTGAAAGTTCTCCGCTCGTTTTTGTGCGTTTAAGGTTTGACCGAAAGCGTGGAGGTTGATATGGAAGGCGCTCCGCTACCATCACATCAGGGCCCGCCGACGCCACCGCCTTTGGCAAGGGAACTCAATTGATATGTGCCACGGCGGGTATATTTTGTATGGAGCAGACGTCGAAAAATGATGCCGATTTTGCACAGTTGCATGCCGTACAGCGGTACTTTCAATCGGATTTATGTATATTATAT
Source organism: Beris chalybata (assembly GCA_949128065.1). Taxonomy (NCBI): domain Eukaryota; kingdom Metazoa; phylum Arthropoda; class Insecta; order Diptera; family Stratiomyidae; genus Beris; species Beris chalybata. The sequence goes on from OX421894.1 coordinate 114,544,927, forward strand.
ATACCTATATTTATACCGCCGTGGCAGATATCAAAACAAAAAAACCCAAATCAAAATCCGATCGAAAATACCGCTGTACGGCATGCAACTGTGCAAAATCGGCATCATTTTTCACATTTTATTCCGATTTTATGTGAAAAAAACCGTTTCCTGAAGAGACATATCCTCAGATTTTCACGTGTCGCATGTGAGACTACCATCCACTCAGCAAAATTAACAGAATCGAGATACCGTTAAAATTGGCTCGGTACGGCATGCAAACGTGAAAAATCCGACTCATTTTTCGACGTCTGCTCCATACAAAATATACCCGCCGTGGCACATATCAAAACAAGAGTGCATTAAAGTGCTTGTGGATGGGCGGGTGCTTATCTCCATCCCTAATCCAACCAATCGCGTAGCGCTCATTGAAAAAAAACATTCGAATCCGGGCCAACATCCGAATCCGGTCCTCCATCCAAGTACTGCGCTGTACTACGCGCTACGAGTACATTCCATTAATAAAAGATGCTAATTTTACAACAACTTCTACCATGAAGGATCTGTATCTGTTTATGCCTGCTCCGATGATGTACTCATTAACCACAATGCTGCAACCACAGCATATTTCAATTATCACTGAAGGAAAATGTATAATGCAATAATTTCCAGGTTCAAGTATTTCGGAATTAATAGCTGCAATAGCTGAAGAAAAATCTCTCATACAAAACCGATTTCTCAACCGCATAGAATGATGGCGAAAAACATGCCTGTCACTCTCTAAAACAATTTTATTTTAATTTATTTTATCAGAACAAATTCCGAACATACCGATCAAATTGTCGTAGAACTTTTCGTAAATTGCATACAAAAACCATAACACAAAAACTCCTTCCACCCTTTCGGAAAAAACCAACCTTTTTCCCGGGAAAATTGCTGTTGAACAAATGAAGTTGTATGAAGTTGTAGAAGTGTTGGTGGCACAAAAGAAACATGACCCACAAAATATAAGACTATCAATTCGCCCCTAAGTCAGGGTGGCGGGGGTAGTTCTGGGGTGGGAGTTGATCCTTAGAGATCAAAAAGTCGTTTCTGTTCATACTCGTATATCATGGCCGGATTATCCGACTAAGTGAAAGTTTTCTTTCATCAGATTTAAAGCAGCCACCGATTTTCTAGCTGCAAGCGGCACCGACAAAGTTTCGTACGATGCATGTAAACTGCACTCTGCTCCGATATGCACACGTTGGCACAAAGACCAAACGAGGGGATAAGGATTGGAATTTAATCAACAAAAAGGAGTGAAGTTTGACAAAGGATTTTCCTAAAAAGCGATAAGGCGCAGTCTATCTTTCATCTTTGGGTGAGATACCTGCAGCTTCCCTTGTAATTCACAGCTGCAGGTCTTCGAGGCCATATAGTGATCGGATGTGTAATTCGCTGATGCAGTAGTTCTAACAAGACACAGCTTTGTCACATATGATTCTCTGGGATTACGAATGTATATCCCTTTTTACTAAGTCTTATGCCGTTGTAATCCTTCTGTATCTATGCTTGGCAGAATCTTTTTTTGGGGAACGGATTAACTGGATATTGCGACTCTGGTGGAAACTTGTGGAAAATAATCCCAATCTGCTTGAAACGATACTTCCCGTTCTAATTCAGAGTGGTTGCAGTTTTTGGCAACATTGTAAGAAACTAGATAACTTTACATATTGCCACATTGCAACTAAAGTATTAGATGAAATTTTGTTAATATCCCATTTTAACAACGTTTGCTCGAGTTTACTTTAGTGACTACTTGTACACTATACTGTTGACAGTCTGCTAATATAACAACAACCACTTTCAAATACATACATACATACATACATACATATGTACCTTCCAAAACTCTGAACACCGTTGATTTCGACTCTTCTCGTATGCCGAGATACTCCTGGAGAGTTCCACATACACTTCCGAAAATTCAGCAGCGTAGTCAGTTACGTAGTAGTAGATTATTATAGTGCGAATAATCAATAAAACACTATTTCTAGCGATTTTAAACGAATTGTGTTTTACTCAAAATTCCGACAAATCCCTAGCTGGCCACATAACTTAGAGTGCATGGTATTTCAATTATAGTACGCAAGCCACGACTAGATGATGCATATAGTTTGTAGTAATATTAAACATCTATAACTTAAAGTATTCAAGTGAATGGATCTGGATTGTTAAAAGATAGACTTGCAGTCGTCAGGCCCGGCCCTAGACTTTTTGGCGCCCGGTTTCACTAAAAAAAACAAAAATACTACACTTAACGGGGCTTCTCACTTGACGATTTTTCATACAAATTCATGTACCTTTTTCTCAGAAACCGCTCAACCGATTTTAATCAAACTTTATACACTTATTATGTTAGTAATTCGAATGCTACTGAATAAAGGAATTTCAAAACTAATAAAAACTTGACTTATAAGGTTTAAAAATTTAAAACTTTTTCATGTTTTTTAAATCTAAAAAAAAAGTATTAAGAATCAACTTTTTAAAAATTGATTCATTCAGTACAAATACCAATACTATTATATCTTTAACCAAAAAAAATAATCTTGATGTTTCTTATCAGACTCGAGAAAAAGGATCATTTATGGAAAAAAATTAAAAAAAAAATTGTTCAGGAGAGCGAAAAAAACTAGAATCGTTTACTTTTCATCTTTTTTTAATGGTTCTTGTCTTCAAATTGAATTTTTATGGGTATATATACTTATCTATATATATATATATAAAAGAGGATGTGTCTATGTATGTATGTATGTTCCCTACGAACTGCTAACCGCTTAACCGATTTTGATGAAATTTTCAGGGAACGTGATGGTTCCTGTGCAGTTTGGTCCAGATCGAATGAAAAACAAAAGTTTTTTTTAACATTTTTCAAATTTTTTCACGATTTTAGTACGGTGGTGCTCTAATGGTTTGTTTGCGCTTTCCAATACTATTCAACCGATTACGATGTTACTTCGCTGATATATTGAGCACACACCCGCGAAGGTTTCTGCGTTAACAAAATAATTTTACAATTGGTGGTACGAGAGGTTTTTCAACATTTAAGAGTATTTCAAATGATTTCGCGGCAGTTCGTTCGTTTTCGGTGCATTAGTTATTCATTCCTACTATTACTAAATGGTAAATTTGGACGATGGATGGTGGATAGAGGATAGTGGCTAGAAGATGAAGAATGCTGGATAGAGGATGAAGGTTGGTGGATGGTAGATGGTAGATGAAGGATGGTGGATAGAGGATGGTCGGTGGTGGATGAAAGATGAAGGATGGGGGATGGTGGGTGGAGGATGGTAAGTAGAGGACGAAGGATAGAAGATTGAGGATGGTGGATGGTGGATAGCGGATGGTGGATAGAGGATGTGGGATGGTAGATATAGGATGGTAGATATAGGATGGTAGATGATGAATACAGGATGATGATAGAGGATGGATGAATGGAGGATGGGGGATGGTGGTTAGAGGATGGAGGATGAAAAATGGAGGATGGTGGATGGCTCATAGAGGATGGAGATGGAGGATGGTACAAAATTAGTAGAGGATGATGGATGGAGGATGGATCGATGGAGGATGGTGGATGGAGAATGGAGGATTTTAGATGGAGGATGGTGGATGAAGATGAATGGTAGTGGATGTTGGATAGGAGATTGTGAATTGTGGATGGAAGATGGAGGATGGAGAATGATGAATGGTGGATGGAGGATGGTTGACAGAGGATGGTGGATAGGGGATGGTGGATGGTGGATGGTAGATATAGGATGGTAGATGATGGATAGATGATAATGGATGAAGTATGGATGGATGAAGGTTGGAAGATGTTGGATAGAGGATGGAGGAAGGTAGATGATGGATAGTGGGTGGGGACTGGATTAAGGATGGTGGGTAGAGGATGGAGGATTGAAGATGGAGGATAAAGGGTGGTGTATAAAGGATGGAGGATGGAGGATGGAAGATGGAAGATGGAAGATGGGGGATGGAAGATGGAAGATGGAGGATGAAAGATGGAAGATGGAAGATGGAAGATGGAAGATGGAGGATGGAGGATGTAGAATAGAGGATGGAGGATCGAAGATGGAGGATGGTGGATGAAGGAGAGAGGATGGAGGATGACGGATAGGGGGTGGGAGATGGAGGATGAAGGATGGAGGGTGGTGGATGGAAGATTGTGGATAGAGGATGGTGTAACGGAAGCAACGGGGGAAATCGGAGCATCGGGAGAAACAGGAGCAACGGGAGGAACAGGACCAATGGATCAACCGGACCGGAGAAACGGGATGAACGGGAAAGACGGGAGTAACAGGGCGATAGAACGGTATGCGGCTAGTATATATATATATATGTATATATTTTTTATACAAATCACACAGATGGCATTGGTTCTGTTTTCAAATCTTTCTCTATTCTTTATTAGATTATGTCTTGTTTTTCATTTGAAATATAGTAAAAAATACATAATAAAATGTTTACAAAATATCAAAATATTAGCGAATTTTCTCACTTTGAACTAACTTTTCGACCACTTTTACCGATTGGAAAAATCTGTAGTTTGTTTTAGAATTAAATTCAGAAAATTAATAATAAATAAAAATAAATAGTTTTTTTTGGTTTCCGAGTGAGTAACCCTTAAGGTCCAAAAGTAATAATAACACAGAAAAAATTGAAAGAAATTATTTAAAAAAAAATGTTTAAAATATACACTGTTTTAAAAAAATTTACTTTTCAGTCCAATTTTTACTTGAAATTTCCAGTTTATTTCATTTTTTCAAGTAAAAGTACTCATTTTAAGCACTTTTACACGAAATTACAAGTAAGAGCACTCATTTCTAGCACTTTTACTTGAAATTACTTGTATTAGTAAATTATTTATGTACTTTTCAACTGATCCATACAATTTACTTGAAATGTCAAGCAAAATTACATTCTTTTTGAAGTAAACCACGGATTGTTCGCTTTGATCGATTTGGTTGTCCATTGTCTGAGATGAAAATGCAATGCGTTCGGTGGCGCAGTGGCTACGCACGCCAAACCTTCGCTTCAATACCAGATTTGATCGTGGGTCCGGGTTCGATTCCTATCTACATCCAAGTGTTTTATTTCAGAGTAGGAAGTAAGTAAGTAAGAACAAATATTAGAAGTATGTATCTTAATTTAAAGAGTTGCTAATAAATTTGTTTTTTTTTTTTGTTTTTTAGCGAATATAGAGTGCTAATTATACTATTTTTCAGATAATATATATAGTGAATTTGCTGCTTTCAAAATTGTAATTTGCTGATTACAAATTAAAAATTTTTGACTTCAAATTGAAATTTACTACCCAGAAAATTGACTATTACTTTCTAATGTAATTTTACTTAAAAAAGTTAGGCATATTTGCCTACTATCCAAAAGATGTAAAAGTCAATGGACGTTACTCTTATGCGGTCAGTGTTCACCAGTAGCCATATTAATAATAATTTGTATACATCATTGTGGATATATATTTTTCAACGGATGTGACTTCTTTAGCAACAGTACGCTCTCTGATCACTGTTGTTTTTTCTTTCTCGTTCTTAACTTTTTTTTGCATTCAATGCCACAGCAATGAAGCCAAGTTAACATGAAGATGTCTCTATCATCTTATTAAAAAATTAGTTGAACCCTTTTTCCACCCAGGGCTTCAATTATAACTTATAAAATAATCTACATAAAGAAACCAATTGTAAGAGGTTCTTGTCTTGACTAATGAAGCTTGATTCAGGATTCAAGAAATTAGAACTGGGAGAGAATCTATATAACCAGAGTAATTTAACAAAAGATCTTCAGACCTAGCTTGGATCGTAGCGTTGCAAGAAACTGAATTGGAACTGGAAGCAGAGATGGAAGAATTAACAACTTCATTTAAATTTCCCGCACTTTTATGAAAATTTTTTAAGCTACTTCCCTGAAGTTTTGCTTCTGCATCTCATGCTATTTTCCTTTGCTTATACTAACAGCCAGAGGGCTTCTTTCGTTGTCCTGGAAACATTGTAGTATTAATCAATATTAATCGATTTTTTTTTTACTGCATTTTCGGAATGTACATGAAGTTGCGTACAGGGCCGGTCCTACCATATGTGCAAATGGCGCATTGAATCCGGGCGCCAAAATAAGGAAGGCGCTAGTTCATATTATCTCTCAAATATTTTGCTATAAATTTAAAACATACTTAGAAATTAATAGAAAGGATTTCTTGAATACATTTGCCACACTTTTTCCGATGCATATTCCAGATTTTGCAGGGTTTTTCCATTTTCTTAAAACACTCTTTCAATTCTCGTTCAAGAACCAAAACATTGAATCTTTTCTCTTAAAGATATTCTCTCTGGTTCTTGAACGAGAATTGAAAGAGTGCTTTTAGAAAAAAGAAAAATTTGAAAACCCTGCAAAATCTAGAATATGCATCGGAAAAAGTGTGGCAAATGTATTGAAAAAATCCTCTTAACTAATTCCTAAGTATGTTGTAAATTTATAGCAAAATATTTGGAGAGATATTTAATATAAACTATGATTTTATTGCCTTCCTTAATTTGGCGACCGGACTCAATGCGCCAGTTGCACATATGGTAGGGCCGGCCCTGGCAGTCGTATACGCATTCTTAGCCGCGCTCAAGTATGTAAGTATCAATAAGTATCAAAAATCTTGAAAACAATTTCAACTCCTTTACTTGAGGAGGATAGTAAAGGCGTTAAAAATTTTTTCCGATGAAGCTGTACATCTGTTCACAGGTTCTTACATATCGCTTAAGGGAGTCATCCCGTGTGACTATTTCCAAAAATCGATTTTTTTGTTTTTGCATAAACTACATCTAAATATAGTGTAAAATATGTGCACGGAGTGATATTCCGTTATATTCTCTTAGCTCCTTTGTTGCTTCGAATATAATGAAAAGTTTAGTCGCGTTTTTCTCAAAACAGTAATTTTCAAATCGGTAGACACGATATCTCAAAATCTATCCAACGTATTTCTTTGAAATTTGGTAAACATATTCAGTACTCATGTATATGCAGTTTGCAAACTAGGATAATTGTGATTCATCAAGCCGTTTTTTTTTGGCAACCTGAAGAAGGTCAAAATTGCTGCCAAAAATTAACTATTCAATATTTTTGATAATCCTAGTTCAGAAACTAGTTCCGACTTCATAAATTAAAATTGCGTCTCATTTTTTTATTTGAGATAAACACAACGGCCGCAATCGTGTCTACCAAAACAAGGTTTTTTGAAAATTAGTGGCTATGTTGCCATCTACCTCAACAATGACCTATGATTTCGGGCTGGAAAAATTGTAAAGTGTGCTCAACATGTGCATAAATATGTGGTAAAAAGTTCACAGTTGTATCATTATTAAGTTCGCCAAAACGAGTCCCCAAAAAAGGCATAAAAAAAAGAGCCTGCACACGGGATGATCCCCTTAAGTTTGATGAGATATCGAATTGACTCTTACTTTCACGGGCTTGTATGCCTCAAGTACACACGCGCCTTCACTCGCATTGACCGATGCGCGTTAGCGCGAGGCGCGTGTGTACAGGGCCCATTCGCGTTAGCTCGAGCATGAAATTATCTCAATTGAGAGTAAAATTGAGAGAATTGAGAGAATTTCATGCGCGAGCTAACACGAATGGGCCTTGTACACACGCGCTTCGCGCGAACGCGCATCGGTCAATGCAAGTGAAGGCGCGTGTGTACTTGAGGCATTACAAATTTCCTGAAAATCAATTTTTCTACATTCATCCCTTAAGGCGGAGTAAGGGCATACAAGGCATACAAGAACTTTTCCATAGGTTGAACCTATCTTACACTTTGAATACGTGTTTACATGTTTATTTGAAGTAACATTGATAACGTAATAATTTCCTTGCCCGAAACTGCAAGTTGACATTTATTTTAATTTAATACGAAAGCTTCGCACTTAATATCATTGTATATAATGTCATTTGAGTGACTTGGGCTTGAACCGTCCTTGTAAAAAATTTTATGTTGATCCGTCGATCCGGAGCAAATAGAGTTCTTCTTTTTGCGCCACTCCAAGGGCACACTTGACCCAGATTTCGAATTTTTAAAACATCAAAAACTCTCTTTCGAAAACGAATAATTTAGATTCGCTTAATCTGCAACATAGCGCATTAGAACTATATTTGCTGTTAGAGTTAGAAGGGTATAACAAAATTCGAGCACTGTTGCAGAAATCAGATAACCGTTTGCAACATTTTACCTATTACAATTAGAAATTAACTAAGACGCCTGTTATTTCACGATATCAGACTTCTGTTTTTAAAACAGATAGTCTGTCATCCAAAATAATTCGCGATATTCACGAGATAGTTCCGAGTCACATGCCCAAAAATAAACGTGCTTTCTAAGCCACAGTAAGAACACATTAAGAACATTTTGAACCACTGATTTAACTAACATTTTAATTTATCAATACAAATAAACTCGTTTCGGTATTCCGATTTGGGTTATCTATCATATATTCAAAATCCAGTGCTGCCCAGTCAAACAATTTCTCTTGCCAGACGAAATCAAACGACAAGATCGTTCTTTTCAATTGTTCGTCTGCTGTATTTTTAAAAAAAAAAAATACCAGTTGTTATTCTAAGTTTCAGCCTCCTAACACAAGCGGTTCCTGAGATCTAGAAAACTTAATTTTTCGTCTAAAACGCTTACCCCGCCTTCCCCCTTACACCTCCTCCCCAGTTGTTAATAGGTTAGACAATCTCAGTAAGGTGCAGTGCTACGTGCTACTTCAGAACAGGATTTTTATACTCTAGATGAACATATAGAGTATTATAAGTTTAATCCAGCCCGAAAAGTTTCTAACGCATAGAACCGAGCCACGGACGAAAAAAAATTATATATATTATTTTGTGTTTATTTTTGGCCAAAACCCCCAAATCCGTTTGCTGTCCGTCCATCCGTCCGTCCGTTAGCACGATAACTCAAGAACGCGTTGACCTAGGAAGTTGAAATTTTGTCACAACTTGTAAAATGGAAAAAGTAAGGCAAAGTTCGTTAATGGGCGATATCCGTTCACTCATTCGGGTACCTCCCATACAAGAGTCCTTAAAACACGTTTTCACAATTATTGCTCGATTGCTTCAAGTTAGGAACTTAAAATTTTGCATACTTAAGATTTACAATGTTTGAATCGAAAGTTCCGAATATGATGCAAACCGAATGAGTCCTTCGTGTAGCAGCCTCGAAAAGTCATTCAAAAATGTATACTTGTTACTGAATCCACTTTAACTCCATAACGGGTTAAAGCAGGAATTTAAAATTTTACAGGAATTAGTTTTATACCAAAACCAAAACGGAGTTCATGAATTAGCGCCATCCGATGACTCCTTCGGGCAGCTGTCATACAAAAGTCCTTAATAAACATGTTCACCAATATTGAACGATAACTTTAGAACACTTTAAGTTACGACTTTGAAATTTTATACACATTATATTTTATGATAGTCGCAGCTGAAACTATTAATATGAAAAATATCCCATAAGTCTTTCATGTAGTTGCCGTACAAAAATTCTGTAAAATGTCCTAACTTACTTTATGGAACTCACTATAAATCAAAAAATCGAGTAGCCACTATACAATAATTTCTACCTGTAAGTAAAAGGTCATGTAATAATCGCTTTTGCACTCCTCATTCTTTTGATATATTTCCAACTAAAATATAAATCGGAGTTCAGTATTTCATCTAGAGTATCATACGATTGGCTTGCAGCCGATCGTGACTGCGTTATGTTTTTCTATATTTTTGTTGAAATACCTACTCATAGCACGCTTCTTATCTCGCTTCACACCTAAAAAATTTCTAATCAATTTTTTTACAAAGTTCAGCTTAGTGATTGTGACTATAGCGATCTTTAAATAAAAATACCTGCATATGACAGAATATTATTTATTATTTATAATAAATGTACCGACAATGGCTAATAATAATTTTAAATTTCCAGACAAAGCTTTTTTTTTATCGGTAAAATCGCAGAAGAATTTCTTATTAATTTTGTTAAATAGAAGCCAAGTTTACATTTGTATGTACTATCCATTTTTTGAAATTTTATTTTGATATATATATTCGATGATAACGAAAAATTCGAGGCTGATAATAATTAGATATTCTTATTCGGCGGCATTGTAAATGTTTTTGTTGCACAGTACTCAAAACTGAGATAAAGAATCTCAATAAGATAAAAACCGATAGGAAATGAAATAAGTGTACCTACTGAAGAAAGGAAGTTCGCTGAATAAATTGCACCGGAAATAATTTTGCTACAAAAAGGTTTTAATGTTACCATCATAATTGATGTTAACAAATTTTAGGCTACTGATTACTTAGGAATACGTCAGGAAGATTGATAGTTCAACATTTGTTTTCGGTCGAGAATCGAACTCGGTTTCTGCGGCGATAGGCAAAGGCTTGCCATTGTACGTACTATAAAAACATTGAAAAGTAGAGATTAATAAACACTCAATCTGTCTAAAGCTGAGAGAGTATCATAGTCCTGCTATCGTATTAACATAGTCCATGTTAAGGTCTAATTTGAATTACCAAGCGAAATAAATACAGGCGACTAAATTAGTCTAGTTCGGTATGTAAGTATATGTATAAGAAATTAAATCGAGAACGAAACAACTTTATGTTTGTCGCTATAATTTTTGATAAAAGTTATGGGGAAAGATTTGTTGTCTACAATTTACAATTTTTTTAAATCACTCACAACAATAATGTACATATTTTCAACTAGAATTGAGTTTCTTTGACATGTGATATTTCCATTGTATGTCAATTTGACATTTCACATTTCCTCTGTATATCAACTTGAATTAGTTTAAGGTGCTTTTACACGATCGATTAAAATTGCTCTATTTGCAGCAATTTCAAAAAAAAGTTTTGGCGTCACGGAAACATACAGCAACATTCAGCAACATCAGCAATTGACTATATGGATCAATTGGTTGTCAACTCATTGATCAACAATGACTAGCGATATAGATCAATACTCGCCAATCTGGCAATCACAGAATACACGGACGGTTGAGTCTATTAACAACACGAAAGCAAATTTAAAAAATAAATCTAAGACTTAAAATAAAACTTGAAAAATTTGAATTCCAAGCCGTTATCACACGAAACTTGGCAAATAAATCTAAAACTTAAAACAAAACTTGACAAATGAATCATCGAACGAGGACAATTGCTCGGAATTTTCCAAGCTAGTACAGCAACAACTATAGGGCGAGCAATACCAGAAATCTGAGAAAACATTGCCAAATTGTTGAAATATTGCCACAACTAGCAGGATATTGCCCTGTATTGCTCCATTAATTGCTCCACTAGTTTTGTCAATAGTCACCGGGCAATTAATTGCTTGAAAAAGTTCTCCTGTACAAGCTCCCTTACCCTTAGCCGATATTAATTATAAGTTTTGCGTATCAATATGAAAGTTATTGACATATTCCGGAGAAGTGGCAGACGGCGAGTTTAAGATGCGATTGGTCGAATAATGTTACGGTGCCAAAACCGAATCGAACAAACGCAGATCCTGAGTTCGAACAGGACGTAGATCCGGATTCGGACATCGAACTGGACTGACAGTCGAAATAAACGGCGATACCGACGAATCACATCCAATGGGCTATGTCGATAAGGAACACAGTGAGGTAGAAGCAGGCAATTTGCAAAAATAAAAAAAGAACCTTGTAAAACAATGTAGTAGTTGTATTTTCAATTCGAAATGTACTGTGAAAACATTAATTTTTGATGAATGTTTTCACAGTACATTTTGAAAGCACAAAAACGTTATTCTTGAAAAAAGTCTAGGATAATTTTTATTGTTTTTTTTATATTGCGAAAGCTACCCCCTTAATATATGCCTTATTTTATTATTCTGGGATAGAAATTACCAGAGATATGAATTTTCAAAGAGGACTCTTACACTTTTTTTTCTTTAAAATACTATGTATAGTACAACAAAAAAATCTGCCAACAGTCTGGGCGCAACTGTATTATTTTTCTGGCAGAAGTTCTGAACGCGTTTAATTCGGGGATGCGGTGTATGTTACTATGTGACTGAAAACCTAACAAAAAGTTCGGGAAGCGGTTAGAAAAGGGTGTAACATATGAATTAAATAATTGGGTCATATTCCGGGATGCGGTCTAGAAGTTGAAAAAAACAAAACTTAAAAATAATTAATTTAATAATTGATTATTAAACAAACCTGGGGAAGTAAAAAGATATTCGATATCTGATCAGACCTGAGAAACATGGTGGAATTCATGAAAAAGTATACAACCAGTTTACACCCTCTTAGGGGTCGAATTTCAAAAAATCTTGAAAACACATTCTAGCTATTCACATGAAGAAGCCGTAGAATAAAAATGGATTCAATATTTCGAAAGACCTAGTAGATATGACGAAAATGGTGAAAATATATGCATTTTATATTAACCGATATTTTTTTTGCCCCCCCCCCCCCTTCTGAACGCCAATGAATATTTGAATTTTTTTTATCAGAATTACTTTTCTAGTTAATTTACATATACGTACCGAGTTTCAACTTCCTAGCATAAGCCGTTCTGAAGTTAGGGAAAACACCCCCCACCACCGAACCATACTACCCCTAATAAAAATGTATTTTTCCGCCATGCCACTACTATAGCTCTATCTAAATTCAAAGTTTCAGCTTCCTATCATTATAGATTCTTAAGATATAAGCATCGGAACTTTTTCTTTCTCACCCTTCCCCACCCTCACCCTCTACACCCACACCCCCAACCTTTTTTTCCCTACTTAGGTTCTATTAGGCCTACTTCTGGTAAAAATTTGAAGAATCCATCTTACACTGTTATTGAGATATGAAACGTGTTATTTTTGAAAAATTCTAACCCCTCCCACTTCCGTGCTCCTCCACCCCCTTTAAATATTTTACTTTGAGCAATCTTTATTTATTAATCTTTATAATAAAACCGAATTTTGTTTTTCTGGTCCAATTAGTTTGTGAGATATCGTAATCTAAAGTTTTTCACCCCCACCCCCGTACGCCACTACCCCCACCCAAAAATTTTGTTTCAATCTACTCTCCTAGTATAACTACAGATATTTGTTAAGTTTTAATTGTTTGCTATTAATGGTTTAGGAGATATGGATTTTAGAATTTATCGATCTCGGCATTTTTGCGTTTCGGACGCATTATTTCCCCCTCCACTCCCACACCCAACACCCATATCTGTTTTTTTTTTTTGCAAATGGGTCCATTATCAAAGCTCTATAGAAATTCTAAGTTTCAGCCTCCTAACACAAGCGGTTCCTGAGATCTAGAAAACTTAATTTTTCGTCTAAAACGCTTACCCCGCCTTCCCCCTTACACCTCCTCCCCTGAAAATGATGTCAATTCAAGGGGTCCACCAAGTCTACTCTTAGAAAAAAATTTAATTTAATAGGTCCACTGGTTTGAGAACTACGAGCCTTCAAAGGATTTTTCTTGGGGCGTGGGGCGGTCGACGTACGGCGTACGGCGTACGGCGTACAGACGGAGTGAAAATTTGTATTGCTTTTTTCGCGTCTACTAGTCATGAAACGTGGAAAAAAAAATTTTGAGGGCAACAAATTTTTTTTTTTTAAAAATCGATAACAATACTGTATTATAAATAATACAGTAATACAGTAAAATTAGATAGCAACAAAAAATTTAATATCAATTTTTTTTTCACTAGTTCTTCAAGTACACAAATTTTCAATCGTCGATGGTTAGGTCACAACTTTGCCGATTCTTGATGGAATTCGTGTCGTGACAGCGAGCGTGGACTGGATTTGAATTGTGATTCGGCAGCTGCATATAAACTCCGAAAACGTGCACATATCTATTGAGTGATTTCAAGAACGAACATAAGATTAAATTAGAGCGGAAACATGCTGAACAGTTTTCAATTATTAAACTTGAAAGTAACATAATTCCCCATATTTTAACAAACGTTTTAGCCGAGTTTGAACAATCATGCGTGATTGAATTCTAAACAGTATTTTACATGTATCGATATCTGTAGCTTCTTAAAAAGATAACTCAATATTTTCATTAACAATATTTCACAGTAGTATCTTGCGTAAAATGTTGACGGTTCAATTTGCATTCATATTTCTACGAAAGAACATTGAAAACATCTGCTCCCCTACACACATCAAACTTTTCAACGTAATCCGCCAACAAAAACAACCGATATCTCCTAAATGCCGGGCACTAATAACTTTTTTTCACTAATCTTAAATACAAATTAAAATAAAAGTGAAAAAAAAACTCCTCAGACAGTTGCCCCCTGTGAGGTTTGAACTCACGACCCCTGGTTTACGAGACCAGTGCTCTACCACTGAGCTAAACGGGCTTCTATATTCTCGGTGAAAATTGCCTTACACAACTTACAGTGACTCACAAGCTGATTTCGTACTCTTGAACGTTCTTCTTCTTCTTTTCTTGTTCTTCTTCATCGACCACAGATAGAAATAAACAACGACGTTTTCTTTTATCGCAGATAAGATTTGATTTATTTGATTTGATTATCAAGGAAGTTGCAATATGGGCGAATATTGGAAAATGTGAATGTTACCTGTTTAACGAAAATAAATCGTTATACCTATATCACTTACATAGTTGGTGTGTTCTTATGTTGCCCGCGTGTAAGTACGGGGTTGATTTCCACGTTGTACTTTTGGTCTGTTCTATTTGACGGGTGTAGTGTACACCTTCTACACTTTTTGCACTGGCTCTCGAGCTAGTGCAGGAAAGTGTAAAAGGGAGTGGCGGGGAAGGAACAAGAACACTATTTGAGGTTGAGTTTGTGTCATTGATTTGACGTCGAAGGCTGTTTAGAAAATCGAGTGCAAGAAAGTGCAACTTACACCGGGCAAAAGGAACAAACCTTTTTTACTGAAAGTTGTAACTGGTATACGAGACGAGATGATATTTAGGGAAACAGGCTGGTAAGTCAAGAGGGCGGAAGCTGGACCCTTTTTTGTAGTATTGATTCCGCTTGACCTTTGATGTTTCGAGTGTGTCAGTAGTATGTATTTGTATTGTCTTTTGGACTACCTCTAAGTATTCGGACGAGTCAATCTTTCTAAGGAGTGTTCTTTTTACTTAAAGGAAAAGTTGTATAGATACGCTAGCAAACTCAATCACGAACTAATACTGCATTCTGAACACAGGGATATTGTAGACAATGAGTTTGCGGACCAGTTAGTAAAAAAGGAGCTCACTTAAAATTCACAGAACCAGTGTCATCCAAGCTGACCTCCACTTCACAGGGACGGTGGTGTGCCCACAGTACATACTGTTCTTGGAAGGTAACCCAAGAAAGGAGACTCCGAATTGCTCAAATTGAACCGAAATCAGGTTCGGCGGTTGATCGCGCTAATTACAGGATACTGTACAGTACGTAGGCTTAAGAGCATCTGTATACATACGATTGGACGATAATAGCGGATAGTGTGAAGAAGAAGAGAAAACTTGAGAGCATGGTCTATGTCATTACGAAGAACTTGGACATTACTTCCCAATACCAATGGAACTCATGTCTAACTCACTCAATTAAAATTTATTGATATAACCAGTTGAGTGAGTTATAATTAGGGAGGACAATCACATCATAATAGGCACCCTGAATCGAAATTTTAGACTGTCCTCCACCATTTACAATCTTTTTAGAGAATCATAGTTTTGAGAACTTCTAAAATAAAATAGAAACTTAATATGGTTTCTTGTAAAACATTTGCAGTTTAGATCTTTCAGTTAAAGCCCGGCGGTAAGGTAAAGTTTTTTTTTTGGGAGGCACTCGACACGCGGTGACCGAACTCTTGGGTCTATCCTTATGTTCCTAGTACACCCAGAGCTGCTCGATATGGCTATTTCCCGTGATATGGGCGATATAAATGTACAATTCGCGGGTAAAAATTTCAAAATTCTATTTATAGCTTTTTGGTATATTCAGTAAACGCAAATTACCTTTTTTTTCTAATTAATAAGAGACGATTAACAAGAAAAAAATTAAAATAGACAAGAGAATTTTAGTCGTCTCGGACTAGTTCTGCAAGTGTTACAGGCTAAAATAAAACATTTTGCAAACTACGACATATTACGAAATCTTTTGGTACAAAATTCGGTTCTCTATTTATTATGTATTCAGACACATACATATTAACATTATAGTGTTCCTTAGAAATCCCAGAACACAATTTGTAGTCACGAAGTGTTCCAACACATTTAAGTGGGTCTGTAAAATTGTAAGATTGGGCATGATATTCGTATTTAGGCAAGAAAACCTCGCGCGGGTTTTGGCTTATTTCATAAAGACGCCGCATGATCTTTCTGTTCTGCAGCAAAATATCTGACAGCCCTGTAAGGAACCTATGTATATACAAAAGGTCTAAAATTTTGAAGAGATTTGGAATGGGGTTAGATGAATGGTGAAAAATTTTGGAATACAATATATTAGCTGTGTTTTTTATTCCCGGTTAACCATAAAGTTCGACAAAATTGCACGGCAAAACAACAACAATGCGGCTACGGTAACCGCACTGTTGTTGTTTTGCCGTGCAATTTTGTCGAGCTTTATGGTTATCCGGGAATAAAAAACACAGCTATTATGAACCAATTGCACGAGAAAAATAAAATTTTGTTTCTGAATATAGAATTAAAAGTGGAGTCCACTAATTGCAACATTTTTAAGTAGAAGAGAGTAAAGCGTGAAAGTTGAGGATACATATTCAAAACAAACATTTTATATCTCAAGAACCATTTTTGAATGATGAATGTCTGGGGTTCTGCGGGTTATGGTGAGAGGAAGTGTAAGAACAACCCAATTCTTATTTTTATTTCTCGACAACTCCAAAGAATAGATTGCTGAAAATAAACGACTAAATAGAGCCATAATAGAAAAAAAAATTTATAGGGGTAACAAGGTACGGGGTGGTTGGTTGATTTTTGTTACAAATACTAGAAAGGTGGGAGTGGTCCCAGATAGAAATTGGAATCAGTTTTTCTGTAATCACTTTTCCTTCATTTTTGCATCATGAAAAAAATTGATGGAAAAACATACCATGGAATTAAAACTGTTTTCTAGGAAGGGGTTATAACAATGAGTTCCAAAAACTAATGAAAAACTGATTTTTCACTGACTTTTAACATGCATCTGTTTTGATTGGCCAAGTTAATGTCCAATGAAATTTTCATTCTTTAAATCAATTTAGAATCAGTTTTAAACTGTATGTACCAACATTATTTCTTGGGATTCAAAATGATTCCAACTCTATGTTTTTAAAAACTGATGATGAACTGATGATAAACTGATGTCTCTATCCAACACCGAATTCCTAATGATTGCTGTCGATGCCGTGATTTCGTAGAAAGAGAATGATGATGGTAAACTAATTTTTCTTTGATTCTGACGTTAAAATTATCAATTTCGCGTTTAATAGAGTCGCATTGTCTTTGATTGTGTGATTGCAGTAGTGAAAAGTAAACATTAAGTGATAATTCAGGTGAGCTTACCATTTCAAAGTGTTTTGTTTTATAATAAGTGTTTTGTTTTATAAGCAAGTTTTTTAATAAGTACCATAAATAGAGTCTCTTGTTAAGAATATCCAAAAGTTGTAAAAAATCTGAAAGAATTGCGGGTGTAAGCAAGCGTCATTTTAGAAGACTTGTCCAAAAGGAAATACAGAACATTAATTTTTTAAAGAATTAAATTTCGTTCTTGTAGTGGAAAAATTGGAGAATATTGTGGCTCAGCAAAGCGTTTTAATTAAAAGGTTGTCGAGCTATCTACTGCCAGAGGAAGAGAATGCAATAGCTCCACCTTTCCAATTACCCATCGCCGATCAAGAGTCCCTGGACAATGGTGAGCAGCTTCTTATAGTTGCTGAAAATAAGAGCAAATTTGTAAGTTTCGAATTTCTTGGAACACTCGTGTCATACTCACAATTCTTATATTTCTTATAGAATCAATGGTTGCTAACAATGAAAGAAACTCAGACCCTGAAAAGGTTTTTCCCATACTTATTGCATAAATCCATTGGAAAGGATTATAACTATTCAGGGAAAAGCGGTAAACAACCATTCGAAAAATATATCAACATCAACCAATGTATCTTTGGTAAGTATTTGGATTAATTAAGCTAAAATTGGAATATACTACATATGAAAATTTCACTTAACTCACAGATTGTTTCAAAAAGAGCGACTTCGGATGGAACGAGTACCATTCAGCAATAGAAAGTGCCTTAAAAGCATGCAAAGTTAAAATTAATAAACAAAACTGGATTTGGAAAAATATAAAAAATAAAATTCTTCGTTATCATGTAATTTATGTTATTATTAATATTTTATTTAAGATTTCTTTTATTTATGTTTGTTTTTTCAATTTTGGAAATTTTTCTTTTGAATAAATTTTATATGGAATTAAATTATGAAAAATTGTTTATATTATGTATTCGAATTGATTTTTCCTTTTCGTGTGACAGATCGAAGCTGTTTTGACTGAGGCTTAAGCCTTTAACATTAATCTCCACAAACAGATTTTTCCTACCGCAAATATAGAGAAGGGAAATGTGTTTGAAACCGATTATATACCGATTACTTCTTCAACGAAATAAATCAATTAAGAAGCAATTTCATTGTGATTTTTATTCAGTTCATACATTCGATTATTAACTGATTTCTGTAATATATTATAAATTGATTATTAGCACTTGATGTTTAGATACGGAAATATGTTTCAAACCAATTATAAATTGATTCCCCCATCAATGTCAAAATCTATTAAAACCCGATTTCACTGTGATTATATCTTCAATTTATTATATCTATTTAAAACTGATTTCGCATTGATTTCATCCCATATCTCTCAAACCAAAGGAATCAATGGATATCTGATTTTGCATTGATTTTTACATCACACTTTTCATTGGTTATGAGACCAGCCAATCACCACTCTCAAAAAAGCATACATGCTCCATACAAAAACATCATTTTTTCTTCAAAAAAAACTGATTTCTTGATACCTCAGAATTAATTTCGAATTAGTTAATCATCAATTTTTTTCTATCTGGGGTAGTTCTGCGGGATGTTGATATAAGCACCTTGCAAACATTTCTTTCTCGGGATCCGTAAACTGGTTGGGTTTTCACGAATTCCAATTTAGTTCATGGGTCTTTCAGATATCGAATTCGCTTTCGCTATAAATTTAATCGAGAGTAAACCCGATTTAAGCATTTTTTGATATTGAACCCCCTAGGGGTGTAAGGTATTGTTCAACTTTCCACGAATTCCGACAAATCTTTCATGCTTACTGCTTTTACTTCTATGAGCTATAATGATCTAAAAATAAATTTTAAGATTTTGCGATAGTCAACTTGTTAGTGTATATGATTGTGTTCGTTTACGAATTTCGACATATCACTTAGGTCTACTGAGATATCGAATTATTTTTTACTTCAAAGAACTTTCTACATAACCGCCTAAAAAACGATTTCAGAAATTTTCTTATATACAACGTCTAAAGTGCTATTTCGATATTTTATCCCCTATGTTTAATGAAACTTAAAAAAAAATGTAAATAATTAAAAACCAGTCTGGGCGCAAATTCACTATAATATATTTGGGTAGAAGTCCGTAACCCGTTTAACATATCAATGTGGTATACAGTGGGTCAAAAAAGTCTGCGTACAAGAGCGGAAGGAGTGGAAAACCCAAGGAAAATTGTACTTGAACGAACAAATCCAACTTAAATTTATTTTTATTTTCATCAGCTATTGATACTCTCTCAAGATACAAATACCTTAAGAAATATAATATGTTTTTCATATTTATAAAAAATAAAAAGTAATTATAATCCGAAATTTCTCTCAAAAAAGTCTGCGTACAGATTGACAAAATGTTGGAAAAATCAATGAATTCTATTATTTAATATCAAGTTGGAAATCCTTTACATTTGATAACATCCTTTAGCCTATTATTTATACTTTTTACTAAGTTTGTAGTTTCGTTAACAGTTATTTTATCCCATTTTTCTTGCAAAATAGCTCTTAAGCTACTCAAAGAAGTTATGGAATGTTTTCTCCACTGTAGGTTACTTGGCGACCGACAACCAAAAAAAATAAATTGGTGGCTATATGGGAGGTTATTTTTTAGTATATCGCACAGTAACGTACACGGTACACGTACACGCTCTCAGTATTAAATAAGTTACGGGCTTCTCCCAAAAGAAAGTTGCACCCAGACTACTGTTGGCTGACTTTTCAATATGTAGTTCAAAATGTCCGTGCTCTAGCCTGATTGGTACATAATGAAAAACGTCCCGATTTTTTGCACTAAAGCGTCATTAAATGCGGAAAGATGTTTTTTTTCTCCAATTGTTTGTAATTCAACTTACACAAGACCCATATTGCCTAAAATATTTTACGCAATTTTTTGTTAAAGCTTTTTTACAGAAACGTCTAGTACAAGCAATAGACACAATGTTCCATTTTTTGGCACAATGATTGTTTTCAATTTAGTTTATGTTCACTACCTGTTTGTCATCGCTTCACCTATTAAAATTATATTAAAATGAAAACATGTACAACTTGTAGTTGATGATTTCAAATAAAAACAATTACAAGAAATTCTAATACATTTGTTCACAATCTCGAAAAAAAGTACAATAACTCGTCAAATAATCTTCTTATCGAAATAAAACCGCAAAGATAAGTATGGCGCTTTTCATCAACAGAGGGGAAAAAACGATAAAAACACTTGAGAAAGTTGTTTGATGATTTCAGATTCATTTATATGCTATGTTAAAAGGTAAGCCAATAGCAAAATAACAATTGCCTTCAAGGCCATCGAATCGGAGACAATTGTCTTACATGCTACACATATGGCAATAATAGATAATGCGATTATCTTAAAGTATAATTTTATCTTGATGTGAACTACTGCGTACAAGTAAATATCTCATCGTTATGCACAAGTTATTCTATTTTTATATTTACCTCTCGTAATGTGTGAAAATATTAACAAAATGGATAAAAAAAACTTCGTACTGAACGTTGATACTCGTAATTTTCCGGGTATCTAGGTAACCGTCTTAATATTTCTGGCGGCATTGTCTAGTACGGCATATAATACCTAGATAATTAGTATTTATAGTTCATTTAATAGTCGTATAACCGTAAGTGTCAAGAATTAATTTTAATTTATCAATCGAATTATCGAGGGATAACGATAGGGAGAAGGAGGTGTGTTCGAATCACTAATAATTTTATTTTCATATCGTCTATAGATTGGATATTATTCACAATGCACTCAACTTAATTGGAAAGTAATATCCAGCAGACGTAATAAAGGCAATCTAAATGAAAACATATACAATTCGGCAATTATTATTTGAAGTATAATTACCATAATAAAAGAAAATTGTAGTTGATTTAAATGGAGTTTGTACAGCTATCCGCAATTGTCTTAAGTAGTTCAGAGCTTGGAAATATGGTTGTACTATTGTATTACACTCAGCGTAACTTCCAAGGATGTGGGCCCAATATTTTGTTCGTGCTAGCGAGGTTACTGATGTTGCTATTTTTAGTTAGATGGGAATTTGAGATTGCCTGAATAAATCCATCAATTAGATTAAAATAAAGAAAACTTAACAATGTGCAAATGCAATTTTGGCTTTTACTACTACGATATTCAAAAAAGGGGCAGTCGCCATCCAAGTGTAGCACCACCGGGCACCGACCGCACAATGAAAATATGATCGGGACTGCTCTATACCAATTCGACTGCATTCGTTAGATATTATGAAAACATGATGTTATTATGTTAATTAATGCTATGGAGTAAGTCGTATATAAATTTCAGAATATTCTTTTGGCGACAAGTACGTAAACATTTTTTTTTTTAAGAAAAATTGCAAAAGTACTAAACAGAACACGGACTTCGTCTTCGATTTGTCTACATTTGCTTTGTTGCGGCAGTCGCAGGCCATTTGCCTACCTTGCCGCAGTCGCAGTGTATTCTAAAAGACAAGGACTGCGCGGTCTAAGTCGAAGTCCGTGCTGTGTTTAGGCCTAACGGAAATATGCAGGTACATACATATGTCGAAAATAAGACTGTCTTCCTGCAAGAAAGCGCTACCCGAAAGTACAAACACATGCATTAAATCTAACACCCTGACATCAAAATTATTTAATTCCCATACATTTAAACTCTGAATACATGGCCCATTTTCAGTCTTATGTGCCATTAAATTGCGGCTTAAATTAGTTGAGCGGACCTATCCCTCAAAACCGTAACTCTTGCTGCACTCATACTATTATTTTTGTTCTACTGCACTTATGTACGTACCTAACATTTTTGGATATCTCTAAACATCGTGCTTTGTTTCTTAATTCATATCATTGTTTTTTTTTTAAAACATCCATCCATTGGCGTACGGAAGGGAGGAAAAAAAATTATCAGTGAAAATATGTAGAATGCATATATTTTCACGATTTTCGGTATATCTACAAAGTCTTCCAACATATTGAATTCATTTTTACATTTTCAAATGAATACCTAGAAAGTGTTTTCAATATTTTTTGTAATTTAAAAGTGGTTGTATACTTTTCATGAATTCTGCCATAGCTTTCAGGTCTGATCAGATATCAAATTTCTACTCACTTCCACAGGCTTGTTTAATAATTACCTATTTTCTAGTTTTCTTTCTTTTCCAACCCCTAGACCGCATTGCGGAATATGACCCAATTATATAATTCATATGTTAAGCCCTATACTAACCGCTTCCCGAACTTTTTGTTGATCGCGTTCCGAACTTCTGCCGAAAAAATAAAAAAGTTGGGCACAGACTGTTTCAGCTTTTTTTTTTTTTGATAAGGTTTTAAAAAAGTTTTTAATATTTGAGTTTTTAGAGACAATCAATACTTAAGGTGTTTTACACGAGCGATTAAAAATGCTCAATTTGCAGCAATTCCAGACAATTTTGACGTCACGAAAACCTACAGCAACATCAGCAATTGACGATCAATATGAATCAATTGGTTGTCAACTCGTTGATCAACAGTGACTAGCGATATAGAGCAATACTCCGCAATTCGGCAATGACATCATACACGGACAATTTAGTCTATGAACAACACGAAAGTAAATTTGAAAAATAAATCTAAAACTTAAAATAAAACTTGAAATATTTGAATTCCAAGCCGTTATCACACGAAACTTGACAAATAAATCCAAGACCCAAAACAAAACTTGAAATATTTGAATTCCAAGCCGTTATCACACGAAACTTGACAAATAAATCCAAGACCCAAAACAAAACTTGACAACTGTATCATCGAACGAAGAAAATTGCTCGGAATTTTCCAAGCAAGTGGAAATACATCATCTATAGGGCGAGCAATACCAGCAATCTGTTAAATAATTGCCGAATTGCCGAATTATTGCGGCAACTAGCATGATATTGCCCGGTATTGCTCCATTAATTACTCCACTAGTTTTGGCCAGGCAATTAATTGCTTGAAAAATTGCTCGTGTACAATTTTAATGTAAAAGTTTTTTCGTGTTTCGGATTATTCACACCAGGTCAGAGATTTTGCTCTAAGAAGTATAGGCACATTTCATTAATTTATTAGTGGTTCGGGAAAACTTTGTTATATTTTGGGCCAAAGATCGAAAAGCGGTTAAAGTAGAGGTAGAATAATTATATCACTACCTCATTTGACATAAGAAAGACGCAACTGGAACATACTCCGGGACGCGGTCAAAGTCGAAATCATAACATCGGTTACTTCGAGACAAGGCGGTTCTTTTGAAAAGTTAATATTTTTACTAAAATAAAAGTAAAATTATTGAAAATATCGATTTTTTGCCAATCATACGTATAAAAAAACTAAGTAGTAGACTTAAAACTAAACCCTTTTAAGCTCCTTCGGGGCTGAATATCAATAAAATAAAAATAAATGTAATTAACTTTTAGGCGATTATGTAAGAAGCTATCAATATTTCAACAGATCTTGGATATACGAGTATGTTGGAATTGGTAACGGGAGGGGAGGGGTCTGGTTAATTCGGTCAAAAAAAAGGCATATTTTCAAGATTTTTTTTTTCAATACAAACGGAATGCAGGTTAATTTCATTTCATTTTTATATATTAATACAACATCTGAACTGTAGCAAAAAAGCTTCTCAAAATTCATTTCAAAATGTTTATAAGTAAGCCGTTAACAGCAAATCCCCGCAGGCGCCTAAAAAAAAAGTTGTTTTGCGGTGTGAACTACAACTCGAGACTGAATCATCCGAAACAAAAAAATCAAAATGCGTTTATTAGATAAGATGTTTCTCGAGGTAAAACGGTCGTAAATTTTTTACTGTAAAATAAAAAATAATGAGAAAAAAGAAAAAAACTCGACGGCGTTACCTGCTGATTTATGTGCAGAAACAGTACAAAAAATTTCAAAACAATCGGTGCATTAGATTTAAGGTTACAGTTCACACCGCTTTCAAAAATTACGAGTTTCAGAAAAATGCTTTAAAGTTTTGCACACTAGGCGTCACATACGATAACGTACACTTCTAAACTGCTCATAACTCCGTTAATTTAGCTCCGATCGAATTGAAATTTTGACGCAACATTCTTGCAATGTTATACATTCATTTAAAAAATTTAAAAAGAATATGCCAAAAAAAATTTAAATACCGTACCCCTCCATTAAACCATTATAGAGATTGAACACAAGAAAACCCTAAAATCAGTTTATAGGCCTTACATAATTTTTGTTGGAATTCAAACTTACGTATTCTGAAATACAATTCACTATTCTGAAATATATCTTACCAAATCTGAAATACAATTAACTATTCTGAAATACCTACATTTTACGTATTCTGAAATACAATGCACTATTCTCAAATACATTTTACCTAATCTGAAATACATTTCACATAATCTTACATAATCTGAAATTAATATTATATAATCTGAAATACATGTTGAAGAGATGTAGTCCTTAAACGTGAAAGGAACATTTTTAAAGTTCAAGTAAATTAAAATTCCAATACGTATTATGTTAATTAAACTAAAACTTTCAATTCACAGCACATTTTGACGAATTTAACTGAACTAAAATCCTGCTGTAAGTTCAAAACAGAGACGCAACACTAGAAACTTTTGTAAACTAATTTTCAAAGCAAATAAATTTACGAAAAAATTACAGTAAAAGTAGGATAACACTTACAAGACTCGAAAACGCTTATTAAATCTTATATTTTTGTTATATGTATTGAAATAATTTGCGAAACCAATTCAAAATTATAATTGAAAAAAAATAATTAATTCTGGACGATTTCATTTCATTTCTTCATTATTACAATATCTAGATTTAATCTTTACAAATATTTTTAATTTCCAAATTTTACGTTTCAAGATTATAGGATTTTCGGTTTTCTTCTTGATTTCAAGATTATAGAATTTCCGGTTTTTATTTTATTGCATGTTTAGAATTTCTGGTTTTCAATATTTTTGGATTTTGTCCACTATAGATATTGTCTTTCGGGGACTTTGTACTCATCCTTAGCTTTCAATTTTTAAATTTTATTATAAGCTTTCACAATTTCGTGTCCCACAGTTGCCAAAATAATCAAATAAGATGAAAATAAAGCCTTGAGATACAAAATTTGGTTTCTTAAAGTTAACGATCAAATTCTACATAACCATAAATTGAGCAGATATGTTAAGTGCACTTTCATGACAAATTACGCACTTTGTCGCGAACGAGTGACGTTGACAACTTAACTAAACACTCGGTGAACTTAAGCCAGTCATATTGACTCTTATTTAATCTCTCATTTCCAACATAATTTAATTTTGACTCCATATTAATAGCATTGATAAAAAGTGCGCGTCAGTCGAAATCCCGAACTCTTGTTAATCTAAATTGCCCCGGACTAGTTCAATACCAGCCCAAACAAATATTTATCCATTTCTTTTAAGCAATTTATTACCGAAAATAATTTTCTCGACTAATTTGTATAGTATAGTTATTGCCATAATAAAAAAATATATGATGAATAATTTATTAGTCCTGTAACAGATAGGGTACCATAATTGTGTTTGTGTCCATTTGGAACTGGTCCGAGAAAATCCCTTTCAAATTTACTAACCCACACTACATACTGCCTGAATATACGAAAAAATACTTACATCTCTGAAATTCGGAAAAATGGGGCTAATCGCCAGCAGCCGTTACAGATCCAGGAAACTAGCCAGTGTCACGCTACACACTACTAATAAGCGATTTTATGTCCTCCAATAAAAACTAAGGGTAGACATTTTTTGGCTGTGTAAATCAGCAACTATGCACTAGACGCCACCAACAAGGAAAATTTTCAAATATAGTAACACTGTGTTTTTGATAACACCTGTAGAACTCGACCTTAACACCTTTCTTTTACACTTTTTTTTACTATTTTTTTTTTTTTAGAATTTCCAAAACCATCAAATATTTCACTTGCATTTCCCGTCAAAAATTCGATAAAATATCAAGAAGTGTGGTCACAACACTGCGCGCCAGCATCTATTAATTTTGTGTATTTTCCAACAAACGGTTTGAAACGGTACGATTAAAAATAAAAAACCAATCAACAATACGATTTAAGAAAATAATTAGAGCCTTACTCTTCCCTGTTTTTCACACTTACAACTCTTTAGTAATATTTGCTAGAGGTTTGCTCAATGCACACAAATTTAAAAAAAAAGAAAAAAAAAAGGAAAAAATAACAGTAATGTACCCCACGATGGGTGGTGGTAGTGGGTCGCTGCTGGAGGTGATGATGACGGTGACGATGATGAACGCAAGGATCAAGAATAAACAGAAAATTGGGAAAAAACTTTTCTCAGATAGAAAGTGACTGCGGCATCGCGAAACGACCTCAACAAGACGCTATTTCACTTGTGACTGAGGAGAAATATAGAGGAAACTGTGGCCGCCCTCATCTTATTCGGCGGGTCTTTTGAATTTTCCAATTCGAATTTTCTCAGCGAAAAATTCATTTCTCACAGAACCTATCCGCATAGGAAAGCTTTTCTCATATGGGACTGGAAGCGAGAAGCTTTCAATTTTTCCCCTCACACACAATTTATTTACGTGCGATAAGCGCCCACTATTCCAATGCTAATCAAAAAAAAAATATTTATAATTTTGTTGTGTTGTTGTTGTTGTTTTTGCTTTTGGTACGTTATATGATGCGATTTTCATTCATAGGAACTTTACAACAAGCACAACACCACGACCGGCTGTGCACAGTATAAAAATGTCTTCTCACCGGCCCGGCGTCTTATGATCCGATTAACTTTGATGATAGCATCCAACGTTTACCTGTTTCGCTAATTAAAAACCAGCTCCGGTAGAATACAGGTGAGTACTGTAGTTCAGTAGGACATTAGTTAGTTAATTTCTTCTATTTTAATAAATTTTTATTTTATTTTTTAATTTAATTTAATGTTTCTATCCTGATTTTATTTTAAATTTAAATTTTCTTTTTTGGAACTCTACTGGACTTTGGTAGCCTAGCGAAAACGTTTAAGCCATCGTGCGTTCGAATCGTATTGTTATGCCGCATTTCCACATATGCGCCTTCACTCCCATTGACCGATGCGAGTTATCGCGAATATCTAGGTGTATGTGGAAATGGTACGCGCCCTGCAAACCACGACTAAGTAATTACTTAGTAATTACCAGGTAATATACTAGTAGTTTTGCTGGTAAAATGAATAGGCCTTCGGCAGTGGCGGACCAAGCTAATTTGCCGCCCGGAGCAATCCATCGACACTGCGCACTTACAGAAAATTTTTACTTAACAATTGCATAGTAACATCGATTTCTCAATCGCAAATTTAGAATATGTAATTGCAAAGGAAGACCACATGGAAGAAAGGAGAAAAACTTAAGATTTTAGAGTTGTCCATAGCGATCAAAGCCAAGTTAAGTTTCCTGGAAAATTAAGTTTTGTGAGGTTCTACTGTATACTTTATACATATATGTGACCTGGTTTATGAAAAGGGGGCTTACGTGTCAACAAATTGTTCACTTTTATGCCGATTCGGTTAGAGTTTGAGACGCATGGTGAAATCCGGAAAATCATAATTTGTTTAAAAGTTTCCTAAAATTGAAGATAAAAAAGAGTACAGATACGAAAAAACTTTTTTTTATTTTTTTAAAGTTGTTTAACTTAGATAGCTGTTTTCCCGAAAACTTGTTTTCGCGTTAGCCCCCTTTTCATAGACCAGGTCACATATTATGAAAATCCATACTTATTTAGTTGTTGACCACTTCACCTCCTAGTGTTCCGTTGGTCTCGCAATGAAGTAACTCTAGCATTACTTCAAGGCCTAGGCCCGATTTGGGCTGTTGCGCCATTGATTATTATTATTATTATACTTATTTAGTAGATTGACCTTTCTAGCCTTTTCCTTGGCGAAATTTAGTATTAAGTCATCATATTCTAAGTCCTCAACTAATTTTTTTTCTATGGACATCATTGCTAAGCCAACTAACCGCTCTTGACTCATTGTAGTTCTCAAATAATTTTGTATCAACTTCAACTTCGAAAAACTTCGTTCACCAGAAGCAACAGTGACTGGCAATATTAATAAAATTCGCAAAGCAATAACTGTGTTTGGGAAAGCTATTTCCAAGTT
The DNA here is from genome assembly GCA_949128065.1 of Beris chalybata. Classification (NCBI taxonomy): domain Eukaryota; kingdom Metazoa; phylum Arthropoda; class Insecta; order Diptera; family Stratiomyidae; genus Beris; species Beris chalybata. The sequence continues at coordinate 114,573,688 of OX421894.1, forward strand.
TTTTGAAAAAATAAAATTCAGCCAGCAGTACCTTGTTCAAGAATTGTCGACACCATTAAGAGCTCGTTACATAAATCTGAGCCATTTATATCTGCAGAACCATCTTTACCCGTTAAACTTTTTTCTAAAATTTCACAACTTGTTTTTAGAACATGAATCGGCTTTTGCTTTATTGCATATAATATCGTATACAAATTCAAATAATTCTTTATTTGCATTTAATAGCTCAAACCTTTCATCAATCAAACATATTGCTTGATCCAAAATTCTGTAATAAAAATCGATCTTAAATTTTCCTTTTAGATTCAAAATTGGCTCATCACTTACCTCATAATCAAATATATTTTTCTTTCTACGAGATCGTAGTATGGATGGAGGTGGAAAATCGGTTGCAACACCTAACTCAGTTGCTAATTTTGTGCCTGATTCAATGTGAGTGAAATTTTTCTTCATTTCTCATATCTTCAATGCATTTTTTTGTTGTTTTCAACATAGCAACTCCAGTAGCAATGCTTATTTTTGGTTTTTGTATTTATTTGCTTGTGATATTTATTTGTTCTAATATGTCATACCATATAAGCAAGGAACATATGAATTTGAAATCCATTATTTTATTGCCTAGGGATTCAGCGATGCATTTACTTTTCATATCAGCCTTTTGCGTTAACTCGATCAAGGCCTCATAAATATTCCCCAACTGAGTCTTAAGTGGTCTTATGGCGTCTATTCGGCTAGACCATCTTGTAGCACTAAGAGGTTTCAATGATAAGTTTTGCACGTTTGCCTTTAAAATATCCCATCTCTTAGTGGAACCCGCAAACAAAACGTATATATTTTGAATAGTGTTAAAAAAAAAATTGCTTCAATTGTCGAAGAAGCTGCATCGTTGACAACTAAATTGGTTGAATGTGTGTTCCAATTCCCTAATGCGGATTTGCATTCCAGAGTGCTTTCCCTTCATATTGGAACCGTTATCATAACCTTGCCCTCTACAGTTATTAATAGAAAGACTCAAATCATCTAAATCCCGTAACACTAAATCTTTTAACCCCAAGCCAGTAGTGTCTTTGCCTATAAGGAATCCTAAAAAGTGCTCGCGAATTTCAAAAGACTTCTCATTTTGATGAACAAATCTGATAACTAGTGTAACTTGCTCTGTGCGACTTTATCCGGAGTGGTGTCAACTATAATAGAATAATACTTTGCAATCTTTACCATATTTTTAATTTTGTCCTTAACTGACTCAGAAATTATCATTATAAGTTCATTTTTAATATTTTTGCTTAAGTACCTATTATGAGTTTCATGGCATGTTATTCGACGAAGGTGTTCTGCCAATACCAAATCAAACTTACTTACACACTCCACAAGTTTTAAGAAATTTCCATTATTGTGATCATATAAAACTTCAGATGAAACACGAAAAGCCAGAGATTGAGTTCCTAAAAATTGTACAAAAATTAGAAGCCTTCGTAAAACTTCCCTCCAATGTTGAACCTCTTTGCTATAATTTTTAATTATAACTGAATCTATAGTACTGTTTTTGTGTATGCCATGCTCCAACGATTTCCATGATTGAAAAGCTTCGATGTGATTCGGGCTAATTTCATGCGCTTTGAGCAACCTGGTTAAATGGCTCCAATCACCAAAGCCATTTTGTGACAAATAGTCGTTCTTATTCTTTGAGAAAATCTTACAACAAAAACAAAAAACCACGTCATTTGAAATTGAATATACCAACCAAATCCTAGGTACTACATCGCCATTTCCCATAATTCTATCATAATGCATAGTTTTAAATTTTCTGTTATTGCGCGTTGGAAAAATATGTGAATTTATCTGTATCGGACCTTTTTCGACAATTTTTTAAATTATCGATTGATTTAATGATGGCCACTTACCGGGGTCGTCGAAACATTCGATGATGATATCATTTGAATTATTGTTATCAGCAAGATCATCTGAAACACTTACTGCCGGTCTGTCGATCAGGTTAGCGTTTATTTAATTTACTTCTGTAGCAGAAATTTGTGATTCGATCGCAGGAGCTGGCACAGAATGATCTTCGCTTGGCAAATTAAATAAAGTAATTGGACTTACCGATATTGAGCTGGATGCTGTAACATCCAGGAACCTACGTAAAGTACCTTCTTGATTTCGAGTGGCCTGTTCTTTTATTTTTCGCAACTTGCGATACTGGCTTCCCGGTAACTTTTTTCTTTTTAAATGTTCAGACATGATTAAATGAACAATATCAGCAATAAAAATAAACTTATTATGAAAGAATACAACAGATAAACTGCAATGTACAATTTCACACCTGAAATATCAACACGTCTCCATACTCTGCCATCGCCTAAGTTATCGTCACGTCATCGCCTCAGTTATCGTCATCGCCTGCGGGAGCAGAGCGCCCTAGTCTATGTATTGGCAGGGCGGCTTTTTTTCTAAATAGCAAAAACTCTAGCTATATTATGCTTTTGTATGCGTTTATACTTCACCTACATTCATACCCTAAGTATGCGGTTATACAATGCATGGCGCAGATCGCCCTAATGTATGTATTGGATGGGGCGAACATTTTTTTTTAGATTTTTAGACCTGGAAGTGATCGTGGGAGACAAAGTACAAACAGAAACGACAAATTCAGAGGGCATGGTTGGGTTTGCACATTGCAGTTTATCTTTTGTATTCTTTCATAATAAGTTTATTTTTATTGCTGGTATTGTTTATTTTGGAAAAAAAACGTTTGAATTTTCTATAATGCCGCCCTTGGAAAGTGCCGCCTGGCGCGATTGCTCCACTTGCACCTTAGTAGGACCGGCCCTGGCCTTCGGGAAAAAATTGCCCTATATGCATGTTACGTACTTTCGACCCATCAGCGTACATGTGACTTCCCATCTCTCTCGCTCCCTAACTATTTGATTACTTTTGTCTCTTTCATTTTCAGTAAATTTACTTGTAGTTTTTCAGTAACTATCTGGTATAACTACCTGAAATGTCTACGGAAAATTACTAATAAACTACTAGTAAAGCAACTTAGTAATTAGCCGGTAGATCTACCAGTAATATCCTGAGAGTATCGGCGGTAGACTACTAGTACATTTACTTAGTAATTAGCTGGTATATCTACCAGTAATGTAATGTTTAAATCGAAAGTTCCGAATATGATGCAAATCGAATGAGTCTTTCGTGTAGCAGCCTAGAAAAGTCCTTCAAAAATGTATGCTTGTTACTGAATCCACTATAACTGCAGAACGAGTTAAAGCAGGAATTTTAAATTTTACAGGAATTAGTTTTATACCAAAACCAAGACGGAGTTCATTAATTAGAGCCATCCGTTGACTCCTTCGGGTAGCTGTCATACAAAAGTCCTCAATAAACATGTTCACCAATATTGAACGATAGCTTTAGAACGCTTTAAGTTACGACTTTGAAATTTTGTACACATTAATTTTATAATAGTCGCAGCTGTAACTATTAATATGAAAAATATCCCATAAGTCCTTCATGTAGTTGTCATACAAAAATTCTGTAAAATGTCCTAACTTACTTTATGGAACTCACTATAAATGAAGAAATCGAGTAGCCACTATACAATAGTTTGTACCTGTAAGTAAAAGGTCATGTAACAATTGCTTTTGCACTCCTCATTGTTTTGTGTATTTCGAGCTAAAATATAAATCGGAGTTCAGTATTTCATCTAGAGTATCATACGCTTGCAGCCGATCGTGACTGCGTTATGTTTTACTTTATTATTTTAATAATAAAGTATTTTCCCTAACGTTGACACTTGAACGTTGAATTAACTGTAACTGAAAATGAACTTGAATTCTGAAATTATAAAAAAATGTACTGTGAGTAGAAGCAAATTTACGTTCAACGAAACAAGTCGGTGTTTCAGTTTGATAAGTAAATATAAATGTGGGATTTCGGCGGAAAAAGTCCCCAACAATTAGTAAACATTTAGTTTTAATATATACTCCGGATTCAATATAATACCGTATACATAAGTTGATTTTTTATAAGTACCAATCTGTAGCACCCGACTATAGCCGGGATATATCCACACCTCTGATTTTACTCAAATCAAATATTAAAGTTAATTAAAATTAATCAACAGGGATAGAATGGAGTAACCTAAAAAATAACTTATTTGAGCAAAGTTTCCGAAAGATTTTAAAAAATTTCCAACAAAATTTATTATTACGCAAATAAACTTAAACTTATTTCACAACAAAAATTTGTTTAGTATACGCCAGAATGCAACCATGAAAGTACATCTATTCAATTATATTCATCTATTTTTTTCGATGCACTTTACAGTTAATGCTAGTGTAATTAGCGATGACCTATACGCAACGAACACAGACACACAATAAATCAAAACTTGTTCTTCACAATATCCATCTAGAGATGTTTTCTGAAAATTTGTAAGTTTAATTAAGTGGATCTGTAACAGTAAACGGCAAAATGCAGTAGAGAAGATGCAAAATTAAATTGCAGGTGGAAATGTGCGGCCGAACATGTTTACGGCGCGACGGTGTTAAACGGATTAAATATTCAACGTGCAACCGCAAGGGTACGATATTTAGAAAATAATGAGAATTGGAAACGTGATACGGTGTAATTTTGTAACCCACCCCTTAGGTAACTAACTACAAACAGGGGATCTCGCTAGGGCATCGTAGGCGAGTTAATAAAGGTGATTATCTTCAAGTGTACAGTTAAAACACTTGACCGACAATTTACAGGTAACAAGGTCCAAAGTCGCAAAAGTTTAAGTACTACTACATATTATCGATGTTAATTGCTTAGTAAATTACGCTAAAGTAGAAAATTAGTTTAGATATGCAGAACGATTTTCACCAATGAGTCGTTAGGTCTAAATTATGCACAATTTAAGCTACAGTAGCTTCGGTCCAGGTACCTACTAAATAATCTTACGTTCAAATTAAACAGATACATATGTAGTTCCATTTTTGTGCACACATGAAAAGAGATTAAAAGAGCTCGCACCAAACTTTATTTGCTTTAGAGACGGAATGGCAAAATAAGTCTGTCCACCGTACGGAAACGTGTTTGAAGGCTAATATAGCTTACAATCCCTTTGAGTTATTAAGTTCAAATTTGTTAAGTGGGTAGATTGGGTTGCGTAATGCGTAGTATCAATCTGTGCTTATACTCTCCTATCTCACGAACGCCTTATTCTAGAAAGTTGAAATTTATTACAAGTCCCTATGTCAATTTTGACTTTGGAATTTAAGCAAAAAAAAACCGAATGTGCTTTGTTGAGGGTAATCAAAAAAGTTTAAAAGGAGGTCCAAATATTTTTATGAATTTCGTCATATTTCTTAGATCGTTTGATATAGGTATCCAGTAAATTTTACTGCCACGAGCTCCGTAAATAAAGATATTAGAAGATTAGGCAGGATTTTGTTATATTCTATCCTTCCACTGATGAACGTTGTATCTGGGTTTTTAAGGAACTAATCAAATGAGAAAAGTAAATAGCAAAATACCGTGATGATTTTGAAGATAGGGATAAGAAAGAAAAACTAAAAAGCTTATCTTGTAAAACACAAATAATGAGTTAAATACAACACATGAAATACGCTGCCAAACATTTCTCAATGAGTCTTCTCTATTATAGTCATACTGTTATTTGGAAGTTAAATTTTATTTTAATGATAAAATATGAATATTATTTGTTGATTAAAATTATATACAGGGATTCTTTCAAAAGTGGCTAATCTATTCTCATCAGTAACTCTAACTAATTCTTCTCGTCTCAAGATGTTGTTCGTCAGAAGTTCGTGGAGCACGCATTCCAGCCGTGTGTTGTGCCTAGCACGGTAGCAGCATCCCACTCCCTTTATCTCATCCAGGTGCTTGGATTTCCCCTCCTATCTCTATTGCCGGTAGGTCAGTTTCATAATGCAAACGAATTCGAATTGCATTAAATGCACTAACATAAATAGATCGGCTTGTTTACTGACCTACCGGGAATGCCGGTAGTATTAAAGTAATAAGAAATATTGCTGACTTGCGGATTTGGACTTAAGCGCCGGTTCATATTGCTTGGTCGAGGTCGAAGTTAAAAACAAAATACGATTGATTGGAACTTCATGCCTCGATATGCAATATGTGGCCGAGGCCAAGACCTACATACATCCGGATTTCGTCAATATTGTCCGGGTGACATAGAATTGAGTATTTTTCCAAAGTGGAACACAATACTCAATTCCGTGTCAGTCGGCACTTTTTTAATATATAAGTTTAGCTGTAATTAGTAATAAGCGCAGTATTTTCTTAAACCTAACGGAATGAATAAACGACCAGTATTTTTTCAAACTTAATTTTAAAGTTCTTTTCCTTTACTTTTGCTACAGGTAAGAAGGCCGATTAACAAATATTATTTTTCAGGAATAATTAACGCAAACCTGGCTAGTCGCTTCACGTTGGAGTCCTTAGGCGCCATAGACTAGCCAGGCACTCTTTTTACATTGGCACCTAGGTGCCATGGGTAAAATAATCTATCTCTTCGAATTCATCAAACATGTGCTGCTCGTAGGATAAGACCACGAGCATGCATTGGCAACACAACAACAACAAGTGTTTGGACGGAACCCCTTTCAGGTCCCACCTCCTTTCGGGACTAACCGCGTGTTAGTAAACACAACACGTGTGACACGCAAGCTCTTGAGAGCGTTGCGAATATTGCTGTGGTGTAAAATTAAAATTATAAAATTATTATATATTATATATACACGAGCCCTCTTTCTTGTCGTGTACCTCTTTCTCGGGCATGTCGAGTATTTATTACCAATACTTCCTCCTGTCGACGTCTCACAATTTTTCAATAAATAAATTGAATGTTAAAGAAACATAAAATGAAGTAAAATAAAAATCAGCCAACAGTCTGGGCCCAACTTTATTATTTTTCCGGCAGAAGTTCGGAACGCGTTCAATTTTGAGATGCTGTGTAGGTGGGTCATATTCCGCGATGCGGTCTAGGGGTTGAAAAAGGAAAAAAAAAATTACAAATAGGTAATAAACAAATGAGCAACACTTCCGAACGCCAATGGATATTGGAATTTTGTCTCAAAATTACTTACGCCTAAACTACACTTATAGTTCCATTATTATATAGCTACTTATATGTATATATATATTTCTTGCCGGGCTGTGATATATATACATATTTCCTAAAATATATATATATGTATATATATGTATATAAATATATATTTATATAGATATCGCAACCCGGTAAGAAAAGTGAAATAATTCAAAAATGGAGTTGTTAAGATATAACACATTAAAGAAATCAGTAAAACTTTATACGACGACTGTCCACCTTGCCGTGGTGTTGGGGCTGAAGTAGGGTTCGCCCGAAACTAAGAGAGAGTCAACCTCCCCCTCCCCCTCCATCCCCTAGCACCCCTTCCTACCAAACCCTCCCTTTCCTAAAATCCTTCCCCCCTCCATTCATCTCCTAACATCCTTTCACTCCACCCTCACGGGCCGGATCAAGGTGTCACACGACCCGTGCCGATGATCAACCAGGCTGGGGGCCCCTATAGCCCAGTCGCGAACGGAGTATCCGGATACTTGGCGACCTCCGGATTAATCAGCCTTATCTGTACAAGCGGATCTCTGTGCAGACGGACTTGTGTTCTCCGTTACTCGTGGGAACACTATGCATTCTAAAAAAAACAAACAAAAAACCAGAGTCCGGATCTCTCAAAAAACCGGCCGGAGAGGTGGACGGAAGTCCCCTCTCCTCCACCCCAATGGGGTTACCCGCAAGGACTCCGGCAACCAAACCTGGTCCAAGCGACTCACCTGCGAGGACTGTGGTCACAGAACCTGAGCAAAATCTGAGCAACTCACCCGCAAGGACTCCGGCAACCAAACCTGGTCCAAGCGACTCAACACCACTCGCGAAGACTCCGGCAACCAAACCTGGTCCATGCGGCTCAACATCCACGAAGACTTCGGCCCTCAAACCTGGTCCAAGTGGATGCTCCACGCGCCACATCGCTCCGTCTAAACATCTCTATAAAGAGAAGAAAACGGCCTTGGGAGTCCTGAAGCGCCTCAGTAGCATACCTGAGGAACAGCGGACGGACAAAGAACGGGCCTCCTTCGTCTGGGCTAAGCTAACCACCGAGGGTGTGGCACCATCCGCTAAGGATCAAACGTCCAAGAGACAAAGATCGCTGGACGAGTCCCCCGAGGCGGCAAAAAGGGCCAAGACGGTTAATACAAGCACCGCGGCACCTTTAAGGCCCTTCAACGAAATCCTTAAGGAACACCTCGTGATGGCCGTCATCGACAGAAGTGACGATGACGGAAGGATCACTCCGGAAAAATGGAAGCGTCTGCAGTCCGTGCTGGCGGATGGTTTCCTCAAAGTTCTGAAGGAACATCCTGGTCCTCTTCCCCTCTGCCTTGACGGCGGATGGCATCAGGGCCACGTCAAACTAGTGGCCTGCTCCGATCAGAGATCGGTGGATCTCTACAAGGAAGCAATTGCTGGTCTGGGTGAGGTTTGGCCTGGAGCTAAGTTGGAGGTTGTGGCAAGGGAGGACATCCCAAGCCGACCCCGAACAAGAGCCAGGATACCAAGCTTACCTTCTGATGCGGCGACTGTCCTGGAGCTTTTAAAGGTCTGCAATCCAGATCTTCCAACGCACAATTGGAAGATCGCTAAGATGGGGGAACCAGAAGGGGACGAGAGGGTCGCGATAATCGTGATAAACAAGGAGTCCCTGGCCCCCTAGCTAGCCTGAAGGGTGTGGTGAGGTTCGGTTTCGGCCAAATCACACTCAGGGTATACAAAGCGGATGCTGGGAACCCCAGAACGAGTGCGACGAATATCGAAGCCTCGGAAAGGGAAACCAATTCCGCCTCTCATGTCGACCGCAGTGACGACTCAAAACTCGCTGAATCCGTATTGGCGATGGATCTGGACCCGACACCAAACGACTCCAATTCAGCACAGGCGTATCGGGATCACCCGTCCTTAACGGACGAAAGTGATCTCGGCTCGGAGGCTGGAACGGAAGAATGTTCGACGGGTCCTCCCGAGTGCAGTGAGGAAGATCTGCTGGCATCTGACCCGGAAGACTCGGCAGATGCGAACCGGACTGTGATCGAGGTTAATGCTGAGAATACTGCAGATTAACCTCCATCACTCGAAAACGGCATCAGCCTCCCTTCTTCTCCGTCTAGGTAGGGATGGAGAAGACCTTGTCTTGATCCAGGAACCATGGATTGTGAATGACGTGGTTACTGGCCTCAAGACCCCAAACTATACTCTGTTCTATGCAAGGAATTACGGCAAGCCAAGAGCATGCATTCTTGCAAAAAACAGTTTAAATATATTTCTGCTACACAGCTTCAGTGACTCTGATATCGTCGCAGTAAGCCTTGAACTGAACAATAAGATTCACTGGCTGATCTCGGCCTATCTGGCCCACGACCATCAGGGCCCGCTACCACCGAGTATCATGAGCGATCTTATCGCTGAAGCTAGTAAGCTCAATACCGGTGTCATCCTGGGATGTGATGCAAATGCGCATCATACAGTCTGGGGTTGCACCGACACAAACGATAGAGGGGAATCGCTTTTTGACTACTTTTTAAGCACTAACCTCCTTCTATGTAACACAGGGCAAGAGCCCACCTTTATAACCAGGAATAGACCAGAAGTTCTTGACATCACGCTGGTTTCCGATAACATTTCACACATGGTTAGCAACTGGAAGGTCTCTGAAGAAAACTCCTTCTCGGATCATTGCTACCTCCAATTTAATCTGAAAGATTACAAATCTATCCCATCGGCCTTTAGAAACTACAGGAGGACCGACTGGGTCAAATACAGGGAAACTCTTAGCGGCTTACTCCCACACACACCACCACTCGAACCGAGTAGCTCAACTGATCTCGACGGTCTGGTTACCACCTTAACGCGCGCCCTAAACGAGGCAATGTCGCACTCTTGTCCTGAGAGCAGGCCAAGAGGGAGACATAAGCCGCCATGGTGGAACGCAGAACTCGGGGCTCTTAGGAAGTGCTGTAGGCAATGGTTCAACAAAGCCAAGAGCACCAAAGACGTTTGCGACTGGGACTCCTACAAAGGATCACTTCGCAAATACAAATACGAACTGAGAAAGGCGCAACGTAATTCCTGGAGAGTCTTCTGTAGTGAGATAGAAGGTTCCTCCGAGGCATCGAGGCTCCGTAAAATTCTCTCCAAAAATCCAACCACACCATGCTACCTGAAGAGACCGGACGGATCTTGGACTACCTCAAGCAGGGAAACCACTGATCTTCTTCTAGACACCCACTTCCCTGGTAGCTCGCACGTTGAACCGGAGCGGGTAGGCATTACAAGAAACCATGCACCGTTCAACTCGGATGCTCTTATAACAGAGACCAAGCTCCTCTGGGCGATAGAGGGCTTCAAACCATTCAAGTCTGCGGGACCGGATGGAATTATTCCCGCTGAAATACAGCAGACCTCGGATATAATTCTGCCTTGGCTGAAGGTTATACTGAAAGGCTGTCTGGATCTAACCTACATCCCTACAACATGGATGGAAGTTAGGGTGGTTTTCATACCTAAAGCGGGAAAAAGCTCTCATGTATGTCCTAAGGATCTCCGACCTATCAGTCTATCATCCTTTCTTCTAAAAACATTGGAAAGACTAATGGATGTATACATCCGCGACAATCTGGACAAGCGATTGCTATCAACATCACAACACGCGTACTGGAAGGGGAGGTCTGTCGAAACGGCCTTACACTCGCTCGTGCGCTCCATTGAGAAATCTCTCAGCATTAAAGAATACACCATGGTTGCTTTTCTTGATATCGAGGGGGCTTTCAACAACGTCAGACCAGAGGCAATCACTGACGCACTTTCTACCCTGAAAGTGGAGTCCTCGCTTGGCGCGCTGATCAATCTGATGTTAACATCCAGGATTGTGAACACAAAGCTGGGCGAGTCCTCCTCTCGAAGGTTTGTCAGCAGAGGTACACCACAAGGTGGCGTACTCTCCCCTCTTCTGTGGAATTTAGTGGTCAACAAACTACTATTGAGAGTGGAAGGGGCGGGCTGCAAAGTGATTGCTTTTGCCGACGATGTTACAATTGCCGTCTCGGGGAAGCACCCAAACACACTGAGTGAGATATTGCAGAATGCTCTCTCTATTCTTTCCAATTGGGCTTCTGAATGCGGACTGGGCGTGAACCCATGCAAAACAGAATTAGTCCTCTTCACCAGGAAATACAAAATTCCTCACGTAGACCCTCCTTCTCTGAATGGTACCAGTCTAGTTTTCACCGATAGTGCAAAATACTTGGGTCTTATTTTGGACAGGAAGCTTCACTGGAAACCCAACATTCAGGAACGAGTAAGGAAAGCAACAGTTGCGCTCTACTCATGCAAAAAGGCCATTGGCATTAAATGGGGTATGCAGCCCCGGATAGTTCATTGGCTCTACGTGTCCGTCATCAGACCGATACTCATGTACGGTGTTGTTGCCTGGTGGACGGCCTTAGACAAAGCGGCTAACCACACCACACTGGGAAAGGTACAAAGAACAGCATGCATATGCATCAGCGGAGCTCTGAGAACAACTCCCTCTGCAGCACTGGACATGCTGTTCAGTCTGCCACCCTTAGACATCTTTGGCAAGCAAATGGCAGCCAGTGCAGCCATTCGGCTAAAGGCCTCCACATTGTGGACTGACATATGTGCAGGCCACTCAACAATTTTGAGTCACTTCAACATTCCTGAAAACACCGACTACACCCCTCCCAGTTATGACTTCGATAAAAACTTCTCAACAGCCATCCCAACCCACCTAGAGTGGGAAAGGGACTTGGTACGAACGAAGAAGGAGTCCGCCCACATATATACGGACGGCTCCAAAACTGAAGACGGGGTAGGTGGAGGTGTTTTCTCTGAAATGCTTAATATTAGCAGCTCTTTCCGCCTTCCGGACCACTGTAGTGTCTATTATGGCGATCAAGGAGGCCCTGTCCTGGCTGAGGTGTAATGTAATATCTACTAAGGATATTAGCATTTTCACAGACAGCCAAGCGGCGATAAAATCCCTGGAATCGACCTCGACAACATCAAAGGTCGCCGTAGAATGTAGATCATCTCTTAAGGAGATGGCTGAACAGTTCAATATTCTTCTGTGCTGGGTGCCAGGACACATGGATATTCCAGGGAACTGTATGGCTGACGAACTCGCTCAGCGCGGCACTACCCTTCATACTTCGCCGGTATATCAGAACCTGGGTGTGCCTCTCTCCACATGTAAACTGCTACTGAGACTGGACTCAATTGAGAAAACTAACTCAAGATGGGCGGAGGGTACAACATGTCACACTGCGAGACAGATCTGGCCAAAGCTGGATCTTAATCGTTCTAAAAGGCTGACTCTGCTCAAAAGGGCGGACATCAGCAAAACAGTCGGTGTCCTAACCGGACACTGTCTTATAGGTCGGCATGCAGAAAGGCTTGGACTTTTCTCAAACGACTTCTGTAGAAGCTGCCAGGACGAGGAGGAGGAGGAGACAGTCCTTCACCTTCTCTGCACTTGTCCAGCTCTGTCCGTCAAAAGGAAAGCTCATCTCAGAGCGTACTTCTTCAACTGTCTTGGTGAACTTGCCACAATGGAGGTCGCGAGAATCCAACGCTTTATTATAAGCTCTAAATGGTTCGACGAGTAGGACCGGAGTCGAAGATCCTGTGGTACCACAACGGACCTTTTAGGTCTAAGTGTGTCCGTGTTCTCACGGACAGCCACGTGTACCTACCTACCTACCTACCTACCTATATTGAAATAGTTTCAGATAATTATTTTTGACAAATAAATTTTATCATATTCTATAGAATAATACTAGGATCTGCAAATTAATTCTTCTAGAATATTTGGCACTACCAGGTAAAAATAGTTGAGGTCTCTCAGCTACATATGTCACTTTTCTTGCTTCTCCATTATTATTATTTTTTTTTGATGATTAATTTGCGAGTTAGATATGTGACGTTTTTTGTGCAAGTTAAGGAACATAATACCTATTTTTAACTGATTTAACCTTAAAATAAGCATTTTTTGAGTTAGGTATGTTACTTTTCTTACCGGGGTGTTGCACGGATGATATAATTATATGTAGATACTTATGTATATTAATATCTACTAAACTACACTTATTTATATTCATTTTTTTTCATAGGGTAACAATCATAAAAATATTTAACGATCTCACTCTAAGCCCCGTTTCAAAATCATGGTAAACATTAAAGATTCGTAATTATATGTGAATTAAGAATATGATTTTATTTTGAGTCTCAGGTGAATTTTGATTTAGAAAAATTACATGACTTAATTTTTAGTGATTGCATGAACCTATGCATTTCGAACAGAAAAACTTTTAATTCATTAACTTTGTTTGTATACGTTCCAGCAGGGACGTCATTTCAGTTTTCTTTTTTTGGGGAAGGGGGAAGTATATATTTTCATATATAAGTACGTATAATAATAATAATAATAATAATATTTATTCATTGCGATTATAAGCTTATGATATAAATAGCCAGAGATCAGACAATAGTCTTTACAACTTTGCTTTTCGGGGTCTTTTATTACATGTGAGTATTCCGAATTCTTTTGAATTTGGTGTAACGGTGTGATAGGAAAATTCAGCTAAAAACCTATTACTATTCACTTATATACTAACTTAAATACTAACTAAAAGAAAATGAAAATAAAAAGAAGAAAAATTGAATTAAAAATAAAAAATTTAAAAATTTAAGCTATAAATTTAATTATTGATTGACGTAACCAGAGGGTTAACCGATGTTGTACACCTTTCGGGAAAGGATAGATGAGATTTTTTGGCTGTATCCGTGATCTTGGGAATGCCTGCTAAGTGGTGAAGGCGAGCGGTAGAAAAATCAAATGGTTTGTCCAGTATAATTTTAAGGCATTTGTTCTGTAGTATTTGGAGTTTTGCTTTGTGAACTAAAGCACACTGGTTCCATATTGGAGCTCCATATAATATGATCGGCTGCATGACCATTCTGTAGATTAGTATCTTATTGTCCACTGAAAGTTTCGATTTATAAAGGGGTAAAGTGCATGGATGCTTTTTGATATTTTACTTGAAACGTATTCGATGTGGTCACGGAAAGATAATTTCGTATCAAGATTGAGTCCAAGATACTTAATATTTTTTGATCATGTGATGGGTTCTCCAAGTATGTTGATACGTATTAGGTAGGTTACTTGCGGCTCTTTTCTTGGTGAAATATATGGCTTGCGTTTTACCTGTATTTATTTTTATTTTCCATTTATTATAATATGGTTGCAGCAAATCTAACTGAGTCTGAAGGTTCTGTATTATGATATTAACATCATTGGATCTAGTGTAAATCCCGGTGTCATCGGCGTACATCGCAATTTCACATTCAGGGGATTTCGGAAAGTCCTCAGTGTATTATGTTGTATAAACTCGGGCTCAAACAGGAGCCTTGTGGAACACCTGCTGGGATTATGTAGGAGTCTGATATGCTAGATTTTAGTTTAACGCAAAAAGTACGGTTATTCAAGAAGCAGGTAATTAGTTTCACGAGGTATGTGGGGAAGCCGAAGATCGTGAGCTTGTGCACAAGACCATCATGCCACACAGAGTCAAAGGCTTTCTCTATGTCTAAGGCAATGAATCCAGTGGACTGTTTTGCGATGAAGGATGATTTTATAAAATTTGTATCACGGTGAAGCTGGTGATTTGTTGAAAGCCGTGGCATGAAACCAAACTGGAAATCGGGGATTATATTATTCGAAAAAGGATTTAGTCTGATCAGTATTACCTTTTCAAATACCTTACTTAGAGTAGGTAATAAACTAATTGGTCTGTAGTTTGCTGGAAGCTTGGGGTCTTTTCCAAGTCTAGGGATTGGGATGACCAGTGCTTTTTTCCACGCATTAGGAAAATAGCCGAGTTTAAAAGAGGCGTTTACAATGAAGTTCAGGTTAATTATTGCCTTTTTAGGAAGGTGCTTAATGAGAATGTGTGGTAGGTTATCTACACCAGGAGCTGTGTTTGATTTTAGCTTTTGAATGATTTTCCTTATTTCTGAGGGCTTGCAAAGGTTAACTGAAAGTACGTATATATGTTAAATATATATAATATATGAAAATACAAAATTCAGGGAAGCGACAATGCCCCCCACAAAAGACTTCCCTGCTTTCCAGGAATTCTTTCACTCGCTTTTAACATAAAGTATTGTCCGGTGAATTACTAACTCTTTGAAAAGACCATGCACGCTACTTTTTTTTGGATTAGACGAAAAAATTAAAGATATTTATGTTTGTATTTAACTATTCGAATTATCTTCACATTTCGTGAATACGCACTAAAAACATCTAAGTGTTTCTTTTTTTTCATAAAATTAAATTTTTCTTCACCTTAGTTCGGTTAAATGTTTTCTGGGATGGCAATTCAAGACAATTATCTAGGTACACGTAGAGTCACTTCATACGAACTAACACAAACATCCATTATCTTGAGTACGGAATATGTGTGTTTCATTTGAAACCAGTACATTTGAAATTTTTTTTGCAGTTGTCTTGATTTTTCATTTTAAGGATCTCCACTAAAGTGGGTAAACGCTGTATTTAGTTGACATTTCATGAGACATATCTCGATTCCGTGAAACGTCAATCAAAATCCATCTGCTACACGTATACACACTAAAACTATGCCATTTAAGAAACCTGCGATTTTTTAAATTCGTTGGTTTTTAGACTACTAAATAGGTATGTACTAAAAGTGGTCATTGTCCGTACTCATGATAATGGATGTTTGTGTTAGTTCTTATACAGTGACTCTAGGTACACGAAGGTATAGTATCTCCATTCATTCTTTATGTGTTTGTTTTGTATCCTTCCTTCTTTCTCCAATTTGTCAAAATTAACAACCTTTTACTGTAATTGCCAAACGAAAGTCTTTTAAATAGATGGTACATGTATTACATGTCCATAATCAAAGATGTCGAAGTTTAGATGTGATTTAATTCACTTCTTTTTTATCGGTCACTGCCAAGTCGGTCAAACATCTAAATGAAGGAATATGACGCACGATTATACAACACTGACTTGTAATGAGATCAATAATACTGAAACATAATTCATGTTTTCCTCACGGTCATGAATTATTATTCATTAATTGGCTGAATGATATGCCAATACGACTTGCATCTAACGAACATCTAACGTGATTAATAGCTTGCAACCGTATTTATATATATGTTTCTAAAATTATTTTATTACCTCTTAATAAAGATATTCCTTTTATTTTCCAACTTTCAACGCACAAACAAACTTGTTAGTCGACGTAAGAGCCATTGGCATTTACTCAATAAAACTATTACTAGATTGATTGTTGTAAATATCTCGATGCATAAAATGCACAATTTAAATGTCAGTTTTTAATTTCTAAATGATGCGGTTATTGTTATTTAAGCTGCTAAGTATCTATAAGAATCAGATCAGTTAAGAGTAGCGGGTATCGGAAGTAAAATATTATAAACAAAACCACAAAATTGCTACTGACTACTGGCTATAATTGTGGCAAATCAATAATTTTGGTAACCATCTCTTAAAAGATATAATGAAAGATCTAAGATCTAAGCTATTGAAAAAAGCAACAAAAGATTCAGAGAGGTGAGGTGTTTGCACTGACAAGTTAAGAGATATGTGATCTAATCCTTTTAAAAGAACAAGGTCCAGTGTGAACTTTAAATGCCAACCTGCTGGACACCGAAAGTTCGAGCTTATGACAAACTATACAAATGGGAAAATTATCTAGAGTGGGAGCAGAAGGATTTGGTTACAATAACTAACTATGCGCTGAAATTCATACAAATGGGTCGTCTCTGGAAGGAACCCATTAAAGATCATTTGTCCGGCTCCATTTTCAATTTGCATTGGACCATCATTATTATAGTCGATGTTCTTCGGTCAATTAGCCAAATATCAATTAGTTATCCTTTAGAAATGGAACATAATATCAAATAATGTGTTGGTCATGGCCATTCTGTTGTACACCTAAATCCTTGAATAATGCAAACACTAAGTTTTGCTCGCTTACATTATTATTAACGTATAGGAAATTAATTGAGACCGACAAAGGATGTCACGATGCTATGCTATTAATTCGTTGGCAGGTTTAGCGTCCTTAATAAAGGATAATTTCAAAAGGCAGATACTAGAGCCGCAGGAGTAATAGTTGCTGCAGGTATCTGTTGAGCCAATGGGCCTTTTGTTGTATTTTAGACACTGATACCTATACATGCGCATGCATCAGATTCAGTACTTGGCCTGCCTTAAGAGTGAGTATCGGTGTTTAATTTCATAGCTAATTTATTTTTCCTTGATAACAGGTAGATATACCTGCACAGCTGAACTCCTAGCTAGGACATGAATTTTGGTATCTTCGTTGTTCCAAAACTGTGTACTTTTAGTGTCTTGATTCACTGAAGTTAATTGGGTAAATTATCCGGAAAATTAATGTTTCCCAGTAGCATGAGGTTCACATTATATTGGAGTATGACCTATTTGTGATGCAAACCCAGAATCTTGAGATTAATAGACAAGGAGTATAAAAGTAGTTATTAGTAGTATTAGTAGTAGATCAGAACATACAGTCGTAAGTTCTTGTCGGGTTCACCCCCAAGCACTTGCTATGTTCTTTTACTGGGCACAACTCACATAGACACGGCGTTTTTATCTGTCTGCTGTGTACATGAAAGCTTCCCATACGATTTTCAGTTGTGTTCAGTTGTGTATGGGTAAAAGCTCGAATGAGTTTTTCAAGTCAGAGATCGTCAGTTTGAAGAAGTCCTGCTTTTCAACTATTCCCGCCAGAGGCATTCCAGTACTTGTTGTTGTTGTTGTTGTTGTTTGGGGTGGGGAAGACACACCGAAAGGCGAGTCTGAGCATTCAGGCCACAATGGCCCATTATACTCGAATCCCCAACCTCTACCCGAACTTTTTCGTCCTCCTCACGAATTCCAAAAGCTCAGGTAGGGAGCGAGAACGGAGTTCCTCCATCCTCATAACATCGACGCCGTATACATGCCTTCTTGCAAAAGAGTAAGCTGGAGAAGAAAATGTTCCGTCGTGTCGTCGCTCTCGTCGCAAGCAGTGCACATGGGGTCGTCAATGATTCTCAGTCTGACCATGTGTAGGCCACATGAGTTATGCCCTGTGAGGACACCAACCATACTACTACATTCCTTTCTGCTCAGTTTGAGAAGAAAAGCAGCGGTTCGTCCACTTGGTCCCTTAACAAGGTTTCTGGTCTGCCGCATTCCCGGAAAAAGCCGCCATCTCTCAATGTGTGATTTACTCACCCACTCAGCAACGGCAGCCCTAACAGAGGCAACTGGCACACCGAAAGCTAGCTCTGGTCCAACCATGGCTGACTCCGATCCAGTTTTTGCTAAAGCATCCCCTATTTCATTGCCATTTATCCCTTGGTGACCCGGAACCCATATGAGCATAAAGTCGTTGAATCTTCCAACAGAGTTCAACCGTTCTTTACACTCACGTACCATCTTCGAATAGATGATTGGGTTATCTAAAGATTGTAGAGCGGCCTGACTGTCGCTGCAAATGCAGATCATCCTGCCCCTCAATTTTCTTTCTATATTCTATTCCAGTACTTAGTAAAACAGAAGCTGGAATCAGCTAACTTGACATGTCAGTATGTCATTGGGCCGCAAAAGTTAACTCGAACTGTTCGCAACTAGTCTTAAGTTACAAAGAGATCGTTTCCTAGTGAATTGTTTCTGTTTTGTGTGGGTTTTATCGTTGATTGGCGGCCACGAACGTCTCCCGTGAAGAAGGAAAAAAACGTCGGCATCATCAGAGTAATAGCGAGAGCGAAGAAAAGTACAGCGGCCGGCTTCTGTCAAACGAACGCGTCTGAATTGAAATTGAAAGTTCTCCGCTCGTTTTTGTGTGTTTAAGGTTTGACCGAAAGCGTGGAGGTTGATATGGAAGGCGCTCCGCTACCATCACATCAGGGCCCGCCGCCGCCGCCATCACCGCCTTTGGCAAGTGAACTCAATCACCTACTCAACAAAAAAACCAAATCAAAATCCGATCGAAAATACCGCTGTACGGCATGCAACTGTGCAAAATCGGCATCATTTTTCACATTTTATTCCGATTTTATGTGAAAAAAACCGTTTCCTGAAGAGACACATCCTCAGAATTTCACGTGTCGCATGTGAGACTACCACCTATCCAGCAAAATTAACAGAATCGAAATTCCGTTAAAATTGACTACGGCATGCAAATGTGAAAAATCAGACTCATTTTTCGACGTCGGCTCCATACAAAATATACCCGCCGTTGCACATATCAAAACGAGAGTGCATTAAAGTGCTTGTGGATGGGCGGGTGCTTATCTCCACCCCTAATCCAACCAATTACGTACCGCTCATTGAAAAAAAAACATTTGAATCCGGGCCAACATCCGAATCCGGTCCTCCATCCAAGTACTGCGCTGCTTTCTTAGCTGCTTCACATAGCTCTTTGATAATCAGCCGGAAAACGCGCCGTTCACTACTTTTCCACAGTACGTTCACATCGAGCGATAGCTGCCAAGCGCTGAAAACGCAAAAGACGTCTGAAATCTTCTATCAGTCGGAGAAAGATTTCTGGATGGTCATGGTAAGCTTGGGAAAGGGTGTCCTTTCGTTCTAATTCTCCTTTTTGATCGTCCGCAGACGCTGAATGTGCTCTGCGAAACTAAAGTGCGCGATGGAACCGAACAATTGGAGTATCATGGCAGTGATATCCACGGCACAATTTACAGAGATTTACACTCAATTTACGAGTATCTGACCGGTAAGCTGTTTCAAGGCCAAAGAAACTGAACTGCAGAGCGGTTCCTTGACGCGAAGCTATTCCATGGACGGTGGTCCGCTTTACGGAGGTTTCCTTACTGGCCCGGAGTCACATGAAAATTCAACCGAGGTTTCGAAGGTTTTCATATACAACGGAATGGAGATGCGGTCTTATTTTATGGTAGTTTATAGGGCGTTGACTGACCCTTCTGCTTATGGTAAGTTCATTGAAATTTTGTATCCTACTGGACTTGATTTCGATTCCACTGTAGGTGAGAGCCAGTCGACAGAGGACTCTTATGGCGAACTGCACTCTTTCATGGGTTCGCAACTATCGAGTATCGCCTCGAAAATTGGCGAATCTTGTACGAAATCGGTGACGACGAATAATGGTGCTTTTACACGAGCGATTAAAATTGCTCAATTTGCAGCAATTCCAGAAAATTTTGACGTCACGAAAACATACAACAACATTCAGCAATTGACGATATGGAGGAATTCGTTGTTAACTCGTTGATCACCTGTGACTAGCGATATGGAGCAATACTACGCAATTTGGCAATGACATCATACACGGACAACTCAGTATATGAACAACACGAAAGGAAATTTGGAAAAAAAATCTAAAACTTAGAATAAAACTTGAAATTTTTGAATTATAATAAATAATAAAAAAATAAAATAATAATAAAAACTTAAAACAGAACTTGGTAACTGAATCATCGAACGATGACAATTGCTCGAATTTTTCTATCTAGTGGAAATACAGCAGCTATAGGGAGAGGAATACAAGCAATATCTGAAAGCATTGTCAAATTGCTGCAATATTGTCAAAACTAACACGATGTTGCCCGGTATTGCTGCATTAATCGCTCAACTAGCTTTGGCAACAGTCGTCGGGCAATTAATTGCTGAAAAAATTTTCGTACGAGCTCCTTAACACATTTGCAAATCGTTGTACGGACAATCGTGTACTAAAATTCGAAATAAAAACGACAAATTTTATATAAACATAAACATTTTCATTTAATATAAAAAAAAAACAAAAAAATTTTTTATTATTAAAAAAAAAAATTATGTTTAGGGCAATATCTCACTGGGATGCCAGGCTACGACATCCCGGTGAGATATTGTCCTAATCATTAATTTTTTAAAAGGTTGGGATAATTTCCCGTTTAGCTCTGTTGTTGTTAATGTTATCAACAGGCAACAAAAAGAAGTGATATATATAAAAAAAAAACATTTAAAAAAATGTAAAAAAAGGTGTCGGGTTCAACAAAAAGGTATGATATTCACAGAGTCGGTTTTCTTTCTATTGAATATTTCCACTTACGCTTGTATACAAATTTGTGATATTTTCATTTTTCCAAGAAACCCGACAATCACTCGGAGAAATATAACCCCACCCCCTCAAATTTTCCACACTAAAAGCAATCAAAAAGTAAACTTTGCACTTCATCTTTTTTGCCACGACGGGATCGGATCATTTCGTGCTAACTAGTAGGAAGAATCTATCGATCTACATAGCTAGACAATAAGATCACCTGTAGGTGTATCGATCAACCGACCATAAAACATAACCGACGTCTAGGGTTACCAGTCAGTTTCCGTTGCTTAGTGTTTCTCTTCAATAGCTTCAATCGTCAGTTAAAGTGTGTCCAATTGACCTATTTATAATTTTTGGTGGAGTGTATCATAAAATGCTGCAAGGACTCACTAGGATGACCTTAAACGAGAAGAACGCTGTGATTACAGGCGGTGCTAGTGACATTTGCTACAAGTTTGTAAGCGTTTGCTGGAAAACGATATTAAGGTAAAGTCCGGTGATCGGTGATCCTCTCAAAAGTCATTAATTTTACTGTGTCTATCTCCACCAATGTTTAGAATCTTGCTATTATGTTATTCAAGAAAATGTCGATTCTCTTGCGACATTGAGAGCTGGTCATCTGACCATCCCGAAGCGTAAGTGGAAATATTCTATGGAAAGAACACCGACTCTGTGAATATCATACCTTTTTAACACCTTTTTTTTACATTTGTTAAAATGTTTTTTTTTTTTTATATATTATACATATACCTACTACAATAAAAGAAAGATAAATTTTTAAGTAATGGAGCTCTCTTTCGAGCTCTAGTGAACCGATTCTGGAGATATGAAACTCGACCCTACATATTTTTTCCCGTATAAATCATAAGTTTCTATCTTAAACAGTTCTTGAGATATGAGACGTGATTCTTTAGAAAAATTCTCCAACTTCCTTGCTTCACTGTCGACATTAACCGTTTACGAGAAAGACTCTAGAATATCTCGATCTCAGCGTTCGAGCAATTCTGGGGTATTGTTTTTTCTCACTCACACTCTTTACCAATATCGACAATTTTTGCGAACTACTCAAGTTTTATATTGTATTAATTTCAAGTTTCAGCATTCTAGTATAAACGGTTGCGAATATCGTAAAATCTCCGCTTACTATTGACCACAGTCACTTAAAGAGAATCCCCCTAGTTTACACACTGAAAAAATTTCAGCTTACAAGAAATACAAAACGATTCCACAACCAGTTTTCGAACTAAATACGAAACGGACAAAATCAATCGACGATGATTCATCGATAGCAAATAAAACGTAGATATTATACTCGGTTGAGGAAGATAGCAAAGCTATCTTAAAACTAAGCTACTGGAGGACGAGGTCTTTAAATCGATACGGTTTAAGGTGAAGAATTTAGGACATCAGGACTTGGAATCTCAAGGGGATGGGGGTCAAAAAAAATTTAATATTATTATTAAGAACTACACTAACCTTAATTGAGAATCACAGATTTTCTTAATGTTTTTTACCCCGATCCCTAGTTGAGATTGAGATATTCAAGGAAAAGACTAAGTCGTTATCCTTAAAAAAAACTTGCAAGGATAAGTTTTACTCGTATTATTTTTATATTGCGACAACCTTGCACTTTAAAATAAGTCTTACTTTATTATTCTACGATAAAGACTAAGTAAGTACTAGAGACATGAATTTTCGACGAGGACTCAGACACATTTTTTGCGAAATCTTTAAAATACCATAACTAACAAAAAAAATGAGATAGAAAAAAGAATGGAAATAATTTTTTTCTTCAAAAAAATCATTTTTTTTCTTCACTAATTCTTCGAGTACATAAATTTTCAAAAGAATCGGCGATGGTTAGTCACAAATTTTGCCATTTTTGGTGATTCTTGATGGAATGACCCAAACGTTTGAATTTATATGCTTTGATAGTTAAGACCATAGAGATATCCATACATATGTATGTATTTGAGATGACGAGCAGCGACTGTTTTGAAGCTGGACGCTAAGGACCGGCAATAAACTATATACTATCAGCTTCTTACTCACATGTATGGTATGTTATATTCCGGTCTTGAAAACAAAAATAGCCAAACCTTTGAATATGTACTAGGCTACTATTTGCATTTCACTGCCACCTGGCATGAAACTCTTCATACATAAACGTACAATTTTGATTAAATTCATTTGTTTCGAATTGAAGCAGTATTATGGTTCGTAAAGAGATTCAACGTTTTTTATCGATCACCGGTCCGTAATTGATGGTGATCAGTCAATAATATCTGTTCTTTTTAAGTCATATTCACAAAATCACCACACATCATATACCTATACACTATAGTACCTATATTGGAGAGTAACAATAACCAAGCAGTATTAAAATGGCTTCACGTAGTTTCGTTCTACGCTACTACATTCTAGCTTTTTCGAGCTGATGAATTA
The DNA here is from genome assembly GCA_949128065.1 of Beris chalybata. NCBI lineage: Eukaryota > Metazoa > Arthropoda > Insecta > Diptera > Stratiomyidae > Beris > Beris chalybata. Next base: position 114,597,406 of record OX421894.1, read on the forward strand.
AAAAAAAAAATTATAACTTTCTAGGTGAGCTAATAATTTTGAAGGGGGGGTTTCTCCCCAACCAATCTCTCCCCCTCCCGTTACTACGCCAGTGAAATGAAGGAAAGTTTTGGAGAAACAGAGAAGGTTGTATAGTGTGACCGCTTTCTTTATCCATTTCCTTCTGGAGCTTTGAGTCGATAGTGCACTTTTTTTAAGTCTTATTTCTAACTCTTTCCATGTTTTAAAATTTAGCATATGAGGAATCCCCTTTTCATGTTCTTTAAGGGGGTTAGTGACTTGGATAAAAAACAATTATCGATTTTCTTTATATATTATTATTTTTTTTGGATTTAATTCTACACAAAATAAAACCAACTGCAGATTTTTCCGATCGGTAAAAGTGGTCAAAATGTTAGTTTAAAGTGTGAAAGTTCGGTAATATTTTGGTATTATGTATACATTTTTGTATTATATTTTAAATGAATAACAACACATAATCTGATAAAAAACAGAAGAGGGTTGAAAACAGAACCAATGCCATCTGTGTAATTTGTATTAACAATATAAACAAAAAACAATTTCAATTTGGAGAGAAAACCATTGAAAAAAAAATAAAAACTAAACGATTTTAGTTTTTTCGCTCTCCTGAACAATTTTTTTCCATAAATGTTCCTTTTTCTAGAAACTGATAACAGATATCAAGATGAATTTTTTTCTTTTGCTTAAAGATAGAAACATGGTATTTATACTGAATGAAGGAATTTTTAAAAAGTTGATTCTAAATAAGTTTTTTTTTTTTCAGTTTAAAAAATATGAAAAAGTTTTAAACTTTTAAAGCTTATAAGTCAATTAGTTTTTAATATTTTTGAAATTCCTTCATTCAGTTGCATTAGATTTGCTAACATAATAAGTTTTGTAACGAGCCGCTCTGACAGCACGGCTGCAGATTTGAAAAGGGTTCACCACAACGCGCGCAGCTCCAGATCTATCGGCGGCGGCAGGCAAAACAACCACTCACTTGCGAGCGAAACAACTGACGCTCGCCCCAGTCAGTGCCGAACAGTACAAGTGTTAAGACGTAATTTTCTTTACAACGAGACCGAATCCAGCGTCTGCGTATAACACCATTTTTAGAAGCAAACCAGTGGAACCGAAAGTAATCCCTCCGTAGTAGGAAGCCGCGTCTTGGTATTGTAATCCTGTTTTCGCAAGAACACCGTACCAATCATCCAGGTGAGTAGTGGGCTCTGACGCCAGTGTCATCATTTTTGGTTTCGTTTTTTTTACACATGTGGCGTGGTACCCGTAACGGGATCCTGGCGGCCGCACATGCGCTTCACGTGATCGGCGAATGCGTCAGGGACGATTCCCTGTATCCAAAGGACCGTATTAAGCGTACCCAGATCGATCAGCGCTTGCATTGCAATTCTGGGATTTTGTTCGTTCGTGTGCGCGATAATCTTAGACAATCTTCCTACGGCAACCCAGTCGTACCCCAAGAGTAACCCGTTAATTTGGCCGAAGGTTCCGCCTTGTTAGAGAAGTTTTCGGAAAAGAACTCGTTTATGGTCGGTCAGTTGCTAACCCTGGCCGATTTTCTGTGCCTTGCTTCGGTAATTCCAGTCCAAGGTCTCGTTCCTGTCGATCCGAAAAAAAAACATCCCAGATTGACCACGTGGATGTAGCGAAGGGAAGAACTACCGTACTACGAGTAGCAAAATGGCATCGGTGCCAAGGTCATTATTACTCCTGTTACTGAAGAATTGCGAAAATGTCACAGTTCGCACAAAACCAAGCATTTCAGTTTTTTTTCCCGACTCGACCGTCGCGTGTTAGGCTAGGAAAGGCACCAGTAAACGGCCTTGTCCTCTAGCGATTGGCCGTAGCCATACATTCAGTGCGAGTGACGTGCGCGGCAATGCAAGTTATTCTGACAAAAGTGGTAAATTAAAGTTAATAGGCCCCTGCACAAAGTTGTTAGTACCTAAAAGTGTAGAACCGAGAAAGAAGTGCACGTCCAACTACGGGTTGTGGCTAAGGTGACACATCAGTTCGACAAACGAAGAAGGGTGTCAAACAAAGCCTCATACGCCACCATCCGGCTGTGGAAGTGACAGCCCGGAAAATAGTGATTTCGTGATGCATGGTGATCCTAGTTCTTCGAGATTGTAGGGTGGTGTCGACCCTATGGAAGTGAGATTGGAAAGACGACGATGGAAGTGAGATTGGAAAGAGATACGGACGAAGAAATCGACGTGGTGTCAATTGACTTTAAAACTCCGGGCGATGCTAAAACAATTCCGTCACGACGTCGCTGTGGGATAGAATCGTATGGCTCGACAACCAAGCCCGGCAAATCATCGCTATTCTCGTCCGATTACAACTCGTGGTTATCGTCTTCGTGGTCAGCATCGTCGCCGTCGACGATCGGTACACTTGCAGATACTGGCGAGCGTAGACGGTGTTTTATTTCGTCCAAGGAGGACGACGCTTCGCCATCGGTTAGACGAAGTCAGGTCAAGAAACAACGCTTGCATCCCGCATGCGACTCCTTAACAACTACGTCAGCAGCATCACCAGTCAACTAAGTAGATGGTGTAACCGGTCTGTTGGATCAAGGCAACGAATCACGTGCAAGACGTTTAGGGAATCATGTGTCGATATTAAAGGTTTTAGCTCGAGTGAGACTTGATCGTTTACCAGAAAAGAAAAATTGTAACTGTTGTTGATTCACAGGCAAGGTTAGGGAAAAATTTCATCCAGATAAAGCGCTGCCCATGGAGTCTTGGTGTCGACGATGTTACCGGCTGTGAACAGCTCTAAGGAATATCATCATCCGAAAAGCTTAGTAAAAAGCCGACGCAGTGTAGAGCGTTCGACGTAATTCCAAATCAGCCATCTTACGTCCAATGTCAACAGCAACTTCAATAACTGTCAGCCGCTACTGTAGTAAAACCGAGTCCAGCTGCGTCACCACAACATAAACCAACCCACGCTTAACGCAGAGAAGGAGGTGAGTTTGCTTCAGCAAGACTACAACGACAATCTGAGCAATGAAATGCCGAGGCAAACCCGAGTCGAAGTATAATTTCATTAGCATCAAGAGCAGCATTTTACGACAGCTATGAAAGCAAAAGTTACTCTGTTAAATATATTTTAATTTTTTTTTGAAGTTGAGAGATAAATTAGTTACAAACAGGAAATAAAGTACAATTGTCATCTAAAATGTATAAATTGTAAGACTTCAGTTTACTGCATGCAAGTTTGAAATAAATATGGTTTGTAAGTTCATAATTAAATTAACGTAGTCACCCTAGAACTTAATCAGAATTCGGATATATACAGATCGAGCAATTTGGTCTGAAATGGAACAAAATAATAAAGCATTTGCATAAAATGACCTAAGTCCCCCACCACACCATTTTATCCCCACCCTATGTCGTTATAGCTATGCAATCGCATTAAAGGGTGACCCCCTAAGTTATAACGACGGCCGTAAAAAAAAAAAAAAAATAAACTATTATATTTGAACTAACCCTTGCACCCTTCGTGCATCTGGCCCCTCTACCTAGTCTTCTTCTCCAGCCCGCCGACATTTAGAATGGGAGCTCTCAAACCCATTCGTCGGCCCCAACCGAGCATAATCAATCGGTCCACGGCCAGAAACGACAACCCACCCCGTCCGACGAGCTAGCACGTGCTCTTATGCTAGATGCTCCGTCGTTTCATTGGCCATCCGTGGGACTAATGTGTCCAATGACACATAGTCAACGATATACATATAGAAAGTTATCCTTCGTCTGACGATTTCTTCCGATAGATGGAGAATGAATTTCTGTCCGCAAGGCTTACGTTCAAAATTTCGGCAATGACGATTGCCAACTGAACGTTCTGCGGACCAAATCGTTACAGTTTGATCAAATTGATCGAGCAGTTCCTGAGAAAAAGGTACTTGAATTTGTATGAAAACCGTCAAGTCACTAGCCCCCTGAACTAATCCTCATAAATGACTCCAATCCTATATCCGGAGGATGATAGGGAGCACTTATTTCTATTTTTAGAAAAAAGTTTACAGCAATAAGAAAAAACTGCATCCTTTGAAACTGAATGCAAAAGCCACGATCTAACACCTTCTCTCCATTCTGCAGTGATCTAATGTGAAATGTTTTGTTAAACTTTCTACCATTTGTAAGGGGATATTTAAAATCACAAATTTGATGCGCTCCCTTCTCTACTATTCGTTCTATTAGTCGATCATACAGAACTGGCCACAGCTCAGGATCTTCAAAATCAGTGTTTGAATTAAGGACCTCAAAACGCTGTTGACTGTGCACAGATAAACTTTGCACATCTATTAAAGATGGGAATTACATGGTTTATCGTTTCCACGGTGGAAGTAGCAGCTTCAGATAAGGATATATCTCACGAAAGCATTAAATTATTTTGCGTTGAAATTGCAGTATCTTGCAGGAATGTGTTATCCGCTTGATAACTTAGCATTTTCAGCTTCAGTGATCTTCCGCTTTTTTCGATATTGACTACCGATTTTTTTGGATTCATGGATATTTTTAGATTTTAGGATCAAAATATAGAAAGTAGCTCACTAAAAGTTTATTAACACTACACTTGAAAGATATCACCCATTAGCACTTGACACTTCTATCATCCAATAAAACAAAACCTATAAAGAAAAATATTACATTTTCTTTGGTCATTGAACAGTGCACCCAATTTGTGAAAATTCTAAAATACCTACAGAAAATTAAAGAATCCAAGCACTGGCACTGCGCATGCGTCTGGCCTCTGAGGTCCCATTTCATTCATATGCTGCCGCAAATTTATAATCTGCGCCAGATACATGCACTCAGCGGAAAACAACGCATACTATCGCGCATAAAAACGTGTAGAACGTTCACCGTACCGTGCGTGTGCTTGTCGAACCATGGCGCAGATAAAATTTTTGAGCCAAAGAGTAAGACAATGGATTCGCACATGATTCGCATTGATCGAACTAGGTAGTTGGAAGAGGGTGATATGGGAACACGTATATTTATATAATAATATCAAACCGCAACCGTTTGTTTAGGAGAATGAAGCAAATGTTTGGGTGTACAATGTGTTGTTAAATGTATTAGGAGTATATGTAGGTAGGATACTATGTTTAAGAGTTACAAAATTTACAAACACTGAATTTAGTGATAATTGCAGTATGAGCCGTTGATTTTGAAAGTAGAATAAGTCACTTTTTAAAAAAAAAAATTTGTTGTACCACTGAAACGATGTTTTATACAATACGAAGCAACTTTTTGAGAATCTATTAATGCAATTGTTTTATTACACTTTTTACAAATACAAGTAAATTTTCCCGAAAGTTGGCATGAATATATTTATTTAAACATGTTAAAATGCAAACCCTTAACCTTGTCGAATGAAATGGACTTATTCCTACTGAATTGTGTATGTAAGTGGAACAGTAGGTGCCCTAAATATTTGGAGCCCTAAATATTTGGCGCCCTAAAAATTTGGCGCCCTAAAAATTTGGTGCCCGGCGCAGTTGCCCCACTTGCCGCTATGGCAGCTCCGCCCCTGATTATAAGCTTTGTTTTTGGTGGCCTCCATAAAAATGGTTTTAATTGCACGTTAACTTCAAAATGAGGTATCTTTAGAAGGTTAACATTTTCCATCGACATAAATAATCTGAGCAAATTACAATACTTCTTCGAAGGTGGCATCGCAACGTTGTTGGAAAGCAGTGTTTATCCGTATATGAGCAATCTGAAAAAACCAGCGTTTCAATAAAAAAGACGTTATCGACTATTGCCTGGTACTGTGTTCCGAGCGAAATAAACTGTCAAGTTCCATAAAAAAAAATCTGCCAACAGTCTGGGCGCAACTGTATTATTTTTCCGGCAGAAGTTCAGAACGCGTTCAATTCGGGGATGCGGTGTATGTTACTATGTGACTGAAAACCTAACAAAAAGTTCGGGAAGCGGTTAGAAAAGGGTATAACATATGAATTAAATAATTGGGTCATATTCCGGAATGCGGTCTAGAGGTTGAAAAAAACAAAACTTAAAAATAGGTGATTATTAAACAAGCCTGGGGAAGTGAAAAGATATTCGATATCTGACCAGACCTGAGAAACATGGTGGAATTCATGAAAAAGTATACAACCAGTTTACACCCTCTTGGGGGTCGAATTTCAAAAAATCTTGAAAACACTTTCTAGGTATTCACATGAAGAATCCGTAGAAAAAAAATGAACTCAATATTTCGAAAGACCTAGTAGATATGACGAAAATCGTGAAAATATATGCATTTTATACTAACCGATATTTTTTTTTTGCCCCCCCCCCCTTCTGAACGCCAATGAATATTCGAATTTTTTTTTATCAGAATTACTTTTCTAATTAATTTACATAACCGTACCGAGTTTCAACTTAACAGCATAAGCCGTTCTAAAGTTAGGAAAAACACCCCCCACCACCGTACCATACTACCCCTAAAAAAAAAATTATTTTTCCACCATGCCACTACTATAGCTCTATCTAAATACCAAGTTTCAGCTTCCTATCATTATAGATTCTTAAGATATAAGCATCGGAACTTTTTCTTTCTCACCCTTCCCCACCCTCACCCTCTACACCCACACCCCCAAACTTTTTTTCCCTACTAGGGTTCTGTTAGGCCTACTTCTGGTAAAAATTTGAAGCAACCATCTTACACTGTTATTGAGATATGAAACGTGTTATTTTTGAAAAATTCTTATCCCCTCCACTTACGTACTCCCCCGCCCCCTTCAAAGATTTTACTTTGAGCAATCTTTATTTATCAAGCTTTGTATCCAAACCGAATTTTGTTTTTCTGGTGCCACTGGTTTGGGAGATATTGTAATGTTAAGTATTTCAACCCCCACCCCCGTACGTCACAATCCCCACCCAAAAATTTTGTTTCAATCTATTCTCCTAGTATAACTACAGATATTTGTTAAGTTTTAATTGCTTGCTATTAACGGTTTAGGAGATATGGATTTTAGAATGTGTCGATCTTGACTTTTTTGAGTTTCGGACGCATTGCTTCCCCCTCCATTCCCACACCCCTTCACCCATATCTGTTTTTTTTTTTTGCAAATGGGTCCATTTTCAACGCTCTATAGAAATTCTAAGTTTCAGCCTCCTAACACAAGCGGTTCCTGAGATCTAGAAACCTAAATTTTTCGTCTAAAACGCTTACCCCGCCTTCCCCCTTACACCTCCTCCCCTGAAAATAATGTCAATTCAAGGGGTCTACCAAGTCTATTCTTAGAAAAAATTTTAATTTAATAGCTCCACTGGTTTGAGAGCTACGAGCCTTCAAAGATTTTGGGGCGGTCGACGTACGGCGTACGGCGTACGGGGTACGGCGTACAGACGGAGTGAAAATTTTTATTGCTTTTTTCGCGTCTACTAGTCATGAAACGTGGACAAAAAAATTTTGAGGGCAGCAAATTTTTTTTTTTTAAAAATCGATAACAATACTGTATTATAAATAATACAGTAAAAAATGAAAATTTGACTACTTTTTCGCGACGAAATATTTCGTTCGTTTTTCAGTACTATGTTTATGGACGGACATTTGCAGTAGTCACTAATAAATGGCGCTCAATACAGCTACAGTTTTTTTTTGCCAAGGGTACGGTACCCTTGTATGGCAAGCGAAATATTTGACAATTCAAAATTTTCAACTGTTCGCTATCAATTCAGTTCGCTTGTGCTCTGAAAATTTTGTGTGATTTACATTTTGGTGTTTGGTTTGTGCCGGAATTCTAATTTCTTGCCAATATTTTTATTTCTTTCAAATTTCGCGCGGTTTTTTTGACTGACATCTAGTACGATCCTTTGTGGCTTACAAGGAATTAAATTAAGAATTTTTTTCATTTCCACCCCAAAACTCGTACATAAGCGGTTGCTGAGATCTAGAAACCAAATATTTTCACCTAAAACGCTCTTCCCCCTTTCCCGAATACAGCCCCACCACACGAAAAATATACAACTCGTACGTTAACCCATTCTAAAAATTGAAGTTAATATCTCAAGGGGGTTCTGATAGACGGCGGATAGACGGACATTTTTGTTTCCTTTTTTCGAGTCTATTAGACCTAATAAACGTGAAAATACAAAATTTCAGGATAGCACATTTTTTTAAATTTTCAAGTCGATAACAATACTTTATTATTAAAATGATAAAGTAAAATGAGATAGAAACAAAAAATGGAATTTTTCACTAGTTCTTCAAGACAAAAATTTTTCAAAAGATTCGGCGATGGTAAGGTCACAAATTTCGTCATTTTTGGCGATTCTTGATGGAATAGTATCTCAATAAAGTTTTAAATTCTTAGCTTACTATCTTTTGTGGCTTTTGAGAAATTAATATTAGAGTTTTTCATTTTCACCCACTCCCACCTACATCCATATCATTTTTACCTCCCTAGAGGTCTACTCGTCCTAAATTCTGTAAAAATTGCAAGATCATATCTGAATTAAATTTTTTTTAAATGATAATCTCCGACCATCTGCGCTTCAGCTTTACATCCAGTAGACTTCACTGAATATTCTATAGAGAAACTAAATTTTATCTTCCTGGCACAATTGAGTCGGAAGTTATTGTAATACAAAGTTTTGTCACCTCCCAGCTTCCACTACCATACCCAACCATCCCTTTTAAAATGTTTAACCCTTTTCTAATCTTCTAGTATCTCTTAAGACAACTACATGGTTTCAGCCTTCTGGTATCAATCGTTCGAGAGATATGGATCTTATATTGTTTCAATCCCGCAACTTTCAAGCATTTTGGACATTTTTTTAATGAGTCCACTATCATAGTACTATATAAGTTCCTACTTTCAGGCTCCTAACATAAGTGGTTTCTAAAATCTAGAAAACAAGATTTTTTGCCTAAAACGCTTTTCGTTCCTCCCCTTTTACATCCTCACCCCTCCAAAAGATACCACTCGTAGGGGTTCACCCATTCTACCTATTATACAAATTTCAACTTAATATCTCTAGGAGTTTGTGAGCTACGCATCTTCAAACGGATTTGCGTACCGCGTGGACCGACGGAATATTTTTGCAATTTTTTTTTAAATTTCAGTTCGATAATAATACTTAATTTTTAAAAAATAATAAAGTAAAAATTAGAAACATGAGTCCACCGAATGCTTTTACTGTGTCTAAGAATCAAGAAGGCTGTGTTTTCACCTCAATACGCTACACCCAAGGGATAAAGAGCTTAATGGTAAACGAGTTTCAATTTGCATGCTGAAAATCGACACCCCTATGCAAATTCGCTTCAAGCCCGCTAAACTCCTTCGACCTTTCTTCTTTTCGTCATTTTTCCCTTGCTTCTGGATATTAACCCCATTGTGGCTTCTTGTTGACATCACAACAAAACTGTACACAATATCTGTGTCGAAAGCGCGCGCGATTTAAATTTATCGGCTCAAAGAACCTTATTTTCACTTGAAAGGCATTTTCGCAAGTCAGGCAAGTGTATTTTTGCTGTACTAAAAAACGTCCTAAGAAAAAAAAAACCCTTTACGTCAAACGCAAAAGGAAGCATGCTAATGCGCTATTTAAAATGGGAACAGTCGATCAAGGGTGAAATGAAGAGTAAAGGTATGCGTAGAAAAAGAGTTTCGTCTTACAAAGGTGTCGAAATTGCTTTTCCACGTTACGTTTCAATATCCCGAAGGAAAAAATCAAATAAAATCGATGCTGTGAAGGGAAGCGGGTATTAAACAAATCGGCTCTGCATGTTTGCGCCGATTTTGGTGTAAATTTCCTTAGAAATCGCTCGTATTTTCCGACATTTCTCATTGTTCACAACCTTTGATTCACACTTCTGTTTACATCATGTGATGGATATGTTCCATGCTCTTACGCCCTATTTTGTTCGTCTTGTTCCAAACTATAAATCTTCTATGCATATATTCCAACACGTGAGAACTTTAAAATGTTTCAGAATTTTTCAAAGTTTTCTGAATAAGAATTTTCTTTCTAATGCCACTATACGTTCAATAGTTTCAAAAAAAATTGATCTGAACAGGCAAATCATTAATTAAACTCTTCATATATGTATATTGTAGAGCTCGAAAATCTAAGGAACACGTATTTTGGGTGTCCAGGAACTTGCCTCTCACCATCAGAACGAAATCATCTGCGTAGGCAATTACCTTGACTCCGGTCAAAGATAGAGCCCGCAAGATTTCGTCAACCACTAGGACCCAGAGCAGAGGAGAGAGCACCTCACCCTGTGGGGTTCCCCGTGTTGCTTTCATTTTGCTGAATCCATCCTTCAGAGAGGATTTTATAACTCTACTCCCCATCATCGACAAAATCCAGCTCGAAATGAATGAGTCAGCACCCAACCTATTCAGTGCTCTCGCGATCGCGCTCGTCTCCACATTATTGAAGGCGCCCTCAATATCCAGAATCGCTGCTAGAGTATATTCTTTAACATCCAGAGATTTTTCTACCGTGGAGACGACCTCATGCAAGGCCGTTTCAACAGATATTCCCTTCATATACACCGAAAAAAATACTTTGGTTTTATCACCTAATGCAATATAGGTGAGTTCATATTAGGTTCCTTATCTAGAGAATTAGAGATTTTATCAGTTTCTTTAGTTAGTTCAAAATTTGTAATTGGGTGGCGTATCTAATTTACAATAGTAAATTATACTAATCCAAATTTTGGATAATTTTTCTACTTCCTTAAGCAATTTACCCAAAACAATAGGCAAACATTTGGCTCTAATTCTACGAATCAATTCTGCCGAAATATTTAGGTAAACAAGAAATAAAATCACCTAAAGTTTTCGGTCATTTCTCTAAAAATTCAATCTCGCGTAGCATTTTCGTCGGAATACGGTCAGTCGAAATTCGAAATACTGTCAGTCGCCATACAGTCTTGTATTTTGTTTATTATTTAAAAAAAAATTTTTGAAAATGAATGATACAAGTGGTGATCAAAATTATTTGCTGCAGGATCTAGACAATTCTCTAGTAATTCGTTTCAGTGCCACATTGTTTTGTGAAGCGACCGACGCTCTTGTTGATTCCAGATTTTTCGAGTAAGTACTTAAGTAATCTTGATCTATAAATATCTGAAAAAATATATACATACTATCGGATTGGTTTGATTAATCCCTTTTAGAAATCTCTAACCAATCCTTTGCTGTTTAGTTTTAGTGAATTTAAATATAAAATAACTCAAATATAAAATGTGTTTTTTCTAGGAAAAAGAATAAATTTAGAAGTTTTAAAAAATCTAACTGTAGATGATATCAATGTGCTTATACCTGCAGAACAGTTCGGATTGAGGATATTGTTTCGGACAAAGTTATTAGAGTAGCAAAAGAAAAATGTAAATAGTGCAAATAGTGTATAAGGTACCTAAAACTAGAGTCACTTCATACGAACTAACACAAACATCCATTATCTTGAGTACGGACAATGTGTGTTTCATTTGAAACCAGTACATTTAAAATTTTTTGCCAGTTGTTTCGATTTTTCATTTTAAGGATCTCCACTAAAGTGGATAAACGCTGTATTTAGTTGACATTTCATGAGACATATCTCGATTCCGTGAAACGTCAATCAAAATCCATCTGCTACACGTATGCACACTAAAACTATGCCATTTAAGGAACCCGCGATTTTTTAAATTCGCAGGTTTTTAGTACTAAATATGTACCAAAAGTGGTGATTGTCCGTACTCATGATAATGGATGTTTGTGTTAGTTCTTATACAGTGACTCTACCTAAAACAAGTGAAATTAACAAAAACAAAATTTTTTTTTCAAGATAATCACTGCAACTGCCGATACAGTATCCATGACAACAGGGACGATAGATTCTTGGCTCAACAGTGTTCCAAGCGCATTTTCTTCACACTCAGATTCTAGTGCGGCAGCTGTAGATTTGGTTTGTGTTCCTTATTTCATTGCTGTGATTGATGCTTAACTAGCAAATCAGGCGCATAGCGGTTCGTTGTGCCAGTGTAATAATACGACTAGAAATTAAGCGATATCAATAACAAAAAGAATGTCATTGATAAATAAAAATTCCGTGAAATTTGATGATCTAGTAGTTGCACTGGCCCAACGATGCTTTACGCTAAATAAATAAATGTTAATTCTTTGAATATTGTTTCTACACCTTCTAGAATTTAGAAGAAATTTTGAAAAACACGGTCGATGGTAAAAATATTTTAAGCAATTATAATAAAAATAATTGTTTAATATCACCAAAGCTATTGCAGAGTTTTGGCTTAGCCTAGAAAGGCAAATAATGAGAGCAGACTACAAAATTGCTGCAGAGCAATTAAAAATTTTATTCCCGACCGAAGACGAGGTCTGTTACTCAAAAGTTTTGGATGAATGATTTGATCCTTATGTTTAATTTCAGAACGTTTATGTTGGAGAAAAAGGACAGCGCGGAAAATTAGCGGAGAAGTATTACGGGCTATGCAAGAAATACCAGAAGACTGGACTGATAAAAAGCCGGTATAATTTGTAAAGAAGGAACACATCAACTGATATTGAAAATAGTATAACTTCAGTAGAAAGTGAAGGTAACTTACGTTTTTTTTTTTAAAAAAATTCCTATGTCTCAAAGATTAATTGGATAATATCTATATATTAAAGTATTCATACTTTTTTTAAACCATTTTATTTATTTATTATGTTATAGATGTAAGAATTGATCCTGAAATAGAAAGCCATCAAATCTGGTTGAAAAATAACATTTCTCCTGAATCTCTGGTTATCGAGTAGTGGGATATAACTTTCCAGCAACGTAGGCAGTATATAATAAAAGGTGAAAACTCCAAGGATTTATTAGAAAAGTGGCCCATATTAAAACAAAAAATTGCAAATACTTTGTTAAATTTTATCTTTTTACTATCACAACTTTCTGTGCAGAATTTTTTTACTATAGATAGAGCTTGATTTTGAGAAAATATATCCCTCAAAAAATCTTTTGCTATTTACCAAATGGGCTACTTTTGAACGGGACATTACTGAAATTTATAAAAGGGAAGTCAAAGACAGGAAAAATAAAAGTTTTTGCGCTTTACTAAATGAAAATATCAATGAAAGTAAGTGACAATTAACATTTAAAAAAATTATCTAAATGAAATCATTTACAGACTCCAGAAATTTTATTTTAAATATTTTATTTTAACAATTTTATTGAGTGCTATATTGAAACCGCAAATCATTAAGATTAAAGGCTATTTAAAACAATGGAAGCCATCAATTCATGATGCCCAGTCTTCATTTGCAATTAATGTTGCGGTAAGATTATATAACTTGTTATTATTTTATATTCCTTTTTTTCATATTTTTATTTATTTTATTTTACCGCCATCAACATAAAGAAGGAGGAATATTTGTCAAAGAAGCTAACGTTACAGCCAACAATAATTGTTGTAGGAGAAAACGTTGAAAAAAACGTTGTATATTTTAATGATATTCTCTATGAAGCTGAAACATTTTAAAAGCCCTGTGGGTAACGTTTCAACTATACCAGGTCTTAAATTTGGAGTACGATCGGCAGTGTCGACAGGTATGGAACTTCGTTGAAGCATATTTCTTTGAATTACCAGTATCCGGAACTAAATCTCCTGCTTTGGCCACTCTTTTATCTTCACTTAAGTGAAGTTAAATAAGTTTCATTTACTAATATTTACATAAATACTAACTAATAGCTATATATCTCTAAAAAATTATATAATATATGCATTCATTTCAATTATGGAAAAACGTAAACTTCATTCATGCTTTCTTTGCAAAAATGTTTACAATGAAATCAATATTTACATACATCACTTAAAGCTTAAATTAGCTTAATTAAATGCGTCTTCAACTTTCGAATGTACCATTTGTCAACAGTCATTTCAATCGATCTACGCTTTCAAACGGCACATAATGAAACAACACAACGATACATTTTCAGAGTCGACAAATAAAAAATCAGAAGACTTGTCCAATCTTAAAATCAATTTGTTGAAACTTATAATGTCTTAAATTGTGATGAAGTTAGTGATCTTAATTCTGACTGCAATACCTTGAACTTAAACAATGCAGAGAACGCTGAGAATGCAACTTCAGAATTTGATAGGGCAAATAGTCTAGAAAATATCGACGTATTAGGCTTCTTATTAAACTTATATGGAAAAATGTCCCTTCCTAGAGTAGTAGCGTCAGAGATTGTTATTGCACTTCAATCTATGATTCTAGATCCAATAATACAATTTATGCAACAGGGGGTAGCTGAAAGACACGAACTAAATTTATGTCAAAAATTACTATCAAAATTAAACGATTTTATTTATTATTTTGAAAATTTAAAGTCAGAATATAAACTAAAAAAGTTTTTAACTGAACTGGATATTTATACTGAACCGGCAGAATTTGTTATAGATGATTGTACAACAATTCAAAATGTGTCAACGAATACAACCAAAGGAATATTGTTACCAATAAAAGAAAACTTAAGAAGATATTTTCAAATACCTAATGTTTTAAATTCAATGCTAGCACGTCTTAATCAGGTAGAAACAGGAACAGATATAACTAGTATTTGTCACGGAACAGTTTGGAAAAAAAGGTGAGAAGTTTAAAAGGAAAAGTTGTTCTTCCATATATTTTATATCAGGATGATTTTGAGATAAATAACCCATTAGGTTCTAAGAGTAACGTACAAAAAATTTCAGCATTTTATTTAACATTCCCGTTATTACCTCCTGGTAGCTTATCGAAACTTGAAAATATATTTGTTTGTTGCTTGACGAAGTCATCAAGCCTTCAATATGGTACTCAGTTAAACTACGGACGCCTTTGTTCTGAACTAAAAGATTTGGAAGAACATGGTATTTCGGTAAAAATAAACGGCGTTTGTCGAAGAATTTATCTTGTATTAGCAACGATCACCGGAGACAATTTAGGTCTCAACGGAGTATTAGGTCTTACAAAATGTTTTACTGCCAATCATTTCTGTCGAATATGCAGGGTTCATAAAACCGTGAGTCTAAAGCTGGTATTACACTGTATGACCACGCTGTCAAATTGCAGTAATAAGTAATGCAAAATAGTGAATTTGACCGAATGAATACTGTAAGATTTATTTGTATTCGCCTACTTCGCATTGCATATTACTGCAATTTGACAGAGTGGTCATACAGTGTAATACAAGCTTAACTCAGACTGAAGAAGATTTAACTCTTCTGAGAAACGAGGAAAACTATCATAAAAATTTATCTGATGTTAATTTATCTTCGACAGGAATAAAGGAGCAATGTATATTTAATAGTTTAGAATCATTTAGTGTTACTGATATCGTCACCGTGGACATCATGCACGACCTCTTTGAGGGAATTTGCCATTGTGAACTTAGTCATATTTTAAGTTATTTCATTTCGGAAAAGAAATATTTCAGCTTGCAGGTTCTCAATAACAGAAAATTGAGTTTAAGATATTCTCACAATGATTTGTCCAATTTATCTGTAGCAATTTCGCCTTTGCATCTCAGTAATCGAAAATTTAAAATGTCAGCTAGTGAAATGCAATGCTTTCTTCATTATTTACCCTTATTTATTGGCGACTTCGTTTTAAGGGGTGATGAGGCATGGAACATTTTGATATTACTAATAAAAATAGTTGATTTAAGTTTATCGCCTTCTTTTAATGATGAACAAATCTCTAAATTACAAGCAATAATCCACCAACATAATGAAATGTATTTGAGATTTTTTAACACGCACCTTTTACCAAAACACCACTTTGTTTTACACTACCCTACAATTATAAGAAAACTTGGTCCCTTGAAACGTCTATGGACAATGAGGCTAGAGGCAAAACATAGAGAATTAAAAACATATGCTACAACTATAACATCCAGAAAAAATATTAACTTGAGCCTAGCAACTAAACTCCAACTGAATTTTGCATCTCAACTTTATGACAAAATTAATCGAAAAGAAAAAAGTAGTACTGAATCTGTGAAAGTGTTTGATTTAAGTGAGAAAAATCTGCCAATAGTCTGGGCGCAACTTTATTATTTTTCCGGCAGAAGTTCGGAACGTGGTTTATTCGGGGAAGCGGAATATGTTACTATGTGACTGAAAACCTAACAAAAAGCAGTTAGAAAAGGGTGTAACATATGAATTAAATAATTGGGTCATATTCCGGAATGCGGTCTAGAGGTTGAAAAATAAAAAACTTAAAAATAGGTGATTATTAAACAAGCCTGGGGAAGTGAAAAGATATTCGATATCTGATCAGACCTGAGAAACATGCCGGAATTCATGAAAAAGTATACAACCAGTTTACACCCTCTTAGGGGTTGAATTTCAAAAAATCTTGAAAACACATTCTAGGTATTCATATGAAGAATCCGTAGAATAAAAATGAACTCAATATTTGGAAAGACCTAGTAGATATGACGAAAGTCGTGAAAATATATGCATTTTATATATACTGATAATTTTTTTTGCCCCCCCCCTTTCTGAACGCCAATGAATATTCGATTTTTTTTTATATCAGAATTACTTTTCTGGTTAATTTACATATACGTACCGAGTTTCAACTTTGTAGCATAAGCCGTTCTAAAGTTAGGAAAAAAACACCCCACCACCGTACCATACTACCCTAAAAAAAATTTATTTTTCCACCATGCCACTACCATAACTCTATCTAAATACCAAGTTTCAGCTTCCTATCATTATAGATTCTTAAGATATAAGCATCGGAACTTTTTCTTTCTCACCCTTCCCCACCCTCACCCTCTACACCCACACCCCCAAACTTTTTTTCCCTACTAGGGTTCTATTAGGCCTACTTCTGGTAAAAATTTGAAACATCCATCTTACACTGTTATTGAGATATGAAACGTGTTGTTTTTGAAAAATTCTTATCCCCTCCACTTACGTACTCCCCCGCCCCCTTCAAAGATTTTACATTGAGCAATCTTTATTTATCAAGCTTTATATCCAAACCGAATTTTGTTTTTCTGGTGCCTCTGGTTTGGGAGATATCGTAATGTTAAGTATTTCACCCTCCACCCCCGTACGCCACTATCCCCACCCAAAAATTTTGTTTCAATCTACTCTTCTAGTATAACTACAGATATTTGTTAAGTTTTAATTGCTTGCTATTAACGGTTTAGGAGATATAGATTTTAGAATGTGTAGATCTCCACTTTTTTGCGTTTTGGACACATTGCTTCCCCTTCCACTCCCACACCCCTTCACCCATATCATCAATTTTTTTGCAAATGGGTCCACTATCAAAGCTTTATAGAAATTCCAAGTTTCAGTCTCCTAACATTAGCGGTTGCTGAGATCTAGAAACCAAAATTTTTCGTCTGAAACGCTTCCCCCACCTTCCCCCTCACATCCCTTCCCCTGAAAATAGTGTCAATTCAAGGGGTCTACCCAGTCTATTCCTAGAAAAAATTTAAATTTAATAGCTTCACTGGTTTGAGAGCTACGAGCCTTCAAAGGATTTTGGCGGTCGACGTACGGCGGACGGCGGACGGCGTACGGCGTACGGCGGACAAACGGAGTGAACATTTTTATTGCTCTTTTATCGTGTCTACTAGTCATGAAATGTACACAAAAAAATTTTGAGGGCATCAAATTTTTTTTTTTTGAAAATCAATAACAATACTGTATTATTACTAATAAAGTAAAATAGACTTTGGTAGCATCCATTCTGTTAATCTTTGTAACTTTAAAAAAGTTAGTTGCATTAATAAACTTTCGATTGAAAACACACTGCTTAAAATAAATGATGTAATTCCTATCAGACAGTCAAATGCGTTCAAATTTTTTTCAATACATTTTATATGTTGTAAAAATGATTCTTTTATATTTGCATGCGAAGAATTAGTTGTTAACAATTTTGACACTCATTACTTTTGTTTTAATGTATGCAGAATAAACTTTTGACTATAATTGAAACGTTTGATATTAAATACCCACCAGTTCACTTAATTACATTACCAAATAAGAATTTAGTGTTTAAAATAAAACCGCCTTTTTTGTAGTGATTAAAATAAAACCGCCTTTTTTGTAAATATAAATTATTAATAATACATTTTATTACACATAAAAATTATGAATATATTATTTTTTTAAAAATGTATTACTTTACTTATTATGTTTATGTTTATTTTTTTATTAAACTGTGCAGTTCATAAAAGACCAAAAAGTAAATTAGGTAAGCTACCGAATCAGCATTGGCTAAACTTTCGAAATAAATTGGGTGAAAATCCTACTTAAGATTACGATTGGAATAGTTGACTTTCATTTCAATTCAACTAAATAAAACGGTATTTCACCTACTTCACAAACGGAAATCTAACTACATATTTCTTTAAATTTTCTACTTTTTCATTTGGTGAAATAACCAATTATTATTGGTTGCTCTACCTAAACACATTAGTAGGCTGAAAATGAATCATTTTCTTTAGGTGGTACTAAACATTTCATTAGGTCATATTGCCAATCTTTTCGTTCAGTGTAGGCGTGCTGAGAAGCGGAGAAGCCTCTCGCGGCCAGAATACATCTGAGATAGTAGTCCATTAATCTCTCCATTGTTTTCAGCAAAAACGATGAGAGACTAATGGGTCTAAAGTCCTTAGCCAGGGTGTGGCTTGGCTTACCTGCCTAAGGAATAAAAATTACAAGGTTACTGCTCTCTCCACACTATCAGCCAGCACCTGGTCCGTGATTGCGGATCCTACCAAAGTCCATCTTTCCCTGGAGATTCTGTAGTCAGAGACGCTCACATCTCTTATCGCACATGGAACTCCTCCGGTATGTCTGACGTTGGACGCAAACTCGGCGGTGAAATAGTAGGCTGTCAACCTGTGGTAGGTCTTGGCTTCTTCGCCTGGCTTTGCTCGCCTTCACACGACCTGATTCGCTTCTTCTGCTGAGCCCCACCAGCTTTAACCGACGAGGGGACCGTTTTTTCCACATCGGACGACTCTACCAATGGAGGGTGCGTCCTCAGAAATACTCTTGCCCAGTTCAGTCTATTGGAATGGATAAGCAATAAATCGCTCGGTTTGATGCTCCCAAACTTTTTAATTGCTCTCCTAGCCAGCTTCCTATTGTTTCAGATGCGAGCCGCTAGGCTCCGAACCTTACCAGCGGATGATGATTGAGTAGCGGAGGATACTCCCGCTGTCTCGTTCGCCGCCGTGAGTGGTGTAGAAGACGCGTCCACACCACCCAGAACGCTGACCGATACTACTATATCGTTCAGGTATTTGTCCTCCTCCTCGGACTCTTGCTCCAGATTCAGCTTGGCCAAATCGGAGCAGCTGGTACCGACCGAAGTCGAGGGTAAAGGAGGGTTGTCGTGGGATAAGGAAATGTTATCAGGAAGGGGAGAGGGAGGAGGAGAGGATAAGGGAAATTAGTCAACCGAGGACTGAGCCCCAGTTGATGAACACCTGGATCGACCTGCAAAGAAGAGGAAGCAGTATTTGCACCGGCTTGCCCCTGCACTGTCGGACCATCCGCAGCTTCAGCGCCCGTCAAGTTAGATGACTGGTTGCCAACAACGCCAGACAGGGAGCCAGGCTTGCTTCCTTCGTCGTTCTTAACGCCTTTCCTGTGTTTGGTTTGCTTGGTTTGTTGGGTTTTTGATTAATTTCTTTCACACAAGGTTGTGTTTACAATCACAATTCAAGTTCGGAAATTGTTCCGATGTGATTGCGATTTCATAGTAATGAACGTTTTAACTTAATGTACGGCACAAAATCGAAATTAAAAATCCAAGAATACATAAAGTCACCATAAAAAAAAAACGGAAACGTCACTTCTGCGGCGAAGGTAAGAAGCCCCTTAATCCCACCACTGCCTGGTTCGAACAAACAAATGGCAAGAAACCTCTTAATCCTCTTAATTCTGGCGAATCCCTTTACACGAAAATGTCAGAAGCTTCAGCGGCGAAGGCAAGAAACCTCTCACTCCCACTACTGCCCGCGTCGACAGAATCCGACCCGCCAAAATGTCAAGAAACAAATGGCAAGGACACGGAAGTCACTGCAAATTCGATGCGCAAAGGCGCGTTTCAAGATTCAAACGAAAATTTATTTTACTTATCCTCGTTTTGGTTCGAAATTCAGTCTGCCATCCAACCTCGCTACACGGCCCACCCACGAAATCCTGTTGCCGTCTCGCCAAGCCGAGCAAGTGTCACTTTTGGGGCGATTTTTCGCACTTCCCCCACGCCACAATTCGCTCGGATTACCTCACACGCGGATTATCGAAAAGAAAACGCAATTTCCGCTCAAATCCCAGGTAAGCGTAACCATTGGAAATGATTGTGATATGCGCAAACACTTCGTGCACCGTTTATAACTATTTTCTGCAATTTATGTGACGATTTTTTCACGAAAATATGGTAAATCGTACCAATACGTGACACGTGACACACGGGCGAAACTTCGGCCGTTAGTCATAACTATAAGTCTAATAATAAGTCTTACTTTATTATTTTACGATAACGACTAAGTAATAGAGATATGAATTTTCGAGGACTCAAACACAATTTTTGCGAAATCTTTAAAATATAACTAACAAAAAAAAAAGTGAGATAGAAAAAAAATATTGAAATCATTTTTTTTCTTCACTAATTCTTCGAGGACATAAATTTTCAAAAGAATCGGCGATGGGAAGTCACAAATTTTGTCATTTTTGGCGATTCTTGATGGAGTGACCCAAACGTTTGAATTTGTAAGCTTTGATAGTTAAAACCATAGAGATATACATATGTAGGTAGTGGAGATGACGAGTGATTGTTTTGTAGCTGGACGATTTATCACAAAGGACCGGCAATAAACAATATACTATCAGCTTCTTACTCACATGTATGGTATGTTATGATACGGTCTTAAAAACAAAAATAGCCAAACCTTTGAATATGTACTAGGCTACTATTTGCATTTCACTGCCACCTGGCATGAAACGCTTCATACAAAAACGTACAATTGTGATTAAGTTCATTTGTTTCGAATTGAAGCAGTATTATGGTTCGTAGAGAGATTCAACGTTTTTTATCGATTACCGGTCCATAATTGATGGTGATCAGTCGATAATATCTGTTCTTTAAAGCCTCAGTTATAATGATTCCGTTCCGATCCGGCAACCTCGGAGGAGAAAATTTTCTAGGTACAATGATTCCGTTCCGACAGCCATCAAAGTGACATTATCGAGGTGTAATTGTCATTTTTAGTGTGGCGAAGGAGGTAGTGAAATTAATTAATTCACCTCTTACCGTCGGAACGGATAGAAGTTGAAAGTTGGTCAACTTTACCCCTCTTTTTGTGTCTCGGCTAATTACCAGAATGATTGCGACTAGGCGTTCCGAATTTCCCTTCAAATGTGTGTCGGATGGAGAAACTCAACACTCTCCGTTTTCCGGATCGGATCGGATCGAACCATTATAACTGAGGCTTAAGGCCCAACACCACTGTAAAAATTTGAAAAAATGAAATTTTTTTTTATTTGCTTAAAAAATTCTTTGAACCTTGGAGAATATGGGGAAAAAATTTTAAATCATGAAAATGAATTTTATTCTGGAATTTGGAGCTCTTTAGAGAGCGCGTCAGGCTGCTTCGAGACGACTACCTGTGTCGCATCAGGTATCCATCTGAGAAGATACTGCCTAATGATTTACCTGTTGGTTTCTAACTAAGGTTTTTTGTTCCATTGGATGTATTTTCACACAGAATTTCGTTAGTATAGCGTCAGTTCATGTACAAAAAGGTAAAAATCCTATATATAGCAACGGATATCGCTGTATGCAATTTTAATGATGGACTGACTAACATAACATGGATTACGAAGGTTCTGGATGTGGATATTGGCGTCCAACGCTACACTTTTTGTGTCAAGTCCGATGCTAAGCGAATCCAGTACGCTGAGCATTCATTGACAGTTGCCGCAAAAAGGCGCGCTCCATCATTAAATCGTCGAGAAAAGAGATTGAAGAGGAATATTTCAACTTAGAAGGACAGCTTCATGGTCCTGGAATTGCAGATTAATGGTAAAAAATTTTAAAACTAGAATTATTTACTTGTTCATGTCTGTAACACATTTCAAAACTTTGAACGCGTTTTTCTCGAAACAAGATTTTCGAAATTGGCCTGCAACTTATCTCGAACAATTATCATTCTTTTCATTTGAATTTTTTACCATATTTTCAAAATAACATTCCTAAGAGAATGACGTAAGGAATTTTTGATACGTTGATTTAAAAAGTAGTTATTAGCAAATAACTGTCCTGTTTTTGGTCGAAAATTGAAAAAAATTATTCAAATACTCGCCAACTGCACAAAACTCAATATTTCTAAATTCCCGTACGTCATTCTCTAGCTATACTCATAAAGGTTCAGTGATTTTTTTTTCTTTATGCTAGATTCAAATTTACGCAAGCAAAACTGCAGGCCTGCGTAAATTTTTGAACTAATATTTTTTATTATATATATAAATATATGGTTATTCAGTTCCTAAAATATTATTTATCTATATCCTTTCCTTCCATTTAAAAAAATTGTCGAAAAAGAGCATTTTTTTAGACTGTTACAGTGGTGTTGCCCCTTAAGTCATATTCACAAAATCACTTTATGTACGTCGTAGCACTATAATATAGGAAGACTAACAATAATCAGTATTAAAATGGCTTCACAAGCTTCCCAGCAAACATTTTCACAAGCGTTTACTAAAAACGATCGTTTCGCGATAGTTATACCGAACATGTAGGACATGAGCTGCCTGTAAAATATTAAACGAACGATCAGCCTACAGCGATGAGCGCGCACAATGGCCCATGCAAGGGAATTGCGGTATCGTAACGTAAACACCAAAATTCCCTTGAATCTAGTTTTTTCTCTGGTTTTCTGTTCCAGTTTCCACCCTTACAGTTCGCATCGAGACTCTCAGTCGTCAATCAAACATGACTTCAATATTTTGTTTCTATCTTTTTTTTTTTGTAAGTTAAAGTTTTCGAAAAAATTGTGCCCGAGTCTTCTTTAAAAACTCATATCTCTGGTAATTATGTACCTATATAGTAAAGCATATAAAAAATAACTAACTTATCTTAACCAAAATTTCCTTGAATCTAGTTTTTTTGTCTATTTTCTGTTCTAGCTCCCACCCGTGTTGTTCGCATCGAGACTCTCAGTCGTCTCTTCATCGAAACTTATTTTCATAAGAGAATCATTTTTAAACGAATATGTAGTATGTACATATGTATTTGTACTCGCTAAACCACATTTTTTCTAATTCATTAATAAGTCGTAAAAAATTACTCTTCTCGGATGGCCATTTTGGTATGCCTACTGAGTCGTTTTACTGTATTATTTATAATACAGTATTGTTATCGATTATTAAAAAAAAAAAATTTGCTGCCCTCAAAATTTTTTTGTCCACGTTTCATGACTAGTAGACGCGAAAAAAGCAATAAAAATTTTCACTCCGTCTGTACGCCGTACCCCGTACGCCGTACGCCGTACGCCATACCCCATACGCCGTACGCCGTACGTCGACCGCCCCAAAATCTTTGAAGGCTCGTAGCTCTCAAACCAGTGGAGCTATTAAATTAAAATTTTTTCTAAGAATAGACTTGGTGGACCCCTTGAATTGACATTATTTTCAGGGGAGGAGGTGTAAGGGGGAAGGCGGGGTAAGCGTTTTAGACGAAAAATTTAGGTTTCTACATCTCAGGAACCGCTTGTGTTAGGAGGCTGAAACTTAGAATTTCTATAGAGCTTTGATAATGGACCCATTTGCAAAAAAGAAAACAGATATGGGTGAAGGGGTGTGGGAGTGGAGGGGGAAGCAATGCGTCCGAAACGCAAAAAAGTCGAGATCGACACATTCTAAAATCCATATCTTCTAAACCGTTAATAGCAAGCAATTAAAACTTAACAAATATCTGTAGTTATACTAGGAGAATAGATTGAAACAAAATTTTTGGGCGGGGGTAGTGACGTACGGGGGTGGGGGTTGAAATACTTAACATTACAATATCTCCCAAACCAGTGGCACCAGAAAAACAAAATTCGGTTTGGATACAAAGCTTGATAAATAAAGATTGCTCACAGTAAAATCTTTGAAGGGGGCGGGGGAGTACGTAAATGGAGGGGATAAGAATTTTTCAAAAACAACACGTTTCATATCTCAATAACAGTGTAAGATGGTTGCTTCAAATTTTTACCAGAAGTAGTCCTAATAGAACCCTAGTAGGGTTTGGGGGTGTGGGTGTAGAGGGTGAGGGTGGGGAAGGGTGAGAAAGAAAAAGTTTCGATGCTTATATCTTAAGAATCTATAATGATAGGAAGCTGAAACTTGGTATTTAGATAGAGCTATAGTAGTGGCATGGTGGAAAAATAAATTTTTTTTTAGGGGTAGTATGGTACGGTGGTGGGGGGTGTTTTTCCTAACTTTAGAACGGCTTATGCTACAAAGTTGAAACTCGGTACGTATATGTAAATTAATTAGAAAAGTAATTCTGATAAAAAAAAATTTGAATATTCATTGGCGTTCAGAAGGGGGGGGGGGCAAAAAAAAATATCGGTTAGTATAAAATGCATATATTTTCACGATTTTCGTCATATCTACTAGGTCTTTTGAAATATTGAGTTCATTTTTTTTCTACGGATTCTTCATGTGAATACCTAGAAAATGTTTTCAAGATTTTTTGAAATTCAACCCCTAAGAGGGTGTAAACTGGTTGTATACTTTTTCATGAATTCCGGCATGTTTCTCAGGTCTGATCAGATATCGAATATCTTTTCACTTCCCCAGGCTTGTTTAATAATCACCTATTTTTAAGTTTTGTTTTTTTCAACCTCTAGACCACATCCCGGAATATGACCCAATTATTTAATTCATATGTTACACCCTTTTCTAACCGCTTCCCGAACTTTTTGTTAGGTTTTCAGTCACATAGTAACATACATCGCATCTCCGAATTGAACGCGTTCTGAACTTCTGCCGGAAAAATAATACAGTTGCGTCCAGACTGTTGGCAGATTTTTTAATTCATTTGCGAACTCGTAAACGAGTGTAAGGCTCGTAAATTATGACTCTTTTATGAATTAGTTACGATACTTTTTGTTTGCTGGGTTTCCTTCAACACTACTACATACATTCTAGCTTTTTCGTACTGATGATTAAACTCGACTGAACGAGCCATCTGATTGGTTGATTTTATGGCGGGGATAGAGGCTCGTCGCAAACGCTGAGTGTAAATGCACCATAGAGCTATAACTAACGGAGATCGCAAAGCGCCGTTTCTGTATAAAGCACTTTGAAGCATTTTGATGCAAAATTGAACATTTTTTTATGGAGCGTTTCATGCCCGGTGGCAGTGAAATGCAAATAGTAGCGAAGTATTTAAAGGTTGGGCTTTTTTCTTTTCAATACCGGAGTATAACATACATGTGAGTAAGATGCTGATAGTAGCATAGTGAATATCGCCGGTCCTTTGCGAGAAAACCTCCGGCTTCAAAAAAGTCGCTGCACGCTATCTCCATTATAACTTGCAGCAAGTCATTTATACATGATCTTTGTAGATGATCTTTTTGTCTATGATCATACCGAGGTAGTTTATAGAGTCATTCCATTCGATGGTTTGTCCCATAAAATTGAGGGAGTGACATAGAAGATTACTACGCTTCCTTTTTTGTAAAGAAAATTGCTTGCGTTTTTATTAGATTAATGTCAATACCTATTTTAAGTCACAAACGCGTTGGTTACTTTTCGAATGTCAACATAAGAAACACTGTATGATATTTTTATTACTTTAAAAGTAGGCAATGGGACGCCAACTTTAATTATAGTAAAATTACACTGCGTTGTGTACGCTACACAATAGGGTGTAAATCGTTATAGATAAATACGTATGTTCTGTGAATACATGCTTCTCCGTAGTTTTACACTTTACAGATGTTCGTAAGTCATGTAAAAAATCTGCCAACAGTCTGGACGCAACTGTATTATTTTTCCGGCAGAAGTTCAGAACGCGTTCAATTCGGAGATGCGATGTATGTTACTATGTGACTGAAAACCTAACAAAAAGTTCGGGAAGCGGTTAGAAAAGGGTGTAACATATGAATTAAATAATTGGGTCATATTCCGGGATGTGGTCTAGAGGTTGAAAAAAACAAAACTTAAAAATAGGTGATTATTAAACAAGCCCGGGGAAGTGAAAAGATATTCGATATCTGATCAGACCTGAGAAACATTGTGGAATTCATGAAAAAGTATACAACCAGTTTACACCCTCTTAGGGGTCGAATATCAAAAAATCTTGAAAACACTTTCTAGGTATTCACATGAAGAATCCGTAGAAAAAAAATGAACTCAATATTTCGAAAGACCTAGTACATATGACGAAAATCGTGAAAATATATGCATTTTATACTAACCGATATTTTTTTCTGCCCCCCTTCTGAACGCCAATGAATATTCAAATTTTTTTTTATCAGAATTACTTTTCTAGTTAATTTACATATACGTACCGAGTTTCAACTTTGTAGCATAAGCCGTTCTAAAGTTAGGAAAAACACCCCCCACCACCGTACCATACTACCCCTAAAAAAAAATTTATTTTTCCACCATGCCACTACTATAGCTCTATCTAAATACCAAGTTTCAGCTTCCTATCATTATAGATTCTTAAGATATAAGCATCGAAACTTTTTCTTTCTCACCCTTCCCCACCCTCACCCTCTACACCCACACCCCCAAACCCTACTAGGGTTCTATTAGGCCTACTTCTGGTAAAAATTTGAAGCAACCATCTTACACTGTTATTGAGATATGAAACGTGTTGTTTTTGAAAAATTCTTATCCCCTCCACTTACGTACTCCCCCGCCCCCTTCAAAGATTTTACTGTGAGCAATCTTTATTTATCAAGCTTTGTATCCAAACCGAATTTTGTTTTTCTGGTGCCACTGGTTTGGGAGATATTGTAATGTTAAGTATTTCAACCCCCACCCCCGTACGTCACTACCCCCGCCCAAAAATTTTGTTTCAATCTATTCTCCTAGTATAACTACAGATATTTGTTAAGTTTTAATTGCTTGCTATTAACGGTTTAGAAGATATGGATCTTAGAATGTGTCGATCTCGACTTTTTTGCGTTTCGGACGCATTGCTTCCCCCTCCACTCCCACACCCCTTCACCCATATCTGTTTTCTTTTTTGCAAATGGGTCCATTATCAAAGCTCTATAGAAGTTTCAGCCTCCTAACACAAGCGGTTCCTGAGATCTAGAAACCTAAATTTTTCGTCTAAAACGCTTACCCCGCCCTCCCCCTTACACCTCCTCCCCTGAAAGTAATGTCAATTCAAGGGGTCCACCAAGTCTATTCTTAGAAAAAATTTTAATTTAATAGCTCCACTGGCTTGAGAGCTACGAGCCTTCAAAGATTTTGGGGCGGTCGACGTACGGCGTACGGCGTACGGGGTACGGCGTACAGACGGAGTGAAAATTTTTATTGCTTTTTTCGCGTCTACTAGTCATGAAACGTGGACAAAAAAATTTTGAGGGCAGCAAATTTTTTTTTTTTAAAAATCGATAACAATACTGTATTATAAATAATACAGTAAAATTACATTGGATTCTGTATACTTTACACACCAGTGTGTAACAAGAGAATTTTAAAAAAAAGGTTTTTTTTAAGAAATGTGAGCTTATTTTTCTGTAAGTTATTTTGTTTGTTTGAAAAATGCGAATATATATTACTTGCAATAATTTGCACACTCTCGGATACGAACAATTCACCCGTCACACATTCGTCCGGTACGCTACCACTTGACCACCTGAACATTTTTGTAACATGCTTATTTCATCAAGAATAGCCAAGAATGACGTAAATTAACCCTACAGTAAAAATTACTACACAAAAAATAGTACTTTTACATAATTTTTTTACTGTGAGTAACCAGAAGTTTATTTGGGACCAAACAATTTTTGGGCGGAGTTTCACTTTTATCTTGTGCTTGAAATCAGTGATTTTGGTGAAAGAAATGTGTTCAATATGTTTTCTGTTCTTATTTAAATTTAAAACTTATTTAAATTCACTTGAAATGGTGTTGTAAAGCAAAACACTCTCTCTCTACATTTGCTGTCAGAAAACACGGTATATTTGTCAATAATTAATAAAAAAAAATGGTGTTTCCTCACGTTCAGATTGATTTGGTAATTCCATCAAATCCCACAGATAATACCACAAGTTTACCTACACATGACTATATTTACATACATTTCACTTCCCAACCAAAACGGTACTGTAGTACCTAAGGAATGAGACTATAAAATGGTTGGGTATGGCCTTATCGTCACCAAATATGACGAGTATTGCTGCAGAACATTGTCCTGAATTTCAATAAACTAAAAACTAACACTGTCCATCGTAGTGCAAGCGTTTCCCTGTATCCTTTGGTGCTTTAATTGCGGTTAAACGTGAATTTTCATCTAGGTGGAATACAAGTAGTTCAAACAATGCTGATGCGCATAGGGGATATACTCATGTCTGCATGAGACGTTAAAAACGTTCTCTTGTGATATTTATAGCCACCATATTCACGCTATGGATGTGCAAATTGACACCAACCATCAAAATTCCAACAGGTTTGAATGATTCCAATAAAACCCCAGCGTAGGTCTAATCCTAAAAGGATTCTAAGGATGTTAACTTAGAATATGTGACGATGGCTGGGAAAAAGAACTTCCCTGTTGTATTTACGAGAAGAGATCAACCTTAAGCTACGGTTGATTGACAGCATGATTGAGCCCCATCGTAGAGTATTTTCTCAATATAGCTTATGAATATTGTATGGAAACGCTGTGTCGAATAGCTGGAAACCTCTTCAAAAAACAGCGAAAACGAAAATACCGCACTCGATACAAGGATCCATAACTCACGACTCATATCCTTCCGGAGACAGCTGATGTCGATGGTTCTGCGGTCAGGCTGCTTTACGAACACGCTGTATTGGAACTTCACCACTTGTTCCCAATGACTGAAAGCCCTCCATCAAAATATTTGGCTGTATTGGAAAGTATTTCCCGCTCAAACTGAATATTGCCAATTTAGATAGAATGATGTTTTCAGTTTTGCTCTCGAAGTCGTCGGTTGCTATCGATAAGACACCCTTAGAACGTTGTTTTGGGGTTTTTACGATTTCAGGGTTTTGTTTTATAGTCGACAAAAAAAAAAAACTTTAGTAAACCGTCCTTCGGGTTAGAATATTTCCAGACCATTTTTTTCTTTTGATTATCGTTGCAAACTTATCGTTAAATTACGTTAATATTCACGTTCATTTTTCTTTTGTTAATGTCCGGTTGAATATCAACCCAAGAACCTACTCGTGAATTTTATCCCGAAGTAATAACTGCTTCACAATATTTTTATTACATGCAAAATCATTGTTCACATTTATTACAGCAATAATTCTGAGAGAGCTAAAAAATATATGAAGTATTTCAATGTTATCGATAGATTGGGGATATTTCGATCAATTTAATTTCCGGGTGTTATCATTGTATTTTATTACAGACGAACTGCTACCTACTTCTTCGTAGGCGCTGAAATTATGTTTATAAGGTTATTGCTTAAATCAATAAATATTACTCAAAGTCAAAGTTTGAAATGCCGCTGAAGTGATAAAGGCATACTCCCATAAAAATTATGATCTTAAAGACGTGTACTGTGTGTAAAAACAAGTAAAACACCATTCAAAATGTTCGTCGTCCTTTATTGCCTCCTTAAATATGAAAATATGGCAACATTCTGAGCGCAACTTAATTAATTTTGGTTGTAGAACTCTGAAACGAACGAGTTTAATGCTGATATGTGGTGTATATGACTATGCGACCGACAACCGAAAGAATAACGTTCCTAATAGCTTCCAAGGGGCACCCTCCAACTGCTATCGACAATTTTTTGGTTAATGAGTTCACTATCAAACTTCTACATAAATTTCATGTTTCAGCCTCCTAGAATAAGCGTTTGCTATGATTTAGAAACCTTTACCTTTCCTCTAAAATATTTTCACCGCCACCTACCTCACACCAAAAGAAACCTCTCGCAGGAGTTCATCCAGTCTATCCAACAAGAAAATTTCAACTTAATAGCTCTACGGGTGGGGTTATGATCAATAAAAATAATCAATGGCGCAACAGCCCAAATCGGGCCTAGGCCTTAAAGTAATACTACAGCTGGTTGGTTGGTTTGGTTGGTTTGGGTGGTAGCTCTGTCCCTAGACAGAGGACAATTAGCTCAAAGACCGTTTTGATACCACAAACTCGTTAACCTGGATGTTAGGGGTTGTTGGAACTGAAAAATTAAGAGTATGAGTGAAGTGAAGTAACTGTAACACAGAGTTACTTCATTACTAGACCAACGGAACACTTGGAGGTGAAGTGGTCAGCTACATGCTCGTCCGTGATTATTACCCCAATTTTAACTCAGGTACTCATTTACAGCTGAGTGAACTGGTAGTCCGGCACCCAATCCCATTCTCGAAAATTACTTGTCGCCAAGCAGATTCGAACCTAGTATCAGGTGCACCGGAGGCAAGTGCTCTAGCCACTAAACCACCCAGACTATGATTATGATCAATGCCCATTCAAAAGTTTTGGCGTGCACGGTGGATGACGTCAACAATTTTTTTTTAAATTTCAATTCAATACAATACTTTACTACTAAAACAAAATAAGTTAAAAAATTTTCCAAAAGTTCGGGCTCACCTTACAGGTTACTATACGACTCATATCAAATGCTCCAAACGACACTCCTCATACCCTCAATCTGGACGATCACAGGAAAATTAAATTTCTCAAAACCCAATTTTAAGCCTAGTTTCCATCTACCCTTAATGACGAACTTTTGAAAACAGCCCACGATTTCTCATACAAATTTGTAATTACAAAATGACAAGTTTTAGTTTCAATTACGATACTAAACAGGAAAACTAGTCAGAGTATGCCCTGAAAATTTCAGTGAAATGAATATCAACAAACGCCCCAGCTGATCAAACTGTCACCCAGCGGGAAATGAAGCACTTGAAAATGCATTAACGAGCGCTCTTTTTATTAACGAGCGCTCCAAAGACGCTCCTCGTTCATATCTTACATTTTCTGAACCAATTTTAAAGTATTTTATCTTTATATGTGATAAGGGCTCCTAAACTGCTTCGATATGTAGTCCTTCATTTTAAGTCCTCCTTAAGTGCTTGTAATCGAAGCGCTTGGAATTTTTCCGCTGGGACATTTAAAACACGAAATGAAACTCAAATGTAGATGGAAACAGATCGTGCTCTTGAAAACAAAACACGTAGATGGAAACAAGGCTTTATGGTATAATCGCGTAAAAATTACCGAATGCTTGTAAAATTAATTTTATATTTACAAACGTTGAAATTTTTCTTCTCAAATAAAATATTAAGTATAGGTATCTTAGGTGAAGTACTACACGGTCATGACGACGTACAATTGTGACTGTTGTATGTTTTATTCCATTAACAATAAATCTCCACACTAAAAATAATTAGGTAAAAGCATTTAGAAAGGGGTCATACATCTTGAATTTGTTTATTACGCGTGAACTACTCTCGTTAAAAAAATTGTGTTCTTAGATCGCATCTCCTACGCATTTTCCACGCAGCACTTTAACGAATATTTGGCTTAGGGCTCAGTCAATAATAGGCGGCAGATTTTGAGTGATTACACCTTTGGTTTTCTCTTGCGTTACACACCCTATCGCACATTGCTTATACTAACATAAATTGTTACATACTCCCTCCGTATGAGGAAAAGTAATTACCTGTGCTAAAGCTGATGGAAATTGCTACTAACGTAAATGCAAAAAAGGTAGAAACAAGTAAGAAATCGCATCGCAGCACCTAGGGAACTTTATTAACTTTCTGGTTCTGACTAAGACGCAGCAGGATAAAGTACAAGAACTGTGCTGTGCCGGAACTTTTCTTGGAATCATCATCAATCACAGTTTTTGCTCTTTGTTCAGAGCTACTACGGATCAGATATACATTAGACGCTGAGCTTGAGAGAAGATTGATTAGGGGATGGTACAACACAACTTGTGCAGTTGCTAGGGTTGAAATTGTTATTGAAAATCTATTGGATGGGAAACGAACGATGTGAAGTGCATTAGGAAAAATGAAAAAAAAATGAATGTGAAATAAGAAAATTAAGGTTTTTATAAAGAAATGCACGAGAAGTCATCGAGCTGCGGACATAAAATCGATTTTGAAAAATCAACCAGATTCTGAAAAATGCAATCTCTAACAACATTATTAATGACGCTGTGCAGAATATTCTCAGTGTTCAAGAAGCCGAGTTAGAGTGTACCATATGTATTTTATTCATAGAAGCCAATTCTACTGGCTGCGCCAGTTATATGCTGACCACTGGTGGTTTTAAATCATCATATCATCTTTTGAAAGGGGTAATACATAGATGCATATATGTATAAGCGATTCTTAAATTATGCCTCCTTTAAAATGTGTCTACTCGAAATCTACTAACGAAAAATTTGATCATGATTTAAATCTAACTGACTGCTCCAAGATTAACTGGAAGGTGTTTGGGTGGAAAGCTCAAGGTGAATCTTTCCAGAAACCAGCTTAGTAGGACCCGATGTCGAATATTTTAGTAGTAAGTTACTAATGCAGTACGGAGCTATCTACTTCAGATACTATTTCCGTTCAAAATTAAAACTTCGTGAGATTTCAATACAAATTACCAGTTTACATAGTTTTCTGGAAATACATATAAAACGTTTTGATTTTATATTCTCATAAAATTAAAGTAACTCAGTCTATGGTCAACTACTGAGTGTTCAAAACTAGCAGAAATGTGAGTTACTTCAGTAAAATTCCTCTAACAAACTTCAAGTCACCTAAAGCGTGTTGGGTTGCCTTCGAGAGCAAACACACATTTTGCGTCCGCCACTGCTTCTACCTAACGACAGCTGTGGTAGATCGCATCAGACTGCCGCCAACTTCACGACTAAAGTTTGACGGATTGAGAAGGAAGAATTTTAAAAAGTTCATGTGGAGCTGTTGCGATTACAATTCAACTTTGCGATGAATTGTGATCGCATCACCTCGACTGCGACCAACTTCACGGAGAGCTGTCAAAAAGCGGAAAGAAAAGGGCACGCGGCTTTTGGTTGTTTTTTTTGGTTGGGGGTTTTTGTTTGGTGGGATGAACCAGCCACAGACGAATTATAATATGAATAGATTCGTGCACGGTTAATTCGATCTCGTCAATTATTAAATCGGTAGTGTAACAATGTTGTGTGCATACTTGTGAAAGCTATCTTAGTGATTTGCCGCATTTTAACGATTTTACTAGCCAGAAGTCGTAAAATATAGTAATTTTCGTATATCGATTACGGGACCACGGCTGGTGCATGGTAGCGAGCGTCATTCGGGTTTTGTTTGGTGGGACGAACCAGCCACAGACCAATTATAATATGAATAGATTCGTGCACGGTTGATTCGATCTCGTC
This sequence comes from Beris chalybata, assembly GCA_949128065.1. Taxonomy (NCBI): domain Eukaryota; kingdom Metazoa; phylum Arthropoda; class Insecta; order Diptera; family Stratiomyidae; genus Beris; species Beris chalybata. The sequence continues at coordinate 114,630,997 of OX421894.1, forward strand.
AATTATTAAATCGCCAGAAGTCGTAACATATAGTAATTTTCGTATATCGATTACGGGACCACGGCTGGTGCCTGGTAGCGAGCGTCATTCGGACTACGGGAAGGTTTTTTTTTAATTCGAAAATCGGACGGAACCTTGCAAAACTGTCGACGAGAAATCGATTTGTACGTTCGCGCTAAGCATTTTATCGCTTAAAAGTTTTTTTACGATCGTGGTCCGGGAGCTGTGCACGTATTAGTGAATGAAAGACGAAGTCATTTTTTTTACGAGATTTGAGAAGAACGATGGCGTAATGTTAAGCAAATGTTGCGGGAAAAACTAACCGTTGGAAATTATGAACGCAAGGAGAAGCAGCGTCAGACGCACACGCACATTTTTGTAAAGCCGCGCGCTTATTAAATCGACACACACACTAGCTAAAAAGGCAAATCGGAATAACCAAAAATTAAGAGAATGAATTAAAATTAGAATTTAAAAACAAAAGAAAATATTAAAACATAAAATGAATTATAAATAAAAATCATAAATAAATGACCAGACTGACAGGACGGGACGAAAATAATATAATTAATTAACTAATGAATTTAAAAGTAATTACAAATTAAAAGTGCTAAAAGATTTATCAATGGGGTGAGTCTTTTAGTTTTTTTGCCTATATATTTTCTTTTGTGTTGCGTTTTTTTTTTCAGTTTTCTTGCCTAGTAACTTATGATTTCGTTTTGTTGTAAAGATGATTAACGGCTAGAAAAGCCTTATAAAATGAACAAAGGGGCCATATCAGAATTTGTTGTTTTAGGGCAGATATGGCTGAGGTAGGGTGGGCAGAACAGGGCGCCAACAACACCAGAGCGCCCTGACAAATCGCGGAGCCGTGCCATCCAACCGCTTCTTGGTCTTTCACGACCTGTTGGGAAAATAATCCCAATTTTGACAATTCCCTTGGATAAGTTGGCGCTGATAATTCTTTTGTTGTACAGGCCAAGGGTTTAATGGTCTGAGTTGAAGCAAGTACCACTCCACACTGCCGTAGCTAGTCCCGGCCACCAGCAAGAGCGTCGCACCAGCTAAAACTCAGCCACCAATTCGGACGTAGGTGGAATTGGCCCTTCTGTCCCGAACCTTCCTTTTCCTTTCGACTATTTTGACTTTTTCAAGTCGAAATAGTCCTTCCAAGGCCTCAAACACAACAAATGGCGCCCAACGTGGGGCTCGCCTCAGCCACGCTACGTGCACAAAGCGTAGCTCATCGACATGCGCGAGCTCAGAAAAATTCCGTGCAAAAAGTTGGTGGGCAAAAAGGTCTTAAATTTCGTCGTTCTGCGACAGTATTTTCGTCAGAACGGCTACAAAAGCCTAAGTGTACAAGCTTTTCTGTGGTTTTAACAGTAAATCACCCTTTCGATCTTGGATGGAGGCAATGTGGAATGATCCTATTGACAAACCGTTTTGGCAACCTTTAGGCGCCAACTCGGTTCCATAGGAAAGGGAAACATTGTCTGTATGCAAGATTGATTTGATGTTAGTTGGGTCAGACTGTATTTTCTTGAACCATTCCCCTTTTGGTTCGTAAGTATCCAACTGAGAGCTGGGCATGCCCTGACTTAGCGGGCGTGTCGTCAGACAGTTGCGAACCATACTTGCGAAACATTGGTGTCTTTTGATGACAGATTTTAACGTAGTTTTATTTTGCTGATTTTTGATTTATTTTGTGTTTCTAATTTTTTTTCCCCAATTTTTTTTCCCCAATTTTTTTTTCTTTGCAATTTTATCGCATTCCGGATTCTTCCGATGGAGCGAGAAAGATCAAGATCGGCTTCGCGATTTGAACTGCATATGAGGGGAGGGGAAAGGTTGCGAGGACGTGAGGGTTCATTTTTTTTTTAAGTCAAATATTATTTATAATTTTTTTTTTTTTTCTTCATTCGTTGAAGCATTCACACATTCATGTATACAATCAAGCGATCATCCAACCGTTCATTCGTTTTTTTTGTATACATACCATACATTCATTCATCGTGTCGCATTCAGTTAATCAATGATTTATAATTACTTCATTCAAATAGTCGATCATTCATTCATAACGCATTCGCACAATAGTTCTTTCATTTAATCATACATTTAATCGTTCATCGACGTAATCAGTCAGGCATTTCTTCAATTGTTGATTCGCTCGATTCTTTCATTTTTTTTTCTCGACATTCATTCGTCTCACTCGTTCACAGTTCATTCACTTAGACATTTGTTAGTGTCATCTGTGGGGATTTGGCTGAACGAAGTGATTTTGTGTGGATCGCCAAATTTTTAGGTTGGTATTATTGTGGACTCACATTAGATCCACACAAAACACAAGTTGAATGGTGGTTTTTTTTTTGGTGGGGGAGATCTGACAGCTCGGCAGAAGATGGAGGGCTAAGTTTTTTGGGAGAAAAAAAAAAGAAAATGAAAATAAATAAGTTAAGTTTTAGTTATTAGCACGCACGAGCGTTAAATAAATAGAAAGTAGTTTTGAGATGTAAATTTAAGTGGAGTGCGTACAAAAGGAAGAAAATAAAAATGAAATAAGATAAAATGATAAGTTAAGTTTAGTGCGCACAAGCGAAATAATGTCGGGTGGAATGGTTTATAGAAGTGTAACAACATAGTAACGCGATTTTCTCACACTAAAATACGCGTTCTTTGAAAATCAGCGACCCAAGTTAACATAATTTTAACAAGCCAAGCAAAAGAGGTAAAATTTTCGCATGCCAAATGGTAGAAATTTCCATGTGCAACGAGCGAAAAAAAAAATACAGTGGCTCCAAAGAGTTTTCGGCCACGAAAAAGAAATAAAAAAATAGTCAGCTACAGTGGCTCCAAAAAGTTTTCGGCCACGGGAAGAAAAAAAAAAAAAAACAAATTGAAGATAACTGAAAAGAAAACAAATAAATAAAACACAAAAATAAAATAAAGTACATAAATTTAAACTACATTTAAAATAAAATATAAACCAAATCAAAGAATTAAATTAAAAATAAATTTAAACTAAAAATTAAAAAAAAAATATGCCATGACTGAACGAGACAGAAACCGACTTGGACATATAGGTAATAAAAAATTAAAATAAAACACCTATAATACATATGCGGAAAACTTTAAATTGTCGTGAGCGGAAAGAAAAAGGTAAATTTTTTTTATATTATTTCCTCTCTTCTTTTCTTATTTTATTGTTTTGGTTTTGTTATTCGTTTGTTTTTTTTTTTTTTGGTGAATATTTTTAAATGTGGCTATTAGATTTATTTTCTTGCTTTCGTTTTGGTTTTTTTTTTCTCTTTTTGCACCATGCCACTATCACGAACGCCACAACTGAAGGAAGATATTCTGTGCCTGATATGCCAGGAAGGGGTGGGTCCAGAATATGAGGTGGTCACTAAATGTGGACACCGATTCCATGAGCGGTGCATGGAATTGTGGTTCAAGGAAAAAGACAATTGTCCCACTTGTAGGAAAGATCTGGACAAGTCGGACTACTGGTCTGTCCGGGGAGTGGAGGGAGCGGCAGCCGCCACTGGACCGTTGACAAGAAGCAGGGCTCAGTTAACGGTCTCACAGCTTCAAAACGATGGGATTTCTCTCCTTAGGGAGTCAAATTTGGATTTTCCACAAGGGCTGGGCGGAGGTCAAGCCTTCTACACTCCGGACGGAGCAGTGATCACTGACCATGGGAGGGGTTTACCCCCTCGTTTAAATTTGCCAATACCACCTATGAATCGACCACTGCCACAGACACCTTCGAATCGACCATTGCCACAACCACCGATGACGACAGCGCAGGCACGTGTGAATCTTGGAGTTGATGAGATCACTCAACTGATTCGAACGTTGCTGAGGGAGGAGCGATCTCATCAATTTCGAGATTCGCACAGCGATCGTTCACGATCGACGGATCGCACCTCCAGAACAACAGGTACTGCTCGGGCATCTGAGGGGGCTCAGCCACCACACCATCCGGTTACTCAGCCACCACAATATCCGGTGGCTCAGCTTCCACATTATCCGGCCGCTCAGTTCGCTGATCGAAGGAGCACCGGACCGAATTATAGACGCCGCAACACTGCAAGTCCCATACGGACATGGCGATTGAAATTCAATGGAGACGCCAAAGTGTTGCGTGCAGAAGAACTGATTTATCGCGCCGAGGCTCTTGCGACCAGCGAACTGAGCGCAGATATGGACTTGCTCGCACGAAGTTTTTATATGCTGCTTGATGGCCGTCCGAACAGTTGGTACTGGACCTGGCATAGGTCCAATCCAAGACCAACCTGGGCGGTTTTGAAACCTGCATTTTTGCAGACGTGGGGTGTGCGAGCAAGTGACTGGGATATTAGACGGCAAATGCTAGCCAGACGTCAGGTCCCAAACGAGTCCTATCAGATGTTCGAGCAGGACTTGTGTGAGCTCCGGAATCTGCTGTCGAATCCGATGCACGACGGAGAGTTCGTGGAGCTGGTGCGGGGAAATTTGTTGCCAAATACGCAGCAGCAAATTTGCCTGCAACAGATTTGGTCTCTGGACCATTTGCGACAAATAGTGTCCAGAGTCGAAGATATAAGACGGTCGACTAGATATAATTATAGCTACTCGAGTCATACCCGAGTTGCTGAGGTCGTGGAGCCTCCTACAGAGGTTTGTAACGAGCGCGATGGTTCCGAAGCTATGGCGGGAATTACATCTGGGGCTCCACTAAAATGTTGGAACTGTGAGCGTGTAGGTCACAGTTACCGACTATGTGCAGAAGCTCCCAGGGGTATTTTCTGCTACGGCTGCGGAACAAAAGACGTTTTGCGACCGCATTGTGCTCGTTGCAATCGGGAAAACTCCGGAACGGAACATTCTACTTCAGGAAATTCCCGTCCTTTTCGGAGCAACCCACAGCAGCCACCCAAAACGTAGGAGACTCTTCGATCTCCGCAACTTGTGGTGATGACAACACATCACCAGTCAGGTCAAATACACCGGACCTGACAATACCATCGGATTCGACAACTGCCACGACTGAGTCTCATTCAGTCGTAATTCTTTCCCATCCCTTACCTTCTGTTCGCAAAGCACCTGTACCTCGGAAGCCTTACCATGTAAGACTGAAGGAGTACATGGAGGCACGCGACAGGATTTTTAACGATTCAAAATCCCCTCTTATTGCTATTTCTTCGTGTTCCACATTTCAACCTTCCCCTGTTCCAACTCCTAAAAAAGCAATTTTACGTTTACGCGCATTTTGGCGTAAAGTTTGTGAGAGAAAGAAGGCAGTAATGTCGACTATTATCTCTGAACCTTTTGACGTACGTCCCTATGCTATGGTCTCCCTTTTCAGTGTAAACGTTAAAGGTCTTTTAGACAGTGGTGCGAGCATTAGTTGCCTAGGAGCCAATGCATTAGAACGCCTTGAGCGTGCGCAAGTGCATTGGAAGCCGATTTTTCATGAGGTGAAGACAGCTGATGGTGCTTCACAGAGGGTGGTGGGAAGTGTGACGACCGAAATTAAATTTCGTGGAGTTACACAACCTATTACCCTTTACATCGTGCCAAGTTTGTCTCAGGAGTTATATCTTGGGGTAGATTTCTGGCGAGCTTTTTATCTTGCTCCATCCATCATCAGTTGTGTCAACACACAAACCACCTCTTCGCAACATAATGCTACTGCGATGCACTCTTTAACGAGTAAAGATGTTGAACGTCTAGAGAACGTTAAGTCCAAGTTCCCTTCTTTCGAACTTCATGGTTTGGGAAGGACAAACGTTCTCGAACACGAAATCGACGTAGGAGAAGCGCGCCCTATCAAACAACGACACTATCCAGTATCGCCTGCGATTCAAAACCTCATGTATGGCGAGGTCGATCGTATGCTGGCAATGGGAGTGATAGAGACGAGTTTGAGTGCGTGGAGTTCGCCGGTAGTACTCGTGAGGAAACCAGGAAAAGTCCGGTTATGTTTGGATTCTCGAAAGGTAAATGCTGTGACGAAAAAGGATGCATATCCACTTCATCGACGGAATTCTTAGTCGATTACCACGAGCCAATTTCATAACCAGTATTGACCTGAAGGACGCCTTTTGGCAAATTCCTCTCGAAACTAAGTCCCGTGAAATGACGGCGTTTACCATTCCCGGACGACCTCTCTATCATTTTACCCGGATGCCATTTGGATTGTGCAATGCACCCCAACGCATGTGCCGTTTGATGGATCGTGTTATCCTACCAGAACTGAAGGACCAAGTATTTGTTTACTTGGACGATTTATTGTTGATCTCGGAAGATTTCAATTCCCATTTGGTTTTGTTGGCGGAAGTTGCCGAATGTCTGGTGAAGGCTGGACTTACAATCAATGTGGGAAAAAGTAAGTTTTGTCTGAGGGAGGTGAAGTATCTTGGATACATTGTTGGAGATGGAGGCCTGAAGACAGACCCAGAAAAAGTCTCGGCTATAGTCGATTACCCTTCACCAAAATCCGCACGTCAGGTTCGACGTTTTCTTGGTATGGCTGGTTGGTATCGACGCTTCATACTCAACTTTGCAGCTGTGGTGTCACCGATCTCAGACACGCTGAAAAAGGCCGAACGATTTACTTGGACTTCTGAAGCAGAAACTGCATTTCAGTCTGTGAAGGCCAAGTTAACCACAGCCCCTGTATTAGTAAATCCAGACTTCACTCGACCCTTCGTGATACAATGTGATGCTAGTAAATCTGGAGTGGGGAGTGTTATTTTCCAGGAGAATGATGATGGATCGGAATCTCCTATTGCGTTTATGTCCCAGAAGCTCAATTCCGCTCAACGCAATTACAGTGTTACCGAGCTTGAATGCTACGCCGCTGTGTTGAGCGTGAAAAAATTCAGAGCGTACGTGGAAGGGACAGCGTTTAAGATTATAACGGATCATGCGAGTCTCAAATGGCTAATGTCTCAGAAAGATCTCAGTGGACGTTTGGCTCGCTGGAGTTTGAAGTTGCAAGGATTCGACTTCGTGATCGAACATCGTCGTGGGAGCCTGAATATTGTGCCCGACGCCCTCTCTCGCGTATACGAAGACGGATTAAATGCGCTGATCGACGTTGCACCCATGGTTGACTTGAACTCTTCAGAGTTTCAGAATCCAGAATATCAGGATCTGAAGTTAACTGTGGAGGCAAACGCCCCTCGGCTTCCTGACGTATGCATTAGAGATGGCTTCGTGTACAAGCGTACAGAGGCCTATAATGGTGACCCAATCACAGAGGATCGTGCTTGGAAACTTTGGATTCCATCGAGCTTGTCGCCTACTGCGATTGCTCAGGCCCATGAAGCGGATACCATGGTTCACGGTGGGTTCGCCAAAACGCTAGAGCGCATTAGACGTTACTTGTATTGGCCCGGTATGTCTACACAAGTCCGCGGTTTCGTTCTTTCGTGTCAGACTTGTAAAGAAACGAAGTCTCCGAATCGTCCGCTTAGAGCTGCAATGGGAGATGCCTTCAGAACACAGAAGCCCTTTCAACATCTATACATTGATGTATTAGGACCATACCCTAGGACCAAAAGTGGGAATATTGCTATCCTTGTTATCCTTGACCATCTGTCAAAATTTCCTATCCTTCATCCCCTAAGAAGAATTACGGCGGGTGAGATTACAACGTTTTTGGAGAGGGATGTCTTCCATATGTTTGGTACTCCCGAGACAATTCTCTCCGACAATGGGTCTCAGTTCAAGTCAGCGACATTTAACTCCATGCTTTCTAAGTATGGGGTTAAACACCTATATACCCCAAAATACTCGCCTCAAGCGAATGCTTCAGAGCGAGTCAACCGTTCTGTTTTAGCTGGACTCCGTGCGTTCATCGTGGAGGACCAGACTCGATGGGACGAAAACTTAAGCAAAATAGGATTTTCTCTTCGGAGTTCGATTCACCAAGCCACTAAGTTTTCGCCCTATCAGGTTTTGTTTGGATCCCACATGATGTCGCATGGGGATGACTACGCTCTGTTGCATCGTTTGAAAGCGCTAGGTGATGCAGACTTGCAATTGAGTCCCAGAGAAGGTACTCCTATCGTGAGGCAACTAGCACAGGCGAATATTCAGGTCGCACACGAGAACAGCAGTAGGCGTTATAATATGCGTACTGCTCAAACTCAATTTAGAGAAGGACAGGAAGTGTACAGAAGAAACTTTACCCTGTCCACAGCAGCACACAATTATAACGCCAAACTTGCAAAAAAGTTCTTGAAGTGCAGGATTCGTCGTGTGCTGGGCAACTCGCGATATGAGCTAGAAGATCTCGGAGGCAAACGTGTGGGAGTATACCACTCCAAAGACCTTCGTCAGTGACTGGAGCGAGTGACAAACTCTGATAGTGCCCGGTCGCTGCAGTCGTGAGCATGAGACGCAGACGGAGCTCACAGCTGCCTCTTTTGTAGCCTGTTCGGCGTTGTAGACAACGGCGATCAGGTTATGTTGTTAGTGTCATCTGTGGGGATTTGGCTGAACGAAGTGATTTTGTGTGGATCGCCAAATTTTTAGGTTGGTATTATTGTGGACTCACATTAGATCCACACAAAACACAAGTTGAATGGTGGTTTTTTTTTGGTGGGGGAGATCTGACAGCTCGGCAGAAGATGGAGGGCTAAGTTTTTTGGGAGAAAAAAAAAGAAAATGAAAATAAATAAGTTAAGTTTTAGTTATTAGCACGCACGAGCGTTAAATAAATAGAAAGTAGTTTTGAGATGTAAATTTAAGTGGAGTGCGTACAAAAGGAAGAAAATAAAAATGAAATAAGATAAAATGATAAGTTAAGTTTAGTGCGCACAAGCGAAATAATGTCGGGTGGAATGGTTTATAGAAGTGTAATAACATAGTAACGCGATTTTCTCACACTAAAATACGCGTTCTTTGAAAATCAGCGACCCGAGTTAACATAATTTTAACAAGCCAAGCAAAAGAGCTAAAATTTTCGCATGCCAAATGGTAGAAATTTCCATGTGCAACGAGCGAAAAAAAAAATACAGTGGCTCCAAAGAGTTTTCGGCCACGAAAAAGAAATAAAAAAATAGTCAGCTACAGTGGCTCCAAAAAGTTTTCGGCCACGGGAAGAAAAAAAAAAAAAAAACAAATTGAAGATAACTGAAAAGAAAACAAATAAATAAAACACAAAAATAAAATAAAGTACATAAATTTAAACTACATTTAAAATAAAATATAAACCAAATCAAAGAATTAAATTAAAAATAAATTTAAACTAAAAATTAAAAAAAAAAATATGACATGACTGAACGAGACAGAAACCGACTTGGACATATAGGTAATAAAAAATTAAAATAAAACACCTATAATACATATGCGGAAAACTTTAAATTGTCGTGAGCGGAAAGAAAAAGGTAAATTTTTTTATATTATTTCCTCTCTTCTTTTCTTATTTTATTGTTTTGGTTTTGTTATTCGTTTGTTTTTTTTTTTTTGGTGAATATTTTTAAATATGGCTAAGTAAAGAGCCTGTACGATGGATCTTCTCTGTTGAAGACCTTCCGCCCCACTCATACCTCTCTCTAGGGGCCATATTTTAAACATTTTCCTTCAGGACAGATATGGCTAAGGTAGGGTGGGCTAGACGGCGCACAACAACCGCGCCTGTCGAGTTGTTAGGAATTTTCTCGGTCTCTCATGACCGATTGGGAATCTTATCCCAATTTTATCACCCGGGTAAGTCGGCGTGAAATTTTTGTTGTACAGGCCAAGGGTTTAATGGCCTGAAACGTGAACAACGTACCCCCCCACAGCCGCAGCTAGCCCGGAAGCCAGCAAGCACGTCGCTCCAGTTTACGATTCAGCCACCAATTCGGACGTAGGCGGAATTGGACCCCTCTTTCCCGATCCTCAACCTTCCCTTCGATTATTTTGACTTTTTTAAGTCAAAATAATTACTCCAAGGCCTCCGCTAACAACACATTCACCACGCAATCATTCCGGAATTTATTCATATATTAAATAACAGTCATTAGGTTTTGATCTGGTACATTAGTTCGAATACTCACACAAGCAACATTCCTTATTCATCGATTCACTCAGTCAATCAATTGGTAAATTTTCATCGCTCTGATATTATCCATCGTTGAACTAAATTTTCGTCTGTTCACTCATTTAATTCACCAATCACTACCCATTCACACATCCCATTAAACATGCCACTGCCACGGTCGCCTTTGAGGCGAAATGAGGAAGAAATATGTACGATGTGCCAACATATCGTGGGGTGCGAAGACGAAGCGCGAACAAAATGTGGGCACACCTTCCATTTACATTGTGTGGAAGAGTGGGTATTGCGCCACAAAACGTGTCCCAATTGTCGTCAAGCAATTGAACCGCAGGACTATTGGACGGTTAGGGGCGTGGAGGGCGCCACAGCTAGAACCGGAGTCGTGACACGCAGCAGAACTAAGTCAGCGGCCGGCGGACTTTCACCAAGGCGGTTAAATTTAGATTTTCCGCTGGAAACAGTCGGCAGTGGTGTCTTTTACGCCCCTGACGGTTCAATTGGTCAAGAGCAAGGGGTGGATCAGCTCGCGAATCCAATTCTGCAATCACCAGAAAGGATAGTAGTCGAACGGCCACGTTGGTCTGACGTACATGACGAAGGTATTCCGGCTGCAATAAACCCGGCGCCAGCGCGCTCGAATCCACCTTTGGTGCGCACTGAACCGGGAGTAGACGACCTAAGGCGATTGATACGCACATTATTGAGGGAGGAGTTGACACTGCAGTCACAACAACAACCGCCCAACGAAGGTTTGCCACCTCCACCCCCACCAGCGAGTCGTAATGTCTGGAATGAATCCGTGCAAGTTCAGGGCCGACTGACCCATGCGCCAGCTCAGATGGGCGATCGCAATGGCAACGGCCCAAATATGAGAACCCGCAATGTTTGAAGTCCCATTCGCCATTGGCGTTTGAGATTTAATGGCGACAGCCAAGCATTGCGAGCAGAAGAGTTAGTTTTTAGGGCCGAAGCTTTAGCTAGGGGGGATCTGGGCGGACGCATGGATCTGTTGGCCCAGAACTTCCATCTACTGTTAGACGGAAGACCAAACCAATGGTGTTGGTTGTGGATGAGGTCGAACGTGGAGACCGCTTGGGAATCATTGAGGGCGACGTTCCTGCAGGCTTGGGGCGAACGTAGCTCCGATTGGGAGGTACGAAAGCAGATGTTGGCGAGGCGGCAAGCTCCCAACGAATCGTATCTATCCTTTGAGCAGGATTTGACGGTTTTGCGCACCCTGCTACGAACGCATATTCCGGAACCAGAATTTGTCGACTTAATTCGCGGTAATCTTTTGGGACACACTCAGCAGCAAATTTGTTTCCACGAAACGCGAAATTTGTCCGAACTTCGATCGCTGGTGACCAGGATCGAAGAAGTCAGGCTGCTCGCTCGACAGCTTGGCAACAGTCTCGAGTCCACGAGCTGGACCAACCGTTGGTTGTCGAAGCGGAGAACGACGTGAGCGTAGATTTGGCTGCAGTGTCAACTCCTCTCTCCTGCTGGAATTGCAGACAGGAAGGGCATGGATATAGGGATTGCGAGGTAACACCAAGAACAATCTTTTGCTACGGGTGCGGGAAGGCTGATGTAATTAAGCCAAAATGTACTCGATGCATGACAAAAAACGGGACGAGGGACGAGAGGTTAGCGGGACCGCATCGCCCGTCAACGTCAAATCAGCCGCTGTAAACGACTCGAGTAGTGAGAGAACCCTTTCCCAATCCCCATTTGACTTAGATATCCCAAATAAAAACATTTTATCACATTTTAACACCCCTTAAGAGTCCCCTCCAAATTTCAACTTACCCACCCAAACATTTTCATCCAATTTTGTAAACCCTAGTAGAGTAAAATCATCCCCACCAATTTTTTTAACACGACCAATACAACCTACCACGATTCGTTTACAGCCTGTCGCATTAGAAGAACCAACTGATTCAAAACGAAGTGCTCCCCATCCTCATAAACCGTACCATCAGCGTTTGAAGGAGTATGCGGAGGCGCGAAGGCGAATTTTTGGCATTGTTTCAAGTGCTCGTGCGAACGAACTATCCGAGTTAGCAAGCGAAACAAGTCGAAAAAAATCAGCCTTGCGCATGCGCGTATTCTGGAGGATGGTGAGGGCCAAGAAGAAAGCGATTATTTCCACCATTATTACCAATCCGTTGGACATACGTCCGTACGCCGTGGTATCCTTGTACGGAGTGGACGTTGAAGGACTCCTAGATAGTGGGGCGAGCATCAATTGCCTGGAGGCAAACGCTCTACAACGTCTCCATGATGCACAGGTGAGCTATCGACCGGTCTGTCAAGAGGTGAAGACCGCTGATGGTGCAGCACAAAAGGTATTGGGTACAGTAACCACCGATATTACTTTTCGCGGTATTACCAAGCCTATGACGCTATACATAGTGCCGAGCCTGTCGCAGAAATTGTACCTGGGGGTAGATTTCTGGCGATCCTTTCAGCTAGCTCTTAGCATCATCAGCGCGGTCGATACTCCCGATACTGCATCGCAACTGATAGCTCCGGATGCCCACCATTTAACGCCCACTGATGTAAAGAGGTTGGAAATGGTAAACTCCAAATTTCCATCTTACGATGTATACGGACTCGGTGTGACCAACGTCGAACAACACAGTATAGACGTTGGTGATGCAAGTCCCATCAAACAGCGACATTATCCTGTGTCTCTTGCGATCCAAACACTCTTGTATGACGAGATCGATCGCATGAGAGCACTTGGCGTAATAGAGACCAGCCAGAGTCCATGGAGCTTGCCTGTGGTTCTCGTGAGGAAGCCAGGCAAGGTCAGGATGTTTTTGGACTCGCGCAAAGTCAATAGTGTGACGAAGAAAGACGCATATCCATTACCACACATTGACGGTATCTTAAGTCGTTTGCCGCAAACCAATTTTATTACCAGCCTGGACCTCAAAGACGCCTTTTGGCAGATTCCTCTCGAGAACAAATCCAGGGAGTATACTGCGTTTACTATTCCTGGCCGGCCTCTATACCACTACACTCGCATGCCTTTTGGGTTATGCAATGCGCCGCAAAGGATGTGTCGTTTGATGGACAAAGTCATCCCACCCGAGCTGATGGAGCAGGTGTTCGTATATTTGGACGATCTGTTAGCTGTTAGCTGTTAATTTCTGAAGATTTCGATACTCATTTGATTTTATTTGCCGAAGTCGCAGATTGTTTGCGAAAGGCTGGCCTAACAATTAACGTCAACAAGAGTAAGTTTTGTCTGAGAGAGGTGAAATGTCTCGGATACATAGTTGGAGAAGGAGGCTTGAAAACTGATCCCAACAAAGTTTCAGCCATCGTCAATTACCCTTCGCCTAAGTCCGCACGTCAAGTTCGACGCTTCCTTGGCATGGCAGGCTGGTATCGACGATTCGTTCCCAACTTTGCTGCTACTGTTTCACCAATTTCAGACACTTTAAAGAAGTCCAACCAGTTTGCTTGGACTACAGAGGCACAAACTTCCTTCCTGTTAGTGAAAGACTTGTTGACGAAAACCCCCTTACTAATCAACCCAGATTTTAAGAGCTCTTTCGTAATTCAATGCGATGCCAGTAAGTCAGGTGTGGGTAGCGTTCTCTTCCAAGAAAACGACTACGGATCGGAATCTCCAGTGGCGTATATGTCACAGAAGCTCACTTCCGCTCAACGCAACTACAGCATAACCGAACTCGAGTGCTATGCAGCTGTGTTGAGCGTGGAAAAATTTCGAGCCTATGTAGAAGGGACTGCGTTCAAAGTCATTACGGATCACGCAAGTCTCAAATGGCTCATGTCGCAGAAGGACCTACAAGGACGGTTGGCAAGATGGAGTTTGAAACATCAGGGTTACGACTTTACAATCGAGCACCGACGAGGGAGCCTGAACGTTGTACCCGACGCTCTCTCTCGTGTATACGAAGAGGAATTAAACGCGCTGATCGACGTGGCACCGATGGTGGGCATGGACTCTCCAAAATTCTCTGGCAAAGAATATAAAGAATTAGTGTCCACTGTCGATGCGAACGGCTTCCTGACGTATGCGTGAGGGATGGTTTCGTATACAAGCGCACAGAGCCTCACAACGGTGACCCGATTGCTGAAGACAGGGCCTGGAAATTATGGATTCCATCGAGTCTTACGTCAGCTGCGATTGCTCAGGCGCACGAGGCAGACACCACGGTCCATGGTGGTTATGCTAAAACGCTAGAGCGAGTCAGGCGATTTTTGTACTGGCCCGGAATGGCTACACAAGTACGCACCTACGTTCTGGCGTGCGACACTTGTAAAGAGACAAAGTCCCCGAACAGACCTCTACGAGCGCCTATGGGAGAACCGTTCCAGACTGATCAGCCAATCCAACATCTTAATATCGACGTACTTGGGCCATATCCGCGTACCAAACGGGGTAAGATCGCAATCTTGATCGTCTTGGATCATTTCACAAAATTTCCCCTTTTACATCCTTTGGGGCGGATCACTGCTGAAGAGATCACCAACTTTTTGGAGGGGCAGGTCTTCCATACGTTTGGAACACCTGAGACGATCCTCTCCGATAACGGCTCTAAATTTAGGTCGAATGTGTTTAACACCATGCTGAACAAATACGGAGTTGAGCACCTGTACACCCCGAGCTACTCACCGCAAGCGAATGCTTCGGAACGTGTCAACCAGTCCATCCTGGCCGGAATTCGAGCATTCATCACTGATGACCAAACACGATGGGATGAGAGTCTAAGCAAAATTGGATGTGCCCCTCGGAGCTCACTCCACCAAGCCACTGGATTTTCTCCTTATCAGGGTTTGTTTGGAAATTACATGATGTTGCACGGGAAGGACTACGAACTGCTGAAGCATTTGCGAGCGTTGGGAGAGTCAAATGTACAGTTTCGACCTCACGATGGAATTCCTATCGTGAGGCAACTGGCGCAGACGAAAATAAGGGTCGCACATATGAGGACAGTAGCAGACGTTATAATCTGCGTGCCGCTAAAACACAATTTTGTGTAGGTCAAGAAGTATTCCGAAGAAATTTTTCCTTGTCCACAGCCGCGCAGAATTATAACGCCAAGCTGGCGAAGAAGTTCCTCAAGTGCAGGATTCGTCGTGTGCTAGGCAACTCACGGTACGAATTGGCGGATCTAGGAGGCAAAAGTCTGGGGATCTACCACTCCAAGGATCTTAGGCAGTGAACCGAGGAGTACAACACCTATTGCCCGGCACTCAGTCGTGCGCATGAGACTCTGCAGTGCGACAACCTTTTTTTAGTTTGTTCGGCGCTGGGAAACCAACGGCGAACCGACTAATGGTGTTGGGTTGTCTTCGAGAGCTATCACACATTTTGCGTCCGCCACTGCTTCTAACTAACGACAGCTGTGGTAGATCGCATCAGACTGCCGCCAACTTCACGACTAAAGTTTGACGGATTAAGAAGGAAGAATTTTAAAAAGTCCATGTGGAGCTGTTGCGATTACAGTTCAACTTTGCGATGAATTGTGATCGCATCACCTCGACTGCGACCAACTTCACGGAGAGCTGTCAAAAAGCGGAAAGAAAAGGGCACGCGGCTTTTGGTTGTTTTTTTTGGTTGGGGGTTTTTGTTTGGTGGGATGAACCAGCCACAGACGAATTATAATATGAATAGATTCGTGCACGGTTAATTCGATCTCGTCAATTATTAAATCGGTAGTGTAACAATGTTGTGTGCATACTTGTGAAAGCTATCTTAGTGATTTGCCGCATTTTAACGATTTTACTAGCCAGAAGTCGTAAAATATAGTAATTTTCGTATATCGATTACGGGACCACGGCTGGTGCATGGTAGCGAGCGTCATTCGGGTTTTGTTTGGTGGGATGAACCAGCCACAGACCAATTATAATATGAATAGATTCGTGCACGGTTGATTCGATCTCGTCAATTATTAAATCGCCAGAAGTCGTAACATATAGTAATTTTCGTATATCGATTACGGGACCACGACTGGTGCCTGGTAGCGAGCGTCATTCGGACTACGGGAAGGTTTTTTTTAATTCGAAAATCGGACGGAACCTTGCAAAACTGTCGACGAGAAATCGATGTGTACGTTCGCGCTAAGCATTTTATCGCTTAAAAGTTTTTTTACGATCGTGGTCCGGGAGTTGTGCACGTATTAGTGAATGAAAGACGAAGTCATTTTTTTTACGAGATTTGAGAAGAACGATGGCGTAATGTTAAGCAAATGTTGCGGGAAAAACTAACCGTTGGAAATTATGAACGCAAGGAGAAGCAGCGTCAGACGCACACGCACATTTTTGTAAAGCCGCGCGCTTATTAAATCGACACACACACTAGCTAAAAAGGCAAATCGGAATAACCAAAAATTAAGAGAATGAATTAAAATTAGAATTTAAAAACAAAAGAAAAAATTAAAACATAAAATGAATTATAAATAAAAATCATAAATAAATGACCAGACTGACAGGACGGGACGAAAATAATATAATTAATTAACTAATGAATTTAAAAGTAATTACAAATTAAAAGTGCTAAAAGATTTATCAATGGGGTGAGTCTTTTAGTTTTTTTGCCTATATATTTTCTTTTGTGTTGCGTTTTTTTTTCAGTTTTCTTGCCTAGTAACTTATGATTTCGTTTTGTTGTAAAGATGATTAACGGCTAGAAAAGCCTTATAAAATGAACCCGAGCGTTTAGCTCCTTTTGCCCCGAACCTCAAAAGAGGGCCATATCTGAATTTTTTGTTTTAGGACAGATATGGCAGAGGTAGGGTGGGCAAAACATGGCGCCAACAACACCAGAGCGCCCTGACAAATCGCGGAGCCGCGCCATCCAACCGTTTCTTGGTCTTTCACGACCTGTTGGGAAAATAATCCCAATTTTGACAATTCCCTTGGATAAGTTGGCGCTGATAATTCTTTTGTTGTACAGGCCAAGGGTTTAATGGTCTGAGTTAAAGCAAGTACCCCCCCGTAGCTAGTCCCGGCCGCCAGCAAGAGCGTCGCACCAGCTAAAACTCAGCCACCGATTCGGACGTAGGTGGAATTGGCCCTTCTGTCCCGAACCTTCCTTTTCCTTTCGACTATTTTGACTTTTTCAAGTCGAAATAGTCCTTCCAAGGCTTCAAACACAACAAGCGTTACTGCAGAATTTCCGTTTCTCATCTAAAATTCCAAACCAGTTAATTAACCCCACGGCGATAACTCACAGATATTTATCCAACGATTGAATTACAACATGACAACTCAATTGAAGGCATTAGAACAAACCACCCCAAAAGGTCGGAGCAGACCGACAATCTCTAAAACATGCCTGAAGAGCACCTTCTTCCCGGTCATGTAATTGAGAAAACCAATTAAAAATAATGAAGCAAGTTCCTTTCAAGGACCCACCGACCCATTAAAATTCCTTTGATTACCGCACAAAGACATAACGCTCACTCCCCAATGGACCATTTCTGTTTAGTTTATACCTCGTGTATATTTTGTTTATAGCAATATTTTTTTTATTATTATTTTATATGCTATAGCTAGATAGTAATAAGGGTAAATTATTATTATTATTTTTTATTATTTCGAGGTAGGAAGTATGTATGTTCGCTACGCCTGGTAAAAGCTTTTCTATCGACGACATAAAAGGCAACCATCTGGGGTAACTTTAGAGGCTAATGTTATTAGTCGAGACTAAGTAAGTCGATCGAAAGTATGAGCTAATTTAAGGGATATAATTAGGCAGACAGGGTTTGTATTAAATCAGTTGATACAACACAGGAACATCTATACCCTCTCAATTACACATAATTATCTATCGTCGATGGCTGTAATTTATGAGCAATTTCAGTACCTAGATAATATCTTCCGATTAATTGAATATAGTCGATACGAAATTCGATTATGGTGTAGGGCCTTAATTGAAACTATTGCATATTAGAGATGAAAGTTCTACACATTTGGCTTCAAATTATACAAATTAATGCTTTAACGAATTATAAAGGTAAGTCGATTTACTTCATGTAATAATACCGAAGACGTGATCAAATTGAAACGCATCAATAATAAAATAATAATAATACAGTCCTTTCTAACTGCAGAATTCTGGCTGTCGTAGTCATACTTATTGCACGATAACTGGCGAAGGCTTCAAGCTAAGAATCTGCGAAGGAAGAAAATTTAAAATTTAGGATACCTTCAGACAGCTATCATACCGACGTCGTTAAGAAATCGAGACAATTCGTTTAAATTTGTAATAATGTAATAATCAAATAATTAAGTCAAAAAAATTATTGTCAGAAAGGTAGTAGATAAATATTTCTCAACTTATTCAGGCTTCGCTTGCTGCAAATTTTGTTAACGTTAATTTTCCAATCTACATTCGTCTGGAGACGACTTGGCTGTTATTATGACCATTATGACCAGCTATTAGTTCAAAAAAATTATGTTTTACAGGAGTTCCAAGGTCTAACAGTCCAATAGTTAAGTAGTCAGCTTATAATAGTTTAGAGAAGCTGATCTAACTCCTCCTAACTGGCAGCTACTTGCTTCATCGTATAGACATCAAAGTCAAATTGGAAATTTGTTATTCCAGTAGTGGGATTTGGTACAAGGCGAGTCGCCCAAAATATCGTCCAAGACCGAAATTGAGAACTTTGGGATTTTGAGCACTGGTCTCTCGCCTATTAATTTGTCGCCTAAGGTGCTCAAAATCCAAAAGTGGTCAATTTCAGTTTTTGAACGATATTTTGGGCGACTCTGGGTACCTTTGCTAATTCTTATGAAAGTTTGCATAGAAATCTAGAATAATTTACATGGGAACCACTTCAACTTTCAACTTCTTAGCATAAGCCGTTTCAGAGATTCAAAAACCCTCGTATTTAATTAAAAACATTTGTCTAGGATGCCTCTATAATAGCTCTATATAGCCGCAAATGTTTAGCTACGTATCCTGTGCGGATCAAAATCAAAATTTGTTCCTTTTCACTCAATCCCAACCTCCCGCACCCCATTTCAGATTTGAGATTTCTTGTTTTGGAATTCAGTGGATTTTGGTCATTTGTCCAGTTTTTATTTTGCTTCGTTTTTGGTGATGTTTATATAATATTTATAATATCAGTGGATTTTCCGGCCAACGATAACATTCAAGATTTCTCGGATGTCAGGAGAAAGAAGAAAAAATAAAATTGAAAAATTAACTTTGAGTGTGAAGTTAAGTTAGACAAAATCGAACAAATCAATAATGTTGCAAAAATCAATCAACATACTGATAGCTATATCAAATAAAAAATACTTCGATAAAATCAGAATAACTTAATACTTGATACATTCCACTGTTGAATTATTGAGGAAACAAACGCTAAAATGTTCATTGAATGAAATCCAATTAATTTGCCGCTAAGTACTTGTAAGATGGGGCGAAAGAGAATCATTGCCTTGGGCTGCTGACAGAACCTGTCTATTTGTAGTATCTTAATTGGGTGCGATTTATCTACGCATAGGCTTGTTGTAAATTACCAAGTAGTACACAATATGAAATGTATCTTTATTTGTATTTATTAATTAGTATCTGAAAACATTCGAAAAATGTGTTTTAATCTTTTCATCGTTGAAATTTATTAGCCCGTGCCCCGTTCACTCGAATTACAGACAGGGTGAACAATTTTATTTCTAATGAAACGAGGCTTTACAGTCGGCTTTAATTTGGAACCAGAATACTCGAATCGTTGGCAGAAATCAGTTCCCATTAGTGGTAATCAAATTAATGAGAGTAGCCCCTTTTTCGATTGTGTTTGCTTAAAGCGATACCGTGTCCATCTACAATTATGTCCAGCGCTCATATGTACATGAAATTCTGATGTTGGATAAAATACCAGAAAGGATAGCCGTGCGATATTAATTTCCAGGCGCGAGGTGCCTATAATGTTCTCGAAGCCATTGAAACGTAATTGACGTGGACTTTCCATGCTCATTTCAATGATTTTAATCTACAGCTCTGGTAATGGGTCAACAGTTGAGTTGAGCGTAAACATTCGAACGATACACCTGGAAATTGATATTTGTTTGTTTTTATGGTGATTCCAATGTTGAATTAGTAACAACATATTGTTTTTTTTAGTAATATTTAATTATGGAATTTTTGAAATTGGATGAAATTATAAGGTAGTAATGATGGTAGTTCACTAAAAAATGTTTCATGGGGGCTAGCGCACTGAAATTGTGCAACATGTAGATTATGGTCAGATGTTAGTCGTTAACTTTGATATTTATACATATAAGAGGCGTTTGAAAAATAACTTAAGTCGGCAAGAAAACACTTGATTTTTTGAAAAGTTTTTATTTAATATTCAACATAGTCTCATTGTAACTCAATTGACGAATATACCATGTGCTCTGGTGGCAAATTTCTGAACTATATATGGTAGACAAAAGTGACAGTTTGACGGATTTTCCATACAGTATTTCAATATCGGAACAATTGTAAATAAAAATAAATACCATACCAGAATTAAACTAAAGTTTGAAGTTGTAAAATGTAAGAAATGATATTGGACTTTAAAAGAAATATCTTAACATAATTGTTGTCTTATAATTTTGTAGTGAAATGGAACCTCAAAATAAAAAGAAGTGCCGTTCGGCATATTGCGGAGTGCCGCAATGTACGAATTATGGGTCTGCGGCAATAACAATGCATCTTATTCCTAAAAATGTTTTGGGTACAAAAAATTTGCGCAAGAAGTGGCAAGTAGCGCTACGTATGGGAAAGGATTTTCCCAAGAAGTTTCGAATATTGAGTGCGCACTTCAAAAATAGTGAAATTTTGCGACCAATACAACGGGATAATAAGCCCGGACGATACCGCCTTATGAAAGGGGTATTCCCCACGGAAAATTGACTGAAGTCTAGGGTACACAAAGTGAAAATTGCAAACCCGAGCAGAGCAAAGCGTCTGGAGGCACGCAAAATTAATATTTCTAATACGTAATACTTATTAATTTCTTCACCTCTACTCTATTTACACTATCTTTTTCTATTTAAAGCAAATGCTGACATCAAGAAAGATATGAGTATGCATAAATATTATTGATTGGAATTTTAAGTGCAATATTAAGTGTTCGAAATATTAATTGTATTATCGGCATATGCTGTTTCAGACATTCTCCCCTTCCTTGAACTGTCCGAGTTCAAAGGAAAATGGTTCTTCTGCTGTGGTAGTCCTTCGAGCTGGAATTGGTTTAATTACCAGCTGTTGATTTTTACACCCTCGAGTGCGTAATTTTCGGATAGCCCACCAAATAAATACTACCATTAATATGCCGGTGATAATGTATCCAAGTACGTAGTGGTGGATATGATGTGTAGTAAGATCTTCTGGTACTATTTGTTGTTGAAGGCTCGATATTCGTTGAAGAATGTTGTCCCATTCTGTCCTAGTGTTTCCCAGAACGATCTCTCCACGTGGTGTTTTTTGTGGTTGATTTTGAAGTAATATTGTGCTGAAATTAACTCTTGATGTGAAGGACAGCTTTCTCTCCGTTTGGTACTGCGAAAGACCTCTGATTGCCATAGTTTCGTGTTGCAATTCGCAGCCAGCTTTAAGATGAAGCAGACCACTCCCATGTAAATTGGTGCTGGTCCGTTCCACAGATGACGTTAAAGGTCCGAGGCTCGTTGAGTGAATAGATCCAAGTGTTGGGTTGATGAAGTTGAATCCAGAAGTTGGTATCATCAGTAGTAACCCAAGGACAACGTCTCAATGACTCACTTTCATGATTAAGGAAGGCCATCTCGCATTGATTGATGTAGGATCTTCTATTGAAAAGTGGATGATGTTGACTGCATAAAGTATTGTTGTCTTCAATTTGCTGGCATTTATCCAACTCGTATCGAGTAATTGGGTAATGTTGATTTCTTTGTAGATCTGTGATCAAATATCGTGTAGAAGGCTGGATAATAAGAGATTAGTTGTGTTGATGGATAGGCACAGCAGTTAAGTATAGCAGTTGGAAGGGGTCCGAGTGAATGATGGGAAGTTTGATTTGGAAAATGACGTATAATTTCGTAATCCTCGTTCGAGTTGTCATTATCTTGTATAATGATATGTCTCCATCTGCTCGGCTTATTGGAATACTTGATGTAGGTGGAAGCATTTTCTTGATGAGAGCCAACTGTTCGTGTAGTTGGCTTGGAGTCAATAGTAATGGATTGATCGTTCCTTGATGAAGATCACTGAGTACATTCCAAAGAGCTGCTTGAGTCTGTTCGTAATTATGTAAAGCCATCATGGTGCGAATGCATAATGCAGAAAATAATTGTTGCTGGCTATTACTGCTAATATCGTGCGTCAATTGTGTTAACTGTCCGCTAATGGCTCTAAATTGTTGTTCGATGTGTTCTTCTTTCCTCTTAAAGATGTTCACTGTAGTCTCCATTATGGACGTTTGGTTTCTTATCAGTGCTTGTAAATGATGTTCGTTGTGCCTTGTCTTTTTTATTTCTCCTTCCAAATAATTGGCGTATTCTACGTCCAGAACACCAAACAGTTTGTTCGCAACGGATCCAACGATGTCGAGAGGAGATCTCCTTTTTCGTGATGGATGTTCTGTTCCACCTCCCCCATTATGGAATAACTTATTTATTTGTTCGATTTGAGCGAGTTGATGTTCGAATTGTAACAATACTTGCTGGCATATGGTGCTTTGTATGATCACAGTATTACAGACCTCTTTCATGTCTGATATGCTCTTCCTGATCCCTATTAGCTCTTGCCAGTACTGCTTCATATCATAAAATGTGATGATGTTCCATTCGCTGCTGGTAAGGCTAACTTGTCCAACGGTTTCAAAATAAACTCCTGGATCCTGTGTGAAAGGTTCGACTGTAATCGGTGAAATTGACTCACTCAGTATTGGAAGAATGCAACATGCGATTAAAGCAACCGTGAGTAGATTTGCGCTTCGGGTTTTCTTCCTCGGAGTGGGTCCTTCTTTCTCTTTAGGGAGTTGTTGGTGCCAATTCGAGTTGATAGGAAGGAATCTGCCTTGATTGGGATGGCGTTTTGTTGGTTGTCGGTTTTGTATAATTGCTACTGTCACTGAAGGGGTTTTCGCATCTGTGGTGTCTGATTCTTCCATGAGCAAAGGACAAAGTTTGTGAATGGCTCTTCGAAAAACTCCTGTTTGTGTTCGTACATCAGCAACTCTGACCATCCCATCGTTTCCGGTTATTGTAGATTCTATTCGTCCTAGCTGCCATTTTAACGGAGGGATATTGTCGTCTTTGATTAGAACGAGCATACCTGGTTGGATATTTTTGGATCCAACCTTCCATTTTGATCTCTGTTGTAATTCACAAAGATATTCGATTGACCAGCGACGCCAGAACTCGTTTCGGATATACTGTACGAGTTTCCATCTGGTAAGGAGATTTGGATTGGTGGAACTACATTGACTATTAATTGTTGAAGTTAATGGTTCTCCGATGAGAAAATGTCCTGGTGTCAAAGCTGTCAAGTCGTTGGGATCATTTGACAAAGGTGAAATAGGTCGTGAATTCAGTACAGCCTCGGCTTCAGCTGTAACTGTGCAAAGTTCTTCATACGTTAGAGATGCTGATGCTATCGATCGCTGGAGTAGGTGTTTTGCTGATTTGACGGCAGCCTCCCATATTCCGCCAAAATGAGGACTTCGTGGAGGAATGAAATGGAATTCGATTCCCTTTTGACTGGTGATACGGGATATGTCTTCTTGTGATTGCTTGCCATGTAATATTGCTTGAAGCTCTGCAATTTGATTCCGAGCGCCGACGAAGTTGGTGGCGTTATCACAATATATATTTTGACAGCAACCTCGTCTCGCGATAAAGCGTTTTAAAGCAGCAATAAAACCATCTGTAGATAGATCAGAGACGACTTCTAGATGACAGGCCTTTGTACTGAAGCAACAAAACACGCAAATATATGTTTTCGTGGGTTTTTTGCCGCACAGCCTGTAATGGGTGTACACGGGTCCACAAAAGTCAATACCAACATTGACAAATGGTCTTGCTGGTAGTACTCGGGTATCTGGCAGGTTACCCATCATCTGTCCAAAGACTTTAGGGTTGAAACGGGTACATCGAATGCATTCATGAACGATGGTGGATGCTAAGTGTTTCCCACGAAGTATCCAAAACTGCTGCCTGGATATCGCTTGAAGTGCTTGTGGGCCGGCGTGAAGATTCATTTCGTGTAAGTGAATCAATAGTAATTTAGTAAATGGATGAGTGGACTGTATCACTATCGGATGTTTGGCATCGTATGATAACTCAGCTCCTTGAAGTCTGCCACCAACTCGAATGATTGATTGCTGTTCCAGAAATGGTGCTAAGTTGATAAGCTTACTCTTCCGGTCGATTGGCCTTTTCTTTGTTAAGGCAGTTATTTCTGGTTGGAATTCTTCTTTCTGCATTTGCTTCACGAGGACACTTACAGCACTTTCTAGTTCGGTAACTGTCAGAAATTTGGATGTTGTAATGGTCCTTTTCTGGAATAGATTGACTGCTCTTAACACGTATGCCACTATTCGCTTCAAACGGTTAAATGAGTTGCCATGATTCACTGAGTAGGTGAAATGATTGCTGGTATCGTTGATCAATAGAACCGTTCGTTGTGGCCTTTCTTCTGGTAAATTTGTTGGCTCGACGCTAATATCACATGGCCAATCAATTTCGGCTCTCTGAAGGAATGATGGTCCGTTGAACCAGGTAGTTGAGTTGATGAGCTCAGCTGGACGAATTCCACGGGATACTAAATCGGCTGGATTTAGTTTGGTGTTGATGTATCGCCAATCTGATATGTTGGTCAATTCTTGGATTGACGAAATCCTATTGGATACGAACGTGTGGAATGAGGATGACATAGACCGGATCCAAGGGAGGACTATCTGTGATTTGGTCCAATAATGTGTTTTGATGATATCAACCTTTAATATTGTTTTAACACGGGAGACCAGGTGTGCCATTAGGTTAGCTGCACATAGTTCCAATCTTGGCAGAGTAATGGTACGGACTGGTGCTACTCTTGATTTTGAGCAGAGAAGCGTGATTTTAACTTCTCCATTGTTGTTTTCAGTGCGTATGTAGATAACCGTTCCATATGCCCGTTCGCTTGCATGGGAAAAGGCATGCAAACTTATTACTGAGTTCTTAGTTTGCAAGTATCTGGGAACACGAACCTTGTCTAGCTGCATCAGTTCTTCACGGAACTTAGTCCATCGCTTATGCAGGTCTACTGGAACGGATGCATTCTAGTTTGAGAGCCAAGAGCTGTTGTAGGAAGATTTTTGCGGCGACTATGACGGGGCTCACTAATCCTAGGGGATTAAATAGACGTGCGATGTCGGCTGATACTGTTCGTGTAGTAGTTTGATTTGATTGAACAGACGATGTAGTTACAGCAAAATGACCAGATCGAGGATGCCATGTAAGTCCCAACGTCTTAATGGCCTCTTCCACGTCGGTTTCAACGTTGAATTTCAATTCAGTGTCTTCCTTCGGTATGTTGATTAGGAGCTGTTCGTGATTCGCACACCATTTTTTAAGAACGAGACCAGCGGAGCTTAGAAGTTTCCTTAATTCATCTTGGATTTAAACAGCGTCCTTGAGACTATTGCTTCCTGTCATGACATCATCGACGTAAAAATCGTGCATGGCAGCGGCGGCATGAGGATGAGACTCTTTACATGTGGTTGCCAATTCTGCTAGACATCTGATTGCTAGGTATGGAGCAGCGGTGGTTCCGTAAGTCACAGTTCGGAGTCGATAATATTTTAACGGTTGACTCATCTCACTTCTCCAGATGATTAATTGTAAATTTCTGTCTTCAGGACAAACGTCTACTTGGCGATACATCTTTTCGAGGTCTGCGGAAAACACGAACTTATGTGTCCTGAATCGTAGTAGGATTGAAAATAAGTCATCCTGTATTGTGGGTCCTTTCATCATTATATCGTTCAGTGATAGATTAGAGGACGTTTTCGCTGAAGCGTCGAACACTACACGTAATTTAGTGCTGCTACTAGATGGCTTGAGAACGCAGTGGTGCGGCAGGAAGTAATTAACCTTCGGAATCGCGTCGCGATCTACTTCCTCCATATGATTTAGTTTCATATACTCATTGAGAAACGCTGTATATTGACGTTTCAGATCTGGATTTTTGTTGAGCTTTCTCTCTAAAGCCAGGAAACGTTTGATTGCTAAGTCTTCTGACTGACCAAGCATGGATGGATTTTGACAAAGAGGCAGCTTTACTTCGAATCGACCTTGTTTGTTTCGTTGGAGCTCGATTGGAAGTTCCTCCCTCCTTGGTGATGATGTTGGAGATTCTTCAACCGTCCAAAATCGTTCTAAACGGCGGTCGAGATCAAAGTTGCTTATACCGCAGAATAGCGGCGTATTTTGATTTACTGTTGTTCGTCCGAGAATCACCCATGCAAATACCGTGTTTTGCATTGTTGGTAAATTCGAGTCCAACTTTATTTGACCAATAGACATCAGTTCACAGTACAATTCTGCTCCTAGCAATAGATCTACGCGTCTGGGCTTATTGAAGTCTGGGTCGGCCAGTTCGATGTGTTGAGGAATTGGCCATGAAGAAACTTCAAGGAACATTTGTGGCTGAACTGAAGATATGTCGGGGATAACATACGCCTCCAATCTTGAGGAGTAGTCGGAATTTTTTGAACTTATATTGATGCTCGCTCTTCTCTTGGCCTTTGTTTCGGTTGATCCAATGCCTGATATTTTTATGCTGTCTTTTGAACCGAAAATATTAAGCTTTTTGCACATGCGTTCGCTAATAAAATTTAATTGCGATCCGGAGTCTAATATAGCCCTGCAAACCTCAGTAGTTCCATCTTCTTTACGGATAGTCACCAGAGCGGCACCCAATAAAACGTAACTGCTTGGCGACTGGTGAGATCAGTGTGCTGCCAACGAGGTGTCACATACATTGACGGTATGTTCCGGTTCATCCTTGCATGGCAAAGTTTTGTTTTGTTTAGCGTTGTCTATGTGCAAAATAGTATTGTGTCTGCCTTGACACTTGAAGCAATTCCTAGATTTGCACTGATTGACTGAGTGGCCCTCTTTCAGACAATTAAAGCACAACTTTAAACCCTTAATTCTTGTCAGACGTTCCGATGGCTTCAGTTTTAAGAGTTGCTCGCAGGAAAATATCTTGTGACTCCCTTTGCAGTTTTCACAAGTAGCGTCAAATTTGTTAGATGATATTAATGCTGCGTTCTTAGACTGTGTAGACCTTTGTTGAACCGGCTGACGTCTTTCGCTTCCTAGAGCTTCTAATGATTGGAAGCGTAACTCCAGGAATTTGAGGAAGGCGACAACGAAAGAATCTAAAAAATTAAACTTTTATTTTAATTAGTTGTATGACTCGACGTGTCCTGTTCGAAGTCGGGGGTCACCAAAATGTTTAATCGTATCGTAGATTTAAAAAAAGAACTTAACGTCGGGATGGTAAAATAACGAGTGCTAATTTATTAAACATTTGAATCTTATATACTAAATTATAATTTGATTTTGCTTACTAATAATTATCATTGATCTACTTTAATTGAACTTTGATTTTATTGCATATTCAGATCTTTTTTGGAGTGTGCAAGACAAATATGCGTTTAAGTTCGTTCGCTTTTAATACAAATGCTGAGATCAAGAAAGATATGAGTATGCATAAAAATTATTGATTGGAATTTTAAGTGCAATATTAAGTGTTCGAAATATTAATTGTATTATCGGCATATGCTGTTTCAGACAAAGCCCGTAATGGATTATTTCTGGGATACTGACGCCAAATTAAATACTATGACAGGAATACCCAGCCTACAAATTCTAGATGACATGCTTAGATCCTGTAATATATTACGGCCGAACGAAGCTTGCTTAATATCGCTAAGATTCAAAATATTGTTACAATGTTCAAGTTGAAATCTGGTGTGTCTTTTGCGGCAACTTCTATCATTTTTGGAATTTCTAGTAAGACCACAAAAACGTATTTTGCTGATTGTATTCAATTACTGGCCAAAATTATGAAAGTACTAATATATTGGCCAGTACCAGAAGAAAATCAAAAAAATATGCCGCAGTGTTTCCGAAAGTTTAATAATGTAGTAACAATTTTGGATTATACATAAGGGCACCCAAACTGTAAAATTCTTACTTGGAATTGAACCATCTGGCCTGGTGAATTTTATAAGTCCGGTGGTAGCTGGTAGAACATCAGATAAATCAGTTATCGGACTTACTATCTAAGCTAAAGCCAGGTGATGCCGTCATGGTTGACAAGGGCTTTATGATTGGGGAGGAACTATCAACCGCTGGGATAGAAATGATACGACAGATGTTTCATTATCAGTCGTTGTCAAAAGAACATATACAACGTAACACTGCAATAGCTTCGGCTCGAGTTCATGTGGAAAGACGAATTGCAAGATTAAAATTTTTTAAAGTACTCTCAGAAAAAATTTCATCAAGTCTGTTATGTAAACGATATAGTGTGCGTTATTTGCGGGCTACCAAACATAACGCAACCTATACTTAAAGATAACAAGTTTTGATGGAGTTTTTACACTAAAATTATATTATTTGATTATACCTATGTAAGTACATTTTTTCGTAAGGTAGCACATATTGGAACTTAAATTTTTTTGTTGTACTCAAAGCTACCGCTTAAACCTGAATCGCTTTTTTACAGTCGGAGTAAGCATTGTAGTAATCTTCATAGACTTCCCATACACAAATTTTCATAGAAAAACACAAATTTTATTTTATAATAAGTAACTTGTGGAGTTAATTCAACTATTGTTGTGTTCACAAAAGTTTCAAAGGACCAGATTTAGTTTTTTTTTTACAAATTATATAACAATTTATAAAAAATCAGTTGAAAAGCTTTTGACTTTAAAAATAAATAAATCCGTTTAATAAAAATGTATTTGTGTAAGTATATAAACGTATTATAATAAATAAAGAAATTCAATTTTCATAAATAACAAAAGAAATTTTCATTAAAATAAATAATGAAAACAATTACTCAAAAAATAAATAATATAAAAATATAAAAAATATCACATTGATTGGAAATCATATTTGGTTTTCTAAAATAAAAGGCAATACATGATTAAAATATATCTCTTGAAGAGTAGACTATGTGACTAAGAAGACTATGTATTTTTTTAAAAATAATTCATTTTTGTATATTTTAATAACTTCAAAGGAACTATCAAAGGTGCTGAAAGTAACAAGATCACAGATGTCTAGATTTAAAATTGCTAGGCCCAACTGGATTTGACCGTAGTATCGGTGACTGGATTTTAAAGCATAACTTTCGTTATCTTTATATAGGTAAACAAGCTCAGGCAGTAATTCAGGCACACTGAGGTCTTTACCTTTTACTGGAGACTTAATCTCTACCACTCTTCATTCGCCAATATAATATAAACCATCCGGGCTGAACGCTAGAAAGGGTAAGTCGGGTGAAATAATAAGGCCGCATTCAAAAAACAGTCCCAATTGACCATAGACTTGCTTTGCTATCTTTTCAGCATACAATCCATATCTGGTTGAGGCATTCCCCTTGAAAATATTTTTGTATACTGTTGTCAGCTTTTTAGTCCATTCGGGATTTTTGTTAAAAGTGTACGTATATAAACTATATGCTATACTGCCAGTTATGCGTTTTTTTCTCTCTGTTAACCATAGAGCGCTCTCCTGGGTTAATGTTGATTTGCATATATCTATACAGTTTTAAATAGTTTTTACGACATGTCCTCTTCATAAGATTTCTGCAGGAACTGTATAGGGGATTTGAATTTGTGCATCCCATCGTGTTGAATGATTAATCTATAAAAATCGTCACATTCACTATTTACATTACAACTACTATGTACAGTATTTCGAGCCGAGGTAATGGTCCTATTGATTTCTGCATTTGTGGAAGTTGAATGAATTCATTTAAGTAAAGCAATGGTTTTTATTTTTCAAATAGGCACCTTTTAACATAATAGCTCAGACTGAGTCCTCCTGTTCCGTGGTTAAAACTTCCGCAGGTTTAAACTGCTCTTTTCTTCTCAAATGGCATAAGTTTTGAATGGTAACACCATTGAAGTTATCGGCAATGAAACGAGCTGTTTTACCCCACTTTTGCCGTTGCTCTGTGCAACTTAGGAAATTATAGTCCGGTTGCCTAACAAAAACATTTTAGAATAGAAAACGTAGTTGAATAAAAATTAATTAATGGACCTGAATATTTGAAGGAGACAGGCCGCGATATGCTTGCATTTTACTTTATTAGTAATAATACAGTAGTGTTATTGATTTTCAAAAAAAAAAAAAATTTGCTGCCCTCAAAATTTTTTTGTCCACGTTTCATGACTAGTAGACATGAAAAAAGCAATAAAAATTTTCAGTCCGTCTGTCCGCCGTACGCCGTACGCCATACGCCGTACGTCGACCGCCAAAATCCTTTGAAGGCTCGTAGCTCTGAAACCAGTGGAGCTATTAAATTTAAATTTTTTCTAGGAATAGACTGGATAGACCCCTTGAATTGACATTATTTTCAGGGGTGGGGGTGTGAGGGGGAAGGTGGGGGAAGCGTTTTAGACGAAAATTTTTGGTTTCTAAAACTCAGCAACCACTCATGTTAGGAGACTGAAACTTGGAATTTCTATAAAGCTTTGATAGTGGACCCATTTGCAAAAAAAAGGTGTTATGGGTGAAGGGGTGTGGGAGTGGAGAGGTCCGAAACGCAAAAAAGTGGAGATCGACACATTCTAAAATCCATATCTCCTAAACCGTTAATAGCAAGCAATTAAAACTTAACAAATATCTGTAGTTATACTAGGAGAGTAGATTGGAATAAAATTTTTGTGTGGGAAAGTGGCGTACGGGGGTGGAGGTTGAAATACTTAACATTACGATATGCGCCAGAAAAACAAAATTCGGTTTGGATATAAAGCTTGATAAATAAAGATTGCTCAAAGAAAAATCTTTGAAGTGGGCGGGGGAGTACGCAAGTGGAGGGGATAAGAATTTTTCAAAAATAACACGTTTCATATCTCAATACCAGTGTAAGATGGATGCTTCAAATTTTTACCAGAAGTAGGCCTAATAGAACCCTAGTAGGGAAAAAAAGTTTCGGGTGTGGGTGTAGAGGGTGAGGGTGGGGAAGGTTGAGAAATAAAAAGTTCCGATGCTTATATCTTAAGAATCTATAGTAATAGGAAGCTGAAACTTGGTATTTAGATAGAGCTATAGTAGTGGTATGGTAGAAAAATAGAATTTTTTTTAGGGGTAGTATGGTACGGTGGTGGGGGTGTTTTTCCTAACTTTAGACCGGCTTATGCTAAGAAGTTGACACTCGGTACGTATATTTAAATTAACTAGAAAAGTAATTCTGATAAAAAACATTTGAACATTCATTGGCGTTCAGAAGGGGGGGCAAAAAAAATATCAGTTAATATAGAATGCATATATTTTCACGATTTTCGTCATATCTACTAGGTCTTCCGAAATATTGAATTCATTTTACTTTATTATTTCAATAATTAAGTATTGTGATTGATTTTTTAAAAAAAAAAATTTGCTACCCTCAAAATTTTTATTTTCACGTTTCATAACTAGTAGACGCGAAAAAAGCAATAAAAATTTTCAGTCCGTCTGTCCGCCGTACACCGTACGCCGTACACCGTACGCCGTACGCCGTACGGCGTCCGCCGTACGCAAGATCGTTTGGAGGCTCGTAGCTGCCAAACGCTTTGAGATATTAAATTGAAATTTTTTTAACGAATAGATGGGGTAGGCGCCTTGAAGTGACCAAATTTTTAGGGGTGGGGGTGTGAGGGGGAAGGAGGGGGAAGTGTTTTAGACCGAAAATTTTGGTTTCCAGATCTCAGTAACCCCTTATGTTAGGAAGCTGAAACTTGGAATTTCTATAGAGCTCTGATAGTAGACCCATTTGCAGAAAAATTGTCAATATTGATCAAGGGGTGTGGGAGTGGGGGGAAATGTAATGCGTCCGAAACCCAAAAAAGGTGAGATAGACACATTCTAAAATCCATATCTCCTAAGCCGTTTATGGCACACTATTCAAACTTAACAAATATTTGTAGTTATACTAGGAGAACAGAATGGAGAAAAATTTTGGGTGGGGGAAGTTGTGTATGGGGGTGGGGGGTGAAAAACTTAAGATTATGATAACTCATGAACCAATTGCTCTAGAAAAATAAAATTTGGTTTGGGTGTAATGGTTGACAAGAAAAGATTGATCAAAGTAAAATTTTTTAAGTGGGAGGTGGAGCATAGAAGTGGAGGGGATGAGAATTTTTCAAATCAAACACATTTCATATCTCAAGAACAGTTTAAGATAGATGCTTAGAATTTTTACCAGAAGTAGCGCTAATTAAACCCTAGTAGGGAAAAAAGTTTTGGGGTTGTGGGTGAAGAGGGGGAGGGTGGGGGAGGGTGAAAAGGAAAAAGTTCCGATGCTTATATCTTGAGAACCTGTAATGATATAAACCTTAAACTTGATAATAAGATAGAGCTATAGTAGCGAAATGTTGAAAAAATAAAATTTTTTTTAGGGGTAGTATGCTACGGGGGTAGAGGGTGTTTTTCCTAACTATTAAACGGTTTATGCTAGAAAGTTGAAACTCGGTGTGTATATGTAAATCAACTAGAAAAGTAGTTGTGATAAAAAAAAAATTGAATATTCATTGGCGTTTAGAAAGGGGGGCAAAAAAAAATATTTGTAAATATAATAGATATAAAATTCATATATTTTCACGATTTTCGTCATATCTACTAGGTCTTTCCAAATATTGAATTCATTTTTATTCTACGGATTCTTCGTATGAATACCTCGAAAGCGTTTTCAAGGTTTTTTGAAATTCGACCCCTAAGGGTAGTGTGGTACAAGTGGGGGTGTTTTTCTTATATATGGAACGGCTTAAGCTACAATGTTGAAACTCGGTGTGTATATGTAAATCAACTAGGAAAGTAATTGTGATAAAAAAAAATTTGAATATTCATTGGCGTTCAGAAGGGGGGGGGGGCAAAAAAAAATTTGTAAAAATAATAAATTTAAAATGCATAAATTTTCATGATTTTCGTCATATCTACTAGGTCTTTCTAAATATTGAATTCATTTTTATTCTACGCATTCTTCGTATGAATACCTAGAAAGTGTTTTCAAGGTTTTTTGAAATTCGACCCCTAAGGGTAGTGTGGTACAAGTGGGGGTGTTTTTCCTATGTATGGAACGGCTTAAGCTACAATGTTGAAACTCGGTGTGTATATGTAAATCAACTAGAAAAGTAAAAGTGATAAAAAAAAATTTGAATATTCATTGGCGTTCAGAAGGGGGGGGGGGCAAAAAAAAATTTGTAAAAATAATAAATTTAAAATGCATAAATTTTCATGATTTTCGTCATATCTACTAGGTCTTTCTAAATATTGAATTCATTTTTATTCTACGGATTCTTCGTATGAATACCTAGAAAGTGTTTTCAAGGTTTTTTGAAATTCGACCCCTAAGGGTAGTGTGGTACAAGTGGGGGTGTTTTTCCTATGTATGGAACGGCTTAAGCTACAATGTTGAAACTCGGTGTGTATATGTAAATCAACTAGAAAAGTAAAAGTGATAAAAAAAAATTTGAATATTCATTGGCGTTCAGAAGGGGGGGGGGGGGGCAAAAAAAATATGTGGATATATAATAAATATAAAATGCATATATTTTCAGGATTTTCGTCATATCTACTAGGTCTTTCCAAATATTGAATTCATTTTTATTCTACGGATTCTTCGTATGAATACCTAGAAAGAGTTTTCAAGGTTTTTCGAAATTCGACCCCTAAGGGTAGTGTGGTACAAGTGGTAGGTGTTTTTCCCATATATAGAACGGCTTAAGCTACAATGTTGAAACTCGGTGTGTATATCTAAATCAACTAAAAAAATAATTTTGAATAAAAAAAACGAATATCTATTGGCGTTCAGAAGGGGGGGGGGGGCAAAAAAAATTATCTGTGAAAATAGAATGCATATTTTCCCACGATTTTCGACATATCTACTACCTCGTCCCAAATAATGAATTTAATTTTATTCTATGTATTCTCCATATGAATACCAAGACAGTGTTTTCAAGATTTTCTGAAAATTGACCCCTAAGGGGGTGTAAAGTGATTGTGTACTTTTTCATAAGCTATTCCATATCTCTCAGATCCAATCAGATTTTCACTTCCATGATCTTGTTCTTTTTGATAGGTTTTCACTCACATAGTAGCCTACACCGCATTTCAGAATTGAACGCGTTCCTTACTTCTGCCGGAAAAATAATAAAGTTACGCCCAGATTGTTGGCAGATTTTTTATTTTACGGATTCTTCATATGAATGCTCAGAATGTGTTTTCAAGATTTTTTGAAATTCGACCCCTAAGAAGGTGTAAACTGGTTGTATACTTTTTCATGAATTCCACCATGTTTCTTAGGTCTGATCAGATATCGAATATCTTTTCACTTCCACAGTCTTGTTTAATAATCACCTATTTTTAATTTTTGTTTTTTTCAACCTCTAGACCGCATCCCGTAATATGACCCAATTATATAATTCATATGTTACACCCTTTTCTAACCGCTTCCCGAACTTTTTGTTAGGTTTTCAGTCACATAGTAATATACACCGCATCCCCGAATTGAACGCGTTCTGAACTTCTGCCGGAAAAATAATATAGTTGCGCCCAGACTGTTGGCAGATTTTTTCTCCTTTGCCGGCTTTGCATGAGCAGGAACATTTCCAGTTACTCTGTTCAGCTCCCAAGAACATCAATGTCACGTCATGTGGTGGACTCCTCATTGCCGACTTTTGTAGTACCAGTCCCTTTACTACGCACCGTCCTGGGTAAAGAGAGCTATCCACTCCTAGGGCATAAATCCATCCTGAATCCACTATTTCCTGTCCGCACTTAATAGGCCTTTTTTGGGTTCCAAAGTACTCTGAAATACTCAAAAAAGACATATTAACATTGATTTTCTCGGACATACTTACACATGTGGAACAATACTCCCTTTCAGTTGAGGATGTTTATCTAGTCAGCCCTAAATTATAAAAACATTTTCTTTGTTAATAATATATTATTTCAAATAGCAGAATAAAAAAATATATTTCCCGGTTTTTCAATTGATTTCCAATTCCACAACATTTTGTTTATGTTCATGAAAGAAAAATTACAATTTTTTCGATCAAGTTGTGTGTTTTGTTCTATATATTTTCACAAGAAAAAAATCTTTTGTTGAATATGTTATTCTGTCCGTAAAAAACAATTTGTCTATCATATCTGGTAGTTTTTTTTGCCACCAGATGGAGATTTCCAACGCGCCAAGGTAATTTACTTCTTCTGTGTTTTCAGTTCAAAATATTATAATTAAAAGGTTTGAAAAAGTGTCTTGCTTATATTGAAAAGTGTTTTGTTAATAAATTATTGAAAGAATAAAGAGTGAGTAGTACAATAAATATTTAAAGGTATTGCAATTTTTTGTTTCAGGGTGTTCTTAACTGTGTACGTGAAGCAAAAAAATTTGCCAACAGTCTGGGCGCAACTTTATTATTTTTCCGGCAGAAGTTTGGAACGTGTTCAATTCGGGGATGCGGTGTATGTTACTATGTGACTGAAAACCTAACAAAAAGTTCGGGAAGTGGTTAGAATATGGTGTAACATATGAATTATATAATTGGGTCATATTCCGGGATGCGGTCTAGAGGTTGAAGAAGACAAAAATTAAAAATAGGTGATTATTAAACAAGACTGTGGAAGCGAAAAGATATTTGATATCAGTAGCTCAGTTCTGTAACTTATGAGTGAGAAATTTCTCACCAAAAAGTCAAAATGAGGACGAATTAATACAGTTTTCTCTCTGTATTCTCACCAAATGAGAAAGCACCGTACTTGACTACACATTTGGCAATCTTTCATTTCTAATTTGGTGAGAATACAGAGAGAAAACTGCATTAATTCGTCCTCATTTTGACTTTTTGGTGAGAAATTTCTCACTCATAAGTTACAGAACTGTCCTACTGATCAGACCTGAGTGATAAGGCAGAATTCACGAAATAGTATAAAACCACTTTAAACCCACTTCGGGGTCGAATTTCAAAAAATCTTGAAAACACTTTCTAGGTATTGATATGAAGAATCCATAAACAAAAATAATTGGTGATTGTTAAACAAGCCCGTGGATGTGATATCTGATCAGACCTGAGAGATATTCCGGAATTCATAAAAAAGTATACAACCACTTAACACCCCCTTAGGGGTCGAATTTCAAAAAATCTTGAAAACACATTCCAGGTACTTATATGAAGAATCCGTAGAATAAAAATGAATTCACAATTTCTAAAGACCTAGGAAATATGACGAAAA
Organism: Beris chalybata; assembly: GCA_949128065.1. Lineage (NCBI taxonomy): Eukaryota > Metazoa > Arthropoda > Insecta > Diptera > Stratiomyidae > Beris > Beris chalybata. The sequence goes on from OX421894.1 coordinate 114,667,493, forward strand.
TCGTGAAAATATATGCATTTTATTTTCACTGACAATTTTTTTTTACCCCCTCTTCCTAACGGCAATGAATATTAAATTTTTTTTTTATCAGAATTACTTTTCTAGTTGATTTACATATACGTACCAAGTTTCAACTTCCTGCCATAAGCCGTTCTAAAGTTAAGAAAAACACCCCCCAGCCCCGTACCGTACTACCCAAAAAAAAATTTATTTTTCCAACATGCCACTACTACAGCTCTATCTAATTACCAAGTTCCAGCTTTCTATCATTATGGGTTCTTAAGATATAAACGTCGGAACTTTTTCCTTCTCACCCTTCCCCACCCTCATCCGCTGCACTCACACCCCCAAAATTGTTTTCCCTACTAGGGTTCTATTAGGTCTACTTCTGGTAAGAACTTTAAGCATCTACCTTATACTGTTATTGAGATATGAAACGTGTTATATTTGAAAAATTCTTATAACCTCCACTTACGTGCTCCCCCCGCCCGCTTCAAAGATTTTACTTTGAGCAATCTTTATTTATCAAGCTTTATACCCAAATCGAATTTTGTTTTTCTGGTGCAATTGGTTTGTGAGATATCGTAATCTTAAGTATTTCAACCTCCACCCCCTCACGCCACTACCCCCACCAAAAAATTTTGTTTCAATCTATTCTCCTAGTATAACTACAGATATTTGTTAAGCTTTAATTGCTTGCTATTAATGGTTTAGGAGATATGGATTTTAGAATTTGTCGATTTCGGCATTTTTGCGTTTCGAACGCATTATTTCCCCCTCCACTCCCACACCCCTTTACCCATATCTGGTTTTCTTTTTTGCAAATGGGTCCATTATCAAAGCTCTATTGAAATTCTAAGTTTCAGCCTCCTAACACAAATGGTTCCTGAGATCTAGAAACCTAAATTTTTCGTCTAAAACGCTTACCCCTCCTTCCCCCTTACACCTCCTCCCCTGAAAATAATGTCAATTCAAGGGGTCCACCAAGTCTATTCTTAGAAAAAATTTTAATGTTATAGCTCCACTGGCTTGAGAGCTACGAGCCTTCAAAGATTTTGGGGCGGTCGACGTACGGCGTACGGGGTACGGTGTACAGACGGAGTGAAAATTTTTATTGCTTTTTTCGCGTCTACTAGTCATGAAACGTGGACAAAAAAATTTTGAGGGCAGCAAATTTTTTTTTTTTTAAATCAATAACAATACTGTATTATAAATAATAAAGTAAAATTTGTATATCATTTAAGAAAAGACTAATATTAAAATTTCGGTGCTTTGAAATATCATGTAGTCAGATATTTACCAGTTTTTCTATAGTTTCAAAAAACAGATACTATTGCGAAAGCACTTCAATCGCTCAAAACAACAAGAGGTAAGTCAGCCCAATCATTATTCTTAAATTATAGATGATGCAGATATTGCTATTTCACCAAATTGTTCACCTATATGTCCAGACGCAAATGTCTCCGAAAATCGGCTAAATTTGGCCGATTTCATCGAGATCAGCTGAAGAAAATTATGTTTAGCCGATAATTTTTTTGTTTCGGTTGTCAGCTTTGTGCACGAACAATTGACATTTTTCTTAGTACAGTGTAAAAATGTGTTACTCCTGTTTGCAATACATTTTATTCAAATTAACATTCTATTACGATCAAATATTAGAACAAAAAAGAATATCTAGCCGATTCTAGCCGATTTTGAACAGTCATCTGGCCGATTTTCAAAAAAATAATTGGCAACGCTGCTGAACACTTGCTAGCAGCCACCAAGGCCACTAACATTCGCATTTTATGTTCGATTCGGTGGCGATTTTTAACACACAGCACGAATGTGCTGCTTCCTCTATTGCACTCATCGCACATGTCCGATGCACATGTAGGTGATAGTGGAAACACGGTATAAATTTGTTTGTTTGCGTTCACTTTGGGGTTGAATTTCGAAAGAATTGTGAAATGGCTTTTCAGCTGATTTCATCACATCAGAAACTAGAAATTTTGAAAAAGCAAAACCTTCACACTCCCTTGGTTTTCAAAATTCGAAAAATCGCCAGAACGGATTTTAAACCATTACAGTAATAACCTATTTTATATATGATAGCAGAATTTGAGAAAACATTGCAACTTTTGAATATCGAAAAAATAGAGAAGTGCATAAAAAAAAATATCATCAAACCTAAGAAATATGTCGCAGTTGTGAGAAGTATACAACCACGGTACATTCCATTAAAGATCAAATTTAAAAAAATCTTGATTACGCTTTCTAGACATTTATATGAAAGATCCGTAGAAAAAATTCAATTCAATACTCAAGAAGACAAATGACAAAATTCGTGAAAATATATGTATTCCATTTTCAATGATCATTGTATATTTTAACAATAATTTCATGTAACTTTCCTTTCAAGTAGATCCATCATAAAAGGTTTATGAGATATAAAAATTCGAAACTGTTCTTTTTCAACCTCACCCACCCTCACTCCAAACACCCACATTGCCCTTCATGGAGTCTATAAGGCCCACTTACCATTCAAACTTTAAGCATTCAAGTGTTCTTGAGATATGCTACGTGATTTTTAAAAAAACTTCTTATCCTCTACAATTCTTATCCTGCCACACTGTGCCATTTACGAATTTTACTTTTATCAAACTTTATTTATTGACTTCAACCGTAACTGGTTCGTAATCGTAAGACAACAAATTCATTCGATATATTTAGGTCCAATAGGACCAATGGAACAATGCGGCCAATAAAAATTACAATACATATATCTTACAGGGCTTACCGTTGAAAATAGTTTGGAATGAAGTTCTATGACATATACAGTTGCAAATTTTTTTGAATCAGAAAGGGATATTCAGTAAAATGTTAAGCTGCTACATTCGGAGAAAATATTGGAATGTTATAATTCTCTGACGACAATGACCATCCATTGCAGCGTTATCGTTGATACAATTTTTTTTTAAATTAAACAAGCTTTTACTGGCAATTTTCCAGACAGTTGCCGATGAGCCAATGCGCTCAGTTTGTAGATACACCATGCTTTCAGGAGTAGAGGATTCTAAAAGAGTATTTTGAAATTAAATCCTTGAGGGTAGTTTCTACACTTATTCATCTATTAAGGCTTAAATAATTTTTTCCCACAAACATAAACACAGAATGGATTTCTAAAGCCCACATAACATAATCGTTCCAATAATAACGCAAATTTTTTTGTCAGATCGTTCTATCGCGATAAAGCCCAAACTTGTGTATATTATGACAGTCCTTTGGGGCTATTTCAATTTACTTTAATAAAACATCCTGTCCAGGACACACAAAACTATAGCCCTGGCATTAAATGTAAAGCATTTTGTTATCAAATCCATCAGTTTTGTATGCGGTGAACAAAAACCAATTTACGGAACCAATAATTGCCCTGTCCTTTTCGTGAAGGTGGTGTTTGCATTTGTAGAAATGTTTGTTCGTTCAATAGCGATGATGGAAACTGAAGGAAATATACTCATACTAGCACAACGGTATTGATCGTCCGCCACTGGTACCAATTGTTCACTATATGCCGATTAATTATTCAGGACGAAATAAACAAGTCACCTTCTAGTCAATCGATCAGGTAAATATTGGCACTGTCTCGGTGATTGACAACTACATAATAATAGTAGATAAAGGGTGTCGTAGGCATCTACGAATCGATGCTGCAAAATTAACAGGCTCCGAAACGAAATGTCCATCTAAGAGTGAATTTGTGAACAAACAGGACGAAGGATACGCTCAAAATGGAATTCGGTTGATCAACATTCCATGGAATTTATGTACAGGCGCAAGCTATGTCACGAATATTGTATTAACATTCAGTTTGCTTTGCGCCTTCTGTAGATTCTACTAAGCAGAATAAACTGAAATTAAGATGAAACCCCTTAGGTGCAAACCCCCCCCCCCCCCCCCCCCCTAAACAGAGTGTATGCAATAAATTATCTGTAGAAGAAGAAGTCTTTTACCAGCCCAATTTATAAAGATATCTACTACTTCCGAATTCTTCACATGTATGTAGGTAAATATATAAAAAATTAACTATACATAGAATCAAATTAGTTTTTTCTGTAAACGCAAAGAGCGATAGACTCCAGAAAACTTTATCACCATGTTTATGTTTGTTTTACGGTAAATTAATCTTTAAATTAAATTTTATAACCCATTTTACACAACTCCTCTTGACATTAGCTGAAATTTTCATCGAAAGAATTTCACAAAGTATTTTCGAATGGTACATATTAATACATCCGAAAAGTAACGCAATAATAATAAATTAATGTTTAGTTATACAGTATTGAATGGGTGAGGAATTAAATAAAGATAAAAAGAAAATATTTCCATTGTTAATGTTCAAATAGTAATAAATTTCAATGATTCAATTAGCAAATCTTATTAACCATTAAATTTATTTGTTTTGTGAGCTGTGTTTAGGAGGAGTTTTATTTCTGTTTTATTTTATTGCCTACGAAATGTTATCCATAATTTGGTTATTACAAGCTGGAACCCAGTTATCAAGGCCAAATTTAGAAGTGATTGGTTTCAGAACTGGCTGAAAAAGTTGTTGTAATATTATACAAATCTTATAATAATTTATGAACTGCTTTCACTTCTTAAGGAGCTTGTACACGAGCAATTAATTTCCCGGCGACTATTACCAAAACTAGTGGAGCAATTAATTGATCAATACCGGGCAGTATCTTTCCAGTTGCAGCAAGATTTCGGCAATTCGGCAATGTTTTCACAGATTGCTGGTATTGCTCGCCCTAATTGTTGTATTTTCACTAGCTGGGAAAATTCCGAGCAATTGTCCTCTTTCAATGATTCAGTTGTCAAGTTTTGTTTCAAGTTTGGATTTGTCAAGTTTCCTGTGATAACTGCTTGGAATTCAAATATTTTAGGTTTTTTTAAATTTTAGATTTATTTTCCAAATTTGCTTTTTTGTTGCTCATAGACTGAATTCTCCGTGTATGATGTCATTGCCAAATTGCTGAGTATTGCTCCATATCGCTAGTAACTGTTGATCAACGAGTTGACAACCAATTGATCCATATCGTCAATTTCTGATGTTGCCGAATGTTGCTGTATGTTTTCGTGACGTCAAAATTGTCTGAAATTGCTGCAAATTGGGAATTTTTAATCGCTTGTGTAAAAACACCTTTATTAATGCCATTGCTGAACTGCTAACTGGTGTTTGATTAGCTAAAAATGCGTCCACCGTACGCAAAACGTTTGAGAGCTTATAGCTCTCAAAATCATTGAGCTACTAAGTTTAATTTTTTCCCGTCGATAGTTCAAGACACCTTTCCAGTGATGAAGGTTAGGTGGGGAAGTGTTTTAGACGGCAAAATTTTTGTTTCTAGATCTCAGTAACCGCTTAGACTAGGAAACTCAAACTTTGAAATTATTATTTATATAGAGCATCGATAGTAGACCTATTTACAAAAAATTGTTGGTATATGTGAAGGGGTGAGGAAGTGGAGGAAATAATAATGCGTCCGAAACGCTCGAAAGCCGAGATCGAGACATTGTAAAATCTATATCTCCTAAACACTTAGGGCCGTATTATTCACCTCAGGTTATTTTCGCCTTATCTAGCTGATAACTTATCTGGGGTATTAAATTAAATCACTGATTAATTTCTCTGGGTGAAAAATTGTATTATTCACCTCTGGTTAGCATTTTAAAAGGTCGGGAAATCATATCGGTTGGTTTTCCATTTTTCCATTATTTTTCCAATCAAACGTCAAAAATTTTATTAATTATTTACAGAATGTGACAAATTTCTTTTCTTGAATATAAAAAATTTGTGTATTTCAGGAAAAATATCAATTATTGGCTGCAATTTTTTCATGGTTGCGGACCTGGGAGCAGTACAAACGTTATGTGTGGTGCACGGTTTACACGTTCAACAAGAATCATCCCATTTGATCCCGATAGTTTTCTGAGTGTATGCTACCGAGTGATTGGATTTCGGCAGTGCGAACAGTCGATTGAAGGCTTGCATCTCCCAAATCCTTGAAGCTATTGCATTTTAGTTTATTGGTATGGTATAGATTGAGTTGACCCCTTCAACTGAAAAGTTTCTAATGGAGTGGTGAAGGGGGTGGATGAAATGTTAGACTAAAAGCTTTGGTTTTAATATTTCAGGAATCTATGATAATGTATCCACTTGCTCGCTTAATTTTTATATAAGTGAAAGGATGTTTAAAGATGGACAATAGTACTTGACTGAAAGTATTTTTCAGCGAGAAGATGGATAACCATTTTTCTCCTAAAAATCATATCTCATATCTCAAGAACAGTATATGATAGGATCTTACAGTTAATACGAGAGTTTGACCTGTTAAACACCTAGCTGAAAATTGTAGGGAGCGTGTGTAAGGGGTGTAAAATTGTGAAAAGGAAAGAATTCAATTGGCCTTGTACATTGGAAACAGCAGCAACTGTATTTGTCGTCCCTTATGTCGATGTTGATTCGTTGTTCCATTTTCTATTTTGTCGTCATCTTCATCAGAATCACTCCAATTTCCCCACAAATGAATTTTTGCCATAACTTCAATCGTGAATAATACAAAATTTATCAAATCGTCGTTTAAATCCCTGGATATCGTAGAAAACTGGAAGTTGTTGACAGGTTAAATTTTTCCCTGGGTAACTCTGATCACTTGATTATAAACTCAGCGAAAAATTATAACCCGACGTGAATAATACCAAATCTCGGGGAAAACTGGAATTACCCAGACTTTATAAATAACCCGACGTGAATAATACGGCCCTTAATGTCACTAAATTAAAACTTAATTAACATCTGTGAATATACTAAGAGAATAGAATCGGAAGCAAATTTGTGAGTGAGGCGTACGACAGTGGCGTACAGCCCCCCGTACGCACCGCCATTGGAAGTGAAAAACCTAAGATTGCGATATTTCCCTAACTAATTGCTCTAGAAAAGTAAAAATCGGTTTCTGTATAACTATAATGGTTTATCCAGGGGCGGATCCAAACTTTGCTGTTGGGGGGGGGGGGGGGGGCCGGAAATTTTTTTGATGTGGCTATTTTGTTTGATCAAGTCTGGTATGAATTTAGCTACATAGACTGCACTTAGCAAAAAAAGGGTCATCTAATGACAGGATCACATTGTTTTCATCTTATTATGGGTCAATTCATCAAGATTCGCCAAAGTTGTTACCTTACCATCTCCGATTCTTTTAAAAAATATTGTACTTGAAGAACTAATGAAAAAAGTAATAGAAAATCTAATTTTTGTTTCTATCTCATTTTTTAACTAACAAAAACAACAAATATCTTTGAAATAAGCACTACTTGATTATTCAGGAATAAAAATTACCAGAGATATGAATTTTCAAAGAGAACTCGGATATCTTTTTTGGTAAATCTTTAACATACTTAACAAAAAAAAAAATTTATGGAAACAAAAAATTAAAATAAATTCATCCCTCCTCTTTAAAATAAGCTAAATTTTATTATTCTAGGATAAAAATTACCAGCATGCATATTCAAAGAGGACTCGGACACCATTTTACTAACATTGCCAACATAACTAACATACCTATACTGGAGTCACGATCAGCTGCAGCCAATCGTAGAAAGGATTTACTCGATTTCTTATATATTTATCCTTTTTGCTTGGAACCATTCAAAAATTGTGTACAAAATTTCAAATTCGTAACTAAAGGATTACTTGAGTTATTAGTGAGTTCCGTAAATTATGTGTACATATTCACATGATATTTGTATTTCAGTTAAACGACGGACTGATAGGATTTTTTTCATAACCATAAATTTAGCTTCCACTATTGAAGAACGAACGTATACAAAATTTCAAAGTCGTAGCTTTAGGCGTTCCGAAGTTATTGATCAATATTCTCGAACACGTTATTTAAGGGCTTATGCAAAAAAAAAGCATATTTTCTGATTTTTTTTTATATATTCATAATTTTGATTAATTGTACATATATAAAAGTACTACAGTTAAACAACATTCTGTGGAAATTTTGATGGAAAATATCAACAAATCAGCCATTGAAAGTCTCGTGAAGTTGAACATGCCAAAAAAGTGCCCTCACGGTAGTCACCGTACATCGAAGGCACAAGCCCTTAAGGACATTTTCTATGGCAGCTACCCGAAAGGACTTAGCCTTACAAATTAAACCAAACAACCAGATTCAAAATTTGAAAATCTTAGGTCAAGGCGTTCTTGAGTTATCATGCTAACGGACAGACTGACGGACATACGAACCTCAGGCGGATTTGGAGTTTTTGGCCACAAATGAACAAAAAATAATATATAACTTTTTTTCGTCAGAATTTTAGAAATTATTATCTCAAAAACTATATTTGCTCGATTTTATCCAGACTGGTATTATTCGAAAGTATATATATTGAGGTACCCTAATAATTTTTTTATAAATATTTTTTATAACTAGGGGCGCTGCTGTCAGGGTCGGAGATGACAAGGTTACAAAGTTCGTAATTTTTGGTGATTCTTGATGAAATGACCCTAATAACCTACGCAATATGTTGTCTTTTAGTTTTTTTATCACGTTCTGTTTACTACAGTAAATGCTAATTTTTTTTTTTTTTTTAAGGGTATTGAACTGGACTTACACTGGTAGTGTACAATCCAAGTCCACTCAACTAGTGGTGTACGCGGATGACGTAAACATCATGGCCAGATCTGTTCCAGACGCAAAGGAAATATTCCACTGTCTAGACTCAGCAGCAAAGGAGGTCGGGCTAAGGGTCAATGAGAGTAAGACCAAGTTCATGACCCAAACAAGAAGAAACGCGCCAACTAGACAAAATATAACCTTGGGGGACTACAACCTGGAGAATGTGGATCATTTCTCATACTTGGGATCACACCTTGTAAGAGACGGCAACGAACGGGACGAAGTAAATCAACGGATCACACTAGCAAATAAGGCATATTTCACGGTTCTCCCGATCTTAAAATCGAAAAAAGTGCACAGGCTGAGTAAACTTCGCATATACAAGACCATAATAAGACCTGTGCTACTATATGCAAGTGAAACGTGGACTCTCACCCAAGCGTCTGAAAAATCAATAGACGCTTTTGAACGACGAATTCTTCGAAGAATTTTGGGACCAGTAAGAGAAGGCACTGAATGGCGTATTCGGTACAACAGCGAGTTGTATAACATTTATGACGACCCAGCCTCATCGACTCTTATAAAATTCCGTAAGCTGCAATGGGCAGGTCATGTGGAGCGAATGGAGGACGGAAGAATTCCCAAGCGCACATTGAAAGGTACAGCCCATGGCAAGCGACCGGTGGGAAAACCGCGAAAAAGATACGAGGATTCAGTTGACGCCGATTGCAAATCGCTTCTTAGATGCACAAACTGGAGGACGCGGGCGCTGAACCGAGATGACTTCAGACAATGTATCCTGCAGGCCCTGGCCCGATTTGGGCTGTCGCGCCATTGATGATGATGATGAGTGTACAATCCAGTCAGCTTAGGGATGGGAGGTCAGAAATCTGACCGGGTATGGCAGTGAACTAGTTGGTGTTAATAATTTTGAGTGCTGTTTAGCTTTTTGGATGTGATCTACCAGAACAGCAATGTTGCCTATAACAAATCAACTACTGTCTGGTATCTCTCATGGTGTTAGTGAATCTGATAAGAATGTAAACAGAACTCATCTGCTCAGTGTTAAATCCTTTAGTAGTGATCCTATTAAACATTTCGTACTGTTCACTATTTATATTAATAATTTCAAAGCCAATAGCAACTGAAAAAATTCTTATAAATAATTTATGCGTATAGTGGGAATTGAACCCACGACATCGCGTTTACAAACCTAGTACGCTACCACTGGACTACACCCGGCTACAGTCAACATTGCAGTGGAGTGAAAAAAATCGGAGAATAAATCAAGTATCTTTGTATATTTAGAAAATTCGGCATCGCTCTTGGGATGGGCGGTCGTCCCCTCCGCCCCCCCCTCTGTATTCGCCACTGGGTTTATCGTAGGTATTATAAAACTTTACGCGCTGCTTGTACTATAAAACTGATAAGCGTGATTATAATAGATATATATTCTGTTTAGTTGAGATTTTGATTTAGTTTTGTCTCCTTAGTATTTACGTCACTGTTAAAGTTTTATTAAGTTTTTATTTTCTATTACTTTAATACTTTTATATACTACACTACGTTTAACTAATTTATTTTTAAAGCTGTTTGTTGAATGAAAATTGGAATCTGTTTTTTATTTATGTCAAATAATACAAAAGTAACTATGAACATAAAAATATACAACCATACTGAGTGTTTATGACTTGAACAAAAATGATAAATTCAATACTCCCACTTTTTGTTATAAGTCGATGCCAACATTTACTGAATAATGAAAACATACTTATTTTTTTTTTAAAAAAATTACGTTAATTCTTTGGCATAACACTCATCAACGAACAAAAAAATTGATGTTTTGGCTTCGATAATGCCTTCGTCATGATATCGGCTGCTTGGTCATCCGTCTGAATATATTTCAATTTGAAAAGTCCGTCTTCAAACTTTTCTCTAATGAAGTGATACCGTACGTCGATATGTTTCGTCCTCTTATGAAACTCCGGGTTTTTCACAAGTCTAATTGCGCTCTGATTGTCCATGTAAAATATTGGCGCATTATTGTTCTCCTGTAGAAGTTCGCCCAAAAGATTCTTCAACCAGACCAATTCCTTTATGGCATGAGATGCTGCCATGTATTCAGATTCCGTTGTTGATAATGCGACTGATTTCTGTCGCTCCGATCCCCAACTGATTACGCTTCCGCCAAACATGAAAACGTAACCTGACGTCGATCTGCGTGTTATGACGTCGCCTGCGTAATCAGCATCGCTGTACCCGCAAAAATGCAAGTCATTTTCCCGCTCGAAACGAATTCCCATGTCCATTGTGCCTTTGATGTATTTGAAAATACGTTTTACGGCATTCACGTGTGCTACAGCTGGTTTTTCCAAGTATCGGCTGACACTTCCAACTGCAAAGCTGATATCTGGCCTTGTTGCAACGGCCAAATACATCAAACTTCCAACTGCCTCACGATATGGAAAGTCAATCTTTCCGCCTGCCTCAAAATCGCCAAGATTTTGTGAATTGTCCAATGGCGTTGACACTGCATTGCAATTCATCATGTTAAAACGATCAAGTACTTTTCTGGCATAACCTTGTTGATGCATGTGAATCGAACCGTCCGCTCGCTGATCAATTTCGAGTCCCAAAAAACATTCCAGCTCGAAAACCTTGATCTCAAATTCTTTTTGCAAGTATTTGATGACTGATTCGATAGACTCGCGCTTCTCCGCTACAATTAATCCGTCATCGACATAAATTGCCAAAATCAACATTCCATCTTTACCATTGCAAACGAAAACGCACGGATCCGATTCGCACGCTTTGAAACCGAATTTGTTCACAAAAGAAGTAAACTTCCAACAACGTGACGCTTGTTTCAAACCATACAAACTCTTCATCAGCTTGCACACTTGCCCGCTTTTATCATCGTATCCCATTGGCTGGTTCATGTAAATATTCTCCTCCAAATCGCCGTTTAGAAAAGCAGTTTTCACGTCGAATTGCTTCAGTTTCATTCGTTTTGCTGTCGCCAATGCCAGGATCGCTCTGATCGACGTGAACTTTACCACCGGACTGAAAGTTTCATGGTAATCGATGCCGTATTCTTGTGTGAAACCTCGCACTACTAATCGCGCCTTGTAGCGATCAATGCTTCCATCTGGATTTTGCTTCACCTTGTAAACCCATCGATTGTCGATCACTCTTTGGTCAGCTGGTACCTCGACCAAAATCCACGTACAATTTTGTATGAGTGAATCGTATTCATCATCCATTGCTTTTTTCCACTGCTTGTGATCATCAGATTGAATTGCCTGTTCATACGTCCTTGGTTCCTCGCTGATTGTCAACAAAGCATAGTAATTATCTAATGAAAAATTCGCCGCTGTAATGACGCTTCGATCGCGTAGTCGCTGACTGATAACATTTCTGTCATCAAGATCACATATTGCGCCACGATGCTCTTGTCGTTCCGGCGCGATCAAAACTTCCGCATTTTCATTATCTTTATCTCTCGCATCTTTGTTTACTTTTTCTTCAGCCCTGATATCGAGTGTGGCCATGGATTCCTCTAACAAAAATACAACATCTCGGGAGATTTCAATTTTCCCTGTCTTCGGATTCCAAACTCGATATCCTTTCGAAAAACTATCGTAGCCAACAAAAATGCATTTGATTGCCTTTGGATCAAATTTCTTACGCTTCTCTTTAGGAATGTGAATGAAAACTTCCTTGCCAAAAGTACGCAGATAATCCAGCTTTACCTCTTTTCTGTGCCACAATTCATACGGTGACTTGTCTGCCACTGTGCTCGTTCCGCTTCGGTTTAGCACATGAACTGCTAAATTTACCGCCACAGCCCAAAACTTTTTCTCAATTTGTTTTGATTGAAGCATTGTTCTTGCAGATTCAACAATAGTTCGCATTTCCCGCTCCGCACAGCCGTTTTGCTCTGGCATATATGGCACAGTTCACTGGTGATGAATACCAAAATCCTCGAAAAAGATTTTTAATTCTTCGTTGACAAACTCCGTACCATTATCAGACCGAACAATACGAACGTTGTGACCGTGCTCCTTCTGAATTAGCCTCACACATTTTTTAATGATGTCTGCTACTTCGGACTTTTGCTTCATGAAATAGACAAAACGAAAATGTGAAAAATCATCTTTCAATAATAAGAAATATCTTGAGCCTCCTATCGAAACGTCTGAAAACGGTCCGCACACATCCGTATGTATTATTTCACCGCATGACTTCGATTTTTCTTCTCGACTCTTAAAGCTACTTCGATGATGTTTACCATACACGCAAGCTTCACATGTAAATTCTTCGTCGATAAAATCGATGTTACGGCCTCGCAAAAACTTCTTCACATGCACTAGATTCTGATGACCAAGTCGTTCATGCCATGAACGAAGCGATTCCTTTTTTACTGCTATATATGCCGCAGTCTCGACCTGCGATGGTTCAATCACTCTGAATAGCATTTGGAATAATCCCTTTCGGCGAACTCCCACTGCAACAACATTTCCGTCCTTCAGCAGTTCGCAGCGCTTGTTATTCATACACAAATCAAATCCTTGATCCGCTACCTTTCCAGATGAAAATAAATTCATCTGAAGATCTGGTACGTACAAAACTCCTATGACTCGCTTGCGAAACCAATCACTGCCATTGAATGCGCGAATGCTGATATCGCCTTTACCTTGAGCCAAAATTTGTTTACCATTTCCGATCTTCACTGGTTCTGATATTTCGATAAAATTTTCAAACCAAACACGATTGTGACTCATATGATTTGTTGCACCCGAATCCAAAATCCATGTGTCTTTGTCCTCGCTTGCTGCTGTATGACAAACGAAAACCTCGACCGAGCTATCTTCACACTTTACGTTGAAATTATTCTTTTTTTCGGGGCAGTCCCGCTTCCAATGACCATTTTTCCCACATTTAAAACATTTACCTTTAAGTTTGTCGCTTTTACTCGTTGCTTTGTGGTTGTTGTTCGACAAATTTTCCTTTTTGTTATTATTGTTTTTCTTGGGAAAAGTTCGTTTGGCCATCAGCGCTTCCACCTCCTCGACTTGTCCCTGCGATTTCAGACGAAACTCCTCCGCCATAAGTCGCGCTCGAAGATTCGTCAAAGTTTGACTTTCAGGACTCGCAGATTCCCATGCACTATGAAAATGATTATATTCGGCAGGTAATGTCATTAAAATTTTTGAAATTACCATGGAATCAGATATGGTTTCTTTCTGATCTCGCAGCTGCTGCACAATTTCCATTAACTTCGATAAAAAAATTGAAATATTATCACCTGTCTCTTTTGCATATCCATAATACTTTTGTTGCAAAAATAAAATGTTTGCCTTCGATGTTTGCTCATAGGTGCTCTTGAGCATCAACCACATCTCACTAGCAAACTCACAATTCATAATTTGCAAAAGCGCCTGTTTTCTGCATGCCGTCGAAATAATTCGTCTTGCCTTGGTGTCCTTTTTCTTCAAGCTGAATATTTCGATGCATAATTTTCGTTCGCAAACTTTGGTTTCTCCTCAGTCCCGTCGACCACATCGAACAATTCGCTGTCCTCTAAGATCATGCGAATTTGGAATTTCCATGTCAGCCAATTGCTGCCACCTTCCAACCTTTCGATGTTCATTCGATCGCCTTCCATTTGTTACTTTTGAAAAGAAAAAATTATTATTACTGAGGAGAAAAAAATTATGCTTTGAAAATCAAAAAATGCAAAGTTTTTTTTTTAAAAAAAAAATTCTGGGCCCATAACCTGTTGAATGAAAATTGGAATCTGTTTTTTATTTATGTCAAATAATACAAAAGTAACTATGAACATAAAAATATACAACCATACTGAGTGTTTATGACTTGAACAAAAATGATAAATTCAATACTGTTGGAATGTTATGCTTCTGGCATGTATTTTCAAAAGTTTTCCCCCAAATTGTTATAGTTACGTAGGCCCCAAGTTTCAAATTTCTAAAATTAATCGATTGTTCAAGGTTTATGTTTATTAAACCTTTATTTAATTTTTTCTTCCGTTATAAAAATAAAGAGCTACCTGCCAAAAATCGAAACATAAATAATTCATTAAATAATTCGGTAACTAAATTTTAATTTTAAAAAAATGATCGTTGCCGTATCTTAATCACTAAATGGAGCAATTTAAAAAAACATTTGTCTTTCAAGGTTTGCTAAAAATGGTGGCCAAGCAGGTTACAAAAAGTTTGGAAAACTTCATCTGGAAAAAACTTGATCCAGGATTTCTTTTGTGGAGTTAGAGCATAATTGCTCTTATTTAATGAATTATTTGTTGGGTTAAATTTAGTCCACAATATTGGTACAACATTTTTGGTGAAAATTAGAAAATGACCCAAAATTTGCATACCAAACCCTAAGGAGTGGTATTTTAAGATTGTGTGTATATAAGAAAAGAATTTTGAGAAGGCTTGGTGAGTCAAGCTCGATTCACTAATTTTGGCGTCTTCCAAAACAGATTCAAAAGTGTGTTTTTATTAAGTATTGATTTTATTTAATAATCACGTCTGCCTACCGCATATTATACCTATTACATTTCAAATACCTTTTTACTATTAAGCTGCCACTAATACAAATTGCCCTATTACCGAAATAATACTTGCCATTAAAATAACGTTTAAAGGTCAAATAAACGATTTGAATTTCTTTGGAGAATTGCTATATTGGGACAATCTTAAGCAGTAATTCGCTTCGGACTTAAATCGCATCCATAAAAACGTGTCCTTAATTTCACTAAGCATTCAGCCATGGAGTTAACTCTGATGGCATTTCCAAAGGAGATGTACGTGCTAACGACAAATTCACATTTGTATTTCAGAGAATTCCACTTGCCATTTTGGGGATTTCAATTTCGACGCGTAATAAATGTTCCGATTAAAGTGGATTTTTGGTTTTTTGCTTCGTATGTTTATGAAAATGATCCGAGTAATCGTGGTTCTGATTCAAGGAAAATTTTAAATCGGTTTGAATTTTGAAAATTATCGTACCTTTTCATTTCAGTAAATTGCGACTGAATTTTTTTTAATGTTATTTTCTTCCCCTCTCCTCCCCTTCTCCACCTCCTCTCTCACACTCCTGGTACGAAAAGATACTTTCAGTTCCCTTGATTATGAGATCATTATGACCACTAGATTATAGGACAATAGTTCCGCGTAGACTATATTCGTACCTATTGTGAAAATTAGATGTATTTACAAGCGTCAAGCGAAAAGGAGACACACGTGTGCGTACAGCTTACTGAAATATGACCAAAATAAATTTATAAGAATTTATAAGATTTTGCGTGAGTGTTAAATTCGATTCCATAAACATAAGAATTAGCTAACGTTACTCAACTATCTCCTTTTATTCTTTCAGTCTCATATTAATTAGGGGAAACTATATTATATTATCACGTAAACCCCTATGACGAAAGAAAAAAAACTCTTATAAATTATTGCCGGACAGACCTACAAATTGAAATACCTTATTAGCTTAATTTTTATTTGGGAAGAAAACAGTAACTATATCCACTCGAGGAAGACCCAAAGGACTATTTCGCCAGCACATAGATCAACAGATTTGTTAGTTTTTAGTCCCAAATCGAAGGGTCTCTCTACTAGACTTTAACGCAAAACTAACCTACCGCAAATCCAGAGGATGCCCGACACGTACCTTTTCGGTAGGCTAGTCAAAGTTACGACTCAATAGTTCGGAAGGTTTCTTGTTTTGTGCCGGCCATAATTCCAGTCGCAATTAGAGTATAATATTGAATTGTCTCGTAATTAACCACAAAAATGGTTAGTCCTACCGGAATACTGAACCCATTTGTACAGAATTTATAGTGAAAGTTTTTGAATCGGGTTCATTTCGGCGATCTGTGATATATTTATTACGTAGGCCTAGAAATTAACTACGTGCTCCTGATATTTATCGCCTTGCTGGTGGTTTTATTAGTAGAACTCAAGTGATAAATTTTGCAATTAACTCGCAAGAACTGGTTAATCTGAAATTTTGTGGTATATTATTATTGCTATGTGGAATTTCGAATAAAAGGAAAGCCAAGGTAATCTTGCGAAAACACTTTTTCTACGTATGTACGTGTTCACAATTGAAGTCCGATAACGTCAGAATTTTTGATGGCATAGAAATCTAATGCCGCTTTTCCATATGCCCCTTCATTCGCATTGACCGAGGCACATTAGCGCGAATGTCTAGGCGCATGTGGGAATGGTACGCGAATGCTACAAAGTACATCCCATCGAAGCAAATGTTCAATGCGAATGTTTTTGGCAGTGGTGGGTGCTACCAAGTGTTCAGTTCGGCCCCAGCGGGAATATGAGAAAAGCATTATGTATGTAATATTGTATTTTATGCAAGATTATTGCAATATGTCTTCGCATTCTGAAAAATGTATAGAGAATCATCAAAAATCAGTAGGAAAAGTATGGTAATTCCTCCATCCATTGAATAGGAATGTTTACGAAATGTATACTTTAGAATCCTTTTTCCCGCTGGGGTAGTGTTTTCATGCAATGCACATGAAGGCGCATGTGCTGTAAGCAAATCCCTTTGAAATGCGTCCAAACAGTGCCAGAGAGACAAATGTACGCGCATCTCGATTTCATTCTCGCACTGACGCGAATCTGCGTTTCCACATGCGCCTTCATGTGCATTGCATGAAGACACTACCCCAGCGGGAAAAAAGGGTTCCAAAGTATGCATTTCGTAAACATTCCTATTCAATGGATGCAAGAATTATCATACTTTTTATAATATTTTTTTCATTTTTCGATTGCTACTCAAAACTGAAAGACTCAGTGCCTAATTTCATATCTTGAGCTGGTTAAGTCATTGAAACAAAAAATTTTCTTTTTGAATGACTTTCACATGGAAGGTGCTGGAAGGGCTCACTCGATTTCTTACATATTTATCCTTTTCCTTGGAACCATTCAAAAATTAATGTGCACAAAATTTCAAATTCGTAGCTTGAAGCGTTCAAAAGGTGCATTAAGAATTTTTTGTATGGAAGGTACAAGAAGGAATAAAAGGATTTCACTGACTAGTAAGCTCGAACTTTGTTTTCACTCAAAACCAATTTCTACAAAATTGCGGATTCGTAGCTAAACGATTACTTGAGTTATAGTGAATTCTGTAAATTAAGTGAAGATATTTTGACAGGATATTTGTATGGCAGTATTGTAGCGTTCAAAAGTTATAAAAAAATATTGTTGAACACGTGTATTAAGAATTTTTTGTATGGAAGGTACCAGAAGGAATAAAAGGATTTCACTGACTAGTAAGCTTGAACTTTGTTTTCACTCAAAACCAATTTCTACAAAATTGCGGATTCGTAGCTAAACGATTACTTGAGTTATAGTGAATTCTGTAAATTAAGTGAAGATATTTTGACAAAATATTTGTATGGCAGCCACACGAAGGACTAATAGGATTTTCTTCATAATCACACATTTAGCTCCTACTATTGGAAAACCAACATACACAAAATTTCAAAGTGTCAAAGTTTTGGTCAATATTATTGGCCACGTGTTTTAATGGCATATTGTATGGCAGTTACCCGAAGGGGGCTTGCCCCGTTAATGAACTTACCCAACCATATATCCAGATTCAAAATTTCAAAATTCTAGGTCAAGGCGTTCTTGAGCTATCGTACTTACGGGCAGACTGACGAATGTCAGGAAGATTTGAAGTTTTTGGCCACAAATACACAAAAATAATATATAACATTTTTTCGTCTGAGGCTTGATTCTATACCCCATGACCCAATATTATTGGGCACGTGTTTTACCCCATGATTCAATCAATGCAGTGCTGCATGCAGTATCATTGCCCATGATCTAAATTATGCTCTCTGTATAAATTTTGTATAGCGCTGCATAAGACCACTCAACAGTCAAATAAAAAACGTACTAAACTAATCGAAACTTTCTGGAGGGATGAGTAGAAAATTTGAATTTTCACAGTTTTCGATCAGAGTAACATTGGTAATACAGTAGAAGCTCGAAAATTAGAAAGCTCGGAAATTAGAATCTCTTGGAAATTAGAATCGGTTGATATGTTACACACACTGCTCAAAAATTAGAAAAAATAATTCTAATTTTCAAGCGTACTTTTTTATACACTCAAAAACTAAAACACCGAAACTTTCCAATGACTTCCCATAAAACAAAAGATACCTTCTTAGAAATTACATTTCAGTGCATGTTACGTTTATTCATACCTATCAGTGTTTATCGTACTGTTTAAGCTTGTCAGTTGCTTTGCAGTAGTTTATAATAGTGGTTTAAATTTCTTTTATTTGTTGAGATGGCACCAATTTCAATTAATAGAAAAAAATCTGCCAACAATCTGGGCGTAACTTTATTATTTTTCCGGCAGAAGTAAGGAACGCGCTCAATTCTGAAATGCGGTGTAGGCTACTATGTGACTGAAAACCTATCAAAAAGAACAAGATCATGGAAGTGAAAATCTGATTGGATCTGAGAGATATGGAATAGTTTATGAAAAAGTACACAATCACTTTACACCCCCTTAGGGGTCAATTTTCAGAAAATCTTGAAAACACTGTCTTGTTATTCATATGGAGAATACATAAAATAAAATTAAATTTATTATATGGGACGAGGTAGTAGATATGTCGAAAATCGTGGGAAAATATGCATTCTATTTTCACAGATAATTTTTTTTGCCCCCCTTCTGAACGCCAATAGATATTCGTTTTTTTTTATTCAAAATTATTTTTTTAGTTGATTTAGATATACACACCGAGTTTCAACATTGTATTAAGCCGTTCTACATATAGGAAAAACACCTACCACTTGTACCACACTACCCTTAGGGGTCGAATTTCAAAAAACCTTGAAAACCCTTTCTAGGTATTCATACGAAGAATCCGTAGAATAAAAATGAATTCAATATTTGGAAAGACCTAGTAGATATGACGAAAATCGTGAAAATATATGCATTTTATATTTATTATATTTCCAAATATTTTTTTTTGCCCCCCCCGCCCTTCTGAACGCCAATCAATATTCAAATTTTTTTTTATCACTATTACTTTTCTAGTTGATTTACATATACACACCGAGTTTCAACATTGTAGCTTAAGCCGTTCCATATATAGGAAAAACACCTTCACTTGTACCACACTACCCTTAGGGGTCGAATTTCAAAAAACCGTGAAATCACATTCTAGGTATTCATACGAAGAATCCGTAGAATAAAAATGAATTCAATATTTGAAAGACCTAGTAGATATGACGAAAATCGTGAAAATATATGAATTTTATATCTATTATATTTACAAATAATTTTTTTTGCCCCCCTTTCTAAACGCCAATGAATATTCAAATTTTTTTTATCACAATTTTTTTTTTAGTTGATTTACATATACACACCGAGTTTCAACATTGTACCTTAAGCCGTTCCATATATAGGAAAAACACCCCCACTTGTACCACACTACCCTTAGGGGTCGAATTTCAAAAAACCTTGAAATCACATTCTAGGTATTCATACGAAGAATCCGTAGAATAAAAATGAATTCAATATTTGGAAAGACCTAGTAGATATGACGAAAATCGTGAAAATATATGCATTTTATATATATTATATTTCCAAATATTTTTTTTTGCCCCCCTTTCTGAACGCCAATGAATATTCAATTTTTTTTTATCACAATTTTTTTTTTAGTTGATTTACATATACACACCGAGTTTCAACATTGTACCTTAAGCCGTTCCATATATAGGAAAAACACCCCCACTTGTACCACACTACCCTTAGGGGTCGAATTTCAAAAAACCTTGAAATCACATTCTAGGTATTCATACGAAGAATGCGTAGAAAAAAAATGAATTCAATATTTGGAAAGACCTAGTAGATATGACGAAAATCGTGAAAATATTTGCATTTTATATTTATTTTATTTACAAATAATTTTTTTTGCCCCCCCCCCTTTCTGAACGCCAATGAATATTCAAATTTTTTTTTATCACAATTACCTTTCTAGTTGATTTACATATACACACCGAGTTTCAACATTGTAGCTTAAGCCGTTCCATATATAGGAAAAACACCTTCACTTGTACCACACTACCCTTAGGGGTCGAATTTCAAAAAACCGTGAAATCACATTCTAGGTATTCATACGAAAAATCCGTAGAATAAAAATGAATTCAATATTTGGAAAGACCTAGTAGATATGACGAAAATCGTGAAAATATATGAATTTTATATCTATTATATTTACAAATAATTTTTTTTGCCCCCCTTTCTGAACGCCAATGAATATTCAAATTTTTTTTTATCAGAATTACTTTTCTAGTTGATTTACATATACACACCGAGTTTCAACTTTCTAGCATGAACCGTTTAATAGTTAGGAAAAACACCCCCTACCCCCGTAGCATACTACCCCTAAAAAAAAATTTATTTTTCCAACATTCCGCTACTATAGCTCTATCTAAATACCAAGTTTAAGGCTTATATCATTACAGGTTCTCAAGATATAAGCATCGGAACTTTTTCCTTTTCACCCTCCCCCACCCTCCCCCTCTTCACCCTCAACCCCAAAACTTTTTTTCCTACTAGGGTTTAATTAGCGCTACTTTTGGTAAAAATTCTAAGCATCTATCTTAAACTGTTCTTGAGATATGAAATGTGTTTGATTTGAAAAATTCTCATCCCCTCCACTTCTATGCTCCACCTCCCACTTAAAAAATTTTACTTTGATCAATCTTTTTTTGTCAACCTTTACACCCAAACCAAATTTTATTTTTCTAGAGCAATTGGTTCATGAGATATCGTAATCTTAAGTTTTTCACCCCCCACCCCCATACACAACTTCCCCCACCCAAAATTTTTCTTCATTCTGTTCTCCTAGTATAACTACAAATATTTTTAAATTTGAATGGTGTGCCATTAACGGTTTAGGAGATATGGATTTTAGAATGTGTTTATCTCGCCTTTTTTGGGTTTCGGACGCATTACATTTCCCCCCACTCCCACACCCCTTGATCAATATTGACAATTTTTCTGCAAATGGGTCTACTATCAGAGCTCTATAGAAATTCCAAGTTTCAGCTTCCTAACCTAAGAGGTTACTGAGATCTGGAAACCAAAATTTTCGGTCTAAAACACTTCCCCCTCCTTCCCCCTCACACCCCTACCCCTAAAAATTTGGTCACTTCAAGGCACCTACCCCGTCTATTCGTTAAAAAAATTTCAATTTAATATCTCAAAGCGTTTGGCAGCTACGAGCCTCCAAACGATCTTGCGTACGGCGGACAGACGGACTGAAAATTTTTATTGCTTTTTTCGCGTATACTAGTTATGAAACGTGAAAATAAAAATTTTGAGGGTAGCAAATTTTTTTTTTTAAAAAATCAATCACAATACTTAATTATTAAAATAATAAAGTAAAACAGTACAAAAGCAGAGATAATCGAAAAAATTAAAAAAGGTTATTCAAATAAAACTCTATCTAGGCAATACAATGTGGCCGCGTCATTTATAACATATCTCAAGAAAAAACAAGCACTAATTATGGATAAGGTGGCAGGTACATATCTGCCAGTTAAGAAAAAAACGTTACATTTGGCGGAATACCCAGAAATGGAAAAAAAACTGTATGACTGGATATTACAGGAACGCCAAAGAGGATGCATACTGAATGGCAATATTGTTAGAGAAAAGGCCAAAGTAATTTTAGCGCTGCAAAATAAGTCCTTCAACGCCAGCGATGGATGGCTACAAAATTTTAAACGCCGTTTTGGTCTGCGAAATTTGAAAATATGCGGGGAGAAATTGTCCGCCAATACCGCAGCTATACCGCCATTTAAAAGGAGTTTGGACGAACAAATACGACAAATGGAATTGACTCGCGAGCAAATTTATAACGCAGATGAGTCCAGTTTATTTTATAGACTTCTGCCAGATTACACAATTGTGACAATCGATGAAAAATCCGCACCAGGACTCAAAACTCCCAAGGAACGCGTAACAATTATGTTATGTTGCAATGCTTCCGGTAGCCATAAGTTAAGGCCCTTAGTTATAGGAATGTCGAAGAAACCGAGATGTTTTCAACATTTCGATAATCCGCTCGATTACGATTCTTCAAAAACGGCTTGGATGACATCTTTCATTTTTAAAAAATTGGTTCCAGCATTCGTTTGTCGTTCAGGTATGCATTTGCTTAGCATTAATTTCAGAGCTACATCAGCATTATTATTGCTTTCTAAAATAGGTGAACGAATTTTTGGAGGAACACAATTTACCAAAAAAGGCTCTTCTTTTGGTGGATAATGCGAAGTGTCATGAGCAAATGCAAAGCGATAACGGGAATATAAAAGTCATGTTCCTTCCACCAAATGTCACTTCAATACTGCAGCCTCTGGATCAAAACGCTATTCGGCTAACTAAAATGCACTATCGGAAAAGCTTGTTATCGTCTGTAGTTGGTAGAGAAAATGAAGACAAATCCAAAATATTGAAGGAAGTGACGATTAAGGACGCAATATTATTTCTAGAAACCGCTTGGGATAAAGTCACAACCGTTCAATTGGAAAAATGTTGGCATGCGATTTTTGATCGTTCAGATGTTGATGCCGACCTAGATGACACTGGCTCAGAAGATAGTTTTGACGAAGAAGACAACGTTCCTCTGTCCAGTTTTCTGACAGATGTCGACGTTCAAGAAACTTTAGAGTTGTTAAATATGGTGGGAATCAATATATCACCTGCTGAGGTTGAAGAATGGAATGCCGATAACATTACTTGTGATCCTGATCTCGTAGAAGTATCTAGTCAAGAAAGTGACTGCGATACCGATAGTCTGAATGAAAACATTTCACTTTCGACTGCCGTTAAATTTGCAAACGGATTACTGTTATGGGGTAAAAGAAATGACTTGTCATGCTCTGAGATCGTCGCAATTCAATGTGTTCGTGAAAAAGCAGTTAAAATGCTGGTGAAAGCACACCACAAACAATTGCTTGTAACAGATTTTTTTAAATAAGAAATACACTGCCAGTTTCATTCCAATTTATTAATTTTTTATTTTGAAGTGCTGTTTTTGTTTTCTTGAATTTATATTGTTAAGTTACGCATAAAATACATAAATATATACAAATATAATATAAATTAGCATTTTATTTAAAACCTTATAAAACGCTTGAAAATTAGAAAAATTTGAAAATTAGAATTGGGTTAAACTTTTTTATTCTAATTGTCGAGCTTCTACTGTATTTGAATTTGATGTGACATGCAGCGATGAATTGATTGAATCATAAAAAAAATTTGCAATGCTCTTCAATGCAGTAAGAATGCAGTGCTGCATTGATTGGATCATGGCCTTATGGGTTACAAACTTTTGGGCTGGATTAAACTTATAATATTGTACTATATGATTTCATCTTGAGTATAAAAAGAAATCGTGCTAGTTGATTACATAGTGCCATAAATAAAATTCTTGGGAAAGTTACTCATTTAGAAAACGGACAAAAACTGAAGAAGGCGTTGAATTAGAATATTTGGTTTAGACGATGACGTAGGATCAACTTCGGGAATAATCAGTATTTTATACAGGTTCACTTACAAAAGTCTTAAAAAAAATAAGGGTAGATCAACAGCCCAGCAGCTCAAGTAAGGTTTGTAAAGACGGAAATCTTACGTTAAATTTCCGCTTACAACAACGACAGTGCTAAAGAACCGAAAAGAGAGGTGTAATATAAACATCATGCATTTTATATTTTTATAAGTCGATATAATTCGTAGCCAGCGCATGTTCTGGCCAATATATAGCCTAAAACGAACAAGCAAAAGGGAGTGAGTCGGTGGCATCAGTCAGTAGCCGCGGGTCGAGCATAAAACTCCTCCCAAAGCGAAAACTGACGCCATGCCCGAGAAGTCGACCTATGTCTTGAGCCTGTGGCTCTTGAGAGTCCGCCAAACATAGTCTCGAAACGCTCGAAGGTAGAGTGCGGCTTGCCCCGGCCATGCCAGTCTATTTTAGGGTCTGTGGCTCCTGAGAGTCCGCCTAAACATAGCATGGCCAACCGATTAAAGTGAATACATGCACGGAGCCAAGGCACCAGACGCAAGCGACGGAGGCCAAGACGAAGCAGCGACGCAGTGGTCACAAGTAGCAGAGGCCACGCCAAACACCGATTCAGTAGTTGTAAGCAGCAGCCACCGTGCAGGCGCACGTAGCCGAGGTCCAGATGAAGCAATGATGCAGACAACGCACGAAGCAACGACCAAGACGAAGCGAGACAAACCGTAGCACAGAAGACGCCCCGACGAGAGCCACGAAGCAAAGTACGAGGAGTTAAGACGTGCAAAAGGCGAACAACGAGAAGACATCAGGCGACACGGATAACCAGAAGACACGGCAAGCGAGACGAGAACCGGCAAGACGGCATAATAGGCACAGAGCCGAGCAGAGATTCATCGATGGAACGCCGAGCAAGGAGAACTCGAGAGGCCACGAGCGGCGAGCAAGCGAGACGGGCGACGAAAGAAGCAGCACATCGAGAGAGAACGACGAGCAAGGAGACTCGACAAGTGAGACGAGAATCCACAAGGCAACGCAAGAAGCACAGAGCCGAACAGAGATTCATCGAGAGAGATTGACGAGCGGGGGGAAATCAAGGAGGCCCCGCAAGGAACGAAAGGCCCATCGAGAGAAAAAGCGGCGAACAAGAAGACGCCATAAGCGAGACAGGGAACCACAAGGCGACGCAAGAAGCGCAGAGCCGAGCAGAGACTTATCGAGAGAGAACGACGAGCCAGGAGAATGTAGCGAGTACAACGAGGACCTGGAAGGTGACACGAGAAGTGCCGAGCCAAGCAGCAAAGGAGAAAGTAGTGAGGCCAGACACACTGTAGGACTTAGATAGCCGAAGTGAATTAAATTAAATCATACCAGTTCCAGTAGTATTAACCTAAATTAACCGAATTACAAATAGAATTATAGTCCTAACTAAATAAATGAGATGAAGTCATATTAAACAAATGTTTTGTAACGTATCCTGGAGCCCGATAAGCCTACCTCAGAAATCCGAGTAGTTACAGGTTGTATAGATAAATTAATTGAAACTATTGTTATGTTTATAATAACGTTTAATTAATATATTTGGTTTATTGCACAACGATTTATTTATTTATAAATTCTGGTAATTATCACTTCGCTATCTATTCCACACGATTTATTTATTTATAAATTCTGGTAATTATCGCTGTTGTAGTTATTTAATATTTGTACATTAAATAATGCATACGATTTAAGTAAATTAGTTATTTTTCAATCATATATAGATCTTAAAGACTCAATAGTTTTTAATGAACTGAACTTTTTTTCATTCCATAATTCATATATCTTATTTTTTTTTTCAAACATAAAATCCCGAGTACTTGATCTCCATACATAATACATCGATAAAGTACTCTGATTACTCACAGTAAATATCCAAATTTAAAATATGTAAAGTAGTGATAACTGCACCACCACACTATATAAAAAAATAATCCTTGCATTTTTTTTCAAGGATAACTATTTGGTTCTTTATCCATGAATATCTCAAAATTCAATTCGTGCTAGTCTGTCGTTGAATAGTTGCCTGCAGCTACTATTCTACTTTGTTCATTGTGTGGTGTCAACCAGTGATTAGTGTTCTTTCTTTCTTTTTACGTGTAATTTTTTGGTTTTACATATTCAATATTCTCTTATAATTAATCAACCATAGTTTTTCCGGGGTCTTAATTCTGTTCCTTGACCTATTATATTGCAGTTGTTGTTGGGATACAGTGCGCTTACAGTTCTATACTTTATAGTGCAGTTGTTGGTGTTTATTGTGCGCTTATAGATCTGTATTTTGTACTGCATTTGCAGTTGTTGGTGTTATTTAGTGTCGGGGGTCTTGGATTTGTACCTTTACCTATTCTATTGTGGTTGTTGTTGTGATATAGCGCACTTGCAGTTCTACATTTCTATATTTCAAAGTGCATTGTGTGCATGACTGTGTTATATAGTGCGCTTGTTGATTCGTATTCTATATTGCATTTGCAGTTGTTGTTTGCAGTTTGTTGTTTGTATAGGTGCGTATAAGAAGGAAAGTTTTGAAATGTCTATGACGTCGTCTTCATCCACGACCCTCTGTGGCATGTGTTCACTAGAGTCACTGTATAAGAACTAACACAAACATCCATTATCTTGAGTACGGACAATGTGTGTTTCATTTGAAACCAGTACATTTGAAATTTTTTTGCAGTTGTCCGATTTTTCATTTTTATCTCCACTAAAGTGGATAAACGCTGTATTTAGTTGACAATTCATGAGACATATGTGTCTCGATTCCGTGAAACGTTAATCAAAATCCATCTGCTACACGTATACACACTAAAACTATGCCATTTAAGAAACCTGCGAACTTTGGAGTTCGCAGGGTTTAAGAGTACTAAAAAGGTACCAAAAGCGGTCATTGTCCGTACTCGTGTTCACTACATCTTGATGGTGGTGATTGTGTCTTCTGTGATGGAATTTGTGACCGAGGTTTCCACATTAATTGTGTTAAGGCCTCACGTAATGTCCCAAGTGCATGCAGTTTTACGTGCACTGACTGCGTGGCCATTAAACCTTGTCATATCCTGAGATTTTTGAAGTTGACAGCATAGAGGATTGATCAAACTATCACTGCTTTTGATGATCTTAAAAGTGATTATGCCTTAATTGGTAATAAAGTCAATAAAATCGCTGATAGTGTTTCAATTCTTAATGATTGTGTTGATGAGTTTCGTGAATTTGGCTCGCAATTTGATAAACTTCATGCATGTTGTAATGTGACTCAACATGACATATCTAAACTGACCAAAAAATGCACAGTCAGATGTGAAATTGAATACGGTCCTTAGTTGTCTGCCTGATATTGATAGTGATTCTGTGATTCGCTCGCCTGGTTGCCCAATAAATGTTTTAGATTCAACCAGTGTTCTCTCGCATAAACTTGAAGTAATGCATGATGACCTAAAAGTGGTGAAATTGTTTCTACTCAAAATTGTTCTTATGATGCTATTGCTTTGACTGAAACAGGTCTAAACTGTAGCTTTTCTGACGATGAACTCATTGGTTCTGACTTTCAAGTCTTTCGTAGATATCGATATAATTCTGATCTTAGGCTAAAAGGGGGTGGACTTTTATTGGCAGTTCGTAATTGCATTAATTGTGTAGCTATTCCTGTGCCAAACCCACATTGCTTGGAGATCCTTTGCGTTAAACTCGTGTTTAGTAATAAGGAAATTTTTCTCTTTCTGACATATATTCCTCCGTCTAGTCCTTGTACCTTATATGAGAAAACAGTTGATTGTTTAACTTATGTACATAATACAATGAATATCTCGGATGAACTTATTTTAATGGGTGATTTTAATATTCCTGGTCTTTCTTGGTCTTTTTCTGACGATGATTCTACTCTCTTAGTTTCTGATGCTTCCTCTTTGCTTGAATGTTTTTTCGTCGATAGCATTTTTGCACTTGATCTCCAGCAACTTTGCCTTGTTCGTAATTCTTATGAAAGACAACTTGATTTGGTATTTTATACGGATTATTCTGCCTGTTCAGTGGAAGAGAGTGTAACTTCAATCTCCGTCATAGATGTTTTTCATCCCCCAATTAGTATATGTGTTATAATTGATGACGACAATATTTTTAGTCCTGGAGAGAAAAAGCGTTCTTTCGATTTTACTGAGGCAGATTTTTTGCAGTTGAACTACCTTATCTCTAATTTTAACTTTTATGAAATTTTTGATAACACCGATTTTGAGAGCACTATTGTTGATTCTTATTATATTCTGTTTCAATTTTTTTTCGCGTCAGTCCCCTTTACTTATCGTAAAAATATCGCATCTTCCTATCATTGGTACACTAGTGAATTGTGTTCAATTCGTAATTCTCGTAATGCTGCCTGGAAGAGGTATATCAAAACGAAGATTGACTTTGATTTGTGTTTGTATAATGAATATTATAATTTATTCAAAGACTTATCAACGCGCTTGTATTCTGAATATTTGCTAAAAATGCAGACGGATATTATTAAGGACCCAAAGAAATTTTGGAAATTTGTTAGCTGTAAACGTAAGTCCAATGGATATCCGGCTTCTTTTCAATTTCTGGGTAGTAATAGTAATGATCAATCCACTATTTGCAATTTTTTTGCCACCTTCTTCAGTAGATCTTTTACTTGTAGTAGTTTTATTCCTGATAAGTCTTACTTAGTTAACCTTGGGGATTTTAATTCAACTACATTATCTAGCATTCAAATCCGTAATTTCTAGTAGACAACATAGTTTTGTGAAAAATAGGTCTACGGTCACTAATCTGATTTAGTTTACGAATAAGTCCATTGTGGATATTGAGGAGGGTAAGCAGGTTGGTTGTATTTATACTGATTTCAGTAAGGCTTTTGATAGTTTGCCGCACTTTATTATTTTATTAAAATTGGACTTGTTGGGTTTTCCTAGTTGGTTCATTAACTGGATTAGCTCATACTTATCGAATAGAACTTATCAAGTTCTTTTTCGTGATTGTATTTCGGAGCCCTTTATTTCGCATTCTGGTGTTCCTCAAGGAAGTCATTTGGGGCCACTTTTGTTTATCCTAGCTATTAATGATGTTGCCACAATTCTTATGCATTCGGAAGTACTTATTTACGCTGATGACATTTAAATTTTTAGGACTGTTATTTCCAGTTCTGACAATCTCCTTCAGGAGGATTTGATTCTTTTTAGCGATTGGTGTCGCCATCAGGCCCGTGCGCAGGAATGTATGATGGGGGGGGGGGGGGGGGGGGTTTATCATGTTCCCCTATACTAAATGTGATGACCTAAAAAAAAAAAAAGGTCCTCACTTCCCTATGAAAAAAGGGCAATGGGGGGGGGGGGGGGGTTTGAACCCCAAATCCCCCCCCCCCCCCCGTGCGCACGGGCCTGGTCGCCATAATAGTCTTCGATTGAATTTGAACAAATGTCATGTATGTCATTCACTAGGAGGGTATCCCCATTCGTTATTACTTATAATCTTAATGACTGTAGTCTTGATCGTGTTAGTTCCATTATTGATTTGGGCGTTACATTTGACCATAAAATTGATTTTACTTTGCATATTAATAAAATTGTGCAAAAGGGTAATTCTATGTTGAGATTTATTACACGCTTGTCAAATGAATTTA
The DNA here is from genome assembly GCA_949128065.1 of Beris chalybata. Lineage (NCBI taxonomy): Eukaryota > Metazoa > Arthropoda > Insecta > Diptera > Stratiomyidae > Beris > Beris chalybata. The sequence goes on from OX421894.1 coordinate 114,697,425, forward strand.
ATAACCCCTTTATTAGACTTAGTCTTTATAACACTTTCGTTAGATCCTACCTTGAATATGCTTCCCAAGTTTGGTCGCCATATTATGATGAGCACATTGGTAAAATTGAGTCGATTCAGCGTAAATTTGTGAGAATTGCTTTATGTCGCCTTAACTGGATTGATAGAGTTCGTCTTCCACCTTATGCTGATCGGCTCCAACTTTTAAACATGTCTTCTCTCTCGACGCGACGTGAGATAGCTGATGTGGTTTTTGCTCATCAACTTCTCACAGGAGTTGTTGATTCTTCTTCACTTTGGGCCTGATCCAGTTATCCATTGGTAAATTTTTACCGATGCATCCTAGACTTCTGCAGGTTGATTTTCACCGGACGAATTATGGTATGAATGAACCGATCGCGCGTCTCGCGAGGGAATTTAATAAGAATGCCGATGTATTCGATTTCTCTATTGATAAGTTCAGTCTGAAACGCAGACTTAATGCTGGTTGACACTAATTCCTTGCTATCTGTTAACTGTAATTAATTCAATTGTTTTGTTTTACTAATTTTTACATGTTTTTCTGGGGTTTGGGATGTTGATGTTTTTTTAGTCCCTTCACTAAATGATGAGCCAGAGGATAAAATTGAATTCCATTATTCTTTATTAGTAATAATACAGTATTGTTATTGATTTTCAAAAAAAAAAAAATTTGCTGCCTTCAAAATTTTTTTGTCCACGTTTCATGACTAGTAGACACGAAAAAAGCAATAAAAATTTTCACTCCGTCTGTCCGCCGTACGCCGTACGCCGTCCGCCGTACGCCGTCCACCGTACGCCGTCCGCCGTACGCCGTACGCCGTACGTCGACCGCCAAAATCCTTTGAAGGCTCGTAGCTCTCAAACCAGTATAGCTATTAAATTAAAATTTTTTCTAAGAATAGACTGGGTAGACCCCTTGAATTGACATTATTTTCAAGGGTGGGGGTGTGAGGGGGAAGGTGGGGAAAGCGTTTTAGACGAAAAATTTTGGTTTCTAGATCTCAGGAACCGCTTATGTTAGGAGACTCAAACTTGGAATTCTTATAAAGCTTTGTTAGTGGACTCATTTGAAATAAAAATTGATGATATGGGTGAAGGGGTGTGGGAGTGGAGGGGGAAGCAATGCGTCCGAAACGCAAAAAAGTCGAGATCGACAAATTCTAAAATCCATATCTCCTAAACCGTTTATAGCAAGCAATTAAAACTTAACATATATCTGTAGTTATACTAGGAGAGTAGATTGAAACAAAATTTTTGGGTGGGGTAGTGGCGAACGGGGGTGGGGGTTGAAATACTTAACATTACGATATTTCCCAAACCAGTGACACTAGAAAAACAAAATTCGGTTTAGATATAAAGCTTGATAAATAAAGATTGCTTAAAGTAAAATCTTTGAAGGGGGCGGGGGAGTACGTAAGTGGAGGGGATAAGAATTTTTCAAAAATAACACGTTTCATATCTCAATAACAGTGTAAGATGGATGCTTCAAATTCTTACCAGAAGTAGGCCTAATAGAACCCTAGTAGGGAAAAAAAGTTTGGGGGTGTGGGTGTAGAGGGTGAGGGTGGGGAAGGGTGAGAAAGAAAAAGTTCTGATGCTTATATCTTAAGAATTTATATTGATAGGAAGCTGAAACTTGGTATTTATATAGAGCTATAGTAGTGGCATTTTGAAAAAATATATTTTTTTTTAGGGGTAGTATGGTACGGGGGTGGGGGATGTTTTTCCTAACTTAAGAACGGCTTATGCTAGGAAGTTGAAACTCGGTACGTATATGTAAATTAACTAGAAAAGTAATTCTAATAAAAAAAAATTTGAATATTCATTGGCGTTCAGAAGAGGGGGCAAAAAAAAATATCAGTTGATATAAAATGCATATATTTTCACGATTTTCGTCATATCTACTAGGTCTTTCGAAATATTGAATTCATTTTTATTCTACGGATTCTTGATATAAATACCTAGAATGTGTTTTCAAGTTTTTTTTAAATTCAACTTCTAAGAGGCTGTAAACTGGTTGTATACTTTTTCATGAATTCCACTATGTTTCTCAGGTCTGATCAGATATCGAATATCTTTTCACTTCCCCAGGTTTGTTTAATAATCACCTATTTTTAAGTTTTGTTTTTTTCAACCTCTAGACCGCATCCCGGAATATGACCCAATTATTTAATTCATATGTTACACCCTTTTCTTAATGCTTCCCGAATTTTTTGTTAGGTTTTCAGTCACATAGTACCATACACTGCATCCCCGAATTGAACACGTTCCAAACTTTTGCCGGAAAAATAATAAAGTTGCGCAAAGACTGTTGGCAGATTTTTTTATTTGGTACCAATTTTATGGCAGCTCTTGCATTAAGAATTCTGATAGTGATAATAAAAATAGTGTTAGTTTTTTAAAATTTATAGGTTATACTATTTTACAAAATATACTAAAAAATCTGCCAACAGATCGGACAGACGGACTGAACATTTTTATTGCTTTTTTCGTGTCTACAAGTCATGAAACGTGTAAAAAAAAATTTCAGGGTAGCAAATTTAAAAAAAAAAAGAAAATCACAATACTGTATTATTAAAATAATAAGGTAAATTATTAAAATAATAAAGTAAACATAACGCAGTCACGATCGGCTGCAAGCCAATCGTATGATACTTTAGATGGAATACTAAACTCCGATTTATATTTTATTTGGAAGTATATCAAAAGAATGAGGAGTGCACAAGCTACATGACCTTTTACTTACAGGTAGAAACTATTGTATTGTGACTACTCGATTTTTACTGTATTATTAATAATTATTAATAATACAGTATGGTTATCGATTTTTAAAAAAAAAAATTTGCTGCCCTCAAAATTTTTTTTTCCACGTTTCATGACTAGTAGACGCGAAAAAAGCAATAAAAATTTTCACTCCGTCTGTACGCCGTACCCCGTACGCCGAACGCCGTACGCCGTACGCCGTACGCCGTACGCCGTACCCCGTACGCCGTACGTCGACCGCCCCAAAATCTTTGAAGGCTCGTAGCTCTCAAACCAGTGGAGCTATTAAATTAAAATTTTTTCTAAGAATAGACTTGGTGGACCCCTTGAATTGACATTATTTTCAGGGGAGGAGGTGTAAGGGGGAAGGCGGGGTAAGCGTTTTAGACGAAAAATTTAGGTTTCTAGATCTCAGGAACCGCTTGCGTTAGGAGGCTGAAACTTAGAATTTCTATAGAGCTTTGATAATGGACCCATTTGCAAAAAAAAAAAACAGATATGGGTGAAGGGGTGTGGGAGTGGAGGGGGAAATAATGCGTCCGAAACGCAAAAATGCCGAGATCGACAAATTCTAAAATCCATATCTCCTAAACCATTAATAGCAAGCAATTAAAACTTAACAAATATCTGTAGTTATACTAGGAGAGTAGATTGAAACAAAATTTTTGGGTGGGGGTAGTGGCGTACGGGGGTGGGGGGTGAAAAACTTTAGATTACGATATCTCACAAACTAATTGGACCAGAAAAACAAAATTCGGTTTTATTATAAAGACTGATAAATAAAGATTGCTCAAAGTAAAATATTTGAAGGGGGTGGAGGAGCACGGAAGTGGGAGGGATTAGAATTTTTCAAAAATAACACGATTCATATCTCAATAACAGTGTAAGATGGATGTTTCAAATTTCTACCAGAAGTAGGCCTAATAGAACCCTAGTAGGGAAAAAAAGTTTGGGGGTGTGGGTGTAGAGGGTGAGGGTGGGGAAGGGTGAGAAAGAAAACGTTCCGATGCTTATATCTTAAGAATCTATAATGATTGGAAGCTGAAACTTGGTATTTAGATAAAGCTATAGTAGTGGCATGGTGGAAAAATAATTTTTTTTTTAGGGGTAGTATGGTACGGTGGTGGGGGGTGTTTTCCCTAACTTCAGAACGGCTTATGCTAGGAAGTTGAAACTCGGTACGTATATGTAAATTAACTAGAAAAGTAGTTCTGATAAAAAAAAATCAAACATTCACTGGCGTTCAGAAGGGGGGGCAAAAAAAAATATCGGTTAATATAAAATACATATATTTTCACGATTTTCGTCATATCTACTAGGTCTTTCGAAATATTGAATTCATTTTTTTTCTACGGATTCTTCATGTGAAAACCTAGAATGTGTTTTCAAAATTTTTTGAAATTCGACCCCTAAGAGGGTGTAAACTGGTTGTATACTTTTTCATGAATTCCACCATGTTCCTCAGGTCTGATCTGATATCGAATATCTTTTCACTTCCCCAGGTTTGTTTAATAATCACCTATTTTTAAGTTTTGTTTTTTTCAACCTCTAGACCGCATCCCGGAATATGACCCAATTATTTAATTCATATGTTACACCCTTTTCTAACCGCTTTTTGTTAGGTTTTCAGTCTCATAGTAACATACACCGCATCCCCGAATTGAACGCGTTCTGAACTTCTGCCGGAAAAATAATACAGTTGCGCCCAGACTGTTGGCAGATTTTTTGATTTATAGTGAGTTCCATAAAGTAAGTTGAACATTTTACAGAATTTTTGTATGGCGACTACATGAAGGACTTAAGGGATATTTTTCATATTAAAAGTTTCAGCTGCGACCATTATAAAATCAACGTATACAAAATTTCAAAGTCGTAACTTAAAGTGTTCTAAAGTTATCGTTCAATATTGGTAAACACGTGTTTTAAGGACTTTTGTATGACAGCTATCCGAAGGAGTCAACCGATGGCTCTAATTAATGAACTCCGTTTTTGTTTTGGTACAAAACTAATTCCAGTAAAATTTTAAATTCCTGCTTTAACTCGTTCTGGAGTTAAAGTGGATTCAGTAACAAGCACACATTTTTAAAGGACTTATCTAGGCTGCTACACGAAGGACTCATTCGATTTGCATCATATTCGGAGCTTTCGATTCAAACATTGTAAACCTTGAGTATGCAAAATTTCAAGTTCCTAACTTGAAGCATTCGTGCAATAATTGTGAAAACGTGTTTTAAGGACTCTTGTATGGGAGGTACCAGAAGGAGGGCAAGGATATCGCCCATTAACGAACTTTGCCTTACTTTTTCCATTTTACAAGTTGTGACAAAACTTCAACTTCCTAGGTCAACGCGTTCTTGAGTTATCGTGCAAACGGACGGACGGACAGACGGACGGACGGACGGACGGACGGACGGACGGACAAACGGACGGACGGACGGACGGATGGACGGACAGCACACGGATTTAGGGGTTTTATCCAAAAATAAACACAAAATAATATAGAACTTTTTTTCGTCCGAGGCTCGGTTCTATGCGTTACAAACTTTTCGGGCTGGATTAAACTTATACTGTTTATGTTCACCTAGAGTATAAAAATGCGAATAAAAATTATCCTTGGCATTTTTTTTTAAAGATACCGTTTTTATCATTTATCCTTGAATATCTCATAATGGTTTTTTATTATTATTATTTCTTTATTTTTCGTTGGTTATACTGTTTTGCAAAACATTGGTGTAAATCATGATATAATTGTAATTTTTCTATAACACAATTGAGAGGCACTAATGTTGGTCGATTTATTTGACCCCGATTCCATTGAGATCCCAAACTAGTTTTTTGGTATGAAAAGGAAAGTTGGACGTAACTTTATAATTTTAAAGGTTCGAAACGTGTTTAATGCTGAGATGCAGTGTAGGTTACTATACGGCTGACAACCTTAAAAATAACGTTCCATATAGCTTTCTGTTAATTTCTTAAATTGTCTGTCCCATAGTCACCTACACCGCATCTCAGCATTAAACAAGTCCCATAAAATAATAAAGTTTCGCCCAGGCTGTTGGCTAATTATTTAGTTTTAATTACTCTAGTAGCATATCTACATACATATTCCTATATGTATGTTTCAACTTTCTAGTATGACCGGTTTCTGAGATAAGGAAAACTACCCCATCCCCGTATCTTGCTACGCCTATCAAACACTTATTATTACGGGAGAAGTGGAAAAATTGAGTGAATATACTTTGAATGAATGAATATACTTTAAAGCATGAAAGTGGAGGGGATAGGAATTTTCCTAAAAAACTTGTATCTTGTTAAAAGTTAGTTGTTCTTTCCGGTGTCAGTGGAGTGAAACTCCAATACGAAATCCCCGACTGTTGACTATCGCCGTCCCTAAGGACATGACAAATTTGGAAAGAACCTTCACTGGAGAGGCCAGTTTATCATAAGATTGTGTTGGACTAGGTCCGAAGGAGCTGTTTCGTCATCGGAGGGCATAGACTCTTCAGAAGGTGTATTCTTGCCTACTATCCGAAACACCTTGACAGCTGGTGGAATTGCTGAGGAAATTTGTATATAACGATATCACATCCAAATTTCATTACTGGGAATAATGTACTCGCTAAGCAAGCGCCGTGACATCCTATACTGAAGCCCGGTGGTGATAATGAGAAGCATTAAATCATTTGTAATGTTTTAACCAGTTGGTTGAAGCTTTTTTTTTTTTTTTTTTTTTTTTTTTTTTTTTAAATGGTGTGACTTTGCTGTACTTGGTTGCAACCTGTGGATAGCTCCCTTAGGCTATGAAATGGTTTTGCGTTGGACCCACTGGGTCTCGATCTTATCGTTGGTTACAACCAGTTCATAGCCTTAGGGGGCTATCCAAAAGGTTAATTCCAAAGTACAGGTTACAACCATTTCATAGCCTAAGGGAGCTATCCAAAGGTGACAACCAAGTACAGCGAAGTCACACCTATAAAAAAAAAAAAAGCTTCAACCAACTGGTTTTATTACAAATGATTTAATGCTTCTCATTATCACCAACGGGCTTCAGTATAGGATGTCACGGCGCTTGCTTAGCGAGTACATTATTCACAGTAATGAAATTTGGATGTGATATCGCTATATACAAATTTCCTTAGCAATTCCACCAGCTGTCAAGGTGTTTCGGATAGTAGGCAAGAATACACCTTCTGAAGAGTCTATGCCCTCCGATGACGAAACAGCTCCTTCGGACCTAGTCCAACACAATCTTATGATAAACTGGCCTCTCCAGTGAAGGTTCTTTCCAAATTTGTCATGTCCTTAGGGACGGCGATAATCAACAGTCGGGGATTTCGTATTGGAGTTTCACTCCACTGACACCGGAAAGAACAACTAACCCTTAACATTAATAGCTTCAATGGTAGCTTTCACCATGAAAAACTAGTAACTAAAAAACTTGTATCTTATTCTAAAAACTGTTTCAGGTAAGAAGCTTCAGATTTCTACATGACGTATGGCGAAAAAAAAATTTTCCTCCTGTTTTAGGGATGAGGATGGAAAAAAAAGAAAACTATCCAACCAACTGATAATCCTGAATTGCTAGTGGAGATATAGTGGTGGCACGTTGTACAAATAAAATTATACGATTATACGATAATTTTTCACGAATTCAGCAACGTCACTCAAAAAGTCAGAACTGATTAGAAATTGAGCGATTTTTTACTTTCATGGGCTTTTTAGATTCTACGAGTATTTCATGTAATCGCCTGAAATCGAATTTAACAACTTTTCGAAATTCATTTTTTTTATTGATTTAATGGGTTTGTATATATTTATACGAATTTCATCATCTCTCTCACTCTCTTTTTCTCTCTCTCTCTCTCTCTCTGCTGAGGCAGCAAATTGTTTATAACGTCGATGGACTTTTATTCTAATCGCCTAAAAATTGATTTCTACATTTTTTCATAATCAATCAAGAAAGGACTGTAATGAAGTTACATTCGTTTTACGTTTTCAACGGTTTATTATATGTTTTATACACAGTATATCTAATCGTCGAAGAATCAAAATTTTTGATATTTTTACTTTTATTCTTGTGACAAAGTTATCTTCCTTAAGAAACTCCTTGTATCAAAATAAACGATTTTGCATTTGAACTTTCACTGTGCCCTGGACCGAGTAACGTACACAATTCATCTGCTAAATATGGTAGTTGCGTAAGCATTCTAGCGGGTCATAAATTTAACCGTTTCTAGATCTTTGTCGAGTTACCATACACAATAAAAAGCCAATAACATAAAGTCATCATATTATGAGAGCACTTTAAGCAATCTCGAATTGAAACTTAATATCCATTAATTTTGTTTTAGTCAACTCATTCAATGGTTGAATTCCAATTTGTCTTCTTTGAGAATTAGTAACAAAGAGGATAATTTAAGTTAACAAGTAAATTTTCTTAAGATTAGAATTTGAATTTTTTTTAAATTTTGTTGGACGGGTTGAATACCATCTGCCATTTGGTTTTCCAGTAATCACTTTCTTCAATAAATTATTAAATAAAGGGCTAAAAAGTCGAACAGAATTAGATCAATGATTAAGCCTTTGTCGTCACAACTTTTACTAATTTTGTTTTTAACATTTTACGTAATTACTCAAATCGATCAAAAATATTTCTACTGTTCGTGTATTTTCAATAAAATGCTTCCTATTATAACCACAACTGGAGCTATCAATTACGTCTACTCATCAAATTAAATTCAATAAGAAGTCTAGACATCGCTGTAACAATTTAATGGTTTTAAGATCGATTTAACATCCATTCGTGAAAAACTCATCTGTTTGAATATCTTATTACTTTCTGATTCACGGGTAACTGAGGTGAGCGAAATTCAATGTTGACATAACAAAGCTCTTAAAAAATTCATGTACCTGAATGAATTTTTGAACTAAGAGGCAGTTTTGGTATAATTTTTTTTTTTTTTTTTAGTAAATGCTTTATTTAATCAAATTTAAATATTCTTACACTATGTATGTGCACTACTCCCCCTTCTTAGGACATATCCTTGTGTTAGGGGTGAGGAGTCTCTACAAATTTAACATTAAAAATTTAAATTTATTTCAGTTCCTGTTGCAGGCAAGATAATTGACATTACTAATAACTAACAATTAATTCCAATGATACGCACCAAAAATAAAAGAAAAAATTTAATATATAATAAAATAATTTTAGGTTCTATCACTTCACTTCTGATAATACAGTCCATATTTCCTCTCTATAAAAGATTTCTAATTATAGGTATTTATATTTCGCAAATTAATGTTTCTATTTATACTAATATGTTCCAATATAATACAATTTTTTTAATTTCAATTTGAAGTTTACAAGGCTAGTGCTATTTTTTATATGGCTTGGCAATTCATTGAAAAGTTAACAGCCTTGGTAGTAATATTGTCGTTGTCCTGTGCAAGTATTCAAAGTATTTATGAGAATCATTCCTTGGGTACCGCCGCGTGTAGTATTAGTATTAAAATTGAATTGTCCGGCTTGGATTTCTTTATATATTTGGATTGTGGAAATAAGATTGAATATTTGAATTACACTCAGAATGTCCAAAAGTGGGTAAAGGAGATTAGACGGATATGTTCGTTTTTTCCTAAGTAATATTTTCACCAAAGTTTTTTGCATGATTTGAACAGGCTCTAAGACCGTGTTTGTAGCGCTTCCCCATGATATTATACCATATTGTAGTATTGAATGAATCAATGCGAAATAAAATTGTCGTTTTGTGTTTTTGTTCATAAAAGATCTCAGCTCCATGCATATTGGGATCAGAGCCTTAAGCCTTTTAGTCATATGTTCGGTATGTAAATCCCACTTCAACAGATGGTCAAAAGTTATACCTAAATATCGTGTGTTCGTAACTCTCTTTAACGCTTCACAGCTACAATTGCTAGTGCATTGTGTAGAATGTATTTTAATCTCTATGTATTCTGGTTGTCCGTTTTGGGTAAGCGAAAAAGTTATATAGCATGTTTTTTCGGCGTTTAGCGTAAGAAAGTTGTAGTTCAGCCATTCCTTTAGTGTGCACAAATCATGATTAGCTTTGACCACCGTGCCTGCCCAAGAAGCATCCTCAAAGAATAAGACAGTGTCATCTGCATAAGATATCATATTTCCTTGTATTGGCTGTTTATATATATCGTTAATGTACAAAAGAAAGTAGCTGGTTCTAAAACTGTACCTTGCGGTACACCTTATTTGAAAGTTTCTCTATTGCTGAGTTTATTGTTAATTTGAACATATTGTGATCTATCTACTAGGTAACTGGTTATCCATTGCACCCAAGATGTATTTATTCCGGATGCGATAAGCTTTTCGACTATCTTTCCATGCGGGATTGAGTCAAATGCTTTTGCTAAGTCTAAGAAAATTGCGCACGGTTTGTTCCCTTTATCTAACGATGTACTGATTAATTTACTTAGCATCGCTATTCCATCATGTGTGCTACGTTTTGCACGAAAACCAAACTGATTCATTTAATATTTTATTTGTCTCAAAAAAATCCATTAATCTCATTTTCGCAACCTTTTCAATTACCTTTCCAATATTGGATATTAAGAAAATAGGTCGGTAATTGTTGATCGAGGTTTTATTTCCAGTTTTAAAGATTGGTGTTACAATAGTTGATTTGTAGATTTTTGGGAAAACACCCTTCGAAAAGCTAAGATTAATTAGGTGTGTGAGAGGCTTTGATATATAGTCCTTTAGTATTTTTATATGTTCCAATGTGATTCCATCAAATCCGGGACTAGAACCACCGCCCATAGTTTTGATAATCGCTTCTGTTTCTGCTTCGGTTGCGTATTCCATTGTATCTCCAAGTTTTCTACTTGTTAAAGGCGCTCTCGTGCTTAGTTGTACGTCACTTTGTGCGAAATTTTTCGCAAGTTTTTCACCAACAGTTACAAAATGTTTATTAAAGATATTTGCTATTTCTACTGGGTTCTCTTTAGTGGTGATCTGCACTCCGTCATGTATTATTTCATTAACTGGATTTGGTCGATTTTTCCTTCCTATGGCAGTGTAAATCGTTTTCCAAACCAGTTTCCCATTGTTTCCCGCACTATCCAACATTTTCTTAAAATAGTCCGTTTTAGTCTTTTTCAGTAAGGCACATAGTTTGTTTCTAAATTTTTGAACATGAGTTTTTAGCTTTATATTATTAGGATCTTTCAGTAATTTCTTTCGTAATTTATCTCTGGTTCTTAATAGAGGTCACCAATCCTTTTGTTATCCATGTTTAATTTTTACGTTTCGGGAGCATATTCGATTCTGTATAAAGGTCGCTTCGTTCATTATTTTTGTAAGAATTTTGTGCAATTCGTATGCGTACTCGTCGACGTCTGAATACAACAATAGATCATTCCAGTTTATCGATTTTGCATTGTTGACTAAAGATTACAAATTAATGCGTTTATGGTATATTCGGTTGAATTGCGCCCTATCACATTTTTTGAACCACAATTGATTAATAATGCTGTACTATCATGATCTGTAATATTCGATGCTATAACCGCTGACTTTAGTTCATGGGATAAGTTTGGTTTAAGTTTTGCAAATATGTGATCTAAAATACTTTTTTCTCCAGTAGCTTTATTTATAAGAGAGATACCTATATCCGTTTTCATTAAGCATTGTAATGTACTCCTCATTTGGTTGTCTGAGATCAATATTTATATCGCCTACTAGTACAACATTATTGTTTCCGGTATTTCTAACTATGTTATAGAGTGCGTTATTGAACTCTTTGATATCCCCATTTGGTGATCTATATATAGCGATTATTTTTATATGGTGGGTGATAGTTATTTTTAAATCTATTATCAGGCAAGTTGCACCCGGTAGATTGGTCTCTTCGACTATAGCACTGGCATTTCTTTGTCTTAAGTATACAACGACGCCACTGTTTTTATTTATTATATTACGCGTGTAATACTCTGAATAACCTGGTATTTGGAACGTTTGTAAATTGCTCGGGTTCCAGCATTCTGAAAGTACTATTACGTCAAAAGGGTTTGTGTACTGGGTTAAATGAAGTACTAACTGGTCGAAGTTCTTCCGCAGACAACGTATGTTTGTATGGAACACAGAGAAAGCGTTTTTTCCATTGCAGCTCTCTTGAAAATTATTGAACTCATTTACTCCAGAACATTCACCCTCCTCCCATAAGTCGAAACCAGCAATTGTAGATATCAGGCCCGTGCGCAGGAAAGTATGATGGGGGGGGGGGGTTATCAAGTTCCCTCATACTAAATGTGATGACCTAAAAAAAAAAAAAAACTTCCATATGAAAATAGGCCAATGGGGGGGAGGGGGGAGGGGGGGAGGGGGGGAGGGGGGGGGGGTTTGAGCCCCCAAAACCCCCCCCCCCCCCCCGTGCGCACGGGCCTGGTAGATATTAGTTCAGTGCCCATTTGAAAGTAGGAGTAACTAAACACTCTGGTACCCACATTCCAATATTTAAAACCGAGGATAAGATGACAAATGTACCACTTATAATTATAACGATTGTGCCATTTCGTAAGAGGGGTAAAGTTTTTCGTTCGAAATTTAGCATACAACTACAGTAGAGTCTCACTAATCCGGATACGGCCTAATCCGGATCTTTCGGTAGTCCGCATGGGTTGAAAAATTTAAAAATTTCCATTATGTTCCTTGTAATCCGGATCGACCACAGTTTCGCTAATCCGGATTGCATGTTAAATAAAGCAATGATCAACAATACATGAAATCAAACAAGTGTAGAACGGGAAATTCCCGAATATTCTCATAGACACTTCATATGCATCGTTTTGTATGTATGTATGTACATATTTCATATGGCAATAAGTATTGGTACTCTGTGCAACCAAGCCAACTTTGGCTTGTGAGCGTTTTTCCGTTCACTAAATTTTGAGTTTATGTATATTTCATTACTTTTGACTTATTTCTAACGTTTATCTTCAAAGTATTGTTTTTGTTTTTTGGAGATACTATATGTTTCATTTGTTGCAATAAATGAATAAGCGTTTGTAAATGTTTATCTTTAATAATTTGCATATACCTTTGGTAATCCGAATTCCCGCATAATCCGGATTGGGGGTGGTTTTAATTGATCCGGATTAGCGAGACTCTACTGTATATCGAACTGCTGTGGCTACCGTATTTTTATTCTTAATAATGAGTTTTAGCAGCAGTGACATTTCGAAGACAAACCGAAATTGTGGGGTAATGAAAAAAATCTGCCAACAGTCTGGGCGCAACTTTATTATTTTTCCGGCAGAAGTTTGGAACGTGTTCAATTCGGGGATGCGGTGTATGTTACTATGTGACGGAAACCTAACAAAAAGTTCGGAAAGCGGTTAGAATATGGTGTAACATATGAATTATATAATTTGGTCATATTCCAGGATGTGGTCTAGAGGTTGAAAAACACAAAACTTAAAAATAGGTGATTATTAAACAAACCTGGGGAAGTGAAAAGATATTCGATATCTGATCAGACCTGAGAGATATGGTGGAATTCATGAAAAGTATACATCCACTTTACACCCCCTTAGGGGTCGAATTTCAAAAAATCTTGAAAACACATTCTGGGTATTCATATGAAGAATCCGTAGAATAAAAATGAATTCAATATATGGAAAGATCTAGTAGATATGACGAAAATCGTGAAAATATATGCATTTTATATATACTGATAATTTTTTTTGCCCCCCCCCTTCTGAACGCCTATGAGTATTCAATTTTTTTTTTATCAGAATTACTTCTCTAGTTGATTTACATATACGTACCGAGTTTCAACTTTCTAGCATAAGCCGTTCTAAAGTTAGGAAAAACACCCCCACCCTTGAACCATGCTACCCTTAAAAAAAAAAATATTTTTTCATCATGCCACTATTATTGTTCTATCTAAATACGAAGTTTAAGGTTTATAGCATTACAGGTTTTTAAGATATAAACATATGAGCTTTTTCCTTCTCACCCTTCCCCATCCTCACCCTCTACACCCCCACCTATAATTTTTTTTTCTCTACTAGAGCTATATCGGGCCTACTTCTGGTAAAAGTTTGAAGCTTCTATCATGCATTGTTGTTGAGATATGAAAAGTGATATTTTTGAAAAATTCTTATCCCCTCCACTTCTATGCTCCCCTGCCCCCTTCAAAGATTTTACTTTGATCAATCTTTATTTATCAAGCTTTATATCCAAACCGAATTTTGTTTTTCTGGTGTAATTGGTTTCTGAGATATCGTAATATTAAGTATTTTAACCCCCACCCCCGTACGCCACCACCCCTACCAAAATTTTTTATTTCAATCTACTCTCCTAGTATAACCACAGATATCTGTTAAGTTTTAATTGCTTGCCATTAACGGTTTAAGAGATATGGATTTTAGAATGTGTCGATATCGGCATTTTTGCGTTTCACATCACTATCATATCACTTCTAGGGGTCCACCATGTCTTTTTTGTAAAATCATTATTTATTGCTAGTAATAAGCGTAAAGTGTAAAAAATTAGGAAATTGTCCCATTTTTTTTTAACTTCCGATTCATTTTTATTAAAAATAGGTGACATATTTCAAAAAAAAATGTCAGTATATATAAAATGCATATATTTTCACGATTTTCGACTTATCTACTAGGTCTTTCGAAATATTGAATTCATTTTTATTCTACTAATTCTTCATATGAATACCTACAATGTGTTCTCTAGATTTTTTGAAATTCAACCCTTAAGAGGGTGTAAAGTGGTTGTATAATTTTTCATAAATGCCACCATATCTCTCAGGTCTGATCAGATATCAAATATCTTTTTACTTCCACAGGCTTGTTTTTATAACCACCTATTTTTCAGTGTTGTCTTTTTCAACCTCTAGACCGCATCCTGGAATGTCACCCAATTATATAATTTATATGTTATACCCTATTCTTACCGCTTCCCGAACTATTTGTTAGGTTTTCAGTCACATAGTAACATACACCGCATCCCCGAATTGAACACGTTCCAAACTTCTGCCGGAGAAATAATAAAGTTGCGCCCAGACTGTTGGCAGATTTTTTACAGCAAATTTTTTTTAATATTGATCAATTTGAACTTGAAATTGGCCAGTAAGGTTCGATATTATCTACAAGTAGTTATTAGTAGTAGTAGTAGTAGATTTTATATACTACAATAAAAGAAAGAGAAATTTGTAAGTAATGGAGCTCTCTTTCGAGCTCTAATGAAGCGATTCTCGAGATAACAAACTCGGAAGCCCTACATATTTTTCCCGTATAAATTCTATCTATCTATCATTATATCTCGAGCAATTCGGAGGTATTGTTTTTTCTCAGTCCCACACTCTTCACCAATATCGAAAACTTTTTGCGAACTATTCAAGTTTTATATTGTATTAAATTCAAGTTTCAGCTTTCTATGTAATATAAACGATTGAGAATATCTAACATCTCCGCTTAGAATTGACCACAGTTACTTTAAGAAAGCCCACCTGGTTTACACACTGAAAAAATTTAAGCTTACAAGGAATACAAAACGATTCCACAACCAGTTTTTGAACTGAGTGTGACTTAAGGGGGATCATCTGAGTAGAAAGCTGAAAAAATAGGTGGATTTTAGAAATCATTATCTCAAAAATTAAAAAACCTATCCAAAAATAATGTGTGAAATTTTTGAAGAAATTGGTTCAGCCGTTTTCCGAAGATTTTGGGAACGGTCTTTGAAAAGTATGTTTCGAGATAATTGCGTTTGAATCACGAAGAATCCACGAAGGGCCTATCCCGGTTAATTGCCCATAGCTTCCACAATTATTGAAATTTAAAGTAGAGAGATGGTCTAGCATCCATGCTTTTCAACTTGGCACTAGAGAATGTCATCCGAAAAACCCTGGTCGACACTAATGGGACACTACTATTCAAGTCCACCCAACACCTCCTGTGCAACTGCCCAGCTCTCGCTAGAAGACGGCTGAAAGCTCTGGGTGCTTCGATCTTCGCAAACCTTAAAGAAGTCTCTTTTAACAGCATGCAGAGTCTAATCAACTTTGCTATGGTTACAGGGACCTTTAAATTAAACGAGGAACTCTCAACGAAGATCGAAACGCAAGCCCACCTACATACATTCACATTGGGTCTCCTATTTTTTATGTGGTATCACTATGGTCCCTCTTGGGTCTATGTGAGGCCTTTGGCCGCCACTGAAACCTAAACCTAAACCTAACCATCCAATAGCATAGGCTAACGATATATGTATGTAAACATCCTCGCAAAATCCTTCCCTAGTGGATGTATTTGTCAATCTTGACTCTGCCATATAGTATGTATACAAATTTTAGAGTATAATTTGGAGAGTATATATAATTTCATATATCTTGAGACTAATCTAGAAAAAAATGGCCACGAAACGGACAAAATCAATCGACGATGGTTCATCGATAGCAAATAAAACGTATTATACTCGGTTGAGGAAGATAGCAAAGCTATCTTAAAACTAAGCTACTGAAGGACGAGGTCTTTAAATTTAGACGGTTTGAGGTGAAGAATTTAGGAGACCATGATTTAGGATCTCAAGGGGATCGGGGTCAAAAAAATTAATATTATTATTAAGAACTACACTAACCTTAATTGCGAATCACAGATTTTCTTAAATTTTTTTTACCACGATCCCCTAGTTGAGATTGAGATATTCAAGGGAAAGACAAAGTCGTTATCCTTAAAAAAAAACTTGCAAGAATAAGTTGTATCCGTATTATTTTTATATTGCGACAACCTTGAACTTTAAAATAAGTCCTACTTCATTATTCTACGGTAAAGACTAAGTACCAGAGATATGCATTTTCGAAGAGGACTCGGACATCATTTTTGTGAAATCTTTAACATACTATAACTAACCAAAAAATGAGATAGAAAAAAAATTGAAATCATATTTTTTTCTTCACTAATTCTTCGAGTACATAAATTTTCAAAAGAATCGGCGATGGTAAGTCACAAATTTTGTCATTTTTGGCGATTCTTGATGGAGTGACCCAAACGTTTGAATTCATAAACTTTGATAGTTAAGACCATAGAGATATACATATGTAGGTAGTGGAGATGACGAGCAGCGACTGTTTTGAAGCTGGAGGATTTATCGCAAAGGACCGGCAATAAACAATATAGTCCAGTAATCAGAGACAAAATTTTCTGTAAATAACGGAAAAAAATAAAAGTCAAAATGTTTTGACGTAGTTAGGTTCCAATGATGGAGTAGAATAGGGAATCACAGTTTTACACCAAAATTTGATTTGGCGTGTGCACGAAATTTTGATTTTTCTGTTTTGTCGATTTGTAGCCGTATTTTGCATTTATCGCTAAAAATAGTAAGAACCAAGTTTATAGAGAATTGAATTTTCTATCTTTTTTACCTGAACAACTTTTTTGTAAAATCATTATTTATTGCGTTATTAAGCGTAAAGTGCAAAAAGTTAGGGGATTGTCCCAGTTTTTTAAACTTTGGACCATTTTTTTAAAAAAATAGGTGACATATTTACATGGCAAAGTTGTAGAGGACTAAATTCCATAGAAGTTTTGTTTACATCATTTTTTCGTATGACCAACGGATCACGAGCGGGAGCACAGTAAACACACAAATATGTAGCGTAAATAAGTGCACAAACGCCCCTCGCTTTCTTTGGTGCACATTTTATCTGACTGGGTCAGATCGTCGAGTTGATTGTTCGAGGCATTTGTGCACGTACTTACGCTACATATTTGTATGTTTACCATGCTCCCGTTCGTGATCCGTTGGTCGTACGAATAACAGGTATGTACAAAACTTCTCTACAACTTTGCCATGTAAATATGTCACCTATTCTTAATAAAAATGGTCCAAAAGTTTAAAAAACTGTGACAATCTCCAAATTTTTTGCACTTTACGCTTAGGGCCGGGTAAGGTTAATTCGGCGAAAATAAGGCATATTTTCAAGAATTTTTTAGACGATACCGGTAATGCTGGATTGTTTTATCTCACTTTTATATAATAATACAAAATCTGAACTACATTTTCCAAAATTTTCATTTCAAAATATTTATAAATAAGGCGTTCGCAGCGAATCTCCGCAGGTGTATCGAAAAAAGGTTGTTTTGCGGTGTACGCAATTAATTGTAAATTTAAAAAAAACTCGACGTCAGTACCTGGTGATTTATGTTTAGAAATAGTAAAAAAAAATTTAAAAGAATCGGTTCAATACATTTTGAGTTACAACGTACACCGACTTAAAAAATGACAAGTTTCAGAAAAACGCTTTAAAGTTTTGCACACTAGGCATCACATACGAGTGCGTACACCTCTAAACTGTTCATAACTCCGTTAATTTTGCTCCGATTGACTTGAAATTTTGACACAACATTCTTGCAATGTTATACTTTCATTTAAAAAAATTAAAATTAAAAATTAAATTAGCCTTTAATAATGATTTTACAAAAAAGTTGTTCAAGTAAAAAAGATAGAGAATTTAATTCTCTAGGAATGGTAAGAACCAAGTTTAGGTTCTTACCATTCCTAGCGAGAAATGCAAAATACTGCTACAAATCGACAAAACAGAAAACTCAAAATTTCGGGCACACGCCATATCAAATTTTGGTGTAAAACTGTGTCCCTACTCTACTCCATCATTGTCAAAATACGTCAAAATATATCGATTTTTCTTTTTTTCTTTAAGAATTCCGAGATTTACTGGACTAAATATGCTACTATCAGCTTCTTACTCACATGTATGGTATGTTATATTCTGGTCTTGAAAACACAAATAGCCAAACCTTTGAATATGTACTAGGCAACTATTTGCTTTTCACTGCCACCTGGCATGAAACGCTTCATACAAATACGTACCCCCCCCCCCCCCCCCGATCCTACGCCAGTGATGGAAGGCCAAGCAAATAACAACGATTTACCTGCTGGTAAATACTTTTGTCACGGACTGTCAGTACGCCATCACCAGACTGATAACGATATTCACCACGAATATTGAAAGGTGAATAAATAGATCAGGCAGAAGTGATAAGCGAGGAGAAAATAGAAAAAGAAGAGGAGTTGAACTTCGTCTTCGAACCGCGTTGGTTGTTTTTTTTTAACCTTTGGTCCAAAAAGTAAGACCCCAGTGGGTTGCTGTTGGGTGATTACTGAAATAAAAGTGAGTGCTCGCTGGGAAGACCGGAGGATTTTGATCACGCTGTTCCCGCCAGCAAAAGAGGAGAATTTTGATCACGCTGTCCCCGCCAGCAAAAGAGGAGGTTTTACGCGTTGGCATTTGGGACGGATGCACGCCAGCGAATAAGAAAACCGTTAAGTAGGAAATTGGCCCTCGACGTCAAGGTGGAGCGTTGATAAAGAACCAAAAAAGGAGGAATCCAGCCTCCCGAGGATTTAATACGGTACTATATCTTTTTTTGCCTTACCTACACATCTTTGTATTATGTTGGAATAGATAGAGCAATACAAAAAAAATGCATAGTCAATATAGCCCAACTGGGAACAACCATACTAAGACAATAAGTATTTTGCGAATTCCGAATAATAAATGTGAACTTACCAATTTACTATCTAACATGTAGTTCAGTTTTTTTGTTGTTATTTTTTTTGTTGTTTGTTTGTGAGTTGTGTAATCTTGTCACGTAGTCCAAGGTAGTACGCCTATTTAAGCCATCCTGCTGGGCCTTGTCGTGGCCGTGCTACGCCCATGGAGCCACGCAGGCCTCCCTTTTGTAAATTTTCCTTGTCGGTTTTAGCGCGTGTTAGGCGTCGTGAAGATCGGTGGCGTCCGAGGGCTCCCTTCTCGCCACAGCGTGGCAAAGTGCGCGATTTGCGTGGGCTTCAATCGCCCAATTGGGATGCATGCAATCCTTTTACGTGAGTGGTAGTTCGTAAGATCCTGTTCCCGATTGCTTTGGTGTGCCCCAAATGAATTTTGGTCGGATCGAACCATGTTATTTCCACAAGCGAAGCATGTATGAGTTCCGTGCTTCGACCACGGAGCCTTAAAACGCCTTTTCTTTAGTGAAAGTGAAATCTGTGGCTAGGCTAAGTGCTGAAAGTCCCCTTTACGGTGCGTGTACAACGGGCGCGTTAGATGTACGACAATTTCAAGCCCTTTTCAGGATTCTGTTGGTTTTCTTTGTGTGTGTCTGCTGGAAAATTCAAAGAACACGCGGTGTCGCAAAGTACTCGTACCGTTATATTAGCGGTAGTCGAGATAAAAAGAAACGGGTTCTTACCTACAGATACCGTTAGATTTTACACACAGCGTGGGTGACGCTTAACCGCGTGGGTACAACTTCTCCTACCATTTGCTTTTTTTATATTTGCTTTTGTCTGGGTAAATTAAATTTTTTTTTCGGTCGTTAAAATTGAAATATGCGCACATCGAACGCCGCAATTCTTAGGAATTCCCAAAAGCGCCGAACTATTTTATTGACGACGAAAAAGAAGCTGAAATGTTGGATCCCAAATTTACACACCGGAGCCGACTTAAAGTTGATATCCTCTTAGTTTCTTTTGTTCCTTGAATAGGATATTTCAGAATAGCAGATCCTGGAAGTAACAGTGGATACCGAAGGGGTGGAAGAAATTCGCCTACGCCGCTGATTGTCCTAAAATAAACGCTTGTGCCACGAGGCGAAGCCAAAATAAAAATACATTAATATTCGGGTTCGAGAAAATTCGAGGTAAAGAAGTTTACTCTTCTTTTGGTTCGATTGGATGCCCCAACACACGCGGCATGCAATTTTCTTTGAATGGAAAATATATTCGGTACTCGGTTCAGACAAATAGGGAGTCCTATAAGAGGGGCGTCCTATCTTCTGATATCTTTCAATCTGAAACCATCTTTTTCTCTTATTCGGAAAGCTTCAAAATTGATATCGCGTGATTTAAACGAGTTTGAGAAATGCTTGAATTTTATTTTATATCATTTATGGGGTCGAACTTCGTCTTCGAGAAAGTATAGTTCCTTTTTGTGTTACTCGCGTGGCTATGGGGCCTATTACCATCCTTCGTCGATGAAATATCACCCACCGCGCCCCTTCATACATTGCATGTTCAGTATGCTGATATGCATTATAGGTGGAGATCGCACTTCGCCTGTCTTTCTACCACGAAAGAATATGAAGACATGTAAACATATCATATCTTTTTATATATGTATAGTTATATATATTTACATATGTACTACTATATACAGCAAAATAACATCTATATTGTTACTGCCTCGGCCTTCCCGCCGAAAGTCTCCATCTTTGTACTATCCTCCTTCATTTCCATTACAATTTTTACCAATCCTTTTCCTAGTCTGACTTTCTACTTTCCTTCTTCCTATAACTACCCAGCCCGCTGAGGATAGAGTACGGACTTCTCAAACCGTACTTCTCAGCCCATTTCGTGCATAATATATACGATGTCTATGGATACAGGTAGCACCCCACGCCCCTTCCGACGAGCTACGCACGTGCTATATGCTAGATGCACGCTACCTTCAGGCAATCCATAGGGCATAAGTCACCCAATTGTGGCTTTGTCACCAGTCGACAATTGTCTTAGCCGGTCTATATGATTTGAACCGTCTTGAGCAAGTAGTGATGGAGACTATCTCCCTCTATTTGTTTCAGGACGGAACACCAGTTAATATACACTCGTGGCGACGACAATTATTTCGATTACACCAGTGTATTTGAAAAACGATCCGAGTACATTACAAGGCGTTTGATCGTGTTCCATTCAACAGACTGCTGGCGAAATTAGAACACTTAGGATTTCGAGGATCCCTCTTAAAATGGATTATGGCATTTTTCACTGAGAGGCATTTTTCACTGAGGGGCATTTTTCAGTGAGAATCGGAGGAAAGTTTTCAACAACGCAGGAAGTATTAAGTGGCGTACCACAAGGCTCAGTTTTAGGTCCTTTGCTGTACATACTGTACACAGCTGACCTGCAGTATTGCTGTCAATCGCAGTTGACCACTTTCGCAGATGATACGAAAGTTTTCGGAAATCCGCTGGCAGCCAGTGTTGAGTTACAATCGGACTTAAACAAAATAATAGAATGGTCAAACAAATGGTGTATAAGTTTAAATTCTTCAAAGTGTTCAGTGCTCCATATTGGGGTAACAAATCCCCAAATACAGTACTTGTTAAATGGAGTTATACTGGCGTCAGTGGACAGTGTAAATGATCTTGGCGTAACTATTCAAGTGACTTAAAATGGGAAGACCATATAGTGAACATAACGAAAAAGGCGAACTCAGTGCTATATTTGGTTACATTTAAGAATATTAATGAGGACTTGTTTCTTAAAATCTACAAAGCTTACGTTAAGCTAAGTGTCCACGATAGAGAAAAAACATTAGAGCTGTACTGAAACAAAAATCTTATCTACGAAAAGTGTGTACATTTGGCGACGTCTCTATAATAATTTCTCCCATCATAGAGTGCCCATAGTGAAAATTTGAGTAGTGCACTTCGTAGGTCACTACATGGCGTGTTCACGCGCTACACTCTTTTGACTCGCCGAGATATTGAGAATAGAGCACGATTTAACATTTGAAATTGGTTTGCTAACTTCAGGTGATTTTAATTAATTAATTAATTGCGATGAAACTTTGGTGATTTGTTGAGGGCACACCCGCGAAGGTTTCTGCGTTAACAATTGGTGGTACGAGAGTTATTTGAACATTTGAGTGTATTTCATATAGTTTAGCGGCAGTTTGTTCGTTTTCGGTGTATTAGTTATGGATGGTGGATAAAAGATAGTGGATAGAGGATGGATTATGTAGGATAAAGGGTGGATGATGGATTATGGAGAATGGCGGATGGATGATGGAGGACGGAGGATGGAGGATAGAGGACGGATGATGGATTATGGATTATGGAGGATGAAGGGTGGATGATGGATTATGGTGGATGGATTACGGCGGATGGACGGTGGATGATAGCAGGTAGCGGATGGGGATAGAGATAGAGGAAAGAGCATACAAAGTTTGATTATGGCTATGCTGGTGCCATGCGTAATGCCATTTTAAAGTACAGCTGACATTGAAATGGTGAGTAAATTCTACATTTTTAAACTGCTGTATCTTTAAATTTCAGGTCAAGCGGAGAGTTTTGTAAAATGAAAGTGGCTTGTAAGTGGATATACCATTAAGAAAAAATATAAATTTTTAATTTTGGATTTTGGTCTCCTCTTAAACTTTTACCGAAAGTTGGAGAATCTACATTTGACTGTATTATTTATAATACAGTATTGTTATCGATTTTTTAAAAAAAAATTATTTTTCCACGTTTCATGACTAGTAGACGCGAAAAAAGCAATAAAAATTTTCACTCCGTCTGTACGCCGTACCCCGTACGCCGTACGCCGTACGCCGTACGCCTTACGTCGACCGCCCCAAAATCTTTTGAAGGCTCGTAGCTCTCAAACCAGTGGAGCTATTAAATTAAAATTTTTTCTAAGAATAGACTTGGTAGACCCCTTGAATTGACATTATTTTCAGGGGAGGAGGTGTAAGGGGGAAGGCGGGGTAGGCTGAAACTTAGAATTTCTAAAGAGCTTTGATAATGGACCCATTTGCAAAAAAAAACAGATATGGGTGAAGGGGTGTGGGAGTGGAGGGGTAAATAATGCGTCCGAAACGCAAAAATGCCGAGATCGACAAACTCTAAAATCCATATCTCCTAAACCATTAATAGCAAGCAATTAAAACTTAACAAATATCTGTAGTTATACTTAGAGAGTAGATTGAAACAAAATTTTTGGGTGGGGGTAGTAGCGTACGGGGGTGGGGGGGGGCGAAAATCTTTAGATTATGATATCTTACAAACTAATGGCACCAGAAAAATAAAATTTGGTTTGGATATAAAGCTTGATAAATAAAGATGGCTCAAAGTAAAATATTTGAAGGGGGTGGAGGAGCACGGAAGTGGGAGGGTAAAATTTTTTCAAAAATAACACGATTCATATCTCAATAACAGTGTAAGATGGATGTTTCAAATTTCTACCAGAAGTAGGCCTAATAGAACCCTAGTAGGGAAAAAAAGTTTGGGGGTGTGGGTGTAGATGGTGAGGGTGGGGAAGGGTGTGAAAGAAAACGTTCCGATGCTTATATCTTAAGAATCTATAATGATAGGAAGCTGAAACTTGGTATTTAGATAAAGCTATAGTAGTGGCATGGTGGAAAAATATTTATTTTTTTTAGGGGTAGTATGGTACGGTGGTGGGGGGGTGTTTTTCCTAACTTCAGAACGGCTTATGCTAGGAAGTTGAAACTCGGTACGTATATGTAAATCAACTAGAAAAGTAATTCCGATAAAAAAAAACTCGAATATTCATTGGTGTTTAGAAGGGGGGGGGGCAAAAAAAAATATCGGTCAATATAAAATGCATATATTTTCACGATTTTCGTCATATCTACTAGGTCTTTCGAAATATTGAATTCATTTTTATTCTACGGATTCTTCATGTGAATACCTAGAATGGGTTTTCTAGATTTTTTGAAATTCGACCCCTAAGAGGGTGTAAACTGGTTGTATACTTTTTCATGAATTCCACCATGTTTCTCAGGTCTGATCAGATATCGAATATCCTTTTACTTCCCCAGGTTTGTTTAATAATCACCTATTTTTAAGTTTTGTTTTTTTCAACCTCTAGACCGCATCCCGGAATAAGACCCAATTATTTAATTCATATGTTACACCATATTCTAACCGCTTCCCGAACTTTTTGTTAGGTTTTCAGTCACATAGTAACATACACCGCATCCTCGAATTGAACGCGTTCTGAACTTCTGCCGGAAAAATAATACAGTTGCGCCCAGAGTGTTGGCAGATTTTTTAAACTGCTATATCTTTAAATTTCAGGTCAAGCGGAGAGTTTTGTTAAACAAAAGTGGCTTAAAAGTGGATATACCATTAAGAAAAAATATAAATTTTTAATTTTGGACTTTGGTCTCCTCTCAAACTCTTACCGAAAGTAATAAGGGAAAATCGACATGCGCACTCTATGACTTTATCCCCAACTACAATAGAAATCGCAGTTCACTATTTCATCTAGTTTTAAATGTCTATCACATCAATTTCGTCCTCTACCTTCTCCCCTCTAAAATTTTTCAATCAAAAGAGTCCACTAGTAATTCCATACTCCAGTAAAAGAACATAGCCGGTGCTTGTTGTGTAGAACCATAGAGAAAAGCCTAATAGAGAAACAAACCCATAGCCGTTCTCTACTGATTCGTTTTTCATACATTCGATTTGAAAGTTCTGTCCTGGAAAGCTACTTTCGTAAAAAAAAGTTTTCCAAAAAGCTTGAGTTTAGCTGAAAGGGGAAAAAAAATTCAAAGACGATAAATTCATGTATCGCTTCAACGACAAAAAGTAGGAAAGAGATATTGAAGTTAATTATATTAATTAATATATTATATTAATTTTAATTATATTAATTAATACACGGAAAAAAATTATGGGTTTTTTTCCGGTTTTTTTTATACGGTTCTTCCCATTTACATCATTGATTTTGGGTTTATAACATTTAATGGGGAAAATTACTATAGTTTTTGTGGGAGAAAAATCATGGAAAACATTGGACAAATTCCAATGTTGTAATAGTTGTTTCTATGATTCGTAGTGCTAATATTCCTTTGAAAAGGGATTTTTTCCTATGCTGATCCAGGAATTAATCACAATGTGATAGTGCTAAATACCGTTTTTGCACTGGATAAAATACGATAAAAAATAGTAAAAAATCCTTTATTAATTGGCGCAATTTCTTTAAATTCTGGTATATTTCCCTATTTTTTAAAGGAACAATTGCAATAAAAAATAACGTTTTGGAACATTGTAATAGGGAAATTTCCAATGTTACTGTGGACCTATATCGTAAAATTTCCTATTTATAGAGTAAGAAGTTCCTTTGAAAAGGGATTTTTTCCTATGCTGATCAAGGAAATAATCCCAATGTGATAGTGCTAAATACAGTTTCAGCACTGGATAAAATTCGATAAAAAATAGTAAATAATCCTTTATTAATTGGCGCAATTACTTTCAATTCTTGTATATTTCCCTATTTTTTAAAGCAACAATTGCAATAAAAAAAAGCGTTTTGGAATATTGTAAAAGGGAAATTTCCAATGTCATTGTGGACCTATATCGTTAAATTTCCTATTTATAGAGTAAGAAATCCAATAAAGGACTAGATTATTCTGTCGTTAATTTAGGTTAGATCCCTTTACATTAGATGTATATTTTCCCAATTTAATTGGGAAAATTGCACTTAAGATCACTATTTGAACCTTGCTTAGAGTGCAATATTGTATTTAAAATCAGGAAAAAATCTCTTCCAAAATGTTAAATGTTAGTTCATCACTATCAAGTAATGGAGTAAAAAATTATAATTTTAATTCGACAATGCAAATCAAGAGTACTTTTTCGATGACAACAAATTGTATAACTACAAAATACCTAAAATTTTTGGATAAATAATAATTGTCTGCGTCTTTAATAAAATAGCAAACATATATTGATATAATTTAAAATAAACTCGTTCTTTTATTTAAAAAAATTATTCAATAAAATATATTATAATTAAATTATTTCAGTAATTGATTTAAATCACTTATAATGAAATTACGTAAGTGATTGATTTAAATTTTTGTAAAGCATAAATTTTTGTGATGTATTTATCTAGTTTTATGTAATTATATTGATTAGTTTTTTCGACTACATATGAAGATGTATGAATGTCAAAATATAGTGTTTGTAGTATATTTATTGCAAAATAAACGTCTTTGGCCAAAGAAATAAAAATATGTTGAATGACACAGAACTTTGGAAAGTCATCATCGTATCCGATTAGTATGACAGCTTCAATTTTAAATTTGATATTGTTGGATTTAACCCAAGAAAGAAATTTGACAGATTTCCCATCTATAGTAGGAATTTCATAGGAGAGATTCCAAAGTGAATCATCAAGGGTTTTACCATATTGTGCTTCACTGGTCAATGTGATACCATTTTGAAGAGAATTGCATCGACTAAGGAGATATCTATTAAATATTGTTTTACACGTATTTCTCCTAGATGTAGTAGCATGTGCAATGTTTTTCAAAACTTTATGTTTAGATTCAAATCTCATTGACCAAATGTGAACCAAGGGACCAATTTTTTTTATAATAGTAGTGTAGTGGGTCATAAAATGATGTTTTGGCTTAAGTGGTAGATTAAATATATTCTGATATAATATATGGTGTTCAGAAATTAATGAATCATGAATGAGAATAGAATAATCGTCTATAGATTCCAACATTATAATTTCTATGTTTGCATTTAGTTTTTGAAATAGTTTCCAAATTAGATTATTTTCTGGAACCCAGTCCCCGATTATTATTCCTAAATATTTCACTAACCAAATTGTTTCCGCAGCTGAATATTTCAGTTTTTTATTTTTCAAATGCACTTCTGAAATTTCTTGGGGTTTATTTATATGTTCATATATATTAGAGAAATTTAATCTAGTAATACGATTGTTTAATGCTTCTAAACTAAAATATTTTTCGATTTTAATAAAATTGGAAAGAATAAGTGCAATTTCATGGTTAGCTACTCCCTCGAAAATATCGTGCATTATATCTACCGAAAAGTTTTCTGTTACATGAAATAATTCAATTTGATTGAATATGCAATCAGAAACTATACCAGTTAAAGAAAAATTGTTTTTTTGTAGGTCTTCCTTGTAATTAGATGGATTTCTTAATAAATTGACTTGAGGTTCACATGCTTTTTGACAATCTGTTTTCTTCATTTTGCAAAATCTGCAGTAATAATTAGCTGAGAAGGATTCCGAGAAACCAAGCATTGAATTTAAACCCTTATTATTGCCTACACATAATACAAGAATAAATGTAATCCTTTTTCCATTTACTACAATACCATCTGTCTCCAAACATTTAAATTGGTTGATAAGTTACTGAAAAATTTGATTTCCAAATTGTTTACGGTCTAAACTAATAAATAAGTAAATTAAAAAAATATAATCTAGCTTTGACCTGCACCATGGAGGAATAAACGGAAATGATAAATAAACTGCTCCTAAATTTTGCAAACCTGCTCGAGAGCCCATGGCATTGTTGGTTTCGAAATCATCGTAGCTCAATATTAAGGGCGAAATAATTCTATCCAAATTCAAATTAAATGATTTTTGTTTCCAGTGCTTGGTTTGCATTATATTTGAAATTACGTGTTTTTGATTTCGAAGGAATGTATTATAATCAATAATATCTTCTAAAACCCCATTCGAAGACAAAAAACTTTGGAGCATACTTTCGAAGCAAATGATATTGGCTGTATTGGATATCGGTTTAAATATTACATTATAGTTAACATTTCTCGTTCCTAACCGTGTACCTAGCTTTATATTAATAGATTCTGAGTAAATAGATGTGCTTTTCAGCAATTGTAAGCGTTTGTATTCTGTAGAAATATTTAAAAGTGATGATTGGATTAACTTAAAGATCTGTTTTATATCGTCCCCTTGCGATTGACCGAGTACCAAATCTCTACATACGGCAAATATTTCGCTATTGAAATAAGAACTGAATATTTCAATAATGTGTTGTATGGACTGCCTGCATATTTGTTTTTCTCTGTACAATTTTGTTATTAGTTTTAAATTTTCTGATTGAATTAATTCATTCAATTTTGCAATGTTCAAAACTAATATTATAAACTTTTTTTTTGAAAGAAGGTCCATATTTGAGCACTTGGCTCTGGATATTGAGCGTTTAAAGCTACTATTGCCTTAAAACACTCATCGACTGCTTTAAGTGGACTATCAAAATGGTAGAGAGTTTCATCTACAGCGACATAGGCAGATGTTATATCAGCTGAAAAAAAATTTATTTTGTTATAGTTAAAATATACATCTTGGATAAATAGATAATTACCGAATGTATCACCCACCAAAATTACAATTGGCTGAAGTGTTTGGTTGGTATGACTCAAATTTTTTTGCTTTTCCTCAAGGGTCTCCGTGATTGGTGAAGTATCCTATTGATTTGTGAAATATTTTTCATGAAAGTTATGTTCAAGTCCAGTTATTAAAAATTACCG
Organism: Beris chalybata; assembly: GCA_949128065.1. NCBI lineage: Eukaryota > Metazoa > Arthropoda > Insecta > Diptera > Stratiomyidae > Beris > Beris chalybata. The sequence goes on from OX421894.1 coordinate 114,726,356, forward strand.
TCACATGAATAATAAATCCCTCTGATATTTCTTGCTTAGTATACTTTATGCGTTTGCTTTCGCCCTTTGCTCGCTTTCGTGAACTATATGCCGTCGGTAGCAAATAAGGTAATAAAAATAACCCAGTAATATCAGTAGTATTACTTAAAATAGCTGTTAAGTTTTTTTCTTGCTTCATTTTTCTGCTCAGATTTATTAAATTTTCATTTAGTGTAGGCCAAGAAAAAAATAGAGAATTTGACGAATCAGGATATTCCTCATCAAAATCCTGACTGAGCAAACACCAGCCTTTAGCAGATTTTAGAACCGGAAAATATCCAAAGTATACAGAAATTGGTATCTGTTGTAAAGATTTTCGAAATTCAAAGGTATCCTTCCAGAACTCTTGAATTTTGTTGAATGGTTGCAAGTTGTTTTTAAGGAAAGCTACTTTTGCTTCTATTAATTCCGAAGTTGGCGATGTTTCGAGCACAACAGGCGTTTTTTCGATTTCAGATTTTCTGATACGTTTTTTTAAGTGATTATAGGCTTCCCATAGTTTTCCGCTCGCATTCCGTTTTGATAATTTATTGTATGGAACAAAATAAGTACTCTCATTTTCATTAGGAAAATTGTTTGTTATTTCCTTGCAAATATCTTGGAAACGGGAAGTGGTTATCTTAAATTCCTTAATATCAGCACAGTTTGCAATTTCGGCACTTATTAGTTCTCTAGCCAAAAGATTCTTATGAGTTCTTTCCAAAAAGCCAAATTTTTTGAAATAATTTGCAATTATTTTGCCATTTGTTGTCTGGTTTAATATATTGTTTAGGCGGGGTTTATAACTTGCCTGCTCATTAGAGGAGAAATAAATGTCTGCAGTAGAAATAAGCTGAAATAACATTGAAAAGAGGAACTAACTAATAGCAAAACGAAATAAAACTAGTACGAAGTACGAACCTCTTTTAAAGTTTCTAAAGTTGAGGTGTTCATAGAATCTGCTACAACATCAATAATTTCCTTATCGCTACCATAGTTAGTCGACACTGAGTCAATGGTACTGATTGTTGAAGGTTGTGAAAGGGTTGTAGCGTCAGCAGAATTCTGTTCAGTTAAGAAATAATTGTATGTATTATAATACCTATATAATATTATTTGACCTCGCAAGATAAGCATTTCTCTCAAAACTTGTGATATCCATATTAAGGGGGAATATCTGAGTAGAAAGTTTTGGTTTTTTAAAAAAAAAATTTTTTTAAATCTTAAAGTTAGTTTTGAGAATGTTGTCTGTAAATTTCATATTGAAATTCCAATAATTGTGGAAGTTATAGGCAATTTACCGAAATGGGCCCTTCGTGAATTCTATTTACAGGGTGTTTAGAACGTCATTCAAACGCGATTATCTCGAAACATACTTTTCAAAGACGGTTCCCGAAATCTTCGGAAAACGGATGAACCAATTTCTTCCAAAATTTCACACATTATTTTTAGTTTTCTCCTTCGCTACGTAGGATTTTTTTTAAACATATTTACTTTTTTATATCAAGCCAGAAAGGTCGATAATTGAGGTTAAAAACTGAAAATAAAGTTCAATCGGCCGCCATTTTGTGAATTTTTTTTTTTTTTTTCAGAAACCCTACTTAGCGAAGGGCATCATACTTTACATTTTCAGAATAATTTTGAAATTATTGTTTTGGATCAATCGCCTGCATGCAATCGTGGGAACCGCAGAGCGTACGAGCGACGGACTTTCTTTATGCCGACCCTGACAGCAGCGCCCCTGGCTGATATATTGTTTCATCAAATGGCGTCCACTACGGGTTTCAAGCGGCGCAGAAGTTTCCACTGGCGCTCGAGAACGAGAAAGAAAAGTTGACAACGACGGAACGGGAAAACGGCGAACTGTGCGCAATTTATTCAACGATTGGTGAAACGGCGACGGTGGCGACAGTTAGTAGCGGAGCACGAGGCACCGCTCGGTCGAATACACGTGAAAGTCTGGTTGCTGTTGCGCGGCAATGGGTCCCCACATTGGGGCCGTCTCGGAACAGTAGGGCTGGACGACGGCAACTCCGTCTGAGCACTTTCTTTTTTACACACGTTCGCGATATTTTTTAGTTTCTTTTTTATTTATTATAAATAAACACTACTTAAATTAATTATTTACCATATTGTAACAGCATTCATGCATACTTCTTTAATGTAGAAAGCGAGGAAAGCGCAACGAGACCTTCCTTTCGTTCGTTCGTTTTCTGCCTGCCGTCGATTCCCGTTGGGATTTTTTCGTTTGCTTTTTGCGTCGTAGGCGATAGCGGCATGGAATTTCGGCGAAAAATCAAGTCAAGTCGAACGTGACAAACGGACGCCTTTTGTTGGGAGTCTGTTTTATATATTTACGGCACTTTTAGCGACGAATCGCCTCGAAATTCGTGTTCTAAAGTCAACAAGAATTTTTCGCTAAAATTTTGGTACCTGCGGTTACCACTGTACAAATCCGAGGTTCAAATGCGACTAAACCTTGTACATATTACACTCTATGACCACGCTGTCAAATTGCAATGCGAAGTAGGCGAATATACAAATAAAATTCACGCTGTCAAATGGCAGTAATATGCAATGCGAAGTAGGCGAAGCCAAATAGCTTAAAGCTTGTATTACACTGTATGACCACGCTGTCAAATTGCAGTAATATGCAATGCAAAGTAGGCGAATACAAATAAATCTTACTGTGATATTTATTGGTATACGCCTACTTCGCATTGCATATTACTGCAATTTGACAGCGTGGTCATACAGTGTAATACAAGCTTAACTCTTTATTCCATGAACAATTTAAATGTAAAATCAAATTTATAAAAAGTGTTACCACTTACATAAAAATAGAATAATTGTAAATAAATTTAACAAACATAAAAAATGAAAAACTGAAATGAAAATAATAAATTATAATAAGTTGTTCGTTGACTATTATTGCCGCTACATTTATAAAAAAAAATTATTAGCGTACCTCAACATTTTTACTTTCGAAAGAAACCAATCTGAATAAAATCGAGCAAATACTTTTTGAGATAATAATTTCTAAAATTCATCTATTTTTTGTGCTTTCTACTCAGATGATCCGCCTTAAGAACCCTAAAGGGATAAGTGGATAATTCACAATAAGGATTAAATTAACCTTGCGAAGCAAGTTCACGTATATTTTGATACTGACTGCACATCAAATTAAGCCAAAATGAAAACTTACTAACCTCATCAATGTAAAATTTTTTGTACTTGGCCCAAAATTTTTGCCGCGGTCCTGCCTTTGGGATAATGCTCCTCAGAGCTTCGTAATCTAAGCATTCTAATGCTTCTTTATCAAATTTTTCATCTTATAAAAATAATTACAGAAAACAAAGCCACACACACATGTACATATATAAAGTACAATATATATTAGTGAACTTAAAAAAAAAATTACTGACTTACCGGCAAATACGGAAATTAATTGGGAAAGCCCCCATTGCTCTAAGGTTTCGCGAACGAAATTTTCCTCCATTTCCAATGTGAATTATCGTATGTATGTACTTATTATATTTCACGAATTCACAGAATATATTGTGGACTTATTTTTCACACGAGTTTTAGATTAGACATGCACTGCGCACTACTGAACACAAACTGTACTGAACGTGTCCAGCGTTAGCTAAAATACATAACTGATATATCCATATGTACGTAGCAAATTTTCCTATGTTCATAGGAATTTCACCTATTGTCCGCTATAATAAAAAGAACTATTAGCTATAAGGTCAGGGAAAATATCCTATCGATAATACTACCCATGGAATATTTTGCAAATTACAATATAGTTAGGGAAAAATCCTATATACATAGGATTTCAATAATATTTTAAAAACCAATTGTTTTTTTCCCATATACTATATTATTATTACCTGTACAAAATGGAATAATTTGCCATAAACATGTCGTTTTTCACCATTAGATGCGTTCCCATGTTGAAGTGGAAAATATGCATTGTAAATTTTTTTCCGTGTATATTATATTAATTTTAATTATATTAATTTTAAATTTTTACATTACGTGGTACAGTAATGTCATTACGATTGAAGTAAATATTAACTGATTTACGTTTCATAGACTTTTATATAATTTCGTAATTCTTTTTTATTTCTATACATTTTGTTGTATTCGCGGTTTTGAATTAGTAATCTTCATATGGCACGTTACGTACACACAAAAATACATATAAGAATAATAAGTTCTTTCGCCTGACACTAGAAGAAATATTAATATCCGGAATATATTAATATGGAACATTAAGCAGTGAATATATAATTATTTGTATTTTACGGCCTGTTCTCTGTTATGAGCAGCGAAACGTAGACATTAACGCGATTCCGAAAAAACAGTTAACGCATTCGAAGGAAGGGTTCCCGAAGAATGTTAAAGAACTGTGAAGGAAGGAATGGACTGGGCGAATAAGATACAACCATGAGCTGCATCAACTCTTAAGACCCAAACAGAACAAGGACTTCGACTTCGACCGCGCAGTACCTGTCTTTTAGAATACACAGGATTATATGGTGATGCCCACAATACCGACTTCGCCTCCGACTGCGGCAAGGAAGGGAAATGGGCTACGACTGCCGCAAGGTAGGCAAATCGAAGTCGAAGTCCGTGTTCTATTTGGTATTTTAAGTCTGCTACAGACTTAGCGCGTTTCGCCTATTTCGCTTAATTCTTTCTCTTTCATCTTGAATGAAAAGCCTCTATGTACGAGAAAGATGCGAATGACGTGAAATAGGCGAAACCCGCTTAAGTACTAAACAGAACACGAACTTCGACTTCGACTTGGATTTTCCTACATTTGCTACCTTGCGGCAGTCGCAGGCGAAGTCGGTGTTGTGGGCATCACCATATAACCCTGTGTATTCTAAGAGATAGGTACTGCGCGGTCGAAGTCGAAGTCCGTGTTCTGTTCGGACGTTTAGTTTGCCGGCTTTAAGGAGTCAAAAGCTTCAACGTTTTTTAAATTAAAGGCAAAGCGGGTGGTAACAAGATAGTAGGCAAACCACGAAAGCGGTGGGAAGACTCGGTTGGTGAAGAAAACAAAGTTATCGCAAAAAATCGGTCAATGGGTAGAAGTGCGTCCGAAACGAGAGAAAGCCTAGGTCGACTCATTCAAAAATCCTTATCTCCTAAACCGTTAATGGCACTAAATTTAAACTTAACAAATATCTGAAGTTATACTAGAAGAATAGATTGAATTCAAATTGTTGAGTGGGGGAAGTGGCGTACAGTGACGCGGAGTGAAAAGCTTTAGATTATGAAATTTCACAAACCAATTACTCTAGAAACATAAAATTTGGCTTGACTATAAAGGTTAACAAATAAATATTGCGCAAAGTAAATTTTACTGTATTATTAATAATACAGTATTATTATCGATTTTTAAAAAAAAAAAATTTGCTGCCCTCAAAATTTTTTTTTCCACGTTTCAAGACTAGTAGACTCGAAAAAAGCAATAAAAATTTTCACTCCGTCTGTACGCCGTACGTCGACCGCCCCAAAATCTTTGAAGGCTCGTAGCTCTCAAGCCAGTGGAGCTATTAAATTAAAAAATTTTCTAAGAATAGACTTGGTGGACCCCTTGAATTGACATTATTTTCAGTTGAGGAGGTGTAAGGGGGAAGACGGGGTAAGCGTTTTAGACGAAAAATTTAGGTTTCTAGATCTCAGGAACCGCTTGTGTTTGGAGGCTGAAACTTAGAATTCCTATAGAGCTTTGATAATGGACCCATTTGCAAAAAAAAAACAGATATGGGTGAAGGAGTGTGGGAGTGGAGGGGGAAATAATGCGTCCGAAACTCAAAAATGCCGAGATCGACAAATTCTAAAATCCATATCTCCTAAACCATTAATAGCAAGCAATTAAATCTTAACAAATATCTGTAGTTATACTAGGAGAGTAGATTGAAACAAAATTTTTGGGTGGGGGTAGTGGCGTACGGGGGTGGGGGGTGAAAAACTTTAGATTACGATATCTCACAAACTAAATGGACCAGAAAAACAAAATTCGGTTTTATTATAAAGATTGATAAATTAAGATTGTTTAAAGTAAAATATTTGAAGGGGGTGGGGGAGCACGGAAGTGGGAAGGATTAGAATTTTTCAAAAATAACACGATTCATATCTCAATAACAGTGTAAGATGGATGCTTCAAATTTTTACCAGAAGTAGGCCTAATAGAACCCCAGTAGGGAAAAAAAGTTTGGGGGTGTGGGTATAGAGGGTGAGGGTGGGGAAGGGTGAGAAAGAAAACGTTCCGATGATTATATCTTAAGAATCTATAATGATAGGAAGCTGAAACTTGGTATTTAGATAGAACTATAGTAGTGGCATGGTGGAAAAATAAATTTTTTATTAGGGGTAGTATGATACGGTGGTGGGGGGTGTTTTCCCTAACTTCAGAACGGCTTATGCTAGGAAGTTGAAACTCGGTACGTATATGTAAATTAAGGCGTTCAGAAGGGGGGGCAAAAAAAAATATCGGTTAATATAAAATACATATATTTTCACGATTTTCGTCATATCTAGTAGGTCTTTCGAAATATTGAATTCATTTTTATTCTACGGATTCTTCATGTGAATACCTAGAATGAGTTTTCAAAATTTTTTGAAATTCGACCCCTAAGAGGGTGTAAACTAGTTGTATACTTTTTCATGAATTCCACCATATTCCTCAGGTCTGATCAGGTAACGAATATCTTTTCACTTCCCCAGGTTTGTTTAATAATCACCTATTTTTAAGTTTTGTTTTTTTCAACCTCTAGACCACATCCCGGAATATGACCCAACTATTTAATTCATATGTTACACCCTTTTCTAACCGCTTCCCGATTTTTTTGTTAGGTTTTCAGTCACATAGTAACATACACCGCATCCCCGAATTGAACGCGTTCTGAACTTCTGCCGGAAAAATAATACAGCTGCGCCCAGACTGTTGGCAGATTTTTTTTATTGCAGTGGATCCTAGAAGCGGAGAAGATAAAAAAAAAAGTTTCATATCTCAGGAACAGTGTAAGAATTTTCACCAAAAGTAGGGCCAATAGAACTCTAGTAGAGAAAAAAAAATTGGGAGTGTGGGTGTTGAGGAGGTGAAAAGGAAAAAGTCTCGATGTTTATATCTTAAGAACCTATAATGATATAAGGCTGAAACTCGGTGTTTATATAGAGCTATACTAGTGGCATATTGGGATATATAATTTTTATAGGAGTAGTATGGTACAGGGGTGGGGGGTGTTTTTCCGAACTATAGAACGCTTATGCTATAAAGTTGAAACTCGGTGTGTAAATGAAGATCAACTAGAAAAGTAATTTTGATTAAAAAAAACTCGAATATCCATTGGTGTTCGGTAGGGGGGCAAAAAAAAAGTGATCAGTGAAAATAGAATGCATATATTTTCACGATTTTCGTCATATGTTCTAGGCCTTTCCCAATATTGAATTTTTTTCTATGCATTTTCCATATGAATTCGTAGAAAAGGTTTTCAAGATTTTTTGCAATTAGACCCCTAACTGGGTATAATGTGTAATGAGTTTTGTCATGTGTTTATTCTTTTTCATGAATTCTGCCATTCTCTCAGGCCTGATCAGATATCGAATATCTTTTCACTTCCACGGACTTGTTTAATAATCACCTAGTTCCTAGTTTTTTTCCTTTTTCAACCCTAGACCGCTTCCCGGAATATGACCCAATTATTGAAGTTATATGTTATTTGTGGCAGTGGCGTAAGTATTCTAGCGCGACCCTATTCGAACCGCTTCCTGAACCTTTTTTTATTATTGTATTATTTAAGATATTATAATAATAAAAGAAAATAATATATATGTGTGGATATCTCATCAGTGCGTTATAAGTACTCTGGAATGAGAGGTACCTGAAGGGGTGTAATGATATCGCTTAGGGAACTTAGCCTTACAACTGTTATTTGAATGTGAAAAAGTTTCCACGTCACGCGCTCCTTAGTTAAGCCCGAAACACAATGCACACGTTCCGTTCCGTTCCGTCACGAAAAGTGAGGTTATGTGATCCGTAAAAGTTGAATTTAGGTTAACTCGTCCGATCCGTTCCTGAACAATTTCTTTTTATATAATTTTTTGCAAATGGATCCACAACCAAATATAAATATAACTTCAATTTCGGTTTGTAAGCGGTTGTTGATGATCCCTCCGCCTTACCTCCATCTTATTAGCAGCCTCCAAAAAGTCATCATTCTTACCTGTCAACACACTTGAAAAATTTTAATTTAATGGCTCAATCGGTTTGTGAGAAACTCGCATCCAAACACGTATGGCGAGAAATTTTGAGGTCTAGTAGTCCTTGAACGAAAATATAAATTATTATCGTAGGTTGAAGGGGAATCGCTCGTATTGAAGAAAGCTTTCTAGTACGAAACAGTAACCTCCTCACACTTCCCCCAAAGTTGCTTCCATTGCCCACAAGTAGCATGATCCGCTACATGTTAGAGAGTTGTCTCTCTATTAGTACTTACTCTATGGTAGAACCCGACCGAACCTTCTATTGAACGCTCTGATACACAAACCAAATTTTATTTTTCTGGTACAATTGGTTCGAAAGATATTGTAATTCAATGTTTTTTCAATATTTTGTATCATAGCTGTACAGAAACTCCAAGTTCCAGCCTCCTTCCATAAGCGGTTCCTGAGATCTAAAAATCAAAATTGTTCGTCTAATACACTCCTTTTACCTCCATCATCATACCACCACCCCTCAAAAGAGGGAGCTGAATATTTTACTCATCAAATACAACAGGAATAATGTGTAGAGCATTTGATTACAACGCGTTGAATAGATTTTAGATTTTTTTTAGATTCGATGTAGATCGTTAGAGTAAATTAAAACGTTCCGTCTACACAACAGAGAAATTTTGGTAGAGAAATTGCGTATAAAGGAAATTTATTTCTCACTATGTGGTGTGTACACGTATTTTGCGAGAATTTTCTCTAACTATAATGTTTTTTCTCTATCGTGTACACTTAGCTTAAGAGCCTTACAGAAACCAAAATTGTTTATGTGTAAGATTCTGTAAGCTCCCAAGATATCGACATAGGGCCTATACAGGGTGTTTGGCACTCCGTGTGCCACCTTGTAAGGAGTTATTCCTTGATATATTAGGAGAAAAAAATCGTTCCACAGGGTGGGTCTATTTTCAGTATTAGTGGAAATACAGGGGGGTTAAGAAAAGTGTTTTTGACCGGTACCCTCATGCACTTAAAACGTTATATCATCAAAACGAATAATCACAATGCAAAGCTTTAAAGCTCGTTTTTTATGCAATCGAATTACCTTTCATTTTGTGTATCAGTTCAAATTATAACTGTACCCAATCTTGAAATATTTAGTCGAAAACACAGATTTTTGCTTCGTCAATCCTAAAAATTCAGTGATCAATGTAGTTGTTCTCAGAAGAACCCATTATATAAATTTGTCAAGTACTACGATTAATCAACAGTCGGGGATTTCGTATTGGAGCTTCACTCCACTGACACCGGAAAGAACAACAAACTCTTAACATTTAGTAGCTTCAATGGTAGCATGCCCATGAAAAACTAGTAACATAAAAAGTATTGGTAAAAATAAGGTTTGCGTTGGACCCGCTAGGCCCCGGACTTTACAACAGATTTTCAAGTTTCATAGCCATATGGTTATCCAAGGTTACAACCATTTCATAGCTATATACGTCCCGCCTTTAGTATAAGGTAGATGCCAGGCAAGTTCCCGACTACATTCTTCGTGTAAATAAATTTGGATTACGATGTTGCTATATAGAATTTTCCTCAGCAGTTCCACCAGCTGTCAGGGTGTTTCGGAAGTTGGCTAGAATACACCCTCTGAAGAGTCCTCTGCATTCCGATGACGAAACAGCTCCTTCGGACCTAGTCCAACAAAAAATCTTATGATAAACTGGCCTCTCCAGTGAAAGTTCTTTCCAAATTTGTCAAGTACTACGATTAATCAACAGTCGGGGATTTCGTATTAGAGCTTCACTCCACTGACACCAGAAAGAACAACAAACTCTTAATATATAATTGTCATTTTATTTTATTTTTTTATTAACACTATTATTACCTACAAAAGCTGCATACATATGTATGAGCTTCGAATAACATTTTGGAAGTAATAGGTAAAAATACATACATTAAATATTTAAAAAATCAGTGTCATAAAGTGAACCACGTTTAAAAAACTGTTTAAATTGTCGGTAGTACTGAAGTATTTTTATGTCCATTTATTATTATTTGAAGTATGGAAGAAATCAATGAAATGTAAGTGAGTCTCAACATAATTGATGTTAGATGTTGTGGGTAATATGGGGTGCGGTACTTTGCTTTTTTTAATGGGGTACCCTAAAAAATCAAAAGCTGTAAAAGCAAAACTACTTTAATATTTTTATCAGTTTTACTTACGTTTCCAAAAGAAGAAGGTATCAGTAGAATTTAGTAGTCTGAGTGGATTAGTGGCTAGAGCACTTGCCTTCGGTGCACCTGGTACCAGGTTCGAATCTGCTTGGCGACAAGTAATTTTCGAAAATGGGACTGGGTGCCGGACTACCAGTAATACAGGTAATGGCGCCCGTTATTCCCATACAGGCCTGTCTCTACACCTTTTCCAACTTATTCCTGTAACTAAGTTACTTTGTCGAGTACTGGCCACCATATCTGCAGACCGTATAAATGAATTGGCCTGACTACAGCCGTGTAGGTCCAGTAAGAGATCCTTGGTTCTAAGCCCAACCTCCTAGCGAACATTCTTTTGCACGCGTAGAAAGCGATGGTTGCCTTAGATGCTCGTTCTTCCGTATTGAGTTTCCATGACAGCTTGCTGTCTAGGATTACTCCTATATATCTGGCATGGCCATTTAGGGTTAGCTCAGTGTTACCCATCTTAGGTAGCTTAAACTGTTGAGTCTGTGTTCTCCTAGTAAAAAGAATTTTCCGTTTTTGATGGATTAACGTTGAGCCCTCTGGTTCTACACCAGTGCAGTAGCTTGTTAAGAGCCCGCGTCCTAAGCTCCGACAGCGTGTTTGTGTTCTTGTTCTTGATGCTAGGATCACCTCGTCATCGGCATAGGCTACAACATCTACCCCCGAGTTGTCAAGATCTTTCAGTGCCCCATTTAGAGTAAGTATCCACAAAAGTGGTGATAGTACTCCTCCTTGTGGAGTACCTTTATTAGTTATTTTGAAGGAACGGGCACTACCACATTCCGACGATATAGACCTACTTCTAAGCAGTGTTTCGATCCATTTACTTATGGTGCTATGGATATTTGTAGAGCCCAAAGCCTCAACAATTACAACTTTGTTGAAAGCCTCTACTATATCCAAGAAAGTTCCCAAAGTAAACTCCTTGTACTGTAACGATCTCTCGATTGTACCCACAACCTTATACAAAGCCGTGTTCACCGATTTCCCTTTGATGTATGCTTGTTGGACCTTAGAGAGGTGGTTAGAATCTATGGTTTCCCTGGTAAACCCGTCTAGTATACTTTCCAGTGTCTTAAGAGTAAAACATGTCAGACTCATGGGTAAAACATGTCAGGCTTATGTGTCTTGGATTAACGTGATTACTTTTACCCGCTTATTGTGGTAATTGAGTGTCAGGTAACCTTTCAAAATCGCCTGTAGCCATGGAACAACCATACTGTCCACATTTTGTAGCATGGCAGGTAAAATTCCATTCGGTCCAGGCGACTTGTAGGGGGCGAAAGAGTTGATAGCCCATCTCACCCTGCTGGCCGTGAAGAGCCCTGGGATGCTGGACATAAACGAGTTGTCCCCTGCTGCAGTCTGAGTAAAGTCCGGATCCCGGCAGCCTGGAAAATGAGCGCTTTAAAGGGCTTCAAGTGATTCCTTGCTATCCTTCGTCCAACTACCATCCATCCTACTCAGCAGAGTGGGCGGAGTAGGATTCTTAGATATAAGTTGTCTTGAGTCTTGAGGCTTCTGATGCTCTCTCGACCTGGCTGCAGAAATTTCTCCAGCTGCCTCGTTTCGGTTTTTTTCAGTTCCCTCTTAAAGATCTTCAGCAAGTTCCTATATTCGACCAACGCTTCTGTTTGATTGGTGCGCTTCGCCGAGTTAAAGAGTTTTTGGACTTTCCTCCGGGAATCACCCAATTCCTTACTCCACCAAGGAGGTTGGGATTTTCTCCACGGTTTTCTACGGTGGCAAGCCTTTCCAAAGACTTTTTTCAGAGTGTTACTTAAGAAGTTTGTTGTATACTTTAATCCAGCGTGCGCGTATTCCAAATGTATTCAGGCACCCTACCTTCTAGTGTGTTCCTTACTATATCTGAAAACATTGCCCAATTTGTTTTTGCTAGATTTCTATAGGTTCTGGTACTGATAAACGCCACTACGAACCCTATGTACCTGTGATCCGGGAAAGATGGTCTAAGACCATCCAGGTCTCCACACGACATCCATCCGTATCCGTGAACAGCGTCAAGTCAAGTACGTTTTCGTTGGTTGAACCCTTATACGTCGGTGTATCTCCGCGGTTACTGATTAGTAGAGATGGCCTATCATGCGCCAAGTAAGCCGACACGATAAGCATCGGCTGCTGTCCACTCGCTCCCTCTATCAGTGCCACCGTCAAATCGATCGTGCTGTAATTAGACGTTAGAAAAGCATTAAGGTTTTTTTTCCCCATAATGGGCGATCATTTCTTACCTTTCTTCTGAGAGAAAATCGTATCGTAATTTTGTGACGCCAGTCAATTAATATCCCCGTTGCCAGAGATCCAAAGTTCTTGAATAAGTGCCACATCGTTGTTCCCTTCTTCAAGAGTGAGAAGTAGCTCAGCCGAAACTAAACTATCGTGATGGAGACTTATTTGAATCAGACTTAACATCTTGGGGAGCTAAGATTGTCTGATTCAGTATCGAGACCTGGGTAAGAGTAGCGTCCGGATCCGACGTTTTAGGATCGCTCTCAACCCCCGTATTTAATCTGATGTTTGTGGCGGCCGCGGTCAGAATCTCCATCCCCAGATCCTTCTCAACTTCATTGCCCTCGAGAGTGTTAACATTCCCATCTTTGGAATGGCGCTTCTTAATACGAAGATAAACACTCCCGATTCCCCAAGCCATTTTCCCGAAGCGGGGATATAGCAGATTCTCAGCCTTTTCGTTGATCTGGAGAATGACCTCCTGACCTCTCCATCTATGGCAGCCGGCTCATTTACCTTGATGACCCTCGAGTCATCATTGGGTAGAAATACCTTTGTCTTCGGCATAGATGGTATGAGTGCTCTATCCACTACCTCCGGGTTTGCACCTTCCCAGGGAGGTTTAAAGGGGAGGACGGTCTTCTTACACCATTCAAGTGTAAACTCGTAGTTGCACTTAATAATCTTGACCTCATTGAACCACCCTGCCCCATCGAATGTGGACATGGGCTTGTCCAAATTGGTCTCCATGTGTGCCACTAGCTCGTCCAGCAGCCTCATCTCCACGGATTTTCACTTTTCCAGAGTCATCCTTCCGAGTTGGTCACTATGGTCGACGAGTGCTACTATTAGGTGACGTTTAAGGACATCCGCCACTGACTGACCTTTTAGGCCTGACGTTGATACCTGCGCCAAGACCTCCGCTTTGCCAGTCTTGGACTTTTTGTCATCAAAGGGAGTGGGCTCTCCTCAGTCGACCGCTGTCTCTTACTAGCAAGCTTCGCGTTTACTTGCTCCTCCACTTTGTTGCAGAACTTTGGGTTACTGCTAACAAAGCCCTTTCGTCATTCCATGAAGGCTCTGCTTTTGCGTATGGTTTCCCTGGCCCAGCACAGATCCTTCATCTCACTAGAAGTAAGGTCTTTTCTGTCGCCAAGTCTCAAATCACACTTCAGCGCACCTTTGTATTGCGTGAGCGCCCTCCAGTTCTCCCACGAAGTGTTGGACCCAGAAGTCATACGCTGCTTGGTATCCTCTGTACTATTGGACCCAGAAGTCATATGCTCCTTAGTATCTTGCAACCCCTTGGGAGACTGATAGAGACGCTCTTCGTCTTCGGTGTTAGTCGTTCTGGCACTATCCTGATCTGAATCTCGTTCAGTATCGGAAGTGTCCAAAACGCCCTTCAGAACGTTGGAACCAGCAGTAAAACCACAAGAACAGCCTGGTTTCATCACTAAATTAATTATGTTAGCAGTAGCATCGCCACTCGCACGACCTGCATCAATCATCGTACGAGCGTTTTTTGTGTAGCCGCTGGCAACACATGGGGTATCCATGTAGTCGCCGGTAGTCGCAGCCACGCCTCCTACCGATAATTGGGTAGATATAGCTACCCGGGTTTTTTTCTTTACAACGACCTCCATAACTCCATAGCAACTCCGAATAGGCCCTGAAAAGACAAAAAACTCTAACATCTTACGACCTTTCCTCCCCTGAATTAACGCACTGGGAGGGTTTAGCAAAGGGTGTAAGGGAAGCAAAGGGTGTAACATATGAATTAAATAATTGGGTCATATTCCGGGATGCGGTCTAGAGGTTGAAAAAAAAAACTTTAAAATATTATAGAATTACTTTTCTAGTGGATTTACATATACGTACCGAGTTTCAACTTTCTAGCATAAGCCGGTCTAAAGTTAGGAAAAACACCCCCCACCACCGTACCATACTACCACCAAAAAATTTTTATTTTTCCACCATGCCACTATTATAGCTCTATCTAAATACCAAGTTTCAGCTTCCTGTCATTATAGATTCTTAAGATATAAGCATCGGAACTTTTTCTTTCCCACCCTTCCCCACCCTCACCCTCTACACCCACACCCCCTACTAGGGTTCTATTAGGCCTACTTCTGGTAAAAATTTGAAGCATCCATCTTACACTGTTATTGAGATATGAAACGTGTTATTATTGAAAAATTCTTATCCCCTCCACTTACGTACTCCTCCGCCCTCTTCAAAGATTTTACTTTGAGCAATCTTTATTTATCAAGCATTATATCCAAACCGAATTTTGTTTTTCTGGTGCCACTGGTTTGGGAGATATCGTAATGTTAAGTATTTCAACCCCCACCCCCGTACGCCACTACCCCCACCCAAAAATTTTGTTTCAATCTACTCTCCTAGTATAACTACAGATATTTGTTTAGTTTTAATTGCTTGCTATTAACGGTTTAGGAGATATGGATTTTAGAATGTGTCGATCTCGACTTTTTTGCGTTTCGGACGCATTGCGTTTCCCTCCACTCCCACTACCCTTCACCCATATTATCAATGTTTTTGCAAATGGGTCCACTATCAAAGCTTTATAGAAATTCCAAGTTTCAGTCTCCTAACATAAGCGGTTGCTGAGATCTAGAAACCAAAGTTTTTCGTCTAAAACGCTTCCCCCACCTTCCCTCTCACACCCCCACCCCTGAAAATAATGTCAATTCAAGGGGTCTACCCAGTCTATTCCTAGAAACAATTTTAATTTAATAGCTCTTCTGGTTTGAGAGCTACGAGCCTTCAAAGGATTTTGGCGGTCGACGTACGGCGTACGGCGGACAGACGGAGTGAAAATTTTTATTGCTTTTTTCGTGTCTACTAGTCATGAAATGTACACAAAAAAATTTTGAGGGCAGCAAATTTTTTTTTTTTTTAAAATCAATAACAATACTGTATTATAAATAATAAAGTAATAAGAAAATTGTATATAAGTAGTTTTGCAGTCAACCACTCATTATAGTTTTTTTGTAAGGTAATAGCAGAATTTGGGACCCTAAATCATTGAGGGTTCAAGTCTCGTAAAAAGAACTGATAGAATACAACTTTTCTGATCTTTCAAGAAGAGAATGAAGGTGATCGAATAGCTCTAGTAGCGTTATATGTAGTTGCAGAACAATGATAGTTTGAGATATAATATAAGTTGTATTACAAAAGATACGAGTATGCTATGAAATGAAAGTTTATTATAAAAATATGCCAATCTTCAGATAAAAATTAAATTTAATATGTACTGAAAACTTTCCTAGAAAACTGAAACTACTGACGAACAAAAAATTTAACATCTAAGGCGTTCTTTTGTAAAGTTTCCTACAAATCATTTAGCCGCACGGAATGCAACTATCAAAGTTGACTTGACCCAGGAAACCTCAATCGGCTACTAGTAATCTAATATTCGGGATTTACCATTAGCATAGTTTGTTCTTATCTGATTCCAGTGGCAAATTCTTTTCAGCACGCGATCCTTTTTCTCATATCACTACGGTCAGTTCGGTGTACATGTGCACCGCATAGTCGTACTTTTGATTTCTTATGAGTACGCAATTATTGTAAAAAAAAAAATTTCGAAATTATTTAAACGTAATAATTTTTGATCGACTTATTCAACAACTAGATATCATTCGCCATGAATCATATCCATGCACTTAGAATATGGTTTGCTTCAAGGATCTGGAACATGATTGTTGTGAATAACACACATTCGTTTACCTTTGCAGGCTCCTATTTGAACGTAGCGTCTACTCTTTAAGTCTATTATCTCAGTCGAGAAAATATGACAAATGTTAACCAGAACAAGTTGTTGGAACCGTCGCTAAAGTTCCTGCTCGTCCTCCCACTTATCGTAAAGCCTATTACTTGCTCTGTAAGCAATTTACATTTTACTGCTGTTAGAACATCCGAGTTGGAGTTATTACCACCGTCATACTATATAACTAAAGAGTTGTCGTACCTTAATAAACCACACTAAAAAAAGAAAGGAGTTTACACGGACGAGCCATGCAAATGGCAATAACGTTCATTAATTTCATTGCTGAGTAATGGCTACGTTGGTATTTTCTTATTTTGTATAGTTAGAACCTACTTTGCTATTTTCTTTTATAAGATATTTTTAGGACAAAAAGGGATAAGACCGCCGAAATTTTGGTAGTGAAAATTGCTGTGATTATCTTCGCCCTTGAATGTACTTCGAAAAAATCATTTAAGTTGGACTAGCCGCGGTTGTAAGCTGAAATTTCGAATTCTAGAAGAATGTTGTCATCATGATATTGTATAAAACGAAATTTATTCCTCTTTTGGTTTAAATATATTCAAGAATTTATTACTAGATGGTGTTTGGTAAAGTGATTTTACTTAATTTTTTTTTTCAAAAATTTAGCTGCCTTACATTTTTTATTGTATTAACCTCAAAATTTTAATCTAGTTTTAATATAGCAAAATTTAATATTTAAACTAATATAGCTTAACTATTCTACACTTTGTCGTGAAATTATTAATTAGATCTTCTGATTCCATATGTCGCTACAATCTGGATCGACTGACCAAAAACATTCAAATATTTTCCAAGCAAAGCGATTTAGATGAAAAATTTTGGTTACGAGATCTGAAGAACCGCTTATGCTAGGAGATTGAAAGTTTGAACTTATGATAGTGGACTCATTTGAAAAAATTGTTGGTCGATAGTGATTGAGGGGTGTGCGCTTGGGGCGGAAATAATGCGCTCAAAATGCATGAAACATTCTAAAATCCATAATAAGAAATAAAATTCTGTTTCTGTATATAGAATTACAAGTGGAGTCTGAATGCAAACATTTTTGGGTTGGAGGAGAGAGTGGTTAAGTGTGAAGTCAGTTATTTTTCAAAAACTTACATTTACCTATACATCTCAAATACCGTATCAGAAATGATCTTAAATATGTTTCAGTAGTTAGGACCAGTAGATCGCTAGCGGAGAAAATAGTTATGAGGGTGTTGGTGTATGGAGGGATGGTAAGAGGGGTGGAAATGAAAAATTCTGATTTTAATTTCTTGAAAAGCACAAAGGATATACAACTGAAATAGAAAACTGTGCGAGTATATGCACATATGTAGGGCTACTATAGAGTTTGTGGACAAACCTCGATAAAGCTTCCGTAAGGCTGGCCGCACACTAAAAGAAAAAAAACAGTATTAGTCAAAAATATTTTTGACTAATGAAGAATATGTCGCTGTTTCAATAGCAGTTCAATTGGCAGAGCACACGGATTAGTCGCGTGCCTCCAAGGCACGATATTAATTAGTTTTTGACTAAAACTGTTGGCTGGACGCACACTGAAAGAGCAAAAACAAAAATGTTTTTGACTAAAACTGTTTTTGCTCTTTCAGTGTGCGTTCAGCCAACAGATTTAGTCAAAAACTGTTTAGTCTCGTACCTTGGAGGTGACAAATCAGTGTGCTCTGATAAATTAATTGCTATTGAAACAGCGACATATTCTTGATTTGTCAAAAATGTTTTTGATCAATAGTGTTTTTGCTCTTTCAGTGTGCGTGTGGCCAGCCTTAGGCACTGTACACATTGCACACGACCGAACGAATTTTCCGAAACGATTTTTCGTTTTTCAACCTATTGTGAAATCTTTAGTTATTGAAAAATTGGTTATAATCGTAAATTATATCATTTTCAAGTACATCATAAGAGAAAATCTCGAGGAATTTGTTATTTTAATTGATAATAAAAAGAAAAATGAATCCGTCGTACGACTAAAAATTTTCGTACTGACAGACGGACTTTTTTCTTAATATTATCAACCAAAATACAAATTTCTAAAAATTTTTTCTTATAATATTCTTCAAAATGTTATAATTAACGATTTCTACCAATTTTCTAATAACTGAAGATTTGATAATAAGCAGAAAAACGAAAATTCGTATCGGAAAATTCGTTCGGTCATGTGCAATGTGTACAGCACCTTAGACTTGCAAGCGGAGGTTTGCAAGCGACTTTCGCTCGACATGACTATAAACACCCATGTGATACGGCTTCAAACATATTACGTCAATGTTTCAGATTGGTCGAGTGGGTAGCATAGCGGAATTACGTGCGACGGGACCGTGGTTCGAATCCGAGAGTGTGCAAGTAAGTAAGTAAAATCAATTCACATTTTTCAACAAAAAAATAAATTCCTACTTGGAAGGAAAACAAAAATGAAAAATAAAATATTTAGAAAAGGGTGTAACATATGAATTAAATAATTGGGTCATATCCCGGGATGCGGTCTAGAGGTTGAAAAAAACAAAACTTAAAAATAGGTGATTATTAAACAAGCCTGGGGAAGTGAAAAGATATTCGATATTTGATCAGACCTGAGAAACATGGTGGAATTCATGAAAAAGTATACAACCAGTTTACACCCCCTTAGGGGTCGAATTTCAAAATATCTTGAAAACACGTTCTAGGTATTCATATGCAGAATCCGTAGAATAAAAATGAATTCAATATTTCAAAAGACCTAATAGATATGACGAAAATCGTGAAAATATATGCATTTTATATTGACTGACATTTTTTTTGCCCCCCTTCGCCAATGAATATTCGAAATTTTTTTTATCAGAATTACTTTTCTAGTGGATTTACATATACGTACCAAGTTTCAACTTCTTAGCATAAGCCGGTCTAAAGTTAGGAAAAACACCCCCCACCACCGTACCATACTACCCCTAAAAAAAATTCTATTTTTCCACCATGCCACTACTATAGCTCTATCTAAATACCAAGTTTCAGCTTCCTATCATTATAGATTCTTAAGATATACGCATCGGAACTTTTCTTTCTCACCCTTCCCCACCCTCACCCTCAACACCCACACCCCCAAACTTTTTTTTCCCTACTAGGATTCTATTAGGCCTACTTCTGGTAAAAATTTGAAGCATCCATCTTACACTGTTATTGAGATATGAAACGTGTTATTATTGAAAAATTTGTATCCCCTCCACTAACGTACTCCCTCGCCCCCTTCAAAGATTTTACTTTGAGCAATCTTTATTTATCAAGCTTTATATCCAAACCGAATTTTGTTTTTCTGGTGCCACTGGTTTGGGAGATATCGTAATGTTAAGTATTTCAACCCCCACCCCCGTACGCCACTACCCCCACCCAAAAATTTTGTTTCAATCTACTCTCCTAGTATAACTACAGATATTTGTTAAGTTTTAATTGCTTGCTATTAACGGTTTAGGAGATATGGATTTTAGAATGTGTCGATCTCGACTTTTTTGCGTTTCGCACGCATTGCTTTCCCCTCCACTCCCACTACCCTTCACTCATATCATCAATTTTCTTGCAAATAGGTCCACTATCAAAGCTTTATAGAAATTTTATTGCTTTTTTCGTGTCTACTAGTCATGAAATGTACACAAAAAAATTTTGAGGGCAGCAAATTTTTTTGTTTTGAAAATCAATAACAATACTGTATTATAAATAATAAGGTAATTACAAGTGTGACAGTTCGTAGGCTTATTTTATTACGGAGCCTAAGCTCGCAAAATTGATGGCTTAAGCTAAGGTAGCGGTTGTTTTAGCTTGAGACTTTAGCCATTTCTGTGAAATCGAAGATGTTCCTAAGCCCAAGCTTAAGTTCCACTCAGAGCTTAAGCTACTATGAAATCGGGCAATAGAGTATTAGTTCAATCCAGCCCAAAAGTTTGTAACGCATAGAACCGAGCCTCGGACGAAAAAAAGTTATATGTTATTTATTTGTGGCCAAAAACCTCTAATCTGCTTGACATCCGTCCGTCTGTCTGTCGCCTTCACCAAGGATCTTGAAATTTTGGATCTGGGTGTTTGGCTGAATTTTTTAAGGCTATGTTCATCAACGGGCAAAAACGTCCTACTCCTTCGGGTAGGTGCCATACAAAATGTCCTTAAAACATGTGTTCAAGAATATTGGTCGATTACTTCAGAAGGGTTTTAGCTACGTCTTAGAAATTTTTATTTTTCCAGTAGTTGGTGCTAAATGTATGACTATGAAGAAAACCTTATAAGTGCTTTGTGTAGCTGCCATATAAATATCCTGTAAAATAGTCTTCACTTAATTTACGAAACTCACTATAACTCAAGTAATATTTTAGCTATGAATTTGGAATTTTGCACAAATTAGAGAAATCCTTTTTTTCCTTCTGGTATCTTCCATACAAAAGATCCTTAAGACAAAAGGTCAACAATATTTCCGATGACTTTTGGATGCTTTAAGCTACGAATTTGAAATTTGGCACACATTAATTTTGGAATGGTTCCAAGGAAAAGGATAAGTAGGTATGTAAGAAATTAAGTGAGTCCTTCCTGCACCTTCCATCGGTGACTCAGTTCAAAATATGAAATTAAACACAGAATACTCGTATTGTCTTTTAGGTTTGAGTACCAATCAAATGGGAGTCCTTAATGAAGGACACAAAAACGCAAGCACTTAATTCTACTTTATCCCCCTGCAATATACATAAATCGGAGTTCTGTATTTCATCTAGAGTATCATATGTGCTTACATATCTGGATCAAATATGTATAGTAGTAGAAAGACTTCGCACAACGTATCTTCTTGACATTGAAGTAGAAGAATAAGAATGGAAATTAAAGTACATATAAATACTAGAGCCAACGCCAAATTCTTGTCACTCACTTCAGGAAATTAATAAAGTCTTTAGATTTATTTCGACACATATTTCTGCATTAGGAACGCCCATTTACTACTCAACTCATAGAAATGAAACTAGGACACGCTCTAAACTCTGTAAGCTCCCTGAATTCATTGAAAAGTTATTAGCCCTGACCAGAATTGACTTAGAGAGCCTTAAGGCGCCTTAAGTTTTTCTACGACTGTATAGAAATGCATGTTGACAACCAGAATAGACTTAATGCGTCTTTCGTTGACTTTTTCAAACTTTCGTTAAAACTTATGTGTACGGTTCTGTGCGTAGAAACTTAAGCAAACTTATGCGTTTGACATTTATTCACAGATTTTCCGAAATTTTTGTACTTTTTGATTTCAGACTTGTGATTTATAGTTAACTCCATTTTGAAAAATAAAAATTAACTTTAATTATCACTCTCTTGATGAGTATTTGACAGGAGATTTTTTTTTTTAGCTGTCAAACTTCTCTTACCTTAAGGCTATTGTAGTTGGGTATAAGATTCATTAAGTTTTGCCACAAACTTTACGTACCTTTAGGCATTTGACAAATGGTTGTTAAGATGCATTAAGTCAATTCTGGTTAGGGCTAATGCCTACGCTAATATCTTGGCACAACAGCCGGAAGCCATTTCGACTCCTTCGACTGGAATAATTAACTTGAAAATTCAACGAAAAACATAAGAGAATAACAATAAGGTCCTCTCCTCATTCGCGCCGTATTGCACCAAAAGTTCAATTCGACGTAGTCTCGAGGTTAGTTGGGGCTGACTTCGGCAAGGACCCAAAGATCGATAAATCACTTTGACGTCGAATAAATTTTCTTATTGGCAGCCAAAACCATTGTGTATACACAGAGCTCTACAGTTTTCGCAGTTAGTCAAGCGACTAAGGAAAAATTGTTCGCCCTTCCGGGGCCTATTTCAACACCATTCGGACGCCTTATAAAAGTTTCTTTATAAACTTAATGTGAAGTGGCTGTGCAAAGTTCTTACGGTAGTAACAAAAGTGTATCCGATAAAAATGAAAAGGCTCGCTTTTGGCTACACCACGAGTAGGTGCATATACGTCGTGGGAAGAATTTTCGGTAGAAGAGCCTTTTTCCAGGACGGAGATTTTTCCCTGCCTTAAGATATTTATTCGGAAACAATAAATCAGCTTATATGGTAGAAGAGTTTCAATCAATTTTTTTTCCATTTTTGTTATTTTTCTTTTGTCTTGCCGATATTCTTGCTACAATTCTTCGAATTCGTACGTTATGTGGTCCTTGTAGAATTTCAAAACTTGCGTAATAGGCTAACAACACGTGTTTAAAAAAGTTCAGACAGGACAAGTGATTTATGGATGGGAACTTTGGATTGGTAATAATTTTAGGCATTAACAGGAATATGATTGCGTTTTCTTTATCTGGAGTTTCTCAAGCGGAATCTTTCCACGTGACAAGGGAAGAAATATAGGATTTAAAAAGTTCAGATTTATTTTATTCACGATATCTGAAAATAATTATCAAGCTAACACCTAGTCGGTAGCGCCATATTCAGTTAATATAATATTTATTTTCCAGTATATAGCAGAGATTTCGAGACAACAGGTCTTTTGCGAAAAGTTACTATGGAGATTATAGGTATTTTAAATAAATTTTTGGCATGGGTAGTGGCGTATAAGAATTGGGACAAATAATCTCTAAAAGCCCGAAGACACACACCGTCTGAACAGTTTATACCATAAATTTGATATTGTTTTACTATATGAAGTCATACTGATGAGCAAGGGCGCCCATACAACTTCTTCCAGGGGGTAGGGGGTGGGCAAGGCAAAAAGTTTATAAAATAATCCCACACTCCATTTAGAATCTGCACTTATGGTTGTAATTTTAACGTAAATTCGTTAACGGGCACAATCGTTCTACTCCTTCGGGTCCATACAAAGGCCTTAAAACATGCGATCAAGAATACTAGCCGATAACTTCGGAACGCTTAAATCGCTCAAATCCGCAGTCGTAAAGGTGCTTGTACACGAACAATTTTTCAAACAATTAATTGTCCGACGACTATTGCCAAAATTATTGGAGCTATAAATGGATGGCGGCAATATTTCGACAATGTGGCAATGTTTTCAGAGATTGCTGATATTTCTCGCCCTATACTCATAGTTTCTGTATTTTCCAAAAAAAATTATCTCTTTCACTTCCATGCTTCATCACCTCCTTAAAAATATTTACTTTATTTGTCAAACCTTGTACAGAAACCGAATTTTATTTTTTAATTGTAATTCGTGAGATATTGTAAAATCAAAAGTTGTTCATCCACTCTGGAGGTGTTTTTCCAAACTATATAAACAGGCCCGGCCCTAGACTTTTCGGCGCCCGGTGCAGTATACACTTCGTCGCCCTAATCAATTTATATAACAAAAATATTATACTTACTCACTTGACGATTTTTCATACAAATTCATGTAACTTTTTCTCAGGACCTGCTCTACCGATTTGAATCAAACTTTGTACACTTATTATTTTAGTAAATCGAATGCTAATGAATAAAGGAATTTCAAAAATATTAAAAACTTGACTTATAAAGTTTGAAAATTTAAACATTTTTGATTTTTTTTAAACCTAAAAAATTACTTCATTCAGTATAAATACCAATACTATTCTATATTTAACCAAAAAAAGTCATCTTGATGTCTCTTATCAGTTTCAAGAAAAGGAACATTAATGAAAAAAAAATGAAAAAAAAAATTTTTCTGGCGAGCGAAAAAACTAAAATCTCTCCAAATTGAATTTTTTTTATATATATGTATGTACATATTGTTAATACAAATCTCACAGATGGCATTGGTTCTGTTTTCAAAACTTTCCTCTATTTTTTATCAGATTATGCCATTTGCTCGTTTGATTTAAACCAATTAATGGTATGAATAAAATTGAGACGAAGTTCGCTAGCGGCGGAAGGTCGGTGTCAAAATTTTAAAATGGTACCGAATTACACCGAAAAGTTTGCCTAACCGCTCGCCGTCGTAATTCTGTGTCCATCCGTATGTTGCGGTACAATTATAATTCTTTTACAGCGAACTTCACCGCCGCTAGCGAAGTTCGTCTCAATTGTGCTTATACCATTACTTCTCTTTATCATTCACCCAAAACATTCATTCCCCTCTAGCAAAAATGTCGTGTTTCCCATTTCCCCACATAATTCACCGAAGCGCATTCGCTCCATATCTATCTTTTTCTATTGCATAGAAATCATGTTCTGAGCTTTTTCAGCACACAATCAAATCAGCACCAAGCGCTGCGGCGCCGTGGAGCGCTCGCTCCAAATGAATCGTACGAACGCAAAATTGTACTAGCTGATGAACGTATGAATGCAAAATTGGAATAGCAGATGATCGCACAAACGAAAAGCTGTACTAGTCGGTATCGAAGAGTGAGAACATCTTTAAGAGAAAAGATTCAATGTTTTGGTTCTTGAACGAGAATTGAAAGAGTGTTTTAAAAATATGGAAAAATGGAAAAACCCTGCAAAATCTGGAATATGCATCGGAAAAAGTGTGGCAAATGTATTCAAGAAATCCTTTCCATTAATTTCTAAGTATGTTTTAAATTTAAAGCAAAATATTTGAGAGATAATATGAACTAGCGCCTTCCTTAATTTGGCACCCGGATTCAATGCGCCATTTGCACATATGGTAGGATCGGCCCTGTATATAGAACGGCTTCTGCTAAAAAGTGTATATGTAAATCAACCAAAAAAAAAGTAGATAATTTAGATAAAAAACATAACGCAGTCACGATCGGCTGCAAGCCAATCGTATGATACTCTAGATGAAATACTGAACTCCGATTTATATTTTAGTTGGAAATATATCAAAAGAATGAGGAGTGCACAAGCAATTATTACATGACCTTTTACTTACAGGTAGAAACTATTGTATAGTGGTCGATTTTTTGATTTATAGTGAGTTCCATAAAGTAAGCTAGGATATTTTACAGAATTTTTGTATGGCAGCTACATGAAGGACTTATGGGATATTTTTCATATTAATAGTTTCAGCTGCGACTATTATAAAATTAATGTGTATAAAATTTCAAAGTCGTAAATTAAAACTTTCTAAACTTATCGTGCAATATTGGTAAATATGTTTATTAAAGACTTTTGTATGACAGCTACCCGAATGAATCAACGGATGGCGCTAATTAATGAACTCCGTCTTGGTTTTGGTTTAAAACTAATTCCTGTAAAATTTTCAATTCCTGCCTTAACTAGTTCTGGAGTTATAGTGAATTCAGTAAAAAGCATACATTTTTGAAGGACTTTTCTAGGCTGCTACAGGAAGGACTCATTCGATTTGCATCATATTCGGAACATTGGATTCAAACATTTTAAGCCTTATGTATGCAAAATTTCATGTTTCTAACATGAAGCATTCGAGCTATAACTGGGAAAACGTGTTTCAAGGACTCTTGTATGGGAGGTCCCCGAAGGACTGGAAGGATATCACCCATTAACGAACTTAGCCTTACTTTTTCCATTTTACAAGTTGTGACCAAATTTCAACTTCCTAGGTCAACGCGTTCTTGAGTTATCGTGCTAACGGACGGACGGACGGACGGACGGACGGACGGACGGACAGCAAACGGATTTGAGGGTCTTGGCCAAAAATAATCACAAAATAATATACAACTTTTTTTCGTCCGAGGCTCGCTTCTATGCGTTACAAACTTTTCGGGCTGGATTAAACTTATAATACTCTATATGTTCATCTAGAGTATAAAAATCTTAAATATCGATTAGTGTTTGGAAGAAGGTCGAAAAATATTATCAGGGACCTTTAATGGGGTGCAAGGAGGTATACTTTTTCATGAATTCTGCCATTTCCCCCAGCCCTGATATTATATTGAATATATCTTCACTTTCATGGGCTTGCGTAATAATCGCCTAAAACTATCATAGTTATTAAGTTTTTGCCTTTTTTAACCCTAAGAGGGTATAAAAGGGTTGAACACGTTTTCACGAATTCCGTAATTTCTTTTAGAAGTAGTAAGAAATTGAATTGATTTTTACTTTCTCGTGCTGTCTTTATATTTATCTTTTAGCTATTTTCATAATTTTTAGATATTCCACACCCAAGTGAGTGTAAGTAGGTTGCATATGTTTTCACAGATTCTTACATATTGCTTAAATCTGATGATATATCGAATTCCTTTTTTATTCCTATGGTTGCCAAAAAGTCAATTTCATGTATGTTTTTTAAAGCTTTGACTTTGAATTCTTATGATTGATGAGATATTTGATCACTTTTCACTTCCTTTTTATATAATCGCCTACAAACACACAATTCACAATTTTTCGATGTTCAACTTTCTAGGGTTTGCATATCTTTTCACAACTTTTGCCATCCTTTAGTTCTGATGTTTCTATTTTAACTATTTTTATTTTTAGAACAAAATTAATTTTCCAAGAAAAGTCATAATCTCGAAACAACTGATGATATACTCCGATTTTGATCGCTCCCGAGCTTTGACCCGAAAAATAATAAAGTTTCGTCCAGACTATTGGCAAATTTTTAAATCGATAACATTACTTTATTGTTAAAATAATGAAGTAAAATATACTTGATAACAGTGGCAGATCCAGACCTTACTGTTGGGGGTGTAATTTTTTTTTTAATTTGGCTATTTAGTTTGATAAAGTTCTGTGTGAATTTTTAACATACTGTAACTAACAAAAAAAATCTGCCAACAGTCTGGGTGCAACTTTATTATTTTTCCGGCAGAACTTTGGAACGTGTTCAATTCGGGGATGCGGTGTATGTTACTATGTGACTGAAAACCTTACAAAAAGTTCGGGAAGTGGTTAGAATATGGTGTAACATATGAATTATATGATTGGGTCATCTTCCAGGATACGGTCTAGAGGTTGAAAAAGACAAAACTTAAAAATAGGTGATTATTAAACAAACATGGGAAAATGAAAAGATATTCGATATCTGATCAGGCCTGAGAGATATGGTGCAATTCATGAAAAAGCATACATCCACTTTACACCCCCTTAAGGGTCGAATTTCAAAATATTTGAAAACACTTTCTAGGTATTCATATGAAGAATCTGTAAAAAAAAAATCCAATATATCGAAAGACCTAGTAGATTTGACGAAAATCGGGAAAATATATGCATTTTATATCAACTGATAATTTTTTTGCCCCCCTTCGCCAATGAATATTCGAATTTTTGTTTATCAGAATTACTTTTCTAGTTAATTTACATATACGTACCGAGTTTCAACTTTTTAGCATAAGCCGTTCGAAAGTTTGGAAAAACACCCCCCACTCTCGTACCATGCTACCCCTAAAAAAAAATTGTTTTTCCACCATGCCACTAATAAAGTGCTATCTAAATACGAAGTTTGAAGTTAATATCATTACAGGTTCTTAAGATATAAACATCTGAATTTTTTCCTTCTCACCCTTCCCCACCCTCACCCTCTACACCACCAACTTCAAATGCCCCCTTCAAAGATTTTACTTTGAGCAATCTTTATTTATTCAGCTTTATTTCCGAACCGGATTTTGTTTTTCTTGTGCAATTGGTTTCTGAGATATCGTTATGTTAAGTATTTCAACCCCCACCCCCGTACGACATCACCCGCACCAAAAAATTGTATTTCAATCTACTCTCATGGTATAACTACAGATATTTGTTAAGTTTTAATTGCTTGCCATTAACGGTTTAAGATATATGGAATTTAGAATGTGTCGATCTCTACTTTTTTGCATTTCGGACGCATTATTTCCCCCTCCACTCCCACACCCCTTCACCCACATCAGCAAATTTTTTGCAGATGGGTCAAAGTATCAAAGCTCTATAGAAATTTCAAGTTTCAGCCTTCTACCATAAGTGGTTATTGAGATCTAGAAACCAAAATTTTTCGTCTAAAACGCTTCCCCCACCTTACCCCCCCCCCACACCCTCACCACTCAAAAAAATTTCACTTCTAGGGGTCTACTAGCTCATAGGGTTTGGCAGCTATAATTCCTCAAACGAGTTTGCGTACGGCGGACGGCGGACGGAGCACAGGCAGAGTGAAATTTTTTTTGTTTTTTTGTCGTTTATTCATCGTAAAACATGTAAAAAAAAATTTCAGGGTAGCAAATTTTTTTTTTTAAAAAAAGCGATAAGAACACTTTATTATTAAAATAATAAAGTAATAAGGAGATAGAAACAAAAAAATTGAAATCATATTTTTTTTCACTAATTCTTCGAGTACACAAAATTTTAAAACAATCGGCGATGCTAAGGTCACACTTTTGGCGATTCTTGATTAAATTACCTTTTTTCTATAAAATTAATTGAAAATCACTATAATACTCTTAGATTTTTTTTAACAATTAAGATTTCAAGTTAATTTTTTGAAAAACAGAATAACCCATAAAATATAAAAAAAATTAAAAAAAAACATATTGTGAGATAGGTATTTAAGGATAAGTAACAAAATCGTTATCATTGAAAAAAAAATTTCGTGGATAGTTTTGCGACAACCTCACCCTTTATACCAAGCCCTATTTTACTATTCCAGGATAAAAATTACCAGAGATATGAATTTTCAAAGAGGACTTGGACACCATTTCCGCAAAAACTAACAAAAAAATTAGATAGAAACAAAAAAATCTGCCAACAGTCTGGGCGCAACTTTATTATTTTTCCGGCAGAAGTTTGGAACGTGTTCAATTCGGGAAGCGGTTAGAATATGGTGTAACATATGAATTATATGATTGAGTCATATTCCAGTATACGGTCTAGAGCAATGATTCCCAACCTTTTTTGCGTCGCGCCCCCCCGGCTCTTTTTTCTTTTAGCACGAAATTCTCTTAACACGAACAAATATTTCAATACCCTCAGTTTTGTGTTACAACGATTTTCACTCATAAATTAATTTTTTTTTTTTTCGAAAATGCAAAGCATTCCGCGCCCCCCCTGCCAACAGTCTACGCCCCCCTAGGGGGGCGCGCCCCACCGGTTGGGAAGCCATGGTCTAGAGGTTGAAAAAGACAAAACATAAAAATAGATGATTATTAAACAAGGCTGGGGAAGTGAAAAGATATTCGATATCTGATCAGAACTGAGAGATATGGTGGTATTCATGAAAAAGTATGCAACCACTTTACACCCTCTTAGGGGTCGAACTTAAAAAAATCTTAAAAATACATATGAAGATTCCGTAGAATAACAATGAAGTCAATATTTGGAAAGACCTAGTAAATATGACGAAAATCGTGAAAATATATGCATTTTATATTAACTGATAATTTTTTTGACCCCCTTCTGAACGCAAATGAATATTCGAATTTTTTTTATCAGCATTGCTTTTCTAGTTGATTTACATATACGTTCCAAGTTTCAAGTTTCTAGCATAAGCTGTTCTAAAGTTAGAAAAAACTCCCCCTACCCTCGTAGCATACTACCCCTAAAAAAAACTTATTTTCTTACCATGCCACTACTATAGTTCTATCTAAATACGAAGTTTGAAGTTAATATCATTACAGGTTCTTAAGATATAGGCATCTGAATTTTTTCCTTCTCACCCTTCCCCACCCTCACCATCTACACCCCCACCTTCAATTTTTTTTCCTTACTAGGGTTCTATTGGACCTACTTCTAACAAAAATTTGAAGCATCTATCTTACACTGTTATTGAGATATAAAAAGTGATTTTTCCATGCTCCCCCGCCCCCTTCAAAGATTTTATTCTGTGCAATCTTTATTTATCAAGCTTTATACCCAAACAGAATTTTGTTTCTTTGGTGCAATCCGTTTCTGAGATATCGTAATCTTAAGTATTTCAACCCCCACCTCCGTACGCTACTACCCCCACCTACAAACTTTATTTCAATCAACTCTCCTAGTATAACTACAGATATTTGTTAAGTTTTAGTTTCTTGACATTAATGGCTTAGGAGATATGGATTTTCGAATATGTCGATCTCGACTTTTTTGCGTTTCGAACGCATTATTTCCCCCTCCACTCCCATACCCCTTCTCGATTATCATCAATTTTTTTGCAGGCCCCTCAAAAAATTCTAAGTTCAAGGGATCTACCATGTCTATTCATAAAAAAAAATCTGCCAACAGTCTGGGCGCAACTTTATTATTTTTCCGGCAGAAGTTCGGAACGTGTTTTATTCGGGGATGCGGCTTATGTTACTATGTGACTAAAAAGCTAACAAAAAATCTGCCAACAGTCTGGGCGCAACTTTATTATTTTTCCGGCAGATGTTCAGATCGCGTTCAATTCGGGGATGCGGTGTATGTTACTATGTGACTGAAAACCTAACAAAAAGTTCGGTAAGCGGTTAGAAAAGAGTGTAACATATGAATAATTGGGTCATATTCCGGGATGCGGTCTAGAGGTTGAAAAAAATAAAACTTAAAAATATGTGATTATTAAACAAGCCTGGGGAAGTGGAAAGATATTCGATATCTGATCAGACCTGAGAAACATGGTGGAATTCATGAAAAAGTATACAACCAGCTTACACCCCCTTAGGGGTCGATTTCAAAAAATCTTGAAAACACATTCTAGGTATTCATATGAAGAATCCGTAGAATAAAAATTAATTCAATATATCGAAAGACCTAGTAGATATGACGAAAATCGTGAAAATATATGCATTTTATATTAACTGATATTTTTTAAAAATCGGGGTAATAATCACGGACGAGCGTGTAGTTGACCACTTCACCTCCTAGTGTTCCGTTGGTCTCGCAATGAAGTAACTCTAGCATTACTTCAAGGCCTAGGCCCGACTTGGGCTGTTGCGCCATTGATTATTATTATTAACATTCTGATAAAGAATGCAAGGGTACCTATCTGAAATACAATTTACGTTTTCTGAATTTAAACTTACGTATTCTGAAATACAATTTACGTTTTCTGAATTCAAACTTCCATATTTTGAAATACAACTCACTATTCTGAAATACATTTTACTTATTCTGAAATACAATTCACTATTCTGAAATACAATTTACGTTATCTGAAATACAACTCACTATTCTGAAATTCAATTTACGTAATCTGAAATACAACTCACAATTTACATAATCGGAAATTAATATTATATATTCTGAAATACATGTTGAAAAGGTGTAGTGCAATCGAACTACGACTTTTATTGCACCAGCCGGCAGAGTTATGAGTTCTGTGATCTGTAGCTCAGTTCTGTAACTTATGAGTGAGAAATTTCTCACCAAAAAGTGAGGACGAATTAATGCAGTTTTCACTGTGTATTCTCACCAAATGAGAAAACACCGTACTTGACTACGCATTTGGCAATCTTTCATTTCTCATTTGATGAGAATACAGAGAGAAAACTGCATTAATTTGTCTTCATTTTGACTTTTTGGTGAGAAATTTCTCACTCATAAGTTACAGAACTGAGCTACAGTTTCGTGTAAAAATTCACGAAACTGCACAGTTAAACGTCTAAGTTTGTAATGACATTTGCAGGTCGAGTAGATAAGATATGCACTTGATAATCGGATGTATAAGCATTCGGCGATCATACTTTAGTCTTTTTCACTCACTAAAGGTGGAAGAGGTTGGCATGTTTTACATACTTGAATAAAAGTTGGGGAAATGTTTACTTTTCGATTTAACCCTCATCGCCACGAACACAAGTGTGCGCGCTAACATGGTAGTAGTTTATACATAAGTACCCATGAATTTTTCGTGTTTTTGGTTTATAGGGAATACTAGATATAAACCTGTTCGTTTATCTCGTATATGATTAGTATTGGATGATACACAATAAGTTTGTTGCGATGAGTATCATTCCTGCAAACCATTTGGTGCCTCAAAAATTCATGCCTTCTTATTTACAATCCCACACTAAGCTATTTTTAATGGCATGTGTTAGTGAAACTCCGCATGTATTCGTATTTTCATGTACACTATTTCAAAACGCAATCCCGCCAATTGCACTCTACAGCGATCATTCGATATGTTACAAGAAAGAAATAAAGTGTGAGTGCATTTTTGGCGTCGATATGGAAACAGAGATAGATTTGTTTCTGATGACGGCCGCTTCATGGTATAAGCACAGTTGAGACAAATTACGCTCGCGGCGGCGAAGTTCGCTAACAAAATTTTAAAATTGTACAGAAACACACCGAAAAATTCGCCCAACCGCAATCCATTCATCGCCTACCGGTAATGAAACATTCAAAAGTAATTCATACTTCCATTGATCGCTGAGCGGTAATGAGAATTTCGTATGTAATTCGTACTGTCATTCATCGCTGAGCGGTAATGAAACATTCATTTGTAATTATCATTTACCATTCACATTTTGAACATGTGGTAGTAGTTCACACGTATTCACAGATAGGTGGTATATAATTGAAGTTTGTCCCAAGTGGTAATCTATTTTCACTTAAAGGTTTCGAAACCGCTCATGAATGCTTCAGGTGTGAATCATCGATGTTTGGTTTGTAGGGATGATGAGCTCATCGATGAATTCATCGATGATGGTCTACCAGGGAGCTATTATGACGTCAATACCAGCATATTAGTATTAACAATATTGTAACATCAACACCAGCAGCATTAGGTGTGTTTTTTATTTCCGGTTAACAATGAAGCTCGAAAAAATTGCACGGCAAAACAACAAAAGTGCGGTTACCAACAATTCAACCGCGGTTATCTCGACCGGAGCTTTGGGAACTTCCGGTTATGTAAAATTATTGTCTCGATATTTAAAGCTTCGCCGTTTGGTGCACTTGCAACCCTACAAATGTACAAGCAAGTGACAGTTCGATCAGCTGGTTGCTGTAACCTGTAAGATTCATCGGCAAAAGATGTCGAGTTATGGGTCGATAAAAATAAAACAAAGCTCATGGTACAACCGACAAAAAACGCGACAACCAGATAAATCCGTTAGCAGCCTCAACACTGAGCGTTGGCATACAGGATCCGATCGACGGAATTTCCCGAACCTACTTTTCGTTTTTCTGGTCAATGCGCGACTTATAATCATTGCAAAATTAGGTACAATCGTTAATTATCACTCTTTGCAAATCTTTGCAACAGACAATCGTTAACAATTTGTAGTTTTAATAGATAATTACATGCCAAATGATGTCGTCACACGACCGAATGTTTATACTCTAGATGAACATATAGAGTATTATAAGTTTAATCCAGCCCGAAAAGTTTGTAACGCATAGAAGCGAGCCTCGGACGAAAAAAAGTTGTATATTATTTTGTGTTTATTTTTGGCCAAAACCCCTAAATCCGTTTGTTATCCGTCCGTCCATCCGTCCGTCCGTCCGTCCGTCCGTCCGTCCGTTAGCACGATAACTCAAGAACGCGTTGACCTAGGAAGTTGAAATTTTGTCACAATTTGTAAAATGGAAAAAGTAAGGCTAAGTTCGTTAATGGGCGATATCTTTCCACTCTTTCGGGTACCTCCCATACAAGAGTCCTTAAAACACGTTTTCACAAATATTGCTCGAATACTTCAAGCAAGGAACTTGCAATTTTGCATACTTAAAGTTTACAGTGTTTGAAGCGAAAGTTCAGAATATGATACAAATCGAATGAGTCCTTCGTGTAGCAGCCTAGAAAAGTCCTTCAAAAATGTATGCAAGTTATAGAATCCACTATAGCTCCAGTACGAGTTAAAGCAGGGATTCAAAATTTTACAGGAATAAGTTTTATATCAAAAGCAAGACTGAGTTCATTAGTTGGCGCCATCCGTCGACTCCTTCGGGTAGCTGTCATACAAAAGTCCTTAAGACACGTGTTCACCAATATTGAATGATAGCTTTAAAACGCTTTACGTTACGACTTTGAAATTTTGTATACGTTGATTTTATAATAGTCGCAGCTGAAACTATTAATATGAAAAATATCCCATAAGTCTTTCATGTAGTTGCCATACAAAAATTCTGTAAAATGTCCAAACTTACTTAATGGAACTCTCTATAAATCAAAAAATCGAGTAGCCACTTTACAATAAGTAAAAGGTCATGTAATAATTGCTTGTGCACTCCTCATTCTTTTGATATATTTCCAAATAAAATATAAATCGGAATTCAGTATTTCATCTAGAGTATCATACGATTGGCTTGCAGCCGATCGTGACTGCGTTATGTTTTTCTTTCGGTTATCTATTAAAACTACAAATTTTACTCGATTTTCTTTTGCAAATATTTGCACACTGTTATAACTAACAATTGTACCTAATTTTGCAATGATTATAAATAGCGGATTACGCATAAAAACGAAAATTCGGTCGGTCAGATCTTGTATGCGATCGCGCTATGGGTGAATGGCAAAGTGTTTCAGCAGAACTACACTTAATGATATTCACAATACTTACTTGTTCTATTTCTTCCCTATCCATTTCGTCACTATAAATATTTATTTTAAATAGTAAATTTCCGTTTATTCGTAGTTTTGAAATTGACAAGCGCCATCTCGTATCATTTAACTAGTAGTGTTACCAGCTGCACATTCGAAAATGGCATGGAGCTTTAATATCGTAAACTGGTAGCCGCGAGTGTTTTGTATTTGGGCTTTTTAACCGGAAATAAAAAACACATCTATTATGACATCAAAACCAGCAGTGTATCATCCATGGTGTAATACTACCCTGCCCTACTAGACAAAACTCATCAGTTCACATATACTAATAAATATGATGAGTTTGTCACTTACACACAATGTACGAGTACTATATGGAAAATACTGATTCTATCGATGAGTCCGTCGATGATTATATGATGAGTTTTCTGGTTATACTTGCAATGAGTGCTCATCTATTGCTTTTGTTCTGGACCTGGACTATGTAAAATTTCCTTTGTTTGGATTCATTTGTTTGGATTTTTAATTTTAGAGCGTTGCCTAAGATAAGAAAAGTGACGATCCTCTAACCTTCTTTACAATTTCACTTCCACTTTCTTTTTTTATTATAGTAAGATCAGTCTAATTCCCAGTTATATTTTTTATTTTTTATATTTTCTATTTTTTTTACTGAAATGTCACGCAAGGCGATTAGTGAACATTTAATTCCATAACATAACATAACATTTTGAAGAACAATTTGAAACAAAGCGCTGTCAAAATTGGCATAAGCTGTGGGTTTTTACTTATCCAAGACGTGGATCCCAAACATTCTTCTAGATTAGTGCGTGAGTGGTTGCTCTACAACGTTGCTTCTGTTCTTCCACATCCACCCCAATCCCTCGACTTAAACCCTATTGACCATCTTCGGGATTATTAAGAAAAAAAGGTCCTTGCGCATCGCATAAACAGCCGTGCTCAATTGAAGGACATTATTTTAGAAAACTGGAACAAAATTACATCCTATTCAACTCGAAAATTAGCACTTTCAATGCAGAATCGTCTACAAGCAGTAGTAGCAGCTAAAGGACATCATACTCGCTATTAAAAAAGTAAATAACGTGAATTTCTTAAGTGTATGTGCAATTTTTTGATGTGCATATACCTACTGACTTGTGAAGTACAAATGACAATATTTCTAAGAAAATTAAGTAAACACAAATGTTTGATTCTTGCATTTAAAAGACCTAACTAGAAACAATAAAAAACCCAAAACGAAATGAACTTATCTTTTTTCATTCAACACAAAAACTGACTCTATTCCCGATTATAGCTGCTGTATGTGCAATTTTTTGATATAGTGTATATATATTTTTGTATTTTAAAAGAAGACACTTAATTATAAATAACGCGCTGAAATGTAAAATCTAAGAGAAATAAATGGTTCATGTTGGAAACAGAAGAAATTTTACATAGTCCAGAACAAAAGTAGAGGGGATGATCATTGCAAGTGTAACCAGAAAACTCATCATATACCTACTCATCGATAGAACAGTATTTTTTTATGGTACCTATATTATTTATAATGAAGCCAGGGGTTTTTGATGTGGATGTTTGCGTCTTTTGATTTAATAGTACAGTATAATATAATCTCGATAATCTCGATAATTAGAACTTAATTGAAACCGACTGATTTAACATTTTGGAGGTGTTCACTTTATCGGAGACGAAAATATAGCATATATTTTTATATATGTATGTATTTTGTTGAATAAAATAAAATTTCAAAAAACAGTATTATGTACATTAAACCTGAAACCAAAATCCATTCATATTTTTCGAAAGTTAAAGTTTTTGTGATATTTCTGAAAATGACAAAGAAAAATACTGGTCTAATCTAGAGAAGCAGGTATGGAAAAATTTGTTATTTTGGATTGTCGGATAGTATTGAATGCTTTTTCGACGACTATAGACCCGATTTGTACATTTGTTCGTAATATATGTATATCAATGCCCATAACTTTATAAACAGAGTGTTACTTTATAGATAACTATGTTGACATTATAGAGGTGCTAAAATTACCACCGTGCAGATTACAAGAGACATTTAAGAAAAAAATGTTTGTTCACTTTACTAGAAAACCCACATTATCGAAGGTTCACATTATCGAGATTATACTGTATATGTGAACTGATGAGTTTTGTCTAGTAGGGTAGCTTCAGTGACTGTATCAAAATATTTTATTTCAAAAAGTATAATAAAGTAAAATTATAGCGGCACGTTTAAAAAAAAATTTTTTAAGTAGAGTAAATTTCTGACTTAATAATAGATTACGCTGAAATGTTGAAACTTGATATTATCTTTTATATAAGAGATTAGAAAAATATGGTTTTGTTTTACTGACACTTTTAGTAGCGTATGAGGTGACAGATCCTAAAAACTCTTAACGAGATACAGGGTTAATTTCGATATTATTTAAATTCAAATTTTTTGAAGAAAAAAAGTGGGAAACAAGGGAAATGGCATTTGTAGCGCACAACCTTATAATATAATAGAATCGTAGAGTTTTGTAATTGTATGGAGCTCTTATTATGATATAATAAAAAACAAAATAAGTACTTTCTATGTAAGGTGCGTAATATTTTTTCTTCTCCTGAATGTTGAATAATTAAATGGAAAATACATGAAAGTAATGCGTCCTTAAAAATATATTAAACAACTGAAAAATGTAAATTAAAATAGCATCTCAAATGACCCTAATAGATTTCCCAATCCTTTGCTTAGCTTTGCTATCGAGTATCGGTCTCACCGCACACCGGTACAACTCTACAAATAAGGCGAAAGAAACTACTAACAAATGACTAAAGGAAATTGTTCATTTGTTGCTAGTTGAGACTAAGGCTGAAGCCTTTTACCTGAATTAAATGCCAAGAAGAAAACGTAATTAGAAAACAAATAATATAAAAATTGCCCATTACGAAGCTTCATTCTAATCGATTTAAATTCTTCGAATTTTAATTTATGAAACTAGGGGGTGTTCTCCGATATCTGTAAATTTTCGTCTTTGAATTACAACGGTTTCCAAATTATTGCTAATTTTGAGTCTAAAGAAAAATTTCTTAAAACATAATCTACAGTATCTCCTACTTCCAGTTTTTGATTCTGATTCTGAAGATTCTTCAAACTCGTTTAAATATTTCAAATGGTTGCTAAAAAGGGAACTACTTATGTAGTCGTTTTCTGGTGAACTTAAGAAGCTAATTAATTCGTTTTCATTGCAACTTTTTTTCACTAATTAAGAGAAGAAAACAGATAAAAGGCAAAATTCCTTAATGGCAGAAAAAAGAAATGTTTAAAATCGGATCGCAGATGTCCCTCAATAATTGTCATCATGAATATCATCAAGGAAAGATGCTCTCGAAAGTTAAATGGAATGCAGAAGACTTAATTAAAGTCTAAATATAAACTCGGAATTATGATCAAATTTTCTACTCGAGTTAACTTTAATATAAAATTCTGTTTGAGGCATTAGGGATGAGGATTGAAGTCACGAGATTTCAGTATACTTACAATTGTATACAATTTCCCTTACGGTGGGTAAACAAGCAAAATGTTGAATTAAATTTGTCGCTTTTGTTTACAGGCCGCAGGTTTTCAAATTATATTCCGGGTACAGTAGACTTTTTACTTTGCGATTAAAACAAGGGGCGAGTCGTGTTCATTTATTTCGTCGTATATGTTGAATAAACTTGAACTTAAATCGAAATAAAGTCCTAGGTATATGTTTTTAATCAAAAAAAATTCGTTAAGGGCCGAAATTCTTCGAGTCAAGTTTCGAACATCTTCGTGTACCAACATACCAAAAAAACACAGTTGGTACGTAAACCTATCAGTGGAGAACGCCTTGAGCAATATAACTAAAATTTTATTTCAATTTCTTCATTTCAATTGAATGGGTTCATGCTTGAAAGGCCTCAGTCCATTTTACTTTATTATTTATAATACAGTATTGTTATCGATTTTTAAAAAAAAAATTTGCTAACCTCAAAATTTTTTTTCCCACGTTTCATGACTAGTAGACACGAAAAAAGCAATAAAAATTTTCACTCCGTCTGTCCGCCGTCCGCCATACGCCGCGCCGTACGCCGTACGTCGACCGCCCCAAATCGTTTGAAGGCTCGTAGCTCTCAAACCAGTAGAGCTATTAAATTAAAAAAATTTTTATGAATAGAAGTGATAGACCCCTTGAAGTGAAATTTTTTTAAGTGGTGAGGGCGTGAGGGGGAAGGTGGGAGAAGCGTTTTAGACGAAAAATTTTGGTTTCTAGATCTCAGCAACCGCATATGTTAGGAGGCTAAAACTTGGAATTCCTATAGAACTTTGATAGTGGACCCATTTGCAATGATATGGGTGAAGGGGTGTGGGAGTGGAGGGGGAAATAATGTGACCGAAACGCAAAAAAGTGGGGATCGACACATTCTAAAATCCATATAACCTAAACCAATAATGGCAAGTAACTAAAACTTAACAAATATCTGTAGTTGTATTAGGAGAGTAGATTGAAATAAAATTTGTGGGTGGGGGTAGTGGCGTATGGGGGTGGGGGGTTAAAAACTTCAGATTACGATATCTCACAAATCAATTGCACCAGAAAAATAAAATTTGGTTTGAGTATAAAGCTTGAAAAATAAAGATGGATGAAAGTAAAACTTGTTAAGAGGGTAGGGGAGCATTCAACTTTTTATAAATCAACTAGAAAAGTAATTATCATAATAAAAAATTCGAATATTCATTAGCGTTCGAAAGGGGAGGGGGCAAAAATAATTATAAGTAAAAATAAAATGCATATATTTTCACGATTTTTGTCATATTTACTAGGTCTTTCCAAATATTGAATTCATTTTTATTCTTCGGATTCTTCATATGAATACCTAGAAAGTGTTTTCAAGATTTTTAGAAGTTTGACCTCTAAGGGGGTGTAAAGTGGTTGTATACTTTTTCATAAATTCCACCATATCTCTTAGGTCTGATCAGATATCGAATATCTTTTCACTTCCAAGGGCTTGTTTAATAATCACCTGTTTTTAAGTTTTTTTCTTTTTCAGCCTCTAGACCGCATCCCGGAATATGACCCAATTATATAATTCATATATTTCACTCTATTCTAACCGTGTCCCGAACTTTTTGTTAGGTTTTCAGTTCCATAGTAACATACACCGCATCCCCGAATTGAACACGTTCCGAACTTCTGCCGGAAAAATAATAAGGTTGCGCCCAGACTGTGTGCAGATTTTTTGTAAGCTGTTGGAAAAACCAAACAAAACGGACTGTAAGCAACAGCTAAGTTAAATTCATAACAATACTTTACTGAATCAATAAA
Source organism: Beris chalybata (assembly GCA_949128065.1). NCBI lineage: Eukaryota > Metazoa > Arthropoda > Insecta > Diptera > Stratiomyidae > Beris > Beris chalybata. Next base: position 114,766,518 of record OX421894.1, read on the forward strand.
AGAGGTTATTTATAACCCATATACATATGTAATTGTATTTTACAAATTTATCTATGCCGCGAAAATTTTGGCGAATTTCCGAAACATAACTTCGTAGGTTTACTTGTCATTCTTAAATCCATATCTTCTGAACGATTAATGTTAGACTGTTGACACTATGTGGATACTAGGAGATAAGAAAAGAGTTAGCATTTTTAAGAGCGGTGGTAAGGTGTAGGGGTGAAAAACTTTGGATTACAATATCTTCCGACTCAATTCTACCAGGAAGACAAAATAAATCGAGTTTATACTGAATGTAAAATTTTTGAGTGGGGAGGTGAAGAGCGGAAGTGGAGGAAGAGCCATTTTTAAAAAAAATTTAATTTATATTTATATCTCAAGAACCGTATCAGATATGATCTTGAAACTTGTATAGGAGTTAGTACTAATGAACCTCTACCGCGGAAAAAAAGCTGTGGTTGTAGGGGGGCCGGAAATAAAAAAGTTCTGATTTCATTTCTCGAAAGCAGCAAAAGGATAGAAAGCTAAAAAATGACAACTGTATAGTGCTACCATAGAGACATCCCAGAAAACTTAATGTTTATAGGCGGAACAAGGTACGGAGGGGATGGTTTTTCATATCTCAGAAATGATACAAGTTGATAAAAAAGCGTCTTTACTTTATTGCGATGTATGAAGAAAACCACGTGGGAGCCGGTTTATCATGCTAAAAGGGCTTCAGTCCATAACAGCCTGGCTCCCACGTGGTTTTAAACTAACAAGGAGTGGTCGGATGACTTCATTATAACATGATAAGATGCGTTAGACCACCAAGACTTCAAAACTAGTGAAATCGTAATTTCGGTAGGTGAGGCTCTTTTAACATGAACCCATTCAATTGGGAATCAGGATATGATTTATTAAGAGCTCACAAACCCCTGCGCGCTGAAAACCTAGTAAATTCGAAAAAGTTTTATAAAATTTACCTATGGTGAAAAAAATTGTAAATTGCTGTATTCACATATCTTATTAACTATTCAACTACCTATAACAACAATTTTTTTTTTAATATGGGTAGAAATGAACAACTGATGAAAACTACAAAATTAAAAAAGAAATTTGCAAAAAATACGGTGTGCAAATAAGTTCGTAACGTTTTACTTTATTATTTTAATAATTAAGTATTGTGATTGATTTTTTAAAAAAAAAAATTTGCTACCCTCAAAATTTTTATTTTCACGTTTCATAACTAGTAGACGCGAAAAAAGCAATAAAAATTTTCAGTCCGTCTGTCCGTCTGTCCGCCGTACGCCGTACGCAAGATCGTTTGGAGGCTCGTAGCTGCCAAACGCTTTGAGATATTAAATTGAAATTTTTTTAACGAATAGATGGGGTAGGCGCCTTGAAGTGACCAAATTTTTAGGGGTGGGGGTGTGAGGGGGAAGTGTTTTAGACCGAAAATTTTGGTTTCCAGATCTCAGTAACCCCTTATGTTAGGAAGCTGAAACTTGGAATTTCTATAGAACTCTGATAGTAGACCCATTTGCAGAAAAATTGTCAATATTGATCAAGGGGTGTGGGAGTGTGGGGAAATGTAATGCGTCCGAAACACAAAAAAGGTGAGATAGACACATTCTAAAATCCATATCTCCTAAACCGTTAATGGCACACTATTCAAACTTAAAACATATTTGTAGTTATACTAGGAGAACAGAATGAAGAAAAATTTTGGGTGGGGGAAGTTGTGTATGGGGGTGGGGGGTGAAAAACTTAAGATTACGATATCTCATAAACCAATTGCTCTAGAAAAATAAAATTTGGTTTGGGTGTTAAGGTTGACAAAAAAAGATTGATCTTAGTAAAATTTTTTAAGTGGGAGGTGGAGCATAGAAGTGGAGGGGATGAGAATTTTTCAAATCAAACACATTTCATATCTCAAGAACAGTTTAAGATAGATGCTTAGAATTTTTACCAGAAGTAGCGCTAATTAAACCCTAGTAGGGAAAAAAGTTTTGGGGTTGAGGGTGAAGAGGGGGAGGGTGGGGGAGGGTGAAAAGGAAAAAGTTCCGATGCTTATATCTTGAGAACCTGTAATGATATAAGCCTTAAACTTGGTATTTAGATAGAGCTATAGTAGCGGAATGTTGGAAAAATAAAATTTTTTTTAGGGGTAGTATGCTACTGGGGTAGGGGGTGTTTTTCCTAACTATTAAACGGTTTATGCTAGAAAGTTGAAACTCGGTGTGTATATGTAAATCAACTAGAAAGGTAATTGTGATAAAAAAAATTTGAATATTCATTGGCGTTTAGAAAGGGGGGCAAAAAAAATTATTTGTAAATATAATAGATATAAAATTCATATATTTTCACGCTTTTCGTCATATCTACTAGGTCTTTCCAAATATTGAATTCATTCTTATTCTACGGATTCTTCGTATGAATACCTAGAAACTGTTTTCACGGTTTTTTGAAATTCGACCCCTAAGGGTAGTGTGGTACAAGTGAAGGTGTTTTTCCTATATATGGGACGGTTTAAGCTACAATGTTGAAACTCGGTGTGTATATGTAAATCAACTAGAAAGGTAATTGTGATAAAAAAAAATTTGAATATTCATTGGCGTTTAGAAGGGGGGGTGGGCAAAAAAAAATTTTTGGAAATATAATAAATATAAAATGCAAATATTTTCACGATTTTCGTCATATCTACTAGGTCTTTCCAAATACTGAATTCACTTTTATTCTACGGATTCTTCGTATGAATACCTAGAAAGGGTTTTCAAGGTTTTTTTGAAATTCGACCCCTAAGGGTAGTGTGGTACAAGTGGCGGTGTTTTTCTTATATATGGAACGGCTTAAGCTACAATGTTGAAACTCGGTGTGTATATGTAAATCAACTAGAAAAGTAATAGTGATAAAAAAAAATTTGAATATTCATTGGCGTTCAGAAGGGGGGGGGGGGGCAAAAAGAAATATTTGGAAATATAATAAATATAAAATGCATATATTTTCACGATTTTCGTCATATCTACTAGGTCTTTCCAAATATTGAATTTATTTTTATTTTACGGATTCTTCGTATGAATACCTAGAAAGTGTTTTCAAGGTTTTTTGAAATTCGACCCCTAAGGGTAGTGTGGTACAAGTGGTAGGTGTTTTTCCTATATATAGAACGGCTTAAGCTACAATGTTGAAACTCGGTGTGTATATCTAAATCAACTAAAAAAATAATTTTGAATAAAAAAACGAATATCTATTGGCGTTCAGAAGGGGGGCAAAAAAAATTATCTGTGAAAATAGAATGCATATTTTCCCACGGTTTTCGACATATCTACTACCTCGTCGCAAATAATGAATTTAATTTTATTCTATGTATTCTCCATATAAATACCAAGACAGTGTTTTCAAGATTTTCTGAAAATTGACCCCTAAGGGGGTGTAAAGTGATTGTGTACTTTTTCATAAACTATTCCATATCTCTCAGATCCAATCAGATTTTCACTTCCATGATCTTGTTCTTTTTGTTAGGTTTTCAGTCACATAGTAGCCTACACCGCATTTCAGAATTGAACGCGTTCCTTACTTCTGCCGGAAAAATAATAAAGTTACGCCCAGATTGTTGGCAGATTTTTTCTTTAAATTTAAGCCTTTCTTGTGGGAAATCGGTTATATAGTTAGGATTTAAAATATTATCCATCGCTAGCCACAACGTTTTTCCACTGCCAGAAAGCATATGAATTCCGCTTCGAAAAAACTCCCCGTCCTTTTAGGCGATCCTTGAGTCGACATGATTTTTGACACCTTCAAAAGAACGGAAGCACTGCTCAGCCAAGCCATGCGCCATCGATCGGAATAGGTGGTAGTCAGAAGTGAATACAGCGGGTTGGTAGGTCGTCCCATTTCAGTGTTTCCAGGTAGGTTTTCACAACTGAGCAAAATGTGGCTAAATGTTGGCGTCTAGCAAAATAACCTTGTCGTGTCTCTGCTCATATTGCGTCTGTTTTTTTTTTCTATGCTCGGCTCAAACGCATTGGTTCTCTTCAATAAAGAGGTCTTGTGATGATCAACTCAAATTACACCACACCAAACTGGTCCCACCAAAAACATTGCATGAGCTTGGAACCATGAATATTTGCAGTCCATATTGATGCATGGCCAAGATACAGTGCAACCCGGTTATACGTATGTCGTGGGGACTAAAACAAGTTGAACGTTGTAACCGATAGTTATAACCTACATATAGTATAAAAAAAGTTGTTTCCATTTATAAGAATAATTTCTTTATTAAAGAATAGAATAGACAGATGGGATGAAGACATTCAGCAAAATTGAAAATTATTTACTAACTACATACACAGTTAAAAATGTTGGACTTGATTTCAATATTTTTTGTATTGGATATATGTCCACACCACAAAATTATTGAATTTTAAACTTCCCATTGTATTAAAAACATATTTCAATATTTTTTAGTATTACAGTTCAATATTCGAAATATTAAATTATTAACAAAATAATCTAATTGAATAGTATTACATTACAAGCTCATAACATTAGAATGTAATCAAAAGAAGTTCAAGTTTTAAACTAAATTTAATTAAAGCTTACTCCTATAATTATTAGGATTTTAATTCTAATCGTATTATAGTTCAATGCAAAAAATGATCTTAATGCAATTCATTCCATTATTACTAATACTAATACAGCTTACCTTTGTTGCAACTCTATTTTCTTCGAGAAGTAAAAATAAAAAATGAAATTTAAATTTTTTCTTTTATTTAATAATAGTTATATAGTACATACATAATTAAATTAAAAATACATTCTTAATACTTAAAAAAAAGCTTTCTTAGCTTTATAATAATCTAATAACTAATTAATTACTATGAATACCTTCTAAGACCCTTATATGTACTGCATTCTCGTGTACACTCCGTACTTACAATACATTTTAAGTTAAAATTTTTATTTTCAAACAAAAAATTTTCATTCTTCAAATGAAAACTGATAAAACAATGTCATATTGTTTTATCTATAAAGTTTTTTGCATAAAAGCATTTGAATGTTTGTGATTTATTCATTATTAGTTAAATTGAATTTACTCTCAAATTTTGGAAGATTTTACGCAAGTTTAATGGTCGGTGTAGTTGGACATATTTTATATATACCTATATATATGTAACAATAAAAGTCTAAAGAAATTGTGGAAATTTCTATCAAAGTCGATATTAAACACATAAAACACTTTAAACAGATCAAATGCTTGCACAAATGAAAAATCAATTGGAACACATAATAATTTCTTAACTATGGCTATGAAGTACTGTCATATGGCATGTTTATTTGGCCCAACAGTAATTATGAATGGCTGACTATTACTGAAGTCATAATCTTCTCTAGTAATATTTGACTAAAACATTAATAATAGTTGGCAGATAAATTTTCTTGATATTTTGTACAAAAGAACCTGCATTTTCAAATCTTACCAGCTTGCAAAATGATTTTGCAAAATTATCCCTTTTTAAGTTTTTTGACGTCCTTTCCAACGCAGTGATAGGTACAAAAATGGTTTGAAGGATACATTCCATTCTGTGAAAGAAATACAATAAGAAATAAAGTTAGTTTATTAAAATAATGTCAGCTATTGCAATTTAGAGTACCGTCATATTGAGCATCTATTACTCCCGGTTTTGTTGCAGTAAATATAGATTCAACTTCATTGGCATATGTAGTTGGTCCAATTGGTCAAAAAAAAATCAGGCTTATCGAAATATCTGAATTGAAAATCAAACAATATCTGAAAGAAATCTATAGTTTTAATTGGGTAATAGGTATATTTAACTATTTCACATACCAAGGTTGAATCGTTGAAGAAAAATGGATATTCCCTGAATTTATTAATTGCTCCGAGCGTTGAGCGCTGTCGATCTACTACAGTCTTTTGAAGCCTCTCCTTAATTAAATCGGGTTGTTTTCCTACTGCACAATTTTGGAAGAACTCGAAATCCATATATTCCAGGAAGTAATCAAGTAAAGGCTGTTTTACATGACGATTGCAAACATTTTTTTACTGAGATTGTGAGGAAGAAGGAAAATCTCTTATGAGAAACTGACCAGGAGCGAAACGAACAGATATTATGTTCAGCAAAAAATATTGACGATATTTCTGTAAATTTTGTTTTTTGCAGTGGTTGCTGCCTCAGAATCTTAGTAAAAAATGTTTGCATTCGTCATGTAAAACAGCCATAACTCCGTAAAATTTTACGATCGAATTGTTACACTATAGCACCACGAAAATTTATGCTTCGTGGCGGTACTGTACGGAATTAAAATTAATTTTAGTTCTACTTACTTGATAGATAAATAACGCTTGCTGAAAGTACTGTATTTGCACTATTTTCAAAATTTCTAAACTCGACGGGCTTTGTTTTATTCGAATTTGTATACAAAACTTGCACAAACACTCTCGGCCTACAACTCATATTACCGGATGAAGTCAACACAACGAATGAAAAAAGACTGAGTAGACCATGTTCTCGCAACGTTATAACCATCTAAAACAGTTGAATGATAGAAGAGAAATAGAAAATCGTGCGAAAACTTAAGCCAAAAAGTATTAGTTTGAAATCGCTCATGATTGAAAGAACAGTTTCTAGGTTTATAACTAAATATTTTCGAAGACTAATTCTGAGAAAGGCCACTTTTTCTGAAAAACGTAAGACCATTTGTATTATATGGTGATACTTATTATTTTGAAAAATATATCTATAGTTTAAATTTCAATACTATTTGATTAAAATACTATGTAAACTAATAATTTAATCCAAATGGTTCATAGTTTAATCCGTTATGTATTAAATATTAGTGTAAGTATTTTACAAGTTTATATTCTAAATCTAGATTTATTTGATTTGGCTGTAATACAATTCTGGATTAAGACTTTAGTCCAAGATTTTTAACCGTGTACATATTGGGTCACTCCATCAAAAATCACCAACAAATTTCCGTCAAATTTTGTACCTTACCATCGTCTATTGTTTTGAAAATTTTTGTGTTTTGAAACTTAGGATGGCTTTAAACGATCTATTGAAATACGCGTTTCTTTGTTATTTTTAAAAATTTTAAAGGTTTTTTCATCTCTTGCTAAAACCTCGAAAGGTCCTATGTATGGAGTGTTTAGAGATCCCTTGTAACCGTCCTCCCGAATGAAAACGTGTGTGCATGTTTCAAGCACCTGAGGCACAAAGATATCCTTTTGTGTTCCGTGCTTCTTGTTGGCTATGGGTTTTATTTGAGCTACGGTCTCGTATATTTCTTTTGCTGTTGAGCTTGTTAATGCTACGTTTGGGTCGCTTGTAGGAACGATTAATTCGCCAGGTAAGCGAAGCGCTTGACCGTACAGAATCTGTGCTGGTGATATGTTTAAATCCTCCTTTATTGCGGTTCGTAGACCTAACATTATCCATGGAAGATTCTGGTACCAGTTATTAGGGTTTTGGGTCGCGCGTATGGCGACTTTTAGTTGCCGGTGGAATCTCTCAACTGATCCGTTGGATTGTGGATGATATGTGTTGGTATGTATGCGCTAAGAACCCAATAGTTTACAAAGCTCCTTGAAGTTTGTGGATTCAAATTGAGTTCCTTGGTCAGTTGTCAGCGAACCTGGGATGCCATATCTTGACACCCAGTGTTGTAGGAATGCATCTATGATCACTTGTGACGTAATGGTCTTTAACGGTACGACCTCTGGCCATGATGAAAAACGGTCTTTGATCGTAAGAATGAAGGTATGTCCTTTCGAAGGAGGTAAGGGCCCGACAAGGTCAATGTGAACGTGCTCGAACCGTCCAGAGGGTATGTTGAAAAATCCGTGTGGGGATTTTGTGGGCGACTTATTTTGCTCTTTTGACATGAAATGCAGCATTGAGCCCAATTACCTATCTCTTTGTTCATGTTCGGCCAGAAATATTTGGCCGTGATGAGCTTTCTGGTACTCCTAATACCCGGATGAGATAATCCATGGATACTATCGAAAATGGTTCGACGGAGTATGTGGGAAACGTAAGGTCGACTTTTATTACTGGAAGTATCGCACCAAATGGTTTGGTTTTCGAGTGGAAGGTGAATTTGTTTTAAAAAAAACTTCGAAGACTGCGTGGCTTCTTTTGAGAGTAGGTCTCGTAATTCCTCGTCGTTATCTTGTTCTTTTATCAAGTTTTGGGTGTTGATTTGAGTGAAATCTATTAGATCGACGAAAGATCTGGACAAGGTGTCTGCCACGATGTTGTCTGATCCTTTTATGTACCTAATGTCATTGGTAAATTGGGCAATATACTCTTAGTGGTTTATTTGTCGAGGGGTTTTTTCAGATTTGGAAGTAATAGCTTTGGTTAGGGGCTTATGATCGGTAAAAACTGTAAAGTCTTTACCTTCTAGATAATAACGAAACCTTTTAATAGCCAGATATATTGCTAGGAGCTCTCGGTCGAAAGTGGAATATTTCTGTTCCGTTGTTGAAAGTTTTTTTGAATAGAAACTTAAGGGTGTTCACACTTTAGCATCATATTGTTGGAGGACGGCCCCAATTGCATGATTAGAAGTGCCGACTAAAAGGCTATATTTTGCATCAGGGTTTGGGTGTGGTAATTGCGCAACGTTCTGTAGCTGTCGTTTTATGTTTTGGAAAGCTGAGTCTGCTTCATCGTTCCAAATGAACTCACTATTGCCGTTCTTTTTGGGATTGATCTTAAGCATTTCATATAATGGAAACGCCGAGTGTGATAAGTTAGGTAGAAAGCGGTGGTAGTAATTGATCATACCTAAAAATCTTTGGAGGGATTTTATAGAGTTTGGCGCAGCAAAATCGGCTATTGCCTAAACCCTTTCGGCTGACGGAGTTATTCCACTACTGGTTATTCTATGGCCTAAAAAATCTAGCTCTTCCTTCCCAAGAATACATTTATTTGAATTTATGTTAATTCCGTGATCAGACAATCTTGCAAATAACTGTCTTAAATGCTCTTTATGTTCCTTTGGGGTCTTGCTTCCGATAAGTATGTCGTCAACGTAAACGAAAAGGAAGTCTAAGCCCATTAACACTTCGTTTATGAATCGTTGGAAGGTCTGCGCGCCGTTCTTAACACCGAAAGGCATTCTAAGAAATTCATATATGTAATCCAAAAGGTGTGATAACGGCTGTTTTGTAAATATCGTCTTGTGAGACGGGTATCTGATTGAATGCTCTTACCAAGTCTATTTTGGAAAACACTTGGCAGTCTTGAAGATTGATCGTACAGTCTTGTATATTTGGAAGGGGGTATTTGTCGAAAGTTGTAATCGAGTTAAGAAGACGGTAGTCTCCGCATGGCCTCCAGTCAGTACAACCGTTCTTGGGCACCATGTGCAGCGGGGAGGCAATGGAAAAGGAAAGGAAAGGAAAAAGACGGGCGACATATGCCCAATTCCACCATTGCCTGGAATTCGTTTTTTGCGATTTTGAATTTCTGTGGTTTAAGTCTTCTAGCCCGTGTGTTTGGGAGTGGACCAAATGTTTCGATGTTGTGCACAGTATTATGTTTGATTGGTAAATTGAAATTTGGGGTTGCTTTTATTGCTGGGAATTCATTGAGAATTTCGCCATATTCTCTTTGTAATGTATACAGTTTGGGGGAACTTGAGTTTACAAATTTGGCGCTGCAGTTCACGAAAAGCAGCGTTTGCTTATCAACCAACTTCCTTTCACGTAAATCAACCAATAGGTTAAAATTGTAAAGAAAATCTTCACCAATTATTGCATAATCGGTTGCTGTGATTACGAAGCTATGTATGAAATTTCTGCGTAGTCCTAAATTTAATGAAATTTGTTTGAAACCAAAGGTTAGAAGGTTGGAATGTTGGCGCCGTTGGGAGGCGTTAGTGACAGATTGGATTTACTGCGCAATTGCGGGAATTTTTTTTTCGGGTAATACCGATACTTCTGCACCGGTATCTATTAAGAATTGTAAATTCGTTTTGCTATCGGAAATAAAAAGGCGACGTGAAACATTAGTTGGACCCATAGAGCTATAACTAACGGAGATCGCAAAGCGCCGTTTCTGTATAAAGCACTTTGAAGCATTTTGATGCAAAATTGTACATTTTTGTATGGAGCCTTTCATGCCCAGTGGCAGTGAAATGCAAATAGTAGCGAAGTATTTAAAGGTTGGGCTTTTTTTCTTTTCAATACCGGAGTATAACATACATGTGAGTAAGATGCTGATAGTAGCATAGTGAATATCGCCGGTCCTTTGCGAGAAAACCTCCGGCTTCAAAAAAGTCGCTGCACGCTATCTCCATTATTCATATAGCTCTATGGTTGGACTGTTTGTCGCGCTCACGGGCCGCTGTTTTAGTTTTTTGGTTGTTCTAGTTGTTGATCACATGGTTTGATGCATTTTTTGGCATTTGGTCCATAATTTAAATGGTACCAGCAACTTTGTTGACTTCCGGAGCGAGATGGTGATCTTGGCTTATCTTTGCGTGGGTGGGGGCTTTGGTCTCTACGCGAGTTTCTCGGTTCGAGTTTCTGTACCCGTTTAGATAAGTCCTCTAAAAGGGTTTTCAAAGAGCCGATTTCTTGGATATTTGAATCTCTCCGTATGTTGATTGAGGCTATGCCAGAAGAACTGGAGGAGTTGTCATATATCCGATCTGCCAGATCGAAAAGTTGTTCTGGGGTTTGTGAGGTTTCAATTGCTATTAGACAATCTTGCATTGCTTGGGGTAGCTTTTTAAACCACAATTTGCGGAGCAATTGTGTATTGATTAAACTGTTACCTCCACCGAGACTTTCCATATATCTGTATAGCTCCGAAGGTTTATTGTCGCATAACTCCACAGTATGCAAGCGTTTTTCTTCAGTATCTCGGGTTCTTTTAAGAGTAATGCCTTTAACTTTACGTATTTGTGTACGAGTGAAGGGTTTGTCAGAAAATCCGCTTCTAATTCCATAGTGTCGGCCTGAAGGGTTGATACCAAATAATCGTATTTAGTAGATGAAACCGTGATTCCTTTCATTCGAAATTGAGTCGCGACCTAAAGGAACCATAGATCTGGTCTGTTATTCCAGAAAGGAGGCATTTTCATGGTTGCGATTTGGGGTTCAATGACGGGCAGTGAGGGTTCGTTGTTGTTTTGGTTTGTTTCGCTCATTTTGGGTGCTGATTCACCTGGAGTGGTCACAATTTGCTTATTTATTTACAATTTATATTTCGTTAATGTAAAATTTCTATCTATATATACGAATATTCCGCTCTTCAGAAAACAAAATGTTGAAATGCAAAATATATCAACATACGAACGCGTTTAAGACTGCAGTGAATGCATTACTATTTTGTTGTGTTTCATAATTATTCGAAAAAGGTATATATTCTTATATAATGCATATAATGCGTTATCATGTATTTAAACCGTAAGATGGGTTTAGAGTAATGTAGCGGTACACTAATTCTTTTAAAACTATTTAAAAATTATTAGAAAAGGTATAAATTCCGATATGATGTATGTATATAATGCGCTATAATGTATTTTAACCGTAAGATGGGTTCAGAGTGATGTAGCGGTACACTAATTCTTTTAAAATTATTTAAAAATATGTTAAAAAAAAAAAAACTGTAATGGTTTTAAATGCATAAGAATTGAGTTATAATTTATTCTTAAACTATTTGCTAGTCCCGTTTTCGTTGGCGTGATTTGTATACGCAACCATATACGGCATCAAAAACTGTTCATTTAATATAAAATAATACCCCGGTAATTTTAGTGTTAACTCACTGCGTGGATTTTATTTTCTTCTCCTTTGAAATTTGTTTTTTTGATGTAGCTTCAAAAATAACGGTGATGCTTTTGAGACGCCTCGTTGAAAAAAAGGAATATTCGATTTAGGCGATTTCGTTTTCGTTTTTTGGAACGTCCCGTTGAAACAAAAGGTTTTCACGTAACTGTCGATGATTTTTGTAGACGATGCTGATTTTAGACGCCTCGTGGAAAAATATTCGGCTTAGGCGATTTCGTTGTGAGACGCCTCGTGGAAAAATATTCGGTTTAGGCGATTTCGTTGTGAGACGCTTCGTAGAAAAAGAATTCTTCTTAACTGTCGATGATCTTTTGTAGAAGATCAGACTTTAATACGCCTCGTGGAAAGAAAAATTTTCGACTTAACTGTCGATAGTCGTTTGTAGGCGCGCCGTTTTGTTCCGCTTGCATATAAGTATGCGTGTAGATGGGTTTTTGTTTTATGTTCCTTCTCGTGCGTTATCCGAAGAAATGAAACCCAAAATAATATTTTGAAACTTACTAAAATTGAATTTACTTTAACACTGCGTTTTTCTTTTTTGTCTAGGGTCACCAATGTTGGGTTTAATAAAACAAGTGTCTTCGAAGAGGTCCGGAGACCAACTGGACGATTTTAATTCGAACTGTCAAGTTCACTCAATTCACAATGTACAAATATAATTTCATTTAATTCACAATAATCAAGTGCGCTGTTTACACTGCTATTAAACAATCGCTACAGAGACTGTCGCATTATAAAATAAATAATAAAAATAAAAATTATCCTTCAATTTTTTTTTCAATTCAATTTTTTTTTTTTTTTTTTTACGTTATAAGAACTCAAGTGCTATGAGAAATGGTACGTTATAAAAGAGTTCGTTATATCCGTACAAGAATACAAGAACTTTTAATCCCGGGTGTAGTCCAGTGGTAGCGAACTAGGCTTGTAAACGCGATGTCGTGGGTTCAATTCCCACTCTACGCATAAATTATTTATAAGAATTTTGCAGTTGCTATTGGCTTTAAAATTATTAATATAAATAGTGAACAGTGCGGAATGTTTAATAGGATCACTACTAAAGGATTTAACACTGAGCAGATGAGTTCTGTTTACATTCTTATCAGATTCACTAACACCATCAGAGATACCAGACAGTAGTTGATTTGTTATAGGCAACATTGCTGTTCTGGTAGATTACATCATTGCCAAACAGCACTCAAAAAATTATTAACACCAACTTGTACACTGCCATACCCGGCCCGATTTCTGACCTCCCATCCCCAAGCTGACTGGATTGTACACTACAGTGTATTAGAGGCTAACTACCTAAGTCCAGTTCTGTATCCTTAAAAAAAAAATTGCATTGTTGAATTAGAGTAGGAGAATTGGAGTTCGCACCCTGTTTCATATTTCTCATATATATACTCGTATATATATATATATATATATATATATACATATATATATATATATGTCAGCTGGTAGTTCTCAGGACTATTTGTCTCGTATATTGTATGTTACCGGGACACTTGGTACTTGTCAGGACTGTCCTGACAATTTTTTATTATTATTGTATGATATCGGGACATGTCTTGACAAACACCTTTTTGTGTACAGATTATTTTTTTCGAACAGACCGTGTATATCAGGACAGTCCTGACAACTTTTACTTTTAATTATTGTATGATATCGGGACTTGTCTTGACAAACACCTTTTTGTGTACAGATTACATTTTTCGAACATACCGTGTATATCAGGACAGTCCTGACAACTTTTACTTTTAATTATTGTATGATATCGGGACTTGTCTTGACAAACACCTTTTTGTGTACAGATTACATTTTTCGAACATACCGTGTATATCAGGACAGTCCTGACAACTTTTACTTTTTATTATTGTATGATATCGGGACTTGTCTTGACAAACACCTTTTTGTGTACAGATTACATTTTTCGAACATACCGTGTATATCAGGACAGTCCTGACAACTTTTACTTTTTATTATTGTATGATATCGGGACTTATCTTGACAAATATTCGAAATAAAAGGTGTATTTCGAATACAGTAATCCCTCGACTTACGTCGGAGTTAGGTTCCGAGAATTTTCGTCGTAATGGCCTAAACAGAACACGAACTTCGACTTCGACTTCGATTTTGCCTACTTTGCGGCGGTCGCAGGCCATTTGCCTACTTTTCCGAAGTCGAAGTCGAAGTCGGTGTTGTGGGCATCACCATATAATCCTGTGTGTTCTAAAAGGCAGGGACTTCGAAGTCGAAGTCGAAGTCCGTGTTCTGTTTAGGCCATAACTCGAGGGTAGAAGCAACAACACAACGATTGCTTAGGCGATAAATGTATTAGGCGCTGTATAGATTTATCGCCCCCCCCCCCAACAGCATTTTCCGATCCGCCACTGCCCCAATCGCGATGCCCCACGCTATTCGACGCGCATTTAAATTCCCACGAATGACCTTTTTTGTTTTTTCCCGATCGGCCTGAATTCCGCCGAAATCCGTATATGAATCTCCATACCTAGCTTGCAGATATTGGTGTATTAGTGGAAATTCTCAATGAGAACCTATACATTCTTGTTATTGAACGATACAGACAAAGGGTTTCAAGGGCACGCGATCATTGCTCATACCAGTGCCGTCGTTTTGTAATTTTATACTGCTTTTCAAAACATCAAAAAATCTGCCAACTGGGCGGAACTTTATTTTTTTCCGGTAGAAGTTCGGAACGCGTTCAATTCTGAAATGCGGTGTAGGTTTCTATGTGACTGAAAACCTAACAAAAACTTCGGGAAGCGGTTAGAATATGGTCTCGCTAGAATACTTCAGCCGCTGCCATAAATAACATACGAATTACATAATTGGGTCGTATTCCGGGATGCGGTCTAGGGGTTGAAAGAAAATAGCCAAATCAAACAAATTTCCACCCAACCCTCCGAACAGCATGCTCCGATCCGCCACTGCCCCAATCGCGATGCCCCACGCCATTTGACGCGCATTTAAATTTCCACGAATAAACTTTATTGTTTTTTCGCGAGCGGCCTGAATTCCGCTGAAATTCGTATGTGAATCTACATAGCTTGCAGAGATTGGTGTATTAGTGAAACTTTTCCATACATTTTGCCATTGTTTCATCGTGCTGTATGGTGGACGATTCGTTTAATTTTTCTCAACGTGAAATAAAATCGGCGTGAAATATAATATAATAGTGAGAAATATAATAGAAATATGTTGGTGCTTGTGCAATTTGAAGACGGCATTTATTATGTTTGTAAAGAAAATATATCAGTAACGAACAAGGAACAAATTGTACGGTGAAATATAAAGATGGCGGGAGATATTTTGCTCGAATTGTAGACCGAAACAGTAAGTACAATTTTTTTAAATACAAATAATACCTAACAAAATAGTGATAGTGTTGTACAATCGCGAATATTAAAGGAATTATTCTCTACACATTTTTCTGAAATGCGAAAAAGACACATTATAATAATTTCCATGAACTATAATATAATGCCGCGTTTCTATCACCTCCATGTGCATTGGGCATGTGCGATGAACGCGAAAGTTTAGGCGATAGTGGAAACAGTACATTCACGCTCAAGGGATATCCCTTTGATGTGCGTCAAAAACCGAAAGCGATAGTGGAAACGCGGCATTAGCTTCATGATTTGATTATAATTTATTTGATTTTATTTACATTCGGTTATAATAGTACTACTGTTTAACCACGGAAAAAATGTCTTGTTTACGTTACAGCGAGTCGGAATGTTTTGAACGTTTTGAAAAAGAAAGCTGAAGAATGTATAACTGCGATCGAAGATACTACTGATGGAACAGGTTTGAAATTCCAATTTTTCCATTAGTCTAATCTTTTAAATTGGGAATTTCATATATTTTCAGCAAGCGAAGCCTTGAACAATCAGCAAATCGTTAAAAATAAAAAGAAAACAACAAAGTCTGTCAATCTTACTGATAATTCAGTGGGAACTGGTGAATCTGCACTTCCGATTGAGGAAACGGTCGATAGAAAAGGTACAAAATTTTATAAAATGTGTATTTAATGTTTGGTTGACATTGAGCGTACAACAGAATTTATTTCAATTGATTGTTTGTTATATTACAGTTGGAAATGTCAGTTTTGAAGACCATGCGATAGTTCGACTTACGAAAGCGAAGATGGCTGAGTCCAGGGCCGATAAAAGAAAAGAAAAGATATCAATGGTTTCGGATGAACCTCTGGGAATTTTGCCGAGCCCCGTTCAATCAGAAGTTTCGATAGAACAATTGGTTAATGAAAAAGGTATCAAATTAAACATATCAAATAAATTTGGTCGACATTCGTTGCTTTTTTTTCGATCGATTTCAGTTACTGATGACGAAACTCATTTGACAGATGATGTAGATAAGCAAAACAAAACTAAAGTGGCTGATCTTAACAAGTTTAACCGAGTGAGCACAATAAATGACGGCGAGCTAAGTGTACCTTACACATCGGTCTGCACAGCTGAAATTCTCTGCGGAGTGATTGCTGATATAACGCCGAGTGATCGGACGTTTATAATCAGCGAAACAAATACGAGTAACGAAGTTGAGCTTCGTTCCGAATCGTCGATCGGTTCTATCTCGAAGTCTAAAGTATCTGATATCGACTATCAAAATACACGGCTGAAGCCGGCAGACAACGAATTTGACAAACTGGATAATACGTCGGATATTATGAGTGATCAACCTATGATGTTCAGCACTCCCTATACAACAGGTAGCTATAATTTTACACTTTTTTTACATATGGGGCATTCCAGGCCAAATCGACAAGGCTGTGGCCTCGTATTTTTTTCCTTTAAGTATGAAGGTTGGCATAAAAAATTTTTTTGTGTAATTTTGTTTTATAACTTTGTCGATTTGACGGGGAATTGCCTATATACTTGTATCCAGCATTCATCATTTTAATTGTAAAAATTATTTTCTGTAGTTCTCGTCGATAATGCAAACACGATTAATCCCACAAGTCATACGGTTTCCGGCATTTCCGGCATGTCACGCTTGGGATCATTTATTGGCTGTGTCAGCTCTCCAGATCAAGCGTTCGATGAAACTTTACACGACAGTATTCCTAATTTACAAAACTTCAATGAATCAGGTATAAAGTAATTTCATCAAATTTTTTTTAATTATTGCGCAGATTCAACAGTCTTACTTCTATATATTAACCGTATCTTTCTCTGCGACCTATGCAGCAATCGTTGTTATACAATATTCTTTTATCATTTGTGTCCATTGAATATACGCTCATTCAGACGCGAACGCAGGGAGGCGGGGTTTGGGGGTTGAAACTCCTCCGAAATAATGTAATTACAAACGCATAACTAAATGTAACTTATACTCGACCCGTAAATTTGTCTAAAAACACTCCCGAAATATTTTTTTTTTTCTGAAACCCCCTCCGGAATAATTTTCTGCGTTCGCGCCTGCGTTCATTCAACATTTAATTTTTTTTTTACAGCCTACTCCGATAACAGTGATTCAGACTACGTACCAGCTTCAGATAAATCTATACACAGCACAGATAATGATTCCTCGGACGAGGAAGATGTGAATGAGAGTTCAACTCGAAAACGGACCGTTAATCGAAAATCCAATCGAAATTCGTCACTAGAAATATCTACAACAGTTAACGTGCCAGGAAAATCTACGCGTGATGATACAGAAATGTATGTGAGATCCGCGTCTGGAAAAAAAGGTATCGACAGGCGATCTTTCTGTATGTATTGTCAGAGCATGCAGAGTAAATTAGTACGTCACCTCGAAAACAAACATCAAGATGTAGCCGAAGTGAAACAGTTCTCCGATCTACCAAAGAACAATCCTGAGCGCCAGCGGCTCATCGAAAGAATAAGGAAACGATGTATGTTTGATTTCAATACAAACAGTGATGTGAACGATGGAGAACTCATGGTATGTCGAAGACCGAATCAAAATACAAAACGGTTGGCGGGTCATTACAAAATATGCCCTGATTGCAAAGGCTTTTTCTCGAAAAATAACTTAAGGCATCATGCGAAGAGATGCTACGGGTTCGACGGGACTAAAAGCAGAACATTATCGGCAATCGGTCGACAAATTCTAGGACGTATTCATCCGGATGCATCGAAAACTCTCAGACAAAAAATTTTTCCAGTTTTGCGAGAAGACAATATTATCAAACTTATTCGATTCGATCGATTAATCATTTTGTACGGGAACAAATTGACTGAGCAATATGGCGGCCTGGACCATCAGCATGACATGATTCGATCTCGATTGCGGCTTCTCGGGCGATTTCTACATTCTCTTAAGACTATCAATAATGAAGTCGAGGATTTTGCATCTCTGTTTCATCCGAAATTCTATGACGACGCTGTCTTAGCGATTCACGACATCGCAGGCTTTGATGATGTCACAAAGACATTTAATTCTCCTTCGACTGCGTACTCTATCGGCTCACTACTAAAAAAAGTTGCAAAATATTATATTTTTGATTGCATCAAACGGGCCGATGAAACGCATAAGACGAAGACAGAGGACTTTTTGACGTTGCTTATTGAAGATATTGCAATTTCCGTGAATAAAAATGTAACAGAGACGCAAACTTTGCAGAAGCGACGAAAAAAGATAGAACTACCATCGGCCAAAGACATACAGAAATTGCACAATTTCTTGAAAAACAAACGAACATCGGCATTTACAGCATTAGCCAGTGGTTTTGATGCGTCCGAGTGGTTAACACTAACTCAATCTACATTAATATCCGTACAGCTGTTTAATCGACGCCGAGCTGGAGAAATTGAGCGCGTATTTATCGAAGATTTTAATACATACCAAGGTATAAGCAAGGACGAATTGAAAAAATTCACAAAAGAAAGTCGAAAAATCGCAAGCAATTATGTCCGTTTCACAATTCGTGGGAAATTAAATCGAACAGTCCCCGTACTACTAACGTTGGATCTCTTCAGATGTATCGAAAAAATTTTGAAGCATCGAGCGGAGATGAAGATTCCATCCACGAATCGGTTTGTATTCGGCATTCCCAGTGCAGACAAGAGAAATTGTTATTTGAGAGCGTGTGCTTTGATGAGGAAATTTGCCATAGAAGCGGGTGTGACTTTTCCCCATAAACTGACTGGAACCACGTTACGTAAACATATAGCCACAAATTGCATAACCTTAAATCTATCTGAGAACGAAGTAGCTGACGTCGCAAAATTCATGGGACACGCCGAGAAAATCCATCGTGAACACTATCGTCAACCTATCGTGAGTCGCGAAATTTTGCGAATGTCAAAAGTCCTCGAACATGCACAGGGAGGCGAAGAGGACGAGGATAACAACGAGACGAATTCGGATAGCGACGAAGACGTCAACGACCAACCTATCAGTGAGAATACGAAAATCACGCAACGGGCTAAGTTATACTTGTTAAACTTATCCCGTTACGCGTATATACAATGTCATATTATTCTTTAACTTACTAATTTCTTTTATTCAGGCTGTAAACAATTAAATTCTGGACCCGCCAAAAGAGCGTCGAAGGAATGGTGGAAGGAGGAGGAGAGCGACTATTTGGTCGAATCGTCGACAAATAAAAAGAAAAAACGTTCGAGTACGTACTGCTTGCTTTATGTATATTTAATTTTATTGCTATAGTTTCAAAGTGAAATAATTTTTTAATAATATCTAATCTTTTCAGCATCGCCTTATGGTCCCGTTGGTCCGAAAAAACGATGGTCCGGTGAGGACAAGGAAATCATTGAAAGTGTTTTCTCATCATCTTTTAAAACTGGGAAATTGCCGTCCTTGAATATGATTAGAAAAGTATGCGCGAAATATCCAACATTAAATGCACGCAATCCAGCCGTGATAAAAACATGGATACATAACCAGTTAAAAAAAAAAAGCTTTTCGTGATTGTTGAATTTCGGGTAAATTTAAAATGATACATTTTCAAATTTTTGAACATAAATACAAAGCAGCCAAAACAAACTGAAAGAAAATAGTGCTGGGCTTTCATAATATTAATAATAAAATACTAAGAATATATATTTGACGGTTAAGTATTAAAATTATACTGTAACTAATTTAATTCTCCCCATGGTGCTATTTCTTTGTAACACAAACACAAAAAACTGAAATGAAAATTACTAAAATGTACATACTGCTAAAATAATGTTTAATGTATATATCATGTAAATAATTGAAAATTGAATTAGGACAAATAATAAATTTTTCGTAAAAAAATCATTTCTTTTTTTGTTTATTTTCCATCTTCAACCGATTTTTCTTGGATCTCACTTCACTTGCAGTAGTCGAGTGAATTTAGACATTTCAGTCGAGTAAATACTCACTCACTAGACTGTCAGGGTATGCAATTATTTTCAATCACATTTGTCTCTCGACTCAAAGTCGACAGATAGTCACTCGATCGAGTTTCGTAATCGCAGAATGTGAGTTTTTTGGTCGAGTCGAGTTTCGTAATAGGCCCGGAAGTGACTTTCCAATTGTCGACTTTTATCATACTAACTTTTGCTCCAGTCGAGTTCAAATGTGAGTGACGTACTCACTCGACTTGACCGGCCTATTACGGAACTCGCTCGACCAAAAAACGCACCTTCTGCGACTATGAAACTCGACGACGGCCTCCTTGTCGAGTTTCACTCGACTTTTAGTCGAGAAAAAAGCGTGAGTAAAGAGAACTGCGTATTACGAAAGCCAATCGAGTGAGTATTTACTTGTAAGAAATGTCAAGTTCACTCGACTACTGGAAATGAAGTGACTTTCCAATTGTCGAGTTTCATCATACCAAGTTCTGCTCGAGTTAAGTTCAAACGTGAGTGAGTTACTTACTCGACTCGAGTTTAGTAATAGGCTACTTTTCTCATCAGCAATAGAGTTTTCATAGAAAAAATTAGGATGAAAAAAATATCGCAATTTTCAGCAATATCGGCATTCCGGCATTGAAAAAATATGCAGTTAAATTACTTATTTTTATAAATGTAATTCTTATTATATGACTCTCATTGCATATTGCTATGATTCTGAACATTTGTTTTTCAGTATCGACTCTAGAGGATTCGTCAGTTTTGTATTAAAACACTACGCTTTGGGATAATAAAATATTGTATTGAATACGTTCCAAAAAAGTTTTTTCGATGAACTGGTATATTTTCTCGTTTCGATCCGTGACGTCACTCATCGAGGCAAAATCAAACCCAAAATATGTTTGAGTTCTCTCTGAAATAATAATAAGACGAAAACAATATGATCCCGTCATCAGATGACCCTTTTTTGCTAAGTGCACTATATATAAGTATGTAGCTAAATTTACATAGAACTTGATAAAAGAAAATATCCAAATCAAACAAATTTCCGCCCCCCCCCCCCAACAGCATTTTCCGATCCGCCACTGCCCCAATCGCGATGCCCCACGCTATTTGACGCGCATTTAAATTCCCACGAAAGACTTTTTTGTTTTTTCCCGATCGCCCTGAATTCCGCTGAAATGCGTATATGAATCTACCTAGTTTGCAGATATTGGTGTATTAGTGAAAATTCTCAATGAGAACCTATACATTCTTGTTATTGAACGACACAGCCAAAGGGTTTTCAAGGGCACGCGATCATTGCTCATACCAGTGCCGTCGTTTTGTAATTTTATACTGCTTTTCAAAACATCAAAAAATCTGCCAACTGGGCGGAACTTTATTTTTTTCCGGTAGAAGTTCGGAACGCGTTCAATTCTGAAATGCGGTGTAGGTTTCTATGTGACTGAAAACCTAACAAAAACTTCGGGAAGCGGTTAGAATATGGTCTCGCTAGAATACTTCAGCCGCTGCCATAAATAACATACGAATTACATAATTGGGTCGTATTCCGGGATGCGGTCTAGGGGTTGAAAGAAAATAGCCAAATCAAACAAATTTCCACCCAACCCATGCTCCGATCCGCCACTGCCCCAATCGCGATGCCCCACGCTATTTGACGCGCATTTAAATTTCCACGAATAAACTTTATTGTTTTTTCGCGAGCGGCCTGAATTCCGCTGAAATGCGTATATGAATCTACCTAGTTTGCAGACATTGGTGTATTAGTGAAAATTCTCAATGAGAACCTATGCATTCTTGTTATTGAACGACACAGCCAAAGGGTTTTCAAGGCCACGCGATCAATGCTTCTACAAGTGCCGTCGTTTTGTAATTTTATACTGCTTTTCAAAACATCAAAAAATCTGCCAACAGTCTGGGCGCAACTTTATTATTTTTCCGGTAGAAGTTCGGAACGCGTTCAATTCTGAAATGCGGTGTAGGTTTCTATGTGATTGAAAACCTAACAAAAACTTCGGAAAGCGGTTAGAATATGGTCGCGCTGGAAAATTTAAGCCGCTGCCAATAAAAACATATGAATTAGATAATTGGGTCGTATTTCGGGATGCGGTCTAGGTTGAAAATTAAAAAACTTTAAATAGGTAATTATTGAACAAGCTCGTGGAAATGAAAAGAGAGAGAGATATGACGGAATTCATGAAAAGTATACAACCACTTTACACCGCCTTACGGATCGAATTTAAGAAAAAAAAACTGGAAAACACTTTCTAGGTATTCATATCATGAATCTGTAGAATAAAAACGAATTCAATATTTAGGAAGACCTAGTACATATGACGAAAATCCTGAAAATATATGCATTCTATTTTTATTGACGATTTTGTTTTGCCCCCCTTCCGAACACTAATGGATATACGATTTTTTTTGTTAATCAAAATTACTTTTCTATTTGATTTACATAATTGTACCGAGTTTCAACTATCTAGCATAAGCCGTTCTATGGTTAAGAAAAATATCCCCCACCGTCGTACCACATTAGCACTAAGAAAAATTATATTTTTCCAATATGCCACTACTATAGCTCTATCTAAATACCTAGTTTCAGCTTTATATCATTATAGGTTCTTGAGATATAAGCATCGAAACATTCTCCTTTCTACCCTCCCGCAACATCACCCTCTACAACCATATCCATAAAAAAATTTTATCTACTAGGGTTCTATTGGGCCTACTTCCGGTAACAATTCTAAGAATCTATCTTACACTGTTCGTGAGATATGAAAGGTTATTTTTTTTAAAAAATTCTTCTCCCCTCTACTTCTATGCTCCACCGCCCCCTAAAAAAATTTTACTTTGCGCAATCTTTATTTGTCAAGCTTTGCACTCGAACCGAATTTTATTTTTCTAGAGCAATTAGTTCATGAGATATCGTGAGATATCTAAAGTTGCTTACCCCCTCCCCCCCCCCCCTTCCAACTGCAGATATTTGTTAAGTTTTAATTTCGTGCCATTAACGGTTTAGGAGATATGGATTTTAGAATGTGTCGCAGTTTTCTTGCGTTTCGGAAGCAAGAAATAAAAATAAAATAAAATAAAAGAAAATAGCCAAATCAAACAAATTTACACCCCCCCCCCCCCCCCCAACAGCATTTTCCGATTCGCCACTGCCCCAATCGCGATGCCCCACACCATTTGACGCGCATTTAAATTCCCACGAATGACCTTTCTTGTTCTTTCCCGATCGCCCTGAATTCCGCTGAAATCCGTATATGAATCTACATAGCTTGCAGAGATTGGTGTATTAGTGAAAATTCTCATACCTATACATTCTTTTTATTGAACGATACAGACAAAGGGTTTTCAAGGGCACGCGATCATTGCTCATACCAGTGCCGTCGTTTTGTAATTTTATACTGATTTTCAAAACACATCAAAAAATCTGCCAACAGTCTGGGCGCAACTTTATTATTTTTCCGGTTGAAGTTCGGAACGCGTCCAATTCTGAGATGCGGTGTAGGTTACTATGTGACCTTCAAAACCCTTTGTCTGTATCGTTTAATAAAAAAGAAAAATGTATACATAGGTTCTCCCATTGAAAAGTTTCACTTATACACCAACTATGTAGATTCATATACGGATTTCAGCGGAATTCAGGCCGATCGGGAAGAAAAAAAAGGCATTCGAGGGATTTTAAATGCTCGTTAAATAGCGTGGGGCATTGCGATTGCGGAAATTTGTTTGATTTGGCTATTTTGTCTTATCAAGATCTATGTATGTAAATTTAGCTATAAAAAGGGGTCATCTGATGACGGGACCATTTTGTTTTCGTCTTATTATTATTTTAAAGAGGACTCAGACATATTTTTGACTTGATTTTGCCTCGATGAGTGACGTCACGGATCGAAACGAGAAAATATACCAGTTCATCGAAAAAACTTTTTTGGAACGTATTCATAACAATATTTTATTATCCCAAAGCGTGGTGTTTTAATACAAAACATTGGAATTGACGAATCATCTAGAGTCGATACTGACGGGCCTATTACTCTAGAAAAAAGTGTGAGTAAAGAGAACTGCGTATTATGAAACCCGATCCAGTGAGTATTTACTTGTAAAACTCTCTCAACTACTGGATATGAAGTCACTTTCCAATGGTCGAGTTCCATCATACCCACTTTTGATCGAGTCGAGTTGAAATGTGAGTGAATTACTCACTCGACTCGAGTTTCGGAATAGTACTAAAAGTCGAGTGAAAACTTTTCCAGTAGTCGAGTGCATTTGCATTTCTTACAAGTAAATACTCACTCGATCGGCTCTCATAATACGCAGTTATTTTTACTCACGCTTTTTTCTCGACTAAAACGGGACTATTACGAAACTCGAGTCGAGTAAGGAGTTCACTCACATTTGAACTCGACTCGAGCAAAAGTTGGTATTATGAAACTCGACAATTTGAAAGTCACTTCATTTCCAGTGTTCGAGTGATTTTGACATTTCTTGCAAGTAAATACTCTCGATCGGCTCTCATAATACACAGTTCTCTTTACTCACTCTTTTTTCTCTACTAAAAGTCGAGTGAAACAAGTAGGGCGTCGTCGAGTTTCATAGTCGCAAAAAGTGGGTTTTTTGGTCGAGTCGAGTTCCATTATAGGCCCGTATAAATATGTTAGAAAAGCATGAAATTTAAAGATCGTACTTAACGAACTGTTTCATGAAGCAATCTGATGTTTTGTTTGTACAAGTCTCGTTATTGTTCGTTTTAATAAAAAAAATACCACTAAAAAAATGTCCCAATAAACATCATCTCCCAAACAGATATATATGGTAGTTGGTAGTTGGAAGGACTCTATATAAGCAATGGAAGTTATCAAGACTGTTTTACTTGTAGAGTTGTTGCTTAAGTTCATTTATTTCAGATAGCTGAGTGGTCACCAATATCCACTTCATATCAATTGATTAAAAATATGTTAGGAAATCATTAAATTGAAAGATCATACTTAACGAACGGTATCATGAAGCAATCTGATGTTTTATTTGTACAAGTCCTGATAACTACCAATTTATGTACTGTCCTGATAACTACCGTTACTAGTAAAGTCCTGATAACTACCACTATGTACTATTTTCCTAATATAATCGTACTGCACCAATAAAAATATAAAAACCAAAGATTATTTTGATCATCGTAATCTCTGTTACCAATTTCAATAAAAAAAAATACCCCTAAAAAAATGTCCCAATAAACACCATCTGCCAAACAGATTTATATGGTAGTTGGTAGTTGGGAGAACTCTGTATAAGCAATGAAAGTTATCAGGACTGTTTTACTTGTAGAGTTGTTGGATAAGTTCATTTATTTCAGATAGCTGAGTGGTCACCAATGTCCACTTCATATCAATTGCTTACGAATATGTTAGGAAATCATTAAATTGAAAGATTATACTTAAGGAACGGTATTATGAAGCAATCTGATGCTTTAATTGTACAAGTCCCGATAACTACCAATTCATGTACTGTCCTGATAACTACCGTTACTAGTAAAGTCCTGATAACTACCATTATGTACTATTTTCTTAATATAATCGTATTGCACCAATAAAAATATAAAAACCGAAGATTTTTTTGATCATCGTAATCTCTGTTATCAATTTCAATAAAAAAAAAATACCCCTAAAAAAATGTCCCGATAAACACCAACTGACAAATATATATATATATGTATATATATATATATATTACTATTGAACGGGGTCTACAAATTAGGAAATTTTAAGTTCGTACTATAATATTTTTTTAAATTTTAAAAAGATATACTTTTACCCCAATCCGCAATATTTGTCTGTAACTAATTTTGATTTTTCATTTTACTACTTGTAAAAGATTTACAAACACTTTATTGCATTTAGGCCGAATCATTGAGATTTATCCAGCTCGACAGACTATCTCGCGACCACTATTTGGCCGAGTTTGAGTAAGACCAACTCCATTCTTAATAACTGCTGGTTTATTTTAAATTTTTACAGGCTTGTGACTATAGCACTAATTATGGCTAATTATATAATAATGAAGATATGGTAATGTTTATTTTCTTATGTAAATTAAGCACAGTCTATACAAATTTCTCTTACAAATGAAAACCCAAAATTTGTGTTAGCCTTTTATTAATTTTAAGCCTATCACTATAATTTTTTAATAAAAACAGGCATAACTTTTCCTGAGGTTTCCTTTCATGTGTTGTAAAATTTTAGGGTTGAAACTCTATAACATAATTTTAAAACCACTTAAAGGTGATAGATCTTAACCTTATAAATTAAAAATAGTGTCGAAAGACCTCTAAAAATGCAGCAGACATGACTACCGGGAAAGTTTGCTCTGTTACCTGAGCTTCTAATTGTTGTTCATTAGATGTTTTCTGTTAAGCAAAGTCTTCCGTGTTTAATTCGATGGTTTCAGGTGGCAATTAAATTCCATTAAGTTGCACGGCTTAAGCTTGAAGGTTGGTGCGGTGATGTTTGAGTATGTACACGAGAAGGCTTTTAATTGCTCCTCACCCCTTAAAAAACTGAACGGGCTATCGTATAGTCGCAACCACATGAATAGGGGCTACTTCAATAGTTCAGAGTTAATAAGCTTAGTCAAATCCCTGGCGACAATTTACATTAGCACGAAAACTAATCGTTGTGGAGGATTATCAAGGAAAGCCAGTGAGTGCAGTGAGTATTGTCTTCTAATGAATTTACCTGGCTCGAAGTAGTCAACCCTTAGCAAATGATGACAAGTCTAAGCCTTCATCAATTTGGCAATAATATCATTTTGAACTGAGTAGCTGGTCGAGTCACATAAGATTCGAAACCAAAATCCAAATCCAAATTACCTTTGTAAACCACAAACATTATGAACATGTAATGGACGGATATTACTTGTAGCTGCTACTTGCTTAAAACCACTGTAATGGAAGTTTAAAGTAATAGAGCCGTTATCAAATGTAATTCTTGTACCCAAAACAGTTCTCACTGTCTTTGGATACAGCAATTCCGGTGAAGGACAATTCCATTCGAACGACCTCACAATCTCATTTTGCTGTGCTTCATTGCTTCACATCAAACACCAAAATAGCAAAAAACACTATCAAGACTTTGTAATAAATTAGCAAGGGTAGGTTGAATTGGTGGCATAACCTGAAGAAATTAATGCTGCAATTTACAAAGCTATGAAACCTAATGAACCATGAAATTGTCTTCAGAATTTTGGACTTAATGATGACATCAATCTTCTTACCTGTTTCCACCTTGTTCGGTTTCTTAAACGGAATTCTACTACCTGAGAGCAGCGATACAACCGACATAGCAGTTAGTAGTAAATAGCACATTAAATTGATTAACTCTATTTTATCTTAAATTTAATTATGGTCGGAATAGACCACGCGACTTTCGGTCTATTTAATTGATGATTGTTTAGACGGAGTGATTAGTTCAAGTTGCTGGAAATTGGAATGGTTATCGTTTGAACTGTTAGATATATGAATTAATGTCTTTATATAATCAAAATTGAATCTGCTCCACAAGTTTTTAATACAAAAGAGTGAAAAAGTCCTGCACTATCAAAACTATGATTGCCGTTCGTCCATCTGAACGCACGATAGCTCAAGAACACTTCAATTTAGAAAGTGATTAAAAGAATTCGTATATTTTGTATCTTCCAGCTCCTTCCCTCAATACCGTCACTACAGGCTCATGAAAAAATAGATATTAAATTTAACATATTTACTGTATATATTTTAAAGTAATGATTAGGAGGAAAGTCTAAACTTCCATTCTGAAGTTCTTGAAAAATTATTCATCAAAACTCGTTCACCTGCAACGTCGATATTTAAAAAAATAAAATAAAAAAATTAAGCCCTGATTTAGTAATCAATTACCGTTACGAGACTGACTAGGTGATAAATTAAAAGAAGAGATACCTTGTTCAGCTTTTACACAGAAGTTTCTTTAAAAATGGGATATTCATCAAAACTCGTTCAGCTCATTAAAAAAAATCTGCCAACAGTCTGGGCGCAACTTTATTATTTTTCCGGCAGATGTTCAGAACGCGTTCAATTTGGGGATGCGGTGTATGTTACTATGTGACTGAAAACCTAACAAAAAGTTCGGGAAGCGGTTAAAAAAGGGTGTAACATATGAATTCAATAATTGGGTCATATTCCGGGATGCGGTCTAGAGGTTGAAAAAAACAAAACTTAAAAATTAATGATTATGAAACAAGCCTGGGGAAGTGAAAAGATATTAGATATCTGATCAGACCTCAGAAACATGGTGGAATTCATGAAAAAGTATACAACCACTTTACACCCTCTAAGGGGTCGAATTTCAAAAAATCTTGAAAACACGTTCTAGGTATTCATCTGAAGAATCCGTAGAATAAAAATGAGTTCAATATTTTGAAAGATAGTAGATATGACGAAAATCGTGAAAATATATGCATTTTATATTAACTGATATTTTTTTTTGGCCCCCCTTCTGAACGCCAATGAATATTCGAATTGTTGTTTATCAGAATTACTTTTCTAGTTAATTTACGTATACGTACTGAGTTTCAACTTCCTAGCATAAGCCGTTCTAAAGTTAGGAAAAACACCTTCCACCACCATACTACCCCTAAAAAAAATTTTATTTTTCCACTATGCCACTACTATAGCTCTATCTTAATACCAAGTTTCAGCTTCCTATCATTATAGATTATTAAGATATAAGCATCGGAACTTTTTCTTTCTCACCCTTCCCCACCCTCACCCTACTAGGGTTCTATTAGGCCTACTTCTGGTAAAAATTTGAAGCATCCATTTTACACTGTTATTGAGATATGAAATTTGTTATTTTTGAAAAATTCTTAAGTTTTAATTGCTTGCTATCACCGGTTTAGGAGATATGGATTTTAGAATGTGTCGATCTCGACTTTTTTGCGTTTCGCACGCATTACTTTCCCCTCCACTCCCACACCCCTTCACCCATATCATCAATTTTTTTGCAAATGGGTCCACTATCAAAGCTTTATAGAAATTGAAGTTTCAGTCTTCTAACATAAGCGGTTGCTGAGATCTAGAAACCTATATTTTTCGTCTAAAACGCTTCCCCCACCTTCCCTCTCACACCCCCACCCCTGAAAATAATGTCAATTCAAGGGGTCTACCCAGTCTATTCCTAGAAAAAAATTTAATTTAATAGCTCTACTGGTTTGAGAGCTACGAGCCTTCAAAGGATTTTGGCGGTCGGCGTACGGCGGACAGACGGAGTGAAAATTTTTATTGCTTTTTTCGTGTCTACTAGTCATGAAATGTACAACACAATACTGTACTATAAATAATAAAGTAAAATTAAACGTACATACTTCAGGATAAAAAAATGATTATGAGGAAAAAATGCAAACCCCGGTGTATGTAGGTTCCATACTAATATTCCTAAAAAATTATGATTTTCATCAAAACTTATCATGTATCTGCCGTTAGAAGTCCTTAAATCCTTTAGGTATACATTTGTTCTGTAAACTCCATACAGAAGTCCTACATAAAAATAGGATACTCATCAAAACCTTTTTACTAGTACATCGAGATAAAGTTAAGTGCAAGAGAATCTAGATCCCGTTAATTAATATTACTGCCCTTAAACGCATATGCGTTACACTAATTGCAGACTTACCGCAGCGCACATAAAAGATTGAAATCCTATATGAATTTTGTCTAGAAGTTTGCTAGAAATCGTTTTGGTCTTTGCGTTTTATTCAAGCAGTATGAGGATGAATGTAAATCAATCTTCTGGATCAAATGCAACCCCAACTACATTCAGCACAAAAAAAATTTATATATTTTAATATATATATTTCCTTCTTTAAGAGAAGAAATAACAGACATATTAAAAAATATTTTTTTACTAGTTGTAGGTATCTGCTTGCAAGTGGTAATGATAACTGTAAAATTAAGTTATTTTTACCATTATTTTATTTGAAACATGTTTTAGAGAACTTGGAAAACTTTCCTTTAAATTAATTGTTTAAATATTTGGTTAAAATGAACAGGAATAATGAGCAACTAAAAATAAAACAAACATAGTGTGAAACATCTAAATGAACATATGTAATTTTCTAATAAAGCCTGAAATACCTACGATTACAATGATACGAGTAATGCTAAAACAAAAATTTTATTTGTAATCAGATTTGCAGTAATATAACACATATATGGTACATATATTATGATTCCAGTTTTTAATAACTAAAATAATAAAATGAAAGATGATACCTATAACTTTTAAATCAGAACTTTGTCGGGTTCACCCCCAAGCACTTGCTTATGTTCTTTTACTGGGCACAACTCACATCCCAAGTAACACAGATCTCTGTTTACGGGTTGTTGCAACGTTGTTACAGAACTTTCAACAGCAATTTGGTTGCGATGGAACAGTGAAACAACCACCTGGCAACGTTTTTACAACGTTGTGAAGTCAAAAGTGGGAGATAGAATGTAGCTGTGAGGACGTTGTAGCAAACCACCGAACAACCTTGAAACAGCAAATAAGTTGTCCTGACTAAATCTTCTTTTAAACAGCAATAAAGTTGCGAATGAGATTCGAAAATAACAAAAAAGAAAAAAAAGAAAACTTTTTCTTTTCTACTACTTTTTTCCAGTTCCTTTTTTCTTACACTCCTTTTTTATAAATTTTTTTCCGCTCGCCGCGGCGCTGTGCTACTACTACAAATTTTTTTTTTATGTTATATATTTTTAAAGTACCTAAAGTTTTTTTCTGGAAACATCGATCGACTGTGAATTCGAACCTAGGTCCTCTGAAGAAATTTTCGTACACGTACAAGTCGCAATGCGCTAGCCCGTTGCGCCACCGCGGTAATATTTAAAAGATTGTTGTAACGCGATTATGTGTTCATGGACAGGAGCGTCCAAAAATAAGGTAAAGAAGTGGCAGGTTTCTAAATACATACGAACTGATATTTAATGTATGATTTTGTATTATGTTAAATATTGGCAATACATGAATGTTAAAATTAAGGCTGATGTACCGAAAATTAGCATAGAACAACGATTTTTCAGACCATGGTTCCCATTAGAGTACGTACTCGACATGTGTCTTGTTGTCGACAACAAAAGTCGAGGGTCTCTCAGTAGTCTCTTATACTTTCTCTGTTTTTTGCTGATTTTCCGCACTTTTGGATGGCGTACAGCGTGATCTTTGGTCGGATTTTCACTCTGCTAATTTTCCTGAGTAGAGTCACTGAACAGGGGTATAAGACACTTGATGAATATGTAATTAATAACATCGCAGCTTTATTTCTGCTTAAAAGAAAACAATTTCTTAAACCGAAAAGTATCGCTACAGAACTAATTGCTATTAAATATTCCGCACTGTTCAGTATTTATATTGATATTTCGAATATTTCGAATCCAATTGCAACTGAAAAATTTTTAAAAAAAATTTATGCGTTGAACCCACGACATCGCCAAAGTAATGTAGTTGTTGAGCTAAGAGCTGTCGCTACAGCGAAAAGGTTGTAAATACAGCCGATTGGTTGTAACAACTATTTTGCTGTTAAAATGCGAAATCCTTCCATGTTGGAACAACTCTTAGTTCTAACCTTTTGGTTGTCGTATCGATTGTATCCATTGTGATGGTAGGCACAACGTTATTACAGCAAATAAAGTTCTGCGATGGAGAAAGAAGTTGTTTTGTGTTATTTGGGATGGACACGGCGTCTTTATCTGTGTTGCTGTGTACATGAGAGCTTCCCATACGATTTTCAGTGTGTTCAGATGTGTATGCGTGAAAAGCTCGGATGAGTTTTTCAAGTCAGTCACAGTTTGAGAATCGCAGAATGAAAAAGGGTAGTTTTTTTAAATATTCCCGCCAGAGGCACTGCGGTACTAGCTGGATCAGCTGACTCGAATGTCAGTATGTCATAACTCGAACCGTTCGCAACTAGTCTTAAGTTACAAAGTGATCGTTTCTTAGTGAATTGTTTCTGTTTCGTGTGCGTTTTATCGTTGATTAGCGGCCACGAAAGTCTCCCGTGAAGAAGGGAAAAAACGGAGTAATAGCGAGAGCGAAGAAAAGTACAGCGGCCGGCTTCTGTCAAACGAACGCGTCCGAATTGAAATTGAAAGTTCTCCGCTCGTTTTTGTGTGTTTAAGGTTTGACCGAAAGCGTGGAGGTTGATATGGAAGGCGCTCCGCTACCATCACATCAGGGCCCGCCAACGCCACCGCCTTTGGCAAGGGAACTCAATTGATATGTGCCACGGCGGGTATATTTTGTATGGAGCAGACGTCGAAAAATGATGCCGATTTTGCACAGTTGCATGCCGTACAGCGGTATTTTCGATCGGATTTATATATATTATAGATATATTTATACCCGCCGTGGCACATATCAAAACAAAAAAAAAAACAAATCAAAATCCGATCGAAAATACCGCTGTACGGCATGCAACTGTGCAAAATCGGCATCATTTTTTACATCATGCACAGACATATCCTCAGATTTTCACGTGTCGCATGTGAGACTACCATCTACTCAGCAAAATTAACAGAATCGAAATTCCGTTAAAATTGACTGGGCACGGCATGCAAACGTGAAAAATCCGACTCATTTTTCGACGTCTGCTCCATACAAAATATACCTGCCGTGGCTCATATCAAAACGAGAGTGCATTAAAGTGCTTGTGGATGGGCGTGTGCTTATCTCCACCCCTAATCCAACCAATCACGTACCGCTCATTGAAAAAAAACATTCGAATCCGGTCCAACATCCGAATCCAGTCCTTCATCCAAGTAGTGCGCTGCTTTCTTAGCTGCTTCACTTAGCTCTTTGATAATCAGCTGGAAAACGCGCCGTTCACTACTTTTCTACAGTACGTTCACATCGAGCGATAGCTGCCAAGCGCTGAAAACGCAAAAGACGTCTCAAATCTTCTATCAGCCGGAGAAAGATTTCTGGATGGTCATGGCAAGCTTGGGAAAGGGTGTCCTTTCGTTCTAATTCTCTTTTTTTATCGTCCGCAGACGCTGGATGTGCCCTGCGAAACTAAAGTGCGCGATGGAACCGAACAATTGGAGTATCATGGCAGTGATATCCACGGCACAATTTACAGAGATTTACACTCAATTTACGAGTATCTGACCGGTAAGCTGTTTCAAAAGGCAAAGAAACTGAACTGCAGGGCGGTTCCTTGACGAGAAGCTAATCCATGGACGGTGGTCCACTTTACGGCGTTTCATTACTGGCCCGGAACCAAATAAAAAATTCAACCAAGGCTCCGAAGGTTTTCATATACAACGGAATGGAGATGCGGTCTTATGTTATGGTAGTTTATAGGGCGTTGACTGCATCCATCTGCTTACGGTAAGTTCATTGAAATTTTGTATCCTACTGGACTTGATTTCGATTCCACTGTAGGTGAGAGCCAGTCGACAGAGGACTTTTATGGCGAACTGCACTCTTTCATGGGTCCGCAATTATCGAGTATCGCCTCGAAAATTGGCGAATCTTTGACGGAATCGCTGACGACGAATAATGGTGCTTTTACACGAGCGATTAAAATTGCTCAATTTGCAGCAATTCCAGAAAATTTTGACGGGATCGGATCATTTCGTCCTAAGTAGTAGGAAGAATCTGTCGATCTCAACCGACTATAAAAGATAACCGACGTCTAAGGTTACCACTCAGTTTCCGTTGCTTAGTGTTTCTCTCCAATAGCTTCAATCATCAGTTAAAGTGTGTGCTTCAAAGACTCACCAGGATGACCTTAAACGAGAAGAAGGCTGTGACTACCGGCGGTGCTAGTGGCATTGGGTACGAAGTTTGTAAGCGTTTGCTGGAAAACGATATTAATGTAAAGTCCAGTGATCGGTGATCCTATCAAAAGTCTTTAATTTTCCTGTGTCTATCTCCACCAATGTTTAGAATCTTGCTATTATTGGTATTCAAGAAAATGTCGATTTTCTTGCAACATTGAGAGCTGATCATCCCGGGATCGGATAAATATCACCCCAGCTACCAAAAAGTAAACTTTGCATATCATCTTTTTGCCACGACGAGCGATTGTCGAGTTTCTTTGAAAAATGAAAATATCACAAATTTGTATAGCGTAAGTGGAAATATTCAATCGTAAGAAAGCCGACTCTGTGAATATCATACCTTTTTGTTGAACCCGACACCTTTTTTTACATTTTTTTAAATGTTTTTTTATATTATTTTATACCGTACACAAAAGTGATTGAAAGCTCATAGCTCGCAAGCATTAAAAAGTGAAACATAGAAATGGGGCGATGGCATTTTCAAAAAAAAAAAGAAAAATTTTCAATCTCAAAAACCTTTCCTTGAATCTTTGAAGCGGGTTCTGCTAGAAAGTTGAAACTTAATTGGATATAAGCGAAAAAAGAGTTCGAATTTTCATTGGTGTACAAAGGTGAAGTAAATGAAATCTCGTTGAAAACGGTATTTTTCACAAATTGAAGTAATTGAGAAATAACCCATTAAAGAAATTAATTAAACTTATATTGAAATAGTAAAATCCATTTTTAAATTTTGAGATAAATATTTTTGACAAATAAATTTGATCATATTCTATAGAATAATACTATGGATCTGTAAATTAGTTCTTCAAGAATATTTGGCGCTACCAGGTAAAAATAAGTGAGGTCTCTCAGTTATGTTACTTTTCTTGCTATTATTTTTTGTTGATTGATTTGCGAGTTAGAGATGTGACGTTTTTCGTGCAAGTTAAGGAACACAATACCTTTTTATAACTGACATAACCTAAAACTAAGCATGTTTTGAGTTATGGCACTTTTCTTGCAGAGGTGCGATATATTTTAGATATATCGAGCTATCAAAATTATTTTACTTCTGCGGGCTCTTTATATAAGCACCTATAAACGGCTTTTAAAACTTTTTGACTCCCAACCACTAGGGAGGTGTAAACTGATTAAGTACATTTTCACGAATTCCGATATATTTTTAAGGTTGAGTTAGATATCGAGTTCACTTTTACTTCTAAAGACTTTAAATTACATGTTAATAATACAAATAAATTAAATAAGTGAAAAACCGTTTTAATCATGTTTCGATATTAAACCCCTTGGGATGTAAGGTATTGTTCATATTTTCATTAATTCTGAAAAATCGTTTAGGCTTAATCGCTTTTATTTCCATGGGCTTTAAATATAATGATCCCTATTAATTACAATATTTTGCGTTATTCAATCCCTAAAGGAGTGAAAATTATTGTGGACGTTTACAAATTCCGACATATCGCTTAGGTTTGATGCGAATTATGAATTATGGTTTTCTTTAACCGGCTTTCTATACAATCGTTTAAAATATATTTCACAATTTTTTTATATTTAAATATAAATATAAACAATATGCCAACAGTTAGCAACTTCATTAGTTTTTGGGTAAAAGACCGAAATGCGTTTAATGCTGGAATGCAGTATAGGTTACTATGCGACTGACAGCTTGATGAACGTTGTTATTCAGGTTATTATTCGCAAAGTAACCTACACTGCAAACGCCTTCCAGACTTCATCCAAAACTTTAAACTTTCGCCTAGATTTTTGGCAGATTTCTTACCCTTTATAGTGAAATAAAAAGTGTTATTTTGTACTCAATGCCTTTAGTCTTGTTGGCAGAGTCAAAAATAGTCTACCTCAAAGCGCAAAAATTCCCTTAAATTATCAAAAAAAAAATCAAATTCAATTTCTACTCCAGTGATTTGTTGGAAAATTTTCAACAAATCAAATCTTCTTTAAGTGAGGATGGGTACACGCTTAAATATAAAGACGATAAAATTTTTGAATGAATTCACCGCTGCATTTGTCTGCTCCCTACTGACGAGGAAGCACTTTAAATTTTCTAACCTTTTCTATACCGACCTAAAGTAATTTAATTCGTTTATGCTGAAAAGGAGCCGACGACTTGGTGAGATGATTAAGACTTGAGCGCTTTATAAAATTGTAGGTAGGTAGATAAAAAGTAAAGAGAAATGATGTATAAAGAAGAAGAAGTAATGGTTGTGAAAAGCTAAGCTAAAAAGCTACGAAAGTCTGTAAGTGAAGGCGAATTTTTTATCCTTGCAGAAATTTTTCTTATTCTTTTTTTTGGGGTAAGTAAAGATGCTGCCCGTCTTACATTCAAATACTTCGGAAAGGTATGAATAAGCGGGAACAAAAATCCTTCTTATTCAGGTTTCAAAAGTTTCCCGACCGACCCAGGGAATAACCTCTGTTATATCTGCGGCATAATCTATTAAGAGAAAGGGTTGCCTTTGGGCTTAAGACGAGGAGCTAGCGAGCGATAAGCAATTCCCGGCTGTCCTTTCAGAATTGTCATTAGAGGTATTTTGTGTATTAATAAATAATAATCTGAATACAAGCCGAAGAAGATAACTCCGGTAGCTGGTGTACCCTGAAGGGTCGTTTTCTTTGGTTCATGATTCTCGGGCTTTATCCTTGGCCGGATAGAGTCACTCTCGTTCTATCTACAGGTTCGTATAGTATTTGATGGCATTCGTGAATGCGAGATGGTTTAAGGGAGCTCTTCTTTATTACACGATCCCGTATACCCGAAATGGATTAGGAGCTGTATCTAGTCATCAAAAGGTTTATTACTTATTCGGGTGTTCAGGATTGTGTTTGTATACAAAATGGATTCGATGGTTCCGAAGTGGATAATTTCGTTTGTCGAAAGGCAAATATTCGCAAAATTTAAATAAAAATGAATATTTTAATATTGAGAACGGCGGATTTTTTCGGCACTACGTTTTTGTGGGGATTGATTGCTGTTTATTGCCTTCACATTATGAAGTTTCTATCAAAATCGGTAATGATGAAGAAGTCTACAAACTTTAATATGAATAATCGTTACCTATAGCCTTATTCTCTTTATCGAACTAAATTCTTGTCGTACCTTTCACTCTTCGGAATGGTTCCACATAAAGCATTAAAGAAAGCAGGGAGGAACCCTTAACAACCATAGTGTTATATTTATAAAATTATTTGTTAAAAAACTGTGAAAATGTAATCAAGCTTCACAAACTCCCTTAGGGTTGAATATCCATAAATCATGAAATTATTATAATTTTTAAGGGACTATACAGAAAACTTTTGGAAGTTTGTAGGTTATACTATACATATACCACTTTGTAGAAGTAAATGTTAACTTTATAGGGTCGAATTTCAGAAAAGCCTAAAAAGCCTTTATATGCATTTATCTGAAGAAGTCGTACCAAAAATTAATTCAATATGTCAGAAAACCTAGGAGAGACGCCTATGGATGGCTTTATTTTTTAATTTCACTCATATTACTTTTGTAGTACCTCTACACACATAAGTCTACCAATTTTGCAGTTTTTAGCTGAAGCTGTTCCGGAGATCGAAAGATCCCTACCCCCGTTCCAAAACACCGATACCGATATTGATAATTTTGGAATTTAATGTTTCGGACTTATTGTTTTTCCCCACACTACACTCCTCCATCCATATATTTTTTTTAATATAACTATATCTATAATTCAAATTGCTTCACTATCTTAGTTCTATACAAATTTCAAGTTTCATCCTCCTAGCTTAAACGGTTTCTGAGATTTAGAATCCAAAGTTTTTCGTTTAGAACACTCCTTACACCTCCCCCCCTTCAAACTCCACCAATCAAAAGGTATGCACTTAATGGGTCCACCAAGTTTTAAAATTTAACTTATTAGTTCAAAGCATTTAGGAGTTTCTTGCCTTCAAACCATTTTATGTACGACGTTCAGCGGACAGTCGGCTGAAATTTTTTTTTTTTTTTGCCTTTATGATGTTTGCTCAAGAAGCACTGATAGTTCTTGCTCATAACCTGAAAATCACAACTAGTTTTTAGTTATGGCTTGTGTGTATTTAATTTTGCTGTAAACACCCAGTAGGAAATGGGAGCATCCCATGATTAATCCCGGACTACTCCTTAGGGAGGTTTGGAGACCTCGTTTTCTCCTCCATTTGACCTCCTTTTTGCAAGAGCATGTCCGCTAAAATCAGTTCTCCAATATACCTCCAAAGGAAGCATTCAAAAATACTTGTAAGAGAGCTTAAAACGAGATCTCTGATAGGACTAGTTCTGCAGTAAAACTCAAAAATGGTCTTCATATAGTCCCATTTTCATCCATTCGGAGCAAAAAAAGAGAAGTGACGGTTTTTTGCATAATTTTGTTATTAATCTCCTTTTTTGCTCCATTGTGAGGGATAGCAGATGCCTCGTTATTTGCTCCCTCACGGAGTTCTCCTCAAATTTCCTAGTGGGCAGTTTCTATCAACTTGTGTGTATTATCAGTACTATTCAGTCATACAACCATTTAGTTTGCTTAAGTATTTATGCGAACTACTGCGGATAACCTTGAGCCTACTCCTTACTGCTAAGACCGTGTTTGGTTCACACAACTTCATAAATTCTTAAGTTCTGGTCTGGTAGAATATCAAACAATCGTGGACAGCGACTAAAACTTTTGTAGTACGCAGTACAACCTGTGAACCATCCTACTACTACTAAATATAAGTGTATTGCTACTATATGGTAGTGTATTGCTACTGAATAGGAAGCCATATTTTATAGATGTGACATAGCTTCCAATATAAATGAAATATTTTGAACAAAAATTTATACAAAAGATACTCGTATTTTGAATCAAAATTCTTATATTCCTACTTTAAAATATTGGTTTGAATATTCTTTATTCCTTTCTAGTAAAAAAATAACCTCTGTTTGAAAAATCAATTTGACTTAAAAAGTTATAAAATATTACAATATAATTTTTAATGGAAGGGCGTAAATTTTAATCATTTAAACAACATACATATGTGATGTAAAAATTATGTTACCCATAAAACTTGATCAAGTTTAAGTTTCTTAGTTGAAAAATAAAATCAAAATCAAAAATCAATTCATACTACAATTGATGTCCACATCTTATTTGTGTATTCTTATTTGTTATAAGCCATAAAAATTTCTCACATTCTCTGTGTGCTCTAGACTCGTATGTGTGTGATTTATCACCGCTACTCTATTTGACTATAAAGTTCGCAGATTGTCATATCTATCTATACACTCCACTTGCAACCAAATGGTTATTCTGGTCGTAGCCCACAACTATTCGTAACGCTGCAGGTAGCGAAGTGGTAGGTATTACTAACAACGCAATGTCAAACTGGCTGTGACCAGTCGCAAACGCAAGGAGGGTTTTGTGGGTTCAACCCCCCTCCCCCGAAATGAATTAAAAACTCACAACTAAATGTAACTAATACGCGACTCGTAAATTTGTCTGTAAAACCAAGCAGCCCCCCCCCCCCAAACTATTGACTGAATTCGCGCCTGGTTGTCGCGCCTGGTTGTGACAACTATCATATCACCGTTCTCACTACTATTCACGAAAGTAATTATTTCTTTATAGTGTTATGCTCGTTTCACACTGCAACGTACGGCAAAACTCCGAAGTAAGCAATCGTTCACGCTATACGGTTTATACACGGTTCATGCACGGTTTTGTTCCCGTCACAAGCTTGTCTAGTTCAAATTTGGGACCGTTACGGCACGAAGTAACACCGTCTAATGTAAAAGCATCTATTTGGTTACGTGGGCAACTAGGTCCTCGGATGCCGTCTGGTCGCGCCGTGGCCCCGTGTGTTGCAGTGGCTCGGACGGCTGCTATGCGGCGGCCGAACGACAACCGTACCCTGACCGCGCAATGTGAAAAGGGACCATACTCTTCTTCGCGTCACTTAAAAATTTCCGCCGTACCGCGAGAAACCGTACTTTTTTCTGCTTATTACTTTATTATTTATAGTACAGTATTGTTATCGAATTTTTTAAAAAAAAAAATTTGCTGCCCTCAAAATTTTTTTTCCCACGTTTCATGACTAGTGAAAAAACTATTTTTTTTAGGGGTAGCATGGTATGAGGGTGGGGGGTATTTTCCCTAACCTTGAAACGGCTTATGCTAGAAAGTTATGTATATGTATATGTACTTATATGTAAATCAACCAGAAAAGTAATTCGGATAAAAAAAAAATTCGAATATTCATTGACGTTTAGAAGGAGGGGCAAAAATGCATATATTTTCACGATTTTCGTCGATTTTCGCCTACTAGGTCTTTCCAAATATTGAATTCATTTTTATTCTACGGATTTTTTATATGAATACCTAGAATGTGTTTTCAAGATTTTTTGAAATTTGACCCCTAAGAGGGTGTAAAGTGGTTGTATACCTTTTCATGAATTCCACCATATCTCTCAGGTCTGATCAGATATCGAATATCTTTTCACTTCCCCAGGCTTGTTTAATAATCATATATTTTTAAGCTTTATCTTT
Organism: Beris chalybata; assembly: GCA_949128065.1. Taxonomy (NCBI): domain Eukaryota; kingdom Metazoa; phylum Arthropoda; class Insecta; order Diptera; family Stratiomyidae; genus Beris; species Beris chalybata. The sequence goes on from OX421894.1 coordinate 114,807,075, forward strand.
TTCAACCTCTAGACCGCATCCCGGAATATGACCCAATTATATAATTCATATGTTATACCATATGCTAACCGCTTCCCGAACTTTTTGTTAGGTTTTCAGTCACATAGTAACATACACCGCATCCCCGAATTGAACACGTTCCAAACTTCTGCCGGAAAAATAATAAAGTTGCGCCCAGACTGTTGGCAAATTTTTGGTTTCGGCTTCACCTAAAACGTGAAAATAAATTTGTTTAAAACTGGAGTAAAACTTGAAAATTTGAATATTTGGAGAGAATTTAATGAATTTCAGTTTTTCCAGTATTTGGATTTAACATGGAGAAAAAAAAATTTAACAAAAATCTAAAAATGTTCATTAATTTCAGTCCTATCAAAATATTTAATATAGGTACGTATAACAAAAATCGGAGGAAAAATATTTTCTAGCGTTTTAAATACGATTTCTTATTTCACAATTTTTCCAAACAGTGGAAGAGGCATCGTTTCATCTAGACTAGAGTTTAAACATTTGTAGTGTACCATCAGGATAATTTTTTAAAAAAAAAACCTCAGTCCCAACTTCGGTCAAAATTTTATATTTTATTTGCTGATAGATTTTAAATCGAGCTATGCACTAAGTAAAGACAAATCACCGTCTTGCATTGTACCATGGGAGTACATCAGATTTTAATTTTCTTCCTTTAACTTTTCTAAGAGTTCAGCAAGCTTACGAGCATCTTTTTTTTTGCACTATTATTATCTACCTAAAGCCTATAATAATCTGTACATTGAAACCCAATGATAATAAACTAAAAGCATCATTACGGCGTCGTAATTCCAATCGGATTACCAATTGGTCGTGCAAAAAATGTCCTTCGTTCTTGTCTTCTTCATTTTTATTTCATCTCTGTTGAAAGGGCTTAAGAAAATTGTTCATTTATCTGGCTGTGCCTTAAGAAAAATAATCTGCAAGTTATCCTTTACTCGGCGGTAATTGAGCACACAAATATGGTACTCATGAGGAACGGTATTTTATGGTATATTCTATTGATATGAAAGGTGTTATCAATGAAAAAATGATAGAGCTGCCTTTTAATCTAAAAGCGTTTCTACATAGAATAAATCTATTTAATTTAAAAATATGGCAAAGGTTATCTTAGACATTGCAAGCAGAAAAACTAGATGTCTTGCTTTTAATTCGTCAATGGGACTACAGTATAAATTGAATATTAATCTGTTCTTGCTGCCAATTAATTTTTCAGGACATCATCATGCCATTCAATTTGTGGTTATCGTACCAACATGCCATAATAGGCCAAAACCAACTGTAGAGTACTAGTCTAGATAAATTACTGAACTTCTAACTAAATTGCATTTGGCCAAAATTAAATATTATAAGTAAATAAATAATAATAAATAAATATTTGTAATTATATACACAGTTGATAATTTAAACCACGGAAATAATTTATTTAATAGGAAGAGAGTGGAAGAGATCTTATAAAAAATGTTCCAGCTTTTATGTCACACAATTACTCACCATTTTCACAACGCAAATATTTTAGTTTTTGAATGAATAATTTAAAAATTGCGGATATGAATTTTTGCATTGATTGCGTCCCAGGATAATTACTACACGCTCAACACTTGTACTCGTAAATAGCAAAATTCCGTACTTTTCAGAAAATGGTGTCTGCAGTGTTCTTCTGTGTTGTATGCGAATTTCTCAAAAATATGTTTAATTGAAATATTTTCAGGCATATCTTCGTACACTATAAACTTATAATTGGATCAAGGAAAATATGTTTTTTTGCGCTATCTGCAACATATCAAAATTATGAATATTGTTGTGGAATTCTGAAATACGACATTGCTCAATTATCATTACTTATGACTTTTGTTTAATACCTATAAATAGAAATAAAGCAAACACATGAAGAAACTCGTTAAATTGTTCAGTTTCATTAACGAATTCCAGTCCTTTGAGTTCTGTTGACAAATTGAAAAATTCTTTTGATTTATTTTAATTTCAATTCTTTTTCCCTCTCTTTTACTTTATCACCTCGAGTTTACTCTTCACTCATGTGTCATTCTGACTTTATTTATTCTTGGAATAAATAATAATACTTAATCTATCATAAATGCAAAATTTAATATATAAAAATGAAACAGTTTTTTGGTCGGGGGGGAATGAAATCTACACTTTTGAACCGCTCCCTCCCAAATTTTGCATGGACATTTTCGAGACTACCGGACAGGTCGAGAACATATTTATATATTCCCGAAATTGGTGGTTCGCGAGTTATTTCAACATTTGAGTGGATGAAGTATAGGGGATGGTGGATAGAGAATGGAGGATGGTGGATGGAGGATGGAGGATGGTGGATGGATAAAAATGAAAAATGAAAACTGAAAATGAAAACGAAAAAAGAAAAATGGAAAATGGAAAATGAAAAATGTAAAATAAAAAGTAAAAAATGGCTTTAATGTCTCCAGTTCCTTGAGCTAAGAAAGTGTACCCAAAATGGGAGTAATGTATCAACGGGAGAAACAGGACCAATGCATAAACGGGAGTAACTGGGGCGATGGACCAACGTGAGCGTAGCCGCGGTACGCAGCTAGTATTTAATAATATTCTACCAAATAGAAAAAGTTGAAAGTTGGTGTATGTGACAGAAAACCTAAAAAAAACCGTTCCAAATAGCCTACTGGTTATTCCTTCTATCTGTCGGTCTGTCTGTCCGTTAGCACAACTGAAGAACACCATGACCTAATATCTTGAAATTTTGAATCTCGATGTTTGGTCGAATTTGTAAGGCTAAATTCGTTAACGAGCAAAATCATCCTACTCCTTTGAATAGTTACCAAACAAAAAGTCCTGAAAACACCTGTTCAAGAACTTGGTTGATAAATTTAAGTTGCAACTTTGAAATTTTGTATGAGTTTATTTTCAATAGTTGGAGCTAAATACGAGTATATGATTACAACGAAAACACTATTAGTCACTCGTGTAGCTGCCAAACAAGTATGCAGTCAAAAGGTCTTCACTTAATTTACGGAACGCACTATAACTCAGGTAATCGTTCAGTAACGCCATCAGAAGAATTTTGTACAAATTACGAAGTGCGATTTTACTAGTCAGAGAAATCCTTTACATGGGAGGTACAGGAAGGACTCACTCGATTTCTAGTATATTTAGCTTTTTATCTGCAATCATTAAGAAATCGGCCAACAGTCTGGGCGGAACTTTATTATTTTATGAGTAGATGTCCAAAACAAGTGTTATGCTAGGATGCGGTTTAGGTTACTATGCGACTTACAACCTAAAAAATAACGTTGCAAATAGCCTCCTGGTTATTCCTTAGGCTGTCAAGTCACATATAGTCACCCACACTGCATCTTGCCCCACCCCCCTTTAAAAAGCTGAAATGACGGCTCTGAGTAGACTGCACTAGTAATCAGAACATACAGTCGTAAGATCTTGTCGGGTTCACCCCCAAGCACTTGCTATGTTCTTTTACTGGGCACAACTCACATGGACACGGCGTCTTTATCTGTGTTGCTGTGTACATGAGAGCTTCCCATACGATTTTCAAATGTGTATCAAATGTGTATGCGTGAAAGCTCGATGATTTTTTCAAGTCAGTTTTGAAAAAGTCATATGTTCCAACTAATCCCGCCAGAGGCATTCCGGTACTTAGGAATCAGCTGACTCGACATGACAGTATGTCATAACTCGAACCGTTCGCAAATAGTCTTAAGTTATCTTAAGTTACAAAGTGATCATTTTGTGTGCGTTTCATTTATCGTTGATTGGCGGCCACGAAAGTGTCCCGTGAAGAAGGAAAAAAACGTCGGCATCATCAGAGTAATAGCGAGAGCGAAGAAAAGTACAGCGGCCGGCTTCTGTCAAACAAACGCGTCCGAATTGAAATTGAAAGTTCTCCGCTCGTTTTTGTGTGTTTAAGGTTTGACCGAAAGCGTGGAGGTTGATATGGAAGGCGCTCCGCTACCATCACGAGGGCCCGCCACCGCGTTTGGCAAGGGAACTCAATCACCTACTCGACAAAAAAAACCAAATCAAAATCCGATCGAAAGTACCGCTGTACGGCATGCAACTGTGCAAAATCGGCATCATTTTTCACATTTTATTCCGATTTTATGTGAAAAGAACTGTTTCTTGAAGAGATATATCCTCAGATTTTCACGTGTCGCATGTGAGACTACCACCTACTCAGCAAAATTAACAGAATCGAAATTCCGTTCAAATTGACTCGGTACGGCATGCAAACGTGAAAAAGCCGACTCATTTTTCGACGTCTGCTCCATACAAAATATACCTGCCGTGGCTCATATCAAAACGAGAGTGCATTAAAGTGCTTGTGGATGGGCGTGTGCTTATCTCCACCCCTAATCCAACCAATCACGTACCGCTCATTGAAAAAAAACATTCGAATCCGGTCCAACATCCGAATCCAGTCCTTCATCCAAGTAGTGCGCTGCTTTCTTAGCTGCTTCACATAGCTCTTTGATAATCAGCCGGAAAACGCGCCGTTCACTACTTTTCCACAGTACGCTCACATCGAGCGATAGCTGCCAAGCGCTGAAAACGCAAAAGACGTCTCAAATCTTCTATCAGTCGGAGAAAGATTTCTGGATGGTCATGGTAAGAGTCACTGTATAAGAACTAACACAAACATCCATTATCATGAGTACGGACAATGACCACTTTTGGTACATATTTAGTAGTCTAAAAACCTGCGAATTTAAAAAATCGCAGGTTCTTAAATGGCATAGTTTTAGTGTGTATACGTGTAGCAGATGGATTTTGATTGACGTTTCACGGAATCGAGATATGTCTCATGAAATGTCAACTAAATACAGCGTTTATCCACTTTAGTGGAGATCCTTAAAATGAAAAATCGAGCCAACTACAAAAAAAATTTCAAATGTACTGGTTTCAAATGAAACACACATTTTCCGTACTCAAGATAATGGATGTTTGTGTTAGTTCGTATGAAGTGATTTTAGTCATGGTAAGCTTGGGAAAGGTTTTCCTTTCGTTCTAATTCTCTTTTTTGATCGTACGCAGACGCTGAATGTGCTCTGCGAAACTAAAGTGCGCGATGGAACCGAACAATTGGAGTATCATGGCAGTGATATCCACGGCACAATTTACAGAGATTTACACTCAATTTACGAGTATCTGACCGGTAAGCTGTTTCAAAAGGCAAAGAAACTGAACTGCAGGGCGGTTCCTTGACGCGAAGCTAACGGTGGTGGACGGTGGTCCGCTTTACGGCGGGAAATTCGAAAAATAAATCTAAAACTTAGAATAAAACTTGAAATTTTTTATTTATAATAAATAATAAAAAATAATGTTATCAACAGGCAACAAAAAGAAGTGATATATATGTATATAAAAAAACATTTTAAAAAATGTAAAAAAAAGGTGTCGGGTTCAACAAAAAGGTATGATATTCAGTGAGTCGGTTTTCCTTCTATTGAATATATCCACTTACGCTTGTATACAAATTTGTGATATTTTCATTTTTCCAAGAAACTCAACAATTGCTCGGAGAAATATAAAGTAACACAGATCTCTGTTTACGGGTTGTTGCAACGTTGTTACAGAACTTTCAAACAGCAATTTGGTTGCGATGGAACAGTGAAACAACCACCTGGCAACGTTTTTACAACGTTGTGAAGTCAAAAGTGGAAGATAGAATGCAGCTGTGAGGACGTTGTAGCAAACCACCGAACAACCTTAAAACAGCAAATAAGTTGTCCTGACTAAATTTTCTTTTAATATTATTTCGAATCCAATTGCAACTGAAAACTTTTTAAAAAAAATTTATGCGTTGAGTGGTAATTGAACCCACGACATCGCCAAAGTAATGTATTTGTTGAGCTAAGAGCTGTCGCTACAGCGAAAAAATTTTAAATACAGCCGATTGGTTGTTACAACTATTTTGCTGTTAAAATGCGAATTCCTTCCATGTTGATCAAAATAACCGCAGCTAAAACTCTGTAAAAATGAAAAATTAAGTCATACAGATATTTGGCTATTTTGCCTTCTGTGACAACGTTGAAGCAACTCTTAGTTCTAACCTTTTGGTTGTCGTATCGATTGTATCCATTGTGATGGTAGGCACAACGTTATTACAGCAATTAAAGTTCTGCGATGGAGAAAGAAGTTGTTTTGTGTTACTTGGGATATCAACCTTCTCCCCCCCCCCCCAAATTTTCCACATTAAAAGCAACTAAAATGTAAACTTTGCACTTCATCTTTTTTGCCACGACGGGATCGGATCATTTCGTGCTAAGTACTAGTAAGATGAATCTATCAATCTAGGTAGACAATAAGATCACCTGTAGGTGTATCGATCAACCGACTATAAAACATAACCGACGTCTAAGGGTACCAGTCAGAGGAGAACGCTGTGATTACAGGCAGTGCTAATGGCATTGGATACGAAGTTTGTAAGCGTTTGCTAGAAAACGATATTAAGGTAAAGTCCAGTGATCAGTGATCCTCTCAAAAGTCTTTAATATTTCTGTGTCTATCTCCACCAATGTTTAGAATCTTGCTATTATTGATATTCAAGAAAATGTCAATTCTCTTGCGACATTGAGAGCTTATCATCTGATCATCCCGGGATCGGATAAATATCACCCCCCCCCCTCCAATTTTCCAGATTAAAAGCTACCAAGAAGTAAACTTTGCACATCATCTTTTTGCCACGACGAGCGATTGTCGAGTTTCTTGGAAAAATGAAAATACCACAAATTTGTATACAAGCGTAAGTGGAAATATTCAATAGAAGGAAAACCGACTCACTGAATATCATACCTTTTTGTTGAACCCGACACCATTTTCTTACATTTTTTAAAGTGTTCTATGTAGAAACCAAGTTTTATTTTATTGCTGTAATTGGTTCGGAAGATATTGTAATGCAAAGTTTTTCACCCCCAAAACTAACACCGCGCGCACCCTCCCTCAAAATGTTAACTTTTTTCTAATCTCATAGTATCTGATAAGACAACTACAAAGTTTCAGCCATCTGACTTCAATCATTTAGGAGATATCGATTTTAGAATGTTTCAATCCCAGCTTTCATGCTTTGCATTTCCCCCAACTCGCATACTCCTCAACGCCTGTCGAAATTTTTTTTGCAACTAGGTCCACTATCATAAGTTCCAACTGTCAGCCTCGTGGCATAAGAGGTTGCTAAGATCTAGAAACCAAAATTGTTAACCTAAAATGTTCCCTCCTCCTCGCACCCTCCCTACAGCCAGATTATGTTCTGGATAAATGCGTAAAAAAATACACCTTTTATATTGGTAATGTGGATATAAAAAAACATTTTAAAAAATGTAAAAAAAGGTGTCGGGTTCAACAAAAAGGTATGATATTCACAGAGTCGGCTTTCTTACGATTGAATATTTCCACTTACGCTATACAAATTTGTGATATTTTCATTTTTCAAAGAAACTCGACAATCGCTCGTCGTGGCAAAAAGATGATATGCAAAGTTTACTTTTTGGTAGCTGGGGTGATATTTATCCGATCCCGGGATGATTTGGAAGATTCTAAACATTGGTGGAGATAGACACAGGAAAATTAAAGACTTTTGATAGGATCACCGATCACTGGACTTTACCTTAATATCGTTTTCCAGCAAGCGCTTACAAACTTCGTAGCCAATGCCACTAGCACCGCCTGTAATCACAGCGTTCTTCTCGTTTAAGGTCATCCTGGTGAGTCTTTGCAGCACACACTTTAACTGATGATTGAAGCTATTGGAGAGAAACACTAAGCAACGGAAACTGAGTGGTAACCTTAGACGTCGGTTATCTTTTATAGTCGGTTGAGATCGACAGATTCTTCCTACTACTTAGGACGAAATGATCCGATCCCGTCAAAATTTTCTGGAATTGCTGCAAATTGAGCAGCCCAAAAAAGAAGGGGAAGGGTTGACTTTAGTTCACTGTTTAGTTAGCTTAAATAATAAAATACTTTTTTCTACCTCCTTTAAAATTTTATATATTGAATTTTGGCCAGCTAGATTGACAAAATACCGCTATGAGCGGTGTTGAACTTTTATCACTCTAAAGCCCCGCGTTTTCATAGCGTTAGCTTTGTACGATAGTACTTTCGCGAAAGTATAGCACGATAGTATGATAGTGTGATAGTGTGACAGTCTACTGTTTTCACGGCGCGATGTACGATAGTGAAATTAGACATGTCACTTGACTATCACGTACACACAAAATCACTTATACACAAAATCACGTACACATAAAATAAAAATTATATTTTTTTGCAATTAGCAACACGTATTCACAAGATTGAAATTATTATTGAATATTTTTATGTTTTGAAATTATTTTTTTTATGCCAAATGTCAATGTCAAGATATAATTATCGCGATAGTTCTATCAACTATCTCGTCAAGCATGATAGTGCGATAGAGCTATCATGACAGCGCGAAAGTAACTATCGAGATCGTGATGGTTATGATGATAGTAATTATCATGACAGCAACTATCTCAAAAACTATCACCGTGAAAACGAGGCTTTACTTGTAATTGTGTGTAGGTACTCCTTATTGACTGTTTGACCTTGTGGCAAGTACTCAAGAACTCGTACCAAAACACGTATAACCTTCTTGGCAGCTGACAACTCACAACACAAAACAGACTAAGCACTAGCACAGCCGATATGGCTAACCATGTACAGATACTCTTCAGACATGTTCGGCAACACAACAATAAAAAAATTGCTTGAATCGGACTTAGACAACCCGCGAAATTACAAAATTTCCGTTACTTTGAGAACACACCTCGTTTTAAGTTTATCGCTTCAATTCGTTTGCGATATATGTATGTACATACATACATATGTACATTGCCGACTCATTAGTAATGGGCATCAGCGAATCGCTTACATCATAAAAAAATTTGCCAACAATCTGGGCGTAACTTTGTTATTTTTCCGGCACAAGTTCTAGGTATTCATACGAAGAATCCGCATAACAAAATTAAATTCAATATTTGTGACGAGCTAGTATTTATGAAGAAAATCGTGGAAAAATATGCATTCTATGTATTTTCACAGATATTTTTTTTGCCCCCCTTCTGAATGCCAATACATATTTAAATTTTTATTTATCAAAATTTCTTTTCTAGTTATTTTACATACACACACCAAGCTTCAACATTATAGCTTAAGCCGTTCTATATATAAAAGAAAAACAACCCCCACACCCGTACTACACTACCCTTAGGGGTCGAATTTCAAAAAACCTTGAAAACACTTTCTAGGTATTCATACGAAGAATCCGTAGAATAAAATTAAATTCAATATTTGGGACGAGCTAGTAGATATGACGAAAATCGTGGAAAAATATGCATTCCATTTTCACAGATAAATTTGTTTTCCCCCCTTCTGAACGCCAATACATATTTGAATTTTTTTTTAATCAAAATTGCTTTTCTGGTTAAATGCACACCGAGTTTCAACTTTCTAACATGAACCGTTTAATAGTTAGGAAAAACACCCCAAGTAACACAGATCTCTGTTTACGGGTTGTTGCAACGTTGTTACAGAACTTTCAACAGCAATTTGGTTGCGATGGAACAGTGAAACAACCACCTGGCAACGTTTTTACAACGTTGTGAAGTCAAAAGTGGGAGATAGAATGCAGCTGTGAGGACGTTGTAGCAAACCACCGAACAACCTTTAAACAGCAAATAAGTTGTCCTGACTAAATCTTCTTTTAAACAGCAAAAAAGTTGCGAATGAGTTTCGAAAATAACGAAAAAGCAAAAAAAAAGGAAATTTCTTTCTTCTTCTAATACTTTTTCAGTTCTTTTTTTCTTACACTCCTTTTTTTATAATTTTTTTTTCCGCTCGCCGCGGCGCGGCGCTACTACTCCAAATTTTTTTTAATGTTATATATTTTTAAAGTACCTAAAGTTTTTTTCTGGAAACATCGATCGAGACTGCGGGTTCGAGCCTAGATCCTCTGAAGAGATTTTCGTACACGTACAAGTCGCAATGCGCTAGCCCGTTGCGCCACCGTGGTAATATGTAAAATAGGGATGTTCGATTTCGATTCGATTAATCGACTAATCGATTAATTTTTAAGAAAAGTTCGATTTTAGAAATCGATATGAGTGTTGTCGATTAATCGACATAATCGATTAGTTAACATTAATTAATCGAACGAATTTCAACAGATAAAAGTTTCGATGCTCGATAGATTTTCCAACATTAGTTATCAAAAAATTAGCTGGCAGCACTGATCTGAATGTCAAGTTAACTGCAAATGTGTTTGGAATCAGTCGTTCTTGGATTTGAAATGTGCATTTCTTCTTTTTTTTAAACGAAATTGTGATTGAATAAACGTCGTGCAACGATTACTTTACTTTATTATAAGTAAAGTAATAAATTCATTTAGTGAAAATAAAATAATTTGTGCTGTGTTTGAGTTTATCTGCTGTTTTTTTTATTTTTTCTAAGCCACTCAAGTTTCAATTTCCGCGTACGCATACCCTTGGAATTAAATACTTATCAGTAATTGCATCTTCGGTACCTGCAGAAAGATTGTTCTCAGAGGCTGGAATGAGGAACAGGTTAACAGGTTCAAATTTATCAATGCTAGTTTTTCTGTCGTCAATAGACGAAACGCTTTGGTTGTGAAGGAAGTAGCAGTACAAACATTTAATTTTTAAGTAATGTAAATGGTTTATTTTTGTTTTTTTGTTTTTTTCATTTTCAATTTCATTTATTTTTTTTAGTTTCTATGAAATATTTTTATTTTATAAAAAAAGATATTTACGAAGAATTAATACGAATTTGATTTATTTATTATTTTAATTTATTTATTTTCTTTTCATGTTTAGCATATGTATATAATTATAGCTTAACTATTAAAAAGAACATATATGAATATATGTATGTTTAAAACTCATATTCACGCACATTTTTAACGGACATTTAGCGTCTCAAGTAAGTTAGTGACAGGAAGATAGAAAAAATCTTCACATACATATTATATCCCCCATCCAGCATTCTCCATCCTCCGTCCTGCATTCACTATCCAACATTCATCATCCATCTTTACCATTTAGTAATGAGAATGCATAACTACTACACCAAAAACGAACAAACTGCCGCTAAATCATATGAAATACACTCAAATGTTGAAATAACTCTCGAACCACCAATTGTAAAATCATTTTGTTAATGCAGAAACCTTCGCGGATGTGTGCTCAATATATCAGCGAAGTTTCATCGTAATCTGATTAATGATATAGGAAAGCGTACGAAACAAACAAACAAAGAATTAGAGCACCAGGATACTAAAATCACAAAAAAAAATTTAAAAATGTCAAAAAAAAACAATTTGTTTTTATTCGATCGGTACCAAACTTCACAGGAACCATTCCGGAACTATTCCACACGTTCCCTGGGCAGTTTTGGAGTTCATAGGGAACATAGCCACGCAAATTCATACATCCAGACATACATCCTCCTTTATGTATACATAGATTAGTATGCGTAATTAAATACCTTTTTTATGTACATTTCCTGCTATAGCCTATATGTACGAAAGGAATCCACCCAGTTGATTTGAACCTAGACATTTCAATTCAAATCTACCTATTAAGTCTACGTATACTTATACGATAACCCTGGGAGTTAAAAATTACGCGATTAATCGATTAATTGCTACGTAATCGATTGATCATAATCGAACATTTTAAAATAATCGATCATGCAACAATCGATTGTTGAGCAATCGATTCCCATCCCTAATGTAAAAGGTTGTTTTAACGTGATCATGTGTTCATGGACAGGAGCGTCCAAAAATAAGGAAAAGAAGTGGCACGTTTCTAAATACGAACTGATTTTTAATGTATGAGATTGTTAAATTTAAGGCTGATGTACCGAAAATTAGCATAGAACAACAATTTTTCAGGCCATGGCTCCCATTGGAGTACGTAGTCGACATGTGTCTTGTTGTCGACAACAAAGTTCGAGGGTCTCTCGGTAGTCTCTTATACTTTTTCTGTTTTTTGCTGATTTTCCGCACTTTTGGATGGCGTACAGCGTGATCTTTGGTCGGATTTTCACTCTGCTAATTTTCCTGAGTAGGTGGTAGAGTCACTGAACAGGGGTACCCAACTCGTGCATATTGGTGAACTAGAACAAAAAACTCGGTGATTTTTCTGCTTGTTTTTCTGTTTTTTGCTGATTTTCCGCACTTTTGGATGACGTACAGCGTCATTTTTGGTCGGATTTGCGCTCTGCTAATTTTCCTGAGTAGGTGGTAGTCTCACTGAACAGGGGTATGAGACACTTGATGAATATGTAATTAATATCGCAGCTTTATTTCTGTTTAAAAGAAAACAATTTCTTAAACCGAAAAGTATCGCTACAGAACTAATTGCTATTAAATATTCCGCACTGTTCAGTATTTATATTGATATTTCGAATATTTTGAATCCAATTGCAACTGAAAACTTTTTAAAAAAAATTTATGCGTTGAGTGGTAATTGAACCCAGACATCGCCAAAGTAATGTATTTGTTGAGCTAAGAGCTGTCGCTACAGCGAAAAAATTTTAAATACAGCCGATTGGTTGTTACAACTATTTTGCTGTTAAAATGCGAATTCCTTCCATGTTGATCAAAATAACCGCAGCTAAAACTCTGTAAAAATGAAAAATTAAGTCATACAGATATTTGGCTATTTTGCCTTCTGTGACAACGTTGAAGCAACTCTTAGTTCTAACCTTTTGGTTATCGTGACATTTTTATCCATTGTGATGGTTGTCACAACGTTAGTCCAGCAATTAAAGATCTGCGATGGAATAAAAAGTAGTTTTGTGTTACTTGGGATCCCCTACCCCCGTACCATAAAACCCCAAAAAAAATATATTTTTCCAACATGCTGCTACTATAGCTCTATCTAAATACCAAGTTTAAGGTTTATATCATAACAGGTTCTTAAGATATAAACATCGGAACTTTTTCCTTTTCACCCTCCCCCACCCTCACCCTCTACACCATCAACCCCAAAACTTTTTGCCCTACTAGGGTTTAATTAGCGCTACTTTTGGTAAAAATTCTCAGCATCTATGTTACACTAATCTTGAGATATGAAATGTGTTTCATTTGAAAAATTCTTATCCACCCCACTTCTATGCTCCACCTCCCACTTAAAAAATTTTACTTTGAGCAATCTTTATTTGTCGACCTTAATACCCAAACCGAATTTTATTTTTCTAGAGCAATTGGTTCTTGAGATATCGTAATCTAAAGTTTTTCACCCCCCACCCTCATACACAACTTCCCCCACCAAAAATTTTTTTTTCATTCTGTTTTTCTAGTATAACTTCAAATATTTCTTAAGTTTGAATAGTGTGCCATTAACGGTTTTGGAGATATGGATTTTAGAATGTGTCTATCTCGCCTTTTTTGGGTTTCGGACGCATTATATTTCCCCCCACTCCCGTAACCCTTGATCAATATTGACAATTTTTATGCAAATGGGTCTACTATCAGAGTTCTATAGAAATTTCAAGTTTCAGCTTCCTATCATTAGCGGTTACTGAGATCTAGAAACCAAAATTTTTGGTCTAAAACACTTTCCCCTCCTCTTAAAAATTGGACACTTCAAGGAGCCTACCCCGTCTATCCGTAAAAAAAAATTCAATTTAATATCTCAAAGCGTTTGGGAGTTACGAGCCTCCAAACGATTTTGCGTACGGCGGACAGACGGACTGAAAATTTTTATTGCTTTTTTCGCGTCTACTAGTTATGAAACGTGAAAATAAAAATTTTGAGGGTAGCAAATTTTTTTTTTTTTTAAAAAATGAATCACAATACTTACATAATTATTAAAATAATAAAGTAAAAGCGAGCCGTTTGCAATCTGTCGTTACGATTTGCAAGCGACGCGACGACGTTCAACATTTTTCTGTAGCAAATCGATACTATGCTTATGCTATATGTTGCGAATTATACTGCATATGGATGTATTAGTACAAAATTACTTTACATTACATTACATCAATAACATCCATTCATTCAAACCGGAAGATGATCACGAAATTCGTAAATAAGGAGGTACTCTTAAATCCAACCAAACTTCGCTATTAACTGCCCGTTCTAATTACCGAAAAAATGAACAGTAAAAAGCAGCTTCATTTCCATCCCGAAGGGATCAAAGAAAATAAAAGCGAAAAGTAAACAGGATACGACTTACTTGCAATTAGTACAAAAGTTCTATAGGTCAGTAAACAAGTCATGCTGAGAGTTTCATTCACTTTCGATGTCTCCAGGGAAATTTCTTGTTTATCTATGTCGGTATTTTCACTTGAGTCACCATTCAAGTATTCAAGATTTTTCCGTCCTTGTTGGAAAATTGACATAAATATTTTATCACATTGACAATGCGGTTCATGACCGCTTCCGTGTAAAATTACTGCCACAATGTCAACACGGGGTTACTTAAGTTTACGTTTTAAAGGTTTGTTTTAAAAATGAAGTAAAAAAAATGTTATTCTTCTATCTATTGGTACATTATATTGCACGATGTTTGTATTTTTTAAGGAGTTGATTGCTGAAGAGATAAGAGAATAAGAATATTCAGTTTTTCTTGGAAATCCAATTTGTCTGTACCTTTTCCGATTAGCTATGTTTCTTATTTCTTAATTGGAGAGAGAAAACTAGTGATTTCATTTAAAATTGTTTCCTAAAAAGTTATGGGAATTTACAGTTTATTTTGAAATATGTATGTACATACTTATAACTTATCTACTAAAAAAGACAGAGGGAACTGATTAATATAATATTTGTTATTGACATTATTAATTTTTTTAAGTTATTAATAAAAATAATACTAATTATATTTTTTTTAAGATTTTTAAGGCAAATAATTGTAGTTATTTAAGTATAACTCGAAAATTGTACTGATTTGAAAAAAAACTTATAAGTTGAAAAATCTGGGGACACGGCTTTTAATGTAATAATTGTACTACCTCCATAATGGAAGATATGGAGTACTATGGCAAACTAATGTAAAACGTAATTTAAGATTTTTCAAACAAACGTAGTCTTTAGATGAAAAAAAATTGCCAACCGTGAGAACGCAATTATTGTAGGGTAAAGTACCCAGTTTCCAGCCCTGCGCCTGTTCCGAGCCACCGTTTTTAATTCCAAAAATAGCTAAGAATTCATGACAGTTTTACTTTATTAGTAATAATACAGTATTGTTATTGATTTTCAAAAAAAAAATTGCCGCCCTCAAAATTTTTTTGTGTACATTTCATGACTAGTAGACACGAAAGAAGCAATAAAAATTTTCATTCCGTCTGTCCGCCGTACGCCGTACGCCGTACGTCGACCGCCAAATTCCTTTGAAGGCTCTTAGCTCTCAAACCAGTGGAGCTATTAAAATTAAATTTTTTCTAGAAATAGACTGGGTAGACCCATTGAATTGACATTATTTTCAGGGGTGGGGATGTGAGGTGGAAGCGTTTTAGACGAAAAATTTTGGTTTCTAGATCTCAGCAACCGCTTATGTTAGGAGACTGAAACTTGGAATTTCTATAAAGCTTTGATAGTGGACCCATTTGCAAAAAAATTGATGATATGGGTGAAGGGGTGTGGGAGTGGAGGGGGAAGCAATGCGTCCGAAACGCAAAAAAGAGATCTACACATTCTAAAATCTATATCTTCTAAACCGTTAATAGCAAGCAATTAAAACTTAACAAATATCTGTAGTTATACTAGGAGAGTAGATTGAAACAAAATTTTTGGGTGGGGGTATTGGCGTACGGGGGTGGGGGTTGAAATACTTAACATTACGATATCTCCCAAACCAGAGGCACCAGAAAAACAAAATTCGGTTTGGATATAAAGCTTGATAAATAAAGATTGCTCAAAGTAAAATCTTTGAAGGGAGCGGGGGAGTACGTAAGTGCAGGGGATCACAATTTTTCAAAAATAACACGTTTCATATCTCAATAACAGTGTAAGATGGATGCTTCAAATTTTTACCAGAAGTAGGCCTAATACAACCCTAGTAGGGAAAAAAAGTTTGGGGGTGTGGGTGTAAAGGGTGGGGGTGGGGAAGGGTGGGAAAGAAAAAGTTCCGATGCTTATATCTTAAGAATCTATAGTGATAGGAAGCTGAAACTTGGTATTTAGATAGAACTATAGAATTGGCATGGTGGAAAAATAGAATTTTTCTTAGGGGTAGTATGGTACGGTGGTGGGGGATGTTTTTCCTAACTTCAGAACGGCTTATGCTAAGAAGTTGAAACTCGGTACGTATATGTAAATTAACTAGAAAAGTAATTCTGATAAAAAAAATGTGAATATTCATTGACGTTCAGAGGGGGGGGGGGCAAAAAAAAATATCAGTTGATATAAAATGCATATATTTTCACGATTTTCGTCATATCTACTAGGTCTTTCGAAATATTGAATTCATTTTTATTCTACGGTTTCTTCAAATGAATACCTAGAATGCGTTTTCAAGATTTTTTGAAATTCGACCCCTAAGGGCGTGTAAAGTGGTTGTATACTTTCTCATGAATTCCACCATATCTCTCAGGTCTGATCAGATATCGAATATATTTTCACTTCCCCAGGCTTGTTTAATAATCACCTATTTTTAAGTTTTGTCTTTTTCAACCTCTAGACCGCATCCTGGAATATGACTCAATTTTATAATTCATATGTTACACCCTATTCTAACCGCTTCCCGAACTTTTTGTTAGTTTTTCAGTCACATAGTAACATACACCGCATCCCCGAATTGAACGCGTTCTGAACTTCTACCGGAAAAATAATACAGTTGCTCCCAGACTGTTGGCAGATTTTTTTTATTGGGGTCTGTATCGAATACTATTGAAAAGTAGTATTCGGTACTCGGTACTCGTTCGTTCGTTAGTAACGAATAATTACTTTTTGCACACCACTAATGAGGACATGTTGTTCCAACAAGACTGCATACACAGCTCGCGCGATAATAGCCATTTTAAAGATGCGTTTCGGGGTCACCTAATGTCTCGTTTTGATGAATTGCACTGACCGGCAAGATCGCCCGATTTGACCGCTTTAGACTTCTTTTTTTGGGATTTTTTGTAGTCACGTGTCTATCAGAATAAGCAAATGGGCTAATCATGTGATGTGGAGCGGATGGATTCCCAATCGAACACTAAATAGAAAAGTTAATAGACAAAAACCACTTGGGAACGCAGAAGAATAGCTTCGACACTTACTCAACAGTCCCAGAAAGGCTGTCCACAGGGTGAGGGAGGTATTATCAACAATCCTTTGATTCTTAGTAGTGGACGACCTTCTTCAAAACCCAAGAAACTCCGAAGTAACGGTACAGGGTTTCGCCGATGACCTTGCCATAGTTGTTAAGAGATAAATTTGAAGAAACGGTGACTAATCTAGTTCAGAATACCCTAAACAAGGCAGCAGCCCGGTACATTAAAGCAGGATTGAGTATCAACCCAAAGAAAAGCACAATTGTTGCATTCACCAAAAGGAGGTGTAAGGACAAGTTATCTAAGCCTACTCTTTTTGGAGAATCCATAGAGTATGCTAGTGAGATAAAATTCCAGGGAATCATCATGGATGAAAAAGGAGGTGTAAGGACAATTTATCTAAGCCTACTCATTTTAGAGAATCCATAGAGTAACGTAAAGTGGCCTATTTCCAACCACCTTCCTAAATCTGACCATTTTGGTTTTTTATTAATATATTTAAATTCAAATTCAAATTTATTGTCGTGAACCATATGATTACATGTACATTAGTAGAATTGTCTGTGATCAGGCTTGTGCCTCTACAACAACGGTTGGAAACTTAAAGCTAACAATGGCTGTATTGAAATAAAATTAATTAGATAAGATTGAAGGAAAAATGGTTAAGAAAAACCTTCGCAGAACTAAACACAGAATCAACAGTACAAGATAAAATAATGAAAATAATGAAACTAAACTAAAAATAAATGATGATAGTACATGATAAGTAAGAGTTAATAAATATATAGGTTAGATAGAGATTAATATATTTATATTATCGCGATTAAAAAGGTGAATTCTGTAATTAATATATTTGCATATGTGTCCTCTATCCGTTTGCTGTGAACAAAGGGAGCTGCATGTCCTTTCTTTCCATTGTGGTTTAAATTAATCAGCGGTGGACCAAAAAACTTGAATTTTAAGTCTAAAATCGAAATTTTTGGTTAAATCTAATTTTCATCAAAGTGAAAAAATTAAGGTCTCTTTCGCTTTATAAACATTTAACTTGTATTAAAATATGCAAAAACAATTTAAATTCATAGAATTTATGAAATAAAACAATAAAATGAAGTGGTCGGAAATAGGCATTTCTGATTTCATGTGATGTCCTTATTCCGACCAGTGGTCGGTATTGGGAAATAAAAAGGGAATTTTTTGAAAAATTATAATTATATGTTTATATACTGTAAATAGCAAAAATCGAAATTTATTGATTATATAATTGTCTTTACTGTATTTGATCCTAATTCCGACCTACTCAATATATATATTTTAGATCTGGAAAGTTAACATGAAACGGACCTATCACCTTCTTGTAACTGATATATATTGCAGAATCCATACCTTTCAAGTTTAACATTTTTGGCTTTATTTGACAGTTTAAGTAATAAATTATTTTTTATTTAAACACTAATGGACGCAGTTTGTTGTTTGTTGCCAAATTTATGTCTCTATATTAGTTTTACCTTAGATTAAATCTACTAATATCACTGGTCGGTAATTAGGACATCCAATTTGATCAGTTTACCTATTTCCGACCTAGTAGCTGTACAGCATGATAACAAGTTTAGTCAGTGGAAATTACATATTAATTTTGCGATTTATCTAATAAAATTAAACATACATAAAACTTGAGGTTTGTTTGTTTGTCCCGTATAAGTTCCTGTACCATTCATCTGATTGTGATGAAATTTTGGTGATTTGTTGTGCGCACGTCCGCGAAGGGTTTTGAATTAGTAACATCACTTTACAATTATTGGTGGAACGCGAGTTGCTTCAATAATTAAGTGTTTTTATATATTGTAGTTTCGAGGCAGTTCAAGCGTTTTCGGTGACAAATGATCAATTTCAACCTGTTTGAAATTAAAACAATCCTCCAAGATAGACACATTTTTGGAAGATGACTGTTGCATTGCGGTTTGTGTGTAGTTTTATGATCAGGACCTCAGAAAATTATTAATTTGTTTTCTATCAATGTTTTGATTGTTTGTTTGTCCCTCAATCAACGGACCAACGCCAATAATACGGGCACCGGAACAAAGGGAGTAATGGAAGTAATGGAGCAACGGGAGTAACGCAAGTAACGGAGGAACGGAAGCAGCTGGAGAAGATCTGAAAACTGCCCGTATTGCAACGCATTTCGGAATATTATTTCGTTGCGATCGCAAACAAAAAAAAAAATTATGATGCGTGGGGAAAGCAGTACAATAACGCAGATCGTGGTAGAATGTTCTTACAGTTTTAGAGGTGTAGCACCATATACACGAGAGCTTAGCCAGTATATTTGGAATTCCAGTTGCCTCACAGTATCACATAATTTGTTCTGGTTAGTTTGGCAGAACCTGCGCAGACTATCAGCTACCATTGCTAACATGGGACTGCAAATTCGCATAATTGATATCATTGTCAAATTTTCCATTTTTGATTATTCAACGAAACAGCTGAATATGTTACAATTCGAACCTGTGTCAAATTAACTATATTGGTGGACCAGTTATTGTGTCTTTAGACGACAAAGTGGGACTCTTGACCACTGAACCCAAAAAAATAGACGATTGAAACGACACGATATAATTCACAAATATTTATATTTATATTAGGATAATAGTCATACTGTTCTTCAAAATATTTTTTGAGGTTATGTACTTTGTTAAGAAGATATGCGATCATAAAATTGGGATCGCAAAATCCCAAGTGGTCTAGGCCTCTCGGAGGCTGGTCAGTGTTGTCTAGTATTGACACTTCTTTTGTTTCTCCCTGAACATTATGCCCCATCTTGATGGAGCAGGTTGAGATTCCACACAAAGGTTCAGTTGGGCGAACAGCGAATCCTTCTCTTGTCTACTATTTCATTGGTCATGGTCGCCATGCCCTCAAGACCGGTATCCAATATTACGAACGTATCCAATATTTATTCCGCCTCCCCTAGTGGCTTTTTCAGAATCTTGTACAATTTCTATTTTTGAAAAGGCCCAGAGCCATGTTTTCTATTTATCTGATAAATATAAAACTTAAAACATATTTTTTACATTACTTGGAATCATTAATTGAAATCATTTCAAATATATTATATATTCCTATCTCTCTAAAGTTCATTTACATTTTGTGTTAATATAATCGTATATACTCAATAAAAAAATTAATGGAATCTGCGTTTACTATTTTATTATCCTGTTTTCTTCACCAAATTTAATAAAAAAAAAAATAAGATCGTTAGTAATATGCAATAACAATGTTGTTTTATATGATAGAACACCTAGGTCGGAAATAGGCTAATGTGCGGTCGGTATAAGGAAAGAGTTGTTTATATGGTCGGAAATAGGAAGATTACCATCATAATGAAATTAATTTTTTTAAATCATGTTTTAAATCAGTATATAAATGTATCATATCAAAATTGATTTTTTTCAGTATCGGTAGCATGTTATGAATCCGTAAACATTTTTTTTAAGAAGAAATAAGTAATGGTTCGCCGTATATGAATTAAAAATATTTGCAGGGTCTTAGGTGGTCGGAAATTGGTCAGTTTACGTTATGCTAGTGAGATAAAATTCCAGGGAATCATCATGGCTGAAAAGCTCATTTGGAATGCTCATTTGAACAAAGTTCTTGACAGGGCCAGAATGTCTATCTGGACTGGGTCCAAAACTAGCTTACTGGATGTATACCTTCGTGTCTAGGCCCATTTTAATTTACGCGGCATCTGTCTGGTGGAATAAAACAAAGCAGAAAACTGCTCAACTTAAGCTGACTAAACTACAGAGACTGGTATGCCTGGGTGTTACTGGAGGGATGCGTACCACTCACACAGCTGCCATAGAGGTGCTACTCAATGTAGCACCTCTACACTTAGAAATAAGGAAAGAAGCTTGTTTGGAATTGCCTCCAATGCCTGATTGAATTCGGAAATAAGAATAGAGTTGACTTCATTTGGATTCCGGGACACAGCGGCTATGAAGGTAATAAAATGGCCGACTTAATGGCTAGAAAAGTTTTAGAATCTGACTTCATGGGACCATAT
Organism: Beris chalybata; assembly: GCA_949128065.1. Taxonomy (NCBI): domain Eukaryota; kingdom Metazoa; phylum Arthropoda; class Insecta; order Diptera; family Stratiomyidae; genus Beris; species Beris chalybata. The sequence continues at coordinate 114,828,412 of OX421894.1, forward strand.
CCATTCTGTGGGATACCATAAAACACAGCCAGAATGAACATCCGAATATGCATTCGCAAAATGCCATTCACTGGGACTAAGCACCGGGCAATAGGCACTCAAAGCTTTTTATGCCCATTTGGGCTGACTGAACATTGTCACGTGAGGAAGCATCTCAAATGGTCTCTCTGATACTAAAATTTGGAGAATATGCGATGACGAAGACGAAACACCAGATCATGTGTGATTAGTGAATGTGAGGGTTTATCTCACAAAAGACTTCGTCACTTCGATCAAGGTTTCATTGAACCATCGGAATTCCTGACCATTCCTCTTCACAAAGTTGGGGTTTCATAATAAACTATCAAGCTCCCACCATACTGAATGTGATGTCCTAAAAAAAAAAATTTCATCACCGTTTACGAGAAAGACTCTAGAATATTTTGATCTCAGCGTTCGAGCAATTCGGAGGTATTGTTTTTTCTCACTCCCACACTCTTCACCAATATCGAAAACTTTTTGCGAACTATTCAAGTTTTATATTTATTAAATTCAAGTTTCAGGTTACTAGTGTAAACGATTGAGAATATTTAAAATCTCTGCTTACAGTAGACAACAGTCACTTAAAGAGAATCCACCTGGTTTACACACTGAAAAAATTTCAGCTTACAAGGAATACAAAACGATTCCACAGCCAGTTTTCGAACTGAGTGTGACTTAAGAGGGATCATCTGAGTAGAAAGCAGAAAAAATAGGTGAATTTTAGAAATTATTATCTCAAAACTAAAAAATCTATTCAAAAATAATGTGTCAAATTTTTGAAGAAATCAGTTCAGCCGTTTTCCGAAGATTTTGGGAACGGTCTTTGAAAAGTATGTTTCGAGATAATCGCGTTTGAATGACGTGCTATATAGAATTCACGAAGGGCCCATCCCGGTTAATTGCTCATAATTTCCAAAATTATTGAAATTTCAATATGAAATTTACAGACAACATTCTTTAGACTATAAACCAAAAAATTAATCCAATCAGATAATCCCCCTTAAAGCAGGGAAATGGTCTAGCACCCATTCTTTTCAACTTGGCACTAGAGAATGTCATCCGAAAAACCCTGGTTGACACTAATGGAACAATACTATTCAAGTACATCCAATAGCTAGAACACCTCCTGTTGAACTGCCCAGCTCTCGCCTGGAGACGGCTGAAAGCTCTGGGTGCTTCGACCTTCGCAAACCTTAAAAAAGTCTCTTTTAACAGCATGCAGAGTCTAATCAACTTTGCTATGGTTACACACTCAGAGAAATTTTAGCGAGAAACAACCAGAAACGTAGTTAAATCAATAAAATCCATGAATGATTTGGCGCCATATGCGTTTTTTGTTAATTCAATAATGAGTATTTTTGATTTAATAAAAATGTGAGGTTGTTAAATTAATTAAGTTTTTTTATTAAATCATTAATGATAAATATTTGAACTGTAAACCATAATTTTTAATTTAATCAGACAAAAGAGATTGTTTTAAAAACGTGCATTGTTAAAGTAATATTGTCTATTATTGGAATAAAAATTTAATATTCTTTTTAAATGTCATTCAGTTATTGAAATGTTACGAATATTGTTATTTCAAAAAATTTTATTTATTGTTTCAAAATATTTATCTGTTGAAATATAGTCTTCTATATTTTTGATTCATTGTAGTCTTTGAATGAAATGAAAAACTTATATTGTAATTTATTGTTTATTTATTTATTTTTATAATGAAATTCTTACATTTACTTAAAAACAAACTCATTTCTAATGTACTCGTATAATTATTTTTAGTACAGTATTATTTCAATGAAATAAAAACATATTTTGTAACAAAATTAACATTAAACCTTTTAAATAAAATTCAATTCTTATATTTAGTTAAAAAAAACTTATTTCTAATATAAGTCTTACCATTATTTACAGTATATATATGTAGTGGCTGACTTGAAAATTCTTTTATGTTTTTTATAAGGTACATATCTTCACATACACTAATTTCATAGGATTGGAAATGTTTACAAAACCCCTTAATTTGAATTGATTTGCATAACACATAAACTTCACATTCATGAATTATAAGATATATTATTTTGTAAAGTTTCATTATTGAATTCGATAGAAACGTTAAATAATATCCTTTTTTATAAGTTCTTCCCATATAAGAAAGAATTTCACAAGTTCTTACAGCATTATAATTAATGCCATCAATTTGGTTTATTTTCCCAAAAAAATCAAGTTCAATAAAATTCATAATTTTTATTTTGCTATAAGTATATAATGAGTCTAGTCCGTTCCGGTGATCAAATAAAAATTTTGCAAACTGAAGACCACTCTTCACACTTAAGCTCGTAGCTACATTAACTCTAGAAGTTATGCTATTCAAGTACGTTTTCGAAGGTTTATGCTTTGCTTCGAACCGCATACACCAAACAAATTTTAATGGACCGTATTTACGAATAGCTGTTGGATAGTGTGTCATAAAATGATGCTTTGGTTTCAAGGGTCCATACAATGAAATATATAATGAATGATGTTCTTCTATTAAATTCGTCAGGCATCTTCAATCACCTAAAGTGAATTTTGGACGCAGTATGTAATCAATTATTTCGATCAATAACGTTAAGAGTTTCCAATGTTTATTAGATACGGGTATTAAGTCGCCAATGATTAAAGGAAGAAAGTGAACAAATGTCCACGTTTCTCTAGCTGACATTCTTAAATTGAAATTCCGAACTCTTTTCATATCTAAAATTGGAGATATTTTCCCTATTTCACTTTCTCCGTATTGAAATAAGTTTTTTCTGCTATTTATTATATCAATGGTTATTGTTTTTTCGTCAGTCAATCCAATTATTACATTGCAGACATCATATATACACACGCCCTCGAAAATATCGTGCATAATGTCATATATAAAGTTGTCAGTGACATGAAAACTTGGTAACTCATTAAAAGCACAAATAGATTTGATACCTGTTTCTTTATAATTATCAGATTCCAAGTCTAGGTGATAATTATGCTTATTTCTATAAGAGTTTGGAAAATCACAGTGGTCAATTTTCATCTCATCGCGAGTTCTTAAACAATTACGACAAAATCGTTTGCTATTGAAAGACTGCACAAATCCTAATACACTGTTTAATCCTAAATTATCGCCAACAACACTAGCCATAATAAAATGAACCTGAAAAATACCTTTCGGTGTATTAATTCCGATACCATTCTCTAGGACCTTCAATTCATTGATTAGGTGATGAAAAGATATTTCGTTTCCAAAATTTTTTAAATCAGTTGTTTTTATAAATGCGGCGTGAAAAATGTATTCAAGTTTAGATAAAAGATATTGGGGCAAAGTGGGGAAAGTATAATAGCACCCACATACAGAAAATGTGTGACTACCCAAAGGATTATTAATCTGATAATCATCCAAATACATTATATATGGTATAATATGTTCATGCTTTAATGACTTACATTTTGCTTTGAAAAGATCACCGCTAGCCAAATTCTCTAATAGATCCCACTCAAGAAATTGTTTAGTTCTTTTAAGAGTATTTTCTAATATCCCAGGAAGTTCAAAAAATGATTTGAATTGAAAAGAAAGAGGCATTACTATAACACTTGCAATCTTTTGTGCTAAAGTGGGGTTACCTCTCACAACCCTTTCACTTATATTGTTGTTTATGATAAAGAGTGAGGGGTAATCATACAGATTTTTTTCGTTAAGCACTTTGAAAAATCTATGCTCTGTACGTATTTCTAGAAATGGTTCATTGCAAGATGACAGAATAAGTTTTATTTCATCGTCTTCTCTATTTTCAATTTTTTGTTCTATATTTTTTATTACACAAGAAATTAATTCCCCCACCTTATTTTGTATAGATCTAACCTTAATCCGAGGCATATAATTCTGTGAATAAGGATCTAGTGTAAAATCTAAGAATTTGGTTCTTAGTTCATACACTTCCTCTTCAATATTTGTAGATATAATAGCTTTTTTAGTGCAATGTGCATCTTCTTCGAAAGAGATGTCGTTAGAACAAAGAATGTTCCTATCGACAGTAACATTATTTCCGGACATACATGTAGAATTTGGAGTAATACTATCAATACCAACTACATTTGATTTATGTACATGCTCTATGTGATAACGAAATGATTTAAAGTCGGAGAATAATTGCTTCCAATTTTGTTGTTTGCATTCTAAGATATCATTTGATTTCATTAAGTGAAAGTATTTAAAGTGGTTTATTAACAGAGTAGTCGTTTCAAATTGCTCATAACATTTAAAACAAACCAAGTTCATTATTTATCGATTCATGAAGTAATTTAAATCAAGTAGGAGTTCAGTTCCTTAATGAAGAAAAAAAATATTTAAAATTTTATATGTATGTATATAAAAATTTACATGATATGGGGTTTTAAATATAAATTCATGAAGTTTATGTATTTTTAAGATAATTAATCAAAGAAGTTACGCTTGGCAGTTGTATATCAAATTTAGTTTGGAAGCCATAGAAGTATTTCTGGATAAACATCCATGGACCTTGGCATGCTTTGGGGTATTCTAACGCTAGAACTTGAAAAATTTTAAAGCATACCTCTAATGACTTTAAAAACGAATCAAATTTATAAAGTGTTTTGTCAAACAAAACATAAAATTCTGCAATATTGCAGATACTAGTACCAACAACAATAATTAACGGCTGTATAGTCAAACCACTATTATAATATTTAGTGGTTAACTCTTCAATTCTTATAGCATAATTATTAATAGTTTCTATTCTTACAACAAAACTTTCCTGTGCATCTTGAATTGTTGCCTTTCTCTTAGGATTTCCGGCACTATCCTTGAATCTTGCTGTAGGAAGAATGATTGAACTTAGGAGCATACAAAGAACGCAATCCTCTGCATCTAAAAATAGAAAAAAATTACTATAAAAACCAACATTTACACATATTAATTTAATACGTGTACCTATATTGGATATTTGTTTTATACTCTTGAATAATTTCTTTGATGTTGCATTGTTCAGGTTTCTTTCGTAGAAAATGTTTATTTTAACTTTAAAGTCGTTCCACTTGGTAAACAAACATTTATCCTTTCCCGGGTAGAGTGCATTAAAATCTATTTCAATCTTAAAAAAAAAATATTAAAGTAAAACGGTTCCATAAATCAAAATGAAAAAATATAATACTCACCAGTTCATGGCCTCTACTATCCTTCAATTTTGGCCAGGACCGTAAAAATTCTGTGCTGGAAATATTAGCATCTTTGAGTTCGTATTGACGAAAAGAGAATGTCTTCAGCCACTTGGTTTTTACTTCATCCCAGTCCGAGCACTCTCGAGCTAGAGATGTTTTGAATGCTTGAGCAATTGATTCGTCAAATTCTAAAAGTGCTAATGATTCTGAGCATCTACTTGAAGTAGTATTGCTTTCAGCGTTGTATCGTCGTTTTTTCGCCGAAACATTTACAAATTTATCGTAAAGTTTACCTCTCGGTGCTATTTTTTTGTCTCGCGGAACGTAGTAATACTCCTAGAAGTTCAATATTAGACTATATCTTTCATAAATTAATATTATTAAATTGCATCGTTTTCCTTCGGAAATATGTTTTTAATTTCTATGACAATGTCTTTAAAGTCGGAAGGTTTTAATTTAATATTTTTTAAATTGACTTCTTCCAAAACGATTCCTATTAAGTCATTTCGATGGTTATCTAGTAGATGTCCTTTCTGTTCATAGAACTCTAACATCGATTTTCCTTTTCCGGATTGATTTAGCAGACTCTACATATAAAATAAAGAAAGACAAAACGAACCATAAATACCTACTATTCCATAAGTGCCAAACAAAACTTCTGAAGTACGTTTATGGCCCGGTATTTCAATGTAAAGTAAACTTCTAGTTTCGTAATTAATTCCAAAAAGTTAACTCACAGTTAACTGACAGTTAACTTGTTAAGCGTATTTCCAAAAACGTTTAGTTTCAAGTTTGTTAATTGTATGTAAGTGAGTATACTTAACAGTTTATCGATAATAAATAAATTCAATGAACAGAAACAATTACAGTCAATTTAGAAATTACTTAACATTTTTAGGTTATCAACAGACAACTGTCAGTAAAATATAAGCAGAAGTTAACTGATACCTGAAGCATGAGTTAACTTGAAACTCACTTTTACTAACACTTAGTAGTTTATCTGATATTGAAATACGGAAAATTATTTTAACCAAAGCCACTCGAGTTAACTTTACATATATTGAAATACCGGACCTATGTTATTTTTAAGCATTATCTCAATCATTGTGATATTAAATTTAAATGAAATTAGTGGTTATAAATAAATCCGTCGAAATGCTTACATTAAGAAATATTTTAAAAGTTAAAACACCAGCATTATTGATAGATGGTGGGGAGCTGCTTTCAAACGAAGAATCCTTAATCCAATCAGAAATCTTCGAAGTAGTCGACAAAGTTTCATCATCTATATTGTACTAATATGAAGGAAGAGATAACATATTTATATTATGCTTCAAAATTCAAAATAAAAGTAACAATAAAAATAACGACTTTAAGTTGAAATACTAGCGTTTCATGGACTGATTTGACGAAAACGAACTCCACCACAGCCGCTGCTAGCCCGGTACTCAGCGAGCACTATTCAGTGCCACCAGTTTGGATGGGGATGAAACTGGTCCATTATTCCTCAATACCCATTTATCCCGAAGATTCAAAAACGAATCAACACCGAACAAACTACCTGGGAATAATTTCTTATTTTATTTCATCGCGTCACGCGTCATCGCGTCAAGTCTAAATTACATTTTTTTAACGCATTATTATTTTTATTAAAACCGAGAAATATGACGATAAACGATACAGAAATTGCCAAGAAAATTGCACATTAGTCAGAGCCATTATTTCTTTTTCACTTCACTTTGGGAAAAAACAAAAATGGACACATGACTGTTATACCGCATTTCCGAACAAAAAACCTGCCTGGCTCATATTTAAGGTAACGAAATCTTATTAGAGGACCTAAAATTTCGCGACATTTAGCACTCCATTAAAATTTTGATATTTTTGGCTCATCAGCCCGCACTGTTTGATTTGTTTGTACCATATGTCTGAATTTCGTTACTTTAACCTTAAAAAATTTCCAAGAACTTTATCGACACAATTTACAGATTACGATCGATGTAAGGAACACGTAGCAACAAACATTAAATTAAATGAATAAGTACTATAAGTACTTACATGTTACATACCTGTTTTTTTCTCCAAACAAAAAGTTTTTCGCGGAATTCTGCTCTGACCCCAACGCCGATATTTGGTAAAGCACTTGTAATATCACTAGCCGATATATAAGGCAGGATTCTATATGTAATTCCAGCACCTAAATAAAAATACCAACTGTGTATTTCAATTCGAACTTAAGTTAAAAGTTACTCACTTTTTAAAGTTTGAAAGAGTTCGGAAAGATTCCACTCACTTAAAATGTTAATTAATTTAGTATTGTCTTCACACTCCACTTGTTGCACTTCACCAACAAAAACGATTTCCGCAGTTTCAATATTGAAGGTGTCCATCGTGCATCGCGGCTCACAAAACAATGCGAGTTGCTTAAAATACTGCGTCATCGTACGGTGACGATCAAGAATGAACACGCGCTTAAAGGTATAAACGTAATTAAAAATCTGCATTATTGATTTGATAAAGTTTTACAATTTACTTTTTGATTCGTTGTTCAAAATATTTAAGGCAATGTCTTTAATTTCTAATTTGATAATTTTAAACTATCAACACGTTTCATCATAAAATCAAATACTTACATTTTTGTTTTAATACACGATTTTTGTTGATTTTCTTCGATTAAGGCAGAATTTCATAGTATTTAAATTAATAACTTTCATGGTTAAATTTACTATGTGTTTTTTCTCTCAGTGCAGGGACCTTTGAATTAAACGAGGAACTCTCAACACAGATCGAAACGCAAGCGCACCTACCATAAGTACATTGGGTCTCCAATTTTTTGTGTGGTATCACCATGGACCCTCGTTGGTCGATGTGAGGCCTTTGGCCGCCACTGAAACTTAAACCTAAACCTAAACCTAACCACCCAATCGCAAAATCCTTCCTTAGTGCTGAGGAGGTATTTTTCAATCTTGACTCTGTCATATAATTTTGGAATATAATTTGGAGAGTATAGATAATTTCATATATCTTGAGACTAATCTAGAAAAAAATGGCTACGAAACGGACAAAATCAATCGACGATGATTCATCGATAGCAAATAAAACGTATCATACTCGGTTGAGGAAGATAGCAAAGCTATCTTAAAACTTAGCTACTGGAGTACGAGGTCTTTAAATCAAGACGGTTTGAGGTGAAGAATTTAGGAGACCAGGACTTAGGATCTCAAGCGGATTGGGGTCAAAAAAATTTAATATTATTATTAAGAACTACACTAACCAATTGAGAATCACACATTTTCTTAAATTTTTTTTACCCCGATCCCCTAGTTGAGATTGAGATATTCAAAAGAAAAACAAAGTCGTTATTCTTAAAAAAACTTGCAAGGATAAGTTTTATTCGTATTATTTTTATGTTGCGACAACCTTGAACTTTAAAATAAGTCCTACTTCATTATTCTTCGATAAAGACTAAGTACCAGAGATATGAATTTTTGAAGAGGACACCATTTTTGTGAAATCTTTAACAGACCATAACTGAAACAAAAAAATGAGATAGAAAAAAAATCGAAATTATAGGCCGCTATTCACAGTCGTCATAAAGTTGGCTTTAAGTTAGAGCTGACTTTAGTGTCATATAAATTATACGACACTAAAGTCAACTCTAACCCAAGGCCAACTTTATGACGACTGTGAATAGCGGTCATATTTTTTTCTTGGCTAATTCTTCGAGTACATTTTCAAAAGAATCGGCGATGGTAAGTCACAAATTTTGTCATTTTTGGCGATTCTTGATGGAATAACCCAAACTTTTGAATTCATAAGCTTTGATAGTTAAAACCATAGAGATATACCTACATATGTATGTAGTGGAGATGAAGCAGCGACTGTTTTGAAGCTTAACGATTTATCGCAAAAGACCGGCAATAAACAGTATGCTACTATCAGGTTCTTACTCACATGTATGGTATGTTATATTCTGGTCTTTAAACAAAAAAAGCCAAACCTTTGAATATGTACTAGGCTACTATTTGCATTTCACTGCCACCTGGCAGGAAACGCTTCATTCAAAAACGTACAATTTTAATTAAATTCATTTGTTTCGAATTGAAGCATTATTATGGTTCGTAGAGAGATTCAACGTTTTTTATCGATCACCGGTCCATAATTGATGGTGATCAGTAGCTAATATCTGTTATTTTTAAGTCATATTCACAAAATTAATATACATCATATACACTGTAGTATATTCGAGACGTTCTACGCTACTACATTCTTGCTATTTCGTGCTGATTATTAAAAAAAAAAAAAAAACAGTGCAGTCATTAGGACTGCCGACAGAAGTGAAAACTTGAAACTATGAAATTAAAGTGTTTTTTTTTTGGATTTTCAAACTCATTGTAGTATCTAAAAATCTGCCAACAATCTGGGCGTAACCTTATTATTTTTACCGGCAGAAGTTCGGAACGCGTTTAATTCTGAGATGCGGTGTAGGTTACTATGTGACTGAAAATCTAACAAAAAGTTCGGGAAGCGGTTGGAATAACATATGCATTTCATAATTGGGTCATATTCCATTACATAATTGGATCATTTGCGGTTTAGGGGCTACAGAAGGAAAACACTTACAAATAGGTGATTGTTAAACAAGCCGGTGGAAGAGAAATGATGTTCGATATCTGATCAGACCTGAGAGATTTGGAAGAATTTATGAAAAAGTATACAATCACTTAGGGGTCAATTTTCAAAAAATCTTGAAAACACTTTCTAGGTATACATATGAAGAATACGTAGAATAATAGTGAATTCAATATTTTGGAAGACTTAGTAGATATGACGAAAATCATAAAAATATATGCATTCTATTTTGACTGAACATTTTTTCCCCCACTTCCAAACACCAATAAATATTCGAATTTTTTTTTAATCCAAGTTACTTTTCTAGCTGAATTACATATACACACCGAGTTTCAACTTTCTAGCATAAGCCGTTCCATAGTTAGGAAAAACACCCCCCACTCCCGTACCATACTATCCCTATAAAAAATTATATTTTTTCAACATGCCACTACTATAGCTCTATCTAAATACCAAGTTTTAGCTTTATGTCATTATAGGTTCTTAAGATATAAACATCGGAACTTTTTTCTTTTCACCCTCCCCCACCCTTACCCTCTACACCCACATCACCAATTTTTCTCTCCTAGGGTTTTATTGGGCCTACGTCTGGTAAAAAATTTGAGCATCTATCTTATACTGTTCCTGAGATATGAAACGTGATTTTTTTTGAAAATTTCTTATTCCCCGACTTCCATGTTCCACCACCCCCTTAAAAAATTTTACATTGAGCAATCTTTATTTGTCGACCCTTATACTCAAACCGAATTTCATTTCTCTAGAGCAATTGGTTCGTCAGATATCGTAATCTAAAGTTTTTCACCCCCCACCCCCGTACGCCACTACCACCACTCAAAAATTTCTTACGATCCCTTCTCCTAGTATAGGTACAGATATTTGTTAAGTATGAATTTCGTGCCATCAACGGTTTAGGAGATATATAGTTTAGAATGTGTCGTTCTCGGCATTTTGCGTTTCGGACGTATTATTTCTCTCCTCCCACCCCACACCCCTTCACCCACATCAACAATTGTTTTTGCAAATGGGTTCACTATCGAAGTTCTATAGAAATTCCAAGTTTCAGCCTCCTAGCGTAAGCGGTTGCTGAGATCTAGAAACCAAAATTATTCGTCTAAAACCCTCCCTACTCCTCCCCCCCCCCTCATACCACACCCCTCTAAAAGATACCAGTTGTAGAGGTGCCCCATGGAGCTATAAATAACGGAGATGGCAACACTCCGTTTCTGTATAAAGCACTGTGAAGCATTTTGAAGTTTAAGCGACTGTTTTTGTATGGAGCGTTTCATGCCCGGTGGCAGTGAAATGCAAATATTAGCGAAGGATTCAAAGGCTGGGCTTTTTTTCTTTTCAATACCGGGGTTTAACATATATGTGAATAAGATGCTGATAGTAGCATAGTGAATATCGCCGGTCCTTTGCGAGAAAACCTCCGGCTTCAAAAAAGTCACTGCACGCCATCTCCAGTATATATATAGCTCTATGAGGGGCCCCAACCTACCCATCATAAAAATTTCATGATAATACCTCAACGGGTTTAGGAGCTATGCGCCCTCAAACTATGTATTTAAACATTAGCGTGACGCGGTGTCGCGAATTCATGAATTTTACCCCATACAAAAATCGCTCAAGGCGCCTAAAGAAGTTTTCACTTCAATTATAACTTACTAGGTGAACTAATCATTTCGCGGGGTTTTTTGTCCCCCCCCCCCCCCCCCCGTTACTACGCCAGTGACATAAGTTAGTAATTTCAATTCAGATTCAGATAAATTTTATTGAGACTTCAGGTACATACATGTTATAAGTATATAAAGAAAATAATGTCAAAAAGCTTGACAGCGAACAAATGTCAAGCAGCTGCGATAAGATTAAATGCCGACCTAGGTTATTACATATACATAGCGGTTACATCGTTAAGTCATTATTTGTTTCAAAAACAGAAAAAGAACAGAAAAATTGCTTTTGTACTTCAGGCTTAAAAACTAAGAATATTTACATGGTTGTGTTTATATTACCTTACATGTTCATAGTTAAATTACTAGAGGTATTTACATCTGTACACATGATATTTACGCTATGATATATTTCACATTTGGTTGATTCTGTTTGAACTTGTCAGTGTCAATTTAACAAAGCGCTTGTAGCTTATTACAAATCAATCAAGATAAACTTATGACTACAAAAGAATTCAGACTTTTGGATTACAGGATTCAGACTTTTTCCAACTAGTGCAGGGGTCGGTAGCCTGCGGCTCGCGAGCCGCATGCGGTCCTTTCGATGTCAAGTTACGGCTCTCCAGTTCCATATTAATAATTAAATTATGTTAGTTTCAAAATTAAAGGAATATTAAACTGCCAAAAAATTTACTGCTAACATGTCAAAAACACTCAACAGAGAACAGTGAGAATAGGTGGAGTAGAGAAGAGATGGACAGCTAGCTGACAGCCGCTTTGGCACCAGACCCAGCCCCACAGCCGTGCTGTCGCCTGCCCCGTGGCGAGGGCTCAATGCCGGCGACTGCCGCCGTCACTGTGTGGCAAGGTCATAGAACTCAAGGGCAACATAGAAGAGTTGGACGTCCAGAAAAGCATGCACAGCATGAAGTGCAACAAGTAGACAGCTTTAAGGGGTTATGCCACTCTAGAGTTTTGGGAAAATCGATTTTTTTTTATTATTTTAAATGGTCCCCTAATGGACCAATAAAAGTATCTAAGAACTCGGTTTTCGAATAAGGCATATTGCAAAAATACTCATGTTTTTCTATAAGAGTACATACTGAAAACTTCAAACGCGTTTATCTCGAAACTACATTTTTCAAGCTGGCCGGAAACATAACTCAGACAATTTTCAACCGATTCACTTGAAATTTTTAGTATATCTTTAAAACTATATTGTCCATCAGAGTAAGTAGAATTTTTTTTTATATTGCATAGTTCATTTCTTATTAAAAATTTTCTGACGATTTTTTAGGCAAATTTCACACTTTTCATTTTAGAAGTGCGCCATTTGGCTAAAAATCAAAATATCGAAAAAATCCTACGTACTCTTGTGGCTGTTGTTATATGTAATCGAAATAAATTTATTAGCTTGTTATAATTCAAAAAGTACAGGCACTTGGTGTCCGACCATGGACCCTTGAAAAACGGAGACGTCATCTCAAAAACACCACACAGTCCCCATTTTGATTTTAATCTTTAAAAAAAAATTACTGTACATAGTCAATAACATGTATATTATAAATATCTATTTTTGCAATATCGATTTATCTTGTAGTTTTTCTGAAAAAAAAATCCGAAAAAGGCCTATTTTCAGCCTTTGGAGTGGCATAACCCCTTAAAAGAAATGTCGCGTGTTGATGCACTAATAATGGGTTTGAGAAAACATTTCGTGGCGTTTGTTTCCAATAAATGGCGTCAATTGCAAATATCTCAGAAAATACAGTTCGCAGCGACATCATATCATTGCGTATGGAAATGCGATAGTTCGAGTGTTACTGGGAGTGTATAAACATTGAAATTGATGCAGTTTTAAAGTTTGTTTGAGGTTGAAAATGGAGAAAAGTAATGAAAAATTTCGCTATAGTTTGCAAAATTGTTATGACAAATGGAAGAACGCTTCGTAGTCTGGGTGGCTTCGTGGCTAGAGCACTTACCTTCGGTGCACCTGGTATCAGGTTCGAATCAACTTGGCGACAAGTAATTTTTGAGAATGGGATTGGGTGCCGGACTAGTTCTCAAAGCTATAAATGAGTATGCGACTTAAAATCGAGATAATAATCACGGACGAGCGTTGGTCTCGTAATGAAGTAACTCTAGCATTACTTAGGGGCCTAGGCCTGATTTGAGCTGTTGCACCATTGATTATTATTAGGAACGATGCGCAGGCTTGTCAAAAAAATCTGCCAACAGTCTGGGCGCAACTTTATTATTTTTCCGGCAGAAGTTCGGAACGTGTTCAATTCGGGGATGCGGTGTATGTTACTATGTGACTGAAAACCTAACAAAAAGTTCGGGAAGCGGTTAGAATATGGTGTAACATATGAATTATATAATTGGGTCATATTCCGCGATGCGGTCTAGAGGTTGAAGACGACAAAACTTAAAAATAGGTGATTATTAAACAAGACTGTGGAAGCGAACAGATATTCGATATCTGATCAGACCTGCGCGATAAGGCAGAATTCACGAAATAGTATAAAACCACTTTAAACCCACTTCGGGGTCGAATTTCAAAAAATCTTGAAAACACTTTCTGGGTATTCATACATATGAAGAATCCATAAACAAAAATAATTGGTGATTGTTAAACAAGCCCGTAGATGAGATATCTGATCAGACCTGAGAGATATTCCGGAATTCATAAAAAAGTATGCAACCACTTAACACCCCCTTAGGGGTCGAATTTGAAAAAATCTTGATAACACATTCTAGGTACTTATATGAAGAATCCGTAGAATAAAAATGAATTCAATATTTGCAAAGACCTAGGAAATATGACGAAAATCGTGAAAATATATGCATTTTATTTTCACTGACAATTTTTTTTTACCCCCTCTTCCTAACGGTAACGAATATTAAATTTTGTTTTTATTGGAATTACTTTTCTAGTTGATTTACATATACGTACCGAGTTTCAACTTCCTAGCATAAGCCGTTCTAAAGTTAAGAAAAACACACGGACCGTACTACCCAAAAAAAAAAATTTATTTTTCCAACATTCCACTACTATAGCTCTATCTAATTACCAAGTTCCAGCTTTCTTTCATTATAGGTTCTTAAGATATGAACGTCGGAACTTTTTCCTTCTCACCCTTCCCCACCCTCATCCGCTGCACTCACACATCCAAAATTGTTTTTCCTACTAGGGTTCTATTAGGTGTACTTCTGGTAAAAAATTTAAGCATCTACCTTATACTGTTATTGAGATATGAAACGTGTTATTTTTGAAAAATCTTATCCCCTCTACTTCCGTGCTCCGCCGCCCGCTTCAAAAATTTTACTTTGAGCAATCTTTATTTATCAAGCTTTATATCCAAACCGAATTTTGTTTTTCTGGTGCATTTGGTTTGTGAGATATCGTAATCTTAAGTATTTCAACCCCCATTCCCGTACGCCACTACCCCCACCCAAAAATTTTGTTTCAGTCTACTCTCCTAGTATAACTACAGATATTTGTTAAGTTTTAATTGCTTACTATTAATGGTTTAGGAGATATTGATTTTAGAATTGGTCGATCTCGGCATTTTTGCGTTTCGGACGCATTATTTCCCCCTCCACTCCCACACCCTTTACCCATATCTGTTTTTTTTTTGCAATTGGGTCCATTATCAAAGCTTTATAGAAATTTTAAGTTTCAGCCTCCTAACACAAGCGGTTCCTGAGATCTAGAAACCTAAATTTTTCGTCTAAAACGCTTACCCCGCCTTCCCCCTTGCACCTCCTCCCCTGAAACTAATGTCAATTTAAGGGGTCCATCAAGCCTATTCTTAGAAAAAAATTTAATTTAATAGCTCCACTGGTTTGAGAGCTACGAGCCTTCAAAGATTTTGGGGCGGTCGACGTACGGCGTACGGGGTACGGCGTACGGGGTACGGCATACGGGGCACGGCGTACGGGGTACGGCGTATGGGGTACGGCGTATGGGGTACGGCGTATGGGGTACGGCGTACGGGGTACGGCGTACGGGGTACGGCGTACGGGGTACGGCGTACGGGGTACGGCGTACAGACGGAGTGAAAATTTTTATTGCTTTTTTCGCGTCTACTAGTCATAAAACGTGGACAAAAAAATGTTGAGGGCAGCAAATATTTTTTTTTTAAAAATCAATAACAATACTGTATTATAAATAATAAAGTAAAATCTGTGCTGTGTATGGTGAAGATACGCTATCAAAATCTGTTGCGCGGAAATGGTTCGTTCTCTTTCGTTCTGGTAATTTTGATGTGAAAGATATCTGCAGTGTTGATATTGCTATGGAGCTATTAAAACAAAGGTGGCTACAAAAAGAATGA
Source organism: Beris chalybata (assembly GCA_949128065.1). NCBI lineage: Eukaryota > Metazoa > Arthropoda > Insecta > Diptera > Stratiomyidae > Beris > Beris chalybata. Next base: position 114,844,265 of record OX421894.1, read on the forward strand.
TGGTGAGCCATTAATAATGCTGTATGTATGTGTGGTGAAACTGGAATAGAATCGTTGATTCACAAATCTATTGTGATCAACTAGAAAGATTACGCCAGCCAACTGAAAGAAAACATCTTGAATTGAATAATAGGAAAGGTGCTGTCTTCCATCTTGACAACGCCCGACCACATACTCCTTTGATGACCCGTAGAAAATTGCGAGATCTTGGTTGGGAAGTTTTGATGTATTCACCATGTAGTCCAGACATAGCACCCTCAGATTAGCACTTGTTCCGATCTCTGCAGTAAGTACTCATTGAATTGAGTGAAGCTGCTTTCAAAAGAAGCCTGTGAAAACCACTCGATTCAGATTTTCAACCAGAAACCACAGAAGTTCTTCACCGATGGTATCATGGCTCTACACGAAAAATGGCGAAAGATTGTGGATAATAAAGGAGTATATTTTGTTTAAATAAATTTATTTTCACACTATAAGAAAACAAGTTGAATTTTACTAAACAAAAACGCCACAAGCTTTATTCCAAGACCCAATATTTGACGCATGGAATAGTTTTCTATCTTCGGGTCAACATATTCGTGCGAACAAGCGTTCTCTTTCACGAATATAATAAAAAGAAGCCAACTATCAAATAAAAATCTAGAGGTGTGCTTGAAACTGAAATGAAGAAGTTATGAGCCAGATTTAACCAAACTTTCAAAAGGCATGCAAGGACAATGATCCCATTGATGTAACTTTTGTAACTATCTACTATTCAATAATTAAAGTTATATTAGGTATTTGTTTACTACTTTTATTATCCATCAGAGCTAGCTAAAATACTTTAATATGTTTTGTGCAAAACATTTGTGTGATTTTATATATTTATTTTAAATCAAAAATCAAATTTATATACCTAATCCTAATCAAATACAAAAATATTAAATCAAAAATGTTAGTGGCTCTTTAAAAACTGAGAAAGTTTGTAAATTGTAACTTTTGGTCCTTCTGTCTCAAAAGGTTGCCGACCCCTGAACTAGTGGCATAATTGCTTAGTTAAATTAAAGCTATTCGTTAAACGTATAAAATAAAGATGAATACATATTTTGTTCGAAATATTTACATTTGTTCCAAAGATTATTTTAAAGTTTGTTTGAGGTTGTCCTTCCGTTTTTGCATGTATTTATAAACAAAAAAAAAAATCTGCTAACAGTCTGGGCGCAACTGTATTATTTTTCCGGCAGAAGTTCAGAACGCGTTCAATTCGGGGATGCGGTGTATGTTACTTTGTGACTGAAAACCTAACAAAAAGTTCGGGAAGCGGTTAGAAAAGGGTATAACACATGAATTAAATAATTGGGTCATATTCCGGGATGCGGTCTAGAGGTTGAAAAAAACAAAACTTAAAAATAGGTGATTATTAAACAAACCTGGGGAAGTGAAAAGATATTCGATATCTGATCAGACCTCAGAAACATGGTGGAATTCATGAAAAAGTATACAACCAGTTTACACCCTCTTAGGGGTCGAATTTCAAAAAATCTTGAAAACACATTCTAGGTATTCACTTGAAGAATCCGTAGAATAAAAATGAATTCAATATTTCGAAAGACCTAGTAGATATGACGAAAATCGTGAAAATATATGTATTTTATATTAACCGATATTTTTTTTTGCCCCCCCTTCTGAACACCAATGAATATTCAAATTTTTTTTTATCAGAATTACTTTTCTAGTTAATTTACATATACGTACCGAGTTTCAACTTCCTAGCATAAGCCGTTCTGAAGTTAGGGAAAACACCCCCCACCACCGTACCATACTACCCCTAAAAAAAAATGTATTTTTCCACCATGCCACTACTATAGCTCTATCTAAATACCAAGTTTTAGCTTCCTATCATTATAGATTCTTAAGATATAAGCATCGGAACTTTTTCTTTCTCACCCTTCCCCACCCTCACCCTCCACACCCACATCCCCAACCTTTTTTTCCCTACTTAGGTTCTATTAGGCCTACTTCTGGTAAAAATTTGAAACATCCATCTTACACTGTTATTGAGATATGAAACGTGTTATTTTTGAAAAATTCTAATCCCTCCCACTTCCGTGCTCCTCCACCCCCTTCAAATATTTTACTTTGAGCAATCTTTATTTAACAATCTTTATAATAAAGCCGAACTTTGTTTTTCTGGTCCAATTAGTTTGTGAGATATCGTAATCAAAAGTTTTTCACACCCCCCAAACCCCACCTCCGTACGCCACTACCCCCACCCAAAAATTTTGTTTCAATCTACTCTCCTAGTATAACTACAGATATTTGTTTAGTTTTAATTGCTTGCTATTAATGGTTTAGGAGATATGGATTTTAGAATTTGTCGACCTCGGCATTTTTGCGTTTCGGACGCATTATTTCCCCCTCCACTTCCACACCCCTTCACCCATATCTGTGTTTTTTTTTTTGCAAATGGGTCCATTATCAAAGCTCTATAGAAATTCTAAGTTTCAGCCTCCTAACACAAGCGGTTCCTGAGATCTAGAAACCTAAATTTTTCGTCTAAAACGCTTACCCCGCCTTCCCCCTTACACCTCCTCCCCTGAAAATAATGTCAATTCAAGGGGTCCACCAAGTCTACTCTTAGAAAAAATTTTAATTTAATAGGTCCACTGGTTTGAGAACTACGAGCCTTCAAAGGATTTTGCTTGGGGCGTGGGGCGGTCGACGTACGGCGTACGGCGTACGGCGTACGGCGTACAGACGGAGTGAAAATTTTTATTGCTTTTTTCGCGTCTACTAGTCATGAAACGTGGAAAAAAAAATTTTGAGGGCAGCAAATTTTTTTTTTTTAAAAATCGATAACAATACTGTATTATAAATAATACAGTAAAAGTAAACTGTTTGTATATATTTTTTATTTTTATTTCGTACTCAGGCATTGTACAAAAAGAACCAGCCCAACGGGAGTTATTATTATTATTGCTATTATTTTTTTTGTTAGCGTTCAGGTCAAGTAATTTCAATTAATCAATTTTAATGTTATACAAGAAAGCTTACGATTTTTTAACGCCGGTATTTGGACTTAAAATTATTGAAGTCGCGCTAAGGCCCGGACTACATGGTCCGTTTTTTTTCGACTCCGGAGAAAATTAAAGAGAATTAAAACCAAGTCTCATAGATATGTATGAGATCTTAGCTCGTCGACTACATGACTCCGGAAAACCGCGTGTGCGGAAACAAAACCTGAGCATGCACAGGTTTCTCCGGACGGTTGATCAGGAATTTTCCAGCAGATCCGAAATTAAATATCAAGAACATGTAGAGTTGTATGAGCTCGACTACAAGTGGGTGTCCGGAATTTTTCCGTTTGGTTTTGTCACTCGAGTAGCAATGCTCAATCGACATGGCCGGTTCAGAATCGTGTAGTCGAAGCTGTCCGGAATCGGTTTTTTTCGGAGTCGAAAAAAAAACGGACCATGTAGTCCGGGCCTAAAGCTATTAGCAGATTGTGGGAGACTGAAAGATTTTTTCCTTCTGAAATTCTTAAATAAAACGGGATTACAAAATATTAAATCGTATTGCCTGGATTTTCAAAGCTTTACTCAGTCTTCGAACCATTCGATAGGTCTGGCTAGCAGTTTCTTACAATCGAAATTTCCACTTCATATTCTAATACATCACGGCAGTGCGTAAGCTCTACATATCTACTACTTACTTGGTAATTTTAATCGCCTTAAAAATTAATCTTCTTGTGAAATGAAACCTAGTATGCGAACTTTCTTTAGGGTAGGTGGAATACTGGGGTATTACCGATGACATGGGCTTTTTGAAGCTCTAAACGTTCTCGCACACAACTGCTTTTAATAGGGCATTGCGGTATGCAAGTCATGCTACAAATTTCTAACAAGGCACAAGCTGTCCTTTTGTGACTAGATCTTATAGCGCGCAAAACAGGTAATCGTGGGTGAATAATAACAATAACACCAGCGAATATTACAGCATCATGATACGACTTTTACACCAAAAAAAAAGGCAAATGTTCGAAATGGTTCGTTACGAAGCAAAAGTTAATTCCAGTCGACTTTAAGTGGTTTTCTCTTGGGGTTGGAGTAGTGGGGACAAGTAACTAAGATGGCAGCCCAAATCACCCAAAAAAAACGGGCCGGACGAAAATTTCGTAATGAAGGATGATTAGAATTTTCTTTTGTAATAATTGTGGGTATTGTATAGTGGAAGCCTTGAAGTAAGTATTTGATTTCCAACGACAAAGAATGAATCTCTCTTAGGATATTGTATTACGGATCAGTTTTTTGTCCAGTACCCTTAGTATCCCAGGAGACCAAAGGACATCAATTATGCCATTGAGATAAATTTAAGCTGTCTTAGTCTTGCGGAAATCATCTCGAGGACTGGAGCCTGTCTTTAATTTGCCTTTTTTTGTTTTCAATTCAGCTTGTGCAGTCATTTAGATTTTCATTGTTTTCAAGATTTATCACCAACTTACTTTACTTAATTTAACTTTAATCGCAAAAATTTATGAGGTTCTACTTGTAGCTTTGGATATTTTCAAAATAGTATTTTTTGAAAATTGCATGGCGATAATCGAGTACTGAATCCCGGTATTTGATTACTCTCAGTATGCTCTCGGGTCTCGACCATTGATTTCTCTTTTTTTAAAGTAGGTAGGGTAGAATGGGTAGCCCTGCACCATAGGTAGAAATGCACCACTCGCCATTGGCGCTCGCCCGTAAGTAAAATCTACAAAGCAGAAGTAGTATTCTCTTTCTCTTTCCTATCCATACGATTGTGTTCAGGAATCGTTAAAATACCGAGTAATACCGAACAGTTATTCGGAGTAAAAGAAAAACGCTAAGGAAAGTAACTTTTCGTATATATGCAACATTTTTGTTTAAAGACAAATTATTGATCGTGAACCTTTCTAGATATGCATATATATAGCTTGTAGTCTAAGGTGTGTTTTAGTAAAGTGCTAGTTTTTTATTTGCTAATATTTATTTAAAAAAAAATAAAAATGTTCATCTGGTCAGAATCGGTAGAATTGCACCACGAGCTTATAGGGAGAAATGCACCAGATTCTTATACCTAAGTAGCATGAATTTATGGTCACAAATCATAAAGAAATTCAAATTATTTTGCTGGAATCAGAAGGAGCTCGTGTTGCAAGCATACAGCAAACATATCAAATTTGAAATCGATTTTTAAAATTTTAATATCCGTTAACTTATAAAAACTTATATAAAACCATTAAATTACTATTATTTGGTATTTTCTATTATTTTTTATTAGTATAAAACTCGAAAAATATTTAATAGATTTACTGTTTAGTTCGTTATTGTTTGTTACTTTTGTAAATATATTTAATTTTTTTGTTTCAACTAATTTAGTTGGGATTTGCTACTTATTTAAAATGTGGTGCATTTATACCTTGCAAGTGGTTCATTTCTCCCGTACGATGGGAGAAATGCACCATTTGGACCTGCCTGTGCTCTTCTTCATTATGCTCTCGATCTGATTATATTTTGCTCTTTATTACGAATACAATATTTGCGCAAGGTATTTGATCAAACAGAGAAAAAAAAATTAATCAAGTTCCACAATTTTCTACGGCGATATGGAGTAATTAATGAAAAATGGTGCATTTCTACCTAGTCTACCCTACATACTTTCATTCACGAAATTACGAAATGGCATGACATCTAAACTCTGCTCTTAAACTTCAATTCACAGCGAATTTTACTTTGATAACTCATATCCGTTCTCAGCCTTAAATTAATAGCGAATTCAATTTACATAGATCCCTTTGATTACTTTTAGGATATTCTCAGTTCTCAATTGATATATACCCGATCTTATTTTGATAACCGTGCTATTTCTAAATGAAATATTGATTTCTTATGCTATTAATCCGGGATTCACTACCTTCTTTTCATTATCAAAAACCTAGTGGGGGATCAAATAAAAAAAATTGGTTTTTCTTTATTCAGTGATACCAAATCATCTGTTGATCAGTTTGTGAAATATTGTTTGTGCGGTTAATTTTGTTAGTTATGCCCTAGACACACACGGCAAAATTTAATATAGATTAAATCAAAAGCTTTCATTGAAAATTGGAGGGTGACACGCGTACGTTAATTTTAATCTATATATTAAATCAAGAAAAAAGCTCAAAAAGTTTGACAATTAAATTACCGCGAAAACATGCGAGTTCGGTTTCGCTTGGCTTAAGTCTGCCAAACTGTCCCTTCAAGCATCTTTCAGCTTCTGTTCGTCAGACATGGCCCACAGAACTCTTTTTTTACGCGTTTTATCCGTTTGCAGAAATTTACATTTTATTAATTATTCAATTTCATTCAACAAATGTCAAAAACATAGGTTACTAGGAAAAAAAAGAAGCTCTTGGATGCGTCGCATTGCGTCAAGCTTTTAACAATATTGACGCACAGATTAATACAGACTTTCCAACTGTGTTAAATTAGTAAGATAAAAGTCAAATAATTACGTATTAAGTCGAGTTAATAGCCAAATGGCAGATAATACGATATTAACGCTGTCGTGTGTCTAGGTCATAATACCTTTACGATAGAGATATATTTAAGACATAATTATTTATATCTTACTTAAAAATTCTTGAAGCTAGGAATCTAGAATTTGTTACCAGTCTTGGCTCAATGATTAAGGTGTTAGACCAGTCTAGAGCCCACAAAAAAGGCCTAACTTTGACAATTTATTCTGGGAGTAAGGAAAAAGGAATCGAATTTCTCTCAGGCTCAGGCTTTATTAAACATGGGCTTGAGTGTAAAAAAAAAATTTTATCTTGACATTTTGATACAAAATGGCGGCTACTGGGCCAATCTTCGGAATCACCTTTTTCAAGAGGGCCTCTACGGGCGACGGTGATTCTAGGAACTCGTGCTATCTGAAACAAAATAAAATAAAGTAAAACGGGATCTTAATCTACATAAGACTTGCTAGTAGAGTACGTACGTTTTTAGCTTTACATCTTTACGCTACATCGGATTGGAAAAAGTTGTCTACTATTCTACCAATTGAATAATGTTTTTAGGACGCTAAAGTGTACTTAAAGCAAAAAAAAGTAGATTTTTTGAAAATCCTAGACTGGACTAACCCCTTAAGCACTTACTCCACAACTTTTGAACAGGTTTTGACTACATTTTTAATGCAAATGTATATACTATATGTATAACTAAGTCACGCTATATTCTAGTTGACTTCCCAGTGGTTCGCGTTAAGACACACCTGCTACACAACCTGATATTAAGTGTCCAAATTCTTTCCTAAGACATTGTAGCTGTACGTAAATGTGAAATGTTTACATAAATACATAGATATAGATAGATACTTATAACGGATCTTTTATATTTGTTCATGATAGTGTTCCTGCTCAAATTAGTAACAACTGACAATAACAAAAATATGGAAATAAGAAAAGTATATACAGTGGTTTGCCTTCTGAAATACTTGCCCACCTACAAATCATGTCCCAAGCGATGAACGTCAAAATAATGAAGTAGTGTTTCTCGATTGCTTTTCATAACTTCTTACAGTATGTGCAAGATGACAGCACAAAAGAGTTAACTAACATTAGATTTTATAGTCTGCTAACATTCTCTTATGGTGGTATTTTCTACGACAACGTTATTCAAAAAGTTTCAAAATCTGATGTGGGAATTACATTTCATTGTACGACTGAAAGGAAAATTTTATATTTGCGTAGTTTTGGTTACTATGAAGGGTTTTTTCAGATCTGTTTCACTCTATAAATGCAAATATCCCTTCGAAGCACGGACAGTATTTAGTACTAGACGCGTACTGCGTCTACGCTTACGTTTGTTTAGTGATATACTATCGTTACAATCATTACCCCTATTCGTGCCGTTTATCCCGTTGTTTCCATTTCTCCCGTTACTTCCATTTCTCCCGTTGCTCCAATTTCTTCCTTTGCTCCCGTTTCTTCCGTTGCTTCCATTGCTCTGTCACTCCATTGCTCCCGTTGCACCATCCTCTATCCACCGTCTACCGTCCTCCATCCTCCATCTTCTATTCACCATCCACAATCCGAAATCGCCGGAATAGTTAAAGTTAATCGTTCCACCGTCCAAAGCGACATCTTAGCGAAATCAAGTCGTTTTGCCGATTTACTATAGATATAAACGGTTTCTTCCTTGCGGTTAGTCCATGATAGCCAGCAGATCGTAATGTTCTTCGCACAGATTCAGGATGTAAGACTTTACTGAAGTCATTCTGAATATATTTCGCAAACTCCGGTGCAGTTATCTTACGATTTTTTCTCACTTTTTCTAATACTGAACGAGTATTACGCTCACTTAGCACTCTAGGTCGCCCAGATCTTGGCTTATTATCGATACTCCCAGTAAATTTAAATTTTTTTTACAATGCTTTGGACGGTGGGATGACTCAATTTAACTATTCCGGCGATTTCGCCCAAAGATTTTCCTTCCTGTCGCAATCTAACAACTAAAAGGCGTATATCCTTCGAAATTCCTTTTCTAGAGCTCATTTTTCCACTATTTCAATGCAATCGCTTATCGAAACTAACTCAAAACAAATATAAGGAAATACAAAAAGCAATACAATCAACAGTTCTCAAATTTCGGAGAAATGACAGTTAAGAAAATGCAATTCGTTGAAATAATTTTGCTGTATGTAGACTTTTGTGGTGTGCTCATCCATCCTTTTTTCGTTTTTCTAAAGAAATAACGGATTCTTTTGGTATTTTTTGTTACTTTATTGTTTGTTTCATATTATTGCATATTCTAGCTGTTTTGATTTGAATCTAGTGTTTGTTGTTTTCTTTGTATAACATAATTAAGCGGTGTATGTAGACTTTTGTGACTGAGTGTACGTACATACCCAGCAGACCAATAAAGCGGAATGTTCTCATGTTCTCGGAAAGTTCCGAGCTATTTCTGACATAGGGAGAAGTTTCCGTTGGATTTCAGGCAGAATATTTAAAGATAATTCCATAAGGAAAAACAACAAGAATTTCATGGAATTGTCGGACAGAATTCCAAAAAAATTTTTCGAAATTTGGAAATATCATGGAAAACTCTGTGTAAATTCCATTTCAATTCTGTACAAAAATAGTAAAAGGGGAACACTTGACTTTAGTATCAATGTTTTAATTTTCAAATGACATACATATGTACATATATTAATTGTTCCGTCAAATTTAGTTTGAATTTAATTAATTTCTTGAGTTGAGTGAAAGTTCATATTATTCCGACGGTTAAAGAGGTAAGTATATATATGTACCTATATTTAGTATAGTATATTTGTTGCAATACTGATTTCAATGAAAATATGTTTAGTGAAAAGTTTTGATCATTTTCAAAATTTTCATTGGAGTCTGAGGTGCAATACTTTTGTAATATTTTCCTAACAGTATAAGCATATGTATCATTTATGAATTTTAAATAGAAAAAGTTAAAATGTTCAGACAAAAAATGCATAAAGCTTTTAAAAGACATGCTGAAAATTTACTGACGTCAATTCTTGGCGAAGTGGAAAGTCCGTCAAGAGAAAATACTGTGTTCGATCAACTCGAAACTAAAATAAACGAAGTTGAAATGTCTGAAGAGGAATGTAATTGTCAACTTGACCCAAACTCACATCATCGAATTTTAATCAAAACTACGGAATGATGAAGAAATGCAATCACAGCTTGTAAGTCAAACAGTTCTGTATATGTATCTCTTCACTATTTTTAAAAATGTGTTTAATTTTCAGATAGATAAATTTACCAAAACTAACAAGGAGACGTCATTCATTTTATTAAGGGTAATTTATAGATTATATTTGAAAATGACGCTGTTGGATGGACGGACGCAAATGAAAATATTTCAATTAAGAGTTTCATTATTATTCAAAATTATTTATTTATTTGTTTTTTTACCTACATGTATTTATACTCATTAATTAGGTTTGAAATAAAAGAAAGCATTAGATATTCTAAGAAGTCGTTCTGTTTTTTTAAATTGTATTTCACGTGTATTTTCCGGTATGATGCAAAAAAATGCAGTATCAGTAGAATTTTCGGACAATCGCTATGATTGTAGAAAAATCTACAGATTCTATGATTCTTTGTTTCAAACCTGATAAAAATGATCGAAGTTCAATTTTAGTACGCTTTTGAAAGGGGAAAAACTTTTACATGAAAATAGATGTGTAAAATAAGTGGATATTTCATAATTAAAATCACCGTATAAAAGACCATAAAAAATGCTGAAAAATTTATACTAGCAAAAATCTCGTAAAACTAAAAATTGTTCACACTAATATTTTTCAATATTAGTGTACTCGATTGATAGGAATATACGAAAGAATGATTCAAAAAGACCTTTCCGGTTTGGATCCATTATCTACCACTCTGTCGTTGCACGCACACAAAGCCGGACGTACATATATTTCTTTTAATAATTTCACAGTTCATAGCGCTTATTATTTCAACTCAGATTATACCATGGATACACTGCTTGTCAGGCCCGTGCAATTGGCCTATTTTCATTGGGAAGTGAGGACCTTTTTTTTCTTGCTAAAACCCCCCCCCCCCCCCTTCCCTCATACAATCCTGCGCACGGGCCTGCTGCTTGTATACAAGATAGCATGGTACACTTTTAGCTATCAAAGACAAGCATTTATCAATCGTAGTATTGCGCTTATATTGTGATATTTTAAAATTAATATGAATTCAACGCAACAACAAAATTTAATTGAAACTTTTAATTAAATCCTAATAATACTGTGCTTCGAGCGAAACGAAATGAACTGTCATAGTCGATATAAAAAAAAAGTTAAAATGACGTTAATTTTTCGCGACGAAATATTTCGTTCGTTTTTCAGTACTGTGTTTATGGACGGAGTCGACATTTGCCGTAGTCACTAATAGATGGCGCTCGGCTCAATTTTTTTTCCAAGGGTTTCCAAGGGTACGTCATTTGTGGGGGCGGGGAGGGCATTCCCCCCCCCCCTGAATTTCATATTTTCATAAATTATATATAACATACATATGTATATTTATATGTTAAAATATATAGATTCATAGCATCTTGCCCCACCCCCCCTAGAAATTACGGCCCTGGTACGGTACCATAGGAATGCGAGTGAAATATTTGACACATACAAATTTTCAATAAATCGACTGCTAGCTAATAAAGAAATGTATAACGTGGACCATCACATCACACACAAAAAACACGATCACGCAATTTTAGCTAAAGTAAAAATCCGCAACTGTTATTCATTAAAATTTCAGTTGATTTCAATAGCAAATGATGCTGATGGCAGTTAAAAGAAGGCTATATCAGCTTAAATACTAGGGTAAAGTGTAAAATGGTTGACACCTTTAAGGAATTTTTTTTAGATCTTTAATAACTTTTATATCATAGCACTTTGGTTAAGAGAGACAATTGTAAATGGTTAATTATTCCATTTTGCCGTGGAAAAGGCTTATCAAGAAACTTATTTTTATTCCAATTGTTCATTAAATGGGATTTTTCGTAAATTAATCCTCGGATATAGTTATTGACACCTATGGTAGAATTATTGACACCCCATGAACATGCAATGGTTGACACCCATGCCAGTTGATTCCATACTGAAGATATCTTAAAGGTAAGCGTGTATTGGAGAATTTAAACAAATCTTAAGTGTAAATTGTTCCAATATAAAATTTTAATTTGGTAACAAAAATATAAAATTCAATTTAAAAAAAAAATCTTGGATAAGAAATTTTCAAAAAAATCACGTTGCATATCTCAAGAACAGTGTAAGATAAGAACATTGTAAGATAGTGGGTGTAGAGGGGGAGGGTGGGGGAGGATGAAAAGTAAACAGTTGCGATGTATATACATATGTATCTTAAGAACCGATAATGATATATAAAACTGAAACTTGGTATTAAGATAGATCTATAGTAGTGGCATCAGGAGGCCAAGGTCCGATTTGGACTGTAGCGTCATCGTAAGTAAGTAAGTATAGTAGTGGCATGTTGGAAGAATATATTTTTTAAGGCGTAGTATGGTACGGGATTGTGGTGTTTTTCCGAACTATAGAACGGAGTGTATATGTAAATCAACGAGAAAAGTAATTATAAAAAAAATTTAAATACCTATCCATAGGCGTTTGGAAGGAGAACAAAATAATTTTCAGTGACAGTGCATATATTTTCACGATTTTGGCCATATCTACTAGGTCTTCCCAAATACTGAACTCGTTTTCTTCATATGAATACCTAGAAGGAGTTTTTAAGATTTTTTGAAATTCGACCCTAAGGGCGTGTAAAGTGGATTTATACTTTTTCATGAATTCTGCCGCATTTCTCAGATCTGATCGAATATCTTTTCATTTCCACGCGCTTGCTTAAAAATCACCTATTTTTAAGTTTTTTCCTTTTTCAACCCCTAGACCGCATTACAAAATATGACCGAATTACGTAATTCATATGTTGTTCTAACCGTTTCGCGAACTTTTTGTTAGGTTTTTAGTCACATAGTAACCTACTCCTCATCTCAGAATTGAATGCGTTCCGATCTTCTGCCGGAAAAAAATATAGTTGCACCCAGACTGTTGGCAGATTTTTCACTAAAGTAATTGTCACAAACTTATATTGTGTCATACGGTGTCAACTATTGTACCTTCATACGTTACAATGGTTGACACCATAGTGTCAACTATTAGTTAATACGTGATTCTGTACCAATAGTTGACACCAATTTATTCATTTGTTAACTTAAAAATAATAAAAAAAAAATAAATATCTTATTAAAACACACCTTCAAGAATTTAATAAAGTAAAAAATCACTCAAATATCTTCACTGATTTGAAATAAATGAAGTTATTGTTTATGATTCCATTGTGTATTCTTTAAGGAAATTAGAAAAAATCGTTCTTCTGGTGTTCACTCTTCAAGTTTTCTAGAGAATTGACAATGGAAATTGTTCTTGCAGGTGGTAACATATGACCATAAACATAATAAATTTTAGAAAAATTAAATCCTAAGTGTATTAATATTTCATTTATATTCTTAAAAATGATATTGAACTTATAGGTGTCAACTACTGGTACATATTTTGGGGGTGTCAATCATTGTAGCTTTTACCCTATATGCACATTGCACATTATTGGGTGATATACCTTAATTTGTGATATTGACGATAATATGATTTGTATACGAGCTGTGTATCCAAGGTATAATCTCACATACATACATATGTACATATGTACCTATTATGTACCTACAGAATAAAAACTAAAACGCAATGTACGTACATTGGAATAACTACCATACAAATGTCCATAAAAAAATTATTGCTTAATTTTGTCTGAAATCGAAATACATAACTCAATAATGCGGTGATCTATTCAGCAAGGCCGGGTGTAGTCCATTGGTAGCGTACTAGGCTTGTAAGCGCGATGTCAGGGGTCCAATTCCCACTCTACGCACAAATTATTTAAAAGAATTTTTCAGTTGCTATTGGCTTTTAAATTATTAATATAAATAGTGAACAGTGCGGAATGTTTAATAGGATCACTACTTAGATTTATCACTGAGCAGATGATTTATGTTTACATTCTTATCAGATTCACTAACACCATCAGAGATACCAGACAGCCCAGCAAACACCGTAATCATTATATAAGCCTTAATTGCGTACAATCTATTCCTTAGTGGATAAGGCCTATGAATTGTAAGGGAAACTTGAACGCAAACGAATTACCATATATTATCCCTGATTCTAACATGGGCCATGTCATTAGCAATCAGGAATAGAGTGGATACATTAGTATATACCTTATGATCATGCTTATGTAAGAATTAGGTTAAGCCTTATACTAAACTTACTTTTGTTAATGATAATGCTTATGTAAAGATTAGGTTAAGGCTTATACTAAGCTTAAATTTGTTACTGACTATTAATACAAGGATTAGGTTAAGCCTTATATACCAGTTATACTAACCTTTACTTTTATCAATGGTCAGGTTTAGTAATACGATTAGGTTAAAGATTTTCTAAAAAGCGCTTTGTATGGACCACCTTAAACTTATGACAGCTTCTTACTTACTTATGAGAACGATCTAAATGATTTTTTTTTCTTTTTTACTGCTTCTTGAAGATTTTTCTCGAAGTTCTCGTAAGCAGATACGTTATTAAAAACACATATTATGGGTTGTGTTGCTGTAAGGGGAGTAATAATAATAAAAAACAATAGGTACGATTCAATTAAAAACTTTTAAATTTATTACGGACTTTCATAAAAACAGCGTATGCCACACGAAATGAAATTTATTCTGTAGCTAATTCTTGTTCCACATTTAACAAAAAATAATATTTTTATTCTTATAAATAGCATAGGTACCTATATATATATATCATACATATAAAATAGTTATATGAAAGTAAAACAAATCGTTGCTTAAAGAAGCCATTACTTCGTCTTACTTCATTTAATTTTATTTCACCGAATTGAATTTTATTTTATTCATTTCATTTTATTTATTTCACTTTTTTCCACTTCACTGCAAACTCAAAAACTCAAACTCAACAATTCGCACTGGAATGACAAAACAAAATAGCGCATATTCTCGGTATTCCTGATAATTGAACGGTATACCTAATAATAAGACTTATTTAAGCATTAAAATGGATATTCAATAAAATTTTCGAACTTTTTTATATTCTTGATATTCAAAACCTTACATATACCTTAAAAGAAGACTTATCTAAGCATTAGTATGGTTATTGAATAAAATAATCGACTTTTCTTATAACGCGGTATCCCTTACATATGTCTTAGCCTGATATACCTGACGCAATTTTTTGCTGGGAGTAGTTGATTTGTTATAGGCTTAGAGCTATATGTATAATGGAGATAGCGTGCAGCGACTTTTTTGAAGCCGGAGGTTTTCTCGCAAAGGACCGGCGATATTCACTATGCTACTATTGTGTTGAAACTTTTTTTGGGGGGGGGGGGGTTATATATCAATTGCTTTATGTCTTCTTGTGAATCAAACAGTACGAGGTGCAATTAAGCCCAACTCAGTACTGATGATCTATTGAAACGCGTAGTCTTGTGTCTAAATTTCAACTGAGTTCTTATTTTCCAAAATCCATAACATAAATACTAAATTTGCTTACACACTAAACAATACAATTTTACAAATGCACTCACATCACTGGTGTCAAATGTCTCATCGCAATATCTAGAGCGATTGATCTTCTTTGCTTTGTCAGCAAATCGTGCTAGATATTGCAATTGAATTCTCTTGGTCAATGATCTATATTATTTATTTTAATGTCAGCCACGTGATAGCATCGTGTGCGTCCAGTACACTATCAGCATCTTACTCACATGTATGTTATACTCCGGTATTGAAAAGAAAACAAGCCCAACCTATAAATACTTCGCTATTATTTGCATTTCACTGCCACCGGACATGAAACGCTCCATACAAAAATGTTCAATTTTGCATCAAAATGCTTCAAAGTGTCTTATACAGAAACGGCGCTTTGCGATCTCCGTCAGTTATAGCTCTATGGTTATAGGCAACATTGCTGTTCTGATAGATCACATCATGACGAAACAGCGCTCAAAATTAACACCAACTAGTAAACTGCCATATCAACTGATAAGTATTAATTAATTCACACACACAGTATGTATGAATCGAAATAAATGAAGCCAGCCGAAATCATGGCGAGGGTGTGAGTGCCGGTCGGCCGGGTGAAAAAGAAGTAGCAACGAAGTAGCAATGTCAAAATCTGTGCTCATTTCTATACACGTGTTCGGAGTATAGAAAGTGTTATCGTAAAATTATAACTGAAAAGTGTGTAATATCTAAATTAGAATAAACTAATTGAAAAATATTTCGTGTCGTGATTAATTGCCCTGTAGGAAAAGTTATAAGGCCTGATTTGAATAATAGCAAAATCAGGCCTGATTTCGGACTACTGATAGGCGAAAATGCAAGGTATGACGTTCGCTCGAAGTATATGATATGAATCATAGCATCCCTGTATGAAAAGTCGTAAGGCCTGATTAAATAATAGCAATATCAGGCCTGATTTCGGCCTACCGATAGGCGAAAACGCAAGGTATGACGCTCGCTCGAAGTATATGATATGAATCATAGCATCCATGTATGAAAAGTCGTAAGGCCTGATTAAATAATAGCAATATCAGGCCTGATTTCGGCATACCGATTGGCGAAAACGCAAGGTATGACGCTCGCTCGAAGTATGTGATATGAATCATAGCACCCCTGTATGAAAAGTCGTAAGGCCTGATTAAATAATAGCAAAATCAGGCCTGATTTCGGCATACCGATAGGCGAAAACGCAAGGTATGACGCTCGCTCGAAGTATATGATATGAATCATAGCACCCCAGTATGAAAAGTCGTAAGGCCTGATATAAATAATAGCAAAATCAGGCCTGATTTCGGTCTACCGATAAACGAAAACGCAAGGTATGACGCTCGCTCGAAGTATATGATATGAATCATAGCACCCCTGTATGAAAAGTCGTAAGGCCTGATATAAGTAATAGCAAAATCAGGCCTGATTTCGGTCTACCGATAGGCGAAAACGCAAGGTATGATTATTCACCATATGCATATGATATGAATCATATCATTATGTAGGAAATAGATTTTTTTCACAATTTGCCTATAGCGAAATGAAAATGAAAGGGGTTCGTTCTGTGGCGCAGCGGTTACGCGCGTCAATCCAAAAACATTCAACACCGGGTTCGATTCCTACAAACAGCTATGGGTTTTATTAAGTCAGTAAGTTAGAAATAATATTTGAATTAGGAAAATATTGTCTTAAGGCTCGTGTCCACTGGCAAGTAACTTGCGACATTTCTTGCTAGAGTAATTTGGTGCGATGTGTACACTATCTGTCAAATTGCAGCAATTTTACTCTAGCAAGTAGCTCTACAAAAATCTTGCAAGTAAAACTTGCTCTTCCGTATATACTTCATCATCAAAGTTTCGTTGAACTGTCAAAACGAAAAAGAAAAATACCACAACTCTGGATAAAGTTCCACATTGGAAATGAGCAAAAACGTGTACTCGGAACTCCACTTGGATTTTCCGTTCATATTTTGCACGTAAACTGTGGAACTACGACTCCTAAAACTGAACTTAACCTTACATCCAATGCAATTGTACAGACTTGCTGAAAAATTTCGGAACCGATCGGAACTTTCTTGCGAGATCTCAACTCTCGCAAGTTAGCGTGTACATTCACAACTTGCTTGAAAAGGCAAGCGTTTGCTGGCTAGAGCAAAAACTTGGGCAAATGCGCTCTCGGAACCGTGTACACATGCAGCAATAAATGTCATAGAGCAACTCTAACAAGTTTTGCTTGCTAGTGGACACGAGCCTTTAGAAGAGTCCTCTACCTCCTCCTAGGTAAAAAAAAAGAATTCATGGTACGATTTAACTAACAAAAATAACTCAATATTTTGGATATTACTAGTATGGTATGAGTCAGATCTAAATAGGAGGCCTGATTTTTCATTCTGGTTGGGGGTGCATATCGTGAATAAAATCATGGCACGGTCAGGTATAAATCATAGCTGTGATGGCATTACAAATAATACCTGAATCAGATCTGAATCATGCATATTTTTCCAACAGGGTATGTTCTAACGAGCATCGGAAGAAAGGAAATGCAATTTCGTTTTACAAGTAAGTAATACAAGAAAACCTGAAAATTATTAGCAAATAAGGAATAAACTGGCCTAAGGAACACATATTCTGAGAGTTTCCCATCCAATTTGTAAGTTTTCATTCAAAGTTTTTGAAATGAAAATTTTTTGATGATTTGAGAGCAAAAAGAGCGGAGTTTTGGAGTTTCTTTTCCATCGTCGTTTCAACTGTTCGTGCTGCCCACTGCGACCGAAAGTAATGAGAGAGATTTCATTACGAACTATACAGAGGCGTCGTGTCAAATTGTTTTTTGCTGAATTGGTTCTTGATGATTATTGCACATTATGAACTATGTACGTCACTGCACGGTGTAATCGGTTGCGTGTGCTTTGCATAAGTATACGTACAATTTGATTGTCGGTTTCAATTCTCTCTTGCTATGGGCATATCCATTCTTTCTTATCAGTTGCCACACCCGACCCGATTTCTGACCTCCCATCCCTAAGCTGACTGGATTATACACTAGTGTATTAAAGGCTAACCACCTAAGCCCAGTTCAGTATCCTTAAAAAAAAAATCTATTCAGCAAAACTGTATGAAGAGGTTTAAGCAAAAAAATTACTGATACTCTTTGAGTTAGCTTTCATAAAGTCCTTAAGATACGTGGCTAGATTTATTACATAATTAGCAGAGGACCCAAAAATCTAAGAACTTAAAATGATGCACAATATAATTTCTCACCGTCGGCATTAAAGTAAACGTTTGTTGTCAGGATAATCGTAATCTCGAAAAGAATTATGGCTAGTTCTTGTAAAAGTAGAACTAAGCCTTTAAAAGAATGACAGGTGAAAAACTTATACTGAATTTCCCACAAAAAATTTAAAAAAAACTGAAGGTAAGTGGGCCCCTGTAACATACTAAAACTATATGCGAATACTACTATTTATGTAAATATTTTGTTTCGTTAAGCCAACAACATCAAAGTCAGTAATTAAGGACATACACCTAATATTTATCGGTAAATTTTCCTGAAAGAGGTAGGAACTGTTTACAGTGTTCCATAAATTTACGTAAAATATTTCTATCTATCTCGATTTGAAATTATACGAACACAAATTTTCGCTGACAAGTACAATACAAAAAACATTTCAGCAATAAACGTCCTTCGTATCCTGTCGTTGATATGAGCGCTTTAACCACTTGAATATTTCGTGGAAGTTTTAGTCACACAGTTCCTTCCGTGATGCTCATGTTTATTCAAAATGATACCTTGGGAAAGGCAATTCCGTTCACAGCCATTGCATATGTTGTGTATGTCTGACTGAATGTGAGGTTTATTTCCGAATAACAAGTGGAATTACAGCAAACTGTCGTGGAAGACTCAACCTTATTTTCTTCATATCTACATATCTCTATGTGTGTCCTTTTTCATTACGAATACTATTTACGAACAAAATAGAGTGAGAGAATTTATTCGTTCCAGGATATTTGGTAAAAGAAAGAATTGGGACAATATTATACTATATGTGGGACCGGAATTGTAGTATGTATGTATATCTAGTGCCCTTGATTTAGATATCAGGATTTATTGGTAGGTAGTTCCTCTTAGAAAGTTTGTTTTTACTGTAAATCTAATTTGAGTTATATTATAATATAATCAATAAGTAGGATCCGAGGATACTTTTCAAACTTTATTAATAAATTGGCAAAAGAAGGTTGAGGAACAGGCTAACATTTGTTTACAGAAAAAAACAGAACGACAATGTTCCCTATTAGCAAAAATCATGGGAGAATTAATAAATCTTTTAAAAATAAAAGGAAAAGTTATCAACCTGGAAATTCAAAAAGTTTGCTGTTCGTAGTACAGTTATGAAGCTGACTGAAAGGATCGAAAAAACCCAATATCTTTTGAAAAGAATATTTTGTAAATAAACTTATTACATACAAAAATGTCGAAGCTAATGGTCTTTGTAACTAGTGCTTAAGAATAATTGTGTGTATTTATATACCATTTATTAAAATATAGTAATAATAATAATAACAAAAATGTCGACGGCTATTATAGTGGGTATAATCTTAGAGAACATTTAGTCGGGCTGAAAAAAACAGAAGGTAGAACAAGTTGACCAATTAGATTGGGAAAATGTTTGTAACTACAATGCAAACATAAAAAAACACATAAAACTTATAGAACGACTGGTGTCGCATACAGTACATAGAATCCATCCATTTAAATGTCAGATAAATATTTTTGACAAAAAAGCTTATCATATTCTATAGAATGATACTGCAAAAATCTACAAATTAGTTCTTCTAGAATATTTGGCGCTACCAGTTAAAAATAGTGAGGTCTCTAAGGAATGTAATTTTTCATGGTTCTCTATTATAATATTTTTGTTGATTAATTTGCGAGTTAGAGATGTGACGTTTTTCGTGCAAGTTAAGGAACATTATACCTATTTACTAACATAGCCTTAAAATAAGCGTTTTTTGAGTTGTGTCACTTTTCTTGCCGTGGTGCGTAGTGTTAACAGCTCATGAGGCCAAACGACAGGAAAATCCTGTTTCAATAAAGTTTTGGTTGGTGTCTTGGCTTAACTACGACGGCTGATAAAGCCAACGAAAGAGTAGACTTTAACATTTTACATGGAATGTTGAAAAAAATTAACTTTTTACCTTTAAATACAACTAATATTTTTTTCTATGAGATTTCCATGCAAACTTCCATGAAATATGACATCTGAATTATAAACATGGACGCCCACAGGTAGGGGCAAGAAGGGGCACTTGCCCCCCCCCCCTGGATTTGACCATCACTTAAAGTTGAGACAAATTAAATATTTTATATACCAAACCTTGTTGTAACTATTTTACCATTACCATTATTGTACACATCTTTCATGCTTCGACTTAGTAATGAATATCAAATCAAGCGTATGTTTTACAAGACTTTTCGTTATTCTTTTGTAACGCTTTTGTACTTTAAGAACTAAATTTTTTTTCAATGATAGTAATTTTGTTATTTATCCTTAAATATCTCCAAATACGTTTTTTTTATATTTTGTAGGTTATACTGTTTTTCAAAACATACCAAAAAATTAAAATGGAATGTCAATGGTCAAAAAAATCGAAGAGCATTATAGTGATTCTCAATTATTTTATAGAAAAAGTGTAATTTAATCAAGAATCACCAAAAGTGTGACCTTATCATCGCCGATTCTTTTGAAATTTTGTGTACTCGAAGAATACGTGAAAAAAAATTGATTTCAATTTTTTGGTTTCTATCTCATTTTTTTATTAGTTATAGTATGTATGTTAAAAATTTCCCAAAAACGATGTCCGAATCCTCTTTGAAAGTTCATATCTCTGGTAATTTTTATCCTTGAATAATAAAGTCGGGCTTATTTAAAGATTGTTATTGTTTTTGTTAGTTAAAAAATGAGATAGAAACCGAATCTTGAATTTCAATTATTTTTTTCACTTATTCTTCAAGTACAAATATTTTGAAAAGAATCAGAAATGGTAAGGTCACAACTTTGGCGATTCTTGATGGAATAATCCATAATATGGTGAAAACAATTTGACCCCTTCTTCAGATGACCCTTTTTTTGCTAAGTGCATCTATGTAGCTAAATTCACACAAAACTTTATCAAATGAAATAGACAAATCAAAAAAAATTCTGACACCCCAACAGTAAGGTCCTGGTTCTGCCAATGATATCAAATATATTTTACTTTATTATTTTAACAATAAAGTAATGTTCTCGATTTAAAAATTTGCCAATAGTCTGGGCGAACTTTATTATTTTTCAGGTCAAAGTTCGGGAGCGATCAAAATCGGAGTAAATCATCAATTGCTTCGAGATTATGACACTTCTTGGAAAATTGATTTTATTTTAAAAATAAAAATACATACTTACATATGTAGGTAGTTAAAATAGAAATAACGAATTTCATCAGAACTAAGGGATAGCAAAAATTGTGAAAACATATGCAAACCCTGGGAACTTGAATGTCGAAAAATTGTGAAATGGGTTTGCAGGCGATTATATAAAAAGTCTGTGGAAGTGAAAAGAAATACGTCGATACGTCTTACATTCCTTAGGATTGAATATCTAAAAATACTGAAATTGACTTTTTTGCACTTATATAGGAAACCAAAAAAATTAAAAAGGAACTTAATATATCATCAGATTTAAGCAATATGTAAGAATCTGTGAAAACATATGCAACCTACTTACACCCACTTGGGGGTGGAATATTCAAAAATCCTGGAAAGAGTTAATAGATAAATAGAAAGACAGCACGAGAAAGTAAAAGCCAATTCAATTTCTTGCCACTTCTAATAGAAATTACGGAATTCGTCAAAACGTGTTCAAAACTAGTTTTATGCGATTATTACGCAAGCCCATAAAATTAAAGGAAAAATCGATACCATATCAGGGCTGGGCGATATGGCAGAATTACTGAAAAAGTATAACTCCTTGCACCCACCTCCAGAGGGGTGAACAACTTTTGATTACAATATCTCACGAACCAATTGCACTTTAAAAATAAAATTCTGTTTCTGTATAAATTTTGACAAATAAAGTTACAATTTTTTAAGGAGGTGATGAAGCATAAAAGTGGAAGGGATAACATTTTTTCGCAATTACAGAAACTACTAGTATAGGGCGAGAAATATCAGCAATCTATAAAAACATTGCCACATTGTCGAAATATTGCCGCAACTAGAATGATGTTGCCCGCTCCACTAGTTTTGGCAATACTCGTCGGACAATTAATTGTTTTAAAAATTGCTCGTGTTCAAGCACCTTCATGACTGGGATTAGAGCGATTTAAGCGTTCCGAAGTTATCAGCTAATATTCTTGAACGCATGTTTTAAGGCCTTTGTTTGGACCCGAAGAAGTAGAACGATTATGCCCGTTAAAGAACTTAATTTAAAAATTTCAACCATAAGCTCAGATTCTAAATGGAGTGGGGCGTTATTTTATAAAACGTTTGCCTTGCCCCCCCCCCTGGCAGAAGTTCTATGGGCGCCCTTGATTATAAAGCAGGCTACGTAGATGTTAGCTTAAGGAAACTATTATGTAAAATAGCAGAGGCGTAGATCAAAACATATTGTATAGTGGCTACTAGATGGATGAACTTACAGTTGCGACTATTATAACATCAACTTAGGTTTATTCAGCATTTCAAAGCCATAACTTTAAGCGTTCTAAAGTTATCGCTGGATATTGGTGAACACGAGTTTTAAGAACTTTTGTATGACAGTTACCCGAAGGAGTCGACGGATGGCGGGTATTAATGAACTCAGTCTTGCTTTTGATACAAAATTAATTCCTGTTAAATTTTGAATCCCTGGTTTAACTCGTACTAGAGTCATAGTGCATTCTGTAATTTGCATAAATTTTTTGAGGACTTTTGTAGGATTTTGTACTCATTCAATTTGCATCATATTCAGTATTTTCGATTCAAATATTAAGAAGCATTGAAGCAATAATTGTGAATAAAAGTGACAGGATATCGCCCATTAACGAACTTTTACTTTTACTTTTTCCATTTTACAGGTGGTGACAAAATTTCAATATCCTAGGCTAACGCGTACTTGAGTTCATGCAAACGAACGGACAGACAGACGGACGAATTCTTTTGATCTATTCTTAACTAAAATGTAAATTGGAGTTCAGTATTTCATCTAAAGTATCATATGATTGGCTTGCAGCCGATCGTGACTGCTGTATATTTTTGTGTTGAAATCAGATAGGTATTGAGCCTAAAATATTATATTAGGGAATCCGTGAAAATATATCATACAGTTTATAAAATAATCAGATTAATGTCTTTTTGGATCTAAGAGATATTCAAAAATTTGTGGAAATATATTAATTCCATTTTACCCACTTTCGAGTGGAATATCGAAAATACTTGAAATACTTTGTCATTCGTTTGATGAATTTAATACTTGGTAAAATCTGCAAGATACCTACTGAGGTTTTGTGTTTATTTCGCAACATCTTTCAAACCCTTTGGTATTAAATATCGATAGATCTACAGAGTCATTTTTAAGGCGTATGTAAAAACAATTTGATATCTCATCAGATGTAAAAGATATTAAAAAGTACGTGAAATTATATTCGGTCCCTTTTCGTCTCTTGGGGATCGAATATCAAATTTCGAGTTAGTCATGTAGAAAAAGTATGAAATGGCCTGACCAATACATATTGAGGAATTCGTAAAACTTAACCCATTTTCATCACTTAGGGTTAGTTAATCTCTTCATGTCGAAAAAACCAGGTAGTGCGTTTCAGGAGTTTAGTAGGATGGATGAGTAAAAGTCAATCAGATAAGGTGTACATCCAACTTTGTTTTTACGCGGTAGATACATTCCAACAAAAACCGCGTATAAGAAAATCATGTAAAAAAGACATTCTACTCATAGTGAAATCGTAGAAAATTGTGGTACACAATTTTAAAAAACTGTACATGTTGAAAAACTAACTACATGTTAGAAAGGCCCATATTATGTTATTTCTATAAAATATAATTCATTTATTAAATAAACAACATTCAATATTAAAAAATTCGTTAAGCAAAGAAAGCATTTGTAATCCATTATAGCATAATTTTTCAATGCATCTACTATATACGATCGCAATGTCTTTTTCTCCACTGATTGTAAAATATATCTAAATTCAGGCTAATGTAATACATTTTGAATCTAGCTATTATACCCTGATCCAATGGCTGAATCCAGGATGTAGTATTAGGCTGCATAAATACCAATTCGATATTTAGATGATCTAGCAGAGGATGGCTGGGGGCATTATCGACGAGTAATTTATCGTGTGATTTCAAAAATTTCATATAAAAATGTAGTAAAGTGGTGGATTTGTAGTCGTGGACCGTGCTACTTTATTTCATAATCGTTTAAAAAAAATCTGCCAACAATCTGGACGTAACTTTATTATTTTTCCGGCGCAAGTTCTAGGTCTTCATACGAAGAATCCGTAGAATAAAATTAAATTCAATATTTGGGACGAGCTAGTAGATATGTCAAGAATCGTGGAAAAATATGCATTCTATTTTTACAGATAATTTTTTTGCCCCCTTCTGAACGCATACACACATACACATATTTGAATTTTTTTTTAATCGGAAGTGCTTTTCTAGTTGATTTAAATATACACACCGAGTTTCAACATTGTAGCTTAAGCCGTTCTATATAGGAAAAACACCCCCCACACCCGTACCACACTACCCTTAGGGGGCGAATTTCAAAAAACCTTGAAAGCACTTTCTAGGTATTCATACGAAGAATCCGTAGAATAAAATTAAATTCAATATTTGGGACGAGCTAGTAGATATGTCGAAAATCGTGGAAAAATATGCATTCTATTTTCACAGATAATTTTTTTCCCCCCTTTTGAACGCCAATACATATTTGAATTTTTTTTAATCAAAATTGTTGTTCTAGTTGATTTACATATACACACCGAGTTTCAACTTTCTAGCCTGAACCGTTTAATAGTTAGGAAAAACACCCCTACCCCCGTACCATACTACCCTTGAAAAAATTGTATTTTTCCAACATGCCGCTACTATGGTTCTGTCAAAATACCAAGTTTAAGGCTTATATCATTACAGGTTCTTAAGATATAAGCATCGGAACTTATTAATTTTCACCCTCCCCCACCCTCACCCTTTACATCCTCAACCTCAAAACTTTTTTTCCTAGTAGGGTTTAATTAGCGCTACTTCTGGTAAAAGTTCTAAGCATCTAACTTACACTGTTCTTGAGATATGAAATGAGTTTTATTTGAAAAATTCTTATCTTCTCTACTTCTATGCTCCACCTCCCACTTAAAAATTTTACTTTGATCAATCTTTATTTGTCAACCTTGATACCCAAATCGAATTTTATTTTTCTAGAGCAATAGGTTCATGAGATATCGTTATCTAAAGTTTTTTACCCTCCACCCCCATACGCAACTGCCCCCACCCAAAAATTTGATATGGATTTTAGAATGTGCCTATCTCGGCTTTTTTGGGTTTCGGACGCATCATATCTCCCCCACTCCCATACCCCTTGATCAATATTGACAATTTTTATGCAAATGGGTAAATGGCAAACTATAAGAGCTCTATAGAAATTCCAAGTTTCAGCTTCCTATCATAAGCGTTTACTGAGATCTAGAAACCAAAATTTTCCGTCTAAAACGCTCCTCCTCCTTCCTCCTCACACCCCCACCCCTAAAAATTTGATCACTTCAAGAAGCCTACCCTAAATATTTCAATTTAATATCTCAAAGCGTTTGGGAGCTACGAGCCTCTAAACGATTTTGCGTACGGCGTTCGGCGGACAGACGGACTGAAAATTTTTATTGCTTTTTTCGCGTCTACTAGTTATGAAACGTGAAAATTTTTTTAAAAATCGATCACAATACTGTATTATTTATATAATAATAAAGTAAAAGACCGTGTAAAAGGAAAGTGGGGTGTATGTGAAAAACTTGATATCTCTTCGCTCTCTTGCGGCTTGCGGGTTCAATTTGGAAACAGGTTAGGTTAGGTTGCAGTGGCGGTCAAAGGCCTCACATAGGCCCACGAGGGTCCATGGTGATACCACACAAAAACAGGAGACCCAATGTACTTATGTAAGGTGTGCTAGAGTTTCGATCTGTGTAGAGAGCTCCTCGTTTAATTCGAAGATCCCTGTGACCTTAGAAAAGTTGAGCAACCTCTGCATGCTGTTAAGAGAGACTTCTTTGAGGTTTGCGAAGGTTAGTGCACCCAGAGCTTTCACCCTTCTCCTAGCGAGAGCTGGAGGAGGTGTTCTAGCGTTTCCCGTTTCCCGGGAAGTTTGCAGTTTCTGCAGATATCGTTTGTAATCAGCCTCAATCTAAACGCATGCGACCCTATCAAGCAATGGGTAATTATGCCGACTAAAGTTGCGCTTTGCGCCCTTGGTAGCGCTAACAAGAGTTTAGTTCTTTCTTTACTGAGAGTGCTCCACATTTGTTTCGTGGTTCTGGAGGTTGATGAAGCCCGCTACCTGGCCTCGGACAGGCTTACCATCTTTTCTTCTAGGGAGTTGTAAATGACTTTAAGAGGCGGTGGTACTGAAACCACTGTTTCTTGACCAAGGTTAGCACCTTTTTTGGCAAGATCATCCTCGAGTTCATTTCCTAAAATACCACTGTGCCCTGGAACCCAACAGAAATCCACTTTACCATTTGAGCACAGTTCCTGTAAAGCGCGTCGACAGTTAAGTACTGCCTTGGATTTGATAGTGCAGGACTGCAAGGCCATTAAGGCTGCTTGACTATCTATATAGATAAAAACTGCACTATACCTTTTCCGCGATTTGTGAGCTAATTCCGCCGCCTTCTGAATCGCCAGTAGCTCCGCTTGACAAATACTGCAATTATCCGGCAGCCTTTAGCAAGAGTTTGCTGGAAGATCAAGTGAGTACACAGCTGCGCCCACTCCGTCCTCCATCTTAGAGCCGTCAGTATAGATATAAATCGACCCTGCAGAGTCACCGGATCTAACCTCCCAGAATTCTCTGCTTGGTATACAGTGGCTCACAGCTTATTTCAACCAGCACTTAAAAAAAACTTTAACTGCCTATAAAAACTAAACTAAAGAAGATATCAACATTATTTAAACGCAGGCTATTAGTCTAATGTTTAAACTAATCAAATATGACTTCATTTTTATTTTTTTAATATTCGAAATTAATTAAAAACGAAAAACGCATCAAAAAACAATGCCACAGCCTATTTCAACCAAACACTTTGCAGGTATGCAATGATCCTTTATTTTTCAATGTAGCGGTTATTTTTTTTTTCTATGATTTAGTCATTATATTCGTAATGTGGTCAAGTTCATTCTACCTGAATTCTTTGAAAAGATCGTACAGAAAAAATCTGCTAACAGTCTGGGCGCAACATTTCATTTTTTCGGCAGAAGTTTGGAACGTGTTTAATTCGGGGATGCGGTGTATGTTACTATGTGACTGAAAACCTAACAAAAAGTTCGGGAAGCGGTTAGAATATGGTGTAACATATGAATTATATAATTGGGTCATATTCCGGAATGCAGTCTAGAGGTTGAAGAAGACAAAACTGAAAAATAGGTGATTATTAAACAAGACTGTGGAAGTGAAAAGATATTCGATATCTGATCAGACCTGAGCGATAAGGCAGAATTCACGAAATAGTATAAAACCACTTTAAACCCACTTCGGGGTGGAATTTCAAAAAATCTTGAAAACACTTTCTAGGTATTCATATGAAGAATCCATAAACAAAAATAATTGGTGATTGTTAAACAAGCCCGTGGATGTGATATCTGATCAGACCTGAGAGATATTCCGGAATTCATAAAAAAGTATACAACCACTTAACACCCCCTTAGGGGTCGAATTTCAAAACTCATTCTTGGTACTTATATGAAGAATCCGTAGAATAAAAATGAGTTCAATATTTGGAAAGACCTAGGAAATATGACGAAAATCGTGAAAATATATGCATTTTATTTTCACTGACAATTTTTTTTTACCCCCTCTTCCTAACGGCAATGAATATTAAATTTTTTTTTTATCAGAATTACTTTTCTAGTTGATTTACATATACGTACCGAGTTTCAACTTCCTAGCATAAGCCGTTCTAAAGTTAAGAAAAACACACCCCACCCCCGTACCATACTACCAAAAAAAAAATTATTTTTCAACATGCCACTACTATAGCTCTATCTAATTACCAAGTTCCAGCTTTCTATCATTATAGGTTCTTAAGATATGAACGTCGGAACTTTTTCCTTCTCACCCTTCCCCACCCTCATCCGCTGCACTCACACCCCCAAAATTGTTTTTCCTACCAGGGTTCTATTAGGTATACTTCTGGTAAGAATTTTAAGCGTCTACCTTATACTGTTATTGAAATATGAAACGTGTTATATATGAAAAATTCATATCCCCTCCACTTCCGTGCTCCCCCGCCCCCTTCAAAGATTTTATGTATAAGAAATAAAAATATTATTATTATTATTTTTATTAATTTGGTTTGTGAGATATCGTAATCTTAAGTATTTCAACCCCCACCCCCGTACGCCACTACCCCCACCCAAAAATTTTGTTTCAATCTACTCTCCTAGTATAACTACAGATATTTGTTAAGTTTTAATTGCTTGCTATCAATGGTTTAGGAGATATGGGTTTGTCGATCTCGGTATTTTTGCGTTTCGGACGCATTATTTCACTCTCCACACCCACACCCCTTCACCCATACCTGTTTTTTTTTTTGCAAATGGGTCCATATCCAAAGCTCCATAAAAATTCTAAGTTTCAGCCTCCTAACACAAGCGGTTGCTGAGATCTAGAAACCTAAATTTTTCGTCTAAAACGCTTACCCCACCTTCCCGCTTACACCTCCTCCCCTGAAAATAATGTCAATTCAAGGGGTTCACCAAGTCTATTCTTAGAAAAAAATTTTATTTAATAGCTCCACTGGTTTGAGAGCTACGAGCCTTCAAAGATTTTGGGGCGGTCGACGTACGGCGTACGGGGTACGACGTACAGACGGAGTGAAAATTTTTATTGCTGTTTTTTTTTAGTCATGAAACGTGGACAAAAAAATTTTGACGGCATCAAATTTTTTTTTTTTTAAATCAATAACAATACTGTATTATAAATAATAAAGTAAAATTAGTTTTGCGAAGTGGGACCACGTACAACAATTGATCAGCGAATACTTGTTCTCAGTAATTTTAAAAGTGGTCATTGGCGCAGGAAAATTTGTAAGATGGTTGGACTAAGTGATTCTACAGTGCAGCACACCACATACCGATTTATCCGCGAAAATAGAACGCACGACAAAGGGAGAAATGCCTTCTACAAAATGTTCAATCCAACGGAAGATCGGTATTTTGTCCAGAAAATTCGGGAAACCCCAAGATCGGCTCCCAAAATTGTCAGTTGAGTGGAAGCTGAGTTGGACAAGTCATGCCACCCGTCAAACTATTCGTTGTGTGCATAGAGAGCATAAGACCAATGGTAGAATAACGCGCAAGAGCCCATTTATAAGCGCCAAAAACCAGAAGTGATGTTTATAATTGGCCAAGGAACATTTATTAAGGATTCTAAATTTTGGAATACTGGTATATTCGAAGCATAAGTCGGGTATTTTACAGACATGGCTGGTTAGGAACTGTCCGCATGTTATCAAACCACTGGCACAGTCGCCCGACATTAACGTCATCGAAAATTTGTGGGTCATTTTGGACAGAAACTTCCGAAAACAGAAAACATCCAACAAAAGCGATCTGCAAACTGCATTGAATGAAGAATGGGCCAAACTTACCCCAGAAGTGACACAAAAACTGGTCGATTCAATGCTTAAGAGGCTTGAAATTGTGGTTGACCAAAAGGGTGGTCATACTAAATATTGAAATTTTTTGCTGCGCTTTTTAACTTAATTTAAACATTGAATCTGTTACATGGTTGAAATAAGCTGTGGCATTGTTTTTTGTTGCGTGTTTTTTTTAAATGTCTTAGCATGTTAAAAAAATATAAAAAATAAATGAAGTCATATTTGATTAGTTTAAACATTAGACTAATAGCCTGCGTTTAAATAATGTTGATATCTTCTTTAGTTTAGTTTTTATAGGCAGTTAAAGTTTTTTTTAAGTGCTGGTTGAAATAAGCTGTGAGCCACTGTATTTATGGCGAACTTCCTGCCAAACCAGAGCTTGGGATCTGTGTAGTCCGTAGTAGTGCTGCGACATCGACATCGATGTTTCTGAAACATCGATGTTTTGCAAAAACATCGGGTACTTTTAACATCGATGTTTTTACTTCGATGTTTTTCAAACATCGATGTTTTATAAAAACATCGCCATCGATGTTTCAGACGTTTAAGACGGAAAATTTTGGTTTCTAGATTTCAGCAACTGCTTATGATAGGAAGCTGAAACTTGAAATTTCTATAGAGCTCTGATAGTATAAAAAATGCCATTTGCATAAAAATTGTCAATATTGATCAAGGGGTGTGGGAGTGGGGGAAATATAATGCGTCCGAAACGCAATATAGCCGAGATAGACACATTCTAAAATCCATATCTCCTAAACCGTTAATGGCACACTATTCCAACTTAAGAAATATTTGTAGACATACAAGGAGAAATTTTTGGGTAGGGGCAGTGGCGTATCGGGTTGGGGGGTGAAAAACCTTAGATTACAATATCTCACAAACCAATTGCTCTAGACAAATAAAATTCGGTTTGGGTATAAAGGTCGACAAATAAAAACTGATCAAAGTAAAAATTTTTAAATGGGTGGTGGAGCGTAGAAGTGGAGGGGATAAGAATTTTTCAAAAAAAGCACATTTCATATCTCAAGAATAGTGTAAGATAGATGCTTTGAATTTTTACCAGAAGTAGCGCTAATTGAACCCTAATGGGGATGTGGGTGTAGAGGGTGAGGGTAGGGGAGGGTGAAAAGGAAAAAGTTCCGATAATTACATCTGTAATAATATAAACCTTAAACTTGGTATTTAGATAGAGCTACAGCCAAGTGCAAAAGTATTAGGCACCCCTAACAGAATAAAAAAACTCGCGCAAACGTTGATTGCGACGCTCTTTTTCTGTTCTTTTACTATCATTACTTATTTACCGCCGATAACTACATTGTTCGGTGAAGAGGCCGAGGGAGTTATTTTTCAACAAGACAACGCCACTTGCCACACCGCTGCCCGCAGCCGGTTCCAGAACAATGGAGTGAGAGTACTTCAGTGGCCGCCCAGAGCCCGGACCTCAATCCCATTGATCACCTTTGGTCTCATTTGAAGCTGAAGATCATGGGGAGGCACTGCAAGTCACTCCGTGAGGTGGAGACAGCGGCAATCGAGGAGTGGGGCAATATTAGCCCAGAGGTGTGCCAGACTCTCGTGGTCAGCATGCCTCAAGAATCGAAGAACAACGTAGGATCAATGATCAATCCGATATTAACTACTATACAAAATACATTTTATATATAATCCTGAAAATTTTATTGAATTAGCTTTGGTTTTTGTTGAATTATGACTACGAAAATACAAAATTTTTAGGTGCCTAATACTTTTGCACTTGGCTGTATAGTACTGGCATGTTGGAAAAATATAATTTTTCTTAGGGGTAGTATGGTACGAGGGTGGGGGGTGTTTTACCTAACTATACATAGAACGGCTTATGTTAGAAAGTTGAAACTTGATTTTTATATGTAAATCAACTAGAAAAGCAAATTTGATGAAAAAAAAAATTCGAATATCCATTGGCGTTCAGAAGAGGGGGAAAATTTATGATCAGTGAAAACAGAAAGCATATTTTCCATGATTTTCGTCATATCTACTAGGTCTTCCAAAATAATGAATTCATTTTTATTCTTTGGATTCTCCATATAACTACCTAGAATGTGTTTTCAAGATTTTTTGAAATTCGACCCCTAAGGGGGTGTAAGGTTATTATATACTTTTCAGGACTTTCATGTCTCTCAGGTCTGATCAGATATCGAATATCTTTAAACTTCCACGGGCTTGTTTAATAATCACCTATTTACAAGTTTTTCTCCTTTCTCAACCCCTAGACTGCATCCCGGAATATGACACAATTATGTTATTCATATGTTACGCCCTAGTCTAACCGCTTCCCTAGATTGTTGTTAGGTTTTCAGTCGTTCCGAACTTCTGCCGGAAAAATAATAAAGGTGCGCCCAGACTGTTGGCAGATTTTTTTTTCTCACACCAATCTCTTAGCTTAAACATTTTTTTCTTCTTCTCTAATGTCTCACCTAAAATTCTAAAAACATCGATGTTTAGAATCATCGATGTTTTTCACCGATGTTTTATCGACATCGATGTCGTTTATTTCAAACATCGATGTTATAAAACATCGATGTTATGAGGTCGATGTCGCAGCACTAGTCCGTAGTGCCTGTAGTAGGTAGGCTGATATTACTGTGCCCGTACGCACATGTTTTGAACTGGTTTGACTCTCTAAAAAATTCTAAAAAATTCTAAAAAAAATTCTAAAAAATTCTAAAAAATTCTAAAAAAATTCTAAGAAATTTTAAAAAATTCTAAAAAATTCTAAAAAATTCTAAAAAATTCTAAAAAATTCTAAGAAAATTCTAAAAATATGTAAAAAAAATTCTAAAAAATTCTTAAAATCCTCTAAAAAATTCTAAAAAGTTCTAAAAAAAATTCTAAAAAAAATTCTAAAAAATTCTAAAAAATTCTAAAAAAATTCTAAAATATTCTAAAAAAATTCAAAAAAAATCTAAAATAATTCTAAAAAATTCTAAAAAATTCCAAAAATATCTAAAAAAGCTATCTAAAAAGCTGCTCGGTCAAGCTTCCACTCTCACAAAACTCACTATACCTCAACTCTCTTTCCACAATAAACTCACTATAGCGCACCGAAAGCAGCACCTGCGTACCACCGTTTCACTAAGAAAACTCGCTACACTTAAACTTCAAAAATTCTAAAAAATTTCAAAAAATTGGAAAAAATTCTAAAAATTTGTAAAAAATTCTAAAAAATTCTAAAAAAATTCTAAAAAATTCTAAAAAAATCTAAAAAGTTCTAAAAAAAATTCTAAAAAACTATAAAATTTTTTAAAAAACTCTGAAAAAATTCTAAAAAATTCTAAAAAAATTCTAAAACATTCCAATATATTATAAAATATTATAAAAATAATAAAAAAATTATGAAAAATGATAAAAAAGAGGAAAAATTATAAAAAATGATAACCAATAGTAACAAATGATAAAAAAGTAATGAAAAATGATAAATGATTAGAAATTTAAGATTAAAGATAGGAGATTATAAATTGAAAATAGGAGATATACTTATGATAGATTTAAGAAAAGCCTAAAATTTTTAATTTTATGTTTTGTCGATTTGTAGCCTTATGTTAGTGTACATAAATTAGTTATTAACACAATTTATTTATTTTGTAACTATTTAATTAACACCAATTTAAATTCTTAAATTTTATATAACAATATTAATTATGAATGAATTATTAAAATATTTTATTGAACATTAATTAAATAAAATTTTATTATTAAAAGATCTCAAAAGATCTATATTTATGATTAATTAAAATACAATCCTTTTCAATTGAAAGTATTATTTCGACTGGAAAATAAAAATCATTTATTTTTCAAGTCAATTTCCGATTACTAGATCGATACAAAAATTATTGATTTTTTAATAAATTCAAAGTTACGGCTTACAAGTGCCGAGACGTGCACTACATACCCCTTTCCTAGTGAAGGCTTTTAATAAAAACTTCATGAAAGTTTAAAAAAAAAAAAAAATGGAAAATAGATATGTACCATGTTTAATCACTGATGGTGTTAAAATATTATTATCAATTGTTCCAAATTGGTCTTATCAACATCGACCTAAGTAAAAAATAATCTATTAAATTGTATTAAATACAATAAAATAGAAAATACAAGGTTTTCCGGTAAATACTGTTAAATTTATTTTGTGTGACGTTTCGGACTCGACTGAGTCCTTTATCAAACTGATCGACAATATCTCTACAACTGTTATATATACAAATGAAAGTAGGTAAAAAAGGGTTACTAAATTAACTAACAGAAGGGTCAATTAGAAAAACATGTAAAAAAGGGGGTTACAAAATTAACTAATAGAAGAGTCAATTAGAAGACAAAAGGGGAAATTTACGGTGATAAGGGAGGTCATAAAAACATTAAACAGAGGCGGGGGTTTATAAGAAGGGAAATAGTTATGAAAGTTGAAATTAATTAATTAGTTTTTGGGATCGAAGATTTTTGGTAAACGTTGTTTTTTCCAAAACGTAGACAAGGTAGCCAAAGTGAAGAGAGGTTGTATCCAGCGTCTCGGTTAAAATTTTGTGGATGTTTGGTTATCTCAATTGCTTCTCTTACAATTCTTTGAAAATAGTGTTTCGTCCTGGCCAATATTTTGACGTTGTTGAAATCGATTGAATGGTTTTCTACCGCTGCATGTTCCGCAATTGCTGATGAGTGGACCTGGTTTTTTTGTGTGCAGCGTTGATGCTCACGAATCCTTGTTCTGATGGTCCGTCCTGTTTCTCCGATGTAGACTTTGTTGCAAGACCCGCAGGGAACTTTGTAAATGCCCTCCATTTCCAGTGGGATTTTGTCCTTTTGGTTTCCTAAGAAACCTCGAAGCGTGGTTGCCGTAGAGTAGGTCGTACGCATGTCGGCTTTCCTGAGTACCCTGCCGATTCGATCTGTTGTACCCTTTATGTAAGGTAATGTCACCCATCTTTTTATAGTATGCTCGTTCGTATCTTTTTCTTCCTGGTTCTTCATGGCTTTGGGTTTCTGTTTGCATACTTTGGTGATAGTGCTCCTAGTGTATCCGTTGGCTGCAAAGGTTTTCTGTAGGTGTTCCATTTCGTTGCGAAGTGCGTGTGGGTTATCGTTGGTGATACATTGTGCTCTGTGGATAAGTGTTCTAAGTACTCCTTCCTTCTGCTTGGGATGATGGTGGGAAGACGCATGTAGATATCTGTTAGTGTGAGTAGGTTTTCTGTATACGGCGAAATGTAAAGATGGTACAGCTTTTTCGACTAGTACATCCAAAAAGGGTAGTTTGCCGTCTTTTTCCATCTCCATTGTGAATTTGATGTTGCTGTGTTGTGAGTTGAGGTGGTCTAGGAACTTATCTAATTCCTCTTTTCCATGCTGCCAGATAATGAAGGTGTCGTCAACATATCGAAGGTATAGTTTCGGTTTTAGTGATGCTGAGTTGAAAGCGTTCTTTTCGAATTCTTCCATGAAAATTTCCGCAACTACTGGGGATAATGGAGAACCCATGGCGGCGCCTTCCGTCTGTTTGTAGAGTTTGCCTAATGCTGAGAAATAAGTGTTGGTTAAGCAAAATTCGATTAAATCCACTCTGTTATCCGGTATGAGTTTTTTGATGAGATTCATAGTGTCCTTGATCGGAATATTGGTGAACAGAATTCGACGTCTAAACTTACTAGTATGTCCTCCGGATTTATTTCGATGTTTCTTAATGTTTCAACTAGATGTGTAGAATTTTTCACGGTCCTGGGTGTGTTTCCGACGAAAGGGCGTACCTCAGCTGAGAGAAAAAAAAAAAAAAAAAAAAACAAACAAAAATACAATAAAATAGTTGAATTGAATGGGTTACGATCAAAAAAATGGTATAAGTGATACAATATTTAAAAAACCATATCATTTAGAGATGACCCAAATTTCAATTCACTAAATATATTATTGGATTGTTTAGTTCTCCAATTTCTGAATTAAATCAGTAATACTGCTGTAAATCACTATGTGATATTGTGAGACAAATTTTCTTTAAGTAATACCATTGGTAAATCACTATGTGATACCTTGAGAGAAATCCTCTTCTATTAAGTAATACTGTTGGTAAATCACTATGTGACACCTTGAGACCAATTTTCGTATGATTAATGTAATCATATCAGAAAATGTTACAGAAAACTCATCCACCCTAATAAAAGGTTGACCAGTATAACTATGGTATATTTATTAGTCGAGTAATTAAATAAATATCCGTTTCGCTGTTATATAACATTCAGTGTTACGGTACAGACATACACAAGATCTGGCTGAAAATTCACCCACCCTAGGAAAGAGTCGAATAGATGAACTGTCGATGTTATCTCCAATCATTAAAACTTGATAAGAATGTATTAAAATTGTTAATAAACGCGAACGTTAGTTAAAATTATTAGTTAATTATTAAAATTAAATTTTCACGCCCTTTCCAAAAGAAAGGTGGTTGGCATTATGACTCATTATTATCGTAAATATTATTTTCTATTACGAAAATGATATAATGGTACTTAAGTTAACGTAAATATAATGGTTTAATAAAAAAAAATTTAGTTACTATTTTCTTTTCTTATCTTCCGCTTCCGTAAATATTTTCTTTCTTTTTTACCTTTGATAATTTCCACTTCCTTAAATATTTTCTTCCTTTTTTCCTTTGAAACATTATTCTTTCTTCCTTAGTAAATTTTTCTATATTCTTGAAATTTTCAACATCCGCAACTTATTTTTGTGGTAGGATTTTCTTTCTTTCTGATTCTGCGGCAGGGTATTCTTTCTTCATTAAATTTTCAGCGTTCAAATTATTTTCTGCGTTAAATTTCTTCTTTAGATTTTCAGCGTTAAACGGCTTATTTCTGCAGTACAGTATTCCTTCTTCTTTAGATTTTTAGCGTTAATTAGTGTTAGATTTGTTCTATTGACGGGGTCACCAATGTTAGTGTACATAAATTAGTTATTAACACAATTTATTTATTTTGTAACTATTTAATTAACACCAATTTAAATTCTTAAATTTTATATAACAATATTAATTATGAATGAATTATTAAAATA
Source organism: Beris chalybata (assembly GCA_949128065.1). NCBI lineage: Eukaryota > Metazoa > Arthropoda > Insecta > Diptera > Stratiomyidae > Beris > Beris chalybata. Next base: position 114,881,400 of record OX421894.1, read on the forward strand.
TTTTATTGAACATTAATTAAATAAAATTTTATTATTAAAAGATCTCAAAAGATCTATATTTATGATTAATTAAAATACAATCCTTTTCAATTGAAAGTATTATTTCGACTGGAAAATAAAAATCATTTATTTTTCAAGTCAATTTCCGATTACTAGATCGATACAAAAATTATTGATTTTTTAATAAATTCAAAGTTACGGCTTACAAGTGCCGAGACGTGCACTACATACCCCTTTCCTAGTGAAGGCTTTTAATAAAAACTTCATGAAAGTTTAAAAAAAAAAAAAAATGGAAAATAGATATGTACCATGTTTAATCACTGATGGTGTTAAAATATTATTATCAATTGTTCCAAATTGGTCTTATCAACATCGACCTAAGTAAAAAATAATCTATTAAATTGTATTAAATACAATAAAATAGAAAATACAAGGTTTTCCGGTAAATACTGTTAAATTTATTTTGTGTGACGTTTCGGACTCGACTGAGTCCTTTATCAAACTGATCGACAATATCTCTACAACTGTTATATATACAAATGAAAGTAGGTAAAAAAGGGTTACTAAATTAACTAACAGAAGGGTCAATTAGAAAAACAGGTAAAAAAGGGGGTTACAAAATTAACTAATAGAAGAGTCAATTAGAAGACAAAAGGGGAAATTTACGGTGATAAGGGAGGTCATAAAAACATTAAACAGAGGCGGGGGTTTATAAGAAGGGAAATAGTTATGAAAGTTGAAATTAATTAATTAGTTTTTGGGATCGAAGATTTTTGGTAAACGTTGTTTTTTCCAAAACGTAGACAAGGTAGCCAAAGTGAAGAGAGGTTGTATCCAGCGTCTCGGTTAAAATTTTGTGGATGTTTGGTTATCTCAATTGCTTCTCTTACAATTCTTTGAAAATAGTGTTTCGTCCTGGCCAATATTTTGACGTTGTTGAAATCGATTGAATGGTTTTCTACCGCTGCATGTTCCGCAATTGCTGATGAGTGGACCTGGTTTTTTTGTGTGCAGCGTTGATGCTCACGAATCCTTGTTCTGATGGTCCGTCCTGTTTCTCCGATGTAGACTTTGTTGCAAGACCCGCAGGGAACTTTGTAAATGCCCTCCATTTCCAGTGGGATTTTGTCCTTTTGGTTTCCTAAGAAACCTCGAAGCGTGGTTGCCGTAGAGTAGGTCGTACGCATGTCGGCTTTCCTGAGTACCCTGCCGATTCGATCTGTTGTACCCTTTATGTAAGGTAATGTCACCCATCTTTTTATAGTATGCTCGTTCGTATCTTTTTCTTCCTGGTTCTTCATGGCTTTGGGTTTCTGTTTGCATACTTTGGTGATAGTGCTCCTAGTGTATCCGTTGGCTGCAAAGGTTTTCTGTAGGTGTTCCATTTCGTTGCGAAGTGCGTGTGGGTTATCGTTGGTGATACATTGTGCTCTGTGGATAAGTGTTCTAAGTACTCCTTCCTTCTGCTTGGGATGATGGTGGGAAGACGCATGTAGATATCTGTTAGTGTGAGTAGGTTTTCTGTATACGGCGAAATGTAAAGATGGTACAGCTTTTTCGACTAGTACATCCAAAAAGGGTAGTTTGCCGTCTTTTTCCATCTCCATTGTGAATTTGATGTTGCTGTGTTGTGAGTTGAGGTGGTCTAGGAACTTATCTAATTCCTCTTTTCCATGCTGCCAGATAATGAAGGTGTCGTCAACATATCGAAGGTATAGTTTCGGTTTTAGTGATGCTGAGTTGAAAGCGTTCTTTTCGAATTCTTCCATGAAAATTTCCGCAACTACTGGGGATAATGGAGAACCCATGGCGGCGCCTTCCGTCTGTTTGTAGAGTTTGCCTAATGCTGAGAAATAAGTGTTGGTTAAGCAAAATTCGATTAAATCCACTCTGTTATCCGGTATGAGTTTTTTGATGAGATTGATAGTGTCCTTGATCGGAATATTGGTGAACAGAATTCGACGTCTAAACTTACTAGTATGTCCTCCGGATTTATTTCGATGTTTCTTAATGTTTCAACTAGATGTGTAGAATTTTTCACGGTCCTGGGTGTGTTTCCGACGAAAGGGCGTACCTCAGCTGAGAGAAAAAAAAAAAAAAAAAAAAACAAACAAAAATACAATAAAATAGTTGAATTGAATGGGTTACGATCAAAAAAATGGTATAAGTGATACAATATTTAAAAAACCATATCATTTAGAGATGACCCAAATTTCAATTCACTAAATATATTATTGGATTGTTTAGTTCTCCAATTTCTGAATTAAATCAGTAATACTGCTGTAAATCACTATGTGATATTGTGAGACAAATTTTCTTTAAGTAATACCATTGGTAAATCACTATGTGATACCTCGAGAGAAATCCTCTTCTATTAAGTAATACTGTTGGTAAATCACTATGTGACACCTTGAGACCAATTTTCGTATGATTAATGTAATCATATCAGAAAATGTTACAGAAAACTCATCCACCCTAATAAAAGGTTGACCAGTATACCTATGGTATATTTATTAGTCGAGTAATTAAATAAATATCCGTTTCGCTGTTATATAACATTCAGTGTTACGGTACAGACATACACAAGATCTGGCTGAAAATTCACCCACCCTAGGAAAGAGTCGAATAGATGAACTGTCGATGTTATCTCCAATCATTAAAACTTGATAAGAATGTATTAAAATTGTTAATAAACGCGAACGTTAGTTAAAATTATTAGTTAATTATTAAAATTAAATTTTCACGCCCTTTCCAAAAGAAAGGTGGTTGGCATTATGACTCATTATTATCGTAAATATTATTTTCTATTACGAAAATGATATAATGGTACTTAAGTTAACGTAAATATAATGGTTTAATAAAAAAAAATTTAGTTACTATTTTCTTTTCTTATCTTCCGCTTCCGTAAATATTTTCTTTCTTTTTTACCTTTGATAATTTCCACTTCCTTAAATATTTTCTTCCTTTTTTCCTTTGAAACATTATTCTTTCTTCCTTAGTAAATTTTTCTATATTCTTGAAATTTTCAACATCCGCAACTTATTTTTGTGGTAGGATTTTCTTTCTTTCTGATTCTGCGGCAGGGTATTCTTTCTTCATTAAATTTTCAGCGTTCAAATTATTTTCTGCGTTAAATTTCTTCTTTAGATTTTCAGCGTTAAACGGCTTATTTCTGCAGTACAGTATTCCTTCTTCTTTAGATTTTTAGCGTTAATTAGTGTTAGATTTGTTCTATTGACGGGGTCACCAATGTTAGTGTACATAAATTAGTTATTAACACAATTTATTTATTTTGTAACTATTTAATTAACACCAATTTAAATTCTTAAATTTTATATAACAATATTAATTATGAATGAATTATTAAAATATTTTATTGAACATTAATTAAATAAAATTTTATTATTAAAAGATCTCAAAAGATCTATATTTATGATTAATTAAAATACAATCCTTTTCAATTGAAAGTATTATTTCGACTGGAAAATAAAAATCATTTATTTTTCAAGTCAATTTCCGATTACTAGATCGATACAAAAATTATTGATTTTTTAATAAATTCAAAGTTACGGCTTACAAGTGCAGAGACGTGCACTACACTTATTTTGCTTTTCTCGCATTTATAGTATTATTTAGATCCTTATGAAATGAATTTTACTTCTTTTAATTAATGGTGTTATATGCTATCAATTTTTTATGTTATGGATTCTTATTACTATGGTCTTCGTTTCTTGTTTCGATGAAGGCTTTTAACTAATCTGAGACCTGTTTATTTTCCCGAATTCTGTGTCCGAGAAGCTACATAAATGGAAATATTTATTATATCAAATATTCAAATGTTCCCATTTTTATCCGCTTATTTCAAATCAGAGCTTATTTCTTAGATATGTATTTCGTTTAATATATACAAAAACTGTAAAGAAATTGTGTGGAATGGCCAGCCTCAAATTTTTATTGTTATTTTTTTTTTTTTTTTAAGTAAGTGAAAGCGATGGTTGCCTTAGATACTCGTTCTTCCGTATTGAGTTTCCATGACAGCTGCTGAGTCTTTGTTCTCCTAGTAAAAAGAATTTTCCGTTTTTGATGGATTAACGTTGAGCCCTCTGGTTCTACACCAGTGTAGTAGCTTCTTAAGAGCCTGCGTCGTAAGCTCCGACAGCGTGTTTGTGTACCTACCCCTTACTAGGATTACCACGTCATCGGCAGAGGCTACAACCTCCACCCCTGAGTTATCAAGATCTTTCAGTGCCCCATTCAGAGTGAGTATCCATAAAAGTGGTGATAATACCCCTCCTTGTGGAGTACCTTTGTTAGTAATTTTGAAGGAACGGGCACTACCACATTCCGACGATATAGACCTACTTCTAAGCAATGTTTCGATCCATTTACTTATAGTACTGAGCACATTTGCAGAGCCCAGAGCCTCAAAAATTGCCTCCGTTGAAACATTGTTGAAAGCCCCTTCTATATCCAAGAAAGTTCCCAAAGTAAACTCCTTGTACTGTAGCGATCTCTCGATTGTACCCACAACCTTATGCAAAGCCGTGTCCACCGATTTCACTTTGATGTATGCGTGTTGAACCTTAGAGAGGTGACTAGAATCTAAGGTTTCCCTGATAAACCCATCTAGTATCCTTTCTAGTGTCTTAAGAGTAAAAGATGTCAAGCTAATGGGTCTATAGTCCTTCGGATTAACGTGGCTACTTTTACCCGCTTTCGGTATAAATACCATTCGAGCGTTCCTCCATACCTGGGGGACATAATTGAGTTTCAAGCAACCCTTAAAAACTGCCTGTAGCCATGGAACCACCAGACTCTCTACATTTTGTAGCATGGCAGGTATTATTCCATCCGGTCCCGGCGACATGTAAGGGGCGAAAGAGTTGATAGGCCACCTCACCCTGCTGGCCGAGAAGAGCCCTGGGATGCTGGGCATAAACGAGTTGTTTCCTGCTGTAGTGCGAGTAAGGTCCGGATCCCGGCAGCCTGGAAAACGAGCGCTTAAAAGGGCTTCAAGTGTTTCCTTGCTATCCTTCGTCCAACTACCATCCGTCCTACTCAGCAGAGCGGGCGGGGTAGGATTCTTAGATATAAGTTTCCTGAGTCTTGAGGCTTCTGAAGTTCTCTCGATCTGGCTGCAGAAATTTCTCCAGCTGTCTCGTTTTGATTTTTTCAGTTCCCTCCTAAAGATCTTCAGCGAGTTCCTATATTCGACCCACGCTTACGCTTGATTGGTGCGCTTCGCCAAGTTAAAGAGTTTTTGGACTTTCCTCCGGGGATCACCCAATTCCTTACTCCACCAAGGAGGTTGGGATTTTCCCGACGGTTTCCTTCGGGGGCAAGCCTTCTTGAAAGCTTTTTTCAGAGTGTTAGTTAAGAAGTTTGTAGTGCAATCCAGCATGCGCGCATTCCAAATATAACCAGGCACTCTAACTTCGATTCGAGTCTGTTCCTTACTACATCTGAAAACATTGACGAATTTGCTTTTGCTGGATTTCTATAGGCTGGTGCTGAAACTCGACGCCACTACGAACCCTATGTACCTGTGATCCGAGAAGGATGGTCTAACCAAGACGATCCAGCTCTCCACACGACAGCCATCCGTATCCGAGTACAGCGTCAAGTCAAGTACGTTTTCGCTAGTTGGACCTGTAGCGACCTCGACAAGCTAGATGTTGACTCTTTAAAAAGTGCTAGCAACAACATAAAACAAAATTAATAAAAGCGCAAACAGGTATAGAGTACCGAAAATTGAGTCAGTGCTACCTCTTCAATTTTGAACCTCGAACCACAAACATCGATCGAATATAACTAGTGACTAGTTCAGTTTAAAAGAAACAAAATTGTATATCGTTAAAATAGAAAAAAGAATTCCGATTCTTACAATAAAATATAAATTTTGTGATATTAAAGAATTAAGTTAAGTGAAATTGAATAAATATATTTTAACTATATAACCCGAAACGCAGTTTTACTTTTTTATTTATATCGGTATTGTTATTGATTTTCAAAAAAAAAAAATTTGCTGCCCTCAAAATTTAGGTTTTTAGATCTCAGGAACCGCTTGTGTAAGGAGGCTGAAACTTAGAATTTCTATAGAGCTTTGATAATGGACCCGTTTGCATAAAAAAAAAACAGATATGGGTGAAGGGGTGTGGGAGTGGAGGGGGAATAATGCGTCCGAAACGCAAAAAAGTGGAGATCGACACTTTCTAAAATCCATATCTCCTTAACCGTTAATAGCAACAATTAAAACTTAACAAATATCTGTAGTTATACTAGGAGAGTAGATTGAAACAAAATTTTTGGGTGGGGGTAGTGGCGTACGGGAATGGGAGTTGAAATACTTAAGATTACGATACCTCACAAGCCAAATGCACCAGAAAAACAAAATTCGGTTTGGGTATAAAACTTGATAAATAAAGATTGCTCAAAGTAAAATATTTGAAGGGGGCGGGGGAGCACGGAAATGGAGGGGATAAGAATTTTTCAAATATAACACGTTTCATATCTCAATAACAGTATAAGGTAGATGCTTAAATTTTTTACCAGAAGTAGACCTAATAGAACCCTAGTAGGGAAAAAAAGTTTGGGGGTCTGGGTGTAGAGGGTGAGAGTGAAGAAGGGTGAGAAGGAAAAAGTTCCGATGCTTATATCTTAAGAATCTATAATGATAGGAAACTGAAACTTGGTATTTAGATAAAGCTATAGTAGTGGCATGGCGGAAAAATAAAATTTTTTTTAGGGGTAGTATGGTACGGTGGGGGGGGTGTTTTTCCTAACTTTAGAGTAGTATGGATATGGGGTTTCTGGGCCAAGGGAGGTTGGGGAGGAAGCTTTTGTATGGATGGACCTGTTCTGATATTATCCTGACCTGTTCTGATATTAACAGCTTATTGACCTGACCTGTTCTGATATTAACTGCTTTTTGACCTGAACTGTTCTGATATTAACCTGACCTGTTCTGATATTAACCTGACCTGTTCTGATATTAACTGCTTTTTGACCTGACCTGTTCTGATATTTACTGCTTTTTGACCTAACCTGTTCTGATTTCGACCTAACCTGTTCTAATATTAACCTGACCTGTTCTTATATTAACTGCTTTTTGACCTGTTCTGATATTAACCTGACCTGTTCTGATATTAACAGCTTTTGACCTGACCTGTTCTGTTATTAACTTGACTTTGACCAACAAAAAAATGCTATGACTTCTTGGTGGAGTAAATTCTTGGATAGTCTAAGCCTCTGCTCCCCGCTATAGTATTATACCTTAAGCATATGAATCTATCATATCTCGCTAAGTAGCTTTCCTTATAATTATCTATATTTAATTACACTGATAAAGTCAATTAGTTAAGATAACCTTGTTATTATCACACTGTACATTTATGAGCTGAACCTAATTAATGTTGCATTTCCCTAAGAAACTGAGTCAATAATATCTAACTGAGCAGTCTTTATTATTATCTATATTACTATGTTAAAGGCAATTAGCTTGTTATTATCATTCACCGAACATGAGCCTGAGTCATATAAATAAAGTTAGCCTTTACAGATATTATACGAATAGCCTAAGTTTCCGCTTCCCGCTAGCCCCAGATAGTCTAAGCCCTCAGATAGTCCAAGCCCCCGGAGTCTAAGCCGCGACAATAACCAAAAAGCTCAAAGCCCCGAAAAAAAAACGCCCAATTTTATGCAACGGCAAAAGGATATTTCGATATCAAATGTATTTCACGAGCTACAGACCGATTTGTGGAACGATCAACCGATATTCAATACGATTTTTTTATAACGTCAAACTTTAAATGCGTTTTTCTCGAAACCACTTCTTCCGGAGCGCGGTACTTCTACAGCTTCCACGAATAAACCGATTTTAATGAATAAAAGCTTAAAAGAAAGTGAACTAAATTTGAGGGGCCCAACGTCGAGTTTTTTTTATATTTTTATTCCACTTTTTTTATATGAGTTTTTAAAAAAAATGAAAAAAGTGATTTTCAAATAGCTGCCATTTAAGTCTCAGGGCGTTTTCAAAACCGGAAAACGTTGGGGCCCCTCAAATTTGATCTAGTTTCATAAACTTTTTGAACTACTGGTTTTAGATCAATTGGCACCGCGCGCATCAACTCATGCCGATCGCGGCCTTACGTCATAGGAGCTGGAGCCGCCACTTTGTTATATAATTTTTTAAAAAAAAATCACAGTTCTTCTTCACTTGTACCTCTATATAACCCAATAATAGTTTCATTCATATATATTTATTTTATATCCGAAAAAAAATCCTGAAATTGAGGCATTTTTCGGGCCTTTTAACTGATACCTTGCCTTAAGCATGTCGATTTGTGACAGCGAACTTCGACGATAATCACTAGAACTTTTGTAAAAAGAGTGAAGAAAAAAAAAACTCTCGATTAAAAGCTTCTAACGTTTTTCATAACGTTTTTTGCAACGCTAAAATATGAGTATCATATCTTGCAAAACCGCTCTTCTATGATTCTATCAATACTTATACTTCCCATGTCTAAAATTTCTTGTACTGTCAGAATTTTTAAACAAATAATTTTATCGTGAGCGTCTTGTGGGGGCCTCCTCGATGTCGGGGCCCCAGGCCACGGCCCCATCAGCCCGTACGATAATCCGGCCCTGGGTATATCTCTATGGTGTGGAGTTTAATGGTTAAAGATAAAAGGTTGAAATTTGTTTGATACTTTCACTCCAACTCGGCACGTTTTTACCAAAACTAAATTTCAGCAATAACCCATATTTATGCGACTATGCTCACAGTCTGTTCTGGGAGGTACATATGTATGTATGTATGTATATTCATTAAAGATTTTTATCTACCGTACTAATAACTCAATCACTCATTCCATTTTATAATTGAATATTTTTATTGTTCGCCATAATCACAGTACATTTTACAAACAATAGATGAAAAGCGGCTGAAGGCCCCTGAAACTAGCATTCACCCATTTATGGTTAATCTCGAACTATCATGTAAATTCCGACTATTGTTCGCGGAAAAGTATACTCGTTAGTCATTACGTGTGAAATTCAAAAGGAAATTTGATTTTCTTTTAATAATAACGAGAATAAGTATAGGTACATTGATTTGTTGCTTAGCTCGAGTGCAGAGCTATTGTAAGAAATCTGCCAACAGTCCGCAACTTTATTATTTTTCCGGCAGAAGTTTGAAACGTGTTCAATTCAAAGATGCGGTATATGTTAATATGTGACTGAAAACCTTACAAAAAGTTCGGGAAACGGTTAGAATAGAGTGTAATATATGAATTATATAATTGGGTCATATTCCGGGATGCGGTCTAGAGGTTGAAAAAGAAAAAAATTTAACAGTAGGTGATTATTAAGCAAGCCCGTGGAAGTGAAAAGATATTCGATATTTGATCATTCCTGAGAGATACGGAGGAATTTATGAAAAAGTATACAACCACTTTACATCCCCTTAGGGATCGAATTTCAAAAAATCTTGAAAACACTTTCTAGGTATTCATATGAAGAATCCGTAGAATAAAAATTAATTCAATATTTGGAAAGACCTCGTAAATATGACGAAAATCGTGAAAATATATGCATTTTATTTTTACTGATAATTTTTTTGCCCCCCCCCCTCCGAACTCCAATGAATATTCAAATTTTTCTTATCATAATTACTTTTCTAGTTGATTTATTTATACGTACCCAGTTTCAACTTTCTAACCTAAGCCGTTCAAAAGTTAGAAAAAAAACCATACAACACCTAAAAAAAAATATTTTTCCACCATGCCACTACTATAGCTCTATCTAAATACCAAGTTTCAGCTTTCTATCATTATAAGTTCTTAAGATATAAACATCGGAGCTTTTTCCTTCTCATCGTTCCCCACCATCACCCTCTACACCTCCACCTCCAAATTTGTTTTCCCTACTAGAGTTCTATTGGACCTACTTCTGGCAAAAATTTGAAGCATTTATCTTACACTGTTATTGAGATATGAAATGAGTTATTTTTGAAAAAAAATTATCTCCTCCACTTCTATGCCCCCCTACCCCTTTCAAAAATTATACATTGTACAATCTTTTCTTATTAAGCTTTATACTCAAACCAAATTTTGTTTTTCTGGTGCAATTAGTTTGTGAGTTATCGTAATTTAAACTTTTTTACCCCCCACCCCCGTACGCCTCTACCCCCACCCAAAATTTGTATTTCAATCTACTCTCCTAGTATAACTACAGATATTTGTTAAGTTTTAATTACCTGTCATATAGGTTTAGGAGATATGGATTTTAGAAAGTGTCGATCTCCACTCCCACACCTCTTCACCCATATCATAATTTTTTTTGCAAATGGGTCAACTATCAAAGCTCTTTAGAAATTCCAAGTTTCAGCCCCTTACCATAAGCTGTTGTTAAGTTTTAAGGTCTTTAAGGTCTTTAAGGTCTTTCTGAGGTCTAGAAACCAAAATCTACCATGTCTATTCATAAAAAAAAAAAAATTTAATAGCTCATAGGGTTTGGGAACTATAGACCCTCAAATGAGTTTGCGTACGGCGTACGGCGCACAGACGGACTAAACACTTTTTTTTGCTTTTTTGGTGTTTATTAGTAATTAAACGTGTAAAAAAAAATCAGGGTAGCAAATTTTTTTTTTTTTAAAAATCCATAACAGTACTTTATTATCAAAATAATAAAGTAAAATTGGTTAATTATGTTTGAATTTTTTATATATAAAATATTGTGTTTAATTAAGTAGTACTATAAAATTCGAACAGTTAAGTGCAATTCAGCTTCGGTGCGTGAAGATTTGTCAAAAACTTGTAATAATATTCGGGATACATTCCGTTATAAAGATATAACAGAAAAACGTTTGATACATTTTGAATTTTGAAATTTAAGCGTAACTTTATAAAGAAAAAAACATTAATGCATTAAAAATGCATAATGGTCAAAAACTTGGAGTCAAACTGCCCTTAGATAATACAGAATAAACAAAAAACTTTTGACTTTTGACAAAATTTGACCAAAACCAAAATTTCGTTAGTTCTTTTTGTTTTCTCAGAAGATTTTTCGTTATTGGTTGAAATTGTATGTTTTTATACTCTAGCATGAAAAGTTTGTAACGCATAGAACGGAGCCTCGGACGAAAAAAAGTTATATTATTTTGTTTTTATTTTTGGCCAAAACCCCCAAATCCGTTTGCTGTCCGTCCGTCCGTCCGTCCATCCGTCCGTTTGCACAATAGCTCAAGAACGCGTTGACCTAGGAAGTTGAAACTTTGTCACAACTTGTAAAATAGAAAAAGTAAGGCTAAGTTTGTTAATGAGCGATATCCTTCCTATCCTTCGGGTACCTCCCATACAAGAGTCCTTAAAACACGTTTTCACAATTATTGCTCGAATGCTTCAAGTTAGGAACTTGAAATTTTGCATACTTAAGGTTTACAATGTTTGAATCAAAAGTTCCGAATATGATGCAAATCAAATGAGTCCTTCGTGTAGCAGCCTAGAAAAGTCCTTCAAAAATGTATGCTTGTTACTGAATTCACTTTAACTCCAGAACGAATTAAAGCAGGAATTTAAAATTTTACAGGAATTAGATTTATACCAAAACCAAGACGGAGTTCATTAATTAGCGCCATCTGTTGATTCCTTCGGGTAGCTGCCATACAAAAGTCCTTAATAAACATGTTCACCAATATTGAACGATAACTTTAGAACGCTTTAAGTTATGACTTTGAAATTGTATACACAATCATTTTATAATAGTCGCAGCTGAAACTATTAATATGAAAAATATCCCTTAAGTCCTTCATGTAGCTGCGATACAAAAATTCTGTAAAATATCCTAACTTACTTTATGTAACTCACTATAAATCAAAAAATCGAGTAGCCACTACACAATAGTTTCTACCTGTAAGTAAAAGGTCATGTAATAATTACTTGTGCACTTCTCATTCTTTTGATGTATTTCTAACTAAAAAAATTAATCGGAGTTCAGTATTTCATCTAGAGTATCATACGATTGGCTTGCAGCCGATCGCGATTGCGTTATGGTTTTGTTGTAATTTATTTAGGTATTATTTTGAAGTATGGAAAATTGAGAATTTGACTGCTACCTACATATATATCCGAAAACACTTTTTTGGAACTGCAAACTGCTGCGCATATGTCCTGCACATATGTCCAAAAATACGAACCATTTACTAGGTATGAACTCAAAAATTGAAGTTTATATTTCATTAAATTTCCAATTTTACTTTATTATTTATAATACAGTATTAGGTGTGTTTTTTTCAACTTGATCAAGATCAATATCATTCGTTTTACATTGAAAACAACAACAAAGAGATGATCCAACATCAAAATGGGATCAAATGTTATCAGATTTCCACTCCAAAGCTTATTTAAATTGTCACTATTTCAATATTGTCAGAGATGGCGCCCTGCAACTCGCAACATTTGTAGCAGATATTTGCACCCAGCAGATAGAACAGTTCGTTTGAGGGGGTAGCAACGTACAGGGGTGGGATAGGTTTTCATATCTTGTAGCCAAAAACTATACATGGGTGTTATATGACCTTTATACAGTTCCGTTTCGCCGTATAGTACACAAAACATTTTTTGCTGACAATTTATCTGAGGCATTAACAACAGGATTGTGAACCCTGCTAAATTAGCTTTTGGGATGAGCCACATCGTTTTTTTCAATCGTGATCTGATCCAGTTGAAAAAAACACACCTATTGTTATCGATTTTTAAAAAAAAAATTTGCTAGTAGACACGAAAAAAGCAATAAAAATGTTCACTCCGTCTGTCCGCCGTACGCCGTACGCCTTACGTCGACCGCCCCAAAAACCTTTGAAGGCTCGTAGCTCTCAAACCAGTGGAGCTATTAAATTAAATTTTTTTCTAAGAATAGACTGGGTAGACCCCTTGAATTGACACTATTTTCAGGTGAGGAGGTGTGAGGGGGAAGGTGGGGGAAGCGTTTTAGACGAAAAATTTAGGTTTCTAGATCTCAGCAACCGCATATGTTGGGAGGCTGAACTTAGGATTTCTATAGAGCTTTGATAGTGGACCCATTTGCAAAAAAATTTCTGGTATGGGTGAAACGCAAACGTCCGAAACGCAAAAAAGTCGAGATCGACACATTCTAAAATCTATATCTAAACCGATAATAGCAAGCAATTAAAACTTAACAAATATCTGTAGTTAGACAAGGAGAGTAGATTGAAACAAAATTTTTGGGTAAGGGTAGTGGCGTACGGGGGTGGGGGTTGAAATACTTAACACTACGATATCTCACAAACCAATGGCACCAGAAAAAACCAAATTCGGTTCGGATATAAAGCTTGATAAATAAAGTTTGCTCAAAGTAAAATCTTTGAAGGGGGCAGGGGAGCATAGAAGTGGAGGAGATAAGAATTTTTAAAAAAATATCATTTTTCATATCTCAATAACAGTGTAAGATAGATGCTTCAAATTTTTACCAGAAGTAGGCCCAATTGAACCCTAGTAGAGAAAATAATAATTTGAAGGTGATGGTGTAGAGGGTGAGGGTGGGGAAGGGTGAGAAGGAAAAAGTTCCGATGTTTATATCTTAAGAACCTGTAATGATATAAACTTCAAACTTCGTATCTAGATAGAACTATAGTAGTGGCATGGTGGAAAAATTAAATAATTTTTTTAGGGGTGCGAGGGTGGGGGGTGTTTTCCCTAACTTTAGAATGGCTTATGCTAGAAAATTGAAACTCGGTACGTATATGTAAATCAACCAGAAAATTAATTCTGATAAAAAAAGTTCGAATATTCATTGACGTTCAGAAGGGGGGGGGGGGGGGGTAAAAAAAATTATCAGTAATTATAAAATGCATATATTTTCACGATTTTCGTCATATCTACTAGGTCTTCCAAATATTGAACTCATCATTATTCTACGGATTCTTCATATGAATACCTAGAAAGTGTTTTCAAGATTTTTTGAAATTTGACCCCTAAGAGGGTGTAAGGTGTTGTATACTTTTTCATTAATTCCACCATATCTCTCAGGTCTGATCAGATATCGAATATCTTTTCACTTCTCCAGGCTTGTTTAATAATCATATATTTTTAAGTTTTATCTTTTTCAACCTCTAGACCGCATCCCGGAATATTACCCAATTATATAATTCATATGTTACACCATATTCTAACCACTTCCCGAACTTTTTGTTAGGTTTTCAGTCACATAGTAACCTACACCGCATCCCCGAATTGAACACGTTCCAAACTTCTGCCGGAAAAATAATAAAGTTACGCCCAGGCTGTTGGCAGATTTTTTTAGCTAGACATAGTACAAAAGCCTTTAAATTAATTGCTCGACAAAGGAAGAACAATTGGCAGTGATTAAATTCCAAAACGATTTTTGAATACCTTTATTGTTAATTATCGCATTGTTCTAGAACCTGGAGGAAAGTACATGCATAGTTCAATTTTCAAAAGGAGCTTTATTGACTTTCATACGAACAAAATTTAATCTATAAGAATTTCGTTTTCACGTTGCTCTCTCCTTTACTTTACATAAATCAAGAGCACTTGCTTGGTGAAAATAATTTTTCCCTATATTACGTCGCTTATGAAAAGTCAACTCAACCGACCCAAAGTGAGAAATGGTCGTAAGTGGCCTTTTCCTTATTCTCTTTGGCATGGTTGTGTTTTCAATTTTATCCAGAGTATCCTTAGAAAAAGTGTTCTTCATTTCGGATTACGGAAAATAAATAGGAATTTTTAATTGCCCGTTTAAAATTACTAATATTTGCTTTGAGGATATTTCACGTTGTGCTTTCGTGTTCGTCCTCGTTTCCAGAAAATATTGTTTTTAACGGGAAATACAAATGAGTGCTTTTATAAAATCAAATAAACTTTATCAAACTGATCCGATCAAATATGATTTAAAATATTTTTTAAATTACTACATTAATACAAAAATATTTTTTTTTAAATGTCTTCCCAACCTATATCAATCAGGAACATTGAAAGAAGAATTTGTGTAATTTATTACGCAAAAGGATGAGTAAAGAACTAAACAGAACACGGACTTCGACTTCGACCGCGGAGTTCCTGTCTTTTAAAATACACAGGATTATATGACGATGCCCACAACACCGACTTCTCCTGCGACTGCGGCAAGGTAGGCAAATCGTCAGCGAATGCCGCAAGGTACGCAAATCGAAGTCGAAATCGAAGTCGAAGTACTTAAAATAACTTAAAAGCGATGTGCATGACGCGCCTTCGACACCAAATACAGTAAATGCTTGAATCGGTCTTCGACATCAGATATAGTAAATGCCTGAACCGCTCCAACAAATGCGAAATTTTATACATAAATACCACAATATGTATGTTCGCAGCCTGCGATAGCCTCCTTTTTTCATTGCATCTATGCATTCTTTCGATTTGTTTGTTAACCGGTGACGACCTGTTATTGTAAAAAAACGAAATTAACCATATTGTTACATGATACCCTGGCAACGCGCGCAACTCATTTTCAGTGAAAAATAACAACCTCCCAATGTCTAGCTGGAAGGCGGTAAAAAATATCAATATGAGCGCCTTGCATACCCAACACGAGGGTCGTGGAAAAACCTACGACCTTCGGCAAAGTTCGATAGTGTTCGAAGAGAATCACTTTTCTTCTTATCGAATGTTCTTCCATTTCCCTAACATTTCACATATGGACATTATATGCCGCATTTCCACATGCGCCTTCATTCGCATTGACCGAGGCATATTAACGCGAATGTCTAGGCGCATGTGGAAATGGTACGCGAATGCTACAAGCTCATCCCATCGAAGTAAATGTTCAATGCGAATGTTTTTGGCTGTGGTGGGTTCAGTTCGGTCCCAGCGGGAATATGAGCAATGCATTATGTACAGTATGTAATATTGTATTTTGTGCAAGATTATTGCAATATGTCTTCAAATTTTGAAAAATGCAAATGAAGGCTCATGTAGAAATTCGGCAATAGAATATGCGAAAAAGACTTCTACTCAACAAAAGCAGTATGTACTATTTAAAAACGACAGAGATTGCAGCCAGACACAGATTTACAACGGCAAGCGATACGATGCCGACGGTTACTTTCTACGCGAAGTAAAGCGATTTTGGATTGGTAGCCGCGATCGAGAAGTTATAAGGTTGTACATAAAGTCGAGCGGAGTTCTAGGTACAGTGATTATTACTTATTATTCAATTCGAATTCGGCGCCATCTGTGAAAATGTTAAAATCGTGGAAGTTTTGATTTCATTATGATTTTAGATCATGTCTTTGTTGTTGTTTTCAATGTAAAACGAATGATTTTGATCTTGATCCAGTTGAAAAAACACACCTATTGTTTCTATCGATTTTCAACGAATAGGTTTTGTATTTGTATTAATATCCAGGCGAGCACCTAGCTGAAAATAGCTCATTAGACCTACATATGTACATACATAAACGACGTCGCCGAATTTGAAAAATATTCACAATCCTTTTATACACTCTAATGCTAGCCGCCCACTAAAACAGCAAAAACAGTTTAGGTCAAAAACATTTTTGACTAAACATAAATACACATATCGCTGTTTCAATAGCAATTCAAAGATCAGCGTAGGGATGTTCGATTTTGATTAGATTAATCAATTGATCGATAAATTTTTAAAAAAAAAAATTGATTTTACCAATCGATATCAGTGATGTAGATTAATCGTCATAATCGAGGAGCAGGGGAGCGTTTTGGGTGAAAAATATTGGTTTTTATATCTCAAGAACCTTCTATGCTAGGTGGTTAAAAGTTGGAACCTATGTAGTATGTACTATGATAGAGGATCCATTTGCAAAAATGGTCGATTAGTGTTGAGGGGTGTGCGAGTAGAGAAGGGAAAATAATGCGACCAAAACGCTTGAAAACTGGAATTGAAACATTAGGTGCGTTTTTTTCAACTGGATCAGATCAAATTGAAAAAAACGCAGTGGATCATCGCAAAAGCTACTTTAGCAGGGTTAACAATGCTGTTTGTAAATGCCTCGGATAAACTGTCAGCTGCCCTGGCGGCAAAGTTTCGCATACTATACGACGAAACGGCACTGTACAAAGGTCATACAAACAAAAACTTTTTCAATAATTTTCTACATTCTTTCTCTATCTTACACATGGACTTGCATTTCTGTACAAAATGTATTGAGTCACAGCGACTTTTCGATTAGCATATTTTGCCTGTTGGGTGCAAATACCTGCTACAAATTGAATTTAGTGCTAAATCGCATAGCGCCATCTGTGACATTGCTAAAATAGTTGCCATTTAAATAAGCTTTAAAAACACAAAATTGATCCATCAATAATCCCATTTTGATTTTGAATCATCTCTTTGTTGTTGTTTTCAATGTAAAATGAATGATCTTGATCTTGATCCAATTGAAAAAAACGCACCTATTCTAAAATCCATATCTCCTGAACGATTGATGTCAAATGGCTAAAACTTTGAAGTTGTCTTAAGGGATCCTAGGAGATTAGAAAAGAGTTAATATTTTTATGGGGGTTGTGAGATGTAGGGGTGACGGATGGAAAACTCTGAATTACAATTATCTTCCGACACAATTGTGCCAGGATGATAAACTTAAGTTCCTTTATATAGAATTACCAGTGGACATAGGCGCGCCGTGGCCTAAAATCTGGCAGGGGCCGGCTCAGAACATATGAATTTTTCCGAAAGGCACACATGCTTTTCATACAAGTTCGTTTTTATTGTGTTTACAGATTGGGTAATCGTCGAAACATCAACGAATGATTAGTCTTAGGCTATGACTTTGAAATTTTAATACGCTGGTTTTCCAATAGGTCTGTTCTTTTTGCATGAAATTTCTGCACTTTTTTGCAATAACTTTTCTAAACTGCATTTGACGTCAAATCAATGACACAAACTCAAACTCAAACAGTATGCATACTCGTATGCTTGTGACCATGGATTTAATAGCGAAGTAGTTTAAAAAATGTTTGACATCTGTTTCAACTCCTCCCATCCATTATACGTCACTATATCTAAACCATTATTCTACTTTAATTTAATACAGTAGAACACGAATAAGTGAAACACGCTTAAGTGCAAATTGCGCTTATGTGCACGAAAATTTCATGTACCGAAATTTTTCGACAATTTTTCATACATTTTAATTTCGATAAGTGCAACGCGGTTAAGTTCAAGTAAGTGCATAGAATTTGACACGGCCAAGTGCACATGTAAAACCTATTTTTACTTTTTTTTAGCAAGCATAATTCGACCCAATTGTCATTTCAGTGAAGAGGGATTCCCCGAAAATCAGACGTCTTTGACGTTGGTCGTCATGTTTGAATCGAATCACTCGTTGTCATTTCTAACATATGAGCCGTTTTTTTGAAAGTGGAATAAGTCCACCGGACAAAAAAAGTTATATATTTAATTATTGTTTTTTACATTAAATAGTCAATTTTAATAAAGTTAATATCAACAAAAATATGGACTTATGTTCACTTTTGCTCTTATTTCTTATAAATTGTTATTTTTGAAAGTGGTAAAAATCCATTTGGAGCTAAGAAAAATTGTTTGTTTTCTTTAACAATTTTAATAATTATTATTGCATACTAAAATTTAACAGGTTTATAGTGTTAATACATCACTCGAATAAATTATTTCGAACGTAAAACCTTGATTATTCCAATGTATGAAAAAATGGAGTTATTCCGCTTTCAAATAAAACGGCTCATATGTAGGTATATGAGTTTTAAGTCCGTTTGCGAAATGTGAAAATTGTATTTTTTCCGACTAATACGACAGCCTTTATTCAACCGTTGGACGATGGTATTATTTGCACTTTTAATGTATATTAACGACAACAAATTTCAGAAAATTCTGGAACAAGGATCTCTCCAATGCTTTGGAAATTCTTTAGACGTCTAAGGCCCGTTCCTACGATCGTCAGTCGCGTTCTAAAGCCTAGTACTGTGTTCCGTGCGAAACGAAATGAACTGTCAAAGTCAATAAAAAAAAGACAATTTCGTTAATTTTTAATGCATTTGAAAGGTGCGAAACCATGGAGCCCTAGCTCACATAGGGCACATTTACAAAACACTTGAATTAATACACTGAGAGTTGTAAGTACTTTGTACTTAGCACTTTGTCTCAAGAATGAAAAATCAAAAATGATCGTATTTCTTTTCGTTTCTGCTGGACTTTAGACGCTCACCGGGACATGCACGACAAAAATCTGCACCTGCACATAAATTGACCTTGACGGTTTTGCCTTGACTTTACTTTTCAACAATGAGGAAAGAGGAAATGCGAAACCGTCATGCACGCACACAATAGATAATCTTATGGATTTTTTGCCTTTTGATTTCTGGTGTTGACAAATGAAATGAAGAGATCACCAAGCTTTCCATGGTTTTCGCTCATAATTGTTTCGATTCAATAACTAGCTTTATGTTCGACATCAAGTATTTACAGCTTACAGCTTATTTCAACCAGCAAGTAAAAAAAAATTTAACTGCCTATAAAAGCTAAACTAAAGAAGATATCAATATTATTTAAACGCAGGTTTTTAGTCTAATGTTTAAACTTATCAAATATGACTTCATTTATTTTTTTTATATTTTTTCAATATTCTAAAACAATTAAAAACGAAAAATGCATCAAAAAACAATGCCACAACTTATTTCAACCAAACACTTTGCAAGTATGCAATGATCCTTTATTTTGCAATGTAGCGGTTATTTTTTTTTTCTGTGATTTAGTTATGATATTCGTAATGTATTCAAGTTCATTCTTCCTGAATTCTTTGAGAGGATCGTGCAGAAAAATTAGTTTTGCGAAATGGGACCACGTACAACAATTGATCAGCGAGAACTTGTTCTCAGTAATTTTAAAAAAGGTCATTGGCGCAGGAAAATTGGTGAGATGGTTGGACTAAGTGATTCTACTGTGCAGAACATCATATACCGATTTATCCGCGAAAATAGAACGCACAATAAAGGGAGAAATGCCCCCAACAAAATTTTCAATCCAGCGGAAGATCGTTATATTGTCCGGGAAATCCGGGAAACCCCAAGACTATTGGCTCCCAAAATTGCCAGTAGAGTGGAAGCTGAGTTGGGCAAGTCATGCCACCCGTCAAACTATTCGTTGTGTGCATAGAGAGCATAAGACCAATGGTAGAATAGCGCGCAAGAAGCCATTTATAAGCGCCAAAAATCATTCGTGATGTTTAAAATTGGCCAAGGAGCATTTATATAAGGATTCTAAATTTTGGAATACCGGTATATTCGCTGATGAGTCGAAGTTTAATATGTTTGGCTCTAATGGAGCCTCATATGTTTGGCGTAAGCCAAATACAGAATTGCAAAACAAAAATTTGAAAGCTACAATCAAATAAGGAGGTGGTAACGTTATGTTTTGGGCCTGTATGTTCGCCGTGGGAGTTAGAAATTTGCAATTTATTGAGACTACAATGGATAGGTTTAATTATCTCGAAATTTTAATGTCCAATTTGCTTGATAGTCGGGAAAAAACTGGGCCTTCGCGATGACTTCAGATTTTATCAAAAAAATTACCAGAAGCATAAGTCGGTATTGTACAGACATGGCTGGTTTGGAACTGTCCGCATGTTATCAAACTACCGGCAGCACAGTCGCCCGACATTAACGTCATCGAAAATTTGTGTGCTATTTTGGATAGAAACATCCGAAAACAGAAAATATCCAACAAAAGCGATCTGCAAAATACATTCAATGAAGAATGGGTCAAACTTACCCCAGAAGTGGCACAAAAACTGGTCGATTCAATGCTTAAGTGGCTTAAAATGGTGGTTGACCAAAAGGGTGGTCATACCAAAAATTGAACTTTTTTGTTGTGCCTTTTAACTTAATTTAAACATTGAATCTGTTACTTGGTTGAAATAAGCTGTGGCATTATTTTTTGTTGCGTTTTTCGTTTTTAAATGTTTCAGCATAGTTAAAAAAATATAAAAAAATAAATGAAGTCATATTTGATTAGTTTAAACATTAGACTAACAACCTGCGTTTAAATAATGTTGATATCTTCTTTAGTTTAGTTTTTATAGGCAGTTAAAGTTTTTC
Organism: Beris chalybata; assembly: GCA_949128065.1. NCBI lineage: Eukaryota > Metazoa > Arthropoda > Insecta > Diptera > Stratiomyidae > Beris > Beris chalybata. The sequence continues at coordinate 114,902,522 of OX421894.1, forward strand.
TTACGTGCTGGTTGAAATAAGCTGTGAGCCACTGTATGTTTCAGACAAAAATTTATTCCGGGCGGGGTTTTCATACAAATTTACTCGTTGAGTGCAAGTTACATTTAGTTTTGCGTATGTAACTACATCATTTCGGGGGGGGGAGGGGGTCGAACCCCCGAAACCACCCCCTGCGTTCTCGCCTGCCCGCGGCCAACATCATCAGCAGAGGTAGAACGATCAGCAGGAACTTTCGATGATAAAGAAGTTCCAGCAATTTGACGATCAGCTGTCACGTCATCAGAATCCGAACGCAAATCGTTTAATGATGCAGACTTGCTGCGCTCGATTATTTTTGCGCTACGCAAGGTTCTCGTTGAAAGCATACCAGGCATACGGGAAACGGCTGATTGATTGTCAACATTCCGGCTATGTTGACCTAGGTCATGGACACGACGAGCTCAGGAACCGTAACGCCGGGAACAAAGATATTATTTGCGGATGTAATTCAATGCTTGTTGATGCTTCTTAATGCGGCATCAAATTTTTGCTGAAGCGTCAAAAATTCCGTGTGTAGCAATTGCATTGTGGAACACGCTTCCAGGATTTTCACGACATATGCAGATGAAGACGACTTTCGGCATATGGTGCAAAACCAGTGAATACCGCTACCCGAATTGTTCACGGCATCACCAACAGCACCCGAAAGGCCGACACATTTGCTATGAGAAGTATTTCCGCAGAAGCCGGAGCAGCAAATAAAAGGGGTCTTCCCAAATTTATCGGCACAGGGCACCACACAGCACTCAGCCATCGTTAAGAAATTAAAATAAAACAGCGTCCGATTCAAACAAAGAAATTGAAATAAGTTACTAATTTTCGCGGAGCGTGACGAAAAATATAACCGCGTAGTATCACAGCTGTATGGTAGCCCCATTATTATAAAGGATATTATCTCGTAGAATCGTACTTTTATTTTTTTACGAAATAATGTATATAATGTTGGTATGTATTTTTAATAATACTCCACTCGTTATATCCCTAATGTAACATTCTGGCTAGCGTGAGTTTACTCTTCGTATAGCAAGGGCTGATGGACATACTCATTCTTTTCTTTGTTATTTTATCATTTACCACGTTCGCTTCTTCTCCCTGTCTCTAATGTTTTTATTTGCTTGCCTGGGGATATTGGTTCTGATAGCTATACAACATTAATTACATTTTGATCTTTCATTTGATTGTTCATCAAGTTTGCTCGTACTTATGTGAGTACTTCGTTTGAAATAATGTTGAATTTATGTTTGCGCCGTTGTACATTCTTCACCTAGAATTCAATTTCTCTTTGCCAATTGTGAACATTTTGAACCTCATTGCTGATATGAATTCGCACCTGTTGGAAATACATACAAACAACCCTCCAAGATAGATAAATTTTCGTCAGCTGCCCAGTTGGTAAAATCTGCGAGAATCTCACAGATTTCTGGGAGACGTGTCGCTCTGTCAGCGAGAATTTCCGAGACGTTGTATGAAAAAAATACACATATCGATACAAATGCTCATCGATTCTCGAAGACATTTCGAAAAAGTCGCTATAGCTTAAATCATGGAGATACATATATGAAATGGAGATGGCGAGCAGCGACTGTTTTGAAGCCGGAGGATTTGTCGCAAAGGACCGGCGATATTCACCATGCTACTATCAGCATCTTACTCTAAACTATTGAAAAGAAAAAAAGGCCAAGCTTTAAATACTAGGCTACTATTTGTATTTCACTGCCACCGGGCATGAAACGATCCATACAAACCCGTTAGATTAAACTTCAAAATGCTTCAAAGTGCTTTATACAGAAACGGCGTGCTGCTATCTCCGTCAATTATATCTCCATGGCTAAAACCTATTACAACAGATGGCACGGAACAATGAATGTCTAGCTATCATGACTTTCGCTGAAATGTCTTCGTGAATCAGTGCGCATCTGTCTCGATACGTGTAGTTACCCATAATGATAGAGCGCCGAAATATTGATATTCAGATAGAGATATAGTAGTGGCATATTGGAAAAATATAATTTTTTACAATGGTGTAGTATGGTACGAGGGTGGGGGATTTTTTTATCCTAACTATAGAACGGCGTACGCTACAAAGTTGAAAATCAGTATGAAAATGTAAAACAAGTACAAAAGTAATTTAGAAAAAAAAAATTTAAATATCCAGTAGTGTTTGGAAAGGGGTAGATGAAAATGGAATGTATTTTTTTCACGATTTTCGTCATATCTATTCTTCCCAAATATTGAATTAATTTTTAGTCTAGGGTTTTTGTATGCATTTTAAAGCTTCGACATATTTTTTAGGATTGATGACATATTAGATCCCTTTTCACTTCTACAAATTTTACTTTATTATTTTAATAATAAAGTATTGCTATCGATTTTTTTTAAGAAAAATTTCCTACCCTGAAATTTTTTTTTAAAACTTTTTATTACTAATAAACAACAAAAAAGCAAAAAAAAATTTCAGTCCGTGTGTGCGCCGTACGACGTCCGCCATACGTCGTACGCCGTACGCAAACTCATTTGAGGAATTATAGTTCCTAAACCCTATGAGCTATTAAATAGATTTTTTTTTATGAATAGACATGGTAGACCCCTTGAAGTTGTGGCGGTTAACTGTGGCAACGTCGTCTGAAACCAAGAAGAAACTAATAAAATCTCTGATCCTCCCACATTTTCTTTACTGTAGTGCAGTTTACTCGTCTATGAGCATTGGGGAAGAAAACCAAGTTAAAGTTATCTTCAACTCATGCACTAGATTTGTTTGTGGTAAGAGAAGGGGGGGCAAAAAGAAATATCAGTTAATATAAAATGCATATATTTTCATGAATTTCGTCATATCTACTAGGTCTTTCAAAATATTGAATTCATTTTTATTCTACGGATTCTTCATATGAATACCTAGAATGTGTTTTCAAGATATTTTGAAATTCGACCCCTAAGGGGGTGTAAACTGGCTGTATACTTTTTCATGAATTCCACCATGTTTCTCAGGTCTGATCAGATATCGAATATCTTTTCACTTCCCCAGGCTTGTTTAATAATCACCTATTTTTAAGTTTTGTTTTTTTCAACCTCTAGACCGCATCCCGGAATATGACCCAATTATTTAATTCATATGTTACACCCTTTTCTAACCGTTTCCCGAATTTTTTGTTAGGTTTCAGTCACATAGTAACATACACCGCATCCCCGAATTGAACGCGTTCTGAACTTCTGCCGGAAAAATGATAAAGTTGCGCCCAGACGGTTGGCAGATTTTTTATATAATCATCTTCAAACTCATTTCACAATTTTTTGATATTCCACTCTAGGGTTTACATATATTTTCACAATTTTAGCATTTGAGATATAAAATTTATTATTTCTATTTTAAATATTTTTATTACAAGAACAAAATTTTTTCCCAGGAAAAAAAATAATCTCGAAGCAATTGATGATATATGTATACTCAGCCTTTAACCGCTCCCGAACTTTGACCCTTAAAATAATAAAGTTTTGTCTTTATTTAACTATGGGGTTCATCTAAATTCACGTTAAGTGATATTTTAAAGTAAAAGACTTTTATTCGAGCCCAATCTCAATTTTGTATGAAAATCATATGCAACCGCCAGTTTTTGTCAATCTTGGAAAGGGCTCCAATTTACATCCAGAGCACACGGTATATTTGTCAATAGGGCGCTTCTGTTTTTCATCTAGAGTATCTCGCGATTAACTGTGACCTTGTGTGACTGCGATGATTTTCTATTCCAACTAAGTAGATTCACTAATAATTCATTTAACTGCTCGAATCGACATGAAATTCAAACCCGTAATACACATTCATAAGGACTTTTTAACGTGATTTAAGGCCGGTACTCACCTCGAACGGAGTGAAATTGTGACAACCACACATTTCACGCGCATTTAAAAGGGCTTGAAAATTTTCTGTGTAAATTCGTCACATTGCTGGGGAGAAAACGAATAGCTGTTTGTCAGTTTGGTCTACATTCAGCTGTTTGTCAACAAACATTGTGAAATGTTTAAACTGTAGAAGTAAAACTTAATAAATTAGTTATTCAAGTAGTTCCAGTGACGAAATCGATACTCTTTTGCTAACAGGAGCTGCGCTTGTTATATGGATATGATGAATAAATAAATATTTATTTATTTGCCTTTTTTTTTTTTAGTTTCAACTGAGAATTTCGCTCTCTTTTAAGGTTTTTCCGGTGCTGGAGAGGAATTACAAATGGTTCCTTCTAATTCTTCATTGATAAGAAATTCGTATTCCATTTCCATTTTTCGCACTAAACTAAATAATTACAAAAGCAACGACTTTTACGTTTTCACGTGGAAGTGTCAAAATTCAGACTGAAGTTATTTTCGCACCCAAAGAAAAAGTGAGCTTTAAAGTGACATTACGAAAATGTCCCAATAATTTCCCTGTTCAGAGAAATTATTTTCACAAGCCTTTACGCTCGAGGAGAGTACTGCCTTTTGGGAATTTCTGTGTGAAAATTTCACTCAGTTTAAGCTTCCCATATTTATTTATTTATTTATTAATTTATTTACGGAATAAATCCTTACAATAATAATATATATATAAAATAATGTTATTACAAAAAGAAAAACATGAATAAAAAAAAAATGTTTACAACTAAAACAGCTATGTGACTTGGAAGAGTGACTTTAATGTCACGAGATTAATATTAAATAAATCAATACAATGACTATATTTATTGCCAGTTCTCATTAGTCTTGACAGAGGACTATTTTGACCATATTGGGTTTGGTGCATCATTGGCAGGGAAAATGAAAATTGACACCGAGTATGAACATTGGAAACACGAAAATTAACAGACTCAAGAAGACACGGACAATCAACTATAAAATTTATAATTTTAAATAGAAAAATGAGTTCAGATTGCTCTCGACGATCGCTTAAAGACCGTAGGTGCAATTGAACCATGAGAGAATCGTAATCTATCCACTCAGTTGAAATGTGTAATTTGTAGGCGACAAGTCTCAAAAACTTATGTTGTATTGTCTCGATTCGATTAATGTGAATCTGGTAGTAAGGATTCCACACCGGAGAACAATATTCGAGAATGGGTCTAACCAAGCTGCAATATAAACATTTCAGTGTATATATGTTATTAAAGTCCCTTGTATTGCGAGTAATAAAACCGAGCATTCTTCTAGCAGCATTACAAATACTAGTGACATGAGGGACGAATATAAGTGAAGAGTGTAAGAAAACTCTCAGGTCTTTTATAATACCGACTTCAGCTAACGGAGTGCCATTAATTTTGTAGCTTACTGAAAATAAAGATTGGTTTTTTTTTAAAATTATAAATTTACATTTATTAATGTTTAGATATAAAAGATTTTTGTTACACCAGGACGAGAGTTCATGTAAATTAGCCTGTAGCACGAGACAATCCTCTAAAGTTTTTACTGCTTTGTATAGTTTTAAATCATCAGCAAATAAAAGAAAGTTCACTCCTTTAAAAATCATACCAATGACGTTAATAAATAACATGAAAAGAAGAGGACTAAGGTGTGGCCCTTGTGGTACACCTGATGTTATTGTGAAAGAATTCGAAGTTGTTGACTTTATTTTAACACAACTAGTCCGTTGAAAAAGGTAACTGGTAATCCAGTGAAAAAGATTACCAGTGAAACCCATGGCATAGAGTTTATGTAGAAGTAGGACATGGTTTACTTCGTCAAAAGCTTTGACAAAGTCAGTATAGATGGAATGAACCTGCTCTTTACCTTCGGTTTATGTATTCCGTGTAGACGGTCAAATTGCTAAGAGTGGACTTAGACTTTTGAAAACCATGCTGACAAGGAGAAATCAAATGAGCACACAATGGAGTTATTTTCTGTGTAACAAAACTATCGAGAATTTTGGCAATTGTTGATTGAATGGAGATTGGCCTGTAGTTAGTTACATCGGATTTACTACCAGATTTAAAAATTGGAACAATGAAACTTGCTTTCCATGCCTCAGGGAATAAGCCTGAGCTTAGTGAACGATTAAACAAGGTGCAGAGAGGAGAGGCTAAAACCGCTGAACACTTGTTAAGAAATAATGGTGGAATATTGTCAGGCCCTGGGCCTTTGGATACATCTAAGCTATTTAGTCGATATAATACATCGGACAATTCAATGTTACCTATTACTATAGTAGAACTATAATTATTATGACAGAAATTAGAATTAACAGAAATTTTATTTTTCCGTCCAATTAAATGTGCCGCTATTTAATTTTTTATTGCCGGGATGAAAATTTTGACATCTTATGTCATTCGTTCGAATTTATTTGTCAGTTTCTTTTTTCAAACCGACTAAGGAGTGTGTTTTGTCGGAAGTGGATATTTTTGAAGTCGGAAGTGGATATTTTGAGTTATGCTTTTATTTTAAAATGTGTCTTGTGATTTCAATTTAATTTTTATGTTAAAAAGAGGCCCATATATTAACGTCTATGTTACTACATTTTTAAAAAAACCGGCACTTTGACAATTGTTAAAGTCAAACAGAAGATCAGCTGTTTACTTCTCCACATTATTCTACACAACAATTTTTTCATTGTGGAGATGGGAGAGATATATAGTAAAAAAATCTGCCAACAATCTGGGCGTAACTTTATTATTTTTCCGGCAGAAGTTAGGAACGCGTTCAATTCTGAAATGCGGTGTAGGTTACTATGTGACTGAAAACCTATCAAAAAGTTCAAGCCCGTGGAAGTGAAAATCTGATCGGATCTGAGAGATATGGAATAATTTATGAAAAAGTACACAATCAGTTTACACCCCCTTAGGGGTAAATTTTCAAAAAATCTTGAAAACGCTTTCTAGGTATTCATATGAAGAATCCGTAGAATAAAAGTGAATTCAATATTTTGGAAGACCTAGTAGATATGACGAAAATCGTGAAAATATATGCATTCTTTTTCACTGAACATTTTTTTTGCCCCCACTTCGAAACGCCAATGGATATTCGAAATATTTTTTCATCCAAATTACATTTCTAGTTGATTTACATATACACACCGAGTTTCAACTTTCTAGCATAAGCCATTCCATAGTTAGGAAAAACACCCCCCCCCACCCCCGTACCATACTACCCCTATAAAAAATTATATTTTTCCAGCATGCCACTACTATAGCTCTATCTAAATACCAAGTTTCAGCTTTTTATCATTATAGGTTCTCAAGATATAAACATCGGAATCTTTTCCTTTTCACCCTCCCCTCTCCTCCCCCCTCACACCCGCACCGCCCTAAAAGATACCAGTCGTAGAGGTTCACCCAACCTACCCACCATAAAAGTTTCACGATAATACCTCAACGGGTTTGGGAGCTACGCGCCTTCAAACTATTTTTGCGTACGGCGTACGGCGTACAGACGGACATTATTTTTTTTATTGCTTTTTCGGGGTCTACTAGTCCTAAAACGTGAAAATACAAAATTTCAGGGTAGCAAATTTTTTTGAAATTTCAGGTCGATCACAATACTTTATTATGAAATAATAAAGTAATTGCGAATGAAAATTTTCATCGAGGTCCGTACTGAGCTTAATCGCAACGAGAAAAAAAAAATTCCGCACAAATAAACGCAATAGGACAGCAATTGTTTTAATCGTGCTATACTATTGTTGTTGTATACCTACAGCTGGTTTACTGGAAGGTGTATGCTAATAAAGCCAACAGGTCAACCGAAAACCTTTTAACTGTCGGAAATTTGGGTCGATGCGCTGTAAATCAGATATCGAAACACTCAGACTTAGCGCCACAGCTGATTAGCTATATTTTTATTCGTTGGTACTATTGTTATGTATAATTCCCAAGTGAATATTAAAATTTCTCGTGACCGCTTAATTTTCTGCTTGCCTGTTACCGAAGTTAAAATTCGTTCTACCTTCAGGCTGTTTTAATTTCGAGCCGACATTATCACTGAGGGTCGGTAAATCGATAAATTTGATAAATTCTGCTGAATTGCGCACTAAGTTCAACTCCTATATCAAAACACCAATTTGTCTGGTTGACTTCTGCTCGCCTATTACTTCCCAAGAAATATAGCGTTTAAATTGCTCTATAACTACCCATTAGAGTTTAACTATCCTTCTAAGATCAATTCAAGAGAGTTTGCTATCATGGGAAAACGGTGTCAAAAAATGTATGTTACAAAAAAAATTGTTAAAACTCAAAAGTTTCGTATGCCAGTAATACGTTTGGGCGCCACTGTAAGAAAATTTCTTTAAGCGTCAATCGTCGCTTACATTTTCTTAACAGACTAATGGGCTCCTCTGAGTCCTTACAGCACAATTGCCGGCTTCTCAGGAGCTTGGGAGCGGGAAGATGAAATCCGACTCAGAGGAAACACCATTCTATATGTGCTGTGTACAAGGTATAAATTGTATCAAGAAAAAAAACTACATAAGGAAAAAAATAACATGTGGAATAGGGATGGCTGACCGGGAATGACCCCTCCATACACAGTTCTCGCGCAACAGCGGTAATTAGTGACCAAGTGAATAACTTATACCGCTAGTCAGGCCCGTGCGCACGGGGGGGGGGGGGGGGGGGGGTTCAAACCCCCCCCCCCCCTCCATTGGCCTATTTTCATAGGGAAGTGAGGACCTTTTTTTTTTTTTTTAGGTCATCACATTTAGTATCGGGGAACTTGATAAACCCCCCCCCCCCATCATACTTTCCTGCGCACGGGCCTGCCGCTAGTACTGCTCGAATGTACCGCTGGACTAATAACCGACCGCCCGTACATAACCGATATGCTATGAAAGCACCTGATTTACTTACCCATCAACGCTGTCTTACAGGATACTCAATAATGACTTCTACTCTCTCTTCATTTCTTCCCAGCCAAGTTTCAGAAATTCGATTATCTATTTACACGAACAGGTTAGCGAACAAAAAAAAAATAAACCTACCTTGTCATCTTACCCTGAAATCTGTACAAACATGAATACCCGAATCAGAAAAAAAAATAAAAAAAATAAAATATTTGATTTTTCTTTTATGAACTATATTAATTTATTAAATTTTCGTTCCTGGTTCTACTTTTTCCCTACTTAACCTAAGGTACCTTCATGGGGCCCGTTCGCCTTTCCGGCTTCCGCAGTGGTGTCACGTATATCACGATGATATTCACGAAGACAATTATCTTCAAGATTTTTGATTTTTTCCGGATTAAGGGAGCGGCACGTTATCAGAAAACTTTGGTTACGGGGTTAGCACTTTATGAATTTTACTTTTTTACTATAGAAGGGTTTTTCATTTGCTGTTGTTAATCACTTCTGTTCCACTAGTTTATTCGGGTTATCCACTTTCTGTTTCACTATAAAGGGTTCCCGATATTATCGTTTCGGCCACTTATGTATTTTGTTTGATTATAATTTAAATAATTTGTTTCACTGTTCGCCTTAAAATTTTCACGCTCACTCCCCAACTACTCTCGTCCTCGTTCCAAACTTTTCTGTAATATTTCTTTTCCACCGCCTCTTCACAGCGAAAAAAAAAGGTTTTTTTCCATGAATTTTTGGCGCAATTATTATTTCGCTGTATTTTTGGCGGGAACGATTTTCCCACTAGATGACGTCTTTGTTTTCACTCTTCTTGTTTACAGCGGTATAAGTTACAATTACAATAATACAAATTTTTTTTAAATTCATCGAAGATAAACAAATATAATACCATAGCAAGTATATAAAAATAAATCAAAAGAAAAAAAAACTCCAATGTAAGATGACAATCCTTATTCTTTACCAATTGAACCCAGAAAACACCAAGGAAAAATTGAAAGGAAAAATAAATTCTGCCAGAAAAAAAATTTAGATAATTCAACACGTAATTATATTTTGAGTTGGTTTCGCGACAGAACTATGCTAAAACATTGTGTATGTACTGATTTTGTCACACTTTTAAGATGAAAATTAATTTCTCACAACCAACCGTGAAAGAAGCATCAAAATGGTAAGTTGTACATATTTTCAGTTTGCATATTTTTATTATTCACTATTTTTTCTAGTCGATTGCAGCTTTGAACGAGATTGCGAAGGGCAACACAGACAGCCTCATCATGACGGAAAACCTTGTCATCGACAAACATTACAAGGTTCGAGAGTTTAAGCCCTTGAAAACGAAATACGGCTTAAGACTCGCCGTTTATTTCGGGGAAGGATGCTTCCATTTTTTGCCTCAACGATTTGCGACCTCAATACGGACACAAAAACAAGTAATGGAATTAAATCAAAACACAGAGAATTATTTTGTGTTCAGTGGTAAGGATGAAAGTCGTGGTGACTTTCTAAGAATTAGTTTTGTCGAGAAAGCCGAATAAAATAGCTAACAAAACTTTGGAATATTTTTTCCATCGCCCCAATTTCTTTCAAAATAAAAAAAGTTAAAAAAGTTAAATTACAGTGTTTTATTTATATTATGAACCAAAACTCCTCTCCATAAGATCCTGAGCCGAGGTGGTAAATACCGATATCAATAGCCTACAGACAAAAATGTCAGCAAACAAACGTGCATAAAAGATCTTGATAATCACCCCATCAATATCATGAAAGTAATAGTTACCTACATAACATGCACAAGGCTACCTATTCGGAACCGAGGCTCCAGCCACCTAGTAACATGAGTCACACTTCCTACACCCCATCAATATCATATCATGAAAGTAAGAATTCAGTAAGATGACGCAATACACAAGATCCGACCTACATTCTACAGGCAAAAGGTAAACATCAAGCCACACACAAGAACCGAAGATCCTACCTACATTCTACAGGCAAAAGGAAAACATTAAGCAACACACACGAACTGGCTTCCCGCAAATTATCTACCTGGAACCGAGGTTCTAGTTATCTAGCAAACATGGCGAAAAGAAGAATTAAAATACATCTTGCAACTAACCAATTGGAGCCGAGGCTCTGATCAACAAAACTTGCAATTACACCCCAACACACCGAGCCCGATCAAAATATCAACAAGCCAACTCGATTGCGACTTATCTCCACCTCAATAGGGCCTGACTTAATACCCACGTGACGCATGCATGAATATATCAGCATCATCAACCAATCTTACTTACTCTCTTCAAAGGTTACTTCAGTTCACGCAAGTTGCAGATTTTCATCCAAGTCAATACATTTCATCAGAACAGAGCGAGAAAATTGTCAGAAAATTATCGCTACTACCGACCCCCTCACACCACAGACTTTCCCCTTCACTACAAATCCCATCACAACGCCTTTCAAAAAGTACAACTTTGGGACACATTAAGCCCATAAGGAAACAGGTTTCAGGCTCGAAAGGTACAACTTTGGATACCAAAAATTCCAGGAATTCCATGCAAAAATAGGTGGAGTTTAGTGCGGATGTCCTGTTCGCACGTTAAGCGTAAGATAGGAAAGTTGTACCCTTACTACTTACATGTACGACAATACTTCAGCCTCAGTAGTGTCATACGCCAGACGTGATACAAAGATCTGCTTATACGGCGTAACAACTCGCAGGAGCCCAGTTGGATCTGTTGAAAGGGTTTGAGTATCCCCGCGGCCAACATCATCAGCAGCGGTAGAACGATCAGCAGGAACTTTTGATGGTAAAGAAGTTCCAGCAATTTGACGATCAGCTGTCACGTCAACAGAATCCGAACGCAAATCGTTTAATGATGCAGACTTGCTTCGCTCGATTATTTTTGAGCTACGCAAGGTTCTCGTTGAAAGCATACCAGGCATACGGGAAACGGCTGATTGATTGTCAACATTCCGGCTATGTTGACCTAGGTCATGGACACGACGAGCTCAGGAACCGTAACGCCGGGAACAGAGATGTTATTTGCGGATGTAATTCAATGCTTGTTGATGCTTCTTAATGCGGCATCAAATTTTTGCTGAAGCGTCAAAAATTCCGTGTGTAGCAATTGCATTGTGGAACGCGCTTCCAGGATTTTCACGGCATATGCAGATGAAGACGACTTTCGGCATATGGTGCAAAACCAGTGAATACCGCTACCCGAATTGTTCACGGCATCACCAACAGCACCCGAAAGGCCGACACATTTGCTATGAGAAGTCTTTCCGCAGAAGCCGGAGCAGCAAATAACAGGGGTCTTCCCAAATTTATCGGCACAGGGCACCACACAGCACTCAGCCAGTTAAGTAATTAAAATAAAACAGCGTCCGATTCAAACAAAGAAATTGAAATAAGTTACTAAATTTCGCGGAGCGCGACGAAAAATATAACCGCGTAGTATCACAGCTGAACTTGAAACTGCATTGAAAATTTAGCTATGCTCGAGCTGAATACCGGCCTTTAGAAACGATTCGCTTAAGAAGGCATCCCGTATGCAGGCTCTTTTTTTATACCTTTTTTGGGGAATTTTTTTGGCAAATTTAATAATGATACAACTGTGAAATTTTAACCACATATTTATGCACATGTTGAGCACACTTTACAATTTTCTCAGCCCGAAATCGTCGCTCATTGTTGAGGTACCTACATGGCAACAAAGCCACTCATTTTCAAAAAACCTTGTTTTCGGTAGTCATGATTGCGGCCGTTGTGTTTATCTCAAATAAAAAAATTAAACGCAACTTTAATCTATGACGTTTGAACTGGTTTCTGAACTACAACTATCAAAAAATATTGAACAGTTAGTTTTTGGCAGCTTGTTGAACTTTTTATCGACAATTTTGGTGTGTTTTTACGACTTCTTCAGGTCGACAAAAAAACGGTTTGATGAATCACAATTATCCTAGTTTGCAAACTGTAAATATGAGTAGGTACTGAATATGTTAACAAAATTTCAAAGAAATCCGTTCGATAGATTTCGAGATATCGTGTCTACCGATTTCAAAACTACCGTTTTGAGAAAAACGCGACTAAACTTCTCATCATATTCGAAGCAACAAAGGAGCGTAGAGAATATAACGGCCTGTAACTTCCGAACGGCTTCGAATATCGGAATATCACTCCACCCACATATGGTATTCTACACTATATTAAAAAAAAACCGTCACACTAATCATAATTTCGCTTTAAAGAAAAAGTTTTGAAAAAAAAACATTTTTTTTGCCTCCTAAACGCCAAAGTGACTAAATTTTGCATTATGAAATATGAACATTTGCTTTTGAATAAATTGATTGAAAAAGTTCTGCATCGTAATAATAATTCATAAGCAGTTTTGCATATCCAAACAGAGTAATTGAAGTAAGTAGCATAAAGCTTGTATTACACTGTATGACCACGCTGTCAAATTGCAGTAATATGCAATGCGAAGTAGGCGAATACAAATACATCTCACAATGACATTTATTTGTATTCGCCTACTTCGCATTGCATATTACTGCAATTTGACAGCGTGGTCATACAGTGTAATACAAGCTTAAGTGAATTTCACTATTGAATAATTTTCGAATTAAAAAGTTTACTACATAACTTTTTTTTGCGAGTATTAGGATTCAAGGTGTTTTCGTTCAAACTGTTAATTGTCTTTTTTTTCATTTGAAAGTAAAGAGTATCTAGCACAAATTCATGCCATCATGCCAAAAATGAAAGGCTAAACAAATTATATTCCAGACTATCATGTCAAGGAATGACGTTGATAAAAAAAAAGTTCAACCCACTGTCGTAAGCAGTAATCCAAAGGAACACCCCCTAATCCCGATTCGATCGTAAATAGATACAATAAAAGCAAGAGTTCGCAATGAAATAATCGCAGCACTAATCATATTCCATCGATACGATAGACATCCAAACTGCTGTAATCATTGAATTACTGTAGTTACCAGTAATAAAATTATCGAAATTGTGGCATTCTTATGGCATAAGAATCCGATTATCTCCTTGTTGGATTGAGTCGCCCGCCCAGCAATTACCCTTCGGTCGGGTTATTATAGTTGCAAGCCCCATTCGCCGTAAAACCGCTATAAAGTCCTGCGGCAGCTATTGATTTAGTTATACTCTGTACAAGAATTCTCTCTATCTATGGTCTTCTGATGGACATCTGGGGGATGGAAATTTCAGGACGAAACCCTCGTTATTTTATGGATAACCCCAAGTGCGTGCTTTAACAGTGCAGAGTTCAAAGTTTTTTTTCTGGCCTATTTCAACTTTAAAGTGTTCCTTTTTACGAGTATACAGAGCTTGATCTATATTAAGGATATTGATGTTCCATCCCTTTCTTTCTCGTCCTGTCTAAGGCTTGGACGCTTATTCGTTTCATTTGCACCAAATTTTACGGAAATAAACGGCACGCATCTGAATTCACTAAACCGAAAAGCTGTCACGCACAGAACTCATAGGTACCTCCAGGTAAAGGACTAGGCTAGCCGCCAGGACGATTTCTATGCACGCAAGGATTAAAAATCGATAGCAATTATAAGACTATCCCCATTACTCCTCGAAACATCTACCGACTCTTTATACCGATAATATCCGTATATGTAGAACCATACTATGGACAAAATTGGCTTTTCGTGCCAGTGTACAAGGATCAAGCACGGGGTTTTCAACAAGACCACAGGGATCCTGCTGGATGTTAGGTTTGGTATATTGTTGGTATCTGGTTCGGTCTATCGTTCACATGAACAGATTTTGCGTGTTTGAAAAGGTGTCGTTCAAACAAATGTTTCCTGACTAATGGTTGAAAATTAACAGGGCTGGCAGTGTGTGGACATAGTGGAAAAATTTGTAATTTGATGTTTTCGACACGTATCTACATTTTGTATGTTCGTAGTGAAGTAATTCGATTAAGGGACAGCCAGCACCTATACCGTAATTTTCAATCGAATTAAGGATTGGTTCGTATTCGTTTGAGCATCATTCGCTAGGGAAATGCGTAGCAATTTAGATGGTAAAACGAAAAAAAAGTTATTATACTTTAAAAGTCAAAAGTCAACCATAAATCACCCTAAGAATTGAAAAAAAACTGGAATCAATTTTTAGACGATTACGACGTCGAAAGTACTTAGAAGTATACCAAAGATATAGAATTGGTGAAAACATTACATATCGAAAAATCCTGAAATTATTTCTCAGATAATTTTATGGAAAGCCTACAGAAAATAAAAAATCAATTCGATGTCTAATTACACCTTGAATTCGTTCTCTCGTATTCGCCTCACACCCCTAACTTAAAAAAGATTCACCAAACTCACTAAAACACTTTGAACTGAATAGCTAAAAGTGCTTAGGTAGGAGCTACAAAGGGCGGACGGCGGTCAAACGGACAACAGTCCTTAAACGTGAAAAAACAATTTTTTTCAGAATAGTCAAATTTTCTTTAACCCTTGAGTACACGCGCAGCGAAATATAACGCCAGTACACGGTTGCGCGGCACTGAGTGCCGCAACCATATTTCTACTATGAATCGACTGATTTCCGGGTCCTGGACCTTCACTTGGTTATTATACTGATTATTAATATGGTAATTAATTAATTAATGAAATCTAAAATTGTAAAATATCTAGCGTTTCGGACATTTCAGGCAGGGAAAGTATATACTCCAAACGTTGTTTCAGTTAATTATCCAACAAGAATTTCAACACTTGTATGGAAAATATATAAGACCAGTTCAGTTTGACTCCCTGATGTAGACTGATAAGATGTTAGATAAATCTGAAATCTTTTGTGGTGGTTCTTAGACATGTCCTTGAAAGATACTAGAGCGCTCAGTCATTAGGTCTGTTCTATTTGACGGGTGTAGTGTACACCTTCTACACTTTTTGCACTGGCTCTCGAGCTAGTACAGGAAAGTGTAAAAGGGAGTGGCGGGGAAGGAACAAGAACACTATTTGAGGTTGAGTTTGTGTCATTGATTTGACGTCAAAGGCTGTTTAGAAAATCGGGTGCAAGAAAGTGCAACTTACACCGGGCAAAAGGAACAAACCTATTGATTGTTAATAACAGATAAGAAAATTCATGTTTAGTAAATTTGCGGCACGGAGAGCCGCTGCGCGGGCACTCAAGGGTTAATCAATCACAATTTAGTAGGCTTGGTGACTTCGTGGCTAGAGCACTTGCCTTCGGTGCACATGATGCCAGGTTCGAACCTGCTTGGCGACAAGTAATTTTCAAGAATGAGATTGAGTGCCGGACTACCAGCGTGTGGAGCGTTTCATGCCCGGTGGCAGTAAAATGCAAATAGTAGCCTAGTATTTAAAGCTTGGCCTTTTTTTCTTTTCAATAGTTTAACATACATGTGAGTAAGATGCTGATAGTAGCATAGTGAATATCGCCGGTCCTTTGCGAGAAAACCTCCGGCTTCAAAACTGTCGCTGCACGCCATCTCCATTATACATATGTACAGCTCTATGGTCTCGTAATAAAGTAAGTCTAGCATTACTTCAGGGCCTAGGTCCGATTTGGGTTGTTGCGCCATTGATTATTATTAATCACAATTTATGTAGTAGTATAAATATAAAAAATTCGGGCAATAGCTTGGGCGCCACTTTATTATTTTAGGATTTGCGATTGACAACGCCAAAGATAACGTTCCTAATAGCTTTCTAATTATTCTTTAGGTTGTCAGCCGTTTAGTAACCTACACCGTATTTCAAGATTAAACGTATTCCGGAATTGTCCAGACTAGCAGATATTTTATTCATTTATTTATTTTATAAAAGCATAGCAGGCGAATTCGTGAAATATATGTTTTTATCACTTATCATCTTAACTTTCTGGTCGTACATCATTAAACTAATGTAAAGATGAAAATGTTTTTATTGAAATTCCTTTTTTATTAGAGCGACATCATATTAAAATGTAAGAAATATGTAAAACATTTTTAAACCAATTTGCATGCTACTAACTTGTTCAAAATGCTTACATTTAATATATTTCCTATTATGCTGAAAAATTCACATATTTTCAATTTTGTAGCATTAACTATTCAGAAGATGTAAATTTAAGAATGTCTTGATTTCAGCTATAATGTCCTCACTCAAAAAATTCATAGAACATACCAGCCTTCTCAACTAACCATTTACGTTGTATAAGAGTAAGCGTATGGTTCCAGGTGCTTATTTATAAAACATTAGGGTATATAATGTAGAAACGTAAACGGTACAGCCACTCTTAAATAATCCTTAAAGAGCTTAAATGGAGAATCGTATAAGGGTTACCGTGACTATTTTGTAGTAGCGTTAAAAAACTTCAGGTTTTGTAGAGATGATAACCGAAATGTTATGAACACCCTTATATAAGTTTTTATATAACCTTATAAGTCCTTTCTGTGTTCTTTACTTCTAATTTTGCCTATATCTTTCTGTCTCATATGCTATTCAAACTCAATTATAATGCTTTCTCTATCTTCATTTGTGTTGGAAAATCCAATTCGTTTTGGGTACGAAGTCATATTATGAATTAATATGACTCGAAGAATTTAGTATATATGTATTACCAAAATTTTTATTGCGATTACTTTTACATGGTAAATATAGCTAATGTAGCTTCAAAAAATAAGCGGGCTTCAAAAATTCGCTGCATCTGCAATAATAAAATTTAATTAAAAAAAAACTTTTTCAATCGTGTATTAATGTATATTCGTATGTAATAAAAATATGGCTGATTCATGATGACGAAAGCCAAAACACCATAAGTTATATAATACAGCTTTTAGCTCTTTATAACTACATGAGAGATTCTATATAACGAATACTAACGCTATATAAACTAAAGTAGTCTTATATAACTAAAAGTAGTCCTCTGAAAGACGTTTGGTAATTTCGTGTTCCTTTGGGACCACAGATTTGTATCAGTCATATTGTAAAACTTAAAGTAACGCTCATTTCTTAATTGCAACACGTGAGTTACACTGTAAAACTTGAAGTGACGTTCAGCACCAAACGACAACATAAACATAATCTACATTTTCTAAGGTAAGGTAATTTCAAACAAATTTTGTGAAACTTTTTGGTGAAAAGAACTACTATACCTTATTTCCTTCCACTTTTTCTTGGACAAACACATTTTATTAGCTCGATCAAAAAAACGCGGGAATACGTTTATAAACGAATCTGACATTTAGAAAATAGTTATATAAACGTTATGTAGGAGTAATAAAATGATCTAAATAGTTTTATGGAAGTGTTATTGTTAACATTAAATCACTAAAGTTTTATAATTGTTTTGAAATTGTAAAAAAAGGCTTTCGTTCTTACTAGATTTATGTAGTGGTCTCTGTCGACACCACAATAAAATCCAAGAGCTAATCAGTTCCCTTACTTCGTAACGGGAACCCCTATACAACTTTGTTATATATCAACAGGTAATCACTACTCACAGTTTCATAGACAAGTAATGAAAATGTTTCTATCACCGTTTTATAAAACTGGAAGTGTTGGTAACCTTAAATAACTTTAATAAAATTTCGTAACTAAACAGTAACCCTATAAAGGCCGGGATACATTGCACGCGAGAGTGCGATGCGCGACTAGAGCGAGATCCCGCTCGCGCACTTCATCGCAATCCAAAATACATTAACTGAGCGCGAGCGGCGTTAAGTCTTCAATTTTTTGTACTATCGGTTCCTCTTGTCGTACAGTGCCAGCTTCACCTTCACCAAATCAATTTCAATTTTTTCCGAACTAAACTATGCATTTTTACCAAAAAATTTTAATCGAACCGCTCAAATCACAAACTGTAAATGACAGCTCTACCGCATGCACCTCGGATGCGAGATTTTTCAATTTTTCGAAATTCTCTCGCATCGCATCGCACTCTCGCATAACGCAGCAATGTACATTGCCAAATGGAGGTATTTGTTACGAAAACGATTTGACAACTGATGCGAGTCTCGCAATAGTCGTGCATCGCACTCTCGCATGCAATGTATCCCGGCCTTTAAACTAAATTTTTTACTTATACAACTTGATAACCTTTACAAACATTTTATATAACAAAATAATAGAAAACTGTTACTAGTAGTAACCGAGTGTGTTAGTTGGGTTGAACAACAAGGTTTAATCTTAAAGGCCATTGCTCCGTGAGGTATTGTAATTAAAATTAGTTTACCCCAACCCCTGCCTGCCATTTTTCCACCGCCCGACTCAAAATTGTATTTTTAGTATACTGTACTGTGTTCGCAAAAAGTCACTAAGTTTAAATTTTGGTATTAACGTTTTGGAGATATACATTTTTTTATGTCCTAATTTTAGTCCACGAATTAGTTATGTAAATTTTTTTCACACATACTTCCCGGTATTGCAGTATATTCTAATAACTCCATGTTTAGTCAAAATTTCTACTTCTAGTATACGCCGTTCGTGAGATATCTAAATCAACTTGTTTGCTCTAGAATCCGCCACATACTGTCCAACGTCTTTTCTTCAAATATGCTACCATAACTAATGCGGTCCATTATCTCGGTCAGCTGGATAACATATTTTCTTTTCTTTATTTTTTTAGTCCTACCATAAACCGGGAAAAAAAATGCCCACAGTCTGGGCGCAACTTTATTGTTTTTGGATAGAAATCCGCAACTTGTTTAATTCTGAGACGCGGTGTAGATTACTATGTGACTGAAAACCTAAAAATACTTTCTAGGTATGCACTTAAATGAAAAATCTGTAGAATATAAATGAATTAAATATTTGGAAACACCTAATAGATAGGACAAAAATCGTGAAAATACATGTATTCCATTTCACTGATAATTTTTTTTCACCTCTTCTGTACGCCAATGAATATTAGAATTTCTTTTAATCTAAATTTCTAAATTTCTAGTTGAATTACATATAACTACCGAGTTTCAACTTTCTAGCATAAGCTATTTTATAGTTAGGGAAAATACCCGTACCATACAACCACTATAAAAAATTAGATTTTTTCCCTTGCTACTACTTTAGTTCTATCCAAGTTTCAGATTTATCATTATAAGTTCTCGAAATAGAAAAATCAAAATCAATTCCTTTTTATCACCCTCATGCCAAAAGTTTCGTGCTAGGGGTCTATTTGGCCTACTTCTGGTAAAAATCCTAAGCATCCCAACTAGCACACAAACTTCGCATTTTAATTTTCCGGAGGCTATAACTTCGATAAGACTTCGGGAAGACTGTTGAGCACAGATTGTGAACTTAACTTCGATAGGGCTTCCGTAAGACTTGCGAGCGGAGCTTGAACTTTCCGAAGCAACAGTAAGACCTCTATAAGGCCTAATACCAACAGTAAAAACCTCTTTGTTTGAGAGAGATGCAAATGGTGTGAAATGGGCGAAACGCGCTAAGTCTGTAGCCGGCTTTATGGAAATTTGTGGACTTTTAACTTTGAATAAGCTTGTGAGCGGAGGGTTGTAAGAGAGCTTCGCTCGACATGTCATGTACCAAGTGATTCGGCTTCAACCCTATTACGACAATGTTTCAGATTGTTCTAGCGTGTAGCGTAGCGGACTCATATGTGACGGGACCATGGTTCGAATCCGCAATGTGCGAGGTCAATTCGCATTTTTTAAACAAAAAATAATAATTTACAGGAAAAGAAATAGTACGTAGTTGAACGAAAACAAAAGTAAAAAAATCGTTAATATTTATTTTTCGTTCAAGCAATGTGAACTTCCGTTCGGCAGCAAAAACAGCTTCGATTAGTCCTGTTGCTAGTTAAACATGAGAAAATGTATACCAGATTAGTTTGGTAAGACCTTTTTGGAGTTTTATCGAGGTACGAAAATAGCTTCGATAAGGCCTTATGGAAGTTCGTTTCTAGTTGGGATCTATCATACACTGTTCTTGAGATATGAGACGAGATGTTTTAGAAAAATTCCTATCCCTCCACTTGTATACATAGATTCTCCACGGACATGATATGTCTCATGTGATAACCCTTGAGAGTCATCCCACAAAGGGTTTCTGTCAAATACCACAGTAATTAACTTTTCTACATCCATAATGAACCACTATACGAAAGATACGACAACCAAAAGACTTCTTTAACAACGCGTCTTCCAGTTAATGCAAATGCGAACTACTGCGAAAATCCCAATGAAATGGGATCGTTTGCGATTCGCAACGTTTCGCTTGTAAACGCATAATTTGCTGCGTATGCAATGGACGACGCTACATGCAGTTTAGTTGATTGGGATTGTTCGCACATTTTCGTCCGAATTCGGACGAATGAAATTCGGACGAACACGCATCCAGTGGACGACTAGCCTTATGCCGAGATGCGACTTAAGCCCGAAACACAATGCTCACGTTCCGTTCCGTCACGTTCAGCTGTCAAAGTAGACCTCATGGGCTGGCCATGTAAACGCACACAATGGTCATAACGGAAGGGATCGGACGAGTTCACCTAAATTCAACTTTTACGGATCACATAACCTCACTTTTCGTGACGGAACGGAACGTGTGCATTGTGTTTCGGGCTTTAGGTTACTATGCGACAGACAACCTAATAACATCCTAAAAGACCTTCCGATCAATCTTTTTAATATATTTATTTTTCCAAATTTCAATAAAAATGAACATAACCCCAGACGGGTTGAAAACCAAAAAATGCTTAAACTGATTTTTTAGTTATTACTTTAAAGGTCGTTAAAGTAAAAAACAATTTGATAGGTATTTCATCTGACCTGAGATATATTTTGAATTTCGTAAAATGCAAATGACCACCCTGCCCCCTTCCCACATATGACGACCCTGCAGCAAACAGTTTGGTTTATCCATTGCATATCCTGTAAAAGCAGGAAAACTAATAACTTTTTTAAACTTAAGCCATCTTCGACAGACATATTCTATTTCGAGAGAGGATTATAATTCGCTTCATCGTTTTATAAAAAAGAAAATGTTTCCGAAAAGAACTTTTCAAATTGCTACCGCGAAAAACTTTCACAGTTCGACGGATATGATGATATAATTGAATTTCCCTAGAGCAAGGTTCCATTATCTCTTTTGCATAATAAAATTTTCACTGGGTCAGTCGTGGCCTGCTACCTATCTTACAGACAGCGAGGATCCAGGATACGTAATGCATTACTTTGCAATTGCATCGCGCACTGAATTGCATGAGGGGAAATTTTTTTTTGCTCATCGATTTCTATCTAGGATCTGAAACTATGGAGAAAAAAACTTTTTAATTTGTTACCGTGACAAGAATTTCATTACACACTACCGTTTGCGTGTTTTTAGTCCTTCGATGCTTATCATCATTATTCACTAACACGTTTCCTTTCACCAGGACGAAGGATGTTCGGAGATAAGTACGTTTATGAGGAGTCGGTATAGTATAGGTATTATTATGCGAACCTTATTAGCATTGCAGAGCCAGGGACTAGGAGTAGTTATACAAACTTCAGTGAAGTGAAAGAAATATTATCCATAGTTCCAAAAAAAATTTCACCCCTTCATTCCTACTACACTAAGATATGATTAGACAAAAGCACTAGCCGAATAGCTTCATCTTTAGCCGGGGACTGCGTGTAGCAATCACATACCCAGACCAAAATTTAAAATTTTGTCGGCAGGTTTTTGTTCTACATAGTTGTTTAATGATTTAGTTGATGCTTCAGGCGACTGGAGTTTATGCTCGAGAAAATCGAATTTATATTCAATAGAAGTACTTATTACTTAATTCGGTGGTATTGACGATGTTGAGTTGATGAGTTTTATAACTTAATTTAAGAAAACTACAATTTCCAAATTTAGTTCACAATTTACTTGCCAACACGTCTGTTTCGTACGACTGCCTTTGTAAGAGAGAATGATTAAGCAAAAAAAGATGATTCTTGTCTGAACTCGAGTGGGAACGGTACCGTAAAAGGTGGTAAAGACTTATTGAGCTGAATTCCGTCTCGAGTTCAGGCATCACAATTATTAGACATGTTTTCGAATTCAAAATATAACAAAACAATAAACTTAATAATTCAAATATAAATTGTATAAACTAAACAATAGTATTTGTGATTAAGCAATTCCTGTCCAGTTCCGTAAGTTCATCAAATTTTAATTGCGCCCTGTCTAACCAATCAGCCACACAAACCAACTGAAATATATCTTTCTTTCTTTCTACCCCCGTTTATGTTAAAATAATTCCCATGATTAGTTCTAAGGAGGTTTCAAGTTTAAAATTTCTTCTCCCCGCTCCTTTCTGATATTTTTCATCCAACAGATCTTTTTCTACTGGCAGGATGGCTATACCTAATACTTTAGATGGGTCGTTTACAGGTGAACTACTCTAAAAGAACACTTCAGTGAAGTGAGTAGGTGAAGTAACTCAGTCATTTTGACCAACAGTTCAATTCGAAACGTTAATAAAACATAACGCAGTCACGATCGGCTGCAAGCTAATCGTATGATACTCTAGATGAAATACTGAACTCCGATTTATATTTTAGTTGGAAATATATCAAAAGAATGAGGAGTGCACAAGCAATTATTACATGACCTACTTACAGGTAGAAACATTGTATAGTAGCTACTCGATTTTACTTTATTAGTAATAATACAGTATTGTTATTGATTTTCAAAAAAAAAAAAATTTGCTGCCCTCAAAATTTTTTTGTGTACATTTCATGACTAATAGACACGAAAAAAGCAATAAATTTTCACTCCGTCTGTCCGCCGTACGCCGTACGCCGTACGTCGACCGCCAAAATCCTTTGAAGGCTCGTAGCTCTCAAGCCAGTGGAGCTATTAAATTAAAATTTTTTCTAGGAATAGACTGGGTAGACCCCTTGAATTGACATTATTTTCAGGGGTTGGGGTGTGAGGGGGAAGGTGGGGGAAGCGTTTAAAACGAAAAATTTTGGTTTCTAGATCTCAGCAACCGCTTGTGTTAGGAGACTGAAACTTTGAATTTCTATAAAGCTTTGATAGTGGAACCATTTGCAAAAAAATTGATGATATTGGTGAAGGGGTGTGGGAGTGGAGGGGGAAGCAATGCGTCCGAAACGCAAAAAAGTGGAGATCTACACATTCTAAAATCTATATCTCCTAAACCGTTAATAGCAAGCAATTAAAACTTAACAAATATCTGTAGTTATACTAGGAGAGTAGATTGAAATAAAATTTTTGGGTGGGGGTAGTGGCGTACGGGGGTGGGGGGTGAAATACTTAACATTACGATATCTCCCAAACCAGAGGCACCAGAAAAACAAAATTCGGTTTGGATATAAAGCTTGACAAATAAAGATTGCTCAAGGTAAAATCTTTGAAGGGGGGCGGGGGAGTACGTAAGTGGAGGGGATAAGAATTTTTCAAAAATAACACGTTTCATATCTCAATAACAGTGTAAGATGGATGCTTCAAATTTTTACCAGAAGTAGGCCTAATAGAACCTTAGTAGGGGAAAAAAATTGGGGGTGTGGGTGTAGAGGGTGAGGGTGGGGAAGCGTGAGAAAGAAAAAGTTCTGATGCTTATATCTTAAGAATCTATAATGATCGGAAGCTGAAACTCTGTATTTAGATAGAGCTATAGTAGTGGCATGGTGGAAAAATAATTTTTTTTTTAGGGGTAGTTTGGTACGGTGGTGGGGGGTGCTTTTCCTAACTTTATAACGGCTTATGCTACGAAGTTGAAACTCGGTACGTATATGTAAATTAACCAGAATAGTAATTCTGATAAAAAAAAAATTGAATATTCATTGGCGTTCAGAAGGGGGGGGGGGGCAAAAAAAATTATCAGTATATATAAAATGCATATATTTTCACGATTTTCGTCATATCTACTAGGTCTTTCCAAATATTGAGTTCATTTTGATTCTACGGATTCTTCATATGAATACCTAGAATGTGTTTTCAAGATTTTTTGAAATTCGACCCCTAAGAGGGTGTAAACTGGTTGTATACTTTTTCATGAATTCCACCATGTTTCTCAGGTCTGATTAGATATCAAATATCTTTTCACTTCCCCAGGCTTGTTTAATAATCACATATTTTTAAGTTTTATCATTTTCAACCTCTAAAACGCATCCAAGAATGTGACTCAATTATATAATTCATATGTTACACCATATTCTAATCGCTTCCCAAACTTTTTGTTTGGTTTTCAGTCACATAGTAACATACACCGCATCCCCGAATTGAACACGTTCCAAACTTCTGCCGGAAAAATAATATAGTTGCGCCCAGACTGTTGGCAGATTTTTTGATTTATAGTTAGTTCCATAAAGGAAGCTAGGACATTTTACAGAATTTTTGTATGGCAACTAAATGAAGGACTTATGGGATATTTTTCATATTAATAGTTTCAGCTGCGACTATTATAAAATGAATGTGTATACAATTTCAAAGTCGTAACTTAAAGCGTTCTTAAGTTATCGTTCAATATTTGTGAACATGTTTATTAAGGACTTTTGTATGGCAGCTACCCGAAGGAATCAACAGATGATGCTAATTTATGAACTCCGTCTTGGTTTTGGTATAAAACTAATTCCTGTAAAATTTTTAGTTCCTGCTTTAACTCGTTCTGGAGTTATAGTGGATTCAGTAACAAGCATACATTTTTGAAGGACTTTTCTAGGCTGATACACGAAGGACTCATTTGATTTGCATCATATTCGGAACTTTTGATTCAAACATTGTAAACCTTAAGTATGCAAAATTTCAAGTTCCTAACTTGAAGCATTCGAGCAGTAATTGTGAAAACGTGTTTTAAGGACTCTTGTATGGGAGGTACCCGAAGGAGTGGAAGGATATCGCCCATTAACGAACTTAGTCTTACATTTTACAAGTTGTGACAAAATTTCAACTTCCTAGGTCAACGCGTTCTTGAGTTATCGTGCAAACGGACGGACGGACGAACAGCAAACGGATTTGGAAGTTTTGGCCAAAAATAAACATAAAATAATATATAACTTTTTTTCGTTCGAGGCTCGGTTCTATGCGGTTCAAACTTTTCGGGCTGGATTAAACTTATAATACTCTATATGTTCATCTAGAGTATAAAAATCTGCCAACAGTCTTGGAACAACTTTTTTATTTTTCCGGTAGAAGTTCGGAACGCGTTCTGAGATGCGGCGTAGGTTACTATGTGAATGAAAACCTAACAAAAATTTCGGGAAGTGGTTAGAGTAGGGCGTAACATATGAATAACATAATTGTGTCATATTCCGGGATGCAGTCTAGGGGTTGAAACAGAAGAAAAACTTGTAAATAGGTGTTTATTAAACAAGTCCGTCGAAGTTAAAAGATATTCGATATCTGATCAGACCTGAGAGATATGAAAGAATTTATGAAAAAGTATATAATAACTTTACATCCCCTTAGGGATCAATTTTCAAAAAATCTTGAAAACACTTTCTCGGTACTCATATGGAGAATCCATAGAATAAAAATGAATTCAATATGTTGGAAGTACCTAGTAGGACCTAGTAGGACCTAGTAGATACGACGAAAATCACGGAAAAATATGCATTCTATTTTCACTGATCATAATTTTTGTTGCTTTTCTAGTTGATTTACATATACACACCAAGTTTCAACTTTCTAGCATTAGCCGTTCTATAGTTAGGAAAAACACCCCCCACCCTCGTACCGTACTACCCCTAAAAAAAAATATATTTTTCCAACATGCCGCTACTATAGCTCGATCTAAATACCAAATTTAAGGTTTATATCATAACAAGTTCTTAAGATATAAACATCGGAACTTTTTTCCTTTTCACCCTCCCCCACCCTCACCCTCTGGACCCACATCCCCAAAAAATTTTTCCTATTAGGGTTCGATTTGCACTACTTCTAGTAAAAATTCTAAGCAACTATCTTACACTGTTCTTGAGTTATGAAATGTACTTTTTTTTAAAAATTCTTATCCCCTCCACTTCTATGCTCCACCGTCGACTTAAAAATTTTTACTTTGATCAATCTTTATTTGTCGACCTTTATACACAAACCGAATTTTATTTTTCTAGAGCAATTGGAATGAGATATCGTAATCTAAAGTTGTTCACCCCCCCCACCCCCGTACGCCACTGCCTCCACTAAAAATTTTCAATCTGTTCTCCTAGTATAACTACAAATATTTCTTAAATTTGAATAGTGTGCCATTAACGGTTTAGGAGATATGGATTTTAGAATGTGTCTATCTCGGCTTTTTTTGAGTTTCGGACGCATTATTACCCCCCCCCCCCCCACTCCGATAACCCTTGATCAATATTGACCATTTTTATGCAAATGGGTCTACTATCAGAGATCTATAGAAATTCCGAATTTCAGCTTCCTATCATAAGCGGTTGCTGAGATCTAGAAACCAAAATTTTCGGTCTAAAACGCTTCCCCCTCGTTCCCCCTCACACCCACACCACTAAAAGTTTGGTCACTTCAAGGTTCCTACCCCGTCTATCCGTCAAAAAAAATTCAATTTAATATCTCAAAGCGTTTGGGAGCTACGAGCCTTCAAACGATTTTACGTACGGCGGACAGACGGACTGAACATTTTTATTGCCTTTTTCGTGTCTACTAGTTATGAAACGTGAAAATAAAAATTTTCAGAGTAGCAAATTTTTTTTTTTAAAAAATCGATCACAATACTTATTTATTAAAACAATAAAGTAAGACAAAATTGTAACGAATGAAGCAGGCGCGTAGTGTGCAACCTCGTAGGGCTAGCACAATAACCCGATCATCTAATTTTTCAATAAAATGTTGAATACATATAAATCCTTACCATTTTCAAATAAACTTAAAATAAAACTGATACTATCATGTATACCATAAAACTTATTTCATAGGCTAGGAAAGGAGTGTATAGAATTTCAATATAAGGTTTATTATATATTGATAAAAATAGTTTATCTTCGTATTAGGATCCGATGTATTCTTTATTTATAAAATAATTCTATATCTACCAATTTAATAAATAGTTTGTATAGAATATTATTATAGTATTTTATATAGGCGCATTATATATTTACTAGTATATGCGTATACATATATGGTGTGTGTATTATATAAAACATAATAAGTAATACCGCAATTAAGTTGAATTCCCTTTGAAAGAAGGTTGATTAAAAGAAGTTTCTACATACGGCTCGCGTACACCTAATCCGTCATCGGCCGAAGTTTGCTCGGGCGACGACGGCCGAACTCGGATGATTCAATCAAACACTAATTGTAAAAAAAGCGCGTACACAAACACGATCGTCATCGCCCGATGACGCCCGAAAACGGCCGATCAACCGTCAAGTCCGAACTTGTTGGGCTTTCTCGCCAGTCTGCCGGCCGCCGGCGTCTACAGTGCAAATTGAGTGTATTTACCGGCAACGTCCAATGTCACACTCTCGTGAAAGTGAAAAGATATTCGATATCTGATCAGGCCTGAGAGATATGGCAGAATTCATGGAAAAGTATAAACACATAACAAAACTCATTACACATTACACCCATTTAGGGGTCGAATTTCAAAAAATTTTGAAAATACTTTCTAGATCTTCATATGTATGAAGAATGCATAGAAAAAAATGAATTCAATATTGGGGAAGGCCTAGAAGATATGACGAAAATCGTGAAAATATACCCATTCTTTAATTTTTCACTGATCATTTTTTTTGCCCCCCTTCCGAACACCAATGGATATTTGAATTTTTTTTAATCAAACTTACTTTTCTTCATTTACACACCGAGTTTCAACTTTCAAGCATAATCCGTTCTATAGTTCGGAAAAACACCCCCGTACCTTACTATTCCTATAAAAAGTTATATTTTTCAAACATGCCACTACTATAGCTCTATCTAAACACCGAGTTTTAACCTTATATCATTATAGGTTCTTAAGATATAAACTTCTAAACTTTTTCCTTTTCCCCACACCCACAATCCCACAAATTTTTTTCTCTACTAGGGTTCTGTTGGGCCTACTTCTGGTAAAAATTCTTACACTGTTCCTGAGATATGAAACGTGGTTTTTTTTAAAAAATTCTTATCCCCTCCACTTCTAGGATCCACTGCATTAAAAAATTTTACTTTGAGAAATCTTTATTTGTCAACCTTTATACTCAAACCAAATTGTATGTTTCTAGAGCAATTGGTTTGTGAAATATCGTAATCTGAAGCTTTTCACCCCCCATCACTGTATGCCACTGCCCCCACGCAACAATTTGAATTCAATCTATTCTCCTAGTATAACTTCAGATATTTGTTAGGTTTTAATTTAGTACCATCAACGATTTAGGACAACGATAAGGATTTTAGAATGAATCGACCTCGGCTTTCTCGCGTTTCGGACGCAGCCCTTCACCCATATCAGCATTTATTTTGCTAATGGGCCACCTATAGAAGCTCTGTAGAAATTCCAAGTTTCAGTTTCCTATCATGACATGAGCGATTGCTGAAATCTAGAAACTTACATCGCTTCGACCGCGCAGTCCCTGTCTTTTAGAATACATAGGATTATATACGTATATGGTGATGCCTACCCCCGACTCCGCCTGCGGTCAGGTAGGCAAATGGCCTACGGAATAGTGCTGCGACATCGACATCGATGTTTCTAAAACATCGGGTACTTTTAACATTGATGTTTTTACTTCCATGTTTTTCATACATCGATGTTTTATAAAAACATCGACATCGATGTTTCAGGCACATCGAAGTTTTTATTTACTCCTCACACCAATCTCTTAGCAAAAATTGTACTGAGGTTTTATAAAAGCATGGAACTATACAAAAACGATACTTTGTGCAACAATTTATGTTATTAATACCAAAACTTCTGGGCGACCAAATTATGATCAATTGCATACTTTCGATATCAATACTATCGATAAGATGTTTATGTTTTATGTTTATGTTTTTATGCTTGCTCAACAGTTTAGAGTGCTGGAGCTTTAAATTAGAAGTAGACTCTGGGCAGTCGATCATCAGATCCAAAACGAAACGGTCCGATCCAAAAAGAACTATTAATCATTAACTTTTAACTTTCACTTTAATTTTCTATCAAATATACATTGTTATTATCATACAACAAAAGTGTTTTCCTTTTCAAAACGGTTAATCGAATTAAGTGCGCTCTGCGTAAGTGGGGCATAACATTTTCTGGTGGCAGCGGTGGGATCCTCTAAAGGATTCCAAGGAGGATATCGTTTGAAGGAAGGATTCCGGATTCTCATTCTATTCGAGATACGAGGACTCCAGTTAAGGAAAATTACTGTTGCAGATATCCAGCGAAATGAAGCAGATATTATTAAGTATTTTGTAAGTAGATTTTGTTTCTCAATCAAATATTGTTTTATTATAAATGATACGTATTAGAGATACGGTTCTTAAAGAATATTGCGTCAGTAAGAGTTGGATACAAGAGAATAACCAAAATTACGAAGTGCTTTTTAGAAATCAGTGGGTTACTAGAACCGAGTACTTGTCGTTTTCAGGCAAAAGTGAAAGTGAAAATTCTGATGGTGAAAGTGACGGTGAAAAGGAGGGTCGTTTTGTGGGTAGTGAAACAGAATTTAATTCCTCAAATATGGCGACAGAAATTCAATTGAATATCTTATTTCAATTTATTCCGATTTTCGAATCGAAAAGTGAGGATGTGTTTTCATTCATTGCAGCATGTGATCATGCGAATGAATTGGCAACCGAAGCTCAAAAGTCAGTCTTGTTTAAATTTATTCAGACTAAAATAAAAGGCAACGCGGTAACAATCCTTATGAATAGAAATTTAAAAACGTGGGTTGAATTAAAAGCCGAGTTATTAAAAGTTTTTCGTGAACCTCATAGTGCGTTACAATTACATAGGGAATTAATAAGTTTAAAACAGGACAAAAATGAATCGGCTGTCCAGTACACCCAAAAAGTGGAAACATTGTATAGAAGGTTGCTCCAGAGCAAAACTAGTACAGTGAAGAAAGAACATGAGGCGGGTCAGAGGGCTTACCTTGAGGAGGAGGCTCTTACTGTAGTAGTATGGATATGGGGACTCTCGACCAGGGGAGGTTGGGGAGGAAGCTTTTGTATGGATGACGTCATAGTCTTGTATGAAGCTGATAAGGAATTCACTCCCCCAGAGCTTTGGTTTTTTTTTCTGTTGCATAAAATTGGGCGTTTTTTTCCGGGGCTTTTTTTTTGTCGGTTGTTGAGAGCTTTGCTTTTTTTTTCGTTTTCCGTTGCATAAAATTGGGCGTTTTTTTTCGAGGTTTTTTTTTCGTTTTCCGTAGCATAAAATTGGGCGTTTTTCTTTTTTTGCATAAAATTGGGCGTTTTTTTTCGGGGGCTTTTTTCGCGGTTGTTGCCAGGGACTTAGGCTATCTGAAACTTAGGCTAGCGGGGGACTTAGGCTATCTGAAACTTAGGCTAGCGGGGGACTTAGGCTATCCGAAACTTAGGCTAGCGGGGGGCTTAGGCTATCCGAAACTTAGGCTAGCGGGGAGCAAGGACTTAGGCTAAACGAAAACTTAGGCTAGCGAGGGACTTAGGCTATACGAAACTTAGGCTAGCGGGAACTTAGGCTATCCGAAACTTAGGCTAGCGGGGGGCTTAGGCTAGCGTGGAGCGGGGGCTTAGGCTAGCGGGGGACTTAGGCTAATGTGGGTAGTCTCATAGCAGATCCGACAAGTTCAGACATGTTGAGTCAGCATATCAAATTTCATAGTCCGACAAGTTGAAACATGTTTATGAAAAAGCATATCAAATTTCATGCTGAGTCAGCATATTTCCGGTCCGACAAGTTGGTGAACCAAAAAAAAAAAAAAACTTGAAACTTTTTACATTTTAAATTTATTTTCAAAGTATTTCATTTACATTTATTCAGGAATTGTGTTTTGATGAAAATCCTAACCACTTAACAAACACCTTGTCTCCATTCCTTCTAACAATTTTTTCCACTAGATACAACGATGGGTTTTTAGCTTTCAGTAATTCTGCTTCTTAGAATCCACCTTCAATTGGATTTCCTTCATAGTCTTCTAGCAAATATGTTACAGGATTGGTGTTTTGAACTTTTCGAATCTTAAAGATTTCTGTTGTCCAGTTTGGTGTGTAACCTTTTTCAAATATATGTTTATATTTACTAATTCGAACATGATCACCGACTTCATATTTTGCCGCACCAAGCACTTTAATATTGTTGTATACGGTAGAAAGAAGTCTTTTTTCATTTAAGCTATTCACTGCTGAAGGTTTCATTTTAATTGTTCGATGCTTTGTGTTATTATATGTTTTGATGAGCACATTAACTAAGTCAATCCATTGGTAGTTTCCATTCATACTAAACTCTTTCCACATCATATTTTTCAGTGTACGATTAAATCGCTCTACAATTGATGCTTTAAGAGTGCTGTACGTAGAATAATGATTAATTTGATGTTTTTCCATTACGTTTTTAAAGTTTTTATTGAAAAATTCCTTTCCATCATCCGTTTGCAAGTTCTTGGGAATCCGACCCTGCTTGAAAATTGACTCAAGTGCTTTAGTAACTTCTATGCTTGTCTTCGATTTAATAGAGACAACCCAAGCATATTTTGAAAACGTGTCAATTATCGTGAGTAGAAATCGAAATCCTGTATTTTCGGAAGCGTATGCGCCCATCTCAACTAAATCAGCTTGCCATAAGTCATCCAAACCTTTTATAATAACCCGTCGTCGCTTAAAGTTTCTTCGAGCAGATGTATGTAATTCATTCACAACTTCTCGCTTACTCATGATTAAAAAGACTAATTTTTGTTTATAACAACTTAGCTATTTATTGAATTTTTTATAACAAAGTTTTTTAATAGATATGCATTTTGTAGAGAACAACATCCAGTATGAAAAGAACATCTTTGTGTATCAGGATTTTCCTTTTTCAGTGTCTTGAGATTGGGTGAACCAAAACTATCCAAGTCGAATACCTCAACAACAATACTGTTCAATAAGTTTTCAAGCCAGATTTTCTTTTCCAATCCTTTGACGTATATTATAGTATTTTCCAAGTCGAGTAGTAAATATTGTTTCAGGTCGTAGAATGAAGTATCACCACAACCATCCTATTTGAATTTGAAAATATGGAAGCGTTTCAAAATTGTACGGTGGTTTCATTAAAAAATGTTGATGAATGTTTTCATCGAGGTGTACGATAGTCAATTCTTTGACAATAAATTTATTTTGTGGTCCTCTAAAGCCTTGCATATCGATAACAACATCCATCGTGGTTGACAATCTATCTCAAACTGAATAGTGTTCCTTTTTTACACAAGTTTTTGAACTGCGCTAGTTAGAGGATTATACTCGATTATGCGGTCGTGAAGCAATAGGCAATAGGCTGTTGTTAATGTTGGTATATCTGCTGATGTTTTAATTTCTACCCGAATATCCACTGAGCCCGCTTTTATAGTTTCATTTTGACGTGAACAGTCAATTACTATAATTGGAGCATCTTCCTTGTATTCCGTTCGCGAAAGTAATGGCTGTGCTTGAACATCATAATAAGATTGTTGAAAATTGCTATACATATCATATAATATAGCATATCGATCAAGTTGAAATTTAATATTTAAATCATCATATGGATACGATTCCGAGTTTAAGTGTACTTTAACATTTGTGAGTTCGCAATGATCAAATTTGCTTGCATCCTTATCCTTTTGATTTTTTCGATTTGTCTGCAAAGCTATAATAATATATCGTGGTTTTTCCAGTTGACTTGTGGTTTTAACGCTCCATACATGATCGGTTGTTATTGGTAAAACTGTATATAAATCCCAATTTCGAAAACACATTTGAACTGCTTGACCAGACTCAATATTTTTCAACATTATTAATTTTGCAGAACCATCTAAGGTTACGTGAGGCACTTTTCATTGTAGTTTTAAAATTTTGAATTGTACATCTTCAGTGGGTGATAGAAATGCGTTTTCGTCGGTTCTTGTGCGAACTAAAATTAGTTCATGTTTGGCGTTTACAATAATCTTTTTATAATCCTCGACAAATCCCAAGAGTTTTCGTAATGGTAAACTAAAGTTGAAGTAGCCATTGGAGGGTGTTATTAGCTCGTTCGGTGACCAGCCTCCATTATACAACATTTTACTCTCGTTCTCAAAACACCGACTACACCCCTCCCAGTTATGACTTCGATAAAAACTTCTCAACAGCCATCCCAACCCGCCTAGAGTGGGAAAGGGACTTGGTACGAACGAAGAAGGAGTCCGCCCACATATATACGGACGGCTCCAAAACTGAAGACGGGGTAGGTGGAGGTGTTTTCTCTGAAATGCTTAATATTAGCAGCTCTTTCCGCCTTCCGGACCACTGTAGTGTCTATCAGGCGGAGCTTATGGCGATCAAGGAGGCCCTGTCCTGGCTGAGGTGTAATGTAATATCTACTAAGGATATTAGCATTTTCACAGACAGCCAAGCGGCGATAAAATCCCTGGAATCGACCTCGACAACATCAAAGGTCGCCGTAGAATGTAGATCATCTCTTAAGGAGATGGCCGAACAGTTCAATATTCTTCTGTGCTGGGTGCCAGGACACATGGATATTCCAGGGAACTGTATGGCTGACGAACTCGCTCGGCGCGGCACTACCCTTCATACTTCGCCGGTATATCAGAACCTGGGTGTGCCTCTCTCCACATGTAAACTGCTACTGAGACTGGACTCAATTGAGAAAACCAACTCAAGATGGGCGGAAGGTACAACATGTCACACTGCGAGACAGATCTGGCCAAAGCTGGATCTTAATCGTTCTAAAAGGCTGACTCTGCTCAAAAGGGCGGACATCAGCAAAACAGTCGGTGTCCTAACCGGACACTGTCTTATAGGTCGGCATGCAGAAAGGCTTGGACTTTTCTCAAACGACTTCTGTAGAAGCTGCCAGGACGAGGAGGAGGAGGAGACAGTCCTTCACCTTCTCTGCACTTGTCCAGCTCTGTCCGTCAGAAGGAAAGCTCATCTCGGAGCGTACTTCTTCAACTGTCTTGGTGAACTTGCCACAATGGAGGTCGCGAGAATCCAACGCTTTATTATAAGCTCTAAATGGTTCGACGAGTAGGACCGGAGTCGAAGATCCTGTGGTACCACAACGGACCTTTTAGGTCTAAGTGTGTCCGTGTTCTCACGGACAGCCACGTGTACCTACCTACCTACTCCCGTTCTCATTCAACGATATGTAGTTCTTCATTGTTGAAGTTATTCCAACATTTTTATTTCGATCGATTTCTACTCCATTTAGTTCATATCTAATCTCGTCGAATTAAAAAATAATAAAGTAAAACTCAATCCTTAACATAACCATAAGATTGATTACATATTTATATTCGAAATTTTATTACTTTCTTTTCAATCTTTAAAGAAGATGTGATAAAATAATCATGTGTGACGGATCGGTTAGAGGGGGGGCCATGGCCCCATGGCCACCCCGTATGACCGCCACTGTATCCGGCGAGAGAACTTATTAATCTTATACATAGTATGTATTTTTGTGTGTACGCAACGTGAAATGTGCCAATCCAAAACCGCAAATACAATAAAATGTATAGAAATAAAAAAGAATTATGTAATTATTATAAAAGTCTATCAAACGTAAAACAGTTAACATTTACATCAATCGTAATGAGATTACTGTACTACGTAATGTCAAAAATTTAAAAAAATTAACTTCAATGTCTCTTATGCCCTAGACACACGGCAGCGTTAATATCGTATTATCTGGCATTTGGCTATTAAATCGGCTTAATACGCAATTATTTGACTACTATCTCACTAATTTAATACAGTTGGAAAGTCTGTATTAAATTGTGCGACGATATTATTAAAAGCTTGACGCAATGCGATGCATCGAAGAGCTCGTGTTTTTTCACCAGGAACATATGTTTTTGAAATTTTTTGAATGAAATTTAATAATTTATAAAATAGAAATTTCTGCACACGGATAAAACGCGTAAAAAAAGAGTTTTGTGGGCCATGTCTGTCGAGCGGAAAGATGCTTGAAGGGACAGTTTGGCAGACTTCAGGCAAGGAAACAGAACTCGCATATTTTCGCGCCAATTTAATTAATTTAATTGTCAAACTTTTAATTGTCAAACTTTTGAGCTTTTTTCTTGATTTAAAGGTTCCCACACACTGACGCGATTTATTCGCTGACGCTGCGATTATTTTGCAGTGGTACATTCCCCTTCATTTATTTACATGGTAACTAATGAAATTGACCGCACCCCTGCAAAATAATCGCAGCGTCTGCGAATAAATCGCGTCAGTGTGTGGGAACCTTTATATAGATTAAAATAAACGTACGTGTGTCACCCTCCAAATTTCAAAGAAAGCTTTTTATTTAGTCTATATTAAATATTGCCGTGTGTCTAGGGCATTACCTACTTTTTGTCGTTGAAACAACGATACATGAATTTATAGTCATTTAAAATTTTTCCCCTTTTCGGCTAAACTTAAGCTTTTTCAACTAGTGGGTAGGAAAGCTTTTTTATATGAAAGTAGCTTTTCAAGAGAGAACTTTCAAGTCGAATGTATGAAAAACGAATCAGTAGAGAACGGCTATGGGTTTGTTTCTTTATTAGGTCTTTCTGTGTGGAGGTAGGTACAAGTGAAGTATAATTGCGAATTTTTTTATAAAAAAATATTGCAAAATGGCGGCTCCAGCTCCCATGACGTAAGAGCGCGGTCGACGTGAGTTGATGCACAGAGTACCTTCTCTTCTACAGCCTTGCCTTGTGATCTGAAAACAAGAATCCAAAAATGTTATGCAACTAAATCAAATTTGCGGGGCACCGTCGTTTTTCGATTTTGTAAAAACGCCCTGAGACTAAAATGGCAGCTATTTGAAAAAAAAATTTCTCACTCTTCTTTTGTCCTAAAAACTCAAATAAAAAAAAGGCGTAATTAAAATGAACTCGACGTTGGGGCCCCCAAATTTAATTTACTTTCGTTTAAGATTTTATTCACTAAATCCGTTCCGGAAAAAAATGGTTTCGAAAAAACGCGTTTAGAATTTTACGTTACAAAAAAATCGTATTGAATATCGGCCGACCGTTCCATCCACAAATCGGTAAAATACATTCGATATCGAAATATCCTTTTGTCCACGTATTCTCAATTTGTCAAGGATAAAAATTAAAAATCCGTATATAATTTTTTTTCGTCGAGAACTGATACCTTGCCTTAAAGTGAGAAGACTAATTTTTGCTTAGTTTCAAAAAGATTGTGTTCATTTGCAGAATATCAGAAAAAATGCTTTTTAATCCAAGAATTTTTTGGAAACAGACTACCCTACCATAGACACTTTAAAGTAGACCTTCTCAAATACAATTTAATTTTATTCAAAAAAAAAGGATTTTCCAGCTTCAAATTTAGAACATTATTGACGGAATTCAAATGGAGAAGGTCGAAAAAGCCTTGACGGAAGGTACTCGTTTCAAATAAACATTTCCTTTCGTTTCCCTTACAAATTCCAGGGCTGTTATTTTTTCCTTTCTATATAAATCCTCGTCATATCCTTTGATTTTTTCCAGACTTTGATATGGTTCTGGTTTTATTTCCTCGAATAAAGCAGAGCTTCGCTATGTCAATTTCAAATGTAAAGTGTCCTTTTTTTTCCGGGCACATTTGTATTTGGGATTAAGACGAGAGATACAACCCTTTTTCTCTAGGGAATGTTTAATGAAATACGCAAGAGAAAAGCAAAACTAAATTGCAATCGGATCCTCTTAATGGAAATTAGATTCGGGGATGGGATATTTACGGTTAGTCCATTTCGTAATTGGACCAAAATCAATTCTTCTTGAAAATGGCCCTTTGTAGCAAAAGTGCATCATTTTTCAATTTATCGAATTTATCGGTGCTTAAGTTATGGCAACTACAGAATATCACTGAAATTGCTTAAAAAAAATTGTTGAAAGAAAAAACTAAAGAAGTGGAAAAACTCAGCTCTTGAAGTGAACAATGGTCAAGACTGGACGAGGATGAGAATGAGGAAACGACAACATTAACTTAACAACACTGGAAAGTGCTTGAGCCTGGAAGTCGGGACTTTGGGGTAAGCCCCCGGATTATCCAAAACGATTTTTATGGGACTCGGTGAATTTAAGGCTCATCCGATCCGTTCAAATTGCATTTTCACCAATGGAATGGGAGGATGAGATGACGCAGACAATGGATCAAGTTTAGTCCTTGAGGGTCACAATTTATTCGCTTGACGGTTTTATTATTCGATTATAATGGCGTTGGGGCTCTTCAGTGATTCAAGGGATTGTTGCGTATAGTACTGATATGAAATAGTTTCTACTTCGAATATATGTCACAGGCGGATTTTATTCCTGGCGGAAGATGGATTAGTAATTTAAAAGAGATATATTTCTTTATAAGTATATTTATAATTCAATAAGAGGCATATAAATATACACAATTATTACTTAAGAACTAGTGGCTTATACCATCATCTTAGATATTGTTTTAAAACTTGCGTAAATTTTAGGATCCTGTATTCTGTCTGCGGATTTCTTACTGAGTGGTTACGGTCTGGCAAGATGGAAATATTTTCATTTAAAATGCTGTTATGAAATTTTTATTGATCTATTTTTTTTCACTTTTTTGTGTTTGACCGTCCAAAAGCTTTGGGGTGGTAGAGGAAAAGGGCTGAGGCAGGGTTTTTTATGTCTCTATCTTTGTGTAAATGGCGGAGAAGGGAGTGAAATAGGATGCCTTGAGTTTCAGAATCCAAGGATTTTATTTTATGGCGAACGCCTTGGGGTAGAAAGTAAAACTCTGTTTAATATGTGTAGCAGGTTCCAACTTTTGAGCATAACCCATTTGTGAGCTTAAAAATAAAGTGTTGCGATCAATCTGAAATTTAAATTGTGACCTAAATTTCTGTTTCGAAATTTACACTCCAGAATGTATGTCTGTCCGCCGTAGACACCGTTCCTTCGCTTCGGCGGCAACTAGCTCGAAAAATCCTAGAAATTAGTTTATCCATTTTTCGCATAAGGTAAACTGTGTGGCTCATTATTAGGCTGGTTTTGGGTGGGCTTAGTTGAATACATTAGGTTGGTTCCATTTTATTAAGAACCAAAATATATTTAGAGAGTAAACCTTTTAAACACAGTAGCGAACAGTACAGTATGTTGTTTAGTGATAAGTAGATCAGGAATCGCTTATTCTAAAAAGTGGAATTTATTCGGAAATTATGGTATTTAGGGATTTCTTAGTGGAGTCATTTGATCTAAAACTACGGGAGTGGGAAGCAAAATACTCGTAGGAGTAGTCTTGAACTCAAGTGGAAATTCTTAGAATTAAATCTCTAGAAGAATATTTACATTTTTAACATATTTTTATTGATGTATAAAAAATTGAATTTATGTAAATAAGAATCTTGCAATTTATGTAAATATCATTTATGTAAATAAGAATCTTGAGGGAGCTATTAAGTTGAAATAGTTTTTTCGTGGAGGGTGATTTTTCTCATTTATCAAGAACTG
This sequence comes from Beris chalybata, assembly GCA_949128065.1. Lineage (NCBI taxonomy): Eukaryota > Metazoa > Arthropoda > Insecta > Diptera > Stratiomyidae > Beris > Beris chalybata. Next base: position 114,941,894 of record OX421894.1, read on the forward strand.
CCAAATTATCAGTGTATAAAAGGAGCGCACATATTTTCATGATATTTGAAATATTGAACTAATTTTTTTTCTACAGTTTCTTCAGATAGTTAATTTTGAAAAAAAAAATTACTCCTAAGAGATGTCAATGTGAATAAATTTTCAGGAATTCAGCTACGTCCCTCAGGGACGATATATTGAATAACATTTTACTTCCACGGGGTTTTTATATATTCATCTAAGAACCGTTATCGTGATTTTTTCCTTTTCAACCGCTTAGTTTGTATGGCATGATTGTACACGTTTTCACGAATTCCGTCATATTACTTAGAAGTGATATGGCATCGAATTGGTTTTTACTTCTTCAGGCTTTCTTTGTAATTATCTAAAAATTTATTTCTAAATTTTTGGATCCATTGTTATCACAATTTTTGCCATAACTCTTAGGTTCAATGAGATATCAAATTAAATTTTACTTTTACAGAGTTTTATATAACTCCTACAAACTGATCTTAGGATCCTCTGATATTTAACCACAACGGGGTGTATAAAATTTGCGTTACATTTTCACTAGTCCCAAAGTATTTCTAAGATCCGATGAGATATCGAATTGAATTTTACTTCAAAACATTTTCCATTATAAAAAAAAAGAAAAATACGTTATTATTAAAAAAGAATAAAGTAAAAAATTAATTTCACTTTTTTTGGATATTCAAGTGGGTGTAACGAAGTTGCATAAGTTTATTTTCGACATATTTCTTGGATTAGATACGATATAAAATTGATGATTGCTTCTACAAGGATTTGATGCAATCACCCAGAAAACAAGTTCACGATATTTCGAAATTCAGCCCCCAAAGTAAAGAAATGAGGTATGTAACTGTTTTCAGAAAATTCATCATATCTCTAAAGTCTGATGAGACAGTAAATTGTTTTTTTAGTGTAATCGCCTAAAATGTGTTTCAGAATTTTTTGATATTCAATTCCAAAGGGGATTCCATACGTTCAACGTATTTTTATAGTGGTTTGATTAGTCAGTGACTTTTTAAACATTTTCTAATAGTCTCCTTTTAGCACAAAATAGACGTTTGTTTCGGTTATGCCCCCTTCATTCGACCTAAATCTCTTACCGACCAGCCATTTCTTTATGTTTTGAAACAGGAAATAGTCAGAGGGTGTTTAATCTGGAGAATATGCTAGCCCAATTTATGGATTTTTTCCATGGTGGTAACACACGTGTACATCCATGCATTGTCTTGATGGAACTAGAGTCACTGTATAATAGTCCGGGAGGTAGCGTATCATTAGAGTAAGTCATTTTATACCGACTGAAAATCAAATCAATAATAGTTTTCTCCTAATAGATAACAGATCTGATCGTCAGCTATTCCAGTAGTGGTGGAGCTAAGGGGTGAAATCATGTGAAAGTGGTAAAAAATTTCGAATTTTAAAGTCATTTCATACCGCTCCAAAATTTTGGGGATGATTGTTTAGATCATTTTCAACCTAAAAATAATCGTCAGCTGCATGGAAGACGGGGGAATATACGTCAGTCGCCTACATGAACATGTTAAAAATTTTGAATTTTAAAGTCATTTCATACTTAATGAACTTTATGCAGATGAATTTTCATACTTTCCAAAGAATAAAGAAAACCGTCAGCTGTTATAGCATGTTATAGTGGGGGTAATACTGTCAGCCAGGGTCATAAACATGGTACGTGCTCAGTGCATATGAGCATTGTAGTCTTTTTCACGAATTAAATGACGATCTTTACACCCGCAATCATCCTGCTGACGTCGATTGTTATTTTTCTTAACAATTAAAGTACTGTACATTTCAATTTCAATAAGAATTATATTAATTTAATATAAGTTATACCACTTCATGCTGTAAATAATGAGTTTTCAATAGATTTTTCATGGTAATAAAGGTCAAACTATATAGAAGAATATGAATTCATAAAAAATGATGATTAAAACCGTTGGAATGATAAATATTTTCGTTTTCATTTTATCAATAAATTTAAATAATGTAGAAGAAGACTTATCTCTACCAACACAAAAATTATTGAACGATTTCTTTCTTAAACTCTTCTGTAGTATCTGATTCGTAGTCATCAGCTTCCTCGGAACTATCCTCGGAGCTATCTATGATGACATTTCGTTCAAATTTCTCTGCATCATCTTCTTCATTAGCTGTGTTTTTTATTCCCGGTTAACCATAAAGCTCTACAAAATTGCACGGTAAAACAACAACAGTGCGGTTAGGGTAACCGCACTGTTGTTGTTTTGCCGTGCAATTTTGTCGAGCTTTATGGTTAACCGGGAATAAAAAACACAGCTATTATCACTTTCAACGTTTTCTGTAAAAAAAAAACATATAAATTTTGCAAGGTAGTATCAATAAAATTATATAAGTTTAAAAGTACCTTCAGGACTTTCATCGATGATCGTCACGCTAGTGATTGTCGGTGGTACTTGATCACCGTCAAACCACTTGAAAGTGTATTTATTATTGTCCTCCCTCGATCCATAGTCTAAGGGTGATAATTCCGATGGAACTGACTGATGAGCATGATACCAAAGGTGTGCTATATATGATGAGCGTAGTATATGTTGATATAACTCCGATTGACATGGAGGAAATATTGCTCCGTCAATTGTATTTCTCAGCATAAACGTGTCCTTTTTTCATTCATTTTATAAGTTTTGGTAAATGTTGCTACCCGTGCTGTATTGACGTTGTCGATTGACTTAAAACTGTACATTCTGCAAACAAATTCTTCAATCTTTCTTTGAAGTTCAATAAAATTACAGTCATTTTGATGAGTTTTTAAATGCTTCAATGTATGATTCCGATTTACTTAAAATATCGAACGGTTTTTTCTTTCCTCTTCTATAGAAAGTGGGATTGAAGTCGCATTCTGTAAATGCATGGAATCCTGGCAATGATGCACATAACGTAGCTCCAAGTGCGTGATATAATTGAGTGACATTGATGTAACGTTGAGCATTACCACTTCCAAGTAGCATATGAATTTTTAAGTTGCTCCGAATATGGTTCATTTTTCCTAACAGTATTAAAATATCTAACAGTATTAAAATATCTGTATTATACTTATCGTTACGTTAGCATCACTATCTATTTGACAAACGTGAAATACAATTATTGTATCGGCTTCTTTATGAGCTGCTCAATTAAAATTCTGTTCTACGCTTTTAACAATTTTTTCATTATGTTTTCGATATTCCTATCATACGTCATGATTAATATATATTGTTATTTCTCCTATGAATGGAGCCATGTAAGTATTTTCCCAATCATTACAAATAAATTCAATTAAGGCCTCCTCAAAATGTATATTTTTCAATTCGTTCGCAAAGTTGGTCGGTCATAATTGATGGGAAGTATGTATACAATAATTTTGACCCTCTCTTCTGCCTCTCAAGAAGTGTTCATGATCTTTTATTGAAGGAGTAAAATACCGGTTAAATGCGATGATAGCTGTGCGTGCATTTGAGGAAGTAACCATCGAAATTAATTTTTTTGAAATATAATAATATTTTCAACAATGCTGATTGATCCGTCTTAGAAAACGTTCCATCCAGGTGACACATCGCTAATGGTACTGGTGTCAATGGGTAAGTCAGTACTGCGTTAATGTTTAATTTTTTTTTTTAAAGACAACAATAATAATTGAACGAATAAATCACGTTGTATTCGTACTTCAACAAATTTACCAGAATTAGCCAATTTCTTCTTACAGCATTTGCAAAGTCAAGACGTTTCCTCCGGTAATTGTTTTTTCAAATATTTGAGGATAGTTGCGAGGAAACTGATGAGTACGAAACAGATACTACGTGTTAGTAGAGATAAGCCTTCTTCTACATTATTATAATTTATTAATAAAATAAAAACGAAAATATTTAGCATTCCAACGGTTTTAATTATCGTTTTTTATGAAAACGTATTCTTCTATATAATTCAAAACGGGCACGACCTTCATTAGCATGAAAAATCTATTGAAAACTCATTATTTACAGCATAAAGTGGTATAACTTATATTAAATTAATATAATCCTTATTGAAATTGAAATGTACAGTACTTTAATTGCTAAGAAAAATAACAATCGACGTCAGCAGGATGATTGCGGGTGTAAAGATCGTCATTTAATTCGTGAAAAAGACTATACAATGCTCATATGCACTGAGCACGTACCATGTTTATGACCCTGACTGACGGTATTACCCCCGCTACAACATGCTATAACAGCTGACGGTTTTCTTTATTCTTTGGAAAGTATGAAAATTCATCTGCATAAAGTTCATTAAGTATGAAATGACTTTAAAATTCAAAATTTTTAACATGTTCATGTAGGGGACTGACGTATATTCCCCCGTCTTCCATGCAGCTGACGATTACTTTTAGGTTGAAAATGATCTAAACAATCATCCCCAAAATTTTGGAGCGGTATGAAATGACTTTAAAATTCAAAATTTTTAACCACTTTCACATGCTGTCACCTTATAGTGATTTCTTTTCTGGAAAAAAATGTGACCCGTTTCTGCCCTCAATTTTTTTCTAGCAGTTCCCATGTTCTATTGTGGAAAATTTTTTGACCTACTAGAAAAAGGGGTTTGAGTCCGTGGCTAAAATTGCCCTGAAAACTCGCATTTCTTGCCCCGAAAATTTCGGCGGTGCAACTCCTTTAACCTCAAATGTGCGACAACATAAGAAAAAAATATCCTACGACAACAGCGGCAACCGATTTAAAAGCATAAATTAAACTGTCAAACGGGTCATACAATAATTAGAAATCATACGGAGTGTAGTGTAAATATATTTAAATTTTCATAACAGCTTTTTGACCTGAAAGCGTTCTATTGTCAATTGACCTGTCGGACGGAACTGTCAAAAAAGAGGGCAGAACTGCAATAATTTTGCATCTAAACGGGTCACATTTTTTTCAGAAAAGAAATCACCATTAGATTCCACCACGGGTGCGGCGACTGACGCTCATTTTGCTGATTATTGAATATTATTCAACTGTTATAAATGAAATTTATTCGGTATAAAATTCCTTGAAAAAATGATACGCTGCCTCCCGTACTATAAGAACTAATGGTGATTTCTTTTCTGCAAAAAAATGTGACCCGTTTCTGCCCTCAATTTTTGTTCTAGCAGTTCCGCTGTTCTATTCTCAAATTTTTTTTGACCTGCTAGAAAAAGGGGTTTGAGTCCGTGGCTAAAATTGACCTGAAAACTCGCATTTCTTGCCCCGAAAATTTCGGCGGTGCAACTCCTTTAACCTCAAATGTGCGTAAGAAACGATGAAAATAAGAAAAAAATATCCTACGACAACAGCGGCAACCGATTTAAAAGCATAAATTAAACTGTCAAACGAGTCATACGGCAATTAAAAAACATACGGAATGTAATGTAAATATATTTAAATTTTAATAAAAGCTTTTTGGCCTGAAAGCGTTCTATTGTCAATTGACCTGTCGGACGGAACTGTCAAAAAAGAGGGCAGAAGAACTGCAATAATTTTGCATCTAATATTATAAGAAGTGGATATTTACCACGCAATCTAAGCCTTTCATAAGTACAATTAGTATTCCTAGGATAAACTTGAATTTTATATTATACCTTTGTTTTTTACTAAAATAGAATCATATTATATTACTAATTCCCAGCAATACACAAAGGCAACAATACTCATGCTCATTTGAATTATATTGCTATTAATTGAAATTGAAGTTCGATTGAGATGCAACTTATCATGCAATTAATCCCTCCATAAGTATAACTTGTATACCTATGCGAAATTTGAATTATTACAAGAGGGACCAATAGTAAAAAAAAAAAATAATTGACGAAAGGTCACCATAACTTATGGTGATTTCTTTTCTGAAAAAAAATGTGACCTGTAAAGATGCAAAATTATTGCAGTTCTGCCCTCTTTTTTGACAGTTCCGTCCGACAGGTCAATTTACAATAGAACGCTTTCAGGTCAAAAAGCTGTTATGAAAATTTAAATATATTTACACTACACTCCGTATGATTTCTAACGCTTTCAGGTCAAAAAGCTATTATGAAAATTTAAAAATATTTACACTACACTCCGTATGATTTCTAATTACCGTATGACCCGTTGGACAGTTTAATTTATGCTTTTAAATCGTTTGCCGCTGTTGTCGTAGGATATTTTTTTCTTATTTTCATCGTTTCTTACGCACATTTGAGGTTAAAGGAGTTGCACCGCCGAAATTTTCGGGGCAAGAAATGCGAGTTTTCAGGTCAATTTTAGCCACGGACTCAAACCCCTTTTTCTAGCAGGTCAAAAAAAAAATTGAGAATAGAACAGCGGAACTGCTAGAACAAAAATTGAGGGCAGAAACGGGTCACATTTTTTTGCAGAAAAGAAATCACCATTAGTTTTAGTCTAGTTTTAAGATAGTTTAGTAGATAAATTTAGGTTAAGTCTCTAAATCAGGTGATATGCCATACGAGCGATTGGCACTTACTCTCAAGGTAACACATACTTGCAGTCTCGGCTAAGGTCGGAAATAAACATGTCATAGCTGCTTGACAAAAAGATCGCTGTCAAGCTCATTTTTCATCAATTTTTGTAACTTCATGTAATATTTAGTCTCAATAAAAATTTCTGAATTTCTGAATTTTGCATCTAAACGGGTCACAATTTTTTCAGAAAAGAAATCGCCATAAATCACATACGACTTCTATGGAATAATAATGTATTTTTCAAAAATTATATACATTATGTACGTAGTTTTTGAAAAATACATTTGTACGGCACATACGACACGACATTTTAACATTGCAATCCGACTGCAATGCGTTCATTCTGTACGTTTCTTTAATAAAAACTTAGTCTGCCAAGTAAGTCTCTGACACGAAGTATATTTCCGTGCAGTACTCCAAGGTACTTATAGATGTCTGCCTCATCACAACACCGATATCAATACAGTCTAATGTAGTCTATGTTTTTACTTAAATTTTTTCAAATTTCATTTAACCGTTACTGTTTTGTTTCTAACCAATCGGTTTGTTTCTAGCACATCTTTCCACCACTTGTCAGCAATTATTAATACCAAAAAAAAAATCATTAGCAATTTCAGTTCAGTGCCTCCGCTCGAATTTGACAACGTCCCGAAAGTACGACCGTCTGCCAATCGGCCATTTTGCCAAAATTTTTAGACACAAGGCACTGCCTCTGTGCGAATCGTGAAAATAATCGCGTCCGGAGGTGAATTTCTCCAGTAAATTTACTCGTATTTAATCCGTATGTGCATTGTGACCAGCGACAACTAAGTGGAATTATGTCGAGATATATACAACGGCCTGAAAATGCCCTAAAACGGGCGAACGGTGAGTCGGCGACCGGGTTTGGAAGTGCAACGCAATATGGAGGCCGCCTGTGACGGCCTGCACACGTTTCAATTTTTCATCGCAGATATTTGGTTTTTCGATTGTTAATTTTTCTTATTTGTTTCGTAGAGTTCATTGATGTCGGTAAGCCGGCACGGGCGCTCGATACGCTCCAGGACGTTTTCAGGAACAAAAAATGGACGTACACATTTTCCGAGTCTGTAATCGAGCCGATCATGTTCAAATATTTGTACCTGTGCGTCGAGCTGAAGAAGTCGCATATCGCCAAGGAGGGTTTGTTTCAGTACCGGAACATGTTTCAATTGGTAAGAAAGCGAAGCGATACCTTAACGTCGACTTAAACGCTAAAATATCCCCGATTTTTAGGTTAATGTTGGCTCGCTCGAGAACGTCATTCGTGGCTATCTTCGAATGGCCGAAGAGCGTGCTGAAGCGGCACAGCAACAATCGTCGCAAGCTGTTTTGGACATTGACGATTTGGATAACATCGCGACCCCCGAGAGCATCCTAATGAGCGCCGTTTGTGGCGAAGACGCCCAGGATCGTTCGGATCGGACCATTCTTCTTCCGTGGGTCAAGTTCCTGTGGGAGTCCTACTGCCAGTGCTTGGAGCTGTTGCGTGTAAACACGCACTGTGAAACGCTCTATCACGATATTGCGCGCATGGCCTTCCAGTTCTGCTTGAAGTATGTCCGCAAGAGCGAATTCCGTCGTCTCTGCGACAAGTTGCGCAAGCATTTGGAGGATATTTGCAAGGCTACGACCCAAACGACCGGCGTCAGTATCACCAAACTCGAAACACAACAATTAAACTTGGACACTAGGCTCCATCAATTGGACAGCGCCATTCAAATGGAGTTGTGGCAGGAGGCGTACAAAGCAATTGAAGACATTCACGGCCTGATGACTCTCTCGAAGAAGACGCCAGTCGCCAAAACCATGGCCAACTACTATCAAAAGTTGGCAATGGTGTTCTGGAAGGCCGGCAATCAGCTCTTCCATGCCGCTGCGCTGCTAAAGCTGTTCCAGTTGACTCGCGAAATGAAGAAGAACATCACGCAGGACGAGATGCAGCGTATGGCCTCACACGTTCTTATCGCGACACTTTCGATTCCACTACCGTCTGCACATCCTGAATTCGACCGTTTCATCGAGACTGACAAAAGCCCGTTGGAGAAGGCACAGAAGTTGGCGGTTTTACTGGGGCTTACACAACCCCCGACACGGATTTCACTTCTCAAGGACGTGGTATGTAGACAGACGTAAATGTCTGGCGGTGTTCAACTGAATTGAGATTTTCCAATTTTCTTACAGGTTCGTCTAAACGTTGTTCAGCTTGCGTCCGAGCAATTCACCAACCTCTACACTTGGTTGGAGGTCGACTTCGACCCGCTGAATCTCTGCAATCGTGTTCAAAGTGTAATCGACTTCATCGAAGCTGACGAGAACAGTCTGCTCAAGCAATACACGCAGTCCCTGCAAGACGTCACGCTCATGCGGCTAATCCGCCAAGTTTCGCAAGTCTACCAATCGATGGAGTTCACCCGTCTTCTCGCGCTCGCCAAATTCTCCGATATTTTTAACCTGGAACGAATTCTAGTCGACTGCGTGCGTCACAACGACATGCAGATTCGCATCGATCATAAGAAACGCTGCATCCACTTTGGCACCGACTTGACGGAAAGTCAACGTGAGGATCACCCCGACGGTCCCACACTGCAATCGATGCCGTCCGAACAAGTTCGCTCGCAGCTCGTTAACATGTCGGTTGTCCTACATCGTGCTATCGCAGCCATATACCCGAACAGAAAGAGGGCCGAGCGCGAGAAGTTACGAATCCAAATGGTTGAAAACTACCACGACAACAAGGACAAGGAACACTTGCGCGTCCTTCAGCGCCAGAAGATCATTGAAGATCGCAAGGAATTCATCGAGAAATTGAATATTGCGCGCGAAGAGGAAGAACTGCGGCGTCAAGAGGAGCTAGCACGTCAACACAAAGTGGCCGAGCAAAAGCGCCTTGAGCACGAAATCGAAGAACGCGAACGCAAGCGTCGCACCAACGAAATCCAAGCTATCAAGGAAAAGAGCCTAAAGGAAAAAATGCAACAGATCTCGCAAACAGCGCATGGCAAGAAGATGCTCTCCAAGCTGGACGAGGAGGGTCTGAAGAAGTTGGACGCCGAACAAATTGCGGCACGCGAGAACGAAGAACTGATCAAGGAACGCAAGGAGCTTCAAATGAAGCTGAAATCGCAAGAAAAGAAAGTGGATTACTTCGAACGCGCCAAACGACAGGAGGAGATTCCGCTTATCGAGAAGTTCCTGGCCGAAAAGCGTGTCCAGGACACAGAGTTCTGGGAGAAGCAGGAAGCAACTCGTATCGAGAATGCCATTGCCGAGCGTAAGAACGCTGTAGCTCAACAGGATCGTCTTAAACGCATGTATCCGGATCGTGACGCCTTCCTCGATAAATTGCGCACGGAACGCAACTCGCTCTACGTGGAGAAGTTGAAAAATTTCAATGTCAATCTCGAGGAGGAACGTAAACGCCGAATCGCACAACGTATTTTAGATCGTCAGGATGAACGCCGTCAGAACTGGATCCAGGAGAAAGAGGACGAGAAGAAGCGTCGCGAAGACGAAATCCGTAAAGCGCAAGAAGAGAAGGAACGTCTCGAGCAAGAGAAACGTCGAAAGGAACGCGAAGCTGACGAAGAGAAGCGTCGTGTCCTGTTTGAGAAACAACGTCAAAAGGAAGAAGAAACCGAAAAGAGGATCCAAGAAGAGCGTGAACAACTTCGAATGGTTTCCAAAGAGAAGACAGAGCGCGAACCGTGGCGACCACCGCAGGAACGACCCGAATCCGATTGGCGTAACGCTCCGGCACGACAAGGTGCTGCCGAGCCACCGGCAAAGACCGGTGGTGATTCGTGGCGTACTGGACGTCGCGAGGAGCAAGGAAGTCGCGGTCCTCCACCGGCAACTGCAAGCGCCGGCGGAGCTACTGCTCCTGCTGCTGGTGGCGGCGGCGATAAATGGCGACGCGGTGGAGACGATCGTAATCGGCGTGAAGATCGACCACCACGCGACGATACACGAGGCGATCGCGGCGGCGAACGTGACTTCCGTCGCGATGATCGCGACGGACGCGATCGCCGCGACGGGCGCGACAATCGTGACGGCCGCGATGGTCGTGAAGGACGGGACGATCGCGACAAGGATCGGCGTGATGATCGCTATGGTCCTCCAAGACGTGATGGTCCGCGTGATGGTCCGCGTGATGGACCACGTGATGGTCCGCGTGATGGTCCACGTGATGGTCCACGGGATGGACCCCGTGGAGAAAATCGTGGCGGTGAGAATCGCGGCGGAGACGTTTGGAGAATGCGATCGGCACCGCGCGATGATGATCGTGAAAATCGACGTCCCCCACAACAAGCTGGCGACAGAGATCGTGATCGTCCGGCTGCTCGTGGACCTCCGACTAAAGACGGAAGCTGGCGTAACGACAGAGCTGCACCGCGCGGTGGAGAAAATCGCGGTGACGATGAACGCAAAGAGCGACCAGCTCCTCCCCGACAAGAACGAGGTAAGTTTCAATCCCCCCAACAATTTCGATCGTTCTTATAACTCGGTCCGTTCTTCTTTTTTTTCAACAGAAAATCGAGGTGACGACGGCGAGTGGACAAATGTCAAGCGTCGTTAATGTCGCGGCCACCTTTTTTATGTTTCGTTAATTGCTTTATTTAATCAGGTAGCAATTGATTTTTTATTTTGTTTATATTTCTCACATAACATAACAAGAACGTAAAATCCAAAAAAAAACTAATAAAACGGAACTCGAGCTCGTCGCAGCCGTCCACTTTGAAGCCTGTGGGAAGTGAATTGATGCGATTTGGTCGAGCCAACTTTAAAAAAAACACAAAAAAATTTAGCGCCACTCGCTAATCTATCGAGTGGGTTGGTATTATCGAGTTGATAGGAAAATACAATTTAAAAAAAAACACTGTTGTTTTCTTTTAATGTTATTTAAGATTTCAGAACACAACTTAACTGGATTTCAATGAGGTAGACTTTGGGGTGGTTTTTTAAAGTAATCCGTGTGTCCTTCCTGTTACTGTAGCTTTTGATTTTATTTCGTTAGCTCACGGATTGCGTTGTATTATTTTCTATTCCTTTGGGATCGTTTTGAGGACTTTGGGTAGGCTTGTGTTTACCGAAATTTTAATACAAATAGGATCATGGCGCTTGAAAAGGAAGAACAGATAAAGTGAACAGAAAATCTAGCTTACCGTGTTAGTAAGCTAAAACGATCTTTTTTTGATTCCTGATAGAAGGTACGAAATTTTTCTTTTATAAAGGTAACGTGTAGATAAATCTAAAGTCCTTTCGTAGATGACATTTTTATCTCCATGAACGCTCAACAGCCCAAATCGAGTCGTGCTCCCCAGAATACATTGCCACCAGTCATCTCGATGCTGCGATCGCGTCCTCACAAATTTTAACCGATCTGCAATTGGAGCCCTCTTTGCTTTTCAAAATGCATCTAAGAATTCTGTCATCAATACGCTTGCCATGATAGTTATACAGCTGGTTGATTGATTTCACCAGTCAGAATCTACCATTAATAGTCCTAGGATTCGTCGTATCCTTCTCTCAAATGAGTCTATTGATTTTTAGGACGTTTAAGAGCATATACCTAATTACCGTCTTGTAGATGAATTTTATAGTTGCTGTCCTTACTTAGCTGACTGTACCCCAAATAAATGAAAATGTACACGTTGAGTTGTAGTATCCAGTCGACACGGTTTGTCTAATTGCCGTCCTTTATCTCGTTTGGTTATGAGTTTGGGCTCGCTCATTGGCAATCTTCTGAAATCATTTCATCAGTCCCATGTAAAATAATACTCACACAAGCATAATTGAATTTTTGGTGCTGCAGGGCTGCTGCAATCTCCTCAATATTGTCTTTCCAGTGACTGGTTGGTGGTGTGGTTGGCTTAGATGATTTACTTTTATGTATGCTGTTGTTTTTTTTGCGTACTGGAAGGGGAGGTCGGTCGAAACGGCCTTATATTCGCTCGTGCGCTCCATTGGGAAATCTCTTGAGTATTAAAGAAAACAGCCTTTCTTGATATCGAGGGTGCTTTCAACAACGTCACTCCAGAGGCAATCACTGACGCACTTTCTATCCTGAAAGTGGAGTCCTCGCTTGGCGTGCTGATGAATTTGATGTTAACATCCAGGATTGTGAACACAAAGCTGGGCGAGTCCTCCTCTCGAAGGTTTGTCAGCAGAGGTACACCACAAGGTGGTGTGCTCTCCCCTCTTCATTTTTTAATTTAGTGGTGAACAAACTGCTATTGAGACTGGAAGGGGCGGGCTGCAAAGTGATTGCTTATGCCGACGATGTTGCAATTGCTGTCTCGGGGAAGCACCTCAACACACTGAGTGAGATATTGCAGAATGCTCTATCTATTCTTTCTAATTGGGCTTCTGAATGCGGGCTGGGCGTGAACACACGCAAAATAGAATTAGCCCTCTTCACTAGGAAATGCAAAATTCCTCACGTAGACCCTCCTTCTCTAAATGGTACTAGTCTAGTTTTCACCGATAGTGCGAAATACTTGGGTCTTATTTTAGATAGGAAACTTCACTGGAAACTTAACATTCAGGAACGAGTAAGGAAAGCAACAGTTGCGCTGCGCTTTACTCATGCAAAAAGGCCATTGACAATAAATGGGGTATGCAGCCCCAGATAGTTCATTGGCTCTACGTGTCCGTCATCAGACCGATACTCCACACTGTGGACTGACATATGTGCAGGCCACTCAACAATTTTGAATCACTTCAACATTCCTGAAAACACCGACTACACCCCTCCCAGTTATGACTTCGACAAAAATTTCTCAACAGCCATCCCAACCCGCCAAGAGTGGGGAAGGGACTTGGTACGAACGGAGGAGGAGTCCGCCCACATATATACGGACGGCTCCAAAACTGAAGACGGGGTAGGTGGGGTGTTTTCTCTGAAATGCTTAATATTAGCAGCTCTTTCCGCTTTCCGTACCACTGCAGACGGACATCAGTAAAACAGTCGGTGTCCTAACCGGACACTGTCTTATAGGTCGACATGCTGAAAGGCTCGGACTTTTCTCAAACGACTTCTGTAGAAGCTGCCAGGATGAGGAGGAGGAGGAGACAGTCCTTCACTTTCTCTGTACTTGTCCAGCTCTGTCTGCCAGAAGGAAAGCTCATTTCGGAGCTTACTTCTTCAACTGACTTGGTGATCTTGCCACTATGGAGGTCGCGAGAATCCAACGCTTCATTGCAAGCTCTAAATGGTTTGACGAGTATGACGGGATTCGATGATCCTGTGGTATCACAAAGGACCTTTTAGGTCTAAGTGTGTCCGTGTTCTCACGGACAGCCACGCGTACCTAATATTGGTGTGCAAAAAGTAATTATTCGTTATTAAGTATTCGTTACTTGAAACGAGTACCGAATACTACTTTACAAAAGAATTCGTTACTAACCCCACTAAAAAAAAATTCCCGCTTCTCACATTTTGCACCGCCGAAATTTTCGGGGCAAGAAATGCGAGTTTTCAGGGCAATTGTAACCACGGACTCAAACCCCTTTTTCTAGCAGGTCAAAAAAAATTTCCACAACAGAACGGCAGAACTGATAGAAAAAAATTGAGGGCAGAAACGGGCTACATTTTTTTTCAGAAAAGAAATCACCATTAATTTAGCAGTTTAGAGAAGAAAAAAAATCTTTTAACCCAATAATTAAGGGACGTTAGATTTCATTTATTTGAATTGATTTCATTTATTCCAGATATTTGCGTGATAAACATATTAAAGAAACACTTAATTTCCATAAATATATGGTATATAGTAAGGGAAATAGCAAATAAAAGTTAATTTTGTTTATTTACTCCTCGTGTCAATCTTATGGTGATTTCTTTTCTCAAAAAAAATTTGACCTGTAAAGATGCAAAATTATTGCAGTTCTGCCCTCTTTTTTGACAGTTCCGTCCGACAGGTCAATTTACAATAGAACGCTTTCAGGTCAAAAAACTATTATGAAAATTGTTGGACAGTTTAATTTATGCTTTTAAATCGTTTGCCGCTGTTGTCGTGGGATATTTTTTTCTTATTTTCCTCGTTTCTTACGCACATTTGAGGTTAAAGGAGTTGCACCGCCGAAATTTTCGGGGCAAGAAATGCGAGTTTTCAGGGCAATTTTAGCCACGGACTCAAACCCCTTTTTCTAGCAGGTCAAAAAAAATTTCAGAATAGAACAGCGGAACTGCTAGAACAAAAATTGAGGGCAGAAACGGGTCACATTTTTTTGCAGAAAAGAAATCACCAATAGTGATTTCTTTTCTGGAAAAAAATGTGACCCGTTTCTCCCCTCAATTTTTTTCTAGCAGTTCCGCCCGTTCTATTGTGGAAAAAATTTTGACCTGCTAGAAAAAGGGGTTTGAGTCCGTGGCTAAAATTGCCCTGAAAACTCGCATTTCTTGCCCCGAAAATTTCGGCGGTGCAACTCCTTTAACCTCAAATGTGCGACAACATAAGAAAAAAATATCCTACGACAACAGCGGCAACCGATTTAAAAGCATAAATTAAACTGTCAAACGGGTCATACAGTAATTAGAAATCATACGGAGTGTAGTGTAAATATATTTAAATTTTAATAATAGCTTTTTGACCTGAAAGCGTTCTATTGTCAATAGACCTGTCGGACGGAACTGTCAAAAAAGAGGGCAGAACTGCAATAATTTTGCATCTAAACGGGTCACATTTTTTTCAGAAAAGAAATCACCATGAGTAAAGCCTCAGTTACAATGGATCCGATCCGATCCGATCCGGAAAATGGAGAGTGTTGAGTTTCCCCATCCGACACACATTTAAAGGGAAATTCGGAAAGCCTAGTCACAATCATTCCGGTACTTAGCCGAGACACATAACGGATGGGTAAAGCCTCAGTTACAATGGATCCGATCCGATCCGGCAACTTCGGATGAGAAAATTTTCTAGTCACAATGATTCCGTTCCGACATCCATCAAAGTGACATTATCGAGGTGTAATTGTGATTTTTAGTATGGCGAAGGAGGTGGTGAAATTCAATAATTCACCTCTTACCGTCGGAACGGATAAAAGTTGAAAGTTGGTCAACTTTACCTATCCGTTTTGTGTCTCGGCTAATTACCGGAATGATTGTGACTAGGCTTTCCGAATTTCCCTTTAAATGTGTGTCGGATGGAGAAACTCAACACTCTCCGTTTTCCGGATCGGATCGGATCGGATCCATTGTAACTGAGGCTTAAGCCTCAGTTACAATGGATCCGATCCGATCCGGCAACTTCGGATGAGAAAATTTTCTAGTCACAATGATTCCGTTCCGACATCCATCAAAGTGACATTATCGAGGTGTAATTGTGATTTTTAGTATGGCGAAGGAGGTGGTGAAATTCAATAATTCACCTCTTGCCGTCGGAACGGATAAAAGTTGAAAGTCGGTTAACTTTACCTATCCGTTTTGTGTCTCGGCTAATTACCGGAATGATTGTGACTAGGCTTTCCGAATTTCCCTTTAAATGTGTGTCGGTATGGAGAAACTCAACACTCTCCGTTTTCCGGATCGGATCGGATCGGAACCATTGTAACTGAGGCTTTAAAGTTAACCAACTAAGAGGTGAACTATTGAATTTCACCACCTGCTTCGCCACACTAAAAATCAAAATTACACCTCGATAGTGTCATTTTGATGCATGTCGGAACGGAATCATTGTGACTGGAAATTTTTCCCATCCGACGTTGCTGGATCGGATCGGAACCATTGTAACTGAGGCTTAAAGCCTCAGTTACAATGGTTCCGATCCGATCCGATCCGGAAAACGGAGAGTGTTGAGTTTTTCCATCCGACACACATCTAAAGGGAATTTCGGAAAGCCCAGTCACAATCATTCCGGTAATTAGCCGAGACACAAAACGGATGGGTAAAGTTGACCAACTTTCAACTTCTATCCGTTCCGACGCTAAGAGGTGAATTATTCAATTTCACCACCTGCTTCGCCACACTAAAAATCAAAATTACACCTCGATAGTGTCATTCTGATGCAAGTCGGAACGGAATCATTGTGACTAGAAATTTTTCCCTTCCGACGTTGCCGGATCGGATCGGAACCATTGTAACTGAGGCTAAAGCCTCAGTTACAATGGTTCCGATCCGGAAAACGGAGAGTGTTGAGTTTCTCCATCCGACACACATTTAAAGGGAAATTCGGAAAGCCTAGTCACAATCATTCCGGTAATTAGCCGAGACACAAAACGGATAGGTAAAGTTGACCAACTTTCAACTTTTATCCGTTCCGACGGCAAGAGGTGAATTATTCAATTTCACCACCTCCTTCGCCATACTAAAAATCACAATTACACCTCGATAATGTCACTTTGATGGATGTCGGAACGGAATCATTGTGACTAGAAAATTTTCTCATCCGAAGTTGCCGGATCGGATCGGATCCATTGTAACTGAGGCTTTAACTGTATATCGATAACGCAGTCTCGGATGTGATCCACATACTCGGTGGCAATAGGTAATCAGCCGTTATCCAGGGGTGTGTTCAAGATTTCTGCTATAGCTGCTATAAGCTGCTTTTTTATGCTTTTGTGTGTTCAATGTAACCAAAAAGTTGCTTTCTCGTGCTTGCTATTTGACACTAGATCTGTTCAAGATTTTTAAAAAGCTGCTTCCATAGCTGCTTTTTCTTGCTCGTACTCTAGACTGTAGCTAGAAAACGGCTATTGCAATATGCATATGTGTGTGCCGCTGTCAGTTTCGTCTCAACGACATTTTGAATGTTTAAAATGGAAAATAATGTTTTATTAACAATAGAAAAAGTGAAAAATTTAAGGACACTACTGGTAGTGCTCATTTTCACTTTTTTTATTAATATATGAGCCGTTGTATTTGAAAGTGGAATGAGTCCATTTTGAAAAAAATATTTTTTGTGACATTGTAACATTATTCTATACAACACGAAGCAACTTTCTGAGAATCTATTGATGCAATTGTTCCATCACACTTTTAACAAATACAAGTAAATTTTTTTGAAAGATGGCATAAATATTTTTAAACATGTTGAAACGTAAACCGTTAAGCATGTCGAATTAAAAACGAAATGGACTTATTCCACTTTCAAAATCAATAGCTCATATATGTCATATGGAACGTTACTTGCGTATGTATGTGTCGAACAGCTGTTGAAAGCTATACAAGCTGCTTTCGGCTGTTCAAAAACCGAAGAAGCTATTTTATGCTATGGCTGAATTTGACAGCTGCTACAATCTTGCTATGCTATGCTTTCGAAGCAGCTATAGCAGAAATCTTGAACAGAGCCCAGAATAAGCGTGATTGTTTAACATTGGAAAACAGATTCACGAATTAATTTTTTTGAATAAAATCCCGTTTTGTGCACCGCAAAATAATAACTGCCCAGTTTGGCCGCCATGCTTTGTCGATGAAAGATGAAACCAGAAACACTGATACCAACACGACCGCACAAAATTGTTATTCCCACGTGTTTTGAAAGGTTTGTTAAAGCGTCTGACATGCAGTAGGTGTGCCGGAACGGTGCATGTGTTGGATGCGGCATTTTCGCAAACGCACGCACACTCTGTCAGCCTCCCATCAAATCCGTACACAAATTAAGCGCGGCAAAACAACAAAAACACGCCGGTCTATCAGCTGAACCGTGCTTTTGGGGCAGTATGTGTGCAACGGTAAGCCGCAATTGTGCGATTGTATTTTGTCTACGGAGTCGACAGTGCCGCCATCAGATTTCGGTGACCGTGTTCGTCATTAGGTAACTCGCGGTCGCGGTGACTTTAAGCTGTAGCCCATGTGACAAGTTCAACAGTCGTGCCGAGTTTCAAAACGTCCCGTTTTCGATCGAAAAACGTTCACAGAACTTCGCAAAAAAGTTTCGTTCCGGTGAAGGACGAAATACTCGCCACGATTAGCGAATCGGCGATCCGAAAAGTGACCAGTAAACGGAGTGTCAGTGACTTGAAAGAAATTTTTTTGTGAGGTTATCATGTAACACACGTTTTGGCCTTTTGCCGTGTTGCTACTGCTGCCCGAGTGCCGTGCCGTGTGTGTGCTCCTGCAGCCCCCAAAAACTAAAATTATTTTCATTTCTTTTCGGTTTTTATTTTTAATTCGAGAGACAATTGAGCCTCGGTATGTATTACAGACTCGGTGCCTTTTATAAATAGCAATCGTGTGTAGTTTTAAAATAAGCAGTGCTTGGCTGTTTGTAGCTTTCAGTTTGTAAAAATCGGAACGGGGTGTAGAAAAGAAAAAAAATCGGGAACCACTTTTTGAATATTTGGTTCAAGTGTGCAAGGCGGTCAGCCGACCGCCAGTGGAGCACGCCGAGGACTTGCCAGTAATGGCGAATTAAGAACTGCGTATCAAATCGTAATTTCGTAACAAGGTGAAAGGACGAATTGGTGCTTGGTTGTGCGACGGCGTGTTTTCACTTAACCTAAAATCATTTCGGCTCCAGTCCAGACGACCTTTCACTTGGCAGTTGGTGGCACCGTAGACCCGACTTTCCAAGCATCAGATGTGCTGCGTTGGTAACTGACAACGCTACCAGCACGGCACCCAGTCGTCTCTACACTCTGCAAAGTGCGGTCGCTGCTACTTTTCATAATCGCATTTTGCGAAACGAAAACAACGTGGAACGCGCTGGTGGTTTGCACAAATCGCGCGAATTCCAAAAACTTAACTACTTGAATTTTTTTATCAATGGCAATGTGAGCGATTGCAATGCTCGTCGTCATCACCAATCTCCATATGTAACGGTCGGCCAAATGTTTTTGTGGACGGATAACTTGATTGGCTCGCTCCTCGCTGGCTCTAGAACGCGCTCAACTGGTTTTTGGACTGCGTGTGGAACTGAACTGTGGCGAACGAACGGTGACGTCCGCTCATTGAGCATTGAAACTTTTCGTTATCCGAAATTTTGACCCATTTTTCAAGCAAAACTGGCAACAAAAATTTGATTGCAATGAACAGAACTGATGTCGATTTTAATGTTGAGTGGAGCCTAACGAAAAGAACTCGTGGGCTTTCCACGCCAGCAAACGAATAATGAACGGTGGTAGAAGCTGCCAATGCAGGCTATGGAAATCATGACTTGAAATAGTGGTGCAGTAAATTTTAAAATTAAAAAAAGGTAGTAAATCTGCTACATATATAGTAAAACGGTAACGCTGGTTATAATCTAGTTGTGCATGAGAGCCCTCTTCTCGTCTGCCGTGGATGCACTGTACGGTCTTGCTACTTTTAGTGATGAGACTAGCTTTTCCAGTTTAGGATATTTTCAATAAGTCATGTCTGTTTTTCAGTGACTCATGTAAAGAAGGAATGGGGTGTTTAAGGACGCATAAGAATTTCTTAAATACACTTGGATTCTTAATCCTTGTTTGACCAGATATTCTTACATGGAAGGCGGCCGGACAAATCCACCTGTAACTTGGTGGATTTGATATGAAGCATTTTAATAAAATTACCCTACACGTCTGAAACTATCGCAACAATCGCAGACTTCATCGCTCACAGTTCAGTTGGTTTTGCCCGTTAATTTCCAATGGGATTTGGTCTGGAAAATTTCTGTTCACACGTTTGAAAAATAGTGTTTTACACTCCAAATGTTTAACAACAGGCTCCTATCTGCAGAAAACTTGGCGGAATTGGATATTCAATACTGTTTCTTGGACAATTTGCATAGATTTCATTCACAAAACTTATGCCCCCAGCTACCTCAATTCAATCCAAAGATTGGGCGTATGCATTGCTTTAATTGCTTCTGGTTTTGATGTTCATATCGTGGAGTTTAATTTATTTACGAGGCTCGAAGGCTGTAGGCATATTGTGACGGGGGGGGGGGGGGGGGGGAGGACTCTCATATTTATCGTATTGGGCACACAGTCAACTTGTAGTAATTCCTAATCGGTTTAAATTGCTACTAAGAAAGACCATTGTGGTAAGCCATGAGCCGAGAAAGTATACCTGTAGCCTTTTGAACCGTGCATGTACAGTCACTTCAATTTTGATGTGACGGTGTCTACCCATCTTCTTGCCAGTGTTTTTTTGCACCTGTTTACAACACTTTGTTTTAGAGTCTTCGGCTGTCCCCTTGCAAATATTTATTAGTATTTGTTTCTTAATACAGTTTTAAAGGGGCGCCCAAAAACTTCATTTTAGTCAGCTCTCATCAATAAATGTTGCTATCCCGATATGTTATGAGTTCCGTCAGATTATATCTGTCAGGACTTATATTTATCGGATTCATCATCATCAATGGTGCGACAGCCCAAGTCTTCGCCTCCAATCGTCTCGATCAGCGCCAACTTTATTTCAAGCCGCGGACATATGACAGTTCGTCGTGAGAAATGCCTCGATTTTGCCCCGATAAGTGACGACATGGATCAGTCTCCATACAAAATCGTCACTCATCGAGGCATTTTCGCACGACGAAATATCAGTTGCGCGGCTATTATCCAGGGGGCATTGTCTCGATCCAAATACCGCGTCCTTCAGCTGCTAATTTTTAAGATTGCTTTGTTGTCTTCATCAACCGAGTCTTCCCATCGCGGTTTGCCTACTGGTCTGTTACCACTTTCTTTGCCTCAAAGAACACGCTTGGGATTCCTCTGTCTTCCATCCGCTCTTCATGGCCACTCCACTTCAGTTTACGTAGTTTGGTGAACGTTGAAGCTTTTGGCTCCTTGAAGAATTGATACAGCTCGTAGTTATATCTTATTCGCCAGTCCGTTCCTTCCTTTACGGTTCCAACCAATTTTCGGAAGATTTTTATTTCGTGCATTATTACTTTTGTTTATGCGTAATCCGACTTCTTTTGAAGCGGAGTTAAAAATGACAATTATCTCCTTAGCACTAGAAAAGGATCTTGCGAGGATGTTTATATCGTCAAAGTATGCTGCTAGTTGGGTGGATTTAAATAGTAGTGTCCCATTAGTGTCGACTCGGATTTTCCGGATGATATTCTCTATTGCCAGGTTGAAAAGAATGGGAGCTACACCATCTCCCTGCTTTCCGTTATCGAAGTATCAATATTATTTTTAAGAGCTGAGTAAAAATTGGTTCTCAGACTCTTTTAAAATTTTCTAAAAAATACTTCCTAGGTTTTGAAAAAGAGTAGCTCCGTCTTACTGAAGCGAATTCGAATGTTTGCATTTGAAGTAACGAAGTCTTATAGTTCGTTCGACATCATTATCCTGGAATTCTTTCCGTTTTTCAAACTTATTTACCAATGCCTCCAGTGCCTTATTGTATTCGAGAACCAAAACGAGTTAGTCGTATTTGTGTTTTGGCAGACAGCGACTACGAAGGTAACGATTTAATAGATAGAAAAGGTTCAGAAGCTAACTTCATGGAACCACATCCATTATGTTCCGTTAAGACTTGACACCGGGCAACAGGTACTCAAAAACGTTGATGCGGAAACATTGAGATACTTAAAAGAACACCTCAGATCCGAGCATTGCTGGTTACTCCAAATGGCCACTGTCACATAACGAAGAATCTACATAGGATCAGATGGCAATTAGGAGAATCTTGCGAAAAGATTATATTTGAGGTGGTTAGATCCGGAGTGTGCCATCTCCATCAGAAGCTCAACCGAAATGAAGATTTGGTGAAATAAAAAAGTTCATATATTGAGAAACTCAATTAATTTTTTCTACTTGATGAATTGATAGGATGCTGTTTTAACCACTCTGGTCGTGTGTCCAAGTCTTTGACAAGTCGATTTCTGTACTGAACTCAGTTTCTTTAAAAATGAATGTCCTCACAAAGGGCTTCATTAATAGTCACTTCGGTCAGGGTTTCATGAAATCATCGGAATTTTTTTCGAAAAATTGTGTGCTTCGATGATAGTGCAGATATTGAAGAGGAATTATAAATATTCTAGATGGCCATCACAATAAGCCAGAGCAAACCTATTACAATTCAAAAATTTCGTTAAGTACGGATATTTTTCGCGGTTAAAAGAGGTTTCGTTGGTCTGATGAAAACATGTTTGCCACTAGAGCGACGTCTAATGCAGTGCCTCGATTTACAACCTCGATTGTCAAATATTATCTCGTTCTC
This sequence comes from Beris chalybata, assembly GCA_949128065.1. Taxonomy (NCBI): domain Eukaryota; kingdom Metazoa; phylum Arthropoda; class Insecta; order Diptera; family Stratiomyidae; genus Beris; species Beris chalybata. The sequence goes on from OX421894.1 coordinate 114,964,492, forward strand.
ATTGAGGTGATAAAAAATGTGTTTATTGTTTTTATTGTATATGTTTGTAACTTATTCAGTACATATGTATACAGTTTGCAAACTTGGATAATTGTGATTCATCAAGCCGTTTTTTTGTGACCTGATGAAGTCGTAAAAACACCAAAATTGACGATAAAAAGTTCAACAAGTTGCCAAAAATTAACTGTTCAATATTTTTTGAAAATCCTATTTCAGAAACTAGTTCAAACTTCATAGCTTAAAATGGCGTTTCATTTTTTATTTGAGATAAGCACAATGCCCTCAATCGTGTCTACCGAAAACAAGGTTTCTTTTGAGTGGCTATGTTGCCATGTACCTCCACAATGAGCGACGATTTCAGGCAACATGTACATAAATATGTGGTAAAAATTTTACAGTTGTATAATTATTAAGTTCGCCAAAAAAGGCATAAAAAAGAGCTTGCACACGGGATGACTCACTTAAGGGGGTCGTTACAAAATTTCTAGCTCCCTACATTTTGTATGACGAAACGCATTATGGTTCGGTACCTGAATATTACCTTCCACTTACAACAGTCATATTTTTTACACTTATTGTTTAGTGTATTTAAGAGCCTAGTACATGAGTAAATTAAAAAATATTACCTAAAAGTTGAGATATTTAAGAAAATGGAATGAATCAATTTTTTTACTGTTTTTCTTCTTCCATATTTGAAAAAATTATAGTTTTTCATGAAATACTTTAATTTGCTCATGTATGGAGCTAGTCAATATTACCAAGAAAAAATGACAAAAAAAATAAGATGCTACGGTGTATGGTTACTGAGAAACGTAGACCGAAAGTTGAAAAAGCACTACTTTTCAGGAGAGCCAAAAAAGAAAAAAATATCTTGCAGTGACTTATTCGATTCAGAGCAGCCTCCCATTATCCGACTGAGAAGCGGTCTTTTGTGTGATGTGCAGAAATGTGTAGAAAAATAATATGAAATAAAAAAAAACATTTTTTTTTTCATATTTTTTGCAACGAAAACTCTAATTCTGGAGGAATGGGAGTGCTAATTGTGTTTTTAGTGACGTGAGTTTTTACGCTTCTTTCAGTGGTAAATTTGTCCAAATTAGCTTTATTATAATTTAAAATGGATGTGCTATTGTCATGGGATTTAATTTTGCTATATTCATTTTATAATGGAAATATCGAACTCAAACGTCGTGAATAGCATAGAAACTTTCAATAGGGACACAACAATTGTTTATTGAAATAAAACAGACAAATTTAAATAATTTCCAAACGTTGCTCGTTCATGAACTTCACCATGATAAAAATATAAACCTTGACTGACGTTTTGGATTTGACAGACAAGCAAACAAGTTTCAGGATGCGTTTGTATTAAAATACAAAATTCTTGTGTACCTATTGAATAAGTCTTTAGAATACACCGAAAACTTATTTAAAATAAACTATGTACTTTTATGAAAGTAAACGCGGAAATAATGGTAAACTAGTTTGAAAAAAATCTGCCAATGGTCTGGGCGCAACTTTATTATTTTCCGCCAGAAGTTCGGAACGCGTTCAATTCTAAGATGCGGTGTAGGTTACTATGTGACTGAAAAACTAACAAAAAGTTCGGAAGCAGTTAGAGTAGGGCGTAATATAGGATACCATGATTGGGTCATACTTCGGGATGCGGTCTAGGGGTTGAAAAAGGAAAAAGTTTAGAAATAGGTGATTATTAAACCAGTCCGTGGAAGTGAAATGATAGTCGGTATCTGATCAGATCTGAGAGATGGAAGAATTTATGAAAAAGTATACAATCAGTTTACACCCCCTTAGGGGTCAATTTTCAAAAAATCTTGAAAACTCTTTCTAGGTATTCATATGGAGAATCCGTAGAATAAAAGTGAATTCGATATTTTGGAAGACCTAGTAGATATGACGAAAATCGTGAAAATATATGCATTCTATTTTGACTGAACAATTTTTTTGCCCCCACTTCCGAACGCCAATGGATATTGGATTTTTTTTTAATCCAAATTACTTTTCTAGTTTACTTACATATACACTACGAGTTTTTAACTTTCTAGCATAAGCCGTTACATAGTTGGGAAAAACACCCCCGAGCCCCGTACCATACTACCCATATAAAAAATTATATTTTTCCAACATGCCATTACTATAGCTCTATCTAAATACCAAGTTTCAGCTTTTTATCATTATAGGTTCTTAAGATATAAACATCGGAACCAATTGCTTTTCACCCTCACCCTCTACACCCACATCTCTGCTAGGGTTCTATTGGGCCTACGTCTGGTAAAGAATTTGAGCATCTATCTTATACTGTTCTTGAAATATGAAACATGATTTTTAATGAAAATTTCATATTCCCCCCACTTCCATGTTCCACCACCCCCTTAAAAAATTTTACTTTCAGAAATTTTTATTTGTCGACCTTTCTACTCAAACCGAATTTAATTTTTCTAGAGCAATTGGTTCGTGAGATATCGTAATCTAAAGTTTTTCACCCCCCCCCCCCCCTCCGTACGCCACTACTCCTACTCAAAAATTTCTTTTTAATCCTTTCTCTAGTATAGGTACAGATATTTGTTAAATTCAAGGGTTTAGGAGATATGGATTTTAAAATGTGTCGATCTCGGCATTTTTGCGTTTCGGACGAATTATTCCCCCCCCCCCACTCGGACACCCCTTCACCCATATCAACAATTTTGCAAAAGGGTCCACTTTCAACGTTCTATAGAAATTCCAAGTTTCAGCGTCCTAGCGAAGGCGGTTGCTGAGATCTAGAAACCAAAATTTTGCGGCTAAAACCCTTCCCTCTCCTCCCCCCTCACACCCACACCCCTCTAAAAGATGCCAGTCGTAGAGGTTCACCCAACCTACACACCATAAAAATTTCATGATAATACCTCAACGGGCTTGGGAGCTACGCACCTTCAAACTACGCACGGCGTACAGACGGACATTTTTTTTTTATTGCTTTTTTGGGGTCTACTAGTCCTAAAACGTAAAAATACAAAATTTCAGGGTAGCAAATTTTTTGGAAATTTCAGGTCGATCACAATACTTTATTATTAAAAAATAATAAAGTAAAATAGTACTCTAGTCTCAAATTTGCCGACTTCACAATTGAATGTGTGTTCAAAGACTTGTTCTCGGAGACTGTTATAGAGCTAATTATTTTTAACCTTTTGTAGAGTGGCTTATTTCCTTAGTATATATCTCTGGAAAAATAATTAAAAAGGTTGTTTTCGTGTAGGATGCAGCACGCATGTTAAATTTTCTTAGACTTCACAAAAGCATTCCGCTCAATACCACATGTAAATAAAGTTTATTGCATCTGGTATTAGCACTATGTTAACTAGATCACCGGCTAGAGGATAGATCTCACTATTTTATAATTAACAATACACAGAGCAATGGAGCAACTTTCCATATTGCAATGTACTTTGGTGATACTTTCTTATTCTTCGCGGATACTTTATGAGTAGCATGTACATATGTATATGTATAATGATCTATGTATATCATATTTTCAAAGACTTCTATAAAAGATCTGCGATTCATAAAGAGCCACGGTCTAAAAATTCTGCTATTCTATCTTCCATCTTCAATCCTTAACATTTAACCATTAATCTTCCACCCATCATCTACCGTCCACCATCTTGTATTTTCTATCCTCCATTTTTCATCCTTTATCCTACATGCTCCATACTTCATTTTCCATCTTCCATCATACCTTTTAATCTTCATCTTTCATCCTTTTATCATCTTCAATCTTCATCCTTTATCTTGCATCCTACATGCGCCATCATCCATCCTCAATTCTCCGTCTTCCATGCTCCATTCTTCAATCCTACATCTTAGATTTTCCATCTTCTAATCTCCATCATCATCATCTCAAAGATCTGTAAAGATCTACGAGCCGTGAAGTTCCGCGAACCGCAAATATCCGCAAACTGCAAAGATCTGAGCCGTGAAGAATTGCGAACCGCAAAGATTAGTAAAGATCTGTTGAGCCGTTATGATCTGTGAATCGCAAGGATCCCTAAAGATCTGTTGAGCCGTCAGGATCTGCGAACCTCAAAGATTCGTAAACATCTGTTCAGCCATTAAGATCTGGAACCGTAAAGATCCGTGAAGAAGATCTGGCTAAGTTGGATCTTCTGTTTGAGCCGGTTCATTGCACCGGCTCAGATCTACGTTACCCATTTCTAGCCAGAATAGCTACACCACTGCAGGAAGTTGTGTGGTTGCTCTTCATGCTTTGCATGTTCCCACGTCGCTTATCTACTCTACTGGATAGGGGAGAAAAAACCACGCTTCTCTATTTCTTTAAAAAAGCCGTGGTCTTCCCCGCCCGTACCGAAGTACTTGTTGTTATAGTTTCACGGCCGTTACAATGGAGTTATTTTTATGTGATTCTGGATTGTATTCTTTTACTTTAAATTGAAAAATGACAAAGTCGTTTCTATATTATTCTTATGCTACTGATAGACTAGACGGTCACTCAAAACCGTCAATGCATTGACACTCTGACGTCAAAATTACGTAGAATGTCAATGCATTGACGGTTTTGAGTGACATCTATCAGTAGCATTACTCCCGTTCCTACACTCGTCAATTAAATTCTAATCGGAACTTAACTGCAAGTTTTGTATGAAAATATGTCAGTTCAAGTTCCAGTTAGAACGTAACTGACGATCGTAGGAACGGGCCTTATTGATAAATTATAAACTCATCGACAGAAACAATTGGTGTGGACCGCGTCTACACAGGAGTGTCGTAATGTAGCCATTTGGGAGCATTACTCTTTGCAAAGTCCCGTCTGTTTTCAGATTTAAACGAACGAACTCTGGAATTGTGATGACGGAGAGGATACTTCCCAATGCATTGAACTTCTTGCTCATACGTGATGTTTTCCAAGATCGAAAACTATGAAATAATGCATCCAATTCTTTTTGTCAAAGTTTTTTTAAATAAAATAGTCGGGACCGAAATAGTTCATTCTGTGATAGGTTCAACAACATCATATTCAACTTTGAACGTTCAGGTTTTCATTTTCTAGAAGTAAATATGAAAATCTATGAATCACAAGATTTGGAAAAACCTCTGCTAAAAATGAATCGCACTCTTGTTTCTCCAAGTAAGTGCACGATGATCGTAAAAGGGCCATATTCTCTGTGTTTAATTCGTAAATTCCAACCTAAAATTGAAACAATGTGCTATTTTGAATTGGAGTAAATCAAAATAAATTTGTATACTCTGCTTCACGCATTATTTTCACAGATACGACTCTGTATTGAATCGGACGGATTCATATGCATAGAAAAACGTGGCCAGCATAACAACCAAAATGAAAATTTGAAATTTATATTTACGCTTGCAATTTTAAATCAAACGCTGATATAGATAATTTCAAAGAAAGAAAACTTCTCGCGCTTATCAATGAAAAAAAATGTTATCGAATTATCAATTAATCACACAATCGATGTATAATCTTTTTTTTTGTATTTTGAGCCCGCTTCACCCATCGGTTGATACGAACTCACAACAAATAAATTTTAGCTGTACTAATTTTCACGATGACTACAAATAAAGAATAATTAAATAAATTAAATTTCTAATTGAATTTTATTTAAACATTTCGGAATCAGCAATTATACACACGATTTTTTAAAAATTTCGCAACAAAATAAACTAAATGGGCTTTATATCGAATCTTTTCAGCTTACAATTGAATTATGTTGTGTTTGTTGTAAACTTTTAATACTCCCGGTAGTAAAGTAACGCACAAAAATGGATGTCCTCTTTGATATTTTGGAAGAAACAAATCAAATGAACACAAGGCAAGTACAAGCGATCCCTAATTACGTAGAACGGACCACCATGGATGGGAACGACGGCTCTCTCTACTAAATAGAAAGTTTTTAGTTCTCGCTAGGATTTTGAAAATCTCTGCTAAATGATGGATTAACACGACTATGTTATAATTTAATCCGAACAATGCTAAAGCTATACTTTAATTTGGGAGTATACTTGCAATTTTAATTGTTACTGTACTATCAACCGGCTTAGATTTATAAATTTAGAATAAAAGGTGTTTTTTCAATTGAAATTGCAGATCGAGAATGGAGTCAGGACTGTTGAACGCTTTCCATGACGACCACTTTGACGGAAACTATTCTAAATACGACAACAATTTAGATCTATGGTCTGATGGAAATGAGTATGTTTCAATCGTTTGTTGCGAGCTGTATACGATATTTATATTTTTATAATTTACTGTTTCAGTGCCATGGGATTACAGCTTACAGAAACCCTTCACGGTATACTACCGATAACGGCAGCCGAAGAAGATCCACACTATTTCGAAGCCGATTTGGAACAGCGACTTCCATATCGTTTTCATACGGAAAATGATCTTACAGAAACCATGTACAATATGGATCAAGATGGAGGAGGCGTAAGTTTGTATTATTCAATGGGATAGAAGTTTCCTTATGTTCTAATTTTCGGACATTTCAAAGGATTATATTCTCACAAATTACTCATCAATCGATGCAATGTCCGAGAGCATGTCACCATCGATAGAAATCATATCGGTCGATCCGAATTGTGATTTTAGCTCGCCCGTAACCGTAGACGACGATTCGGACACCGAAAGCGATCGAAGTAGCAGCCGCAGTAGCCACTACAGTAACAATTCGGATAGCTCATCAATAGGCGACTATGAGAGTCATTCGAGCGAAGAAGATGATGAACCACCCAAACAAACTGTAGCCACTAAATCAGAACAAAATGACAATTTTTTATCAACACCAACGATACAAAATAAAAGTACTGTCAAAAAATGCAATCAACAACCGTACATACCAAAGAAGGCTCAAATTCATCAGCAGCAATCGGCGAATAATATTGTAACATCGTTTGAAAACATTGAGTTTTCAATCGACGAAATGAACGTACCTTTAGTTAATAGGCAATCCTTAAGTGTAAGTAAGAACGGCAGTTTTAGTAGAAAACCACTAGAAACTGAAATCGATGTGAAGGATTTCGATTTGGCAACGTTCATAACACAAGATAATTTCGATTTCCTTGAATCGGCACTACCTGAACGTATTCTTGTAAATAAAAAATCGTTTGCTGTATCTACTCTACCCATTAGCTTAGAAGATATTAAAATTGAAGAAGATAGTTTATCGAAAGATGATTCGGATACCGAGGCGATTATAGATATCGAAACTGTTCATGACAACGACGATAAGCCGATGCTACTACGAAAACAAACAATTGAATACAATCCAGTTGTTGATTTAAATGAAAGTTTTACACAAGTTGATGACGATACGAAACGTGATCCTTCGTGGAGTCCTAATAATTTTAAATCGACGAAACTCCAAAAAACCAAGACTATGCGGCAAACAAAGACTAAAAAAACTAATAATTTGGTAAGTACTCATTTACTTTACTTATTTATTTTCAAATTCTAATTCAAATTAGTCCAGTATTTTGAATTCGATCTGTTGTATGTATCGAGTCTTGCTTTAGGTTTTGTTCCATTTCCAGCGCTCATGGTTTCAAAAAAACTTTCAAGGAAAAGAATCGCTATTTTTTCACAACACTTTTACTGTAAGAAAACCAAGTCTACCGATCTTATAGTGCGGTGTGAAAGAAACCAGTCTCGCGATAAGTGCTAGTCATGTCTTCCAACTGTTCAATCCGCACCAAAAACCGTTTTTCTAAATCTTCTGAAGTAGGGAACAGCACAAAGTTCACAGCACGACTTCCTCACGGTTATGAGGGGAAACGAATTTGTAAGATTTTTTTCGGAAAGAAATTATGGCCTTAGATAGAGTAGAAATTTTAGAGCCTGAAGATAGATTTCTACTTAGTGTCTGTGTCCACAATCTTTAGCTTTTCCACGTGACGCAAAATGAAATGGCGATCTTCTTTCCGTCATCCTCGTTAGTATGTTAAAGTTTCGAATTAGTTTCGGGTTAAACGCGCCAATTGAAATTAGTTTCTTTCTAAACGCAAGTTTATTTGGATCAATTTAGATTTGCTAGATTTATATGTTTGACCCTTAGATTATGTACCTAAAAGGATTGGACATTCCACAATAAGAAAGAGCAAAGTTGTTTTATGCGCAGGTCGAAGTAAAAGCTCCATGGCCGTACAATACTGATTATTTTTGGGGGAAAAAATGTTGGCGCACATTTCAAATTTTTTTTTGCATATACATATCTACCATATTAAATACATAAATTGCATAAACATACTGCAGTCACGATCAGCTGCAAGCCAATCGTATTATACTCTTGATGAGGATGAATTCGTCCGTTAACGAATTTAGCCTTACAAATTCGACCAAACATTCAGATTCAAAATTTAAAGATCATAAGTCAAGGCGTTCTTGAGTTATCATGCTTACGGACAGACAGACGGAAGTGAAGTGGATTTAGATGTTTCGTCCTCTAATAAGCACAAAATAGTATTATTTTTTTTTTGTGTGAGGCTTCGTTTTAAGGGTTACAAACTTCTGTTCCGGATCAAACTTATAATCCTCTCATATTTCAAATCCGTACTTTTTTGATAAACACCAAATTTCAATATTTCGTCAGACTTATTTTTAACAATAATGCAATCATTACTAATTTAATGAGAAGGGTATATTGTTGTGAACTCAAGGCAGACCAGTCATCGAAAAGATTTCTTTCAGAAATGGATATTTTAATAAATATTTCTCTTCTAACTACAGTTACATGTTCGAAATGGCCACAAATATAATGATATTTTGCTACGCCATTGAATCCACGATCCAAGATCCAAGCCTTTCAGGTTACCATGAAATTCAATAAAAATAAACAACAAAATATTCCTTCATAAATATTTCACGTGTGTTTTTGACTAGCAAGATCCCTTGAATCCCATGGTGCTGTCAAAAAAATTTTGGTCTCTATTTTTTTCGCGCTTTTACACCGGTGTGTCCTATCCTAAGTTACCTTTTACACGAGCGATTAAAATTGCTCAACTTGCAGAAATTTCAAACAATTTTGTCGTCACGGAAACATACAGCAACACTCGACAACATCAGCAATTGATGATGTGGATCAATTGGTTGTTAACTCATTGATCAACAGTGACTAGCGATATGGAGCAATACTCAGCAATTTGGCAATGACATCATACATTCACGGACAATTCAGTCTATGAACAACACGAAAGCAAATTTGAAAAAAAATCTAAAGCTTAAGGGGTTACATCTAGTTGGCGGCCGAAAAAAATGGGTGTTTTTGTGAATTTTTTTTGGGAAAACGATTGCAGGTTTCGAACTGTTTTTTTTATAGTGAAGGGTATATCTTTGACTATATTTCATAATTTTTCTATTGGAAAAAATTCACAAATGTAGCAGATACACTATATTTCCCGAACCACTGTTCAAAAAAAGCCTTCCGCGGTGACCACTGTAACTTCCACACCAATGATCTGAAATAGAAAAACCAAATAAATTAAGAGTTATTATCGTATTATCTAGTCCTTAATCGAAAGATTTGATAAAATATTCATTTTTGAAAAAATGATCGGCGATCGAAAGTGAAAGTCTAGTTTTCGGTGAAAAATTCACGTCATTTTCCTTGATAAAAAAAAAGTATTCATCGAAAAAAAAATCCTTCGATTAAGGACTGCCTTTTGATGTAAAAAAAAAAGTGTTCAAAATTTCAAGTTCATCGGTCCACTCGTTTTTGAGATATCGATTTTGAAAAAGCCGTTTCGAGAAAAACGCGTTTAAAGTTTCTCGGCCGTGACTTCCGAACATTCGCAGATTCTCGTAATTCTCTCGAGCCTTTCGCACGATTCATTTTTAAACTTCAAATATTAAAAGAACACGTATAACTGAATGTAGTGAGCGCTTCGAAGTCAACTGCTGCACTGTGACGGGTTTCGATTTCGAATATACAGTCAAACCTTGATTAGTGAGAACGTAACTGTAAAAACGACCGTAACTCGCTCAATTTTGAACAGATCGACTTGAAATTTTCAGAGAATATTTTTGAAAGGTTATACTTTAAAAATCCGTCGAAAACGAAAAATCGAATTTTCGAAAATTCTGACTAGATGTAACCCCTTAAAATAAAACTTGAAATATTTGAATTCCAAGCCGTTATCACACAAAACTTAACAAATAAATCAAAACTTTACAAATGAATCATTTAACGATGACAATTGCTCGGAATTTTCCAAGCTAGTGGAAATACAGCGAGTAAATCCAGCAATCTGTGAAAACATTACCAAATTGCCGAAATGTTGCCGAAACTAACATGATATTGCCTGGTATTGCTCAATTAATTGCTGCACTAGTTTTGGCAATAGTCTCCGGGCAATTAATTGTTTGAAATATTGCTCGTGTACAATCTTCTAAAGGTTTGCCTAAAAAATTGCTTTAGAATTGATATTGGGCAATATCCTGATGTCGAAGTCGAGGTTGAAGAATGATGAAATGCGTTTAAAATACTGCAAATTGATGCAGCTTAATAGTTGTGTAATTTTTGTTTTTCTTTGACTTCCAATTAGAGAAAATGTGAACGAAAAAGGTAATTGAACGAACTTTAAGGATTTGTCTATAAAAATTGGATTCGCTACGAATACGGTCTTCGAGAGAAAACGATCAGAAGCTTCAAAAGCAATTTTCCATTAATGGAGTGATTCAATATGTTTAATTTTTCGCTCAATATCTTCGCTAAAAAAATATTAATCGTGGCTATGGCGGCACTTAACCTTCAAAATGTTTTGGAAAAATTGCCAGATATCTCAAGACAATTCTTGCGTTCCAGAAATGACATCTTCTAATATATAAAAATGAAACAGTTTTTTGGTCGGCCGGGAATAAAATTTACACCTGTGAACCGTTCCCTCCCAAATTTTGCATGGACATTCTCGAAACTACCTGACAGGTCGAGAACATAATTATATATTCCCGAAATTAATTGGTGGTTCGCGAGTTATTTCAACATTTGAGTTTTTTAATAAGTTGAATCAGATGAACCTGACTTAAATTAAAAATTTATAACAGGCAGTCGTAGCCGAGCGGATAAGGCGCCTGACTAGAAATCAGATGATTCCCTCTGGGAGTGTAGGTAGATAAGGTTTTTACTACCGGCTGCGAACACGTGACGTGAGTAACAGGGGCGATTAAATATATTCCCGAAATTGGTGGTTCGCGAGTTATTTCAACATTTGAGTGGATGATGTATGGAGGATGGTGGATAGAGAATGGAGGATGGTGGATGGCGAAAAATTAAAAAAGCAAAATGAAAAATAAAAATTAAAAATGGCATTAATGCCATTAATGTCTCCAGTTCCTTGAGCTGAGAAAGTGTACCCGAAACGGGAGTAATGTATCAACAGAGAAACAGGACCATTGGATAAACGGGAGTAACAGGTGCGATGGAACAACATGAGAGTAGCGAGAGTAGCTGCAGTACGCGGCTAGTAGTGAATAAAAACCCCGTAATTGAAAAGTGTGTACGACTGGAACTTCATCTTTACTCAAGATAATCTTATCGTGAAAGCATTTTATCGTTTTTTAACATTTCGATTGAGGCCTGAAGGCTCAAAAAATGCATGTTCTTCTTGAAGTGGCACGAAGTCAACGGACTTGAAAATATCTTTTTTACGAACGAAAACCAAATGCTACATCATACATTGAGGTTTCGCTCATCGAGATGTCATAACGCTCCATGAGGACTGTGTCAAAACTGTGCCGAGAAGCATTGTGAAGAGAAAATTAATGAACTATCTTGCTCGATTTTGCTCAAGGATACAAAGCCAATAGAACCCTGGAATGGCTGAAGTGTAATATTTCTGATTTTTATGCATTGGGAAGCCCTGATTTGAATGGGTCAAAATTGAATGACATGAAGCAATCAGCGAACCCAACTCATACATCTTTTAAAAATATATATTTAGGTAAAGGACGGTCACTTCGAGTGTATCAATTTGTTGTATTAAATTATAAAATAAAAAAAAGAATTTTGTACAAGCAAGGTTTAGTTGCTAATTTTTTATATCGTTTTAAACGTGTAACAGAACTTTTGGCAAGACTAGGTGTAAGTAATATCGTGATTGTGGTTATTTTTATGAGCTTCCTCACCCTTGCCCAACACCTGATGTCACAGACTGGGTTCACATGACCTGGGAGCACTAAGTTTCTTTGCGGAATATATGACAGTAACCGTTCACCAGTCGAAGTCCAGAGTCAACCTTTATCTGCAGCCAACATTTGTTTCTTCAGTAAAAGTAGTACATTTTCTGCATTTCAAATAAAAGTGACAAAGCTTTAACGAGATTCTTAGCCAACGCTCAACAGCCCTTTATTTGCGAGTCAAATATCTGATGGCTTGGCGAAGGAGTCAGCAAGAACGAGCATGTCGTCGCAAATTTAGTAAATTAGCTAAGAAATCTTTTTACTTCGAATCAGTCAATGAAATTCTGTGCAAATCCAAATTTTTTTCATCCAATTTTGTTTGTAATAACTATGACCCGGGAAATCGATCGTATAGACCGAAAGGTTCTGCGAACGAAACTCCCACCTGCCTATGGTTGGCACCTTCAATCAATCAAATAAAATTTTTTTTCATTTACAGATAACCCAATGCAACCGTATCTTCAACAATAATCACACTGCAACTAGTAGTAATTCAGTCAATAAACCAAATGCTGTCATCAATCGGAGAAAATATGGCATCGGTAAGGGAAAAAATATTTCAATGTGTACGAAACCGGAGCTTTATGATTCGCTATCAGACGCGGATAGTTGTGATGACACGGCTGAAAATAATTGTAAAATTAACGCAAATAAGAAAACTGGTGCCATAGATAGCAATAATGAAAATTCGATAAAGAATAATTCTACAAATAGCAATATTAAACCAATCGTACATAGACTAGAAGCTGACACTGCAGTAATTAATCCTAAAGTCGAAGTTAAAATCGAAAAACCTATAGAAGTTAAGTATGAGCATGAAGATTTAAACGTTGACCTAGATAATGGCCTTAATGGTGATTTAGCCGAAAAGCAAGCGATTGAGAATATCAATTCGGAAATGTCTGTAGTAGTTCCGATCAAGAAAAAATTAAATCTTGAGGAATACAAGAGAAGAAGAGAAAATCAATTGATAGGTGATACTAAGATTAAGAAAAGTATTGAGAATAATCCAACTCCTGTTGTGCAACTTAAAGATGAAGATTCCAAAAAATCCCAAATTCTTCAGACTGCAAATTGTCCGGTTCAAAACTGCCAAAGCAATAGCCTTCTATTAAAAAACCACCCGGCAATGAAATCCAGAAGTGATAAGGGATTTGTCGATCCTATTCTGGAAGCCAAAAACAAAGTCCTTCGTATGCAAGAATTGAAAAAGGTAGCTAGAAGTAAGCTAATCGATTCGACAGTATCGGCTAAAGTTGGACCAATCACGCCAATTTTGCCTCTCGAACAAATCTGCAACGGCAGTTTTAAGTCACAAGATAAGTCTGCAATGAAATTAAATGCAGAATACGTGGAAATAATTATCGTATCGGCCAGTTGTAATACGGATATCACTCTTCCACCGGTCTTTGAGAAGTTGGATCGTAACAGTGCCGGGAATTCAAAAGGTGGTCCAATTACAACAATCATGAAATCATCGTCACTCCTATCAAATATAAACGATACGATAAAGAAAGCGAATGCGGCGAAAATATCAAGTAATTCGCTTCTGTCCAGTATACAAGATGTTGTACTTAAAAAATCAACAACAACTCTGTTGAACGGTGCTCAACTATCTCAAAAATCTCCGAATATCGGGGTCTCGCCACCCAGTCAATTCTCTCCACAAAAGCCTGAAATGTCACAAACGGATCAATTGAATGTGACAGCCGCTGGTGGTAGTATTCCGGCCGAAAATAGCAACGGCAACAAGGAAGTCGAACACGGCGAAGATAAAATTATAATGCATTTGCGCAAAGATCGGATACGAAAGAAAACCGCATCGATATCAATTCAAACTGACGAACTTCCACAATTTCCTCCGATCACACTCTTACTTGCCGACAAATACTCAAATAGTCAATCGGAAAATACGAAGAAACGGAAAAGACACGATCGTCATTATCGTTCGCGTCGCCGCAGCACATCTGCGTCGACCGACGACGAAGAGTATCGATCTCGTAGTCATGTAAGATATCGTTCAATAAGTAGTCAAGGTACAAATCGTTCTGTTTCGCCGCGAAGTTCGCGATATTCGTCCGAACGCAATTCTCGTTCCTATTCGAACAGTAGACGCACTGTTTCGCCGTATCGGAAAATTCGCCGCCGATCGAGTCGTAGCAGCAGCCAGACAAAGTCAAGAGCTAGTTCGTCATCAACAACAGGTTCAGAAACAGGACGTCGAGCACGTAGTCGTCATCGTCGAAATCGCCGCTATAGTACATCGCACAGCAGTAGCAGTAGTAGTTCGCGATCGCGTTCTCGAAGCCGTTCGACACGCTCGAAATCACGTTCTCGGTCCAGATCACGATATTCTGGAAATTTTGGGCCGCATTCGAACAATCGTCGTCAAACGTCACCGGGTAAGATTCGAAATTTATTTATACTTTTCGTAATATTTTTTTTACTAACGTTATTCAAAATTTACAGCCGTTGAAGAACGCCGAATTGTCTATGTAGGACGAATTGAACGAGAAACATCCAAGGAGGATTTAAAACGAAAATTCAGTTCGTACGGTCCAATCAAGCAAATTACTTTACATTATAAAGATACAGGGTACATTGGAGAACGTGATTTAATGTTGCAATTTGAAAGTAAATTGCTTTTATTTTTTTATTAGAATGAAGTATGGATTTGTGACGTTCGAGAGAGCACAGGATGCATATGAAGCAATCGAGCGGGGCATGGGAGACTCCAAGATCAACATGTATGATATTAGTTTCGGCGGACGAAGAGCTTTTTGTAGAGCTTCGTATTCGGATTTGGGTAAGTTTCGCTTATCGATTTTAAAGAGTCTATTTCGACCCTGTTTGGCTCCACGAAAAACTTTTCAACTTGATCTATATTTTCATGTTGTGTACAAGAAAAATAAAAACACGTTGTACAGGTGCTGCGAAATTCATGTAAGAATGCTCTTACAGCTACTGGCCGGAACGAGTGTAGTAGTAGTGTACTAGGTCTTGTAAACATTGCTACCGGGTTCAATTCCCAATGTACAATTTATTTATACGAATTTTTCAGTTGCTTTTGGTTTCGGAATCGCTAGGGCAAGTTTTTGGATACGCTGACGAGCATTTTGGAATCAGCACTTCGCACACTCAGCCAGTGGGCTGGACGATGCGGCCTGGGGGTGAATGCTTCAAAAACGGAATTGGTGCTATTCACAAGGAAGCACAGAATTCTGGCATTTAGGCTGCCGAAGCTCGAAGGCGTAGAGCTTAGACCATCGGAACAAGCTAAATATCTGGGACTAATTCTGGACAGGAAACTAAGCTGGAAATTAAATATTCAGGAGCGGGTTAAGAAGGCGAATAACGCGCTTTTCGCGTGCAAGCAAACTGTGGGAAAAAGCTGGGGGCTCAAACCAAACATCGTGCACTGGCTGTACACGGCGGTTGTGAGACCTATTCTGACATATGGGGCAGTGGTGTGGTGGAAAGCCATGGATAAAAAGTACAATCTTAGGGAATTGGGCGGTGTGCAACGGACTGCCTGTGTTATGATCACGGGAGCCCTACGCACAACTCCTACCGCCGCGTTGGAGGTGTTTTTGCATCTACTGCCATTGGATATCTTTCTAAAACAGATAGCGGCAAATACGGCAGTTAGGCTATCTAGCTGTGCCCTTTTTAAGCGGAGCTCTAAGGGGCATAGCTTCATCCTCAGCTCCATGGGAAGCCTTGCAGCTGATATTAGTACGGACTACTTAATTCCGGGGTTGGATTTTGGGAGGCCATACGAAATTGCTTATCCTAGTAGAGTGGACTGGGAGAACAACGGAGTGCTACGTGAAGGGGAAATCTCCGTTTATACGGATGGATCGAAAATGGAATGCGGCGCTGGCGTCTTCTCCGAGCAGCTGAGTGTGGAGAAGTCGTTTAGGTTGCCAGATGTATGCAGCGTCTTCCAGGCGGAAATCTTGGCCGTGATACAGGCAGCAAACATCCTGTTAATGGGGGAGGTATGTGATCAGAATATTTCACTCTACATTGACAGCCTGGCGGCCATAAAGGCACTGGAATCGGATACCATTAAATCCAAGTTGGTAAAGCGCTGTCGAGAAGTGCTGAAGGTACTTTGTAGTCAGAGCAGAGTACTGATTTGCTGGGTGCCAGGGCATAGTAATGTACTAGGGAACGAAAGAGCGGATGAGCTCGCTAGATCAGGATCGGCATCGATTGGTGGAGTAGAGGAGGATGTAAGTCCACCCGTGTGTGGTATCAAAGCGCGTATTGGTGAGCGCTCCAAAAAATCCGCCGACTCTAGGTGGGCAGGGCTAGCAAGCTGCAGGATTTCTAGATCTCTGTGGCCAGAGTTGGATAGTCAAAAGACTAAGAATATTTTAAATTGGGATAGAGGGAGACTGCGCCTGCTCGTTGGTGCACTGACGGGGCACTGCATGCTGGGGAAACACGCTATGCGGCTAGGGATAGCGGAGTCTGACACGTGCAGGTTCTGTCACGACCTGTATGCTGTAGAGGACATCACTCACATTTTGTGTGATTGCCCGGGGATCGCTAAAAGGCGCTTTAGAGTTATGGGTAGTCTCTTCTTTGAGAGCATCGAGGATTTGAGGGCAGTAGGGTATGGCAAAATGGTCAGGTTCTGCAGGGAATTGGAATGTTTTTAGGATGGATGTATAGCCCGCGGGGACCTGAAGGGATCGCAATGGACCCATATGGCGCCTAGTGAGCGTGGCGGTCCTAGCGCTGCGCCCCTTAAACCTAACCTAACCTTGGTTTCGGAATATTAATATAAATCGTTGAACGTACGGATTGTTTAATAGAGTCACTTGTAAAGGATTTAAAACCTGAGCAAATGAGTTCTGTTTACATTCTTATCAGGTCGGCTGGTTGAGAAATGATGATGGCTGTTATTTGTTGGTGCTGGATGTTAATACTTCGCGCATTTTAGATATTATGAAGTAAAATTAAGGCAATGAATTTTGATAACAAATTCCGGATAATAACATTATCCACTGTAATACCAAAATGAGATCTGAATTCGGCCTATCGATAGGCCTAAAATACAAGGTATGACGTTCACTCGATATTTGTGATATGAATCATACCACTTTGGATGGAAAATTAAACGGTATGATTTCAATCACAAATCAGATCTGATTTTGACCTATCGATAAGTGTGAAATGTATGATCTGAATTATTGATGTGCAATTCAATTACTTTTCAGTAACGAATAATTACTGAATACATCAACTTCAGTATTCGATACTTCTTCAAATACTTTACCAACCATGAAGCCCCAATCACAATACATCCGTTCCGTTCTGTCACGATCCAATCCGTTCCGTTATGTCAAAATATCAGTGCTGCCCACAATGCTCCGTTCCGTTATGTCAGTGGATTGTTTACAAATACATGTAGCACTTTCTTCATTTTGTTGAGCCGCCGCTGGCTGGTAGCACCAATCTCGGCGATATTTCTGTGGACCCACTCGATCTTCGAAGTGTCATTCGAGGAACGGGTGGATCCTCAGAAAGGGCCGCCAACCCAGCCACACAAGTGGAACGCGTTTTTTTTTGAAACCGTTATTTGGTAAAGGCCGGAAGCGGGGAAAGGAGAAAAAAGATAAGAGACTTCGTTTGAAAGTCCGGAAAAAAAGCGACGTTAAGTAGAGCCCGACTAAAGTTTGGATAGCATTCTGACCAATTCCGTGTGTGAAGTTTCGTAGGAAATTCGCGCGATTTCTTTTGCCAACCCGAGCAAGTAAACAACTCCGCGCCGTAGATAAATCGTGAAGTGCCAGTCCGAACAGGTGATCGGTCCACTAGCAATGGCGAGTCGTGCAACTCTCGAAAATCGTGTGACTCTGCTGTGTTTATAAACTCGGCGCCGCCGAGTTCGAAATTTCGGGGATAAAGGAAAGAGTTGACAGTTCGTGGCTTTCGAATCGGATTTGTGGTGCCTGCAATCGAATGGTCTGCCCAGGAATCTCTCAGTGATCAACTCGTGTCCCGGTTTTTTGTGAAAGCCCCGAAAAGAGTTCTCGGGCTCCGCATGTCAGGTTGGGGAACTTCCGAAGAATTTTCCCCGTCACAGCGTCGTATTCCGCGCTCAGCGCTCAGACTTGCGTCCGATCGCATTTCTGCTTATTGTGTCGCTGGGACTTTTCGAACGGATTTGCACGCGTTTTGTTTTTCTATCGAAAAATCTTTTCGAATCCAATAGAACTAAAATGAGTAAAAATATTAACAACATATCGAATCCGTACGATCGAAGAAATGTTGTCGCCGTGAGATGTTTAAAATAATTGATTTGATAAAGAAGAAGACAAGTTGTTTACACAATTAGGCGGAAACGTCAAACTCGCCGACAAATCGGTCCTGGTAGAAACTAAAATTTTCATTTAAAAGTGAAATTACAATTAATAAAAGCCACCAATCGCCCGCGGATTTCGCAATATGTTCGATTTCGTGGCCTTTTCTTGACAATCGGGACGCGACGAGCGTTTTCGTATAAGAGTGTTTGGCGCGCTGCAATGACATTGAGCTGGCTTTCGACTTCGTTCCGAGTTCAATTCGAGCGCTTATTCCCCCCGACTAGAGTTTTCTCGCAACACCGACCGCAAGCAGGTGTCCTACGGTTACGAGACGTGCGCGGCCTTAGCAGAGCTCACCAATAGCGGGAGTGATCCAGGAAGGATTTTCAAATTGAATGAATTAGGGAAGGGAGAACCAAAAAAGGGGCCACGGCGAAAAATGTTTGAAGGACAGTCGTGGCTGAGGTAGGGTGGGCAGAGCAGGGCGCCATCAACACCAGAGCGCCCTGACAAATCGCGGAGCCGCGCCATCCAACCGCTTCTTGGTCTTTCACGACCTGCTGCGAAAATAATCCCAATTTTTACAATTCCCTTGGATAAGTCGGCGCTGATAATTTTTGTTGTACAGGCCAAGGGTTTATGGTCTGAGTTGGAGTAAGTACCCCCCCCCCCCCCCACACACACTGCCGTAGCTAGTCCCGGCCGCCAGCAAGAGCGTCGCACCAGCGAAAACTCAGCCACCAATTCGGACGTAGGTGGAATTGGCCCTTCTGTCCCGAACCTTCCTTTTCCTTTCGACTATTTTGACTTTTTCAAGTCGAAATAGTCCTTCCAAGGCCTCAAACACATCAATTTGACGATGTCGGAGTTTGTAGAAATGCTAGAATTGTTTTTTGATATGTACTTGTTGTTCCGCTTCAATAAACTCCTCGTCGTCCATTTTTCCAATATTTTGCTCGTTACTTAACTAACTTTTCAACTGTCACTTACGAAAAGTGGTGTTATGTGATCCGTAAAAGTTGAATTTTGATCAACTAGTCCGTTCCTTGCCGTTCCGTTACGACCATTGTGTGTATTTACATAGCAAGCCCATAAGGTCTACTTTGACAGCTGAACGTGACGGAACGGATGAATTGTGATCGGGGCAACATAACATAATAAGTATATGCTCGATATAGAGGGGCTACAAAGAGAAATGATATAAAAAAAGGTGTCGGGTCCAACAAAAAGGGATGATATTCACAGAGTCGGTTTTCTTTCTATTAAATATTTCCACTTACACTTGTATACAAATTTGTGATATTCATTTTCACAAGAAACTCGACAGTCTTATGAGTAGGGATGGAGAATGGAGGATCAAAGATGGGGAGGGTGGATGGATGATTGTGAATAGAGGATAGAGTAACAGAAGCAACGGGAGAATCAGGACCAATGAATATACGGGAGAAACAGGATCAATCGGAGAAACAGGATCAATCGGAGAAACGGGAAAGACGGGAGTAACAGGGCCGATGAAACAATGTGGGCGTAGTCGCGGTACGCGGCTAGTCTTGAATAAAATCATAGAACGATCATGTACAAATTACAGGGGATTTGTGACCTGAGTATGGTAAGAGTCAGACCTGTATCCAGGAACACAACAATGATCAGGCATGTTAAGATAACAGTTACATTTATTTAAATGTGAGCTACCTAAAATTAAACGCAATTTAACCACAATAAATTTACTTTAAATTACCGGGTTTGTTGTGGAATTCATATCGAATTCAATTTCCTAGTCCAATCAAATCGTCATCGATTTGTTCTTCCTAGTCGCAAGATTCCTTAAAATAAACATTTTGCACATAATTTTTGTTACTTGGACTTACTGTATTCAAATTTACTCATCTTTTGATGTTTAGTTAAACAGGAAAACGAGTTTTAGCAATATGCGGAATTGCTAGACCTTGCTCCGGCGAATAACTGTTTCCCTTCAAAACCTGTTACGGTTACGGCTATAATAAGCAACTTTGTTGCTCTGGTAGATTGTATCATAGCCAATAGTACTGAAGGACTATTATCCTGAACACCTTCTAGTACACTGCTATACCCGGCCCGATTATTGATCTTCCTTCATATTCCTAAAACTGATTAAGTTTGGTATCCCCATTCTTCTTCACAATTCCTTCCAACTCTTCTCTCCCTCGCACCAAACACACGAAAAAATATTTGATAGAACAATGCCGTGGCCAATTGGGCTTAGTTTGTTCTTGAAAATTTTCCAAAAAATCAGTCATCAGTCTTAGGCGCCGTGCTATGGTGCAGTGGGATCACAACGGACCCATCTAGCGGTCTATATATTAGCTATCTCTGCCAATAGCTACCCATCTAATCTAATCTACAGTAACTGGCGAATGTTGAACCTGTAGAGTCTTGCTTCTTGGGATCTGTACATCAAAAAAAGATTCGATGGAACTCCCGGGAAATCCGCAGCGACATTCTCATTTTATATCTCTTTATCGTAGATTTTCTAAGAAACCCACTCTATTGAAACACTCCTTGGCTATCAATTCGAATGGTTTAATTCACTTTCAAGATACCATTCGCCACAAGAACTAAACGAAAATTCTTGTGCACGCAAATGGCGTGATGTTACTAGCTTTTCAAGACCTAGGAATTCAAAGAAAATATAGCATAGGCCATAAAAAAAGCGCACACAAAAAAAATTTACTTGTCTAAACACTTGAGCACTTGACGCGATCTACCGAACTTCTTCACTGATTCTTCCGGCTCACACAAAAATATTTATTCGATTCCGATATAATACAAATATCTAAAGAAAAGAAGTAGCTAAAGATCAATTAAATTAAACAAAAAAAAGGGAAAGTTATTCACATTCCTTTAATTTTACAGATGGTGCAGCTACAAATAGTCTTCAAGTCTTACCGTATCCGACGGCACCGCGGATTATACCAGTCGCAGACGATTCATTCGAAGCGCTCCTACAAAAAGTAAAAGAGAAAATGTCAAGCACAAAGTCATCGACAGCTTCATCACGTGTTAAAACTTGACACTGTTCACAGGCTCCTCCGGTCCAAGGTAAAATTTTTGAGGTAATGTTTATAGCATTCAACTATACGAACTCTAGTAACAGAAGAAGTAGTCAACTAAATGAATTTAATGTAATATATTTATGATATAATAACACATAATAATTTAATAATTTGAAGAAAAAGGAATACGATATATATGTATAATTTGTTCCTTATCATCTAAATTTTAGGTTTGCAATACATAAATATAAATTTAAACATGAGAAACAAATTTATTTAAATTGTTCATACATAGAATATAATAGAAAGTTTTATTATTAATTAATTAATTGTATAATGATGCTGATATATACAAAATTAAGTTTTTCTTTTGCACTACAAAATATTGCACTGATTATTTTATTTTAGGTTTTTTTTTAATAATATTAAATTATATATTACATCGATTTGGAAGTTTCGTAGAATATGACGCCGATTACGTCGTTGTAAATAATTTTCTAGCCGACAGACACTAAATTTTTTTTAGTTGTGGTATTTAATTTTGAATTCTAATTGATAGAAGAGAGGAAACTTGATTTTCATAATTGTTGCAAGTTAAAAAAATATGTAAAATATTTTGTGAAGTATGAAGGTCCGTTTGATTGGATTTCCAGTTTTGAGTTCATGTAGGATGGTAGGTAGATAAAACCGAGATCCATAGTTAGTGGTAGTTCAATTTAACATTAGGTTGGTTCTTTTTGCACTACACTACGAGCGTATTGCATTTAGTGTAGATGTACACGAATTTTGATCAGCTAACGCCGACTTTAACTATAGTGACGGATATATGACATTTCGCCGTTCGCCCTCAGTTTTCAGCCGTGACACCACGAATCGAAACGAAAAACAATACCAGTTCATTACAGAATCTTCTTTAGAACTGACTCGTAACAATATTTTATAAAATAAAAATAAAAAAATAAAAATAAAAAAATAAAAATAAAAATAATTACTATAAAACTTTGAAATTAACGATAGTTCTAGAGTATAATGAATAATATTCAGAATCATAGCTATATGCAATTTAATTCAACTGAACATTTTTTAATTGGCAGAATGCCGAAATTGCTGAAAACTGCGATATTTTATTCATCCTAACTTTTTCTATGAAAACTCAATTCCAGATAGGAAAACAAGTCTATTTCTCATTTTTAAAAGTGTTTATAAGCAATTTCACTTGGGTTTGACCAACAAAACCTTGGACTTTAATATCATACTTGAGTTTAAGCATCCATGTCAAAAAGAACACATTAGTACAGAAACATAACAGATAAAATTTCGAACTATTTTATTTCCTTGATTCTTTCAATACTAACAATGCAAATGTATTGTTACATCCTTGCAAGTGTTTACTAGTCGATTTTATCTTCATACAAAACAACAAATTTGAATGGTGCTCATCTGCTCTCGCGTGAGTGTAAACAACTATACGGGCCTATTACGATACTCGATTCGAGTAAGTACTCGACTCACCACATTGGTATTATGAGACTCGACAATTGGAAAGTCACTTCATTTCCAGTAGTCAAGTGAATTTGACATTTATTTTATGTTAATACTCACTCGATCGGCTCTCATAATACGCAGTTCTCTTTTCTCACGCTTTGAATAAAACTCGACAAGTAGGCACTCGTCGCGTTTCATGGTCGCAGAATGTGAGTTTTTTGGTCGAATCGAGATTCGTAATAGGCCCCGATACAATATGCTATCTACACTCGACAAATACTACGTATACATGGAAGATTGATCCAGATTCGAAGTGACGCGACGTGACAATCACAATACGGTCGAATGTTATCTGCATACAGCTTTCAAGTTTGACAGATGGTAAAGAAGAAGGACTTACACCTGCTCCCGATCCAGTGTACACTAAGTACACTACACTCGACAAAAAGAACAGCACCTTTGACGTCAAACCGGCAAAAAGAACGGAAAAAGTGTAGAAAGTACAGGCAAAAAGAACAAACCTTATAACCATTGGCCGAGTGGTTTAGTTTAGTTGGGCAGATAGGAGTGTGCGCAGCCCGATTTTATTAAAAAAATGCCCAAACGGTTTAGTCTCTAGTGTGCACTACAAGAACGAAAAAGTACCCAATTGGTCGCGTCTGCGAGAATCTCGCAGATATCTCGAAGACTATGGCGGCCTGTCTGCGAGATTCTTCGAGACGTCTTATGGGAAAAATACACGGTATCGAGACAAATGCTCCCCGAATCTCGAAGACATGTCTGCGAATGTCTCGATAGAAAAATGGCTTTGGCAATAGCACCATCTGTTTGATGATAGCGTGTTGTGATAAAAGCTCGTACTCGTATGAATATTTCGTGGAGATTGCCATCGGCTGGAAAAAAGAAAGGGGGTTATGAAATGAAACGTGCAGGCAGGGGCGATGTTATCTTACTGCAATATAATAAATATAAAAAACTAATAACGTTGTGACACATTTCCAATCACTTCACATCGCACTTGTGTCGTTTTATTGTAACCGCACTTGAACTGTAACTTTTCGCGTATTTAATTTTTATCGTGTAAGTCGCGGATGACATTTGCTGCGCTCGGAGTGATGCGGCTGTTTTTTTGCCTTACAAATAGATCGTGGTGGGAGCACATGTTTATATTGCTATTTCTTTCTATCTAGTGATGAAGAAAGATAAGCAATATGATTCCGAGGCTCAAACCATCGAGATTATGTCTCTTAAGAGACAAGCGACCAACTGGGTATATTTTGCGATTTTTTTTTTGTTATTACGTCGTTGAGACTTTGACTAAATTGTTTGAATCAGATGGTCGTTGCCAGTTTAATTTCCCCATACGATCATTACTTCTTTTAAATTTTGTTTAGATAAACCGTTTGAAATGGACGGTGTTTGCCACCCAATTTCTATGTACATTATGTGCCATTCTGTGTTCGATATTTTTCGACTTTATTAATTATTCGGTAAAAAGAATATTGTTTCATTTCCAGATGACAGACATGTCTAAAAGTTTTCATCTTCAAGATTATGATAAAAATTTACGTTCGGTTTTTCCACCTGCCAACCTCAGCATCTCAATCTAAAATATTTCTACAGTAAGCAGCTTATAATAGGATTCGAATTTAAAATTTACCATTTGATACCAATGGTTTTGGTTCAATAAGGCTCTTTTCATAATTTCTACGACTTTTTGAGTGTTCGTCGTAGTTCATATTCTACGCATGTGATGTGAACATACGTTTATTACGTTTACAGATTTTTTTCTCTTAATTTTATTAGGATTTCAAATTTTTTTATAAACTGTATAATAACTAATAGGTCAAGTTAATTATTTCAATTTGATAATTTCGTTTCTAATCGTTTTGATTTCATTACATTTAAACGTTAACAATGTTAAGTTTGTAGATCGTTTGCAGTTTATCAGATGAATATAAATAATTATAAAAAAAAAAAAAAAACAAATAAATATAAAAGTAATTACATATAATAATCATATGCAACTAGCTCAAGATAAAATAAAATAAAAGACTAAAATTTACTTAAATAAAAACTGATACACACAAAAATACAAGATCAAAAAAAGAAAAAAAAAAACAAACAGAAGACCAATTTATTTATTTTTAACTTTCGATACCGCAAAACAGCACTCCTCAGGGATTATTTAAAAGTTCAATTTATATACAAGATATTATTTGTATTACAATGTATGAAACAAACTACTCGCTAATGTTATTTTACAATAATTCTACAAAAGAAAAAAAATTCTCTTTTTATTAGAACTATGGAATTTTGTCTATTGAATTTTTTGTTTAATGTAGAAAATAAATAAAACAGTTTGCATAGGAATTACCGCATTGTCTTCTAATTTGCTAGAGTGGTTATATTTTTTTATCAGATTGTTTTACTTTATTAGTCTTAAAATTTTGTGTTTAATCTGATATTACGAAAAACATTTGCTGCCATCAAATTGTGTATTTTCACTTTTAAGCACAGAGAAAAGTTCGCCTGTCCGCTGTAAGTTCTATTTTTTTAGTGGTTCCTTTTTGTGGGGAATTTTTATTGAAAATAGGTTGGGAGCATGGAGATATAAATGACGGAGATGGCAACACGCCGTTTCTGTATAAAGCACTTTGAAGCATTTTGAAGTTTAATCAAACGTTTTTGTATGGAGCGTTTTATGTCCGGTGGCAGTGAAATGCAAATAGTAGCGTAGTATTTCAAGTTTGGGCTTTTTTTTCTTTTTAATACCGTAGTTTAACATGCATGTGAGTAAGATGCTGATAGTAGCATAGTGAATATCGCCGGTCCTTTGCGAGAAAACCTCCGGCTTCAAAACAGTCGCTGCTGGTCATCACTACATATATCTCCTTGCTGGGGAGAGTTTAGCATGAATAAATTTGGTTTTATATCTCAAGAACCTAGTAAATTGATGTCAGATTATAACAGAATTCATATCACAAATAAAAGAGGAAATACAAAGAAGATTTTAAACAATTATTTTAAAAAAAAAACTAACTATATTTCAATAATTTTTCACAAATTTCCCATTTTCGTTCAATTGCTTTCCACGTTTCACAGCTTCCTGCCTGCCAATTTCTCGTAGCTCAGCTTTTCGTATTCTTCTTTCCTTCCTTGTTTCTTCACCATACGCAAAAAACCTTCAAAGAACATCAAACGATTCAGAACAAATTAAAAAAAAAACCCATGTTCATACCTTTGTCGAAAATCTCCGAAAACCGTGTTTGAACTTTCGTCATTTGTCACTTCTGAAATCTTTTCGTACGTGAGCAGTCTTCTAGCTGTCGACATTGTCAACGGTTGTACCGAATTCGCTATTAGTTTAAGGCTATTATGTCTTGGCAATTGCTCTTCGGAATAGTCGTCGCTACATATTCAAAGGGACCAATAAAAATCAGAATAAACGAAAAAGAACTAAAAATTTACTTATGAACTGGAAACCAACAGACAAGCCGACCATTAATTCGGAGATGTTTGGCTGAAAATATTAACAAATCGACGTAAAGATTATACAGTGAGTAATGACTACACGATGGGTAATGTGGAATGCCTTCCGCTTGCGTGTTTAATTTCGAATTGCCTTTTGCCCGAACCTTAGCAGTGGCTTCTCTTATGCCATAGGGAGCTGGAAAGTTCTTATAATTAATTTTAACTTTTTTTTATTTTTCTAAACATTTTTACGATCGGTTATGATGCTATCGAACTGTATCCGATCATCCCAAATCGGATTAGAAAAATCAGAAACTAAAACGTCGATATAACGTTCTGCACAGTTGTATTGTTCTAAATTGGCTTTAATACTTTCGTCCTTTTCGCGCTTCTTTTGTGTTATTCGACTCGGTCGAGATTTTGCATAGATTGTCATGTAATCGATGTCAGCTCCTAAAACATATCCTGCCAATTGGAAAAAAATTAAATTCAACCAATTGCAAGATGTTAAGTTGCTGTAATGACTTACCGCCAAATTTCGCGGCACTTACTAGTAAAGATCCCGTGCCTACGAACGGATCTAAAACTAAATCGCCGTTCTTAACTTTGGCCTGGTTGGCCATCAGTAGACTTAGTTGAGCCTCCATGCTGGTATTACCGATGAATTTTCTTTTTTTGAGCGATATCTCCTTGATCAAATTCCGTTGACCGTCAGCGACCTGTTAAATAAACATTCCGTTTAAAAAAATGTCTTTTTTCAAAGGAAATCAAAATAAAATTACCCAACTGCCGAACAAAACATCAAGCGGCTCGGCCGGTACATCTAAGGGGTTCATGCCGTAGTACTCAATATACCACCATTGTACAGCAGGCGATTTTAAATTGGCCTTGCCTCGGAGCGGTAAGTAGTCGAATGCCTCAATCTTGTCGACCTTTTCTTCTTGGCTAAAGTGTTTATTATAGGTATCTACAGTAATCTTAAATGTTTTATCGGAATCGAAAAAATGATTTACATCTGCGAACTGTTCTTTTATGAAATGACGAACATCTTCGTGGAGTTGCGGTACGGATGAAGCATGACTCCATAGTTGGAGTACACATCGCAACGATACCGAACGGGATGCAAGTATTTTCGCGCTATTTTCATCAGGTAGCTCAACTATCCAGAACGGTTGCTGAAAAATAAGAAATTGGAAGTTTAGTTTCAAAACTCAATAATCAGTTTACCGGTAATCAACTCTCCTGCAGGAGCAGGTTGAAATTCCATTATATGTGTGGGCCATTTATATGGACTTTACTGTCCTCAACTAAAAAGCACACAAATATCCCGAGTTCGAGGTATTTTAATTGGACCCGTTAGGTCAGCAAAAAATGCATGAACAATGATCATTTGTAAAATGCACTTAGCATTTAAAAACCGACCGTTAGGTCAAGCATTAAATTTGATAGAAGTATATTAGGTAGGAAATAACCAATAACTACAATATTAGGTATAAATAGGCTAAGTATTTAGGAAATAAAAACTAGTTGAATTCAGAACACCATCGAAGGCGAATGCCGGATTTTATTGCCTGTAGAGAAATTGCTCTTTTTAGAGCAGCGAGTAAGATTTAAGCATTGCTTGCACGTACAAGCCACAGACGTTTGGCCAAGGAGTTTCCAGCAACCCTTACCGCATACATCAGCCCTTCCTAGGGTTTTTACGGCAAGTCGCAACTTGGTACACCCTCGTTCCTGGTACCCCGGACGCCGGAGAAGCCTTTATACAGGCACCATCAGTCCTTCTTAGGGCTTCCAGCGACGAGCAGTAATTTGATGCCCCCGGACGCCGGCGAAGCCTCTATACAGGCACCATCAGTCCTTCTTAGGGCTTCCAGCGACGAGCAGTAATTTGATGCCCCGGACGCCGGCAAAGCCTCTATACCGGCACCATCAGTCCTTAGGGCTCCCATAGACGAGCCGTAAACCTGATACACTCTCGCCCCCGGACGCAGGCGACGCCCCTTCGAGGCCGCTACGACATTCGGTTGCACCGCGCCCGCTCCCCCCCGGACGCTGGCGACCCCCGCTAAGGCACTATAGGTGCCGCAAATGTGGTGGACTGATAACCTACCGCTACAACTGGTGACCCCGACGTCGGCTCCACAATATTGATGGACCCGACGGTTTCAACACGCAACCGGCGTCTCGGAACAACCCAACTTTCGCAAACGCAACAACAACTACAACAACGTATAGCATCATCAGCAGCAACACAAGAAGCATCACACAATTAATAACCATTTCTTCACGCTCAAAACATCAAAAACGCACAACAGTGATTCCAACACAACTAGTCGCCAACAAACCTGACGGAAGGAGAATGCAGTTTTAAGCATCGATTATCATCGAAATAGGAAAAAAAACGTATGTAATTTTTTTATTATTTTGGTTTCTTTATTTTATTTGAGAAAATACTAAGTGTAAAACATTGTGAGACTAGTGGAACTCGATTCTAGTGCGCGCGCGACAAGTTCATTTATCACGGTTTGTGTTGGAAACATCATTTCTTTTTGTAATACGCTCGCCACACGCATCTCGTTGTTTTTCTCGGTTCGTGTCGCGAATTATGCTAATTTAACTTTTTCTCGGTCAAATTACACTGTAAAAGTTATTTTTTAATTTCTTCAAACGCTAGGTTTGCACCATTTCAATTTAACGCACGCTTCTGAGTCAATTCTATTAAAGACGACGGAAGAAGATAGAGAAGTTGCGTACATTAAACTCCCCACCTTTTGGGACAAGGCTCCCTCTGCCTGGTTCATAGCGGCAGAGGCTCAATTTGCCGCCAAGAAAATTTGTAAAGACGCGAGCAAATACGCCTACGTTTTGGCATCCTTGCCAGTCGACGTTATCAATAATGTGATAGATATTCTAAACGCGCCTCCCGAGAATGACAAATATGCGAGTTTAAAGCAAACGTTAATTAAACGGCATAGTGCGTCGGAGGAGAAACGGTTTGAGCAACTCTTAAATTCGGAAGACCTTGGTGACCGCAAACCCTCGGAATTATTTCGACATATGTCGAATTTGGCACGAAACATTTCCGCCATCGGAGACACTTTAATCCAAACGTTATGGGAACGGAAGCTGCCAGCTACAGTTTCCACTCCTTTAGCTGTCGCGAAAGACCAGACACTCGAACAACGACTTGATCTCGCGGATAGAATGTGGGAAGTAACACAAAAACCGAGTGTTAGTGCGATCGTTTCAACTCGCGACTCCGAGCTCGAATCCCTTAAAAAGGAAATTAGTGAATTACAAGACGAAATTCGTAATTTCACCCGCAAGTCGAATCGTGGTCGCAGTCGCACGCGCGAAAAAAGCAAAAATAGAAACCATAGCAACAACAAGAGTGGTACGCAGTCGGGTGACACCTTTTGTTGGTATTGTTGTGCCCAGCACAAATTCCATGTTTGGATTTACTCTAGGCAATCATTAATTGAAGCCAGACCAGTCGTTCCGCCCCTGACGTATCAAAATTATTTTCATTCATTAAATTCCTAAATAACAACAACCTACCAGCTCGACCATAAAAAGATCAGATTACAATTCTCGGCCGAGGTACTACATTATGACACAGCTCAGGGAATCCCAACTGCTGAGTCATAACATGTCGCGTGCCACAGGTACTGGGAATGGCCGAGCTGATGCTTTGTTTTTTTTTGTTTTTCTTTAGTAATATGTATACACATTTTTCTTTCCGCGATCAAATTGCGAATAATACAAATTTATCGCGACCCACAAATAAGCGCATTGCACTTTTAGTGAAATGCACCATTTGTGGGTCGCTTAAACTGCCGATTGTTTGAATCGACAAATTCTCGACTTCTCGGACTTTGCCATGGGTTGAACGACTGGCCCAATTACAGTTAATATAATTAGCAATAATTTAGTATATAAGTTTTTTCGATGTTAGTATTAAGTCTCAGTATTTTTATAACCACCAAGGGGAACCTCTGACCATTAAAAAACGTATTTTTAAACGCAGCAGTTTTTCACTCTATTCGCAATCATTTTATTCTAGGTAAAATTAATTACTCTTTTATTTTTCAGGAATTATTTTCAAAGGTAATTTGCGTCTCAATATTGAGGCGCCTACCTTTTCGTTCCACTGAGGCATTCTAACGAACGCCGGAACAACTTTTCAGGTTCTACGATTTTTCAAATTATACAGTCTGAGATATCCTGGGGATATCAAGGACTCAACTTTGGCGCAGCTGGTTTTTAACTATTAGCAATTATTGCTAATAGTCGAACCTACAAAAGAAGATTTGGAAGAAAAAAAAAAAAAATTATTTGTTTGTTAGTATTTACACTAACAAACCGGCTCTCCATTTCTTTTTCACCGGGAACAACATTTTCTTTTATTGCGAAGAAGAAGATTAGGAAGATTCGCAATTTAAGAAACTGTTTTCTAAACTGTTTTACCTTTTACAGATAAAAATTCTAGAAGACGCATGGTTGTTTTTGATCTCTTCATTGCAACCGTGTATTTCTTTCTCTGAAAAAATTGCTGAGCCTAGCATTAACTGCTAGTAATTCGTATTGTAGTATTTAGTATAATTTCTGAAATTGCTGAAAAATCGAAGCAAAATTATTCCAAAGCACCAAAAACATTCAAATTCCAAAAATTAAAACATTTCAAGATACATATTTCCTTTTAAAGACTGAGCCGTTTTCTAGCTGGTAACGAAATACCAGTAGTCTCAACATTAGCACCAGAGACAATAACACTCTTTTAAAAATGTCATCTTATGAAGTAACTAGTGAGTCAGTATCTCCAATATTTTTAATTTCACAATATCCGAATCAAACGAATATGATACAAGAGTACTATTTTACGAGTACAACTAAAACACTCGATAGGGTATTGTGGGAAATCAGGATGACACACCAGACAGCAATAGAAGACATTCTAGGTTTCTCAAGGCGTCTGGGTAGTCTTAGGACGACAGCTCACAAAATTATTGATGACCAATACACTACTGCAGATTCAGTGACCTTACTAGCCGAAATAAACAAGTAATAAGGACTTTCAAAATGGGTCTTCTAAATCCAGTAGTCCGGCAGTCCATGCTCACTAGCACTGAAAATTCATTAGACAAACTAGTAGAGAAAGCCGTCAGTATTTCGCTGAGGATAAGTTGCAATCCCCATATGCTTTTTAAATGTCAAGGAGCATTGCCTCAAATGGGTTACACTCATCCCAGTTGTTTACAGCATTCAGGCGAAAATTCACAGACCCACCAACACTTTATGGGTAACTCGCCTAACAACCTTCTTCAGACACATCCAGTCCTAAACGCCAATCCAAATCACATTACCAAGTTAAAATGTGAATGTGCAAGGCTAGGCCATAAAGAGGATGCTTGTGTTCACAAGAGAAAATTTTTGGAACATTACCAAAAACAATTAGAGGGCCAGCTCGACAAGCAACGCTGCGCTCCGAATAGTAGTAATTATAGTTCAAACCCCAATAACGTTAGTAAAGACACTAACAGTAAATACATAAGTATCAATACGATAAGTTCAGTAAGTAAGAAAACGAAACATCGTAGGAATAAAAAAATAAAAAAGGCTAGCAGAAGGGAGCCAAACAATCCCCGGGAGAGCACGAACTCAAGCCTGGGTACCAGTTTCCTTCAGCTCTTGCACCTCACCTACCTCTTCATCCGAAAGAATGTATTCGGATGTAAGGTAAATTCAGTTTGTCCAGCGCGGAGACAATTTAATCGTGCGCACAGAAAACGGAAGGGGATGGATTGCACTACAAAATCCACCCTAAATACGTTACCGAAGGACATCTACGAAGATGTATTCATCGAATTCCCCTGTTCCCATGCAAAATCTGGCAAGATTATAGTACAAGTGGACACAGGAGCCGATACAAGTCTTTTACGGGGATCGGCGTTGAAGAACCTTCGGAAGATGAACAAACATGAAACAAGACCGCTGGGTGGAGTATTTGGTGGTTTAGGTAGAACCTTAGGCAAAATTTTAATTGGACTTCACCCTAAACTACGTTTCAGGACAAAATGGCATGTGGTAGATGACCTAAATAATATTCCAGCCGATGGAATTTTAGGTCGGGATTTTTTATGGAATCGATCCGTATTAGATATGGCTACCAAAACCCTAACACTCCTGAACGGTGAACGCGAGATAACAGAGAAATTTCCTCTTAAGAGATGGACGCAATTGAATGAGCAAGGCAGAGTCCATTCCATTCAAGCATTCAAGCACATAAAGTTACGCAGCCGAGTACTAGTCTCAAAGGATTTTTTATTAGAGAAATCTCAGGAAATCAGTAGGGGTATTCATAACGTTAATACTTTGGCAAAAGTGAAGCCAAATAAACTACGGATACCTACTGTAAACACTCCTGATGATTATCCTATAAATACTGACCGTGTTCCAGTCTTCCATAATTTTAATCGCAAAAAGGCGAAGTCTTCGGCGGGAAACATACGTAACAAAACGTATCTAAAGCCCAAAGCCGAATTAATTAAACATGCCAATACCTTGTCGGACGGTATTCAACAAAAGGTATGTCACCCCGGAATTCTCCACTCTTGGCAGTGTCCGAGAAAAAAGATTCTGATGGATAGAGAAATGGTTAGCTCACATAACTTAAGCAAAGCCACCATGAAGTGCGCGTTTCCTCTGCCCGAAATCGTAGATATTTCGGACCAGTTAGGTCATTCTCGCAATTTTCCTATCCACAACCAAGCCAGCGGCTATCACCACGGTCTCATAGATCCGGTAGATAAGTTCTAAACCTAAATTCGGCACTGGTTTTGTTTTTTCCGAGTTTTATCGAATGTCATTCGATTTAATTTTTTTTTTCTTCTTTAATTTAAACTTACACTAACCTCATATTAACCAACCATTTAACACTCACACACACACACACATAAAGAATAAATATGATCAATAAATAACCGTTAAGTTTTTTTTTCTTTTGGTTTTAAAAAAAAAAATCATAACGAAAAAAAAAAATTTTAAATAACACGTCTGTTAAAATTTTGAATTACTATATTTTAAAAAAAAAACCAACTAAAAACTTTTGCTCAAACACATTTTAAAAAACGATAATGTGAAAATAAATAAATTTCGAAAAAGCTACAAAAGTACTATAGAAAAATAAATTTTAAGAACATAGTATAAACGAGAATAAATATAAAAATTTCGAAGATGATACAATTTAAAAAAAAAACAAAGAAAAACTACATAGAATATAGAAAACGAGATGTAAAATGTATTCAGAAATACATAATCAGATTTTTATCGTTTTAGTTTTATCGAAAAACTTGTTAACATGCTTTTAGGAAAAAAAAAATCAAGGCAGTTGAAAAATTATTATATTTGTAACTATTGCCGAAAAACAATGAGATACATTTCTCTATCGTTAAAGTAACAAATAAATATATATTGATGTAGAAAATTTAAAGAAAAAATTATAGTCAAAGTTAAGCAATTTGTTTTAAAAAAAAAAAAATGATAATAATTAAATTAACGTAAAGATCAATATAGATGAGTAATTTTTATTAATAAATTGGCTTAATTTGGCGTCGTATGACAACAGCAACATGAACAATGGGACGATGCTCTTTTCCACATCTAATATAATCAACGGAATTACTTCTTTGAGATGGTGAAGACTACTTTACGAGGGGAGAGACGCCTTTCGGTTTCGCCATACACTATAAAGTAAATAAGGAGATTAGCATTCAGGTGAAACCCAACGAGAAATCTTGAAGAAATGTCGACTGGAAATTTCGAATGTTTTGTTCGGGGAATCCGTCAAAATTAATTAGATCCTCACTCAGCTACGTTTATTTGCAGTAGCGAAAAAATCATCCAGAGATAAATGTCTCGGGAAAAAAAACAGACTACATGCTACAAGACAGTGCAACTTCCGTCAACGACTATACGAAGATGCTGCAACTTCCGTCAACGACTACACGAGGTTACACAGACAACCTCCGTCACGACTCCACGAAGTCATTACAGCTTCTGTCACCGACTCCACAAGGTAACAACCACATCCGTCACGACCACACGAGATAACAACAGCCTCCGAAAAAACACGAAGCCACTACTACTGTTGTTACAAGGGCTTCTCCTTGTATGGATATCTAGAAAGGAAGAGACTGTCTTGATACTGAAAGAACTTGCTAATGAAAATACGCTTGATAACGAAAAGACGCTTTGCTGATAATGGACTACTTGATTTATTATACAAAACTTAAGCTTATATACATTTTAGAGCTACATACATGACATGCTAGCCCATATTCTATATTTACAAATTGCACATCGCGGAAATCGAAAATTTACTATACGAAAAATGAATAATTGCATTTATGCTTATGAACTACGAAATTATGTCAAGCGCATATAACTCGGACATAAACATAAAATGCCAATAAAGAATTGAGTAATAATAACACGGGCAAAATTATCTAATAGGTTCTGTTGATTAATGTGACGCAGCAACATTCTCCCGCGCCTTGAAACTATCATACTTGAAAAGAAAAGTCCGGACGACTAGTATCAACCGTAGATCTTGGTGCAGGCACTGGCGTGAATGTCTTCGCTCTGCATTTATTCCATCCGAGATATGCCATTAATGCGATTAATAGAAGGAGCGAAACATACGAGATTGAGAATTGGTGAATTTCTTGGACGGTGTCTTCTAGCGGTATAGCTTCTTTAAGCTTGAGCTGCGTTATTTGTTTCTGTAGTGTAGCGATGGCCTTTTCCTCTGAATGAAACCTCGTATGGCCTTTTTCTAACGATGTGAAAATATTTGTTGAGAAGTTAAAATTGTGACTGGGTATTGCAACGCCGGTTGAATTTAACTGCGTTGTCACAGTGTTTCTTGATGATATAGTCAGATGATCGTCCTTTATGATGCAGTTGCGGTCGAGAACGATAATACCGGAGTTGACAAGAACGGTTTGGGCTAACTGCGCATTGCAAACGATGTTGACTGTGGTCTTCGAGATGACTGCGTAGATCCAATTGTTCGGACTATGAAGTGGGGTCCATCTTTGGAGGTCATCCGTCACTATTGATCTGCAACCGCTTGTTGAGAAATCTTCGTGGTTTAAAAGGTTGATCTCGCATTGACTTCGGTTGGAACCTTTATGGTAAATGGGATGTGTTTGTCTGCAAAAATATTCGCTATTGAAAAGTTGTGTGCATTTGTTGAAATCTGTGTGTGACATAGGCAGATATTGATCCCTATGTGGATTAATCACCAATATCTCTGTAGTCTGAGCTATGCGTAGGTTGGTGTTATTGATGTGCATTGGTACAGGAATTACTTGCAAAGTGTCAAACCGTTCGTTGGTGAGTAACGGAACTCTAATCTCAGCTATAATATATTCCTCTGTAGCACGGCCTTGGAGCGTCATTAAACGGAACAGTTGCAAAAGATCTATGTGGTTCTCGTACTCGGGCAACCGTTTTGAAAGTGGCAAAAGCGGCCGAATCTTGTGCATCCCGGACTCCAATTGCTCAGTCGTTATGAGTAGTGGACTAATTCGTCCGTGATGAATGTTGGTTAATACATCCAGCAAGGTCGATTGGATGTCCTAGTAGTTCTGCAATATCAACGACAGATGAACTGCTGCGGACGTAACCAGTTGCTTTAGTTCGTCTGATATGACTCTGTTCCTGAGCCCGTCGATAGCTGTATTCAGGTGAGAAAACTGTTCCTTTATGTTTTCCTCGCTCCTTTTAAAGATATTCGCTGTTGATTCGATCATGAGAGTCTGCGAAGCCATCATTTCCTTTAGATGATTGTCATAATCCTGACTAGCCTTAATTGAGCTAATTCCTTAGCGTAGTCTTGATCCAAGAGGCCGAATAGTGAATTAGA
Organism: Beris chalybata; assembly: GCA_949128065.1. Lineage (NCBI taxonomy): Eukaryota > Metazoa > Arthropoda > Insecta > Diptera > Stratiomyidae > Beris > Beris chalybata. The sequence continues at coordinate 115,000,936 of OX421894.1, forward strand.
AATACTGCCAATAATTTCAAGTGGAGCTCTTCTTTTACGAATTTTTTGGTCGCTGCTGATCAGTAGGCTGTTGAGTTCCTGGATTTGCTTAAATTTCTGCTGAAATTGTTCCGAGATCGCTGCACAATAATTGTCACTTTCAGGGCCTTTGCAAAGTGACCTTAATTGCGCGAGTTCTTTAGCAAGGTTTTTACCTTCCTGCCAATAAGTTTTCATTTTGTAGTAAACAATTATCTTCCATTCGTCTGAGATGATGTTTGTTCTCCCAATGTTTTCGAAATAAAGTCCAGGTGAAGACTGAAATGGAATAACCTGGATTGCTTTCGTCAAAACTGGAACCTTTAACAAGAGAAGCATTAAATTGATGGCCTTTAAAGAACCACCGTGACATCGTCGCTTTTTGGGAGCAGGAACTGCTGGTGCTGCCGAGCTGCCATGTTTTTCTGGCGTACATGAGCTGACTAGTGTGTTCTCTTCGTTAGTTATGTTTAAAGAGCCATTGGGTGGATCGATCGGAAGTGGACATAACCGATGTATTGGCCTGCGATAAATCCCTTCCGCCGTTTTGACGTCTGCTACTCGAACAATCTTGTCTTCCCCTTCGATCGCTTTGATGACTCGACCCATGCGCCATTTCAGAGGAGGAAGATTATCCTCTTTGATAAGCACCAGCGTTCCCGGTGATACGTTAGGCGAGGAATGAGTCTATTTTGTCCTACGTTGAAGTTCGCATAGGTACTCCTTTGTCCAACGTTTCCAAAATTCTGATTTGACATATTGAACTAGCCTCCAGCGTGTCAAAAGATTTGGTCGATCCGTTGAGATACTAACCTCGGGAGCGCTTGTCAACGGCTCACCAATTAAAAAATGACCTGGAGTGAGCACGGCTAGGTCATTTGGGTCCGCTGATAAAGGAGTTAACGGCCTTGAATTGAGTATGGCCTCAATTTCTATTATAGCTGTCTCTAGCTCTTCGTATGTCAGAGATACCGGATGAATAGTTTTATATAAAAGCTGCTTCGCCGATTTTACTGCAGCTTCCCACAGACCACCAAAGTGCGGCGATCGCGGTGGAATGAAATGAAAATCAGCGCCTCTTGAAAGACAAAGGGACGTTAACTCTCCTTGAAACTCCTTCGTCTGCAGCATCTTTTTGACTTCTTCTAATTGGTTGTAAGCTCCCAGAAAATTAGTTGCATTATCACAATAGATGCTCCTTGAACCTCCTCGTCGAGCAAAAAAACGTTTTAATGCTCCCAAAAAACTGCTTGAACTCAAGTCGGATACGACTTCCAGGTGTACTGCTTTGGTGGCGAAACAGACAAAAACCGCAATGTACGCCTTTTGCGGTCGCTTCCCACGAATTTTAAAATGAACCCAAATCGGCCCACAAAAATCGACCCCAGCGTGTAAAAATGGCCGACTTTGTTGAATCCTAGGTCCAGGTAGATTTCCCATGAGTTGGGAACTTAACATCGGTTTAGCTTTGAAACACCGTACGCATTTCGTTACTACTGACCGGACCAACAGCTTCCCTTGTAGTGGCCAAAACCGTTGTCGAACAATTGCTAATAGAGCCTGAGGCCCTGCATGACAATTATTTTTATGCATGTCAGCTACCAGCAGTTGACTTAGTGGATGATCCTTTGGTAGGAGCATAGGATGTTTGGCGTCATACGATATATTTGCCGCTTGAAGCCTTCCGCCCACTCTTATGATTTTGTTGTCGTCAATAAATGGCGATAGACTTATAATGCTGTTATTCCTACCCAATTGATTTCCCTTTGTCAGCTCTTTTAACTCCTCGGCAAAGCTCTGAGCTTGAATGTGACGCACAATAATGAATAAAGCTTCGTCGATTTCTTCGATTGCCAGGGGTCCGCTCAGACGTTGATTATTTAATTAAATTATTTAATTAAATTATTTATTTAAATCTGTAAATGTAGGCTACAACGTGAAGCAATTGTTTAAACGAATTTCGGTGGTTGATAGTGTCGACGAAATGAGACCCTCGGCGAACTGTAAGCAATGATATGCGTTGTCTCAATTCAGGCTGATCACACTCCAGTATAGCTTCCCCTGAAGGCCAGTCGAACGGGGATTCCATTAGAAACTCAGGGCCGGAAAACCATAAAATTGACTGCGTTAACTTACTCGGTGTCATTCCTCTAGATACTAGGTCTGCAGGATTGAGAGTAGTGTTTACATACCTCCAATGGCTCTTCATACTTGATCGTTGAATGGAGGCTATCCTGTTTGCCACAAACGTCTTGTACGATGACGATTCCGCATTTATCCAGCTGAGAACTATCTTGGAGTCACACCAATAGAAAATTTGCTCGTCATCAACCTCCAGCAGCTTTTTGACTCGATTGGTTATTTTAGCTAACATTTGCGCCGCGCAAAGCTCTAACCGCGGCAAGGTGACTGATTTCGTTGGTGCAACCTTAGATGCTGCGCATAGCAGCCTAACAATCGTTTTTCCATTGATGTCGGTTGATCGTAGATAAATAGCTACCCCGTATGCCCTTTCTGATGCGTCGGAGAATCCGTGGATCTGCATTAACGCCCTCGTCGTTGTCATGCAAGCCTGCCTGGGTATCCGCAATTTATCTAGCATTGGAAGCTCATCCCTGAACATCATCCAGCGTGTGTGGAGTTCCTCTGGAAGTGCTGCATCCCAATCTAGCTTAAGCTTCCATAGATCAACAGTCGGGGATTTCGTATTGGAGCTTCACTCCACTGACACTGGAAAGAACAACAAACTCTTAACATTTAATAGCTTCAATGGTAGCATGACCATGAAAAACTAGTAACATAAAAGTATTGGTAAAAATAAGTTTTGCGTTGGACCCACTGGGCCCCGGACTTAACAACAGATTTTCAAGATTCATAGCCATATGGTTATCCAAGGTTACAACCATTTCATAGCCATATACGTCCCGCCTTTAGTATAAGGTAGATGTCCGGCGAGTTCCCGATTACATTATTCGTGGAAATGAACTTGGATTACGATGTGGCTATATAGAATTTGCCTCAGCAATTCCACCAGCTGTCAGGGTGTTTCGGAAGTTGGCTAGAATACACCCTCTGAAGAGTCTTCTGCATTCCGATGACGAAACAGCTCCTTCGGACCTAGTCCAACACAAAATCTTATGATAAACTGGCCTCTCCAGTGAAAGTTCTTTCCAAAAATTCGTCAAGTACTACGGTCAATCAACAGTCGGGGATTTCGTATTGGAGCTTCACTCCACTGACACTGGAAAGAACAACAAACTCTTAACATTTAATAGCTTCAATGGTAGCATGACCATGAAAAACTAGTAACATAAAAGTATTGGTAAAAATAAGTTTTGCGTTGGACCCACTGGGCCCCGGACTTAACAACAGATTTTCAAGATTCATAGCCATATGGTTATCCAAGGTTACAACCATTTCATAGCCATATACGTCCCGCCTTTAGTATAAGGTAGATGTCCGGCGAGTTCCCGATTACATTATTCGTGGAAATGAACTTGGATTACGATGTGGCTATATAGAATTTGCCTCAGCAATTCCACCAGCTGTCAGGGTGTTTCGGAAGTTGGCTAGAATACACCCTCTGAAGAGTCTTCTGCATTCCGATGACGAAACAGCTCCTTCGGACCTAGTCCAACACAAAATCTTATGATAAACTGGCCTCTCCAGTGAAAGTTCTTTCCAAAAATTCGTCAAGTACTACGGTCAATCAACAGTCGGGGATTTCGTATTGGAGCTTCACTCCACTGACACTGGAAAGAACAACAAACTCTTAACATTTAATAGCTTCAATGGTAGCATGACCATGAAAAACTAGTAACATAAAAGTATTGGTAAAAATAAGTTTTGCGTTGGACCCACTGGGCCCCGGACTTAACAACAGATTTTCAAGATTCATAGCCATATGGTTATCCAAGGTTACAACCATTTCATAGCCATATACGTCCCGCCTTTAGTATAAGGTAGATGTCCGGCGAGTTCCCGATTACATTATTCGTGGAAATGAACTTGGATTACGATGTGGCTATATAGAATTTGCCTCAGCAATTCCACCAGCTGTCAGGGTGTTTCGGAAGTTGGCTAGAATACACCCTCTGAAGAGTCTTCTGCATTCCGATGACGAAACAGCTCCTTCGGACCTAGTCCAACACAAAATCTTATGATAAACTGGCCTCTCCAGTGAAAGTTCTTTCCAAAAATTCGTCAAGTACTACGGTCAATCAACAGTCGGGGATTTCGTATTGGAGCTTCACTCCACTGACACTGGAAAGAACAACAAACTCTTAACACTTCCATAGATGTTGAAGAAATATCTTAGCGTGAACTATTACGGGGTTGATGAGACCAAGTGGATCGAAAATATGTGCAATGTCTGAAAGAATAGATCGCTTCGTTACCTTTTTATTGACCGACCAGTTTGTTTGGATCGAAAATTGGTCCGACTTAGGTATCCACGTTATGCCTAATGTTTTGATGCCTTTGTCGTCTTTGTCATCTAAATTTAACTTTAGCTCGATATTTTCGTCGGATATTGTGGCTAACAGCAGAGGGTTGTTAGCGCACCATTTTCGAAGGTTAAACCCCGCAGCTCGTAGATGTCCCTTCAGCTGTGATTGCAGTTGAAGAGCTTCAGTCAAATCGTTACTGCCAGTCATCACATCATCCATGTAAAAATCGCGGGCGATCACCTTTGCAGCTAATGGATATGAGCTAGCTGCTGCCTCGGATAAGCTGAGCAGACATCTTGTTGCGAGAAAAGAAGCTGGTGTAGTGCCATATGTTAACGTTTTGAGCCTATAAAACATCAACTTGCTGCTGCTATTGGGTCGATACACTATTAGCTGATAATTTTGGTCCTTGGAGTCTACCAGTATTTGACGGTACATTTTCTCGATGTCCGCAGTGAACACGTATTTATGTAAGCGGAACCGTGTTAATATCGAAAACAAATCCTCTTGTATTGCCGGTCCCTTATAGAGAATCTCGTTGAGCGAAACATTGCTTGTTGATTTGCAGGATGCGTCAAATACTACTCGAAGCTTAGTAGTGGTACTAGTCGGCTTAAGCACGCAGTGATGAGGTATGCAATAGTGCGATTTCATTATCTCCGATTCCTCAACTTTTTCCATGTGATTTAATGCTATATATTCGGCCATGAAATCCGTGTATTGAAGCCTTAATGCTTCGTCCTTCATCATCCTTCTTTCTAAGGATAGGAATCTGCGAATCGCGATGTCCTTAGATTGACCCAACGCTGCGGGGTTTTTACTAAAGGGTAGCTTGACAATGAAACGACCAGATTGGTCACGAGAAGTTGATTCTCTGAAGAATTCTTCGCAGTACTGTTCTGCTTGAGTTCGTGATTGAATTGGATTACAGACCTGCTCCAACTCCCATATTCGTTGAATATCTGCATAGGTGTCGCCTTCAATATTCATTCCACAAAACGCACTTGTGGATTTATGTTTTGAAATCTTACCTAGGACGACCCATCCAAATGTCGTATTTTGAAGGGTAGGTAGTGATTTGTCAATCTGAATTTGTCCCACGGACATGAGTTCGGAGTAATGCTCTGCTCCAATCAGTAAATCAATTTTTCCGGGCTTGTTGAAACTCGGATCTGCAAGTTTGATGTTGGATGGCAGGCGCCAATGCTTAACGTCTATCAACTGAGCTGGTTGAGCACTCGTTATTCTTGGCAAAATAACCGCGTCCAAACCTACAGCAAATTTGTTAAACCTCGACTGGATTGTGGTGTGCAGACGCTGTTGCGCCCTATGCTCTCGGCTTCCAATACCGGTGATAACTGTGTCGCAGTGCGTGTATTGAAGATGAAACTGCTTAGCTAATTCGGCCGAAATGAAATTAAGCTGTGAACCAGAGTCGAGAAGCGCGCGACACTCAATCAAATTGTCATGATTGTCCTTTATATGTACAATTGCAGTAGCAAGGAATACATAATTTGAACGGCAATCTTCCTCCACTCCGGATGTAAGTGCAGTTGATGGAATGGGCAGACCATCAGTCTTTGTTGTGTGAGCTGCTACCTGACTGCCTTTATTCTCCTCATGTAGGAGCGTGTTATGTTTCTTGTTACACTTTCTGCATCCTCCCAATGAGCATTGATTGAGGAAATGCCCATGCTGCAAGCAATTTATACACAGTTTATGACTCCTAACCGCTTGGTTACGAGCCCTGACGTTGAACTTTAAAAATTTAGGACAAGCATACATTGCGTGCGAAAGCTTGCAAATCGGACAAGCTGATGAGTCCGATGCGACTAGTGCTGCGCCCTTTGAACGCGTCTCTGCTTGAGACCGTTGTCCAGAAGCTTTTCCCAAAGTCTGCAGAGAATGGAAACGTGCCTCCAAGAAGTTTAACAGCTCTTGAATACCTTGTACTTGCTTTGGATGTTCCAAAGCTTGCTCATACAAGGCGTGCGTTGATCGATCTAATTTTTTTGTTGTCACATGAGTAAGGAACGCATCCCAGGACTTGGTTGATATGCCAAGGTCTTCCAATCCTAAAATGCATTCCTTCGTGACATCATGTAATGCCTTGATACCGGAAACAGAGTCGAGCTGAACTATTGGTTGACCCAACAGTCGGTTGAGAATGGTAGTCACCGTCATACGCTGATTGTCATAACGCTCTACCAAAGTATCCCAAGCCGAGTTGTAGCTGGCCTCTGTTACAGGAAAATGCTGAACTAACCGTTTGGCCTCTCCAGACAAGTTAGCCATCAAATAAAACATTTTTTCTGTCTTATTTATCTGCTGCTCATGAATCAGTTTCCGATACAAACCGGAAAATGACTTCCACTCCAAATAATTACCATCAAAGACAGGTAATGTGATACGTGGCAGCTTCACTGACGATGAACTGAAGTGTTGATTCGTTTGCGTTGGCATAACGCTCTGCAGTAGCTCCCTTAACTTAATGATTAAGTCCTGAGCACCTGCTTCGCAAATGTCGTTAATGATGTAATTGTACTCGTCAGGAGTACTACAGACGGACCATATCGTCTGATTTATCGCCATGATCTCCTCCAAATATTTTGATACTGCATCGATCTTTACTTGATAGAAAATAGATGACTGTGGTGAGCCCAATCTACCTCCTATGTCGGTCATCAATCTGTTTAACACGTTCACCAGCGCGTGTTGTCGTCGGATGAGCGCTGTAACCTGGGTTGCCTGTAGATCTGCATCATCGGCCGGTGCGGTGCTCGTTCCAGCTGAAGCTCGTTTTTCAATGATGAGTGGATTGTCTTTAACTTTTTCCGATAACAACCCTTGAATGTCCTCCCTTAGTTTGCTGCAGCCATCCCTGACTCTCTCAAAGTACTGACTTGCCAAGTACTCCGAGTCGTCAGGCCCGATGGTGGTTAGGTCTCGATGTCCCTGTTCGAAGGTGGCCCATAGCCCGTCCAGCGTCACCAGCTTCGACTGCAGGTAGCTTGCAGTCTTCCTAACAGCAGAGTCCTTCCCGAAGTTGATGATTAACCTCTCGATCTCCTTCCCCAGCTGTTGCTGTTCGCAGATCAGATTCTCCATCTGGTAATGTATGAAATTCGTAATACTTATAGTCCTTAAAGTCCTTAAGGTCCTGTCACGGTCGCCAAAATGTTGTTACAAGGGCTTCTCCTTGTATGGATATCTAGAAAGGAAGAGACTGTCTTGATACTGAAAGAACTTGCTAATGAAAATACGCTTGATAACGAAAAGACGCTTTGCTGATAATGGACTACTTGATTTATTATACAAAACTTAAGCTTATATACATTTTAGAGCTGCATACATGACATGCTAGCCCATATTCTATATTTACAAATTGCACATCGCGGAAATCGAAAATTTACTATACGAAAAATGAATAATTGCATTTATGCTTATGAACTACGAAATTATGTCAAGCGCATATAACTCGGACATAAACATAAAATGCCAATAAAGAATTGAGTAATAATAACACGGGCAAAATTATCTAATAGGTTCTGTTGATTAATGTGACGCAGCAACAACTACATCAATAGATCACGCACATCCCTGCCTACTACTTAACATATATATATACACCTCGCCAGCACCACACGTCCAATGGTCGGCAAATCCAACATTTTGACAATTTTAGATGTCCCACCGCACGAATCATACCACTAACGGGGGCTCCGGAATGCATCACATGACCCATCATCCAACAGTCTAAGGACTCTTATGAACGAGACGATAGTTGCCAAGCCACCACTACAGATTTTAAATAGTTGGATTTGAATTTTTTAAATATTAAAAAAAAAAAATAATCTAGTTAAGTTCATAAACTTTATTGCATTATATTTTCATTTATTTAAGTTTACTCTAAGAAATAGCAATATTCTGTTGTTGTTAAATTTCCTTTCTGTTTAAAGCAAAGAGTAAATTCAAACTCATAGGATAGGGAGGGATGTTGTGCCCAGCACAAATTCCATGTTTGGATTTACTCTAGGCAATCATTAATTCAAGCCAGACCAGTCGTTCCGCCCCTGACGTATCAAAATTATTTTCATTCATTAAATTCCTAAATAACAACAACCTACCAGCTCGACCATAAAAAGATCAGATTACAATTCTCGGCCGAGGTACTACATTATGACACAGCTCAGGGAATCCCAACTGCTGAGTCATAACATGTCGCGTGCCACAGGTACTGGGAATGGCCGAGCTGATGCTTTGTTTTTTTTGTTTTTCTTTAGTAATATATATACACATTTTTCTTTCCGCGATCAAATTGCGAATAATACAAATTTATCGCGACCCACAAATAAGCGCATTGCACTTTCAGTGAAATGCACCATTTGTGGGTCGCTTAAACTGCCGATTGTTTGAATCGACAAATTCTCGACTTCTCGGACTTTGCCATGGGTTGAACGACTGGCCCAATTACAGTTAACATAATTAGCAATAATTTAGTATATAAGTTTTTTCGATGTTAGTATTAAGTCTCAGTATTTTTATAACCACCAAGGGGAACCTCTGACCATTAAAAAACGTATTTTTAAACGCAGCAGTTTTTCACTCTATTCGCAATCATTTTATTCTAGGTAAAATTAATTACTCTTTTATTTTTCAGGAATTATTTTCAAAGGTAATTTGCGTCTCAATATCGAGGCGCCTACCTTTTCGTTCCACTGAGGCATTCTAACGAACGCCGGAACAACTTTTCAGGTTCTACGATTTTTCAAATTATACAGTCCGAGATATCCTGGGGATATCAAGGACTCAACAGTATCACGCACGATTCGTCGAAAAGGCGACGAAATGTGTCAGTCCCTGTAGTTTTGAATTGAAAAAACTACAGGAGCAAAAAACTAAAAAATCCGACTGTCGCCACAGCTGACAGTCGGATAAAGCCTGCGCGCCGTTTATTCGCACACTGTTCCGTGAACAAATGTCAATTTCTAATTGACACAGGCGCAGAAGTGTCAGTAATTCCCGAAAAATTTTTCCAAATGAGAAATTTCTTAAAGCAGAGACCAATCTCACTGCTGCTAATGGAACTTCTATAGGTACTTTCGGAAAAAAACTACTAAAACTCGACATCGGGTTACGTCGACCTTTCTCTTTCCCTTTTATAGTCGCAGACATTCAAAGACCGATTATCGGCGTAGATCTACTCAACAAATTTGGTATTATCATAGACTTGCGCCAAAGAAAATTGATCGACTCGACTACAAATTTATCTGTGGCTGGGATAGCATGCAATAAAAATTCAGACTCCCCAAAGCAAAATATTAAGGAGGGAAAATACGAAAGTCTTATCCGAGAACTTCCTTCTCTTCTTACAGCACCCGATTACTCTTTACCGGCGAACCACAAGGTAGTCCACCATATCGTGACTACAGGACATCTTCCATTTTCCAGACCTCGGCGCTTAAAGCCCGAGAAACTAACTACAGCTCGAACGGAATTCGACCATATGTTGCAATTGGGAATCTGCCGTCCTTCTAGTTCACCCGTCTCCTCAGCTTTACATTTGGTACCTAAAAGAGACCCCAATGATTGGCACCCTTGTGGCGACTATCATCGATTAAACACAATAACCACACTCGATCGCTACCCGATCACACATATCCATAATTTTTCGCTCCAGCTTCATGGATGCACGGTATTTTCAAAAGTGGATTTGGTTCGGGCATATCATCATATTCCAAAAAAAACTGCAATCACGACACCTTTTGGACTTTTTGAGTTCACACGGATGCCTTTCGGTTTGCGCAACGCAGCCCAAACGTTTCAGCGGTTCATGAACGAAGTGACGCGAGAGCTACCTTTCGTGTTCGTCTACATTGACAACATACTTGTGGCAAGCAAATCTCACGCAGAACATGCAGATCATCTTCGAAAATTGTTCGCACAACTAACTTCGTATGACCTTAAAATCAACAACGCTAAGTGTGTTTTCGGCGTTGAAGAAATTGATTTTTTAAGCCATAACATCAATAAAGACGGAATTCTCCCATCACAGATCCGCATACAGGCTATTAAAAACTTTGCGAGTCCAACATCTCTTCAGCTTACTCAGCGTTTTGTGGGAATGGTAAATTATTACCATCGGCTCATCTCGAATCTAGCAGAATTTTTGGCACCAGTACATTCCCTCGTCGCACAGCACTCCAATAAAAACCTTAAGCCCAAAAATTTCGAGTGGCCGAAAGAGCGTGAAGACGCAATGGTGAAAATTAAAGAAGCAATAGCGAACGCAACGCTCCTGGTGCATCCGTTGAATGACGCGAAACTACGACTCACCGTAGATGCTTCAAATGTCGCTGTAGGGGCGGTGCTAGATCAGCTAAACGAGGAAAATCACTGGGAGCCTTTGGGGTTTTTCTCGAAGAAATTGAGCACCGCCGAATGCAAATATTCAGCTTTCGATCGCGAGCTATTGTCTATTTATTTAGCAATTAAACATTTCGCACATTTCCTGGAAGGTCGTGGTTTCACGGTATACACAGACTACAAACCGCTTACAACGGCTTTGACTACAAAGGCGGACCGAAACCCTAGACAAACGCGGCATTTGGATTTTATCGCTCAACACACCAGCGATGTTCGGCACATCAAAGGTCGCAATAATTTAGTGGCAGATTTTTTGTCCCGCGTAGAAAATATCTCGCTGAGCTCAGTAGATAGTAAAACGTTTACTATGGAAAATTTAATTAAACTCCAAAAGACTGACCAGGAATTAAAAGAAGTCCTTTCCGCACCCATTTCAAAACCATCCAAGCTAAAACTCGAACAAAGAGTTTTTTCCCATCTTGAACGACCCCGTTTGGTGCGAAGTTTCGAGCACCCAGATTCGTCCTTTCGTACCTTTAGAACTCCGCACAGCTGTTTTCAATTCACTGCACGGCATGGCGCACCCAGGGGTTCGTGGATCAAGAAAGTTAATCAACACAAGATATTTCTGGCCTAACATGAAATAAATATCGACATAAAACGGTGGGCAGCAAGCTGCGTTAGCTGCCAGCGCTCAAAGGTTATACGACACACCAGAGCGCCACTAGGAAAGTTTACGCCGCCAAGTAGACGATTCGATCACATACATATGGATCTAGTCGGGCCTTTAAAGCCTTCGAGCGGTTTTAGCTACCTCTTAACTATAGTGGATCGTTTCACCCGTTGGCCAGAGGCGTATCCGCTGCGTGATATTACGGCTACCACTGTCGCGACAACCTTTTTCCGCGAATATATCTGCCGTTTCGGAGTACCCTCCAAAATCACGACCGATCAAGGCACGCAGTTCGAGTCAAAGCTATTTTTCGAACTTAATAAATGCCTCGGAACGCATAGAATTCGCACGACAGCTTACCCTCCGCAAGCAAACGGTATGGTCGAACGATTCCACCGTCATTTAAAAACAGCGTTGAAATGTCGCGAAAATCAAACACACTGGGCGGAGGAACTTCCAATCATCCTTCTGGGTATTCGGGCGGCTTTTAAGGCAGATTTAAATTGATCTCCAGCAGAATTGGTTTACGGCCAAGCTTTAAAACTCCCAGCTGAATTTTTCATCGACAATACTTTCGACGATTTTGAACCAGCAAATTTTGTCACCCAACTGCGTACAAAAATGTCCCAACTCAAACCAAAGGACGCTAAAAAAACCGACATTCCAATCTATATCCCGAAAGATTTGGAAAACTGCGATCAAGTCTTTGTCCGAATCGAAGGAATAAAACCGGGTTTGCAAGCACCATACGAGGGTCCATATGCGGTAGTTCGAAGATTTAGGAAGAGTTACGTAATAAACATAAATGAAAAAAATTCTAACATAAGTATCGATCGTTTGAAACCGGCTTTCATTTTAAAATCGAATTCCGAAAGTACAAAAAAGATAGTAAAGTTCAAGTAAAGTAAATTCAAGTAGAGTAATTACAAGTAAAATGAATTCAATTATTGTCAAAGAAAATGAATTCAAGTAATTTCAAGTAAATAATTTCAAGTAAAATGAGTCCAGTAAAATAAATTCAAATTAAGAAGTTTAATTGTAAATCATTACGCCTTCGTCTGGAAGGGGGGTGATGTGGGCCATTTATATGGACTTTACTGTCCTCAACTAAATAGCACACAAATATCCCGAGTTCGAGGTATTTTAATTGGACCCGTTAGGTCAGCAAAAAATGCATGAACAATGATCATTTGTAAAATGCACTTAGCATTTAAAAACCGACCGTTAGGTCAAGCATTAAATTTGATAGAAGTATATTAGGTAGGAAATAACCAATAACTACAATATTAGGTATAAATAGGCTAAGTATTTAGGAAATAAAAACTAGTTGAATTCAGAACACCATCGAAGGCGAATGCCGGATTTTATTGCCTGTAGAGAAATTGCTCTTTTTAGAGCAGCGAGTAAGATTTAAGCATTGCTTGCACGTACAATCCACAGACGTTTGGCCAAGGAGTTTCCAGCAACCCTTACCGCATACATCAGCCCTTTCTAGGGTTTTTACGGCAAGCAGCAACTTGGTACACCCTCGTTCCTGGACGCCGGCGAAGCCTTTATACAGGCACCATCAGTCCTTCTTAGGGCTTCCAGCGACGAGCAGTAATTTGATGCCCCTCGCCCCCGGACGCCGGCGAAGCCTCTACACCGGCACCATCAGTCCTTCTTAGGGCTCCCATAGACGAGCCGTAAACCTGATACACTCTCGCCCCCGGACGCAGGCGACGCCCCTTCGAGGACGCTACGACATTCGGTTGCACCGCGCCCGTTCCTCCCCCCCCCCCCCGGACGCTGGCGACCCCCGCTAAGGCACTATAGGTGCCGCAAATGTGGCGGACTGATAACCTACCGCTACAATATGCCTACGAATCAGTCGGATGGGCGGTGAATTCTTTTTTTTTTTGCTAGCTCTGTGCACCCAGCACAGAAGAAGTCAGTTGCTACTAAGGAAACATAACGGGCCTATTACGAAACTCGAGTCGAGTGAGTAACTCGCTCACATTTGAACTCGACTCGAGCAAAAGTTGGTATGATGAAACTCGACAATTGGAAAGTGACTTCATTTCCAGTAGTCGAGTGAATTTGACATTTCTTACAAGTAAATACTCACTCGGTCATCTCTCATAATACGCAGTTCTCTTTACTCGCGGTTTTTTCTCGACTAAAAGTCGAGTGAAACTCGACAAGTAGGCCGTCGGCGAGTTTCATAGTCGCAGAACGTGCATTTTTTGGTCGAGTGAGTTCCGTAATAGGCCCGAAAGTTTCTCTTGAATTTTTCTTTACTACTTTTATTGACTGAGAACCTTGGTTAGGGGTTTGTATTGCTTACAACATTTGCTTCAATACTTTGCTTCAGAATGTAGTAGTAGTTTCCATTTAGCTTTTATTGTGCCCGCATATTTCTAGCAGACCGCTCCCATGTCGATTAGTTCAGATTTGCTCTCAACAGGCAGTTACCAGCAAGTCGGCTTACCATCTGTAAACGAACAGAATGAACGTAAACAACTCAAGCTCGCAAGTTTGAAACAAACTCAAAAACTGCAAACAGCTACGATAGCTCGTCCCACATTTAAATTTGTTATAATTCTTTAGCACGGAGTTTTCGTCATGGATTTTGACGCTGGTTCGCATTATAGAACATGAGGCGGCAGCTCTAGACGAACGGTCGGCCGTTCGTCTCGAGTTCCCAATTCTGCTGCACAAATGCGACCTGATTATGGTTCTCAATTGGTGCTATTCACAAGGAAGCATAGAATCCCGGCATTTAGACTGCCGAAGCTCGAAGGAGTGGAGCTTAGACTATTGGAACAAGCTAAATACCTGGGTCCAATTCTGGATAGGAAGCTCAGCTGGAAATCGAATATTCAGGAGCGCATCAAGGCAAGGTATCAGTTCTCGAGGAAAAAAGAATAACGTTTTTTTTTAATTTTTATCCTTGACATTTTGAGAATACGTGAACAAAAGTATATTTCGATATCGAATGTATTTCACGAGTTACAGACCGATTTGTGGAACGGTCGGCCGATATTCAATACGATTTCTTTATAACGTCAAACTTTAAACGCGTTTTTCTCGAAACTACTTTTTCCGGAGTGCGGTTCGTTCTACAGCTTCAACGAATGAACCGATTTTAATGAAGAATAGCTTAAAAGAAAGTAAACTAAATTTGGGGGCCCCAACGTCGAGTTTTATTTTCATTCCACTTTTTTTTTATTGAGTTTTTAAGCCAAAAAAAGAATGAATAAAGAGTTTTTTTTTCAAATAGCAGCCATTTTAGTCTCAGGGCGTTTTTCCATTATTATTATTATTAAATTTTAATAAAAGGCATATAAATACACACAGATATTCTTAAGCACTAGTTACAAAGACCATCTAGTTATATAAACTATTTACTTTTTGGTCTTAGATCACTTGGCAAGGCTGTAGAAGGTGCCGTGTGCATCAACTCACGCCGATCGCGAGCTTACGTCATAGGAGCTGAAGCCGCCATTTTGGAATATTTTGTTTAGAAAAAAAAATTCACAATTATTCTTCACCTGTACCTCTATACCCATTAAGGTCCCGCATCAATATAAAGTTAACTCGAGTGGTTTTGGTTAACTGATAGTTAAAATAGTTTTCCGTATTTCAATATCAGATAACCTACAAAATGTTAGTAAAAGTTAGTTTCAAGTTAACTCATACTTCAGGTATCAGTTAGCTTCTGCTTATATTTTACTGAAAAATTTAAAGTAATTTCTAAATTGACTGTAATTGTTTCTGTTTATTGAATTTATTTATTATCGATAAACTGTTAAGTATACTACTTACTAAAACTGCATACTCACTTATACATAAAATTTATAAACTTGAAACCAAATATTTTTAGAAATACGCTTAACAAGTTAACTGTGAGTTAACTTTTTGGTATTAATTACGAAACTTGAAGTTTAGACTTTATATATATTTATTTTATATCCAAAAAAAATCCTGAAATTGAGGCATTTTCGGGCCTTTTAACTGATACCATGCCTTAAGAAGGTAAATAACACGTTTTTTGAGTGCAAGCAGACCGTGGGCAAAAGCTGGGATCTCAAACCAAATAGACACTTGTTGTCGGCGGTTGCGAGCCATGGCTAAAAAGTACAATCTTAGAGAATTAGGGAATTAGTGCAGCGGACTACCTATGTAATCACGGGAGCCCTTCGCAAAACGCCTACTGCCGCGTTGGAGGTGTTTATGTATCTATTGCCAATGGATATCTATGTGAAACAGATAGCGGCAAATACAGCAGTTAGACTATCGAGCTGTGTCCTTTTTAAGCAGAGCTGTAAGGGGCATAGTTCCATTCTCAGCGAATTTCTGGGAAGCCATGCTGATATTAATATGGACTACTTAATTCCAGGGTTGAATTTTGGGACGCCTTACGAAATTGTATATCCTAGTAGAGTGGACTGGGAGAACAACAGGGTTCTACGTGAAGGGGAATCTCCGAATATACGGATGGATCGAAAATAGAATGCGGCACTGACGCTGGCGTCTTCTCTGCGCAGCTGAGTCTAGAGAAGTCGTTTAAGTTGCCAGATGTATGCAGTGTCTTCCAAGCGGAAATTTTGGCTGTGTTACAGGCAGCAAACATCTTGTCAAGGGGGAAGATATGCGATCAGAATATTTCGCTCTACATTGACAGCCTGGCGGCCATAAAGGCGCTGGAATCGGTCACCATTAAATCCCAGTTGGTAAAGCGCTGTCGAGAAGTGCTAAAGATATTTTCTAGTCAGAACAGAGTACAGATTTGCTGGGTACCAGGGCATAGTAATGTACTAGGGAACAAAAGAGCGGACGAGCTTGCGAGCTCGAGATTGGCATCGATTGGGACGGTAGAGGAGGATATTAGTCCACTGATATGCGACATCAAAACGCAAATCAGTGAGCGCTCTAAAAAAAAATGCCGACAAGTGCTAGCGCTGCGCCTCTTCTTAAACCTAAACCTACGGTTCGTATTGCAAAACATGAAATTACAACTCTGGACAAGCAATTTCGTGTCACTCGGCACTGTTATACAGGCCTCAAGTCACAAAGTAGGTCGAGAGTCTCAATTTTGTATGAATTTTGAACTAATTGAGACTTTTTTGATATGAGACTCTGATCCTGAATAGGCCTGTTAGTATATAATTGAATTTGTTCTCATTCAGTCTCAGTTATTTTTGCAATATACGAGGAAACTCTGTCCGATATAACCGGACTGAAAAAAAAGTATTCCTAGATCATCCACTTTTGTCTTTAACCAAGTTCGATCCAGTAAATATCCAGGCAATTAACTTGTTTTTCCTCTTTCAGAAAAAATACTCAAAGGTCATCTGCGTCTCTTATTCAGGCGCTTATACCTTCTTTACGGTTCCCAACTGCGGCATTCTCACGAATGCTGGGACCAATTTTTAGGATAAATAAATCTTCGTTTCACTCAAAAATTCGACTGTAGTATCTGTGAATATAACACAATAATCTGCCAACAGTCTGGGCGCAACTGTATTATTTTTCCGGCAGAAGTTCAGAACGCGTTCGATTCGGGGATGCGGTGTATGTTACTATGTGACTGAAAACCTAACAAAAAGTTCGGGAAGCGGTTAGAAAAGGGTGTAACATATGAATTAAATAATTGGGTCATATTCCGGGATGCGGTCTAGAGGTTGAAAAAAACAAAACTTAAAAATAGGTGATTATTAAACAAGCCTGGGGAAGTGAAAATATATTCGATATCTGATCAGACCTGAGAAACATGGTGGAATTCATGAAAATGTATACAACCAGTTTACACCATCTTAGGGGTCGAATTTCAAAAAATCTTGAAAACACTTTCTAGGTATTCACATGAAGAATCCGTAGAAAAAAAATGAATTCAATATTTCGAAAGACCTAGTAGATATGACGAAAATCGTGAAAATATGTGCATTTTATACTAACCGATATTTTTTTTTGCCCCCCCTCCTTCTGAACGCCAATGAATATTCAAATTTTTTTTTATCAGAATTACTTTTCTAGTTAATTTACATATACGTACCGAGTTTCAACTTAACAGCATAAGCCGTTCTAAAGTTAGGAAAAACACCCCCCACCACCGTACCATACTACCCCTAAAAAAAAAATTATTTTTCCACCATGCCACTACTATAGCTCTCTCTAAATACCAAGTTTCAGCTTCCTATCATTATAGATTCTTAAGATATAAGCATCGGAACTTTTTCTTTCTCACCCTTCCCCACCCTCACCCTCTACACCCACACCCCCAAACTTTTTTTCCCTACTAGGGTTCTATTAGGCCTACTTCTGGTAAAAATTTGAAGCAACCATCTTACACTGTTATTGAGATATGAAACGTGTTATTTTTGAAAAATTCTTATCCCCTCCACTTACGTACTCCCCCGCCCCCTTCAAAGATTTTACTTTGAGCAATCTTTATTTATCAAGCTTTGTATCCAAACCGAATTTTGTTTTTCTGGTGCCACTGGTTTGGGAGATATTGTAATGTTAAGTATTTCAACCCCCACCCCCGTACGTCACTACCCCCACCCAAAAATTTTGTTTCAGTCTATTCTCCTAGTATAACTACAGATATTTGTTAAGTTTTAATTGCTTGCTATTAACGGTTTAGGAGATATGGATTTTAGAATGTGTCGATCTCGACTTTTTTGCGTTTCGGACGCATTGCTTCCCCCTCCACTCCCACACCCCTTCACCCATATCTGTTTTCTTTTTTGCAAATGGGTCCATTATCAAAGCTCTATAGAAATTCTAAGTTTCAGCCTCCTAACACAAGTGGTTCCTGAGATCTAGAAACCTAAATTTTTCGTCTAAAACGCTTACCCCGCCTTCCCCCTTACACCTCCTCCCCTGAAAATAATGTCAATTCAAGGGGTCCACCAAGTCTATTCTTAGAAAAAATTTTAATTTAATAGCTCCACTGGTTTGAGAGCTACGAGCCTTCAAAGATTTTGGGGCGGTCGACGTACGGCGTACGGCGTACGGGGTACGGCGTACAGACGGAGTGAAAATTTTTATTGCTTTTTTCGCGTCTACTAGTCATGAAACGTGGAAAAAAAAATTTTGAGGGCAGCAAATTTTTTTTTTTAAAAAATCGATAACAATACTGTATTATAAATAATACAGTAACAGTCTTAGTACTTCAAAAATAAGTAAGAACCGATATCTAATCAGACCTAAGAAATATGACGGAATTCGTGAAAACGTATACAACTGTTTTACTCCTCTTGTGAGTTAAATAGCAAAAAAAATACTGAAAATAATTTCAGGCAATGTCATTAAGACTCGTAGAAATAAGAAGCTAGTCGATAATTGGTCAGACCAAAGAGATTTAGCGAAATTTGTGAAAATGAATACAGGACCCCCTTTCGGGGTTGAGTTTGAAAAATCCTTAAACTGTTCCTAGGCGTCAATTGGGCCGATATAGCAAAAGTCGCCACTTGCGCAGGTACTCGGATATTAAGGAAGAACACGGAAAGATCAGCACTACCAATTTCGGCACCTCGAATCTAAATTGGTTTCTAGGTTACATTTGCTTCACTTTATTATTTCCCTTTGTTTGAACTTTAATCACAATGCAAAAAAATGAAAAAATTATAAATTCACTACGGTCCATTTTTATGGGCCAAACTGTTATGGTGATTTCTTTTCTGAAAAAAATGTGACCTGTAAAGATGCAAAATTATTGCAGTTCTGCCCTCTTTTTTGACAGTTCCGTCCGACAGGTCAATTTACAATAGAACGCTTTCAGGTCAAAAAGCTATTATTAAAATTTAAATAAATTTTCACTACACTCCGTATGATTTCTAATTACCGTATGACCCGTTGGACAGTTTATTGGTGATTTCTTTTCTGCAAAAAAATGTGACCCATTTCTGCCCTCAATGTTTGTTCTAGCAGTTCCGCTGTTCTATTCTCAATTTTTTTTTGACCTGCTAGAAAAAGGGGTTTGAGTCCGTGGCTAAAATTGACCTGAAAACTCGCATTTCTTGCCCCGAAAATTTCGGCGGTGCAACTCCTTTAACCTCAAATGTGCGTAAGAAACGATGAAAATAAGAAAAAAATATCCTACGACAACAGCGGCAAACGATTTAAAAGCATAAATTAAACTGTCCAACGGGTCATACGGTAATTAGAAATCATACGGAGTGTAGTGAAAATTTATTTCAATTTTAATAATAGCTTTTTGACCTGAAAGCGTTCTATTGTAAATTGACCTGTCGGACGGAACTGTCAAAAAAGAGGGCAGAACTGCAATAATTTTGCATCTTTACAGGTCACATTTTTTTTCAGAAAAGAAATCACCATAAGTAATTTGAACAAACAACGGTAGCTAAAGCTACACGACCAGGGACGTCATTTCAGTTTTTTCTAGGGGGGGGGGGGGAGGGGGGGCAAGATGTTATGAATGTATATATTTTTATATATATGTTATATAAAATGTGTGAGAAAACAAAATTCAGGGGGAGCCAATGCCCCCCTGCCCCCCACAAATGACGCCCTGTACACGACCCTATAAAAGGCACGTCCACCGTGAACACGACTCCCTTTTCGGTTAGTATACTTTATCGACAAACTCTAATTTCGACTCGCATCCACGCTGTTTCAGCGATATACGAAAGGTAAGTGTTCTAAATCAATAGCGAACGGAAACCATTGAGATCTGTCTTCACGGGGCTTCAGCTAAGGACTTTTTTCAAAGGTAATACGTTTTCAACGAACTCATATATTCATTTCATTTCCTCCTGTTAGTAAAAATACCTCTGAACAAATTCACCGAGCGATATCAAATATCAAACAAGTTGCAATTCTGCCATTGTGAACTCGTCAACAAAATTCCATACCAGCAAGTATCAACTTGCAGCGATCACCTGATCGTATTTACCCTTTTTAAATTAATATTTACACCGCCTTTGCTAAAAGTATAGAAAAATACGACGTCAGCCGTGCGACATGGTATTTTGTTGGTGTAACACTACGAGATCTGTCGACTGAAATCAAACCACCGACTTTCTGCTGATGCCATCAAAGCAGAATAATATATAAATAAATATAAATAAATAAAAATAAATAAAAATAATAAATATATAATAATAAATTGCAAATCGTTGTTTTTGGTTGGTCCCCTATTCTGTTCCTTTGTTTTCTATCTCCAGGAGTGCCTCAGAAGTAGCTAGTGGTTTGATCTTAAAAAAACCAGTTTAAAGCTTTACTGTTCTATGGAACCTACCACTCGATGAAACCTTCCAATGAGTGCGCTGGAGCCAGTAACAATAATAATAATTGACTTAATCCCTTCATGCAAAATGGGCAACTCAGCTTCCCACTCAAAAAATCGGAGAAGAAATTTGGGTAAAATTTCACAGCTTAAATAACTGGAGACAATACTGTCTACAGCTCAATGAGCGGGAAATTTTTTTACCGTATCAACATATTTACGTACTCATGCAATGTATGCTGACATTGGGCTCAATGTCTAATTAATTTGTTTACCTTAACCACAAGAGTACTCCCCAGTCAGTGCTACGCACTGGTATAAGATTCAGATTCAGAAAATTCCAAAGAAAAAAGTTAAAGAGAAGTGGTCCGAGTATGGAGCCTTGGGGAACGCCCGAACGGGCCTGAATCTCGGCTGATGAATGGCCAGCTATATGGATGCGAAAAAATCTATCCGACAAGAAATCTATTAAGATTCTGGTTAAGGGCGGAGGGCATTGTGAGTCAATAAGTTTAAGAATTAGGCCTTCGGTCCAAACAGAGTCAAATGCCTTTTCTAAATCCAAGGCACAAGCGACGGTGCATTCTTTCCTACGTAATCTTTCCGTTACTAAACTGTGGAGTTTCATGATTGCTTGTTCTGCCGATCTATCCAACTCGAACCCGAATTGGAACTCAGGAATGAAATTAGAGGAGAATTGCCTAAAACGGGGCAGTATTACTCTCTCGAGGCCTTTGCCAAGGTTGGGGAGAAGGGAAATCAAGCGAAATGCCGCTATTTGCCCATCCGAACCCTTTTTGGGCAGGGGGATAAGAGTAGCCTTCTTCCAAGCCGCAGGGAAGAACCCATTGTTGATGCAGTGATTATATAAAATAGCCAACGGGCGCGCCAGGATAGTTTTGCACTTCGTGATCACTTTATTGGGAATGCCGTCAGGTCCCGACGAGGTCTTGCCTTTAATCACCGAAAGGGCTCCTTCAACCTCTGGAGGATTGGTGAAGAACTCCGAGAAGGAAGGGGGGGGGGGGGGGGGGGGGAAGGGACATCTGCTGTGTTCGAATCGGAGAAGATTGTTAGTAACGAGCCTTGGTGGCCTAATCTATAGGCCTCACACGTATCCATAGCCCGACCTGAAGCTCCCGGTTGGAAGAGGATCTGGGCCTAAAAAGCCAGCTATAAAAGCTTGAGCAGATAGAAAGCTTTTCTTCAGAAGAGGAGAAACGTTGATTGCCCCACAAGATGCAATCCCTGTTCGCATTTATCGTGGAAGATGTTCTGCCGGTTAATTTGTTTATCTCCGAAAAAACCGTAGGGCCCGGTTTCATGGCCAGAAGACGGTCCTTGTAGAAAGAGTTCAATTCAATGAATCCTCAATGATCTTGGAGAGACAATTGATCCTAGCCTTGTACGCAGTATATTCATCATCTATCCTGTTCAGGCACCTATGGAAGATTCGTTTCAGACGCTGGCGCATTCTTTTCCTATTTGCCATAAGGTCGCGGGTGAGTTGCGAAAGGCAGCGGCAGCGATCATGGCTGGCCTTCAGAGGCGGTGCAAAGATATTCATGCACGTGACTATGGAACCCGATAATTCCTCGACATATTCTGTGATTTCGACATTGGTTGAATTCCTATTAGTGGGAAGATCCGGGGGTAACCTGCCCTGCCGCGGAATTCCTCCTATTTGACGTTCGCATACGAACGGGTAGTTTTCGCAATGGCTGGCAGAGGGAAAAAGTTCGTGAGGTGGAGAGTGAGAAATAGTCCGAAGTGATCGGAAAGACCCGAAACAGTAAAGCAAAATGGTCTGGAAACCAAGGGATCAAGAAGGTTTCTGGATACTAGAAATATGTCGAGGAAAGACGATCCTCTGGGAATGGTGGGGGACGGAGCATTAACAAATTCGAGGTCCGTGTAAGAATCCGACATATACCAACTAAAATGATGGGAGCCATTTGTATTACGCGAGGAGTCACCCCAGTGTGCGTGTCGCGCGTTAAAATCGCCTCCCAATATGGCAGCATCGTAATTAGCAACAAGGGACGAAATAGTTTGTAGAGGACTTATCATACTCGAGCCGGTCCCTGACGGGATGTAGATTGCACCTAAGAGAATTTTGACGAGCTGTTGGTCTGCATTTCTGGCGGAGAGAGAGACTAAGGTACAAGAAAAGACAGAACTGTGGAACGAGACTTGCTCGGACTTGTATCTGTTAAGGATGATGAGTGCTGTGCCCCTGCCCTCATCATCCCTGAAAATGTCATAATGAGGGAACGTGCGTCTATTGCGTGAACCCAATCTGGTCTCGGAAATAAAGGCAATATCGATTTTTAAATGTTGAAGCATAGTAATAAGTGAAGCGTGCTTATCCCCGCTTATTAGCGAGTTTACATTAAGATTCAAGCAATTGAGTTTAAGAGTGACCCAAAGCAAAGTAATAAGAAAGGATTTAAGCGCATCAGGGCGAGCGTTTGAAGGCAGCCTAAGGTATTGTTCCTTAAAAGTTTGTATTGTCGATAAAATGTCGGAGAGGGGCGCTCCGAGTTGAGACACTGTTTCCTGCTCAAGCCAGGTCATGTGGTTGGGCGCTGAAGGACGCTGGGGGCCTCTGGCTACGTCCGCGTAGGAGGCTCCTCGTTGGGGGAAAATAGAGGGCTAAGGGCCCGAGTTCCTCACAGAAGACGGCGGCGGTTTGTGTTCCGGGAAGTTTTGGCGTTAAGTAGACGTTCTCGGGTGCGGAGCCTCTCAGGACAATTGGAAAAGTTGGCAGGATGACCTTCTTCGCCACATACAGCACAACGAGGAGGAAGAGTGTCGCGATCCTTTGCGAGCTTACGTGGACAATTAAATGATTCGTGTTTTCCGCTGCACGCTACTCAACGCGGCAGGTAGCCGCAATAGGCCGAAACGTGGCCGAAGCGTTGACACCGCTGGTTGACCGTTGATCGCACTGGTATAAAGGTTAGTAGAACTGTACAATCTCTACAAATTCCAAACCGCTCTGCGGTTCTCGCTCCACCAAGTCTTCGTCACTTAGCAGATACAAGGACCAACTCCCAAGATTCCAAAGGATTTATCGAAAGCTTCAAAACGCTTTAGGGATAGCGACCTTAACATTAAAACAAAAAACAATATTTACCTCCCTGTCGGTTAAGGGCAGCAGCGTCCATTTGATTCCAAACAGTTGCGTCAAAGATTCTATTTCCTGAAATTAAACAGGCGTCATTACCTCATATCGTAGATATTTTCTTTAATGTACCGCATGCCGGAAGTCTACATGCTCCTGTGCGAACCAAAATACAAATTTCTTCCAATTTTTTGTCATCTTTGAAGCACTTTCCCAACGACAGACGATAAAATTAACTAAACAATGCGCTAGGAATGTGCCCACAACAATCTGTCAAACCATATGCACGTGCGAATATTTTTCTATTGTACTGTACTAGTGCTGCGGAAAATTTCTCCTTTATGAGCCCGTACCCGAAAAAAAAAAAAAAATTATCACTAAATCTGGCGATATTTTGAAATATATTGCGCTATGTTTTAACTCTGGGAAACCCTGAAATAAAAAGTTATAGCGTTTTGAAATTTGCATTTTTTCTTACCTTTTGCGGTACAAAAGTGCCTTCAAACTAACATTTTCCTGACACCAGTACTGCCATATGCAAACTTTTGTGGAATGAGTTCCACATCAGAGTAGTTGTTGCAAAACTGAAGTGGCGAGTAAAGAAAATTGATGTTGAGAACTGTCACAACAAATCAACTGACCGATGGTAAATATTTTTCTTCTCGTGCTATTAAATTAAAATTTACTAAACTTTAATTTAGAAGACGTAATCAAGCGGCGGGACCGGAGATGACCGTCGGCTGAATGTAGTTCTGAAGACTTTCATAAAATGGTTAAAAGACAGCGACGATGAATCAGAAGTTGTAAAAGGTCTAAGTGATGCTACCAAATTGGAACGTTCGCACAAATTCAAGAAATGCAAGACTTGGGTGATAAAGTCTGACTGGTCATAATCGCACACAGACGAATCAAAATTACAGGCCAACTTCTCGAGGAGCTCGAACCACCAGCACCGGCAAAAAAAAAGGTTGGATAAGAAATTACATTTTTGTTTGTTACTTAGTTCATTAGTCTGTGAACTGTTTAGTAAGTAAGACATCATTTCTTGATTATTAATTACAACACCATGCATAGAAACACACTGAAATATCCGATGCTTAATATGCAAATTAACGTCACAGTTGATGAAACCGATGCGGACCGAAGAAGACGAAAGCACAGGCCGCTTCGGAATTCAACGAAATCGGCAGCCACGAAAACGACAACGGTCGATGCTGACGAAAACACTGAACCAAGTGAATGTAAAGACGCCAAAGATACGCCAGATCCAAAAAAGACTCCCGTCGAAGATTCGGCAAAACGTGTCATGGTAGGTAGCGAAATCCAGCCGTTGCTTATGGTGGAAGTTGAAAATTTGAAAGACTAAAATTACATGCAAGCCGAAAAAGTTAAGGCTCTAACGCAGGAAGTTATCAAAACAATTCGCGATATAATCACCATGAATCCGTTGTATAGGTAGAATCAGTTTTGCGTTCTTTGCAGAATTTTTGTAACAATATTCTTTTTTTCGGACAGAGAAAGTCTGCAGCAGATGACCCATCAGAATCAAAGAGTGGTCGACAATCCCATTTATTATGCGATTTAGGAGCATCGCTGTCAGCAGCCGATCCAGAAGAACTTCAAGGTATCATGGAAGAGTTAAATGTAATTTACACACATCCGAAATTATGATTAACCAATAACGGTTCGAAATTCCACGATAGATTCCAAAACGGTTGAATCTTGCGTTGTCTCTGCTCAAAAAGGAACTGGAGCTTTCGAAATTACAGCAGAAAATTGGCCGAGAAGACGAGGAGAAGGTGAAACAGCAACATCGAAAATATATTTTACAAGAGCAGCTTAAAGTGATCAAAAAAGTGCTGGGCATTGAAAAGGACGATAAAGATGCAATCGGTGAGAAGTACAAGGAACGACTTAAAGAGAAAATAGTTTTGGCCGCTATCATGACTGTTATCGATGAGGAGCTCAACAAATTCAACTTTTTGGAGGGCAAAGATCATTACCTGGACGTCGCTGTTGATCTTTCACATGTTTTGTTAATCTGCACGGCCAATGTAATTGATGGTATACCGGAGCCGTTGAGAGATCGAATGGAAATGATGGAAATTTCAGGTAATATATTCTATTAGTTTCTTTAGTTTACTTAAGTTAAATTTATCGATTTCTTTTGAAGACTACGTGGCTGAAGAAAAAATTGCAATTGCCAAGCAATATCTAATACCGCAAGCAATGAACGATTGTGGCTTGGAAGATAAACACATCACGATTAAGGACGAATCGTTAACCATGCTAATTGACGTTTCGCTTTCTAATTATTTCTTGACAACTGTCACAAGAGATTTATTTTATTAGAAAAAAAAATTACATTCATTGCTTTATTTCTTAAATAGATTTTTTCTTTTATTATTCAGTGAAATGGAATCATTAAAGTAAAATTGCTGAGAAAATCCAATCAAGTTTTTTGACATTTGACTCGGAAGGTGCTACGGAGTTCAACGGCAAGTGTTATCGTGAGAAGGATTAGCTAATCCACTACACTTCGGACGAGAGAGAGAGGCATTCACAAAATCTTCTTCACTGGTCCCTGAGTAAGATGACATTGCGTCTCAGGAGCCAGTAAACGAAAACGGTCCTTATCAGGACCACTACATTTTTCATACAAAGAGTAAACATTATGGCCCGTTTTTACGATCGTCAGTTACGTTCTAACTGGAACTTTAAGTGACAGATTATCGGTTTTGCCGTTTCCGAGAAATCGATAATTAAAAATATTTTTAAAAAAAAATTATTTCATTAGCGAAATCTTTCAGAGACGTGTTGAACTTTTCAGGTTTGCCTGCGGTCTTAAATATTCCAATTGCAGGATCCGAGTACATGTATCTGAATTTTTTGCATTTTACCCTTCGAATAATCGTAATCGTATTCGCTTAAGAGCTCATATACTTCTGTGCGCACTGGAAGCAGAAAACATTTGAAAAATTGATGAAAAGGTTATATACGGTGAAAAAAAAATGAAGTTAATTTGAAAACTCGAAAAGTTGATTGAGTTCTCGTGCCCAAAAGAGGTATGTGCGCATAGTAACCTACACCGCATCTCAGCATTAAACACGTTTCTATGATAAAAACTGCAGAGTTAAGAATTTAAAAAAAAAATTTTATAAACAAAAGTTATATTTTTTAAATAATAAATTTTTCGAGTAAACAAATTCTTCGAATAAACAAATTCGGCTTTGGTATGGCTACCCCTGTGGTCGATTCTTCATGGAATGACATTAAAATGTCCGGTGATTTTAAATTATATAACTACTAACGTTATTTTAATCCACAGCAAAATGAACGCGCACAAATTGAACGCGACGACATTGACATTAATGTCCTTAGATAAGGAGAGATTCCTAGCAAATTTGAGAAACTGGGGGCTAATTCCACATGAAGTGAAATGTAGGAAATGTGGAAAGCCCATGAGCTTAAACCAGAGAGCAGATGTGTAAGTTTTTCATTCGATTTCAATCGGTTGAATAATAATAAATTTTGAAACTAAAAATCGTTAAAACTGTCGAAAGAAATAGAAATGGAATTAAAATTGCAGCAAATTTAATAACATTTATTTTTATACTCTAGATGAAATCATATAGAGTATTATAAGTTCAATCCAGGCCGAAAAGTTTGTAACGCATAGAACCGAGCCTCGGACGAAAAAATGTTATATATTATTTTGTGTTTATTTTTGGCCAAAACTCCCAAATCCGTTTGCTGTCCGTCCGTCCGTGTGTCTGTCCGTCCCTCTGTCCCTCTGTCTGTCTGTCTGTCCGTCCGTTTGCACGATAACTGAAGAACGCGTTGACCTAGGAAGTTGAAATTTTGTCACAACTTGTAAAATGGAAAAAGTAAGACTAAGTTCGTTAATGGGCGATATCCTTCAACTCCTTCGGGTACCTCCCATACAAGAGTCCTTAAAACACGTTTTCACAATTATTGGTCGAATGCTTCATGTTAGGAACTTGAAATTTTGCATACTTAAAGCTTACAACGTTTGAAGCGAAAGTCCCGAATATGATACAAATCGAATGAGTCCTCCAGTACGAGTTATAGCAGGAATTCAAAATTTTACAGGAATTAGTTTTACATTAAAACCAAGACTGAGTTCATTAATACAATAGTTTCTACCTGTAAGTAAAAGGTCATGTAATAATTGCTTGTGCACTCCTCATTATTTTAATATATTTCTAACTAAAATATAAATCGGAGTTCAATATTTCATCTAGAGCATGGCTTCCCAACCGGTGGGGCGCGCCCCCCTAGGGTGGCGTAGACTGTTGGCAGGGGGGCGCGGAATGCTTTGTATTTTCGAAAAAAAAAATTAATTTATAAGTGAAAATCGTTGTAACACAAAACTGAGGGTATTGAAATATTTGTTCGTGTTAAGAGAATTTCGTGTTAAAAGAAAAAAGAGCCGGGGGGGCGCGACGCAAAAAAGGTTGGGAATCATTGATCTAGAGTATCATACGATTGCCGATCTTGACTGCGTTATGTTTTTTTAAATTCAGTTTTTACATTTTAAATTTTACTATAATCCATTTATTTTGTTTTTGAAAAAATATTTTCAGTATTGATGGATACCAATATCGGTGTCATAATATAATAGTGAAGCCAAAGCAGAAAAAGGTACGCTGTGGCAAAAGAATGAGCTTCCGAGCGGGGACATTCTTTGCCAAATCCCACCTAATGATCCTGCAAATTCTTTTATTTGTTAACTCGTGGGTATCAAACTCAACGCTGAAAACGGCAGGAGAGCAGTCTGGTATTAAATGTAAGAAAACGCTAGTGAACTGGGCATCCTATTGCCGCGAGGTGGTGTGGGAAGCCTTAATAAAGAATCCAGTAAAAATGGGAGGCCCAGGCAGACACGTAGAGATCGACGAGAGCAAATTCGGGAAAAGGAAGTACCATAGAGGCCACCGAGTTGAAGGCCAATGGGTTTTCGGCGGCCTCGAAAGGGAATCTTTATGGTTCCCGTCGATCGCAGGTACATAATATACTTTTTCATCATGTTTTTGTTATTGTACTAATAATCTCAAACATTTAGGGACACAGAAACTTTGCTGCCCATTATTAAGCAATGGATTGAGCCTGATACCACGATTATTTCGGATTGTTGGAAGGCATACGACTGCCTGGAGAGCGAGGGTTTTAGGCATTCGAAGGTGAACCATTCACTGCATTTTAAAGATCCAGTGACTGGTGCGCACACGAATGCCATTGAATCCTCGTGGAGGCATGGAAAGAATGTTGCCACCTCCCACGGTCGGAAAAAAGAACATATTGGTGGCAACTTGGCCCGTTACATGTTTTTTAAAAGCTGTGACGCGCAAAAGTTGGACCGGACAATTTAGTTTTTCCGACTGGCCGGGCAGTTGTATAACCCCAACAATCCCCGGGAAAATGACAGCGGAACGCTAGAGTGTCCTGACTCCGATGACGAGTGGGAGGAGCTGGAGGATGACGAGTGGGAGGAGCTGGAGGATGACGAGTGGGAGGAGCTGGAGGATGACGAGTGGGAGGAGCTGGAGGTAGACGGATACACTGTACGTTTAAGTTATTATTAAGTTATACTTAAGTTATTACTAAGTTATTATTAAGTTATATTATTCAATCAACTTTTTTCATATACTCATTAGGAGATATACAGTGATATGCAATTACGCAAATCTGTACACTCAGAGAAAAATCATGTTGATTTTAAACAAAACACGTATTAGATTAACAATTTTTATATTCAATTTTGCGCCAAACATAATTATTTTTGTATGGAATATTACCACCTTGTTGTTTTAAATGTTCAACATTAACAATGAAAAACTGTAATATTAAATACAATATGTTTAAGCCAAACATTTTTCGTACTTAATAACACAAATTAATATTTTCAAACTAAATAGTAATTTATTTAACTTCAATGTAATTGTATATTTAGTTTAACTGTTCCAGTTTTTAACTCGAATGTTCCAGTATTTCAAATTAAACCACCTAGATAGTTTAATCAACAAAAATGTTTTCCTTCACTTAAAAAGATACGCTTTTATAATAACTCTAATTTCTTTCAATACAAAACAACTTTCATTATACTTAAATATATGAAATATGTGATTTATTGGTTATTGGTTGGTTTTGTAAGTACGTATTCAGGCATTTCAAAATTTCACAAGAATCCTCGACTATCAAAAATGATTTCAAATCACCTATCCATACTTGCCTCTTATTTCATTATTTCTATTAACTCCAGTTTTCCTATATTCGTAATTTACAAAAACAAGATTATGTTTAACTTAAATAAATTCGTTTATTGTTAAAAGTATACATATATATAAAATTATATACAGGAAATAGCTATGTAAAGAACACATATGGAGTGTATTTGAGTAATTCTATGGAATTGGTAAACAATTGCAATTGGTTTAAAATTAGAGATGTTTATTTCTTATAAATGATACCCCATTGCATAAATTATATATGTGTAGAGGAGGGCTCGAAAATGCCTCTATTGGGATTAAACTTAATTTTGATAAGGCATTTCCAGTTTTAAATGAAGAAAAATGCTCATCAAAACCTAATAAATTAATTTCATTTGTAATAAATAAACATTTTTCTGCGTTTATTATTATTTTAACTATCTTAAATAAATGTAAGAATTCTCTTTGAATTGTTAAGTACAAATTAGGTTTGTATAAAGTTCCTCTATAAGTTACTTCATTTACTGCAAATGAAGTAAGGGACCGTATTTTTCAATAACCGTAGGGTAATGCACCATGAAGTGGTGTTTTGGTTTCAAAGCTCCCACCTGTTCTAAGTACAGTAAGTGATGAGTTCTAATACTAGCTTTTAATGTATCAATAATATTTTCTGGAAAATATGATAAAAGAATAAGATCAATTATTTTAAGTAAACTAAGGAAAAGATGCCAAGCTTTATTTTCTTTTGGTATTAAATCACCAATAATTAAAGGTAAAAAATGAACGAAGGTCCACATTTCACGAGCCGACATTTTTAATTTATTATTCTTAATGTGGGAAGTGGTTATGTCTACTGAAGAATTTCCAATTTCAGTAATTCCATAACAAAACATTCTCTTTCTATAATTTATTGTTTCTAGGCTAACATGACCACTTTCAATAAGGGATAGCAATAAAAATGAAACATCATAATGACAAACACCCTCGAAAATGTCGTGCATTATGTCCGCACAAAAATTATATGTTACGTGGAAATTTTTAAGATTATTGAATACACTTTTTTTCTTTTATACCAGATAATTTGAAATCATCTAACTTTAAATCAATTTTGTAATTTATTTTATTTCGCAAAAAGTCTGTGGCTTCTTCTATGTCACATTTCGTATCGTTTTTATTCCTACTACATAAGCGACAATACTTCTGGCGATGACTTTCGACAGTCTTCAGAATATCATTTGAGGTCTGTAAGAATTGAAAAATAATTGATTGCCAACAAAGAATATTCTTTTCATGAAAAAGTCGTACCTCAACGTGAAGAGCAAAAAATTTTGACCTTCCAAAATTGATGGTTTCCAAGTTTCTCGGTTGTTTTTTTGGGTGAATTATTGTAGGAACTAGAATTGATCCCAGTAGTATGACAGACAAGTAATCTTTTGTATCTGGTTAAAAAAATATTTAAAGTAAAGAATCAATTAACACAAACAGGTAGAAACTTACCATCCGTTTTTTCTACTTTAAGCTTTTCTAACAGATGCTTAGAATTATTGTCTTTAATGTCACGTTCAAATATCGGAGTAATGGATTTAATAACATATGCCTCCCATTTTAAGAACGAGATCTGATCCTTTTACCCTTTTTTTGCTAAGTGCAGTCAGTCTATGTAGCTAAATTCAGACAAAACTTGATCAAACAAAATAGCCACATCAAAAAAATTTCAGCCCCCCCCCCCAACAGCAAAGTCTGGATCCGCCCCTGATTTGATGTGTGTCCTATTTATTTAATGGTATTATCACATTCATTTGATAGCAAGTTGATATGAATCGTATAGGCCCAATAGGATGATCACATTAATTATAATGCACTAGCCGCGTACCGCGTTACTCGTGTCTTTCGCGTTGATCACGTTTCTCCGGTTGATCCATTGGTCCTGTTCCTCCCGTTGCTCCAGTTTCTCTCGTTGATCCATTGGTCCTGATTCTCCCGTTGCTCCTGTTTCTCCCGATGCTTCTGCTACCCCCGTTGCTCCCATTTCTCCCGTTGCTTCTGTTAGTTCATCCTTTATCAACAATCATCTATCCAACATCCTCCATCCTTCATCCTCCATCCTTCATCCTCCATCTCCCACCATCCTCCATCCACCATCCCCCATCCTCCATCTTCCATCTTCCATCCACCATCGACCGTCCTCCTTCCACCAACCGTTAAAAACTTGTACTTTGAGCAATCTTTATTTATCAAGCTTTACACTCAAATGGAATTTTCTTTTTCTAGTGCAATTGGTTTGTAAGATAACGTAATCTAAAGTTTTTAACCCCCCCCCCCCCCCGTACGCCACTTCACCCACTCAAAATTTTTTTTCAATATTTTTTCCTAGTATAGCTACAGATATTTGTTAAGTTTGAATTATGTGCCATTAACGGGTTAGGAGATATGGATTTTATCTCGCCTTTTTTGCGTTTCGAACGCATTATTTTTCCCCCCACTCCCACACCCTTTGATCAATATTGACAATTTTTATGCAAATGGGTCTACTATCGGAGCTCTATAGAAATTCCAAGTTTCAGCTTCCTATCATAAGCGGTTACTGAGATCTAGAAACCAACATTTTCCGTCTAAAACGCGCTAGAACCGGTATTTTTCTTAACTATGCAGTTGTTAATTTCGTTTACTATGCCGCACGATTGGCAGTAAGTCAGTGTCATAAGTACCTATGTGGATAATATGAATATTCAAGTTCATTTATTTCTGAAAAATTTACGATACTCTTTGCATATTTAAATTTTCAAACTTTACCCGCCTTTTCGGTTTTTGCCACGGCTACTCTGATGTGGAACTCATTCCACAAAAGTTTGCATATGGCAGTACTGGTCTCAGGGAAATGTCAGTTTGAAGGCACTTTTGAACCGCAATGGGTATGCAAGTATTACTTTGAAGGCACCAAAAGGTAACGAAATGGCAGTTTGAAGGCACTTTTGTACCGCAAAAGGTAAGAAAAAATGCAAATTTCAAAACGCTATAACTTTTTATTTCAGGGTTTCCCAGAGTTAAAACATAGCGCAATATGTTTCTAAATACCGATATAATAAATGAAAAATACTTTTTCATATTTTCAGGTACGGGCTCATAAAGTCTAATAATACCCTTTAGCTTGTAAAAAATAATTCTAATACAACTGCAAAAAAATGGCAACAACATCGAAATCCGCTATCAACTTCATGTTGTACTTTAAGTCAATGTCATTCACTGCCCGCTGTCAAGCTTTTTAATTTTTACTGGCAACGAGCATTTTTTGTTTTGCTCAATTCCGTTTTGATTCCGTTTCAAATTAATTGCCCGACAAAAAACTGATAAGAAATTGATGATTACGAGATCGGATTGCTTGGCAAAAACGCTCCAGGGTAATTTTTCGAGGTTAGAATTGTGCGTTTTTTCTTACGCTTGACATTTAATTGACTTTTGCGAGAAAAAAATTTATCCACCGAGCCACGGACCGTCCGATTATATTTTTGTGTAAATTTTCTAGCAACCTATCGCAAATCCAACGATGTCAAATGCAAGCGATGATCCGGGCGACGGATCGTGGAATAGTCGAGGACATCCATATGTGAATAATGTTCCTGTGCAGCAAGTCGCGAACGAGCAGCAACAACAGCTGCCGCAGCCGACGTTTCATCCGAGCGAGGTTTTCAATCCTCACAGCGATTTGTACGCGATGCCCGGAATTTATTCGAACAGTGTACCAGCGATGCAGGCTAATTACACTATGCTCTCGGTTGGCCACGGGAACTACGTCAAGGTGTTTCATCAGGCTGAGAGCGAGCAGCCGCCAGCTTCTTACAATAACTACGAGCTGTTTGCGCCGAGCTCGTTTATTTCGCATCACCATGCGCCCCTACAGCAGCAGCAACCACAAGGTAAATGAGTCCGTTATTTTTCTTATTTAAAGTGCGATGTTCCTGTTTTTGGGAAGCCAGTGTTCTTTTCTCTGGTCTGTAGTCCGTCTTTGTCTACAGTTGCTCACAAAATTATTTGGTCACCCGAGAATCCGAGCTAAATTCGTCATTTTAAGACACTAAAATGCAATATATGAAAAAAGTGAAAAATAGGATTTGATCTCGGGATATTGTTAATAAACAGACAATATGTTTTATAATTCTAAGTAGTTGAAATAAATTTATTAAGTTAAAAAGAAAATAAAAGGTCGAAAATTCATCTCACAAAATTATTAACTATTGGGATTCGTCACTCCAAATTCAATATTTTCGACCCAGATGAAAATCAAAAAGTGTGGAGAAAACCAAATACTTCGCTGAATAAAGAAAACTTATTCCCAACAATGAAACATGGTGGAGGTTCGGTCATGGTATGGGGCTGTATGGTGGCAAACGGCGTGGGACACCTGCACTTTATTGATGGAATAATGAATAATTGGGTGTATTTAGACATATTAAGAAAAAATATTAAAAATAGTGCTATTAAATTGGGGATGGCACGTGTCTGGAAATTTCAGCAAGATAATGACCCAAAGCATATGGCTTTTGTAGTCAAAAGTTGGCTGCTGTACAACGTACCTCAAGTTCTCAACAACTCCAAACGCCACCACAGTGTCCGGACCTAAATCCTATTGAGCACCTGTGGGCAATTTTGAAAAAAAAGAGGTTTAGGATCATAACATAACAAGTAAAAATCAGATGAAAACTATTTTAAAA
The DNA here is from genome assembly GCA_949128065.1 of Beris chalybata. Taxonomy (NCBI): domain Eukaryota; kingdom Metazoa; phylum Arthropoda; class Insecta; order Diptera; family Stratiomyidae; genus Beris; species Beris chalybata. The sequence continues at coordinate 115,035,742 of OX421894.1, forward strand.
AAGGAGTGGGATGAAATAGATTTTTCAACCACTGCTAATTTAGTAAAAAATATGCAGAATAGACTAAAAGCTGTTATTAAAGCCAAAAGATACCCCACCAAGTATTAATTAGGTTTAGTTAAGAAGAATTAAATGTATTAAAAGTAATATAAACTGGTGACCAAATTATTTTGTGAGATGAATTTTCGACCTTTTATTTTCTTTTTAACTTAATAAATTTATTTCAACTACTTAGAATTATAAAACATATTGTCTGTTTATTAACAAGATCCCGACATCAAATCCTAGTTTTCACTTTTTTCATATATTGCATTTTAGTGTCTTAAAATGACGAATTAAGCTCGGATTCCCGGATGACCAAATAATTTTGTGAGCAACTGTACATCGAATGTGACTTCTTGCAGCTAAAGTCAAAAGACTTTCAGTGTCGAGGCCTTGTGATATTCCTTATTCACTCCTTGCGATTCGTTTAAGTTTCGCATGGAAATGCGAATAACCTTTCCAGCAACAATTCCATTAGTTGGACCTGAACGCAAGTATCATGGAAGTACCATTAAAAGCTAACGGAGCTACCACGCTACGATTTATCGTCAATTAAAAACAACTGAAATGTCTGCGGCCGTGTGGCATAACATTTACATTTTTCGAGATAAGCCCTGAAAACACAAACAGCAATTCGAGGCGCCGTGTGCTACAGCTTCAGACTGAAATTATATGACTACTATCTCCGTTTCCTGCTGTGGGTTGGCCGGATGGGACTGCTCAACTTCTTCCACAAAGAGTATAAGAATAATCGCGCAGAACGATAAGGGGTTTTCTGGAAAATACATTTCAATGGTTGCACACTTTCAGACTTGCATTTCATTATGGAAGTTATCGGCATATATTTCTTGATGTGGAAAACGTGGATGAGCGTTTCGATTAAGAAGACTTCTGTGGTTTCGGTCACTTACTGCTTTTGAAAATATTTCATAAGTTCCATACATAAGGCTGAGAACCCGTTGGCATGACCTTAACATCTTTTTTGACTCTCGATGGAGATCTAGGGCAGAAACAGTGCTTCTTGAATTTTCTTTTTGGCTGCACTCCCCGTCTACCTTGCAGTGTTTCAAGACAACTTATTTGAATATGTTTTGCTCTGACTTCCTCCATTGCCATTTCATCTGTTCATCTTTATGCCTAACTTAGTGTGCACCATAGAGCTACTGGAGACCACAAACCATCGGTTTTGTATAAAGCGCTTTGAAGCCAAAAAAACGGTGAGAAGTGAGACAAAACAAGGTAGATGTTGTTTTTTTAGAGTGAGAGTGAGTGAGACAAAACAGGTTCGTTATGCCAATTGTTATTGTTTTGTGACAAGTGAATGCGACGACATCCGCCTTCAACTCAATCGCTGCTTGTCATCTCCAGTATATATATATATACATATATATATACATATACATATACATATATATATATAGTCATCCTTGAAAGACCGTCACTAGGAATAGCGACTGACCAGTTTATAGGTCACCTTCCATGAAATGTACCACTCTAACATAAATTTGACGCAAGAGTCGAAGGGGATTTAATGAATACAGTGCAACCCGCTTTTAAAGTTCTCTGTTATATCGTATTTTCGGTTATAACGTACCTTTGTGCACAAATATGAAAGGTTCTTATGTTGATTATAACGTACTATCGGCTATAACGTTCTACTTTTGTGGTCCCCTCAAGGTACGTTATAACCGGGTTGTACTGTATACTAACAAGTGAGAGAATACCGAGCTTTGCTAATGGGAGCCTATACATCACGCTGATAACGCTTCCAACATAACACCGTGTTCATTTAATGTTATCGGTGTGTAGTCCGGACCCATGTATCCGCTTTTTCATAATATGAAATGGCTTAAAGGACACTTTTGGAAAACGTGTGTTATGTCGCTTTAAATGTCGAAATTTGATATACATACTTTGTATTGCACAAACAGAGCATGCTATGTGTTAAGTCTTGGCTCCTCACATTTAGAATTTAAGTATCGAAAATTTGACTCTAATCGAGTTCCTAGAAGCGACGAGTAGACACACCTCATCAGCTCTGTCGAGATGGGTTAAGGCATAGAGATATTAGATATACATATACCTATATATGTAACGGAGACGGTAAGACGTTATTTCTGTATAAAGCGCTTTAAAGCATTTTGATGCAAAATTGAACGTTTTTGTATGGAGCATTTCATCCCAGGTGGCAGTGAAATGCAAATAGTAGCCTAGTATTCAAAAGTTGGGTTTTTTTTTCTTTTCAAGACCGGAGTATAACATACATGTGAGTAAGATGCTGATAGTAGCATAGTGAATATCGCCGGTCCTTTACGAGAAATCGTCCGGCTTCAAAACTGCTAGCCATCTCCACCACATACATATATCTCTATGGATTAAGGTATTGAAATACTTTTCTTTCTGGTTGGGCTTTTAGGGTTTCGTTAAATACCATCCAAATTGGGCTGGTAATAATTTACAGATACAGGCAACCCTCGTATAACACGGTACTTTTAGAACACGATTTCGATATAACACGGTACTGAAATTGCGACACCCCTCGTATAACACGGTACTCTTAGAGCACGATTTCGATATAATACGGTACTGTAGTTGCGTCAACCCTCGTATAACACGGTACTTTTAGAACACACTGTTTCAGTTGATATAAACAGTTAATTCCCCTGTGTGTACATACACAAATGGTGTTTTTTCTCTATCCTTCATCTTCATCACCGATTCGCAATGCGACGTCTGAGCAAGTGCATCGCTGTTCTTAGTGAAAACTATTCAGTAAACAACTTCTTGTAAGTAAGTAAGTAAAAATACTTGAAAAAAAATTGTTTTTTTATATGACTTTTATGACTTTTAAATTTTTATATAACACGGAACGCATTGGCGGAATTTGTATTACTTCTATGTTTTGCTTAACACGGTTTCGATATAGCACGGGACGCTGTTTGATATAACGCGGAACGCATTGGCGTAATTTGTATTACTTCCATGTTTCGCTTAACACGTTTTCGATATAACACGGTACGTATCCTTCGTGTTATACGAGGGTGCCTGTAATAGCAGCCGTCTGCACATTGAAGCTCTCGGACAGCTCTCCTTTATGCAAGACGCGATGATTTGCATTTTTATATGATTCCTGTTGGAATACTGAATACAGCCCTGTTCATATTGTAATTGTAAACTAACATTTAAATAGCAAGCATAGCAACCGGCTTTGAACTACTCTGTTGTTTTTGTCTATGAAACCTTTGGACTGTGTCCTGTGTCGTCTTTTAATTTATCATTTATCAATTTCGTCACAAGGACTTGTTGTTCAGCAGCTAATGCTAATATAAAACGGATCGTGGCGTAACGTACTACAGCGGTGCAGTGAAGACCCATCGACATCCAATGGTTTTTCGACCTTGAGGTAGTTCTACCAAATCCCATGTACGGTTGCGATTCAAAGCATCATCATCAATGGCGCGACAGTCCAAATCGAGCCAGGGTCTGCAGGATACATTGTCTGAAGCCATCTGGTTCAGCGCCCGCGTTCTCTTATTTGTGCATCTGAGAAGCGATCTGGAATCTGTGTCAGCTGAGTCGTCGTATCTTTTCCGCGGTTTTCTACCTTTCAGTGTGCATTTGGGATGCTTCCGTAGTCCAATCGCTCCACATGATCTGCCCATTGTAGCATGCAAAATATTATAAGAGTTGATGCGGCTGGGTTGTCATAGATGTTATACAACTCGTTGTTGTACCGAATATGCCATTCAGTGCCTGCTCTTCCTGGTAGTACCAAAATTCTTCGAAGAATTCGCCGTTCGTTTTTCAATCGCTTGGGTGAGAGTTCACGTTTCGGTTGCATATAGTATGTACTACTTATTATGGTCTTGTATATGCGAAGTTTGCTCAGCCTGCGCTTTTTTTTAACTTTTTCCGATTTTAAGATCGGGAGAACCGTGAAATACGCCTTATTTGATAGTGTGATCCGTTGTTTTACTTCGTCCCGTTCGTTGCTGTCTATTACAAGGTGTATGAGAAATGATCCACATTCTCCAGGTTGTAGTCCCACACGATTCAAAGCATCGTTTTCAATTTTCATTGATTATATCCACTTTTCAGAATCAGACGTCGACATAGCCTCACTTTCATCAATTGGATCACTTAGGGCCGGTTTCACAGTACGAACTTAAGCTTTGGCTCAGTTGAACCTGAGCCAGTAACTTAAGCTTTAGCTCAAGACAATACCGTTTCACACTGCTTAATGAATTGTGTAGGCCACTGTTTTGAGAGTTATGTCAAAATGCTATTAAAATTTTTAAAAATACCGTTAAAAACTAGAAAGCGATTACATTTAAAATTGATTCAACATTTTATGGCTTTTGAGGTGAATATTCTTGTCATTCAGTCTTGTATTGAAATATGTATTTAGAATTGAATAAAAATTCCAACAGGAAAATTACACTTGCCATTTGACACTTCGCCTGCTTAAAATCCGAACTCAAACTTAAGCTCTCGTATCCACTGGCTTTAGTTGAGTTTCGAGTTGTACTCTACTCAAGCCTTAAAATATTAGTGTGAAACAGTGAGTCCATTTGAGCAAAGGCTTAAGTTGAAATTGAGACTTAAGCTCGCACTGTGAAACCGGCCCTTACTGTGGGTTTGAAATGCGTTAATACGATCCACTTTCATAGTCGATGTTTTCATCGCGGTCGTTCTGCTGTAGAAAAATCTTTTTCTGCAATTTCCTGCTCGTCATGTTTTTATATCGTAGGATTCTACCCAGGTTCTTTTGTGTCTTCCTGCTCAGATTCTGTTTTTATTTTGAGTGTCTTTCTCTGGTGTAATTATCACATTTTATCTGATCCATTAAAATATCATCACGACTCTTGATCAACTTTCTCGTGCTAGAATTATAGAGACGATATGCCTTCGACTCATCGGAGTATCCGACCATTATAAGCTCCTCTCGCTCCTGTTAAATCGACCTTTCCGTTTGTTTAGGTGATGGTTTTACACCGAAAAGCTTGTAAATGAGATACATTTCGTTCCTTTTTAGTCCAGACCTCGTACGGTGTAACATTACTCAAAATTTCCGTCGGTAAACGGTTACGCAAATAAACCGCTGGGACGCTGGATTCAACTAGCACGCACCGGGCCATTTCAACAAGCGTACGATTTGCTCGATCGGCCACGCCGTTTTACTGTGGTGTGTATTCCACTGATAGTTCTCTCCGAATTCCGTTTTTTTAGGTAGTTTGCAAATTCATTATTTATATATTCCGTACCGTTATCACTTCTCAGTGTTTTTTTAATTTTCTGTGACTGGGAACACCTCATCTCGAGACTTATTACAGTATATTTTAATCAGTCGCAAAAAATCGTCGATAAACGTTACAAAGTAACTAGCTCCTCCAACTAATGTGACTCTCATTGGTCCGCAGACACCAGTATGGATTAACTCCAAAACACTTTCCGACCTAGATAACGATGTTGGAAATGGCTTCACATGAATTTTCGTTTTCATAGTGCTTTTACACTGATCTAAGTCAAACCCATATTCATTTATTTTAATTGTCGTAGTGCTTTAAAATTTAAGTGGCCATACTTCTGATGTCATTTTAGAAGTTTACTGACGACACTATTTTCCAATTTTGCGTTGAATTCAATTGACATATTTTCTGGTTTCGTTATAAAAAGTTAGTTAGTTCTTATATCAGTTAAAATTTTCTCTCCTTTGGAACTAACTATACTGCCTCTCTATCCGGTAAAAAATACTTTATTATTCTGTGCAGTACTAACAGAGATGAAATCGCCACATAATTATGGTACATAAAGTAATTTACTGAGAGTGGTTTCCCGAACGTTGTAAAAGAATTTTACTTGCCCTATGCCACTAGCTACCATAATATTAATCATCAGGGCCTGGTTTGACGTGATCATGTTTCTGTCGCCGCGCCGAGCCGCACTTCCTCTTCCAGGATTTAACTTATAATGCCCTAAGGCTAGGCAAAACGTCTCTCGACTCAATTGCCAAAACAAAATTTTCGGGCAAGATGCAGAGCAACATCAGAGTAAATATTTCCTCTGGAATTTTAATTTGTCGGCTATACTCGAGAAGTTTGCCACGTGATTCTGGATGGATCGATCAGTTCCTGGTTTGGGACAGATTAGATCTTTGAAAACTAACTAACTTACTTAATTTTCCTTGTCTCTCTTAACACTGCTGGAATCCTAATCAACGTTAACAAATTTGAGATTAAATGGGCAATCACCATTTCTGCGGACCACTCTAAGATTATTAGTAAGGTTTTTCTGTGGCCAGCACAAGAGAGACCTTGGATTCTCATCAATCTGTCTTCAGATTTCTCTCGCTCCACATATCCCACTGTTTCTTCCGCACTGGACTAAATGCTTCGTATTTGGCACCCTGAACGAAGTCGCTACACTCAATTCTGTAGTGTGGCCAATCTAGTTGACACATACTTTCATTTAGAGCATTCACTAGCTGATGAACCTTTCAGGCGTTTGTCATTGTTTTATCTTGCTAAATCAAGTGCGTGAAAATCGATCCCCCTTTTTTACTCTTGATGGAAGTACGAGAACAACTGATACATTTAGCCTTTAGGACATTACCACTTGATATTTTGATACAGCGCTTAACGGGTTGGATCGGATCAATTGTATAGAAGTTCGTTAATATGGTCACCATAAACCTAACTCACAGAGAAATAAAACAACGATTATTCATTCGCCAACGCTTGTCTTCTTTTATTTTGTAGTTCCAATGAGCGCGGAAATGGCCCAAGCAGCGCAAAGTTTTCACACAACTGATTCCGCAACAAATATGATTATCAATCGTCTCGTGACGAACTGGAAGCCGAACGTCTCTGGAACCTACTCTCCATTCGGCGAACAACATTCGCACCTGAAGACGTATAATAATGCCATGGAAACGGCGGCGCCAGTACCGAATCTCGAAACTCTACAGCCGAACATTGTGACCGAGAAAAACTTTTTGAACACCAGTTCGTCGAACGTTAGTGTTCCAAAAACGAACGGAAGTTTCGAGAATAGCGGAATTCTACCCGAAGTACGAAAACGTATCGTGGCCGAAGTGAAACCGATGCGTATGTCGTACTCGGACGTCCTGAGCAAAAATGTCGAAATCAACAAGGAGGCATCCAGCGAGAATATTGCCTCCAACTATTCGTCGTCGTCAGATTCGGCGAGTCAAACGACGAAAAGTTCGAAATTTATTTCCGATAAGGCGAAATCCAGTACGTTTTCGGGCGATAAGAAGAGTTCTTCCGACGAGAAAGATAAGTCCGACGGCAAATCGAAAAAATCCGACTCGCAAAATTCGTTCCGAAACGACGATAGCTCCAGTTCTTCCCAAACGAATTTGCAAAAAGATAAACGAAAATCGAACGAAGACGAGAATAACCGCGAAAGCGGATCAAACTCCACTGCCAAGACGGCGAAGAAATTAACGCAACCGGCCAAGGGAAAACCGAAAATTTCTTTAGGCACTGAGAAACGACGTTCGACCAAACGCGACATTGACGATGAAGTTTTCATTCCTTCGAGCTCAACCGAAAATGAAAAAGAGTTCTACTACAACGTTACGAAGAATGAGACCGGTCAACAAAAAACTTCGACACACTTGAATAATTCAGCGAAGAAAAATCGCTTGTCCGCTGTCGGACAAAAAAACAGCTTTCGATCGTCGGAGAAACCGACCTTCTATTCGAAACGTTGCCAAAAGTCACGCAAAAGCGCAAAATACGAGCTTGTCGTTAAATTCGCCGAGAAATGGTACGAGTACATGATGAAAATTCTATCGTGGCTTTTCTACTTAGTTTACGACATTGTCGTACTTGGTTTCGGAATGGTCTACGATCGGCTCAATCATTGCGGGATTTCGTTGTGTTCGTTTTTCGTCAGTTTACGACAGGAACTGAAAAACAATTCGGGCAAGCCAAGCGCATGGATTAAGAATCTATTTAAGAAGTTCGATGCGAAATTTCCGAAGAATTCAAAATGGGCTGCCTGGCGACGATATTCGGAAAAAAAACCGCAGGAACCAACTCCCGATTTCTATGAGAATGGACGTCTTCCGCAGACCGGTGATGAGGCAATGTACTCGCTCTTGAATTGTAAAGGAAAGGATGCGTATAGGTAAGTGGTGTTTGTTTGTTTTATTAGTTCGCTGTAGACAACTAGATATTAATTTGCTTAGAAAAAGTCAGAGCTTCTAACTAAAATCTGAGGATCGAATTACAGTAAACATTTTGCGAAGACCTAACTAAAGACTCATTTATAAATTTTTAGCATATTGGGTGTAACTTCGGAAAGTACTCAGGAGCAAATACGAAAACATTACAAGAAAATTGCAGTGCTGGTTCACCCAGACAAAAACAAGCAGCCTGGCGCTGAGGAAGCTTTTAAAGTTTTGCAACGGGCTTTTGAATTAATAGGCGAACCGGTAAGACACATTTTTTTTTTCAAGAATCTCCAAGTCAGTGCCATATTTTTTCTCGACAATATTCAGGAAAATCGACGATCCTATGATCAGAGTTTAGCCGAAGAGCTAGATGCGAAAAAAGCGTGGTCTGAGTTGCATGATCTCTTGTCGCAACTGCAGCAAAAAATTGCAGAAGCTGCGAACACGATAAGGTAACGTAGCTACATGCTTATCAAAAAGCTATCGGTGAATTTAATTGTGCGATTTTTTCTGTTAAAGATGTAGTAGTTGTGGCTTGAGGCATCCACGGAAATTAACTGAACGACCCCACTATGCAGCGCGTGAATGTAGTTCCTGTAAAATTAGACATTCTGCACGAGAGGTAATTTTTATATTTTTTTTTTTTTTACAAAACATTTGAACTAATTGAACATCGTGTAGGGCGACATTTGGACTGAAACTAGTATATTCGGACTACGTTGGCGATACCTGGCTCTAATGGAAGGTAAAGTCTACGATATAACCGAATGGGCGAATTGTCAGAAAGGTGCTCTATCATATCTGCAACCGAATTCCCATATCGTACAGTATCGGATTGTGCGCGGCGTTCAAGAAAAACAACAGCACGAGAAACAAAACAAAGAACGATCTAAACGCGAACTTGGAAAATTACTGGACAACATTTACAGCGGACATAATCCTCAAGCTCAACAGAGCGCAACAACGTCACGTCGACGAACAAAACGAAATTGAAAGTGACATGATTTCAGTTTAGACTAGACAGAAAAGGCGAACCCGATTAAACCACGTATTCTTGTCATAATCATTATATTATCTAATTATACTATAAGATACTTGAATTTTTGAATTTTATTTGCATATGGACGTTTCATGTGTTTCACTATTTTCTCTACTATCGACTCTTTTAAATGTTTAGAAGAAAATAGTGATGTTTTTTTTTTATTAAATAAAAATCCAAAATATTTTATCAAGAAAACAAACCTAAAGAATTGTATTTCATAGTGTTACATGTTAAAAACAAAATAATAATAACGATAACAAAGCAGATCAATTTACACTAATTTTAAATATATTAAACTCAATTCAATCTCGGAGCATTTAACAGCAGTAATAAGAATTATTCTATTCGAACGTAGCTCCTGGTCGTTTGCGTACAGAATTGACACACAATTGATGTTTGAAGCGGTCATATGCTATAAATATAAAAAAATAAAACAGGTTGAAATTTAATTTCTTTTTTAAATTTTATTTCGACACTAAAACTAAAAATACGCAATTGAAATAAAAAACCAAACAATGTATTCAATGTTTTTTTTTTGAATAGAATAAAGCATTGCTAACATTTGTAATTTTTCCAATATATATTTTCAGACAGGCAGACAGTTTTTAAGCCGCGAAACACATCAAGTTAGAAACATGCCCATCACTTTCGTGATTTGTACTGTCTGTCAATTTAAGAATCGCTACTGGGACTAGCGCTGAAAGGTAGTAGGACCAACGTTAGGAGGTGGTGCTTTTACCAACGCAGGTAGCACTTACCGTAAAAGAGTACGATTCTATTGTGGCCTTTGTGAACTATCGTGTGCAGTATCTACGAAGCTCTGAGCCTATCTCCGGACTTGGGGACGCTATTGAGGGGTTTTGCGAAGTTCATTAGTACCTACGTTTAAAACTATTTGTTCTTCTAGCACGATTTGTGATCACGCTCACCCTCCAGCGAGGAATGTATATCAAAGCCCACAAAATATCATAGGCCGTTGGTCTTGTTATAGCGCATGATGAGTTGCGAAAGTGTTAAGAACTTCACCCACTTCCAAAAATATTTCAACTCTAAATCGTAGCTTTCACGAATTCGGACTAGAATAAAAAACTGTTTTTAAAATCAGTAGGTATTCGATCGAACGTCCAAAAATGCACAAAATCACTGATCAATATTTCGTCCAAAATGTTTTTTGGTATCACATCTTGACAATCGGCTACTTTGTGTTCGAGTAGAAATATTGAAAATTGGGATCGTGTTAATGTCGAGACAAGGAGGAAAAAATTAGTTGTGATGGGAGTTTTTGGTGCGCGGATAACACACAGGCCTATTACGAAACTCGAGTCGAGTGAGTAACTCACTCACATTTGAACTCGACTTCAGCAAAAGTTGGTATGATGAAACTCGACAAATGGGAAGTCCCTTCATTTCCAGTAGTCGAGTGAGTTTGACATTTCTTACAAGTATATACTCACTCGATCGGCTCTCATAATACGCAACTCTCTTTACACACCTTTTCTCTCGACTAAAAAGTCGAGTGAAACTCGACAAAGTAGGCCGTCGTCGAGTTTCATAGTCGCAGAATGTGCGATTTTTGGTCGAGTCTAGTTTTGTAATAGGCCCAACAATTTGCTGGAAATCTCGATTAGTCAAAAAATCTGCCAACAATCTGAGCGCAACTTTATTATTTTTCCGGCAGAAGTTTGGAACGCGTTCGACTCTGAGATGCGGTGTAAGTTATTGTTGTTGTTTGGTGTGGGGAAGACACACTAAAAGGCGAGTCTTGAGCATTCAGGTCACCAGGCCCATTATACTCGAATCCCCAGTCTACACGAACTTATTCGTTCTCACGTATTTAAAAAGTTCAGGTAGGGAGCGAGAACGGAGTTCCTCCATCCTCATAACATTGACGCCATATACATGCATTCTTGCAAAAGAGTATGCTGGACACACGAGAAGAAAATGTTCCGTCGTGTGGTCGCTCTTGTCGCAAGCCGTGCATATGGGGTCGTCAATGATTCTCAATCTGACCATGTGTAGGCCACACGAGTTATGCCCTGTGAGAACACCAACCATACTACTACATTCCTTTCTGCTCAATTTGAGAAGAAAAGCAGAGGTTCGTCCTTTTGGTCCCTCAACAAGGTTTCTGGTCTGCCGCATTCCCGGAAAAAGCCGCCACCTCTCAATGTGTGATTTACTCACCCACGCATCAACGGCAGCCCTAACAGAGGCAACAGGGCACACCAAAAAAAGGGGTGGAATCACGAATCTCGAAACGAGTCTTGTTTTCTAGTTTCGAGCTGATTTGGTACTACCTAGAGTCACTGTATACTCACACACCCTTCTAGTAGGAGTTCGGCCGATAGCCCAAAATTGGACTAGAAGACCACTACATAACCTGAAAAAAGGTCGTTTTCATGCAGCCAAACTTTTAAGTTTGGCTGCACGAAATTTCGGTGTATAGGTGCATAGTATGTGTGCGCATAGTATGTGTGCGCGAATTAAGGTTTTCTTTTGTAAATTTACAATTTAGGAACCTTAGCCAAGATTATTAAACAGAAAAGTACTAGAATATTTCTGTAGGATGGCATTAAGGTTCCTGTATACGCACTCACACTACTCACCCTACCTTAGGTTTGGCCGATGCATGCTCAGGTCGACTTTTAAACTCGCACCGAGATTGGTGCTACCAAAATGAACTCGAAACGAGTTTAACAAGACTCGAAACGAGAGTCTCGTTTCGAAATTCGTGATTCCACCCCTGGCTCTGGTCCAACCAAGGCTGACTCCGATCCAGCTTTTGCTAATGCATCCGCTTTTTCATTGCCATTTATACCTTGGTGACCCGGAACCCATATGAGCATTAAGTCATTGAATCTGCCAACAGAGTTCAACCGCTCTTTACACTCACGTACCATCTTCGAAAAGACGATTGGATTGTCTAAAGATTGTAGAGCGGCCTGACTGTTGCTGCGAATGCAGATCATCCTGCCTCTCCATCTTCTCTCTATAATCCATTCTACTGCCTTAAGGCCACCATACACTATCATTTTTGCATGTCATGCATGCATGAATATTTGAATTTTTCTCGAAAATCTCTCGTGTATGGGGCTGCATGATGGCATTTCATGCCGGCCGTCATGCGGCATGATGAAAATCAAAAATTTTGATTTTTGTGAGCGGAGCCAACGGGCATGACATCATGCATGATGGTCTATGGCGATCGTCATTCCAATTTTACATTTTTCGAATGCGGATGACGGCTCATTGAAGACGATTTGATTCTTGTTCCGTATCCTGACGGTAAAGAAATATCTTATTACCAGGTGCGTTGCGTGAATTTTCATAGTGCTAGCGCACTGATATGATCGCTAAATTACGCACAATTTTTAGAATTTGTTCCTGGCAATTAAGCAATCGAAATTTTAATTTTGAATGAAACCTACATAGGTACGTTTTTATGGTTACAGAATTCTTTGATTTTCATGATCGTATTTTTGCACTAGTGCTACGAAGGTTTACTTGTCATAAAACCTCTCCATGTCGGTACCTAGTCAGGTACGGGTAGATTGAATGAGATAAAAAATCCTTTGATGTCCGGCTTATAGTATTTGTTGTGTCCTTACTTTTTATTACTCAAATTCGTTTTATTACCCATATCCTTGTATTATTCAAATTAAATATTAAATATAATATTTAAACTTTAACCTGCTCTTTATCAGCAGGCTACAAAGATATAAGGACAGTCGTAAAACTCGGCTCATTGAAGGCAGAAAAAGATTTCCTTTGATTTTTCTTCCGTATCCTAACGGAAAACAAATATCTTATTGCCATGTGCGTTGCGTGAATCTTCATAGGGCTAAATTACTCACAATTTCTGGTTTTCTTCTAGGAATTTAGTAATCGAATTTTATTTCTGAATGAAATTTGCGATTTTATGGTTATAGAATTCTTTGAATTTCATGATCGTGTTATTGCACTAGAACTACGAAGTTTCGCGCCTTGCTTATTACTTGCCATAAAACCCCGCTATGTCGGCACCTAGTCAGGTACGGGTGGATCGATAGAAAATCGGCCAACCGTTTGGGCGGAACTTTATTATTTTTTCGGTAGAAGTTCGGGACGCGTTGCGTGTTTTGAAGCGATGTAGGTTACTATGCAACTGACAACCTAAAAAATACAGTTCACTATAGCTTCCTGGTTTAGAAATATATAGGAATTCGTGAATATGTCCACAATCGCATTATATCCCGTTAGGGGTTAGATATCGAAAAATTTAGAAGAATATTTTCAGGCGCATATACATATGTATGTAGAACCCGCAAAAGTAAAATAGCTCGATATATTTATCTAAAAGTTTTAATGAAGTTCGTGAAAATACATACATTTTTCTTACTTAATCCCCTTACGAGCCCCCCGGCTTGTGTCGCGAACCTGGAGTTAGTTGGGGTGGCTCTGACTACTCTAGAGGAGCGGTGAACAAAAAGGGATCCACACTCAAGCCAAGGTGTATAAGCATTCGTGCCGAGGGCTGCATGGTATCAGGTGGCTAAAAGTGATACCTTGAATGATCTCCTGGGGGCACCGGGTGAAACCCCCATGTAATGTAGCCTTACATCCGTATTGGGAGCTCTGCGGATGCGGACTTTCCTTTCTCGCCATACTCGTGGGATCAAAATAGACATAGTATCCAAAACCGACAAAGTGTCTTCTGGTATTAGCACCCCAGACGACGTGGAACTCGCTGTGAGTAGAGTCACTGTATACGAACTAACACAAACATCCATTATCTTGAGTACGGACAATGTGTGTTTCATTTGAAACCAGTTCATTTGAAATTTTTTTGCAGTTGCCCGATTTTTCTTTTTTATCTCCACTAAAGTGGATAAACGCTGTATTTAGTTGACATTTCATGAGACATATGTATCTCGATTCCGTGAAACGTTAATCAAAATCCATCTGCTACACGTATACACACTAAAACTATGCCATTTAAGAAACCTGCGAACTTTGGAGTTCGCAGGGTTCAAGAGTACTAAAAAGGTACCAAAAGCGGTCATTGTCCGTACTCAAGATAGTGGATGTTTGTGTTAGTTCTTATACAGTGACTCTAGCTGTGAGCATTGATGGTGAGGATGTAGAGTGTGAAGACACCCTACTACTCACACGACGGACCATCATGAAGAGGGGAACCTGCTCACCCCATCTCTGTGCAGAGGAGTGGTAGTAAGCACGAACGACGTCAGTATTCAGGAGCCATTGGCAAAGACTATCTATAACAAGACTGGACACTACGCAGTATCTTTCGGAAAAAATTTTGACCTTGGTTTTTTTATTTAACTAGATGAGGGAAGTAGATAGCAACAGATGTTGCATGATAAAACAGAGACAAAACATGAGAGGAACGGACATTCACCAATTCATTGACATCAAGTCAGAACGCCTATAAAAAAAACTTCATCAAATCATGTGCAGACATAGTTCAGCTGTGTTTGTGTGATTTCATTTCTCATATTGTTCCTATAGATAACTATGCAGGAACAAATGGGGAACAGAACAGCGTTCTGAGACGTGCTTTTAGCAAAAAGATGCACACAGATGCGAATGTGTAGTCATTCATTTTTGCATCTTTGCGTACTCTTTCCTTCGGATGTGAATTTCATAGGAATAATGGAATTGAAACTGTTCAATCGGATTTCTCTGTTCCGCTTATGCAATGATTTTTTGTTTTTTTTTTACACAAAAAATGCATATGTAGTAAGTGTCCAGTCTTCTTCTGGATAGTCTTTGCCATTGGTTCCAAATGCAGTAGTTGTTTCTGTGGACTTACCACAAATCGAATCAGGGAGGCAACATGAATATTTCTGCGAGATCTCTTAGTATGCGCGTTATAACCATGCAAGAGTTTTGAGAAAGCTGAAAATTTGCCAAAACTTAGTTTTTAAAATGAAAAACTGAAAAACAATGGTCAGACACCCCAACAGTGGGACCCACCCAGTCAGCCCCCCACAAAGGTGTTAAATTGAGTATACGTGCGATTTATCTTCTTTTTCATTGTAAAAACTAAGATCAGATCTCATGCTCTGTTGACAGCATCCCTTTTCGGCAGCACTTACATTTGTGAGCAGCTATTTTCCAAAATGAAGAATGTGAAGTCAAAATTGAGGAATCGTGTTTCTGACACTCATTTAGAGAACTCTCTTCGAATTGCTTCATCCAACATAGCAGCCAATGTTGACAGATTAGTGAAAGAGAAACTTTGTCCGATTTCTCACTGAACTATAAAAAATTACTATTTTGATATTTTTAATTTAGTTTTGAGCAACATATTTAATTTCATTTTCGTTAATTGATTGATTAATTTTAAAACTTAATAAAAACTTATTTCAAAAAATCATGTTTTCTTCTTCTAAGTTGAAAGACAATATATACCATATGTAATATGTATTTATATAATTATTATTGTATTTATATAATATGTATTTATATAATTAGATTAATGCGGCCCTCAAGAACTTCCATAACATAAATTTGGCCCTTCATTGAAATAAGATTGAAGACCACTGCTTTAGACGCCCGAAAATGGTTCAGTTTACATGAATTTCTTTTATGGTGATAAAATAATCATTTTAAAACTTAACATGATATTATTACAACATTCAATGTTGGGAAATTTGTTTTTTACATGGCGGCCTTATAGGGTATTCCTTTATGCGTCATTTGCGTGACATCGAAAACTGTTCCATTTGTCATAATTTCTCTATTGATTTTAAACTCAAAATTAAAATATTTTTGGAATCCTGACAGATGAATAGGAAGGATATACCTAAAAAATTATAAAAAAAATGTAAAACAAAAGAGATATGCGGCTTTTCAATCAAATATTTATTTTTCGAAAAAAGTGGTTTATTTACGCGATATCCTCAACAGCTAACATGTTGAGTAGCTACATATGTATATCCTTCCGATATTTATATAGACAGAAACCTCTCAAAAATCAGCCAAATCGATCCATAGCTTTTTGAGCTACAATTGGAGCAGTTTTTGAAGTTGTGGTTTCGAGATAATCGCGTTTAAAGTTTCAATACGAGAAAACTGTTCGTTTTAGTGGCTTACCGAATCAGGTGTTTACAATGAAACGGGACCATATAAAAGTCGTATAACTCATATACAATTTTTGGGGATGGATGAACATGTTCAAGTTTTTTAAGCAACCTCTGTTTAAACCGACGTAACTTCTCAGTTATTTTATTATTTATGTGAACTAAAAAACTACAAGGTAAATCTGAAAAATGTTTCATTATATTTTTTTATTTCGACATATGTATGTAGCTATGTTTGAAAAATCGTACATCTTGCGTACGATGAAGGGATTTCATTGTACATAGAGCTGAAAAATCGTACATGTACGATGAAAATGATTGTCACAGTTTTGCGGACAACGTCTACGGCGGACGGCGGGCATACGGGCATTTGTTTGCTTTTTTGAGGTTTATTAATCCTAAAATGCAAAAATACAGAATTTCAGGGTAGCAAATTTTTTTGAAATTTTAGTTCGATCACAATACTTTTTTATTACAAAATAATAAAGTAAAATTAGTAGGGTAATAATAATAAATAATAAAGAGCTAATGATAGACGCAAGTGCGGGCTGTAGGACCGCGTAGCTTTAATTGCGGTTGCTTGACCAAGTTACACAGTCAACACTATACTGATAGCTCAACAGTCTGGAACATAGAAAGGGAACTTGGTGGAAATGGTGAAAGGAAATGAAAAGTGGGTTTGGCGCTCAATCAGTAAAAGCGCCGCGGGACTCGAAATTTCTTTGGAATGCCTCCTTAGATTTCGTCTGTCCCTGCTAGGATTTCTTGGCAACTCAATTAAAAGCATGTAGCTTGCATCTCACATACGAGCGTGGTTCCAACAGCAACGGATGGACAATTGTTCTAGCTTGGATCGAAATGATTTGCTCGTATCTATATCGAAGGATGGAAGCAAACCCATCGAAATTAAGGACTATATTGACGCAGACAGCAAATCACTTCTAAGATGTAGAAACTGGAGGACGCGGTCACTGAACCGAGAAGGCTGAAGGCGGCACATCCACAAGGCCAAGGTCCGATTTGAACTGTAGCGCCATCGTAAGATAAGAAGATAAGAAGGAACTTTTGCTCAATAGTATTGTATATACTAGAAGGAAGTTATTCTTTTTCACATAGTCTGTATCTGCAATATCCTCAATTGGGACAATATTTACGCAGTTGTTGCTTCTAATTATATTGTCCTGTGATATAACCAGGTTAGTTTCTACCAAATTTTTTAAGATCTCTGAATTGCTCTTTTTTATTGTTTGTGTCACGCCGTTTTTATCAGCTCTAATAGTTCAGACAACGGTATCCACTGCAGAACAGTTCCGTATCGAGCATTTCAGTTTTCAGATTTTTACCTTAATGAAATATTTGAAGACTTGGTTTGGTTTTACAAAAATTGTACCTTCAATGCAAAGTGGAACTCTGCTGGAATCAGGTTCACAGAAGAATATTGGGCAACGAGCTTTCTAAAAAAAACTCTTTCTCCAGGTTTGCTTTTTTTCGAGAAAGCTCCCGCGGTAAGGACACTGTCGCCTCTAAACATCGTTCATAGCTTCCTGGAAAGGAGGACGGCAAGCTCAGCCTATGCCAGATGGAAATCTCTAAAACCTAGGAGATAAAGTGAAACACTTACAATAACGGAACTAACAAAACAAATACCTGATAGCACTACCAAGAATGCAATGTGCGAAACTTTAACTGATCAGGGCGTATGCTTACAGAATGGTTCGGGGACGGTTGAACGCTCTTGAAGAACCGATGGATTGCAATTTAGGGGCCGAGTTAAGAAATTGCATTTAAATTAAGCCCCGTCTTTGGGATTGCTTCCAGCTATTTATCTCTACTGAAAAACCCTAGAGATCGTTTTCATGTAAGATCGTCATCGTGGCATTCTTTTCGTTGAATTCATTCTAAAAATTGCACTAGCAGTTCACGTTCACTAAGCAGTTCAGAAATGTGTCTCATCGAATGTGTGAAGTGCCTGACTTGACCAAGAATTACTCGTGCACATTGGTACACTTTGGAAAATCTCTCGATATTGGGCGGAACTGAAAATTAAGTACTCTAACTCCATCTTGTCTGACACCAGAAAATCTTTTTAACCGATTTATTGGAAGTTACAATAATAATTTTATGGAGAATTCTTAAAGAAGAGCAATTGGAATCAATAACATTGAATCCGGTTTTATACGAAGGGACTACAATGGATCCATAGCGATACCTCGTCTTGTGGCACAGTTATATTGCTCATCTCTCTGAACTTAACCTAACATTCACATTCATGTATTCGATGCATTAAAACGGCGTAAGAATTAACGAATATTTATCAAAATTTTCATTACAAGAAAAGCCATTAAATTTTTAAAATAATTTGTGTTTTATTTTTAACAAATATATCTTTCTCTTCCTTACTGCTTTATCTAGCTATATATCATTAAAAAATACCTTAGGTACAAACAATTATTTACATTTGTAGTTTATTTGACTAGGAATCAATTGCAAATGGTTTTTTATATACTCTTTTTTTCATCAACAAAGATCGACAATCACTTTTTCATTTAATTTAGTATTTAAGACATTTATGATAATAGAATCATTACTTTAACAAAAGTGTCCTAGTGTCGGATTGTAAAGTAAAATAAAAAAAAACTGAAACAAAACGAAATATCAAAATAAGAATGGCGAATTCAATGAGAAAAATTAAAAACGGAAAAGAACAAACGAAAAAAACGCCTTATATAGTTAATAATAAAAACACCTAATCCTGGTTTTGGAAATGGCCCACAGTTTAATCGAACTGATGAATCTGGAGGTAGTTTATGGTATGTTAGGTCACCATCCGTTCGCTAGCGCTTCCACTTTCGGTCGTGGAAGGTTTGTCTGATGTCGCGTATGGCTCGGTGAGAAATTTACACTTATATTAACCGGATGCAAGGCCGGTAAGTTACAATAGTTCTTATCGAGTAAATCCATACCATGCAAGTATGGCAGTAGCGTATCGTAGTCAACGTTGAGCGGAACATAGTAGGTGCCTTGACCGTGCAACGCAAATATTGGTACGGCAAAATGTCGCGAACCGTTTATCGTCGACTTTGTATGATGTGCAGGTGATTCCGACTTAATATCGCCATTGGTCAGTGTCTTGTCATCGTACGTTCCATTTTCGGTCGGATCGCATCCGCTTGTCTTGCGCTTCTTACAGCTTTGATTCTCCAGTAGCGCATTACCACCTTTCGGACGATCCATATTACCGTTTTCGGTAATATTCGATGCGCCTATACTATGCTCGCCGGTCGATTCATCGTGCAAATGACTATCCTGATTGAATCGCTGCTTAATATGATTCTTGTACTTGTAGTTGTTGTTGTTGTGTTCGATATCGTGCGACGATTCCGAAAAGTTACGCATCCGTACCGCACGCAATATATTGTTCGGATGATGATGATGAAGCGGAGGTGTTACGATACCGTTCTCCTGATGCGATATCGGCTCACGAGACGAATCGAAATCGTGATTGCTCGAGTCATGATGTACCGAAGATGGTGCGGTTGATGTTATAACCGGTGCTTGATGTGGCTGACTTCGAAAGCTCAGGTCCTTGACGTCGTTGTGATCATTACTGTTGCTATGCTCGACATCAGACGGTATCATATCACGCAGTTGCGAAAGCGATGTGTTCGCGTGATAGGTGTGAGCCGATGGACTTCCACTCGATGCGCTTATCGTATCGACATTACAACGAGTTTTGTAGCACTCACCTAAAATAAAGAGTAAACAAATCGATCTTAGTAATATTTTTATATAAAGAAAAATGAAAGGGACTATTACTTTTCATAATCTCATCGCAATGCTCTTGCAAATGGGTAAGCAACTGATAGCAGACATCTTGCATTTGTGTATCGTAGAGGAATTTCGCCGTTTCCTTCATACAATCGGTGTATCCCATTTTGTATTCAATCTCCTTATGAACGCACTCGTTCTGTAAGTGCTTTAAGTGTCTTATGGCCATCTCAATGATTTCAGTTTTCTCTATTCGACCTCGACCTTTTCGTTGATATTGTGGTGGTATCAAACGTGATAAGTCTGCTAGACATGAATTCATGCGATCTCGCCTTCGCTTCTCAATAATACGGTGCGATAATGGATCTTGCTGGAAGAGATTAAATTACTTCGATTAATGGTTGTATTTTTTTTATTTATGACATACACACAAACGAACAAACCAAAAAAGAAACCAAAATTGTCATGCAAAGAAATACAATTTATATTCTATGAATTAGTCATTATGTCAATTTATACAGAGTTCTGCAGTAAAACTAAAAAATGAAAGGGAAAAAAAACTTATAGCAGCAAATTTGGAGCAACTTAATTATTCTTTTGATTAGAGTTTTGGATGTGATCAAAGTTCGGGTACGACAGAAGATGTTATAAATGTTTAGGTTACCGAGATATTGTGTCTCCAGAACTACGGCTTGGTAATGGTTTTGGAATAATCAAGTGATTTGTTTGGCCTAGTGATAAAAGTTTGCTAGTCTAGTTGCTAGTCATGGGTTTATGTCCCGAGATCCAGGAAAAACGTATATATTAAAAATAACAACAGCGGCTCAAAGAGAAGGCTGTAACTGCACATAGAAATTAAGGAATCCACCACAGATCAAATTTCCTTCCCAGGAAATACATGTAATCACCTGAAGGGTACATTCAGATCGTTTCCCTATCTACTCGCTACTTGCAATGCAATGCTATGTTGTTGTTGACAACGGGTTGACGGGTTTTTTCATTCGATTTCCACTTTCATAGGTAGTAGATTCGTCATCATACTTCGTTCAAGTTAGTCAGGCACATCAGGTGTTCTTTCTTGAATTTAATTACTAGAAAGACCGATTAATACATTTTATTGTTGAAGTGATTGACTGATGAATTTCGTCCTTACTATTGCCAATTGGTAGATAAAAGTCTCCTTCAGTTCATGTGTGATCCTAGCTATACCTGTCACCAGGATTTAATTACTCTTGCAACTCTCGTCATTCTCTCAGTAGTTTGCCTCCATGGTCTTTTGTTGGACGACCTAGCATGTCTTCCTCTCGGACACCAATCCGTAGCCTTTTTCGAGATATTTTGATCTGGCGTTCCATTACCGCTTTTAATTGTGAATTTCAATGACTATATGGGACTTTGCAGACGGTTATAGATTGTAAATGGTAAAGGACGGTCTAGAATTCCAATTTACTGCGGCTACAAAGGGCATATTGTCTTTGTCCTCCTTTTATTATAACTCACTCAGGACAGTTATATCAATTAATTTTACTATGCGTTAGAGTGAGTTAGACAAGTGTCCCGGTGGTGTTATGAAGTAACGTTAAAGAAGTCTCGTCTGCGAGTTCTTCGCAGTCGCATTGAACGTGCTCTTCAGTATCGTCTAAAATTAGTCCAATCGTATGCATATGCCTTCTAAGAACAGTTTGGCTGTCTGCATTCCACTGTTTCTGTCCAGTGGAGGTCAGCTTGGATGTTAATCCAATTCAAACATTTTATTTTGCCGCCGCTGTTTTGCATTCGTCAGAAAAGCACTAGCTCTGTGAATTTGAAGTCAGCTCCGCAGATTCATTGCCTACAATATCACTATGACCGATAACAGTATAACTGTGATTAAGTTCGCTAGTTTTTAGAGTTTTTGTCAGTAATTCCACTCTGAGTGTGATCTAAAGAAAAATGCATGAACAAGTGAAATGCAAAATGCTACAAGAGCAAGTTCAAGTAGTGCTACTCTGCTGTCAGAGAAATTCTCTCTTCTCAGAGATTCTTGTATCCTCTTCTAATTTTTTCCCTAATGCACAGTTCAATTGGATGAATTTCTGCTTGGAAGAACGTATTTGACTTGTCGAGACTGGCCTATATGCCGACCCTTGGTCGGTCCTACTCCAGCTCTCTCATTCTTGTTGCCATCCATATACCATACAAGTGCTCCTTTTTCAAATTCATGTGTTCCCCAGTCTTTGCGAGGTGGTTTTCTTTGCACAAGTATTCACAGAAGTTAGAAATCGGTACATCATGAGCCTGGTTTCTTTTTGTACACACAAAAGGTGGAAGATTTAAGATCAGCTCAAGTGCTGCAGTAGGAGTGGTTCGCATTGCCTCAGTGATATAATAGTTGTGCAGGCCAACATTTGCACTTTGCTGAGTTGGTTCTGTACAGTTATCTAAGCGGTCTCCAAATAAAATTCTATTATTGCGCCAAATCTTAAAACTTACTCTAGATGTTTTATTTCGTCTTCCTGGCACATATTCTCCATCATCTTCACTGTAAGCAGCCGTTGATGTTGAAAAATTTAGACCTGATTCTCCACAATATGGAAAACCTGCTACTGCTGCTTCACTAAAATTTAAGAAAGAAAAAAATATTAAAACTAGAAATTGATTTGGAGGAAATTTTTTTTTTAATTTTATTAAATGAACAAACCAGTGAGTTGGATAATAAGGAAGAAATGAAATCAGAGGACATTTTTTAGACTCTTCCAGTCAAGCAAGCCTCCATACAAAACACCTGCTGGCGCTTAACGGTGTATAGGGGAAAGTGGGGCAGATTCGCACGATTTTTTCTTTTTTGCTGAAAAGTAAAAAACTAACAGCTCTTTCAAACTAACTAGTATGCAGTTCAATAGACACAATATTAGGCTTCTAAAATAATGTAGGTTAAAGTTGATACGATGTACCATATTTGTGTAATGGCAGATTTTGTAGAGTAACTGAAAATGTACGAATGTACCCCATATGGAGGGTACATTCGTACATAGTGTGGGTCACATACATATAATGGAGAACCTCCGTACATTAGCAAAATAAAGAACAAATTTACTGACAATTATCATTTATTATAATTATTTTATAATTTATTATAATATAATTTGAAGAGTTAAATTTTGAACACTTCCTTCTTTTTGGTTTTGCTGCTGGTCCCCTTTCGCTTGTAATTTCGTACCATAGTTCTGAAATAATATAATTATTCAAAATAAATGTAAATTAGAATGCATGTGTTTACAGAGATTTCAAAAAAAATAACAAAAACCCCTAATGACTGCTTTGGGGCCCCTTTCGTACTGTACGAATGTACCCGACAACTGTATGTACGAATGTTCCCCAAAGCGACCAAGAACAGTTTTTGTTATTTTTATTGAAATCTGTTAACAACATCGCATAACTAGTACATACACAGTAAAATAACACATCACCTTATGAAAAAACGGAACTACTATAAACTTTCAGCAAAAATTCAATACCGTTAACCGAAGTTGAAGTCACATGAAAAAAATACTTCTGTACTGAAAAAACACACAACGACTTGTCCAAGCAAAGTTAATAATCGCACTGCTGCCTCAATTCACGTGCTAACTGCGTGCAAAAGCACGAGTCTTCCATGCAAGCGCGAACATGTCAACGTGTATAGTTTCCTTATTACAGCCACAGTACGAATGTGCCCCATGTACGAATGTACCCCACCTTCCCCTACTAACTATTCATCCATCTCAACAGTGGCGAACCTTGGACGCGTTGTTAATTGGCCACCAATATTTATAAAAATACCTAGATGGAACAATATGCTATGAAATCATTGAAACTGAGGGAGGTGGTGGACTTTTTCGCACGCAACGTGCTGCCGTCACTAAAAGAAGATAAACCCAATCACATGACAGTACGATAAGATTATAGGTCAGTTGGCTTGATCCTTGTTGTCGATAGAGAAGTGAAATGGACCATGAATTTTAAAATTCTGGTACTTTCCCCTATACTGAATAGCATAAACAGCAAAAAAACTGGAAACAAAAAAAAACCCAGCAGCAAATTTTACCACAATTTAAATTTCATAACAACGTCTAAATAGTCTAAACTCTAAACCAATAACTTTTAGCACTATCACTAAACACATACCCATCACAAGAAATAGATCTACAAGAAAATGTCCAAACTGCTCGCTGAAATAGTCCATTGCGATTGGTGGAATTTAAGACCCATTCAGTAGGCATACGTATAAAACGTGATACGATTGGAGTGTTTTTTTTATCGCGATCTTGTTTACTTTAACGCGAAACCAAAAATAGCTTCAGAGACGTGACAACATATCGGTTATGACGATTCAATGAAATTCGCCATAAAATTACAAAGTCTAATACGTCGCCGTGTAGCTCTACCAACAGTTGGATTTTGTTGGCTTTGTTTGTTAACATTAACTTTGAATTTATTGTGCGTACTTTTCAGTCGCCATATTCCGTGTATACTTTTTTTCTGATTTATATTTTTTTTTTTTTTATTTTTTCTAGACCAGTTCACTTTGAATTTATGATTTGGCAACACACGAGTTAAAACACGTTCCCACTGAATTTCTAAATTTAACCTCACACGTTCTACCGACTGCGCCAAAATTTTTTTCATTGCTATTCGCGCTGAACTACAAATACATCTATAATGTTTTTTTTATAATCAAACTGAATTTATTTTTTTTGGTCGGAATAAATCGGTACTACGTCTACATAACATCGAGATACATACATACATATATATTCTTCTATTTTGATTGAGGTGCACTATTCGCCGAAGTGATAGTATTAGTAGTATGAGTATTTATGATTAAACAAGTTAAGGTGTTTGGCTGGCACGGATGTAGCGCTATAATAAATATAATGATGAGCCACATGCAAGAAAAAAACGATAAAATTCCATTAAAAATAGCTTGCGCCGACGTTAATTTTAAACATTTTGTTCAAAGTTGAGACAAATTTAGAATAAGCGGCTGGTTACTTAATCAAGCTCGCCAGACTGTAGCCAAATCCTATGCAATTTTCGAATTTATAACCGGTTGTTTGGCTACTAATAAACAGGTAATACGATCACAAAAATGACAAGATCTATAATATTTTATTTGATATCTCTTGATTTCTACAGAATATTAGTCTAGTAAGCGGCTAACTAGCTGATTACTAGAGTTAAATATTTTTAATAGTCTGAATTTGTTGTTTACTTATATACCATATTTGAAAACGAATCATCTTTTTGTCTCAATTGTAATTTTAAAAATTCTTGCGTGATTCGGGTAGATCTCATTTGCTGAATCAAAAGCATCTCTGTTATCACCCCTCAAATCAAGAATGAGAGACGACTAATTTAATTCAAAAAATTAATAACTCTTTAAATCTCAACTTCAAAAAACCCTGAAGACAAATAAATATCCAAAGAAACATGACCGTTGTAAGGTGTTCAAGACATTTAATTTCCAAAATTAAATCATAAGATGCGAGATTAATGATTAAAACTGCCATTTTGACACCTTTAATTTTAAGGTAACTAACTACATCTAGCATAACTATTTTTGAAGTTATACACATTTAACCACTTCTCCACTTGGATAATTCTTTTTTTAATAAAGTGTAATAAGGACTCTGCAATTGTATGTATTTTCATTACAGTTTTGCAAGATGAAATTCGGCCAAAAAATTGTTAATACCTAGAAAGAAAAAAAAATCAGTAATGGCCAAAATTCTCGATTCCGGTTGATGGTCGTATGTCCTTTCGAATAGGCTCAATCTTTCAACTCCTTCGAGTAGCTTACAACCAAAAGTTCTCAAAACTAACGTGGACATTATATTATCATATCAAAACGTATGAAGCTAAGTTATTACTTAAATTTTTAAAAATTACAGCATTGAAAATGGCTAATATACCAATAGGGACGATAGGATTTTTATATCACATGGCGGCCATTTAAATTTCAAAATTTGAGATCTGCTGTAAGTTGTCGCCAGTAAGGTTCGCCATTTCATGATGAATCGTTCAACGTTCCTCCAGCGTTTGGAAATTATTTAAATATTCTATTAAAATTTGAGAAGCTGTGTTGCTACTCAAAGAGCATTTCATGCAAAATATGGTCGCCATTCCGCTCCTTCTGAGCTCGCTATTCGTCGAATAATTCAAAAGTTGGAGACTGAATTATTACTCTACAGTCTACATGACAGTAAGCCACCGACACGACTTTGTAGCGCTCGTAGTAAAGAAAATGTAGCCGCTGTTCGAATGAGTTATTGCGTGAATAATTTGGTGAATCGATTATTCCGCGAAATGGTCCTCTTAACTGGCCACCAAGATCTTGTGATTTAAGGGCGGGGTAAGGTTTTTAAACTTTTTTTTAATTTTTTTCAATGAATGTACGTATAACATTGCAAGAATGTTGCGTCAAAATATTAAGTTGATAGGAGCAAAATTAACGGAGTTATGAGCAGTTTAGCAGTTTGTACGCAGTCGTATGTGACGCTTAGAGTGCAAAACATTAAAGCATTTTTCTGAAACTTGTCATTTTTGAAGTCGGTGTACGTTGTAACTCAAAATGTATTGCACTGATTCTTTTGAATTTTTTTTTACTATTTCTACACATAAATCACCAGGTAATGACGTCGAGTTTTTTTTAATGTTACAATTATTTTTTATTTTACAATAAAAAACTTGACTTCCAAGTGCTACCAAAAATGGAAAAATCGGTTAAAAAAAACTCGACGTCATTACCTCGAGAAACATCTCACCTAATAAACGCAATAGGATTTTTTTGTTTCGCATGATCTAGTCACGAGTTGTAGCGTACACCGCAAAACAACCTTTTTTCGATACGCCTGCGAAGATTTGCTGCGAACGCCTTATTTACAAATATTTTGAAATGAAAATTTTGGAAAATGTAGTATTATTATATAAAAATGAAATAAAACAATCCAGCATTACCGGAATCGTCTAAAATAATTTTTGAAAATATGCCTTATTTTCACCGAATTAACCTTACCCCGCCCTTAACACCACTGACTATTTTCTGTGGGGCTATGTAAAATCCCAGGTTTACACCAACAAACCCAAGATCTTGATGAGCTCGAATCCAACATCCGCAGCACCATAGCGGCCATACTATCCGAAAAGCTGCACAGAGTCATCGAAAGTTCGCGTCACCGGATCAATCAGTGCAAGAAAAGTCGTGGAGGTCATTTAAACGACATTCTGTTTAAATCATAAATAGCATAACATGTACCATCTAATAAAATCATTCTCCATCTTTTTTGATCGAATTTACTGTGTTTTATTTTAATTTTAAATCCTACCGTTCTTATTGGTGGACCTTTTTATATATGGGAAAACATAAGGGAATGTTTCGTTTAGTTTCCATAAAAAACGTTAAACAATTGAACGCATGGTGGCTAAAAAATCATACAGATTCTAAGGTGAAATTTTACATGAAATAATTTGTGTGGCCTTGTGTGAGCGTGCTATTATACACCACATATTTTTCTTGGAGCACAGGTGATAAGCTCATGACTGAGGAGAATCCATAAATCCATAACCTAAGTGTTAGTAGCAGTGTTACCAGAAAAAAATTATGATTCTGCTAAAATTAGCAGACTTAGCAGAATGCTTTTCATCCAATTTCTGCTAAAAATTCTGCTAACAATAATTTTCAAAAATTATTCTGCTAAAAATTCCGCTAACTATCATTTAGTAAAATTTGTGTACTAAGTATACGAGTACTTCATTTTCATAAAATCGTTGATTATTACAACGGTAAAAATGCTGTATAGCGAACAAGCGAAGAAGTAATGTAAGAAATTTTCTCTATTTTTAAATTACTTTATAAATTAAACTTTGATTTGTTTTGATTTAAAAATTTTACCTCACTCAGTACAGTTCGAACTGCCATGACGGTTCCATTCGACATTTTTCTTACATATAAACGTGAAAAAGAGTTTTTAAATTCCTTGAGTCCCGTAGTGATGAGCAATAAGTAGTTGGAACGTAGCGTGCGTCATGCAGTTATGACACTGGCTATTTTTGCGGCCTTAAAGCGGCTAGTAAGTCCAAATAGAGAGGGATAGAAGATGTAACATACAATTTAGACTTTGGTGTGAGAGAGACAGTCCGAGTAGTATAAATCCAGTACTGTCAAAAACTAGCCGCAACATAGCCGGCAACATAGCCGCAAAATAGCCGCAACATAGCGCATTCGAGCAGTGTTTCGCAACATTCGAGCAGTTTTTGCAACACTCTAGGCACTCAATTCTAGGAAAATCTTTCTTCAAGTGGATTTTTGACCTGCTACAGACTTTTTTTTATAGTTCGGTACGTATAAATTGTGGAAAGTGCCAAGTTATGTTATAAAACGCGCTAAAACCGGTATTTTTCTTAACAATGCAGTTGTTAATTTCGTTTACTAGATGCCGCTAGCGTCGGAAAGAGTGGTATCTCTTTCTTTTAATGTTGTTCGCCTTGTCGCACGATGGTGCAGTTATTGTACTTTTATTGCACTTAAGAAATAGCCGCTAAATAGCCAGTGTCATAACAGCATCAGCATAAAGAATGAGATACCACTCTTTCCGACGCTAGCGGCATCTAGTAAACGAAATTAACAACTGCATTGTTAAGAAAAATACCAGTTTTAGCGCGTTTTATAACATAAAGGTTCCCACACACTGACGCGATTTATTCGCTGACGCTGCGATTATTTTGCAGCGGTGCGGCCATTCTCACTAGCTACCATGTAAATAAATGAAGGCGAATATACCACTGCAAAATAATCGCAGCGTCATCGAATAAATCGCGTCAGTGTGTGGGAACCTTTACTTGGCACTTTCCACAATTTATACGTACCGAACTATTAAAAACAAGTCTGTAGCAGGTCAAAAATCCACTGGTAGAAAGATTTTCCTAGGATTAAGTGCCTAGAATGATGCAAAACACTGCTCGAATGTTGCGAAACACTGCTCGAATGCGCTATGTTGCGGCTAAGTTGCGGCTAGTTTTTGACAGTACTGGATTTATACTACTCGGACTCTCACACCACAGTCTAAATTGTATGTTACATCTTCTATCCCTCTCCATTTGGATTTACTAGCCGCTTTAAAACCGCAAAAATAGCCAGTGTCATAACTGCATTATGAAAAATAAAATCTTTTTCGTTTTCGGAAAAGTTTCAAATTAATGTACTAAGTACATATGTATATACGAACGAAGAAGAAAAACTATTATTTCCTCTCTTTCATGGTTATTTTTTAGCGTCAGAGGAGTTTCTAGTGCGAAACTATAACACGAAAGCCCGACAACGATAGATCGCTGTTCTAGCTATAGTACTGCCAATTTTGAGTTAATATCATCCGATGACGAAACAGCGCCTTCAATTCTAGTCCAACACAGTGTTAAACTTGCTTCTTCAGTGAAGGATTTTCAACACGCATGTCCTCATTGACAGTAGTCATGACAGCGATTGATCCCATTCGAACTTTCATGTTGCTGTTTCGAACCAAAAACTTCTCTGGCGGCGAAAAATAACCAAAAAATTCTTAATAAAAACAATGATTTTAGCAGAATCGGCAGAATGGGTTTCCTTTCAATTCTGCTAAAAGTTCTGCTAAGTTTTTGCCGAAAATTTCCTCTGCTAAAAAATATTTTTCTCTGCTAAATTTAGCAGAATTTCTGCTAAGATGGCATCACTGGTTAGTAGACTAACGTGCAAGCCACTATGCTTTCAAGGCACTTATTTCAAAGTACATATTTGGAAGAAAAATAGGTTAAATCAAGATATTCCTCCGAGTAGTTACCAAACAAACGTCCTTAAAAAGTAGGTTATTGCACGAGAGTAAAAACAAATGTCCTTAAAATATGTTTTTTTTCTTACGTTCGAACTAGCTTTATAATTTATATGGCGAAAATATAATTTAAATTTTTAATTGCTCACTTAAGTTAAGCGAACAAAACTGGAAAGAAAAAAATCGGCTATGACAACAACATAACCAGAAATTCTTCAATTAAACCCGCCTTGATTTTAATCACTCTAAACGTGATTTCAAGCAAGTCGAAAAAAAACACGAGGCAAGATAACGAAGATAGAGAAGCGATTAATGCAAGAAAATAAAACACAAAGCAAAAATGAAGCACGTGAGTAAAGCTCCGGTGTTATTAAAAATATAGTCTACTACTACGACTACATCAAAAGCGCGAATTGTTTCGATTTACTTTTTTTTCCAATAGAAAAAGACAAAAGGCCTTGCACCTGTTGATATAAGACTCTCATATTTTTAGCGATGATATCATTTTAGTTTTCAGAGACACTACCGTGCAAAAGTATAAGGACATCATTAAAAAAAACGGATTTTTTGAGTTTGTGATTATTTTTTATTGTGTTCAACAGAACTTTATGATTAAATCTTGTATATAAACTAGAAAATAAGCTTTTTTGTTATGATTTATGTTCATTACACGCAAATTTTGTACAAAAATATTTAAAAATACCGAAAATATCACAAGTCAAATAAGGTATTTTTCAACCTCGTGCTTTGATGATTGCAGCGCAAATTCTGGGAAGCCTTTCGACCAATTTTTGAAGTGTTTCAGTTGCGAGATTGTCCCAAGCCACTTTTAGGTTGTCGTACAAATGTTTTTCACTGGTCACGTGCATTTCTTCACCTGCCAGTCGAGCTCATCCCATAATAATTCGATCGGGCTGACGTCAGGGGATTGCGGTGGCGAATCCATGATTTTGAGCACACCTTTCACTTCCTTCGACCGTAGATAGTTCATGCACAGATAGGAGATGTGTTTGGGATCATTATCTTGTAGAAAGATAAATCCGTTGCCGATCTAACCAATGCCAGATGGAATGGCACATCGTTGAAGAATATTGTGATAGTGTTCCTTCCGCATTATTCTGTCGATTTTGACCAGTTTTCCAACACCATCGTAGCTGAAACACTCCCAGGCCATCACGGAGCCTCCGCCATGTTTAACTGGTGGCGCAATACATTGGGGGTTATACCGCTCATTTTTATTTCGACGAACATACTGGTGCCGCCTGGATCCAAAAATTTCGAACTTTGATTCATCGTTCCATAGCACAGATTTCCACTGATCTAATGACCAATCTTTATGTTTTCGGGCAAACAATAATCTTTTCCACTTGTTTTGTGGTCGTAGAAGTGGTTTTATCACAGCAACACGACCAAAATATCCCTTCTCTCGCAAACGACGTTTGAAAGTATCAACCGAAATGGGGTTCGTCAGGGTTTCGTCGATTTCGGCGCGAATGTCTGGTTCTGTTTTGAACCGATTTTGCTTGCTCATCACAATAATGTGTCGATCATCAGCTTGAGTTATTTTTTTTGGTCGGCCAGAGCGTTTTCGATTAACATTTGAGTTGGTTTCGGCGAACCGCTTCAACGTGGTTTCAACTCCACACTTTGAAACACCACCAATATTAGCGATTTCATGAATTGTTTTACCCAATTTGAACGTTTTCAAATGAAATTTCCTCTTTTCGAGCCATTTTCAGCGATCACAATCGGTTTTGCGCGTGTAAGCAATGACGGGAGTGAATTTAACAGTTCTAGTGCACACAGAACACATCAGAGGGCGCAAAGGACCGTTATTGACTGTTTAAGACATTAGTGCCCATATGAATGAATAGTTTAAAATAAAATAATAGTAATTATATTTGAAATTACAGCGCAAAAAAGATGCTACTTAAAAATAAGAATTCTTGGTTCCTTCATAATTCCATTATTTTGACTCATAATAATTAGTTAATTTAATGCAAATGTATGTAAATCATAACAAAATAGTCTATTTTCTAGTTTATATACAAGATTTAATCATTAAAGGCTGTTGAACACAATAAAAAACAATCACAAACTCAAAAAATCGGTTTTTTGGATGATGTCCTTAAACTTTTGCACGGTAGTGTATGTACATATGTACAGGTAACAAATAGAAAAATCGAAAAGTGTTGCAGAAATATTGAATTTCGATATCAGCTCATTTTATTTTTCCGTTTTTTTAATGAAGAGACAGCAAACTATATGATTTCGGTTGAAATTTTTGCTGGCCGCAGGAAAAATTTGATAAAGTTTCTTATCAATGTACAAGAGGTCCAAAGTTACGTGGAATTAAGACGAATGAAGAGCTAGGTATACGATTACGTAGATAGACGAATTAAAGACTGCAAATGAGGGTATACTTATGCCTAAGTGAAGTTTTCGTGGTACACCTCTGTATTTTGTTGTTAAAGAAAGGTACAAACGTAACACCACTTCCGAATCCATCTCTCCATCCCTCGTTCCCAAAATCGATTGTTTTCAACAACTGTTTTATCAATACCACGTCTAAAAATCTTCTTCCTTTTTTATAATATTTGATGGTAATAAGTCACCTGAAAGATTCACATTAAAAACATTGTTACTAATAGTGCAACAAATGCATGATGACTGAGTGGAGCTTAAGTTTGGGCTTAGGAACATCTTCGATTTCACAGTAATGGCTTAAGTCTTAAGCTCGATAGCTCAGCTTCAGCCATCAATTTTGAGAGCTTAAGCTCAGTTTATAGAATAGGCCTACGACCTGTCAAACTTGTGATTTTTTCTGTATTTAAGACTGTGTATTCAAGAAAATATATCCACGTTGCCACTCCACTACATATATAATATCGAATGTTCACAAATCCTTACAAAAGCTTACAGTAGGTTGCAAAATGAAACGCTGCTATGCACTATGCTTAGTTTAGCTAAGCCGCTCGATACAAAAAGCGGTGAAATCAGTCGAAACGAATCCATAGCTTAAGCTACCTATTCTAGATTAACTAAACCTTAGTTTAAGCTACTGTGAAATCGGGCATAAGAGAACAAGTGCGACAACTTTTCCTTTTGACTTCTAGATGACGTAGCTTGGCTTTTAAAATCTAGATAGCGTCATACATATATATATTTTACATTTTCATCACGTGCCCGAAATACCTAATTGTTGTTTTATTAAATGTTTTGAATAACTCAATTATATTTTGTAAAATTGAGGATTCGAAATTGAGGACAGAAAGAGAAAAATTCTAGACTCTTAACAACAACGTGCACCAGATTTTAATTTAATGTCCTAAATCCGTCCTAAAATTTCCATACTGGATTCAAAAAGGAAAAAAAGAAAATACTACAGTGCAACCCGCTTATAAAGGGCACTTTTATAATGTACTTTCGGTTATAAAGTACATTTTTTCAATCCCCATGCACAAATGTGAATGTTTTTTATGTTGGTTATAACGTACTATCGGTTATAACGTTCGACTTTTGTGGTCCCCTCAAGGTACGTTATAACCGGGTTGCACTGTATAATACTTTACTTTACGTTGTATGTACAATAAAATCAGTCAACAAAACCCCCTTGGTACAATATTTATGAAAAATAACTCGTTAGCGCTGTTTAAATTAACAAAAGTAATGTAAATTATTTTCAGCATAACATGGTTTACACATGCAATGACATTGAGCAAATCAGACGATCGTCAATTAGTTAAGACTTAGTCACGGAAATTTCACGTTAACCATTGGTATACTACGGTAAGTTCCCCCACTGGAAATTTTCAACGTCACCGCATCCGGTATATGAATCTCAATTTGATTAACCTTGACCACGAACTGGTTAACATTCTTAACAACTGCGGTTTAAAAATAAATTGATCACATGATCGTTGATCAGATCGCTCATCTTCATATCAATAAAAACATTCAACAATCGTTACAAAACATTTTTTAAGGCCCTAATTCGAGCCTCTCTCATTCGTTTACGTTCAAAGTTCCGATCATCAAATCAAGGATTATATTCGATGAAAGATATTTAAAAAATCTTGTTTGAAAAAAAAATATCTTTTCTTCTCGCGTTCATCTAAAAACAGTATCAAAAGTTAAATTAAATCGAAAATTAGCGCGACGATGTTTTTTTTTCTATTTCTACTCGACTTTGTCTATTTTTAAAAACTGATCGCGAACACCTGAACACGGGCCAAATTCATAGAAACAGAAAAAACCTAACATTCGACAGGTATGCGATGTCGTCACTTTTGTTATCCCCGGATGGTCAGTATAGTTGCGAATGAATATTTACATTAGTCACAAAAAGCGATCGCGCTAAATCGTTCTAAAGGTGTGTCGTGGCGTCAATTAGCACTAGCGAGCACGCTATTGTCGACAATTTCACTTGAAAGTTTCATGAACCGGGGGAGTGATTTCCTTAAAATTAGACAATTTTCTTCGTCAATTCATAGTTCGGATTGCATTAAGTTCGAATTTCCTGATTTGATTACGCGCGTCAAATTTGAGAACACGTTTTTCTATGATTTTCGAATGACGCTCGAAAACGATCCGCATGATCTTCAAATCATGATCAATAATAATGATCGTATCACGTCAAGATGTTTCGTTTATTACAAGAAAAATTAGCATGAGTGAATAGTCTCATAAATACCTATACGTAGCTGGATAAGTTTTTCTCTTGTAGATATCTTCTAATTCATTTATATTTATGATCAGATTTCAGAAAAGAATTTAAATATAAAGCTATTTAATTTTTTTAACAACATATTTTGCAGTTTAGCAACAACTTTTTTACGTTCAGTCATCAATTTAAAAGTTTAATCATACTTCTATAATTTAGAAGAAATACTGATTTCTCACTTAAATTAATAAAATGTAAATACCAATTATAAAGGGTGTTTGGCACTCCGTGTGTCACCTTGTAACGGGTTATTCCTTGATATATTTGGAGACAACATTTTTTCTACAGGGTGGGTCAAATTTCAATATTAGGGGAAATACTAACCCCCTCTATTGAAGTGTTTTTGACCGGTACCCTTATTCACTTAAAACGTTTTATCTTGAAAACGAATAATCATAAAGCAAAGCGTTATAGCTCGTTTTTTAGGCAATCGAATTACCTTTCATTTGATGTAACAGTCTAAATTGTAACTGCACCCAATCTTGAGATATTTACTCGAAAACACGGATTTTGTTCGTCAATCCTAAAAATTATGTAATCAATCTAGTTTTTCTCAGAAAAACCCATTATAAAAATTCTCATTTTAATTTTATTTTTTTACAAAAGATGCATACATATGTACGTATACGTTACGATTAAAATTTTGGAAGTAATAGGTAAAAATACATACATTAAATGTTTAAAAAATCAGTGTCATAAACCATGTTTAAAAACCTGTTTAAATTGTCAGTAGTACTGAAGTATTTTTATGTCCATTTATTATTTGAAGTATGGAAGAATCAATGAAATGTAAGTGAGTTTCGACATAATTGATACCAGATGTGGTAGGTGATAGAGGGTGCGGTACTTTGCCTTTTTTAATGGGGTACCTTAAAAAAATCAAAAGCTGTAAAAGCAAAACTACCTTCATATTTTTATCAGCTTTTGTAGGTAGTAATAGGGTTAATAAAAAAATAAAATTAAAATTACATTCTTATAGTGAATTTTTCTGACAAAATCTAGATTGATCACTGAATTTTTAGGATTGACGAAGCAAAAATCTGTGTTCAAAAATCTGTGTTTTCGAGTAAATATCTCAAGATTGGGTGCAGTTACAACTTAGACTGTTACATCAAATGAAAGGTTATTCGATTGCCTAAAAAACGAGCTATAACGCTTTGCTTTATGGCACACGGAGTGCCAAACACCCTGTATTATATACAGTACAACCCGCTTATAAAGTGCACTTTTATAACGTACTTTCGGTTATAACGTACCAGTTTTCAATCCCCATTCACAAATGTGAAAGATTCTTATGTTGGTTATAACGTACTATCGGTTATAACGTACTACTTATGAGGTCCACTCAAGGTACCGGGTTGCACTATATCCCGAAAAAATCAATCTCGAATTTTGCAAAATACTTACGTAATTTGTATGTGAGCTAGTTGAGCAATCCCTTGACTTTAGTCATTAAAATCAAAAATCTGGTTTAAACTTAGGATCTTACGAACAAATTCCTAAGTTTAAACCAAATTTTTGGTTTAAATCTCGACTTTGAAAACGGCTCTATGTAAATTAAGTTCAATTTTTGTCTGTGGTTTAAAAACCATATTGTATAATATTCGCCTTATAAGCTATAACTCCTATGAGACTCTCGTACTCATAATACGCTTTAATACTCTTTTAACAGAATTTTGATTAAAATTATAACTTAAAACATGTCTATTAAGTATCACTGTGATGAGACAATATGAATTCTCGAGAGACTAAGACCATTACTTCTTTCATGATCAGAAATAAAAAAAAATGAGTTTTCTAAGAGAATTTAACTCTCAAATTACAAAAAATGTTCAATATTAACAGTAAAGTGCTATCACAATTGCATAAATCGAATTGTAGAACTTCTTTTAACTTCGTTATATTTCATGAAAAAAAGCCTAAGTTACCGCAGATAATGCAATTCAGAAAAATTTCGCGTGAGGTTCGAATATAAAATCGCCCACAATTTTAATTGTTTACATAGATTAATTGTCATTGTTGAAAAATTTCCATTTGCTGTAAAAAATTTGGAGGTAGGTACATCAAGAGAGTTATCGTGTTTTTATAAGAGCAAATACTACTCTCATAAACTAAGCCATTTGTTTCTTTCGATACATTCACGTACGCTATAAGAGTAGAAATATGAAAGTAATACTCTCATGAACGAAATAAATCGGGACTTATGTTCAATTCGTGACCTGTGAACTCAACGTATACAAAATCGTTGTATATTGTATGTATATGATTTTGTGCTGTGTATTATTTTGCAAAGGAACTTCATAGATTCAGAGTTTTACATATGCTCTGTAGTAATCTTACAATAAAGTATAAAGGTGTCTGTCAAGAAGTTGAATTCATGTAGAAGTGGGCGTATCATTCACTATTTTCAACATGTTTAACTAGATGCATTAACAATTTATAGTATTATCGAGCGATAAGCAGAA
This sequence comes from Beris chalybata, assembly GCA_949128065.1. Classification (NCBI taxonomy): domain Eukaryota; kingdom Metazoa; phylum Arthropoda; class Insecta; order Diptera; family Stratiomyidae; genus Beris; species Beris chalybata. The sequence continues at coordinate 115,072,891 of OX421894.1, forward strand.
TAAAATCACAAAATTTTCATGAATATTTGTACGACAGCTATACTCTTCGAATAGACCTGATTTTTTTAAAGTTTAGATTTCTGGTTAATGGAAGGAAAATAACGCAGCCAAATTTTTGATATGTAGCTTAATCCTTTCTCCATTTATCGTGAAATAGGTCAGATCACGTATTTTTCAATAGCTTTTGTATGGTAGCCACCAGAAAATTAGTGCTATTTCATCCATGGAAGAGCTGAGTCTTACAATTTAGTTATCATTCCAATTTATTACTTAAATTTTCTATGTGACCACATTAACGCAAATTTTCGTCGTCACCAATTGTTTTATGCTCTTGACTGAACAGAACCAACATTATAATAGATTAAGATCTAGGTTCTACGTTATTTTTGAGCAGAAGAAAATTAACTATACTCCATATTTCATCTAGAATATAAAAAAATTAATAAGTATGTTATGTACCATGTGTGGAAAATTTTCGGCTCCGGGCACCAGCGAGAAAGTAATGTAAGAGATTTTTCATATTTTTTATTTACTTTCGAAATGAAACTTTGGTGTGTTTTAGGATGTGGACAATAAATTTTTTTTGACATTTGGGACGTAAAACATAGAAATCGAACGATTTAAAATGTTTGATTTCATCCATCCAGTACAATTCAAGCCGCCATGTTTGGCTGACGCGCGCTACGCTCCAACTACCTTTCGCGCAGCCCTGCGGGGCTCAGGGATTAAAATTCCCTTTTCGCGTTGATCGCGCGCTACGCTCCAACTACGTTTCGTGCAGCCCTGCGGGGCTGAAGGGATTTAAACTCCCTTTTTCGCGTTCATATCGACGAGAAACGTCAAACTTAACCGTCATGGCGGTTCGAATAAAATGTACTGGTTGAGCAAAACTAGAAATTTGAAATCGATTTTTTTTGTAGTTATACTTAGGTTGGAAATGGCAAATATTTATTTTAACCACAAACGGAAACATATCAAAGTTTAGTTTATAAAGTGTTTAAAAAAAAAAAAAATTGTTTTCACGCTTTTCTCGCTGGTGCCCGGAGCCGAAAATTTACCGTATCTCAATATCAACTAAAACTAATTACTACACTCTGCGCAAATAACAAAATTTAAACTTTACTGTTTTGAAATTCAAACAGTACGAACGAAATGGTAATTAACTTATTGTAAATTTAATTTCATTTTATCATTTAATTTCGAAAAAAACTAAAGTTCGTTAGATAATAAATAAATTCGTTACGTGAACTACTGAAGCTGCTAATAAATTTAATTGTGAGAATTATGTAACCTTTTTTAGTTTCAACAATTTATTAATAAATTCGACAAAGCTTTTCTTCTTTCAATTAAAGAAATTTTCCTGAATGGAAGTGGTGAGCGTTTCTAGAAATCTTAAATTGGAAATTTATTTATTTCGAAGTTGCCAAGGCTTTTAGTTTTCACGAGCGTAACGTTTTATGCTAATTGGTATATTTCTGTGTATGTAGATATAACCAGCTATGTTCAAGTTTAAGATTTGTCAATATAATGCTTCTTCCTACACGTGACTAACGCAATGCAGTATACTATGTTTTGTGTTCTACTATAGAAAGGCGTTTATTGTTGACTAGCCGCAGATGAATATAAATTAAATCAAAGCAAATTAAATTTAATTAAATTAAATTTAAAAAAAGATAATTAAAATCACAGTGAAATTTATTTGTATTCGCCTAGGTACTTCGCATTGCATATTACTGCAATTTGACAGCGTGGTCATACAGTGTAATACAAGCTTAACATGTCTTGTCAATGAATGTTTTTGTTACTGTTCTCATGACATTGACGAAAATTAGTCGACCGGTATACGAGTGCTATTTGATTTTTCGTACACACGCATGTCAATCAAAAAGTAATGGGTTTGAGCTCCATATACCAATGCACTAACATAACCGTTCACTACGTACATCATAGCAAGATGATGATGATGTTGAAAGGTGTCACAATTAGTGTGGAAAGGGTTTCGACACTTAAGCCAAAATGAGGCCTAATGTATCACCCTGTTTCGCTAAGAAACTTATTGGCGCTCGAACCTTTCCCAAGCTTAACCAGTGTGATTTCATACGAAATTCGTATCCTGACTGGGTCTATCAGGTTCATATCAGGTTACTTGAAAAAAATTTTGTTCTACAAATAATAAGCAGAATGTCCTGACAAATAAAATTACCCAACCAACCAATATCTCAGGAAGTTGTAAAGTAACACACAAAATCAAAATTAATAACTTTTGAAATTTTAATAGATTTAATATGAGCGGTTGCTGTCCTTTTCAATAATTTTTACGCTTTAATACATCCGAGAATCATTGACATCATAGTCACATAGACCACCATCGGGGTAGTTACGTAGGTTGCCTTTTATATTTCGGGATTAGAGAAGAAAAACAAATATTAATCATCGAAAACCACTTTATTGTTTTTCAAAATATTCCCCATGAAAATCTATACACTTTTGCATGCGTTTGAACCAATTGTCGAAGCACTTTTGCCACTCTGATTGAGCTATCTCCAAAACATGCATTCTGAATGCGGCAACCGCTTCTTCAGGTGTCGAAAAACGTTGACCTCTCAGTTTGTTTTTTACGTACGGGAATAAAAAGAAGTCATTCGGTGCCAAGTCTGGACTATACGATGGATGACTCATCAAATCGATGTTTTTGAGCATTTCTTTGGACCAATTGACACGAGCATCTTTTTGAGCTTTTGTCAAATTATGCGGGATCCAACGCGAACAAATTTTTTTGACAATCAAATGATCATGCAATATTGAATGTATGCTGGTCCCACTAATGCCTAAGGTTGTCTCAACTCACGATAGGTCAAATGACGATCTTCCAATATCAGTTTGAGCACAGCATCAATGGTTTCCGGAACAACAACTGATTTTGGACGACCTTCACGAAATTCATCTTGAAGTGAACTACGACCACGATTGAATTCACCATACCATCGATAAACACTAGTCCTTGATGGAGCTTCATCGCCCAAAATTGAATTAAGTTCATCTATACACTGTTGCTGAGTTAATCCACGTCGAAAGTTGTAAAAAATAATCGCACGAAAATGTTCACGATTTAATTTCATTTTTGAGCTGAGATAAATCTTTTAACTTACTGCAAACAACACAAATAGCGCTCGTATGTCAAAACGTTTTGAGTACGTATAACCTCAAAAATGTCCAACTTTACGATAGAGCTGTCAGTTACCAGATTGCACCACCAGGGTTGCCAAATCCCGAAACATAAAAGGCAGCCTACGTACAGTCACGAGTTTTGCATATTAGCAACAAATAGTGAACTGACAATTAAACGCGATAATAGAAAAGGGTGGGGCACAACCAATATCTTAAACAAAAAATAATATACAAACAGTAGACGGATTTAGCCACTTATAATAAAACGTGCGGTCACATTTTCCATTACTACTCGATTCGTTCTAGTAATTTTCTATTGCAAATATTTACACAGTTATCGTGACCAAGTCTCGCAGATAAAATGGAAAAAAAATTACTAACTTATATGAGGTATCATACGCATAGAATAAAAGGCGAACATCACACCTTGCACGTGACTAAATGAAAAATATTCATGTGAGCTTTGTTCCACACGAAATAACGTTAATGCATGATTTAACGCATGCCAGATAAAAATGGTTCGTAATTGTATACATATTCAAAATGCAAATCGAATCAGTGGAATTTTTTTTATAAAACCGTGACATCTAACCTTCGGACTTAGTGGAGGAAAATATTGTTTCTTTTTATTCGTTTCAATTTCATACCATAAGAACATAATTAAGACATGTTTAAAGAAATAAAAATATTTTTTTGTATTCGATTTAAATAAATTTATAAGTAATGTTTTCTTGTTTCTCTCTGAAGAAATATTTCTTCAGGACAAAAAATTTTGTGCATGTCGAACACGCTACAGTAATTCCAGTCTATACTGATTTAATACAGATAATTAAGCTCGAACTAAACTATGTTGGCATGAGAAAAATACCTCAATTAGGTACACGATAATTACCTAGATTACCACTATACTTGTCTTGCGAGGTCATAGAGCTAGTAGAGACGACAAGCCACCGGTTTTGTATAAAGCGCTTTGAAGCTAAAAACACGGTGAAAAGTGAGACAAAACAGGTTCGTTATATCAAATTGTTGTTGTCTAAGCGTGTGAGTGAGTGAGACAAAACCGGAGCCTTATGTCAATTTGTTGTTGTTTTGCGTGTAAGTGAATGCGACGACGTCCACCTTCAACTCAATCGCTGCTTGTTATCTCCAGTATATATCTCTATGCTCGAGGTAAAAGAAATACAGATAAAAGCAATTACACCTACTTATCAAATAAATAAATTTTAATTGGCTCACGTGTATAGTTCGGAGTGTAATCATGACAAAACTTAAATACAGTCTGAGTTAAAGGTTGGATTAGGGCAAGAATTATGCGTTACAAATTGGGTAAAATTCAATACATATAAAATGGTAAGAACTGATAAATATTTTTATAAAAAAAAAAACCTATGAGTTTTGGTTAGAATAAAATAACCAACCAAAAAAAACGAATTTTTAAATTTCCGAACTAAGGTTTTTTTTATAGGCGGCATTTTTGATACCAGAGTGAATATAACGCTACGACTATATTTTTTAATATATAATTCTGCGAATTATATCAGCATAAGATATTACCAAAACTTAACCTTATTATTACTAAATCCAACCAATTTTTTTCAGAGAATCTTTAAATTTTCTTGCTCGTTCTTCAAATTTTCTTGTAGCAGGTGGATGAAACCCCCTCGAATCATGTATTTATGATACTTGGTTTTAATACTTTTTTCTTAGATATTTGCTCATTTTATTTGAAATGGAATGGAATCACCCAAATACAATATGAGTGGACTTACCCATACTACATATTATTGGCAAATGGTGCGTCAACAATAAAGCAATAATTCTGCAATGCATACAGGCATCAATTGAACACACCATTCCAACAAAGAACTCGCATCTCCAAGTCCCAGATACATGCCATAGTTGCAGTAGCAGATTTAATTGCAACAAATTATGTGTTCTTGCAATTAATATCTAAAGATAGAGTACTGTTTCTTGTTGATCCGTCAGCTTTAGTTATCGAGTTCCAAGAATTTCTAAAAAGAAAAAGTTTCTCAAAAATAAAAAAAAAATTGGAATAAAATTTTTTTTCCTAAAAGTCTTTAAAACTCCCGAAAACAATACATATGATTTGTAATTCGTTCTTGTACATTATCGACTACTAGGTTAATTCTTTACGGAGCCAGGTTTAAGTCCTTAATTGGGATTATGAAAAAAACGTACATTGATCAGTGGAGGGGAGAATTGAGATTGCTATTCAGTATTATGTTTTCTCGATCAGACCGATGCGACGAATTATTTCCAGCAATCTCCGAACAAAGGCCTATCAAAATTTTCTCAAAAAATAATTTTCTAATCTACGAAAATTCTGGATTAAAAGGATTTTCGAATCGAGAATCGAACATCTGTCTCCGACGAGGTAGTCGACAATGCTTACATAGTGGCAGAAACAATGACATGGTAGACAGACAGTTAATTTGTGATATGAGATAGAAGCACGCGAAAAGTGACAAAAAAAAATAATTCGTCCAATCACGTTTGACGAGAGAGTTGATAGCACTATCACGAAATTTATTAAACTGTCACGCTAACTATAGCCGGCACTGTATAGAAAAATAGTTCTCTTGTCTAATTTAATTATAAAACTTTTATTTAAATTGTATAAAATATGTATATGATTCTTACATAAATAGTATAGTTGGAGAGAAGAAACACAAAAAGATCAGAAACATTCTAGTACTTTCCTGTTTAATAATCTTGGCCATACGACTTTTAAACTCGCACCAAGATTGGTGCTGCCAAAATGAACTCGAAACGAGTTTAAAGTGGCCCTTATACAGGCGAGCATGTTGGCCGCGAACAAGAGTCCCGTTTCGAGATTCGTGATTCCACCCCTGATTCGTGATCCGTTCGTCGTACGAAAAACTGGTGTATACGAAACTTGTAGGGAATTTAGTTTTATTTTTAATAAAAATGGTCAAAAAGTTTAAAAAACTGGGACAATCTCCTAATTTCTTACACTTTACGCTATTATTATTAGCAATAAATAATGATTTTACAAAAAAGTCAAAACATTTCGCCTTCCATTTTTTTCTTTAAGAATTCCTAGATTTACTGGACAAAATTAAATAATTCAATTATTTCGTCGTGACGAACCTCTTGTTTATCACTGGTAGTTTGTAATTTAGAGCTAACTTTTCAATTATTTCAATTTTTCTTATACTGTAATTGTAAACAGTTAATGGCGGAATAAATGTAATTAATTATCATTTTGAAAATAGTCAGTCATAGCAAAAAAATGTTTATCTTTTAGAATTGAGCATGCAAGGCTTATTCACGACTTTTTTCAGTTGTTGAAAAAATCTAGAACTAGATTCATCTTTATCCCCTGGAAAAATGTAAAAAAAATTAGAAAAAAATTACATTAATTAAATAGAATAATTGTGTGTTTTTCTGACTGTGTAATTGAAGAAGGTTGGAATTTTGGAATATTGAATACACGTAGGTAACTAAAAAAAACTGATTATGCTTTTTTAACTGAAATTCTTTGGTAATTTGTACAGAAGAGTGGGAGGAATCTTTGGGAGTGAAGCCGAGTTTGATAGTGCGCTAGAAATTTTCTTGTTATCGGCTCGGATGTGTTTTACCACATCAACAAATTTTCCTGAAACAAATCAACTACTGACTCATAGCACGAACAAAAAATTTCACCGCATATGTAATTAATATGGCAGGTGAAGGGGAACCGCTGAAAGGAAGCTTTTAGAGCCAATTCAATACCATTAGGCACCACCCAGCAATAAAACACTATTGAGTAATGTAGTTTTTTCAACCACTTTTAAATCTATATTCAGAGCTCTTCCTAAAAATTTAGATGACAAAAACTTAAAGTTCTAGACACACCTCTACTAAACATAGTAGTGAATTCCTGGGTTAACAAAATTAACTAATACATAAAACTTTTATTTCACGTTGATTTTGGTTGACATAAAACATTAGCAATATTTAGCGTTTATTTATTCACATTTTTTTCAAATGGACTGACTATACAAAGTGATTCATGTAAACAAAACAATTTATGGCTGTTAACATATGAGAGTCATGAACGAAATAGAAATTCATTGACTATGAAATCGTTACTATTTTTACGAATAGAAAAATTATTATACAAATTTCAAGGTTTACGAGAATGAAGATAAATGATTCGTCTATGAATCAGAAATTGTTGTAATTCATTTTGATTTTCATAATATTACGAGAAAACGATCATTTCTGTCGTTATTACTACTTAATTCAAGCGTAAACATTAGTTCGTTTTTGTAATAACAATTTTTGTTTGTGTCAACAATAGAAATTCACAGTATCGTTTTGCCAACTTTACAAATATTTATCGATTTAGCATCAAAACTGTCTACAATATTTTTTTCCCCATGTATACTATTCATTGACTTTCAATTACGACAATCGTCTGAAATAGCCTTCAACTCGATACTCGAATGGAAGTATCGACGACACTTAATTAAAAAAAGCTTACTAAAATACATTTCTGATACGAATTATTTATTTCTAATTTCATCGAGTGGAATTATATTAAATTATTGGAATAATATTCCGATTGTTACAATTAACTTAGCAATTTCTCGTGATAAAATGTAATCAACATGAAATTTTAATAAAATTTTGTGGTAGCTGAAATTCTGTATATTTATAGCACTAACTTCCACTGCTACATCTAGCCTCCATACAAAAGTCATTGAGAATTTTGTGTATTTGACTTATGAAATGCTGTATAACGTAGCAAGTCGAAATTTTATTTAAATTAATTTTACAATAACTGTGCGATTTTCACGATATTTCGTTATAGAAACTCGTCAAAATTGTAGAAATATTTGCAATATGACTAAATTTTGTCCGTTCGTATTTTTTTTAGCTTATATACCTCGAGAACTATAAGAGAACAACAAGACTGTATCAAGCTGGTACTTTGTCAAAACTGAAACAAACGTACATATGTATAAGTATTTTTTGTATCAACAAAAAACCTATATTTTCGGTTCAAAATCTTCCCTAAACAAAAGTATCAATGTAGAATTTATAAAGTTGAACTGAAAATGAGAGTTTCAGGAACTTTTGGATTATGTTCCGAGAAAAAAGTATCGTGGCGAGTGGTGAGTATGGTTGGAATTTTGTGAAAAGGTGCAGTATTAATGAATTATGATGAATGTAAATAAAGTTAAATGTTCTCGCTCTTCTTCTTGTTGTATACTTCAATTGGAATTGAAATAGCTGTGCAGGAGGGAGTCCATATACCTATAATATTTAATTGGAGACAAGAAGTATCAGTATCAACTTCGATCTGATACCTACGGAAAAGTGCCGTTAACATTTTTAATTGTAAATATTAATCACCAAAATACCAAGCCAATTTAAGCAAAATGTATTAATTATTTTCTACAAGATAGAAAATTTTTTCGATTGTACAGTTTCGTTTATATTCCTACCCATGGAGATATAAATAACGGAGAGGGCAAGACGCCGTTTCTGTATAAAGCACTTTGAAGCATTTTGATGCAAAATTGAACGTTTTTGTATGGAGCGTTTAATGCCAGGTGGTAGTGAAAAGCAAATAGTAGCCTAGTATTCAAAGGTTGGGCTTTTTTCTTTTCAAAACCGAAGTATAACATATATGTGAGTAAGATACTGATAGTAGCATAGTGAATATCACCGGTCCTTTGCGAGAAATCATCCGGCTTCAAAACAGTCGCTGCTTGTCATTTCCACTACATATATCTCTATGTACCTACATAACAATCAAAAATTTAAAATTAAGATTGACAAAAAAAAATGTAATTGCATTCTTATCGGTTTGATGCAGTATTTATTGTTTTTAGGCAACTGTAACTACCTTGTATTTTTCAATTTAGCTACTGTTTACATCATTTTTTTTAAAGAAATAATGAACCCCATTGTTGCGTATTTATTTGTATCGTGCTAATGAATATTTGGTAATGTCTTGCACGTGATATCGCCACTTATTTCGTGTAAACCAGGACAACAATTTCGAATTTCATATCGACAAAAAATTTTCTTTAGTCTTACAATTATTAACAACGTCCAGCACGAAATCTTTGTAGGCTTAGCAATTAGCATAAATGGAATAATTAAGTAAATGTGATAGATTAATTTTAAAACAAAAAAAATTTTTTTTTTGTTAATTCTTATTATTTTCTTTGTTTTTTGTATTAATAAAATATTTGAAGAAATCGAAGAATTTAATTTTTTTCAAGAACAAAAAAAAACAAAACGTTTTGATTTTATTTGGAAAAAATTCACTTTATCTAATTTGCGTCAAGAAGACATTGAAATTAGTGTTTTGTTTTTTTGCTTCAAAGAAACATGAAAATCATCAAAAAAAAAGTTGTCTCGTCTCGTTTACACATTGTATAAATTAGATAAAGGTGTAGTACGCACAAATGGCTATTTTGGTTAATCTCATGTTTGTATCATGATAATTAAGATTAATCTACTATTTGCTCACTTTGGTTTTGTTGATTTCATTTCAATTTCTTCGAAAACTTCATAAAATTCACATTAAAGAAATCATTTAATTTTGGTAAAAATAAAAGCGAAACGGGGTGCGAATCTACACTAACGGCGTACGTAAGATAAGGACCAAGAATCGCTCGAACCGGTCATTTTAGTGAAAGTTATTCAACTGCATACTCATTAACGCCATCAAAAATCATGTTCTGCACAAGTCGAATATTGCTGCGGTGGATTTCAAACATAAAATTTTCTAATAACATTTAATTCATATGATTTGCTTTTATTTTTGGAAATACACAATTCAACAGATTAACCAAAATAGAAAATATAAACTGATAAGAGCATTTGGACGTCATTTCGTGAAATATTAATAATAATATGATACAATATAAAATATTACTTAGCAGGTCGATCACGCGATTCAACTTTCGATCGTTTATAACAGTATTCGAATTTAGACGAAATGCTTTATCTGATGGCCTGGCTCTCGCAGTCAAAACAATTTTTCTTTTCATTAATGATTCATTTATGATTTAGTTTTTACGAATGCTTTAAATAAATTTTCTAACGACTCATTTTGTCCGTTATTACTTTAAATGATTCATTATTTATTCGTAGAAGTGTAGTATAAAACGAGTCAGCAAGAATGTAATTGCAAAAATGAGGCATTACTCATCGTGTTTTTCCGATTCTTTTACGAATCGTTATCACAAAATTAAATGTATATATTACGTCGCTCTTTCCAATCGTCCAATTACAATGCTCTTAAGCACTCTTCTTATTTAATTTGAAATAGCGAATATTGATATTGGACATCGAATGCGTTATAAGCTCTAATGAGTTAAATGCCCCAAATTTAATATAATTCGAGTATGGGAAAACTCATACCGCCGCGAAAATGTTAAAATTATTCACTAATCATACGTATGACATAAAAACGAGGAGCAGTACTTCAATTTAAGCTGGAAGAGTATTTTCCAAATTGTAGCCGTAGACGAAATAAAATAGCTAATTCGGGAATACAATCGCCGTGAAAATATCTGTATCTCAGAGCAAAGCAACTAACTTTACGACGAAGTTCGTTATGTAAGATGTAAATTGAAAAAAAAATACATTACATTTAATCGATAGTTCTTATTACAAGGACGTAGTTTATAATATTGTATTTCTGGAATTTTAAGAAAATGCAATATTCTATAAGTAATTTATTCAAATATAAGGAGGTCTCAAATCACATGTCCTGCCATATGACAAACTTCTTAACGACCGTTAAATATTTTCTGAACAGAAATTGTTTTGCCTATTGCGTGGGATATGAATAGACTTTTGTTTAACGCATGAACAACTACATACATAGGTATATCCATGGATGAAAAGGGAGAGAGAAGAGTTCGCAGAAAGATACCTTTTGGCAAGAATCCTCAACTTAATCTTTTATATTATTAAAGTATTATTTCGACGTAAAATAATACACAGTAAGAAAATGTACCCAGCAAACACAAATGTATTGAATCGTTAATTCCGAAGTACAGAGCACCTTCATGAGTCGTTCACTGAAATTGACTTGATAATATGAAAAATTTCAGTTATGTATTTTATATACATATAAGAATACGTGCACTAAATTCTAGCCCTTTTTCACTTGAAGATGGGTTTGCTGGGTTGATATAAGAGGAAAAAGAGTTCAGAGCTGTCGATTTGTTTGTCACAAAATTTGTTTCAGTTCACGAAATAAACCCATTTGATAGAGATGTCGAAACAAATGGGTGTACTAAAAATGTATAGATCCGTAATAGTTTTTGGTGTATACGAATAGAGGTTTCTCAATTACCATGCGTGTTTGATTTGGATAAGCAACAACACTTATTTACAAAAACAAACAACAAATTAATTGATAATTTCAACTACATGACTACATCGCTAACGCATGGGTATTCCTCGCAACACCCATGAGTTTTCTTACGACAACCATGGGTGTTCTTACGACAATCATGGGTGTTACTCATAGCACTTAAGAATATCAATGTAGTTCCTACAATTGGTGTTTCTAGAAACACCCATAAATATTACCTATAACCATAGGTGTTTCTCGAAACACCCATAAATACTACTATAACTACTATCGATTAAAGCAGAAAAAATAGGTGAATTTTAGAAATTATTATCTTACAAACTATTTGCTCGATTTTATCCAGATTGGTTTTAGTCGAAAGTATATATGAAAAGGTACGCTAATATTTTTGTTTATAAATATATATCAATCAGGGTCGCTGCTTCAAGGCCTAGGCCTAGGCCCGATTTGGGCTGTTGCTTCATTGATTATTTGATTAAATACGTTTAAAAACATCCTACCTAGCGAAGGAGAAATAATCGCGTTTGAATGACGTTACTTCTATATAGAGAATTTACGAAGGGACCAAGCGGTTAACTTCCACAATTATTGGAATTTCAATATGAAATTTACAGACAACATTCTTAAGACAAAAATTTGCTACTCTCAGATAATTCTTCTTAAATGGAGTAATCCCTTTACAGCTTAAAATTTTTACAATTTTTTTTTGACATATTTCGAAAGAATAAAGCGTAACGAATGTCGTGTATGAAATAGTCAGTTTGGCTCGAAAGTAAAATACCAAACCATCCCAAAGGAACGCGATTTAATATAGCTCGAAAATGTTCGTAAAAAGGATATATCACGGGAACGAATTTACAGATATATGCTAGAGGAATAGAAGTGACGGTGTGAGTGAGTTAGAAGTTGAAGGTTTCTTATATGCGCCTGGAAGCGCTGATTCGGTAAGTCACTAAAAGTTATAATTTCCTTGTATTGAAACTTTAAACGCGATTATCTCGAAACTGAATCTTCTAAAACTGCTCCTATTGCAGCTCAAAAAGTTAGGGATTGATTTGGCTGATTTTTTTGGAGCTTTCTATCTACATATATATATCGGAAGGATATACCTAAAATTTTGGGGATATCGCGTAAATAAACCATTATTTTGGGGTAAAAACTATCAAAAAAATAGTCGAAAAATGAACATTTGATTAAAAAGCCTCATATCTTTTTTGCTTTTTAATTTTTTTTATAATTTTTTAAGTATATCCTTCCCAATCATCGGTTAGTATTCCAAAAATATTTTAATTTTCAGTTTAAGATCAATAGAAAATATATGGAAAATGGAGCAGTTTTCGATGTCAAGCAAAAGACGCCTAAAGGAACACCCTATAACGACGCTATTTTGTTTTGTAGCAAATAATAAATTTTTTTGTCAAAATTTTAAAATGATGCGATTATTTTATCACCATAAAAAAAATTCATGAAAAATGGCTCATTTTCGGGCGTCTAAATGGATTGCTCCCCTTAAGGAAACAGACATGGTGCAGTAATTAAAAACCTTTTGGGGCACTGCTTTTGTAATCATGAGGGATTGATGGGATCCGTACCTACTATTTCATTGATTGCAGCCTAGCGTGCTTAGTCAACGCACTACCAAACTGCTTAGCTATATGTATAGCAAAAATAAGTCAGTAGTTGTTCAGTCACATTACTGTTCTGATAGAGTAGAGCTAGAGCGTATTCACTCCGTACCAAATAACATATAATCTACAGAAGCATTCGTGAACCCACTGAATCAGATTAGTGCTAGTTCTTGTTTCTTTGTAAAAGATCAGTTTATTTTGAGTTTAAAAGCTCTACCGACATCTGTTCACAAAGAATATGTGCATATAAATGGTCTTCATTTGATCCCATTTTAATTTTGGATCATCTCTTTGTTGTTGTTTTCAATGTAAAACGAATTATCTTCATCTTGATCCAGTTGAAAAAAACGCACCTAACATAAATTATATGCATAATCGAACATCTTCGATTCATATATGTATTAGTATCTATATTGCCAGCGGCACTTGTCAGAGTAAGTCTCGTCGTTATCAGCTGATTCTGAATTTTCCAATTCAATATAGTGGTAGTTTAAACGTTACTGGATTTTAATTTAATATTATAATGTTTTAGAAATCATGAACAGTACACTTTCTTATAAAACATATCTTTTATAATTAAATACTTATATTTACGATGTTCAAATTTCATAAAAATTTGATTTGTGATAAAAATTTTATACTGCCCTCTCTTGGTTTTTTACATTTTTGAGACAAAAATCAGAATCAGCTGTTGAATTTCCATTTCAACCCGTGCTTATTGATTTTGTATGAGAAAATATGACTGCTAGCAATATAGATACTAATACATATATGCTTCGATTCGATATAAAATCGCTGTATAAGCTGTCTAGTTTAGACGACTACTGTATCAAACAGCAGCACTGTACGATGTTTCTATTAACGGAGCAACCGATGGACGGCTCGGATATAAAATTGTCTTATGTCAAAATCATTATTATTAATTCTTACGTGCAAGCGATCAATTATACTGCTATTTCATTATAAATAAAATGTCAATTAAAATAAAACGTGCTTGTCCTTAACATTTGGTCCGAAACGAGCCGGATCTTTAGCGACCTATGGATGATGGTTCGGTGCATTTTGTGCAAGGATGAACAAGAGGTTCGAGAGTGCTATGGATCGATGCATTTTGTGCAACGATGAGCAAGAGGGGCGAGAGAGCAAGATGACCGAAAAAGGGTCAGGCGTGCAAGGTGGGCATTGAGCGAGGATAAATTTATTTAAATTGTGCAAAACGAGCATGTGGTAAGGTGTGCAGAGGCAGTGCGAGCAGATTTTTTTTGAGCATGGATAAATTTATGGATTTTGTGCAGAGGCAGTGCGAGCAGATTTTTTTTTGAGCATGGATAAATTTATGTGAATTGTGCAGAGGCAGTGCGAGCAGATTTTTTTTGAGCATGGATAAATTTATTTAAAATTGTGCAAAATGAGCATGTGGCGAGTAGGGCAGAGGCAGTGCGAGCAAATTTTTTTTTGAGCATGTACGAGAATATTTTTTTTTGAGCATTTACGAGGATATTTTTTTTTTTTTTGAGCATGATGAGAAAAAATTTTCGAGCATGGGCGAGAAAATTTTTTTTTTTGAGCATGACGAGGAAATTTTTTCGTTGAGCATGTACGAGGAAATTTTTGATTGGAGCATGTGCGAGAAAAAATTTTTTCTAGAGTTTGTAGAATGGGCATGATGCTGAGGCCATATAAAAAAACGTTACGAGCAAGGATCGGGCAAAAATACAAAAAATATAATGGCTTCATTAAATCTACGCGATACCTATGTAAGCAGCATACGACGTACAAAGAAATTTGTCGGTAGTGAAGAGTTCGTCGAAAATAATCTCAGCCATGTAGCGGTGCGGTTGGAGATGCTTCAGTTAACGTGGACGAAATTCGAAGCAATTCATCAAGAATTGATACTGGAATCTGGTGATGCAGATGCACTAGCAGCACAAGAAGATCTTTATGCAGAAATGGAGCATATTTATATTAGCGCGAAGGCTGATATTAGTGCCAGACTCAAGGATGCAGAGAGTACAAGTACAGGGAGTGCAACTTTGGAGTGGGGTAGTATGCAGGACGAGCGAACATCAAGAGATTCAGAGCTACAATTAGTTGGTGGGCGCATTGCTCACTTATCAATACTTGGGGATGTTTAGTGGTGACTTTGCAGGATGGCCAAGTTTTCGCGATCGTTTCAGAGCAGCAGTGCATGAATTATCATGGTATTAACAAGGATCAAGGCAGTTTTTAAACTACAGTACTTGAAAGCAGCTGTAAATGAAGAGGCAGCGCGTGTGCTTGGTAATTGGCAAATAACGGAAGCAAATTATGCACAAGCTTGGGCTAGGTTGCATGAAGTGTACGAAGACGAGTACATCATTCGACGAGCTCATTTAAAGGCATTATTTGATATGCCGTATTTAAAGGAGGTAAGCTATGCGGGATTGCGAACTCTTATTGATACGGTGAATAAGTCGGTTCGTCAGCTGCAGTCATTAGATGTGCAAGTGCAACACTGGAGTCTGATCGTGATTTTTATGATTGTCGAGAGGTTAGATCATCAGACGGCCGAACGATGGGAACTACATCGCGAAACAACAAATCCATCGATACAAGAGCTTTGTGCATTTTTAGAGCGACGAGTGCGAGCTATCGCACATGTGCAAAGAGGTTTGGAGCCAGCACTGAAACGTGCGCGTGAGAGCAGTGAAGGGCCCAGAGTCCGACCAGGTACAAGTGGACAGGTGCTATATTCACAGGCGATCCGTAGGTGCAAGATATGTAATGCTAGTCATCAAAAACATAAGTGCCCGGAATTCCTTAAGGCTTTGCAGAGTTGGAAGTGCAGAGAGGTTATGGATCAGCTTAACGTGCAGGGTACAGAGTGGCGATTTATAACACCAGCTGCTCCTCATCAAGGCGGGCTTTGGGTCAACAATACTTTACCTATCAACATCTTACTACAGTCTTTATCGAGGTCGAGGCCTGTTTGAATTCAAGACCGCTGTGCGAATTATCTGATGATCCAAACGATATGAGAGCATTGACACCTGGTCACTTTTTGGTGGGTGAACCGCTGAAGCAACCGTTACCGAGAGAAAATTATGAAGTTCCATCAAATAGAGTGAAGCTTTGGCGCAATTTACAGAATATGACACAATCGTTTTGGAAAAGGTGGCATCAAGAGTATCTGGCTACATTGCAGTCCCGTAAGAAGTGGAGAAAGCAGTGTGACAACATCAAGATGGGGCAATTAGTACTCATCAAGAGCGAGAACCTTCCACCAACATATTGGGCGATTGGTCGTGTGATCAGCACAACAGCTAGTAGAGATGGATTAGTGCGAAATGCAATAGTGCAGACATCAACAACCCGATTGAAAAGGCCAGTGCAGAAACTACCCTAAATGACAATATTCTTAAAGATTAATATATATAATAAAGTTATTCTACAAAAAAGATAAAATAAATAAAATAGCGAACGTGACGACAACAATTAGTGATATGACAATAGGTCTCAATGTCAACAACTGGCGTTTAATGAACTCGACTGACGTTAATAACATTAGCAACAACCTTATACGACTTTCAAACGGAACTCCCATTATAAACTTGAGTAAACATTTTAATAAGTTCCTCTCGAGCTGCGCGCGCACACAATCCCATCATAAATCTAAAAGTATATTCGTTGGAAATCTTTTCATAGCAAAAACAAAAACTATAGATACAACTCGTATTAATTTCATTCCATTTAGTTTTATATTTTAATATGTGAGTCTTATAATTTTTACTTTTCATTTCCAATAATAAATAAACGAGTAACGTATGGAGGTCGACCATATAAATCGCGTGAGTTAAACGTGCGCAAAAACCCACCATACACAATTCTCGTTTATTATATTTTTTTTTTTTTTTTGTAGTTGAAGGTGACACTTGGTTAATTGCCAATAACACTTAGTACACTTTTTGTAAAGAGAAAAAAAATATATACATACTTATATGTATATGATCCGGTTATTGAAATGGGAAATAACATTTTTTTAAATGATTTTACAAGAAAAACAATAATTTCATGTTTATGAATACAGCAAAGATGATTATTTAGGATCATATTTAATTCCCCGAGCAATGGAGACCTAGTTTTCAAAAATAAGAATAATTTATCGTCATAGATACGTTTTCTTAACGAATTCTTATCCAAACAACGGTAATATTAAAATGCAGATGTAAAGACGAAAAGCACCATATTAACGTTTTCTTGTCATATTCTAATATTTTGAAAAGTGAGAGTGTATTTAAAATCCACTAAGGACTTTCGTATTTTGAGAAACTAATATCAACTACTGTAGCGTGAGCGTAACTTAACTTTATGTAGGCACATTTAAATTTCGACACGCTCAAAATTTGACTCCAAAATTTCTATAACTAAAAGAAAATCAAAAAAAATAATACCATAAAGTACTATACACTGGCAAATATTCGAATAAATCCAGTCAAATTTTTCAAGTAAAGGCGTAGGTGACTGCTCAGAATTTTTACTGAGATTGTGAGAGAAAAGGAAAATCTCTAATGAGAAACTACCAATCTTGTTTCGACCTATAATGTGCTCGAAGTAAAAAACATCGTACCAGTTTCGAGTTGAATTCGGTACTACCAATCTCGAATTTGGTTTGTTTGACAACTCGACTCGTCGCATTATTTTATGTAAACTCATTTTGGTTGGCTTCTTGAAAGTAACCGAACCAAATTGAAATTAAAATAATAATTAAATTAAGTCAACTTTCTGTCAGAGGTCATCCTACAGAAACATTCTAGAACTTTCCTGTTTAATAATCTTGGCCATACGACTTTCAAACTCGCACCGAGATTGGTGCTACCAAAATGAACTCGAAACGAGTTTAACTAGACTCGAAACGAGAGACTCGTTTCGAGATACGTGATTCCACCCCTGACGATTTTGGTGTGAATGTCGTTTTTTGCAGTGGTTGCTTTCTAATCCAATGAAAATTCGATAAGCTATCTCCCTTATAATCTCATTAAAAATAGTTTGCAATCGTCATGTAAACCAGTCTTAAAGAGTGGTTTACATGATGAATAAAAACTATTTTACTGAGATTTGAGGGAGATGGAAAATTTCTTATGAGAAACTGATCAGGAGTGAAACGAACAAATATTATATTCAGCAAAAAATAGCTCCGTCACAATCTCAGTAAAAATTGTTTGCAGTCGTCATGTAAACCAGCCTTAAGACAGACTATGTAAAAATATTGACGAGTACAAAAATTGTGTATTGACTTGACAGAGTGGCAAATACTTTAACACAAGATTTGTGCCAATAACGAGATCGAAAGCAAAATGATGTTCGGACAAGGTGATAAGCAAACCCCGATTGGCTTTCGAATTGCGTGATTGTACATACAAATTTTTACGAACCCTGCAAGGAAATTACCCTATAGGTCCGCCGGAGCTCCGCATTATCCGGTAATCTTTCAGTTAAAACATATAGGCCTCGGGATAAAAATTAACTTATATACTTCGTGTGGTTCGCTACCTCTATCTCTATCTCGTTCACTCCTAGTTAACGGTACCCAGTAGCTAACAGGTAAATTAACCCAATCTCATACTGTAAATTATAAGGCGAGGCCAATACGATTTAACGGGTAAATTACAGGGTAATGGTATAGTATAGCGGGCTGTTATACTAGCAGCACGCGCCATCGCTGCAAGAAAGCGCTACCCGAGTTGCAGGTTGACAAGAGGTCTGTTCTTTTTGCATGAAATTTCTGCACTTTTTTTGCACTAAATTTTCTAAATAACATTTGACGTCAAATCAATGACACAAACTCAAATAGTGTGCTTGTTCCTTCCCCGCCACTCCCTTTTACAATTTCTGCACTGACCGACAAAAAGAACAGACCTTTGATGTAATAATCGCGTAATTAAAAAAAAGCATATCAAAGGTTTGAATTGTCGCGTCATTTCAAACGTACTTTGACAGTTCCACGAGTATATAAAGGAGAGTAACATACACTAGAGGAAATTTTTAACACCACAATAATTCTGGTGTCATTGTGTTAAATCTTCTGAATGTACGCGTACTTTCGGGAGCGACTTCTTGCAGAGGAGGTTTCTCTATGTACAAAACAGAATCAATTCACATCCAGAACTACTCAGAACTAACTATTCAGAACACTAGCTAAATAGATATGAAAATACGTCAAACTAATCGAATATTTCATAGTAAAACGCAACTAATATACATTCGTGTATGTACATAGTTTTCCAGTTGCTTGATTATTGTTTTTAAAAAAAAACTTTTTGCCATTTTTTGCAATTTTAGGATTGAGGAAACCAATTTAGTACATAAATTCGACAGTCTCAGCTGCTCTATCTGATACTGAGATTCGTGGTGAGATTACCAAATGCGACCATAGATTATTCAGGCGTTAAAGTTAGGGTTTCACAACCGTTTAACAGCTTGATACGAGAAATAGGCCTTTTATGCCAAACTTGGAAGCTAATTTATATCGAAAACAGTGACGTATAAAATAAGGCTTCAGGAACCCAGAACAAAACCTTTCCAAACAAACTGTAAAACCCACATTATAGTACATAATCAAGGAACCAGTAATATGTACAAAAGCTATGTGTTATGTTATAATCACCAGTTTTAATCTACTACTCGTAAATTTTATTTTTAATCTGAATTTCCTTTTTATAAGTAAAATAAAAGGTTATCATTACAGCAACAGTTCACGTGTTCGTACACACTTCACTCTTACCAAATCGGAATTATCTTCATAACAAATCTATTTTAAAATTTATGAAATATCTGTGCGTAGGATTTTCTGGAAATGATAGCATGGTCGATAACTCGGTTGACAAGATAAGATATTAATGATTAACATACATACGAGAATAGTGATGGTTGGTAGTTTCAATTTATCAGTCATGAAAACTATATTTAAGTTTAAGTAACTTGCCACAAGGATGTTAACAAGCGGAGATGGACAGTTCTTAAGTATAATACACAAGAGTTTTAAATGATATTTTTTACTCCATACTCGTAGATCTCACTATGGGGGTTTTTCTATTTCCACTTTATTTTTTAAGACCAAATGAATCCTGAGTTATAGCCCCAAATTCTTCAATAAACACTAAACTAAACATGCCTTTGTACTAAAAAGGTTTCATTCCCGACTTATTATCACAATTTAATATTAATGTCAACAAAAAGTTAAAGAAATATTAAAACTGAAAAACTGAATTAAAAATTTAATTAAATTTAGGCAAAAGTTGCCTTTGCAGCTATGATGAAATAGTTTTGGTAACTAGTAATGATTTTTCAATGTAGATATGGTTATCAAGCCATTTAGCTTGCCAACAGAAATTAAAAAATACAATAATTTGAAAAATATATAACAATTTTAAGGGGTTATGTCACTCTAGAGTTTTGGAGAAATCGTTTTTTTTTATTATTTTAATTGTTCCTCTAGGACCTCAAAAGTGTTGTCCCAAAAGATTATGGCTGAAAAAAGTCTCTAAGGACTCGGTATATTGCAAAATTACTCATGATTTTCTACAACTCAAAACTTCAAACGCGTTTATCTCAAAACTACATTTTTCAAGCTGGACGGAAATATAACTCAGACAATTTTCAACTGATTCACTTGAAATTTTTAATATATGTATCTTTAAAACAATATTGTCCATCAGAGTACGTAGGATTTGTTGTTTATATTGCATAGTTCATTTGTTATTAACAATTTTCGGACGATTTTTTAGGCAAATTTCACACTTTTCACTTTATAAGTGGGCCATTTGGCTAAAAATCAAAATATCGGAAAAATCCTACGTACTCTTGTGGCTGTTGTTATATGTAATCGAAATAAATTTATTACCTTATCATAATTGAAAAGGTACAGGCACTACATAAGTGTCCGGCCATGGACCCTGGAAAAACGGAGACATCATCGCAAAAACGCTGCACAGCCGCCATTTTGAAATTAATCTCTTATAGTGATTTCTTTTCTGAAAAAAATGTGACCCGCTTAGATGCAAAATTATTGCAGTTCTGCCCTCTTTTTTGACAGTTCCATCCGACAGGTCAATTGACAATAGAACGCTTTCAGGTCAAAAAGCTATTATTAAAATTTAAATAAATTTTCACTACACTCCGTATTATTTCTAATTACCGTATAACCCGTTTGACAGTTTGATGTATTCTTTTAAATCGGTTGCCGCTGTTGTCATAGGATATTTTTTTCTTATGTTGTCGCACATTACAGGTTAACTGAGTTGCACCGCCGAAATTTTCGGGCAAGAAATGCGAGTTTTCAGGGCAATTGTAACCACGGACTCAAACCCCTTTTTCTAGCAGGTCAACTTTTTTTTTCCACAATAGAACTGCGGAACTGCTAGAAAAAAATTGAGGGTAGAAACGGGTCACATTTTTTTGCAGAAAAGAAATCACTATTAAAAAAAAAATTACTGTACATAGTCAATAACATGTATTATAAATATCAATTTTTCCAATATCGATTTATTTTGTAGTTTTACCGAAAAAGGCCTATTTTTTCAGCCTCTAGATTGGCATAATAAATAAAATAAAGAATTTAAGTATGTATTAAAAAAAAATACAAAGCCACAAAAACAAAAATAATGGCGCATGGTTTCGACAGGTCATAGAAACTGTTGAAGAAGTAAACCTCTAAAAATTAAATGTCCACCGTACAGAAGTCATTCTGCTCCTTCTGAGCTCGCTATTCGCCGCGTAATTCAAAAGTTGGAGATTGAATTTACGACAACAAGACAGTGCAGCTCAACTTGCCGCATCGGAACGGTGCTGGACGGATTTTTGTTTCTGCGTCCACTAGGGACGGATCACGAGTGACGGAAAATGCCGAGCCCATCTGTTTCGCTGCGTCCACTATGCACATTCTGCTCGACAAGAAATCCGCTCGCAAAGCGATCCGACAGCAAAATCCGTCGTGCACCGATGCGACGCGCCTTTAGTGGACGCACTTCCACACAAAATATGGCAGGCGAATTTTCGCGATGCGACCCGGACTGGCCCGTCAGCCCTAGAGTCACTGTATAAGAACTAACACAAACATCCACTATCTTGAGTACGGACAATGACCGCTTTTGGTACCTTTTTAGTACTCTTAAACCCTGCGAACTCCAAAGTTCGCATGTTTCTTAAATGGCATAGTTTTAGTGTGTATACGTGTAGCAGATGGATTTTGATTAACGTTTCACGGAATCGAGATACATATGTCTCATGAAATGTCAACTAAATACAGCGTTTATCCACTTTAGTGGAGATAAAAAAGAAAAATCGGACAACTGCAAAAAAATTTCAAATGAACTGGTTTCAAATGAAACACACATTGTCCGTACTCAAGATAATGGATGTTTGTGTTAGTTCTTATACAGTGACTCTAGTCAGCCCTAGTGGACGCCTACCTTAACACCACTACACTATTTTCTGTGAGACTATGTTAAATAACAGGACATACCATCCGAAAGGCAGCACAGAGTCATCAAAAATTGGCGTCACCGAAACAATTACTGCAAGAAAAGGTAATTTAAACGGCATTTTGTTTAAATCATAAATAGCTTAACATGTTTGATTGAATTTACTATGTTTTATTTCAATTTTAAATTCTATCGTTCTTATTGATAGACCCTATACTAAGCACTTTGGCATATTATAGCGCTATTAGGTAATTGATAATTTACAAGAATTGCTTGCGGGCAATTTGAAATACGTGCAATCTTAATTTACACAAATAACGATACAATATTTACATTTCGTTAAAAAACTATAAAACGAATTTAGCAACCCGTGGGCGAGTGAGCGAATTACCTATTCATAAA
Source organism: Beris chalybata (assembly GCA_949128065.1). Lineage (NCBI taxonomy): Eukaryota > Metazoa > Arthropoda > Insecta > Diptera > Stratiomyidae > Beris > Beris chalybata. The sequence goes on from OX421894.1 coordinate 115,095,921, forward strand.
CTTTTTTTATATAGCAGGTGTACATACTAAAATACGAGCTTAAAAACATTTTATTTAATACCGGGAGCAAGTTATACGCAGATTTTGGCATCATTGAACAAAATTTAGAAAGAACCAAATAGGTACATATGTAAGGTAAAAGTACCTATATTGGGCCATGCCCCTAAGTTCGGACACTTAACTTCAACATGAAAAAAATCTGCCAACAATCTGGGCGTAACTTTATTATTTTTCCGGCAGAAGTAAGGAACGCGTTCAATTCTGAAATGCGGTGTAGGCTACTATGTGACTGAAAACCTATCAAAAAGAACAAGATCATGGAAGTGAAAATCTGATTGGATCTGAGAGATATGGAATAGTTTATGAAAAAGTACACAATCACTTTACACCCCCTTAGGGGTCAATTTTCAGAAAATCTTGAAAACACTGTCTTGGTATTCATATGGAGAATACATAAAATAAAATTAAATTTATTATATGGGACGAGGTAGTAGATATGTCGAAAATCGTGGGAAAATATGCATTCTATTTTCACAGATAATTTTTTTTGCCCCCCTTCTGAACGCCAATAGATATTCGTTTTTTTTATTCAAAATTATTTTTTTAGTTGATTTAGATATACACACCGAGTTTCAACATTGTATTAAGCCGTTCTATATATAGGAAAAACACCTACCACTTGTACCACACTACCCTTAGGGGTCGAATTTCAAAAAACCTTGAAAACCCTTTCTAGGTATTCATACGAAGAATCCGTAGAATAAAAATGAATTCAATATTTGGAAAGACCTAGTAGATATGACGAAAACCGTGAAAATATATGCATTTTATATTTATTATACTTACAAATAATTTTTTTTGCCCCGCTTTCTGAACGCCAATGAATATTCAAATTTTTTTTTATCAGAATTACTTTTCTAGTTGATTTACATATACACACCGAGTTTCAACTTTCTAGCATGAACCGTTTAATAGTTAGGAAAAACACCCCATACCCCCGTAGTATACTACCCCTAAAAAAAATTTTATTTTTCCAACATTCCGCTACTATAGCTCTATCTAAATACCAAGTTTAAGGCTTATATCATTACAGGTTCTCAATATATATTATAATCGGAACTTTTTCCTTTTCACCCTCCCCCACCCTCCCCCTCTTCACCCTCAACCCCAAAACTTTTTTCCCTACTAGGGTTTAATTAGTGCTACTTTTGGTAAAAATTCGAAGCATCTATCTTAAACTGTTCTTGAGATATGAAATGTGTTTGATTTGAAAAATTCTCATCCCCTCCACTTCTATGCTCCACCTCCCACTTAAAAAATTTTACTTTGATCAATCTTTTTTTGTCAACCTTTACACCCAAACCAAATTTTATTTTTCTAGAGCAATTGGTTCATGAGATATCGTAATCTTAAGTTTTTCACCCCCCACCCCCATACACAACTTCCCCCACCCAAAATTTTTCTTCATTCTATTCTCCTAGTATAACTACAAATATGTTTTAAGTTTGAATGGTGTGCCATTAACGGTTTAGGAGATATGGATTTTAGAATGTGTCTATCTCGCCTTTTTTGGGTTTCGGAAGCATTACATTTCCCCCCACTCCCACACCCCTTGATCAATATTGACAATTTTTCTGCAAATGGGTCTACTATCAGAGCTTTATAGAAATTCCAAGTTTCAGCTTCCTAACCTAAGGGGTTACTGAGATCTGGAAACCAAAATTTTCGGTCTAAAACACTTCCCCCTCCTTCCCCCTCACACCCCCACCCCTAAAAATTTGGTCACTTCAAGGCACCTACCCCGTCTATTCGTTAAAAAAATTTCAATTTAATATCTCAAAGCGTTTGGCAGCTACGAGCCTCCAAACGATCTTGCGTACGGCGGACGCCGTACGGCGTACGGCGTACGGCGTACGGCGGACAGACGGACTGAAAATTTTTATTGCTTTTTTCGCGTATACTAGTTATGAAACGTGAAAATAAAAATTTTGAGGGTAGCAAATTTTTTTTTTTAAAAAATCAATCACAATACTTAATTATTAAAATAATAAAGTAAAACAAGCATAATTATCCCCATTCTTATAAAGCAATGGCGTCACATTACGACTAAAGCCCGAAACACAATGCACACGTTCCGTTCCGTTCCGACATGAAAAGTGAGGTTATGTGATCCGTAAAAGTTGAATTTAGGTGAACTCGTCCGCTCCGTTCCGTTACGACCATTGTGTGCATTTACATGGCCAGCCCATAAGGTCTACTTTGACAGCTGAACGTGACGGAACGGAACGTGAGCATTGTGTTTCAGGCTTAAACCTATCAACTGTTCATCTGAATGATGCTCATGGTTTAGAAGTGACAAGTGGACATTTTTTTCTAAATTGAACTGCTGTCTAACTGCATTTTCTAAGGGTATTTATGTTTTATTTTAATAAATATTATTTAGTGATAGGTTTATTTTAATGTTTTAACGCTTACTACTATTAGTATATTGTTCATAAAAGGGCTGACATCTATCATAATTTAACATAATTTCATCTGAGTACGAGGGTGGCCCAACATAGGGACCCAAATTTGGCAAGTGAGCCTAAGTTGGGCCGGGTGGTCCATCTTAGGGCCATGGGCCGGCCCTAAGACCGGTTGCTGATTCCAATGGAATACCAAGATCCATCGAAACCTAAGGTGGGTCACCTCCATATTCATATGAAATAAGCCCAGCCGCAACATACATACATATGTATGTATATTCAATGATGTAAGTCTCATCTTTCCCCAGCAAATAGAATCCATTGTTCTAACTCCAGAAATTATACAACAAAATAGACAACTTGTAATATACTTTTACAAAAAAAAAATATTAAAGAAAAATAAAATATGTAACTTTACAAACAATTTGTACGTATTAATCTCCTAAATACTTTATTTGAAGTATCTTCTTTGTTTTACTTTATTACTTTAATAATAAAGTATTGTTATCGATTTTTAAAAAAAAAATTTGCTACCCCGAAATTTTTTTTTTAAACGTTTTATGACTAATAAACGCCAAAAAAGAAAAAAAAATTTTCACTCCGTCTGTGCGCCGTCCGCCGTACGCAAAATCATTTGAGGAATTATAGTTGCCAAACCCTATGAGCTATTAAATTGAATTTTTTTTTCTGAATAGACATGGTGGACCCCTAGTAGTGGGATTTTTTTGAGGGGTGAGGGTGTGAGGGGGAAGGTGGGGGAAGCGTTTTAGACGAAAAATTTTGGTTTCTAGATCTCAGCAACCACTTATGGTAGGAAACTGAAACTTGGAATTTCTATAGAGCTTTGATAGTGGACCCATCTGCAAAAAAATTGCTGATATGGGTGAAGGGGTGTGGGAATGGAGGGGGAAATAATGCGTCCGAAACGCAAAAATGCCGAGATCGACACATTCTAAAATCCATATCTCCTAAACCGTTAATGGCAAGCAATTAAAACTTAACAAATATTTGTAGTTATACTAGGAGAGTAGATTGAAACGAAATTTTTTGGTGAGGGTGGTGGCGTACGGGGGTGGGGGTTGAAATACTTAAGATTACGATGTCTCAGAAACCAATGACACCAGAAAAACAAAATTCGGTTTGGGTATGAAGCTTGATAAAAAAAGATTGCTCAAAGTAAAATCTTTGAAGGGGGCAGGGGAGCAAAGAAGTGGAGGGGATAAGAATTTTTCAAAAATATCACTTTTCATATCTCAATAACGGTGTAAGATAGATGCTTCAAATTTTTACCGGAAGTAGGCCTAATATAGCTCTAGTAGGGAAAAAAAATTTGAAGATGGGGTGGTAGAGGGTGAGGGTGGGGAAGGGTGAGAAGGAAAAAGTTCAGATGCCTATATCTTAAGAACCTGTAATGATATAAGCCTTAAACTTCGTATTTAGATAGAACTATAATAGTGGCATGGTGGAAAAATAAATTTTTTTTAGGGGTAGCATGGAACGAGGATGGGAGGTGTTTTTCCTAACTTGCGAACGGCTTATGCTAGAAAAGTGAAACTCGAAACGTATATGTAAATCAACTAGAAAAGTAATTCTGATAAAAAAAAATTTGAATATTCATTGGCGTTGAGAGGGGGGGGGGGGGGCAAAAAAAATTATCAGTAAATATAAAATGCATATATTTTCACGATTTTCGTCATATCTACTAGGTCTTTCCAAATATTGAATTCATTTTTATTCTACGGATTCTTCAAATGAATACCTAGAATGTGTTTTCAAGATTTTTTGAAATTCGACCCCTAAGAGGGTGTAAAGTGGTTGCATACTTTTCCATAAATTCCACCATATCTCTCAGGTCTGATCAGATATCGAATATCTTTTCACTTCCCCAGGTTTGTTTAACAATCACCTATTTTTAAGTTTTGTCTTTTTCAACCTCTAGACCGCATCCTGGAGTATGACAAAATAATATAATTCATATGTTACACCATATTCTAACCGCTTCCCTAACTTTTTTTTAGGGTTTCAGTCACATAGTAACATACACCGCATTCTCAAATTGAACACGTCCAAAGTTCTGCCGGAAAAAATAGTAAAGTTGCGCCCAGACTGTTGGCAGATTTTTTTTTTTAAATGCAGTATTAAGTGTATAAAAATAGTTTTTGAATTAAACTACTTCTACCTATATATTATACACTTTAAACACAATTATATATTAAGGAAGACTAAAATTATGTTTAAAAAATGTACCAATATACTTACTAGTTTTTTTTTCTTTAATTAAGTATATCATAAGTAATTTTCAAACTCGTCAACCCTTTCAATGTAAACCTCCATGAGAATTCGATGTGGGAATGATAATCATTTGCTTATTACATGCTTAGTTGCCGCCTGATGAGTGTCCCAATATAGGGGGGCCCAACTTAGACACACCATGCTAAAAGGTGTCCCAATATAGGCACACTGACTAAGTAAAATAAATAGTTTATTTTAGTTATAAGATAACTTTCTACATCAAATATAACCAGTGATTATTTTCAAGCAAGGTTAGGGTCTGCGTTTAAAAAAGAAATCGTGTGTCTATCTTTTTTAAAAACTGAGAAAAGTTGAATTAAGTCCTTAAGTGTCCCATTATTGGTACATTTACCTTATCAGCTAAAATAGAAAATGATACTAGGAACTGAAATATTAATGCCCGATATCTGGAACTTGACCGACGTCGCATTCCATAAAACCAAAAAACGCAACGAAGGAAACTGAATATAATGAAAAAAATGATGAGTACAAAAAAGGTTATTGGTACCAAACGCTTACACAACTGTCATTTTATAAAGTGCACTTTTATAACGTACTTTCGGTTATAAAGAACTTTTTTTCAATCACCATGCACAAGTGTGAAAAGTTCTTGTATTTTTGAACGGATATAACGTACCATTTTATAACGTACATATTGGTTATAACGTACCCTTTCTCATAGCACTTGAGTTCTTTATAACGTACAAAATATTAATTCGATCTGTTTACGGTTGAATTGAAAAAAAATTCAAGGATAATTTTTATTCGTATTTGTTGTATATTGCGACAACCTCCTTCTTTAAAATAAGCCTTATTTCATTATTCTAGGATAAAAATTACAACAGATATGAATTTTCAAAGAGGACTCGAACGAAAACTTAATAACGAACTATAACTAATAAAAAAAAATAGATAGAAAAAAAAAATTAAATTATATTTTTTTTACTAATTCTTCAAGTATACAAAAATTTTCAAAAGAATAGACGTATAGTAAGGTAAGAAATTTGGCAGAAATTTTTTGGCGATTTTTGATTGAATGACCCAATATGTACACTCTAAAAAATGAGATTTCCGAGACGTAAATATACCTCGTTAATAATGACAGTATTACGACTATTATGGTGTAAATATACACCACAGATTGAATTTTAAACCAACAAGTTGTAAGTAATAAATTTTACATATATTTGTGCATAAATCCGAAAGAATTTGGAAATCTACTCTGAGGTGTGTAGCGTATACGACAGAAGATGTAAATTTATACCAAATTGCGCAAATACTACGAACAACGATGGAAATGTGTTCTTAGTGTTGCATTTTTCACACAAAAAGTTGTAAGAACGTGACCATTTGTGTTTTGTTTTAATTACGCAACATATCAGCGGAGTTTAGTGTGCAAAAGTCTGTCGTTGCGTATACAACTTGGTGAAAACGCTAAAAGTGCTAAAAACTTGTAACATCGATTTAAAAGGTTTAAGTGCGTTAATTGTTTCAATATGTTTAAGTGCAGTAGTTGCAATTTCAAATCAAATTTTTTAACAAATTATAATAAACATCTGTACGACCACAGAGGGAAAAATAATATTTTATTTGCGTGCTTAAGTTTAAATTGCAAGAAAAAATTTTCTACGTATAAAAGTTTCCAGGTACACACATTTAGGAATCATAGGAAGTTAAAAAAAAAACGGAATAAGCAAAGTAGAAATTGCAATCAAATAACTAAAATTAAGTGCAGCATGATTAACTGTAAATTTATAGCAAATAGTGTTACAACATTTTTAACGCATTTTGGAAACCACATTACTTTTAATAACCCAATTTCGTGTCCAATATTAAACTGCTTCAAACTATTTTCTAACAAAGTTTCATTCAGGTCCCATATATTTAGAAATCATCGTGCTGGCAATATTTCTAAGTCAGAAGTCAATAATTTAGTGAGAGATTTCTCAAAAAATCTAGAAACTGAAGACGATTCCCCAGTCATCCAAAACTCTGAACTTGTGGAAAATGATGACGTTATTGCTAAAAATCAATTTGAAAATTTATTCACGAAACTAAAATTTAAATTTCGAGTGTGTGATATCGGTTTACAGTTCTTGTATGATGAAATGTCGGGAATATTTCAGCTAAATAATTTAAAACAACAGAAGTTTGCTCAAAATATAGGGATTTCAGATTGCGATCACGATGCATCTTACAAATATTTACTTCAAGAAATTAAAATTTTTAGTTCTAGATATAAGCGCGTAGAATTTTTAAAAAATAAAACAACATATGTTGAACCTAAAAAAATAATTTTAGGAACTGACAATTATCATCGGGAATGTTTTTTTCACTATATACCAATTTTAGAAACGCTTAAATCGTTAATGACTGATTCAATATTTTTTAAATTATTTAATGAAGACAAAGAAGTAAAAAATAACGTATATTTAGACTATAACGACGGTTCTGCATATAAGGAAAATACTCTTTTTCGAAACAATTTAAAAAATATAGAATTAATTATGTTCCAAGATGCTTTTGAGAATTGTAATCCATTGGGATCGTCAAAAGCAAAACACAAATTAATAGGTGTTTATCTGATGGTCGGAAATCTCAACATAAAATATCGAACCCAAATTCATAACATCTTATTAGTTTTGTTATGTAAAGAAAGGTATGTCAAGCAATTTGGATTCAACAAAGTTTTGCAACCTTTACTCGATGATCTTATGTTATTAGAAAAGTTCGGTATTAAAATATACGATCCATCACAAAAACTATACAAGACGTTTTTTGGTAGTTTGTTTGCAATGACTGGCGATAACTTAGGAAGCCATGAAGTAGGCGGGTTTGTTTCGAATTTCAGTTCTTCGGAGTTCTTCTGTCGATGGTGTTACCTAACAAGGGATTCTACACGTACCTTTGATTTAGAACCTAAAGAAACACGAACTGTACAAAGTCATAGGCGCGATATTGCTGGAATAATATTCCAATCAAATAAAGGAGTTAAATCAGAATCCGCGTTAAACCAACTTCAATATTTTCATATATGCAATCCAGGCCTCCCACCTTGTATAGCGCACGATTTATTTGAAGGTATTATTCCCTATGACTTAATTTGTATTCTTAAATATTTTTCAAAGTTTAATATCATTTCATTTGATGTGATTAATCTTCGATTATCAGCACTAAGAAAAATATTTAAACTTTCACTATCCTTCCCTAAGATTGAAAATAATATGCGAAAAATTCCAGGGAAAGCAAATGAAATTTGGCATACATTAATGCTGATACCGTTGGTCATGCTGAACAATATTGAAAATTTTGACTTCTTAGTTTGGAAATATTTGTCAACAATGATAGAAATGTGTCGCCTAATATGTGCTGAAGAAATTTCAAAAAGTCAAATTGCTCTTCTCTCATATTATATAGAATTATATTTTGAGTACAGAAAAGAATGTTTTCCCAGTTTAAAATTGAGACCAAAACATCATTACGTTTATCATTATCCAGAACTAATTCAAAAATTTGGACCTTTAAAAAATCTTTGGACATTAGGCTTTGAACAAAAAAACAAATATTTTAAAACATCAGCTAAAACGGCCAAAAATTTCAAAAATATTACCTTATCTCTTGCGGAAAGTCATCAATTGTTGCAAGCATCTCTTTTTGAAGACCGTTTTAAAATATACATAAATTCATATCATGTGTTTAGTTTCTCAGAATCTATGTTTAATGTTAATCTACCCAAAGATTTCTGTCTTGTGACCAAAAAAATTTCATATATAAATACAATTTATAAAGAAAACGATTTTATTCTGATTGATCTTGACGAAATAGGAAATATAGAAATTATGAATATTACAGCGATCTTTTTAAACAGTTCTTATCAAGAAGCCCTATTTTACGGAAAATCATTTAAGATGTGGTATAATGAGGAAGTTATTTTATATGAAAGCATATTTGAAAATAGTTATTCCTATGAAATGTGTCATATTGAGAAACTTTTTATGAAAAAGCCGGTTAATATATTAAAACAAAATAATAAATATTATTTTTCTCCAGTTTGTTCTTTCCTTGATACTAATTTTGTAAGCGAATAAGAATAGTTATGAGTTTCATTTTTATACATATTTTCGTGCATAATAACAGAAATTTTGTAAGAGTCTTATGCAGGAATTTACCTTGTATTGATAGACATTTATTAAATAAACACCAAATAATTTAATTAACTATATTATTATTAAATACAAGATTTCGTAATAGTTAATTATAAGATTTTCCAATATAAAAAACAGTCTTAAGTTCGCACTTATAATAAGTTCTGCATACCAATATTATACTTAAAAAAATAACTACAAAGTTTTAATAAAACTAAAAAATAAAATGGAAAATCGGTATCCTGTAAAAGTATGGAGCAGCAACAGGTTGCAGAAAAAGGCATTTGTTACCCCACCTACTATAGAAAACTTCATTAGGAAAGGTATTATAATTTAAAAAGTAGTTTAAAATGAAAAAGTTGAATCTAAAATTAAATTTTTTTTTTATAAATTTCTAGCTAATGATTGTGGTCTAACTGGATCAAAAATTGTTTTGGAGTCAGATGGAACTGAAATATGTGATGATGAAATATTGCAGCTCTACATGGAAGAGAAGAGCATTTTTATAATTCTTGGAGATGCGGAAGAATGGATGCCACAGTTGAACTTCACTTTTCAATCTAACATGTTTAATGAAACTACCAGCTCATCAAATAATGCAAATACATTGCCTATTTCAAGTCATATTTCATCAGACAATATAATTTTGCCCAATTCAGAAGAAATAAGTTTGACTGAGAGTGATATTTTAATAACTCCAGACAAATGTAATAGCTCAAAATCGCTTTCATCACTGGAGGATACTTTAAGTAAGTCAAGTTCCGCTATGACTACAACATCATCAACAAACTCCCAGTGCGCGCTAATATTTTATAATTTTACTATTCCTTGGGGTAAAATTCCATCTGATATAATTGAGATGCTTGAAAAGAAAGGAAAACTTGGAAAAAAATTGAACGGGTTGGCCAATGTACTTGTGGACGAATTACGCTTAATTTCACACTACATTCCCATGGGAATAATCCGTACAGTAGCACAAAAAGTAGCAGCAAAATATCCTGACTCATTGATTCAAAAAGATAAAGACAATAAAATTATTTCAAGTATACCTATGCCTTTAATAACTATAATGAAAAACAGAAACAGTTTCCTCAATCGTCCACCCAAGCGTGTATTACAAGAGCTAGAGCCCAACGTTCCTTTGAAAGAAAGGAAACGAGCAGGTGTTCTAAAGGAGTCGTGTTTAAATTGGCAGCCATCAAAAGTACCGTCCGGAGAAACCATTGGCAGTATAGAATCAAAAAAACTATATTTGCAAAACTTATACAAAGAAAATAATATTCCATATAATGAAAAGGAAACTGTAAAAACATTTATGAAGGATTGCTTTGCAGTGCAAAGGCTTTTCTTAAATAACCGAAATTCCCCACCTGGCATCGCCGAAATTCAAAAAGAGTGGCCTTTTCTCTTCGAACGAGATATTGTATATCAACATTTTCAAGAACTTATGGGAATAGATCCATCACTACTTAAAACAAAATTTGAGTCGGAAAAAGAGAAAATTTTAAAATTTTTAAATGTTAGTCGAAATAGGGAAGTTTCGGCTCAAATTACAGGAAAAAATGATGATTTCGATGTCATCAAAAGCCTCTTTGCTTATTTTAATGAAAATCATAAATATCTATTTGAGTATTTTGAGGTAAATATCACTGTTTAGGATTAGTACCAGATAAAAAATTTACATTTATGATCTTTCTCATCTTCAGTTCGGTACAACGATGGATAACATAAAAGATACCTGCAGAACCAATACTCCGTGGTTAGCAATCTTAAGTAAGAAATTTCAAAATTATTACAATAGTTAAACATTTGATTTATACTTTTATTACAGGTACATCTCTTAATGATAGTGCAGAAAAGATCTGCTATGTGTACATCGAGCATATTTTAGTTGGAAAATATCAAAATGAAAATGTTTTCCACATAATTTCGCTAGCATTATGTTTTTTTTATAATTTTAATATGATATATCCGAAGGAAGTATCGCAAACCCTCGAGTTTGTCGTAAGATACTTTTTCCAGTATTATGCTCAGAATTTGCGAGGAGCAAAAAAACACATAAATAATTTTTCAAAGATTAATAATTTAATTTTAAGACTTACAAGCCTACAATAATATCTGTATCCATTAATTATGTATGAATTAAATTGAAATACTATATGTAAAAATATTGTTTATTTTTTTTTTCTTTTATAAGTATATACCTACATATCGAAAAATTCTTGAAATTTTGTTTGGATTTCATAGTGGCAAACGTTATATTCCAGGGATAGGGATCATTATTCAAATCCTTTGTTTTTAGCACATACTTTATTCATGCGATATCGAACTGGTTTTATCTATTAAAATTTCAGTCGAACTGGTTTTATCTATTAAAATTTCAGTCGAAGGTTTCGTTCGACTCCATTTTTTTTTCTAAATTTACAAAAGCTAGTTACATCTACAATGACGAAGGTTTCTTTCGACTGAAATTTTAGTAGGCAACTCAAATACGTATTCGCAGAAATAAAATCTAAGAACAATTACATCTAAATAATGTAAGCACACCAATAATTACATCATTGTAGATGTAACTAGTTTTTGTAAATTTAGAACGTTTCATTTAAAATTACACCATTATTGGTGTAAAGTTACATCTAAATAACGTAAGTATATAACAATTACACCGTTTTATGAAAAATTTTGTATTTATAATATTTGCAACTTCTGTTTAAAATTGAGCATAAACGATGTAAAATTACTACCATCGTCTCGATATTCAAAACCTTTTTGCGTAAAAATAACCAGATGTGTGTACCTAAATTTTACGACCAGGTGCTTATTTAGTCTGTTGTTACGACGCAGTGTAAATTTACTCTTATAATAGTTGGTATTCAGTTGCCATTTATAATAAGAGTAAATTTACACCAATTTTTGTTAGAGTGTATGTAGTTGGTAAATAAACGGGAGAATCCTTTTCAATTTTGCTGCATGTCTTCATCCCATCTGTCTATTCTATTCTTTAACAAAGAAATTATTCTTATAAATGGAAACAACATTTTTCATATGTAGGTTATAACGTAGGTTCCATCAGTTATAACGTTCTATTTGTTGTGGTCCCCACGAGGTAAGCTATAACCGGGTAGCATAATATATCCCATTTTATCTCAAATGCCATCTACATGTGATCCGCCTTAAATCATTTGCCTTCAGCTAGTATTAAGCGAGTATTACACTGTATGACCATGTTGTCAAATTGCAGTAGTAAGCAATGCAAAATAGTGAATTTGACCGAATGAATACTGTGAGATTGATTTGTATTCGCCTACTTCACATTGATAAATAGTTTTGTTAATATATAACAAAATGTTGCAGTTTACTTTTGACTCACTCTGACAAAATTTTTATAAGAGTTCGTTTCTTCCAATACAACAAAAAAATTTGTTTATTTGATAGAAAGATTTATTATCAATATGAAAGAAAATTTTGTCATTTCTATAATACATGTTTTGTTAAAAGCACGAACTGGAGTTTCGCTGAATTTTTATCAACTCGACAAAAATTTATCAAACTGAACAATTTTTATTTGTTATGCTGACAAATTATTATCGTTATGACAAAAATGCACTCTTGAAATTCAACAAATGCTTTTTGTCAATGTTACCAAGGATTTTTCTTTGAGTACAGATGTTATCAAATTTATATTTAAAAAAATTACAGAACTGAAACGATGTCTCCATAGTCGTAAGGTAAAGTAAAAGTAAAGTGTCGGAGAAATTGTCACTCTGCCCCCGCCCTAACATGTTTCCGGAAGCATGTCCAATATTAAAAAATAAACATTTCTAGGAAATCGTGACTACAGAACAACCGAACAGTAAGATTTATATCTTAGGGGGCATCATGTTATCGCTCTTAATTAAAAAAAAATTTTAATATTTTTTTCTAAATAAGAAAAACAACTTTGAACCGATGCCGTGGAAGCACTATCATGTGACAAATACTCAATTCCGCGAACACGATAGTAAGTTCGGAATGAATGTACACATATAGCAACAAGTTAGTAGGAGTACGAGTATACTACAAAACAACTTCAAGACTTGCTCAAGCTAACAACCGATTTCTCTGGATTTTATTTGCTCTTTTGTTTTTTTTAATTCGAGCAAGTAATCGAAATCGGTTAAGAAAATCGAATCGTTACGTTGTTGCTCTTTACGAAGTGAAGTGAACATTCCATAAACACAATTTCACATCGATGTAAGTACGATAATGAATTTGATGTAAATTCTCGGTAGGAAAATGTCGATGTGAACGGAATATCCAATTTGTTAGTCAATGGTCGTAAATATCGATAAAATACCTGGCCAGGTAACTATACTAAGACTGCACTGTGTGTAAAAGGTATAAAGGTGGCGACTGACGAGTAGGAAAAACTCGAGTCACGTCACGTGCTTTGGGTGTTTGTTTCTCAATAAAATGTTATCGCCTCTTAGCAACAAGCCGCTCGAACTTGTTTACCAGCCCCGTGATCTTCAGCTACTTTATATGCCTTCACGGGTTTCATTTTAATTGCGAATCGGTAGCACCTTTTCAATAAAAATGTTTTTTTTTTGTTATTTTCTTTCGCACTTTTCGAGGATTTTGTCAGCCTCTTTCAGTTGAAGCAGCTCCTTCTGCATTTGATTTGGTGCTTTTAATTCGGGAAAAGCCGAAAAACACTTAAATTGTAAATTATAAGCGCAGTCGAAAATCGAGATGGGAGTGGTGGAGCGGTTTTATTTCCATAGCCAAATTCAGATTATTTGTTCGAATATTATCAAAAATACAATTTAATGTATGGTTTATAATGTACTTAATAAGAATAATTTCCAAGACACGTAGTCTATCGTTTGCTTTTATGCGCACGACCTGTATGGGGAACTCTGGACTGAACAAGCGAGTCTTATTTTCTTATCAGCTTATGAATTTTTCGTTTTAATACACTCGAACCCGCTAAGAAACTCGACGAGTGCTTCTTATTGTAATTTTTATCATTATTCTGATGATGTGAAAATACAAAATACTCGAATGTTGGCCGATAAACTTAGACCATGTTGAAAATTTTATTTATTTTGATTATAACGTATAATTGTAGAGGTGGTCGTAGCTGGCCGTACCAGGAAGATAGGCGACATATCATCGCCATTACTGACGTGAATAAATTTACTATAAATCAAGTCGAATTTTTAATGATTTATGTAAATTGGAATTTTTCTAGATATTGTGATTACGTACTTGATTGGTCGTTTCTTAAATGAGGAAAAGCCAGCTTTCAGGGACGACGACAGTATAGCACTGTAGTCCCAAGGACATGAACTATTTCTAGTGGAAACATTTTCCAATGATGTAAAAAATAGTCGAAAATTGTAGTGATATGCATTCCGAAACATGAAAAACAATAAAAATTTGTAGGTAACTATTCTTTTTCTTTATATTTTACAAGTTTGAAAGACCTTCGGATCGCTTTCAAAAATTCTTCAAGGAAAAAATCAATAAACAAATTTCAAATTTGATAAAGGACTCAGTCGAGTTCGAAACGTCCCACAAAATAAATTTAACAGTATTCATCGGAAAATCTTGTATTTTCAATTTTTAAATTTCATTTTTATTCTATAATAAACGAGATCTTTATGAGCACTTTATAGAACTTAAAATTATTATTTCTGTTTATCTGGACAAGTAATCTTTGGCATTCTTAGCAGGGACAGAGAGAGAGAGAGAGAGAGAGAGAGAGAGAGAGAGAGTAGAGGCTCTATTTAGGCATAAAGAATGATTAGTTTCTTTTAAAGATATTTTTTTAATTGGTTGTGTTAAATATTTGACACTAAGGCAAACTTTATGCATATCCAGCTTCACGTATTATTGAAATCAGTAAAGTCCCATCAAAAATTATTATTGAAAAATAATAAAGTAAAACCGAAAAGATTTCGGTAGCATAATGTATGGCGAGCGTTACCGCCACATGTTAACATCTTTTTTGTGGCCATATCTTGGAGATGTTGATTTGGACGATCTTTGGTTCCAACAAGACGGTGCTCCGTTCCACACAGCGGGCCAAATAATAGCCGAAGTGCGTGAAAAATCGATGGTCGCATTATCAGTCGAAATGGCGATTTCAATTGGCCGCCAAGAAGCTGCGATTTGACACCTTTGGATTTTTATTTGTTGGGAGCCGTGAAGGACAAGTGTTATGCGGACAATCCACAAAAAAATTAACCATTTGAGGGCCAATATTGAAGCAGCCATTGCCGATATAGAGCCGCAAACAATCTAACATGTGCTTCGAAATTGGACCGACAGATGGCCTACTGTAAGGCCAGCTGCAGCAGCCATTTGAATGAAATAATTTCCCATAATTAACCGGTAGGATTCTACTTTCAAATGAAAAAAAAAAATTGGAAAATATTAAACGGTTTTTTTTTTATTTAATTTTTAAATCTACACTTTTAGTTGGGTCACGCTTAGTATATTTATATATTTATGTAGTGGAGATGGCGTGCAGCGACTGTTTTGAAGCCGCACGATTTCTCGCAAAGGACCGGCGATATTCACTATGCTACTATCAGCATCTTACTCACATGTATGTTATACTCCGGTATTTAAAGAAAAAAATGTCAACCTTTAAATACTATACTACAATTTGCATTTCCCTGCCACCGGGCATGAAACTCTCCATACAATAATGTTCAATTTTGCATCAAAATGCTTCAAAGTGCTTTATACAGAAACGGCGTCTTGCCATCTCCGTTAGTTATATCTCTATGATTGCAACCAAAGAAGAATGTAGATCTCGGATCATCAAACTCGTCTTATTTTAGGACGTTACGAAAAGACTTTGAAATTTCACGGCTATTGTTATGAAAATATGGAAGCCACGCCTACAGTGAAGAATACTGGAGGCTTGAGGAAAATTTATTGAGTAGTATCAATCATGCAGGAAATTGTATAGGGTGAATGCACCAATAGTCGGCCATTTAGTGACGTCCCGATAAAATATTCCTTACAATTTTTACGAAATAAATTTTATCAATTTCTGTATAAGGTTAAACGATAGTAAATGGTGTTAATTATTAGAAAAACACAATTGAAACAAATTTTTATACAATAAGATTGATAAAAAAAATAATATTCTAAAATGGTGCAGTTTTTCCTATAGTCGGCCACAAAAATCCAAAGTTCGGCCATGTTAGATCCCATAGTCGGCCACTACATAATGAGCTAACAAAATGATGGAGTCATATGACCGAAATATGTTTGTTTTTCAGAATATTAATGAAAAAATGCTGGTTTATCTTAAAACTATTATAATATCAAAAAATGTACATATATCGAGTACAAGTATATATATATTTACATTTTTACGGGCTCTTTTTACCAGCATTTTCTTTTAATTTTCTCGATAATTTAGTTACTTGTCCTTACGCTGTTTAATCACAGGTTTCTCTTTTTTTATTTTTCCCTTTTTGACGAGAGACTGTTGGCAGTCTCGAGCACAGGATTGTATGAAGGGGGAGGGGGGGGGGGGGGGGTTCATAATAAATTACTAACTTACCATCAAACTAAATATATTGACCTAAAAAAAAAATGTCCTCACTTTTCAATGAAATTCGACCAACAGGGAAGGGGTTGAACCCCCGAAAACCCCCGTGCGCACGGGCCTGATTTTTGGTATTGTATTTTACAACGCTATTGCGCTAGGAGACATTCTAGCTGTGTTCCTTTTTCGTTTTCCCTGAGAAACTAAGACTGGGAAACAGTATGTAGAGCTAATCTCACTGGAAACGCTAAAAGTGAGATTTTCTTTTGATCGAACTTCACCCAAAAAGGAAGATTGAGCTTCGACCAATTGTTAAACGATTTGTCACGTTCAAAATCCATCCCGATTTTAAGCGTTCGAAGACCCAATTAACTGGAATATCACTTCTTACAACTTCTCTCGATGGGTACATAAATATAACATATGCAAAAACTACCATTAGCGGTGCTATATCTCCATTGACCCATATTTACTCGGCAATTGGAGCTCTTGGAGCAATAATTTTACCAGTTTTTGGTCTCTTTGAAAACTAGTTCCGCCCCCGTTTAAAACACGCCGTAAATCTTGAAGTATTTCCATGTGGCGTTGGTCAGAAAGGTATGCTTCTAGATCTTTGAACCATTCGCGTAGTCCTTTTTCGGTAACAGCGCGCCCTTTTGAAATTGATTCTGGAATACGTGAAGAAAGCTGGGGATGTCGTTTCATGAAAGATTAATACCACTTCTTTCCTGGTCTATCGTCTTTGAAAGGATTTTTTCGTTTATCTTCTTTCATAATTTTTAGTAAGGTATTTTGAACCTCTTTTGGCTTTAATGGAAATCCACATTTAGCCAAGGAAATGCACCAATTGACGATTTCAATTTCTTCCGTACGGGTAAACATCGTTTCGCGACCCATTTTTTGGCATACTTCCGGGACTTTTCCTAGCAGATGATCCTGGAGCGTTGATCTAGGTACCCCAAATTTAACCGCAACCTTCCGAACACTTAAAATTTCATTTCGATCTGCAGAAATAGCATTTCTCATGCTATTTGCATCGTATTGATGGATTGGACGTTTTATAGGGTTTGACATTATTTTTTCGAGATTCGCTAAAATAGTCTAAAAATTGATATACTTACACTGTTTATAATTAATAACTTCGCAAACTCCTACACGACTAATTAAACCCATTCTTTGGACGAATTAAGAAACACTTGATTTTCGATATATACATATTAAAACTTACGAGTAGTGAACACAGAGAGAAAACGCGATGCCGAGAAGAATGAAGGACGACTAAATAGTTTTAAGAACAGGATCTCGCAAGAAATATATTAGATATTTAACCAGTGTAACAATAAAAGGATGTTAACTTCCAAATGTCGACACATTAAAAAATATCGGCATTACAAATGCCGCTTTTACAACACGGATCAACATGCGTTCTGCTAAAGTAGGGAACAGCTGGCCGAACTTAAGAACTTAGCAGAATTCTCACTCCTAAAGTCGGCCATGTCCAAAAGTATACTAATATTAACCTTTTTTAAAAAAAATTTATGATTAAGTATGAAAATTTTAATACTTTTGAATCACAAGCACCGCACAGCCTAGTCATAATTCTTAAAACTATGGAGTATTAGTAATAAAAAAAATCCTTCCATCTTATAAATTATTCTAAAAAAACTCAGTTTTACGGACCTTGTCACAATGAACCTATTATAACTTTACAACAAAAACACTGAATTACTTCATGTTACGCATGTCGAGTTCAAAAGAAAACAATGATCAAAGAAAAAAAAAATTTCCTGAAAATTGTCTTCTCATCATTTAATAATTTTAAATTTCTGAAGAAATGGCCGACTATTGGAGCATCCACGCTATTCCCAATTTTTTCTTATTTGGTGAAAAACTAAAAAACTGAGTGGCGCGCAAAAATTTAGCTTCTGTACACACATCCGTTTAGAGGTTTAGACGTTATTCTTATATGAATTTTTGAGCGATGAAATGCTCCTACTATTTGTCTGAATTCTTGCAACTGCTCAGGATTCTGGTTAAAACTGCTGTAATAAGTGTATTAAATGCTATATAATGCTTATATATTAAATAAGCAATAACGGAAACAATTAGGTTTAGGTGTAGGTAAGGTGGGGTGATCGCTTCGCGACCTTAAGGTACGTTCGCTCCTTCAGGCCAGACCCGGGCATTCGCTAAGCAAGTGGAAAATACTTTCCACGGCATCGGGTTCACCATAGATCTGTAACGTCCGCAACTCCCAGTCTTCTGGCGTCAGAGCTGCCCCCATACTACAATTGTAGTATATCTACTACAGTTTTGAACTCAAATTTGTCTACTCCACACTTAAAGAATTCTACTACATTTATTCTGGTCGTTGAGGGTTGATGGAGTGGATATATGGTTTAACAGAGACCTGAGGCTCCAATGGATTATCATATCCATCCGGATCTGTTCAGGATCTCCAATCTTGTTCTTCGAGATCTCGTCAAGGTTATTAAAGAAAGGTTTGCCTAGAACTCGAAGTCTGGCTAGAGCTAGGGCTGGACACTCGCAAAGAACGTCGATAACAGTTTCCCTCTCCACAACTGCAGTAATTAACGTTAAAGGGAATACCCAGTCTGGCCGCGTGGCCGCCGATCGGCCAGTGACCCTACTGACTGCTGTTACTCTGCAGACATCCACAGAGCTCCTGCTTAGGAGTTCATCTGTTCTTCTCCGGCAGTAGAACGGCCATATCTTCCTAGATATGACGCAGTTGGTCAGTCCATCTGGAGTTCGCGTTTGGAAGAAGGTGGGTGGATATTTGGTTCTTAACGGTCTCTAGTAGGACCTGAACGGATTCCTGTAGAGCAGAGCCTTGCCTAGCTAAAACAATCGGCGACTACTTCAAGCAGAGTGCATCAGGATTAGGATGGATTTTGGAGTTATTATTTCAGGTTTTTATGATCTACTCAATTACCTTTCAATCTACTCCACTTCTTTTTTATTTTCTACTCCACTAAAAAAGATCTTGGTGGCATTAAACAAGTCCTGAACTTTCGTTATCAGTCAAGGGTACATTTTCCATCTTCGCCTTCCAATCGAAAATATTTCAAAACGTTGTGCTTATGTTAGTTTGCACAACAATTGTAGTGAATTTAAAAAAAATCGTGATTGTCCGCTGTATTCAATATATTGATAATAATAAAATTTATATAATAAAAAAAGGCGAGTACCATTCATGCATAAACCCAATTGCATCAGACTACTGAAATCCGATAAGATTAAATGGAATATTCCGACCGTAAAAATGTAATTACGAAATTATACAAATAACAAAGCAAAATATTTGCTTACGCATTATAACCAAAAACAAAATTACATAATTAGTAACAAGTTAGACATATGTTTACAAAAGTGATTTAGACGATATTAGTTATGGAATAATAAACTTTTCTATGAATAATTTAAGTGTTGCCTATTGTCTTTTTAAGTTGAATGTTTGTTGACGAACGAAACTTAAAAATACCGGTAAAATTATATAAAATTTCAGATCTATTAAGTTTTTAAAAAAATGTAATGTCTTCAGTTATACCTACTCCAAATGAATAAACATTATTCTCCAAAAAAAGTTTACCGTATAAAAAGGAGTCCTCAAGTGGAAAAAAAGTTAATTATTTTTCTTTAACGAAATTGACCTTATGTCGAAAAGCACGAAAACTCGAGAACGTAAAAACATGATATAGTTAAATACAGTTTGGTACAATAAATTAAATAGTCCCAACCATTCAAGTGAATTTAGAACACTTAGGCCCGTTCCTACGATCGTCTGTAACGTTCTAACTGGAACTTTAACTGACAGATTTTCATACGAAACTTACAGTCAAAGTTTTGGTTAAATTTTAACTGAAGGTCGTAATAACGATAAATAGTTATTTAATTAATAACCTTCAGATACCTATTGTGAGTAAAATTAAGCTTTCAACTACACACAATTAGAACAATTTATTTACTCATTATAATACTTCCCATACAAATGTACCTATAAAACTAGAACACTCAATAGACTATAAATCGAGAAAATATTGGACAATAAGTCTAAACTGAATTTCAACTATTATTGTAAGTATAGATTACGTACTACTAGGAGCTTTAATTCTTAATATTTATATTCTTACACTATTATGGAAGTAAGAGGTTCAAAAAAGAAAAAATCAAACTCCTCTCTATAGTGCCATACTAAAGTTATTGAAAAATGCAATTACTAACAATAGAAAATAGTACAAACTCCGCTAACTCTTCTTATAGCAACCATCCAAATGTTTTTAAAATATGTGCTTCATCGTATTAAAAAATATTATAGTTCCAGAATAAGTTTTTATGGAAATTATAATTTTTTACACGAATTTGAAAATAGGGGAAAAAATTGATTAAAAATCGTTCAAGTATCTGAACGTAAAATATCTATCAGAAGTAGTTAGGTAAGTCTGAACAAATAAAATTCAAGTGCGTTACTAATTAAACCGTTTGAGAACTCGCTCAAGACTAATAGGTGAAAAATCGAAATTCGAAATTTTTTTTATATACATACATATGTATATAAAAACTCAATATTTATATTTCGTCCAGAGTCTATGACATCATTGGTGCCTACAATATCAGAATAGTGAAACAGTAATATTTTGTTTAAATAAATTTTTATAATAAATAATAATAATCAATGGCGCAACAGCCCAAATCGGGCCTAAGCCTTGAAGTAATGCTAGAGTTACTTCATTGCGAGACCAACGGAACACTAGGAGGTAAAGTGGTCAGCTACACGCTCGTCCGTGATTATTACCCCGATTTTTTTAATTCAGGTACTCATTTACAGGTGAGTGAACTGGTAGTCCGGCACCCAATCCCATTTTCGAAAATTACTTGTCAGATTCGAACCTGGTACCCGGTGCACCGAAGGCAAATGCTCTAGCCACTAAGCCACCCAGACTACAATTTAAATTTTTATAGAGGTTTAATTTTATTCACTCTGACAGTGTTATTTTTATCAAATTTATAAACACTAACTTTCGCTTATATTTACTCATAGCTCTATCAAATAAATTCTTATTGATTAGATTCGTTTTTTATATTGATGGAAAAACCCTAAGAGTGCCTATCATTTTGGTTTCACGTGCTGAAGCTTTTCATTAAAACTAATGTATACATTTAAAAAAAAAGTTGTAAATAGATTTTCGGAAATTATTTTTAATAAAGAATTAAAATTGTGGACGAAATGTGATCAAAAGTAAAAAATGTAGATCTACAATGTAGACAATTTTTTTCCCGAATAGCATTGTGCTTAGCGCATTCACAGCCGAGAAAGATTAAATGGATGAATTGAAAGGTGATAAATAGCATAAAAAAATTATTTGTACACTCTTAAAAACATTAATGAGGGTGTAATTTTAATGTGGCTAGTTTTGTAATAATGTGGTTTTCGTAGAGGGGGTGCAATATACATATTACATTATGCCAGTTTGAAAGTGAGACTTGCTAGATTTAACGATAGAGGACCTTGACGAGAGAAGAGTAGATAGAACGAAGAACGAAGAACGAAAGGTTTTTTTTGTAAATCTGTTGTTGGTATTTGAACAAATAGGTGCGACAATCTGCAGAACAAATTAACATACGGACATCATAAATCAGCTTTTTTCTACTTGCTTATCAGAAATTCAATTCATCAAAGCTTGAAACACACACAGCGATATCATTTGCCAACAAAATCCAAGAATTAATGAATTAAATTGCTAAGAAAGCATAAATAAATATGCATAAATCACAATCTGTATCCATGGCTTTCACCCCGTTAGCCTTGAGGATAACACTTTAGTAGATAAACTAAGCTGTTCAGCATAAAATAAAACTGTTTTTTTTTTTTTTTCAAATAAAATCGATTAATCGCGTACTCAGACCTTTCTAAGTAAATTAATATAAAAAAAAAGAAAATTGTCGTTGTGTTATATGATGATTATAATTAACGTATCACAAATGGTAGATAAGTTTCTAGTCAGCAGATATACATATAATCTTTAATCATTAGATAAACAAGAATTGACGTCACTTGACGGCTTAAGTATAACATCGTTCGTTTCTTATCAATTTTAATGGATTTTGGTATGATGATTTTGCGGCTGTGATATTTCTTGCAGATATTTGTTAAATATCAGACATTGTGAGATTGTGTAATATATACCTTTCATAAAAAAAGTAGTAGCGCTTGTTGATCGTAAGATCCCGAAATCGAAAACAACGGGAGGCAATTGAATATTGAATTTAAATTAACAACTGCCTCGCCGAGCGACAAACCCGAGATCTTTTTTTCACCGTCGAATATCTTTCGTCTTTTTTAGTATTATTATTCCTGAAATAGTTAAAAAGTTGTTTCCTAAAATTATAATTTAGATATTACTTTTTTTAATTTCACAAAAATGTATATTTTAATACCGTTAATACCCTAGAAAACGAGCACATGTTGTCAAAATAACCCACTATTGTGGTTCCGTGTTTGAAATAATTAATATAGTAATAGTAAGCTTGCACAAAGTAACAACTTACAAAAACCGAGGTATTTTAAAGGTTATATATGACCTATAAAAAGTTGAGGTATGTAATCAAACTACGACTAAAAATACCAAGTTGGCTTCATGAACACACGGTTTATAATTGATCAAATATGTTCGGTAAAAGTAAAATCTGAGAATTTAACATGGACGTGCAACGGATTATTATAATTATATATATATCACGTTTGAAAGAAAATAGAAATGATAATGGAATTTTGTCCATATTTTCATTTCCACCAAATAAGGACCAGCAAAAATGTAAATTTGTTATAGCATTTAGCTAATCGTTGGCCAGTTGTTATTTGGGTATTATATGCACTCAGAATTTCAACGTTTGATTCCGTAGACCATACAGAAACTTTAATTTAAGAATTATTAAATACACTAATTTTAATTTTAGGACTAACTCGTCATTGTCTTAAATAAACAGGAAAGAGTGTCACTGAACTTCTAGCTTACAATGACAAGGTTGGCGAATCGAAATTGAATAAGATGTTGTCGATAGTATTCGTCAGCAATAAACAATATATAGTTATAAATAAATAACTCCCATTAAAAAAGGCGAATAGATAGAGACGCACCTGAGCTATCATCTTAAATTTCAAAGTATTAACGGCATCATTTCAGACAAATTTATAAGCTCGGAGACGTTGAAGAAATCACACGGGAGTGAGATAAAACGCTGTATGTATAGTATATAATTTCGATGACCTTGTAAAGGACATCTTAATCAGCTATGACGTTCGGAATAGAAGTTGTTTTCGAAATATAAAAATAAAAATAATAAATATTAAATTGGATGAAAAATATAAAAGACTCGTAAATGTATGTATCACGTGACGACAATCTAATACGCGTGCATTGCGAAAAAATAATGTATCTATAAAATTAACGTTTTCTTTTTTCGTCGAACGCCGTCGTTGCGAGACGGGCCGGACTAGCTTAAGTGGGTGGTATTTTATTTTTTGTATGGGGAGTCCTTACCTTTCGTATTTGACTGGATGAGGAGCATGTCCATTGGGTTCCCAGTAAGGTTCCATTTCACTTGGAATTCGTCTGGACGTAGGACGTACAAAATTAATTTTGTTTGCGGCGTATGGATGTCTTCGGATGCCCAGAGTATTGAAGAACGACGCAATTAATCGGCCAGCGAAAGGAACAAACTTTTTTTTATTTACTTATTACTTTTCTGATGGCAATTTAATGACCGTGCACTCTATTATTATTGAAAAAATCGGAATTTATCTGATTTGAGCCGAGCAGTTCAATTCGACGAATTCGATCTTAATTGGAGACGAATTTCGATTTTTAGTAATTTTTGTTCGATTACTACGAAATTTTTATTTTTGAACTTAATTCCGTTTTAGCTTGTGAACAATTTTTATTTATTTTATTTTTATTTGAACTCTCACTCTAAATAACTTGATTTTTTCGCTAAATAAGGCCGCGATATTACATTCCAAACGGAGCAGTTACGAGTATAGCGTGGCTTTCGATAGAATGGCAGAACACGATTTTCTTTCAAATGAACTTTACCAAATATTTCAATTAGTGTACACATTAAATTTACTTAATACGTTTAAAACTTCACAAAAAAACTAAACCAGGGGCGGAGAAGATGAAAATCACTTTTTTCTTTTCCGAACACAAATTATGAACTTAATATTGGAGCTGATATTTGCACTAATGATTTACACTTATCACACTATTTTTTTTATTATACAACACTTTACAATAACAATTTTTTTTTTTTAATTTGCGCTATTAAAGTTTATTTATATTTATCAAATAAATTTGTAATATTGAAACCACTCTTGAAAATCAGCATTTGAACAAAATAAAGCTTCAGTTACAAGTAGTACTCCACCTCCAGTAAACTAAATTTATGACACGTCTCTACTTTGCATTTATTTATCACACGCACAGAGTAGTACTCGTCTAAGCTATTGGAATTTTCCACTTGACAAAACTATAGTCAAACACTAAATGCAATAACATCGAGCTCTAGTGGACCCAAACTTTTCATTGGAAAAAATTCACGAGATAATCACGTAGGCAAATCCGAGCGTGTATTTTAACATTGATCTCTGTAATAATCGTCTAAGCCAGCCTGCAATTTCTTTAAGTTTGAAAAGTGAGAGTGAAATAGGCCAATGAACGATATAATGCGCACAAACTGTATAAAAGCCGATAATGTGAAAAATTAAAGGCAACGTTTTAACCTAAGCCGGAATTAAATAATATATTTCTGCACTATGAGGACGAGTTTTCCAACCGGTTAAGTTTCCGTTAAGTATTAACGTGAAAATCACTACTAAATCAAACTACACAATAAAACAAACAGCTTTAACAACAACCTAGAACACAGTATCTTAAATTGACGCCACTTAAATACTTTTCTTTTTAGATATATATGGATGAATATTATATTTAACTTTTTTCGGAGGAACGTTTCAAACAGCACCCGGATTTACATACGTAGAAGGACTGAATATTATTATGAATGATGTTATGAAGAACCTCACAAAGCTTCTAAAGTGGCTTAGCTTAAGCTAAAAATCAACATTCCAAATAACACACTCTAGTAATAATCTTATCGACCTTTGGCTTTCTATAGCTGAGAAAGACTAACTC
The DNA here is from genome assembly GCA_949128065.1 of Beris chalybata. Classification (NCBI taxonomy): domain Eukaryota; kingdom Metazoa; phylum Arthropoda; class Insecta; order Diptera; family Stratiomyidae; genus Beris; species Beris chalybata. The sequence continues at coordinate 115,121,587 of OX421894.1, forward strand.
GAACTCGCAAAGAAAATTTCTAAATTTATCTTCAGACTTTATTTTATGTAGATTGTGAGATTGGGATGTGGTGGGCCCAGTACAGCTGTTTCTTGTTTTTTTTGTATATTATAGAAATACCGCGCACTTATTGGTATTATGGTGAGTGTATTGTATAGAATTATAAAAATGGTAAAGCTCTCCCGGTTTTCTATTCGATGTGCATAGAGTAAAACAAGACGGGAAACAGTTTCTTATTCGGTACTCTTCTTACATGTTCGGTTTTATCCAATATGTTTTCCTGAGTACGCAAAGCTTTGATAAGCCTCTCGTATACATTGGCGCACACGAAAAAACAATATAAAGGTTGAAGCTTTCGCAGGTTTCCAAGGACAATATAATCCCCGGATTTAATCGGATCCTTCGAAATTTCATGCAATATACCTTAAAAGGCGGTTATTCTGTTGCTGCAATATTAATTTAATTTTTACAGTTTTTAATTTCCGGATAACAAAAAATTTACATTTCGCTCAAAATATTAATCCATCCTTTAGCTTCAAATCCCTTTGTCTTATTTACATGTGCTTTTATTCACGCTTCACAGATGTATTAACTTTCCTTACATCATTCTCTTCTAGCGACTCAAAAAACGCCTGTGCCGGGTCAGAAAAAAAATATTTTTTTTTTTACTAAATTACTTCCAAATAATTCCTAGAATATGTATGTAAAAGGATTTCTCCGAATTCGAAGTCGCTATAGTCGTATAATGGAGTTGTTTGGAGCTGGCCCGAGTTACCACCGATCTTTAATTGCGTTTTTCTCAAAACTGCATTTTTTAAATTTGCGGCCACGATTTCAAAAAAAATGAATGAACCAAAAAACTACTACGCCAAAAAAAAAAAACCCAAAAAAGCAGAGAAATGGCCGTCACATAAGACGAGACCACCTTAGGGATTACATTTCACAATTTCTTTGGCTTTGCATCCTACAGTAATTCTATTATAAGTAACAACAAAAATCTGCCAACAGTCTGGGCGCAACTTTATTATTTTTCCGGCAGAAGTTTGGAACGTGTTCAATTCGGGGATGCGGTGTATGTTACTATGTGACTGAAAAGCTGACAAAAAGATCGGGAAGCGTTTACGTAGAATATGGTGTAACATATGAATTATATAATTGGGTCATATTCCGGGATGCGGTGTAGAGGTTAAGAAAGACAAAAATTAAAAATAGGTGATTATTTAACAAGCCTGTGGAAGTGAAAAGATATTCGATATCTGATCAGACCTGAGAAATATGGTAGATTTCATGAAAAAGCATACAACCACTTTACACCCTCTTAGGGGCGAACATTGCTTTGTAAGAAACCTTGTAATCATACTGGCTGAAATAAGAGTCATTGTATAAGAACTAACACAAACATCCACTATCATGAGTACGGACAATCACCACTTTTGGTACATATTTAGTACTAAAAACCTGCGAATTTAAAAAATCGCAGGTTTCTTAAATGGCATAGTTTTAGTGTGTATACGTGTAGCAGATGGATTTTGATGGACGTTTCACGGAATCGAGATATGTCTCATGAAATGTCAACTAAATACAGCGTTTATCCACTTTAGTGGAGATCCTTAAAATGAAAAATCGAGATAACTGCAAAAAAATTTCAAATGTACTGGTTTCAAATGAAACACACATTGTCCGTACTCAAGATAATGGATGTTTGTGTTAGTTCGTATGAAGTGACTCTAGCTGAAATATGTTTTTCTATAGGTTCTTGCTCAGTTTTGTTTTTTTCAGCGCTTCTAAAAGAAAAATTATTAATATGAATAATGCTTCATCAGTAAAAGAGTGTGATTACAAAAAGATCCTTTTTGGAACTTCTACGAGAAATTTGTTGATCTGCAATGTCATAAAAGTCGTTTGAATCCTTTTTTCTTTACCTAAATGTTGAGGCATGTTACTGCATGCATCTACACCTGCTGTAAACACATTCTTTTCTGCAGTTAGAGAACCGCGAATAAGGTATGACATACGAGTTCAGCCGCACGTACATAGGTGGCTAAAATTGTGACACGCTCACCATTTTTTATTTTTCATATTAACACGATTGTTGTTTTGCCTAAATTTCGCTTTACGAAAATTGAAGTGATTCAACATACGAAGACCCGGTTTTTCTTATAGGACCGCTGAAAACTTTATGAGGTCACCAATTAATGTTAAGGCTGGCTTTCATTGATGAGACAGTTTTCATTTTATTAGTACATTAGTCGACAGTCATGTGTCATGATCGGTGTGGTCAAGAATAATATGTGTTACTCACATGTATTTTATACTTCGGTTTTGAAAACAAAAAACCAAACCTTTGAATACTAGGCTATTACATATTTGCATTTCACTGCCACCCGGCACGCTCCATACAAAAACGTTCAATTTTGCTTCAAAATGCTTCAAAGTTCAAAGTTCACGGCGTCTTTCCATCTCCAGTACATACATATATGTATGTATATGTATCTCTATGGAATTAAGGATTTGACGGTAAGTTCGTCGTTGGAGCAATAAAGAAATGCCTATGCTTTACCGTACGTAAAAAATAAGCTGGTTGATATAGGTACCTCTGAGCGTTAGCACTAAGGCGAGCAGGCGCGAACGCAGGGTGGAGGAGTTTGGGGGTTCAACCCCTCCCCCCAAAATGATGTAATTACAAGCTCATAACTAAATGTAACTTATACTCGATGCCTAAATTTGTCTTAACCACCCCTCCCCCCCCCCCGAAATTTTTTTTTTACGAGTTGTTGAAGCTGTGTTCAAAGCAAATGGTTTTATTGCAAAATAGTGCATGATTTCTTGAACTTTCGTTGCTTTTTGTTTAGAGATCTGCAGATATAACAGCTGTTATAAGAACAAGAGGCGAATGCCCTGTAATCCGGCAATTGGTTGATGTCGTAGGGTTTATAGGCTTAGAGATCTTCCAGGCAAGAACAAGCTCCATAGCGTTCGTATGGAAGCTTTGCCGACAATAGCTGTGTTTTTTATTCCCAGTTAACCATAAAGCTCGACAAAATTGCACGGCAAAACAACAACAGTGCGGTTACCGTAGCCGCATTGTTGTTGTTTTGCCGTGCAATTTTGTCGAGCTTTATGGTTAACCGGGAATAAAAAACACAGCTAATATGCAGGTTTGTTGCTCGAAATTCTATTGATGGTTTGCATAACTTTATGGAAAGATCTTTCTTGAAGCGTCGCATTTCTTCGTTACCTTTAAGATTGGGGTTGTTATCCAGAAAGACGGTGTAGGCAGCTACAACAGCTATATCCACCATATTATAAAACAATGCCAACGGCTATTTGTCATGCGTTTGCAAGTATATCCTGTATCGACTACACCTTTCGTTTTATTGAAATACGTAATTACTTCGGGCTTGACGAGTTCGGCTTCACCATCAGACTCGTCTTCTAAAATTTCGGGAATATATATATATTCCTAATTCTCTGATGGAAGAAAATGTTCTTCTTCTGAATCGGAATCAGTTATCATAGTTCTCATTTCAGTTAATGAAAATCTAACAAAAGCAGGTGTACAAATACCTAAATCTCTTTAACGTTCAAGTAGGTGCACTTGGACCAGGTTCAACCATATCACCATTCATAATGTGTTGCTTTATCAATTGAATAAATAATTTTCACAAAATCTAATTTTATTCTATTTATTTTAATTTATTTTCGGCACTGTACACTCGAAGCTTGAAAGAATAGTCGTTAAACATGTAAAAAAAATAACGTTAAACATAAGAAAATTGGACGCTACTGACTCGATGTTTTTATCGTTTTTAGAACGAATGTGTTGAGAAGCTTATAGTGTCGTGTCGATGTGCTTTTCAGTGATACTAGCGAGCACGGAAAAACACGTGACGTAAAGTTTCCAACACTTATTAGTGGTGTTGTGTTGAATGTTGATATGGTTGATGCTATTGCCTATTACTGATGGCTTACGTCACGTCTCACGCGACTCCAGCGTGCCTCGCTTGCTTTACTTAGTCACGTGTTACGAAACGGCACATTGCGTTTGGTTTAGTGCAGGCGTCGGCCACCTCCCAACTCGTGGGTGGAAGGCAGTACAGTATTGCTTATAGCTATGCAACGTGTATATATTTATGTTTTAAAGAGCTTGAGCAAAGAGACATCCGGAACGGGAATACCGGCCGAACTTCGAAATTTTTCGCGCAATCGAATACTATAGCAACCAGCTACGTCACAACACGTCACAATAAATGTACCGAATGCCTTGGCGAGTGCTCATTGTAGCTAGCAAGCTATGCTTGTTTTTAGCAAAATTGGAAACTTTGAGCTTTTTTGATTTCGTAAAGCGAGAGAGAGACATGGCCCGGCACTATAAAAAAAAGCAAATTGATAAAGTGGCTTCAACAAAAATATCCAATAACGCCTGCAATTATATTGGACAATAGAGTTATGAGGTGGACTATTGGAACAATGGCGGACATTGCCTACGACATTTAAATTCGTTTCGTTCAGTTAATAATTAACGAGCGGATAGTGTGTTGCGTTAAACAGTCATTGACGTCAGAACTTACTACCTAATTATAGATTGAATATGAACCGCACTCAACATGTTCTCACTTTTGGGTCAATAAGTTCGTCCTTCTCGATTTTATTTTTAGTCCGAGTGTGGAGAAATATATCTGAAGCTCACGCGAGTTCGATTATAATAGAAAACGTTAGAGTATGTAGAGGAAGACTGTATTAGCGGTAGATATACATGTGCGTAAATATTTCATACGGTAATACTACATTATTTCACCTTGAACTCTAGTAGCATTATGTGTGCTGGTCGACTTGACTTGGATTTGCGCTGCTTCAGGTAATCGGGTTCGCATCTTTGGAAGAACCGTCAAGGTGATGTGATAAAAACCTGAAAGCACCACCAATATTGGCTAAATGTTCATAAAATTAAATATTCTAGACACCGAGTGTGTGAAAAAAATCAAATCCAATGACAGGCCTCTAAATTTCGCCTATATAAAATGTGGAAGAGTGAAAAAAAAATAATACCATCAGAATAAGGGGTTTGCACTTAAATTCAGAAGTATTTTAGATATTTTTTAAAAGCTCTCGTCTAATTGTGTATAACATCGTCCTGCTTCGTCACAAAAATCATTTCGATAGCTACTGCTATAGGTACATACATAAGTATACATAAGATTAATTTATATTCTTTTAATTTTTAGGATGGCCCCCCTTTACAAGTTTTACGACAGGTGATGAAATCAACGAAAAAGTAAACTTAACCCTTTTTTTTTTTTTTGAGAAAAAAATTTAATTGAAATTTGTATTTCATAAGTATGACTAATAATTTAGCAAATGCAAACTCGCATTAAATTTATCAAATCCTAGCGAAGACTTGCATTACACCCATACCTCGCTATACGGCCGCTCTTTATACGGCATTTCGCTATAACGGCACGTTTTCGATTTACGGCCTAAAATGTTTCGCTATAACGGCAAAAAAAATTTTTTTTCCAATCTTGCGCAAGCGCAACCTTGATGCACACTCTTTTCTATCTCCTCTTGTTTACGAGCCTGGCGACAGTGATCTGCAGGTTACCATTTCTTCATCGTCTTCAGAATAAAGCCATTTTAAAAAAAATTATGTATGTAGACATACACATATTTTATGTAACATGAAGTTGTTTCATTTTTGTTTATAGATTATTGTTGGTTTTTGGAGTCTGTTATTATTTTATGTACGAATGTATGTACTTGTTATGTATGTATTTTTGATTTCAATGAAATAAAAAAATAAAATGCATTTTGAATGATAAACCATGTTACATATTTAACAAATTTGAACCGATCCCATTGAATTTGTATGAATTTGTATTAGAATAATTGATTCCTTATACGGCTTTTCGCTTTGCGGCCAAGTTTCGTGGAACGTATCTAGGCCGTAAAGCGAGGTATGGGTGTATTATATTTCGTTAGCTGAGTATTTGCAAAAACTGAAAATATTATATTAGCAAGGCGTGCACGTAACGTCAACATAGATTTAGCCAATGTCGACTTCAACTCAAGCAGCGCACAGTTCGTCGTGAGATGATTTTAAATGGCGGAATGCCGACATTGTTGAAAATTGCGATAATTATTCATCCTAATTTTTTCAATGAAAACTCAATTCCAGACGAGAAAACAAGTCGAGTTCTCATTTTTAAATGCGTTTCTAACCTGTTTCACTTTGCTTTGCCTAACAAAATCTTACACTTTAATAGAAAACTTGATTTTTATCATCCAAGTCATGAATCCCCCCTCCCCAATCAAAATTGTTGCGATTTGTATGAAGCTGTCATGTTAAATTCAGCTGAGCGGCTATAGAGGGCTCTGTCTTAGCTGAAGCTGAGTATTGGAACAGATTCTAAATTCTGGTATTTTTAATAATATAATATATGTAGATACATAACAAATTTTCAAGTTACTTCGAACAATTTGGAAGTTAAAACTGCGAAAAATCAATAAACTTGATTTAAAAAATTTCGTAGTTTTATTTAAAGAAAATGAAATAAAACAAACACAAATTTTTCGTGTATAAATTAAATATAGGTATACATAGTAGAGTCTCACTAATCCGGATACCGGCTAATCCGGATCCTTCGGTAGTCCGGATGGGATGAAAAATTTTAAAATTTCCACTATGTTCCTTGTAATCCGGATCGACCACAGTTTCGCTAATCCGGATTGCATGGTAAATAAAGCAATGATCAACAATACAGTGAAATCAAACAAGTGTAGAACGGGAAATTCCCGAATCTTCACATAGACACGCTTTGGCTTGCGAGCGTTTTCCGTTCACTAAATTTATGAGTTTATGTATATTTCATTACTTTTTACTTATTTCATACGTTTATCTTGAAAGTATTGTTTTTGTTTTTTGGAGATACTATATGTTTTATTTGTTGTAATAAATGAATAAGCGTTTGTAAATGTTTATCTTTAATATCCTTTGGTAATCCGAATTCCCGCATAATCCGGATTGGGGGTGGTTTTAATTGATCCGGATTAGCGAGACTCTACTGTATTTCAAAAATATTACAATAGGGGTCGACATAAAAATAAGTATGGAGTTCCAATCCTTTTCAACTTAAATTTTTTTTTTTTCCATAAATCTTTTTTTTTTCCATAAATCTTTTTTTTTTTCCATAAATATTTTTTATTTCTTCATTTTTCCATAGCTAACTTCAGCCCAAAGATTTTCTATTGGAATTAAAACGGTATTTACATCTATAGCTAACAAAAAAAATCTGCCAACACTGGACGCAACTTTATTATTTTTCCGGCAGAAGTTCGGAACGCGCTGAATTCTGAGATGCGGCGTAGGTTACTGTGTGACTGAAAACCAAACAAAAAGTTCAGGAAGCGGTTAGTATATGCTTTAGGGCGTAACATATCAATTACATAATTGGGTCAACTTCCGGGATGCATTCTAGGGATTGAAAAAGTAGAAAAACTTGTAAATAGGTGTTTATTCAACAAGCCCGTGGAAGTTAAAAGATATTCGATATCTGATCAGACCTGAGAGATATGAAAGAATTCATGAAAAAGTGTTCAACCACTTAACACCCCCATAGGGGTCGAATTTCAAAAAATCTTGAAAAATCTTTCTAGGTATTCATATAAAGAATTCGTGATATAAAAATTAGTCCAATATTTGGAAAGATCTAGTAAATATGACGAAAATCGTGAAAATATACACTACCGTGCAAAAGTTTAAGGACATCATCCAAAAAACCGTTTTTTTGAGTTTGTGATTGTTTTTATTGTGTTCAACAGCATTTTATGATGAAATCTTGAATATAAACTATTTGTTATGATTTACATACATTTGCATCAAATTAACTAATTATTATGAGTCAAAATGATGGAATTATGAAGGAACCAAGAATTCTTATTTTTAAGTAGCATCATTTTTCCGCTGTAATTTCAAATATAATTACTATTATTTTATTTTAAACTATTCATTCATATGGGCACTAATGTCTTAAACAGTTATGCAGGATCATTTGAGTGCGTGTCAAAAAAATAACGGTCCTTTGCGCCCTCTGATGTGTTCTGTGTGCACTAGAACTGTTAAATTCACTCCCGTCATTGCTTACACGCGCAAAACCGATTGTGATCGCTGAAAATGGCTCGAAAAAAGAAAATTTCATTTGAAAACGTTCAAAGTGGGTAAAACAATTCATGAAATCGCTAATATTGGTGGTGTTTCAAAGTGTGGAGTTGAAACCACGTTGAAGCGGTTCGCCGAAACCAACATGTTAATCGAAAACGCTCTGGCCGACCAAAAAAAATAACTCAAGCTGATGATCGACACATTATATTGATGAGCAAGCAAAATCGGTTCAAAACAGAACCAGACATTCGCGCCGAAATCGACGAAACCCTGACGAACCCCATTTCGGTTGAGACTTTCAAACGTCGTTTGCGAGAGAAGGGATATTTTGGTCGTGTTGCTGTGATAAAACCACTTCTACGACCACAAAACAAGTGGAAAAGATTATTGTTTGCCCGAAAACATAAAGATTGGTCATTAGATCAGTGGAAATCTGTGCTATGGAACGATGAATCAAAGTTCGAAATTTTTGGATCCAGGCGGCACCAGTATGTTCGTCGAAATAAAAATGAGCGGTATAACCCCCAATGTATTGCGCCACCAGTTAAACATGGCGGAGGCTCCCTGATGGCCTGGAAGTGTTTCAGCTACGATGGTGTTGGAAAACTGGTCAAAATTGACGGAATAATGCGGAAGGAACACTATCACAATATTCTTCAACGAAGTGCCATTCCATCTGGCATTGGTTTGATCGGCAACGGATTTCTCTTTCAACAAGATAATGATCCCAAGCACATCTCCAATCTGTGCATGAACTTTCTACGGTCGAAGGAAGTGAAAGGTGTACTCAAAATCATGGATTCGCCACCGCAATCCCCTGACGTCAGCCCGATCGAATTATTATGGGATGAGCTCGACTGGCAGGTGAAGAAATGCACGTGACCAGTGAAAAACATTTGTACGACAGCCTAAAAGTGGCTTGGGACAATCTCGCAACTGAAACACTTCAAAAATTGGTCGAAAGGCTTCCCAGAATTTGCGCTGCAATCATCAAAGCACGAGGTTGAAAAATACCTTATTTGACTTGTCGTGATATTTTCGGTATTTTTAAATATTTTTGTACAAAATTTGCGTGTAATGAACATAAATCATAACAAAAAAGCTTATTTTCTAGTTTATATACAAGATTTAGTCATAAAGTTCTGTTGAACACAATAAAAAATAATCACAAACTCAAAAAATCAGTTTTTTGAATGATGTCCTTATACTTTTGCACGGTAGTGTAGGCATTTTATTTTCACTGATAGTTTTAACCCCCCCCCCCCCCCTTCCTAACGCCAATGGATATTTGAATTTTTTACACACCAAGTTTGAACTTTCTAGCATAAGCCGTTCTATAGTTAGAAAAAACACCCCCCACCCCCTTACAATACTGCCCTTAAACAAATTATATTTTTCCAACATGCCGCTACTATAATAGCTCTATCTAAATACCAAGTTTAAGGTTTATATCATTACAGGTTTTTAAGATATAAACATCGGAACTTTTTCCTTTTGACTCTTCCCCTCTACACCCACATCTCCAAAAAATTGTTCCTTATTAGGGTTCAATTAGCGCTACTTCTGGTAAAAATTCTAAGCATCTATCTTACACTATTCTTCAGATATTAAATGTGCTTTTTTTGAAAAATTCTTATTCCCTCCACTTCTATGCTCAATCGCTCACTTAAAAAATAATACTTTGATCAATATTCATTTGTCGACCTTTATACCCAAACCGAATTTTATTTTTCTAGAGCAATTGGTTCATGAGATATCGTAATCTAAAGTTTTTCACCACCCCCTCACCCCGTACACCACTACCTTGTTTTCAATCAATAGTTGGAGACATGTGAAAATGATGATGCTGTGTCTGTATCTGAGATCAATTCGGTCTTTGCAAGTGTATAATGGGTTGTGCCTCAGTAGACGTTCAAAACCAAAGAAACTTCCAAATGTATTGTCGATTATTAAAAAACGGATCACTTGCGTTCCTTAACTTTCGCAATGTAGCTCTTCATAACGCCTTTAAATCACACAAAATGTAAAAAACCCTTTTAAATTTCCGTTAAATTACTTTGCTCAGCTTCTTCCAGTCGCAAATAGAACAAACAAACTATCCATTATTTTTAAATTTCAAGTATTGAAACTTCACGAAACGTTAAATTTGTTTGCCTGGCTGACCGTTGTGATTGCCTATTTAGATAGTCACAATTTTGTGATGTTTTTTTAAATAAAACGTCAAAATTGTGACTCCTGTTAGAATATGAAAAGTCACAGATTTTCTAAAATTATGACTCTCCGATAAAATTGTCGAAGTTTTCTAATGAAAATCCGTTGCTCCTCAGCGCAATTTTTGGACGTCACATAATGTCTAAACAATTGAAATTTGGAAAAAAAATTTGTTTTTGCTTCTTCTATACTCTTGCCTTTTGTAAAACAATAATCAAAATACAATCTTGTACTTTGATTGAGTGAAGTGGCGTCGTATTAAAGACAACTGTGTACTGTGACTGTGATAATACAAGGTAAGCGCAATTATTATTTTTGAAAAACAGAAACGATCAAGTCACAAAACTTGTTTTGTACTATGAGGATCTAGATCGAATGATAACATAAACCGAATTCTTATTCCAATAAGCGATAAATTCTGTTTATGGAGAATGGGACCCAACTGTGTTGATAACCAAATCCGAATTATAACCTTATCCGCGATTACAATAAGCGTTATCCACTGTGCTAACCTTTATGCTGTCTGAAGTTTATTAAATATTATTTATATTATAACTGTATAGGCAAACCTTTTTGTTAAATAGATAAAATGTTATGAAGGATTTTGTTTAGAGTATCGTAAATTGTACCTGTGGACAACATTTTATTTGTAGTTTTGGACTGTCCATAGGAATACATAAAGTCCATAGGTTTTAAATCTGTTATTATTTGGTTTAAAAAAAGATTTGACTTTTATTTTAGTAAATAATTTTGTTAATTGCTGTTAAAAATGTATTTTTCAAACTGTCTTCAATTACAAGAGCGTCCAGAAAATAGTAACTAAGAACTTCTAAACAAACTAATATCTTCCTAGATACTAAAACAAAATTAAAATAAAAACATAACGCAGTCACGATCGGCTCCAAGCCAATCGTATGATACTCCAGATGAAATACTGAACTCCGATTTATATTTTAGTTGGAAATATATCAAAGGAATGAGGAGTGCACAAGCAATTATTACATGACCTTTTACTTACAGGTAGAAACTATTGTGTAGTGGCTACTCGATTTTTTGATTTATAGTGAGTTCCATAAAGTAAGTTAGGACATTTTACCGAATTTTTGTATGGCAACTACATGAAGGACTTATGGGATATTTTTCATATTAATAGTTTCAGCTGCGACTATTATAAAATTAATGTGTATAAAATTTCAAAGTCGTAACTTAAAGCGTTCTAAAGTTATCGTTCAATATTGGTGAACATGTTTATTAAGGACTTGTAGGAGAAGGAGTCAACGGATGGCGCTAATTAATGAGTTCCGTCTTGGTTTTGGTATAAAACTAATTCCTGTAAAATTTTAAATTCCTGATTTAACTCGTTCTGGAGTTATAGTGGATTCAGTAACAAGCATACATTTTTGAAGAACTTTTCTAGGCTGCTACACGAAGGACTCGAGTTGCATCACATTCGGAACTTTCGATTTAAACATTGTAAACCTTGAGTATGCAAAATTTTAAGTTCCTAACTTGAAGCATTCGAGCAATAATTGTGAAAACGGGTTTTAAGGACTCTTGTATGGGAGGTACCCGAAGGAGTGGAAGAATATCGCCCATTAACGAACTTAGTCTGACTTTTTCCATTTTACAAGTTGTGACAAAATTTCAACTTCCTAGCTCAACGTGTTCGTGAGTTATCGTGCAAACGGACGGACGGACAGCAAACGGATTTGGGGGTTTTGGCCTAAAATAAACATAAAATAATATATAACTTTTCTTCGTGCGAGGCTCGGTTCTATGCGTTACAAACTTTTCGGACTGGATTAAACTTATAATACTCTATGGTATATGTTCATCTAGAGTATAAACACATTAAAGCAAATTAAAGATAGAGAAGTTTCTATAGAAAAAAGTGACAACTGTCCACAGGTATGTATACGGGTTACCCCCAACAATTTCATTTTCCAAAACTAATGACTGAACTAGAGTTTAGTGGTTGTTTTTAAAAGATGTTATTGCTATTGTGGTGAGGCAATAGATCGTGTAATAGCATTTGCCATTATAACGGAAGAAAGAATTGTTTCTGCTGTATTTAAATGTTGTATCTACTATATTTCATTTTCCATCACTGTATGTATGTATGGCGATCGCCGTAAGGAAGAATATTACAACACCCCTCCCTAACTACGCAACAAGGGCCTAAAATCTGAATAAAGTTTTCTTCTATGTATATTACAGCTTGTAATATCTTTTTATCAATTATAAATTGATTATGTACGAATAATTTAGACTTCGACAAATAAAGTGAGATAATGTAATTGAAATCTGCTAGTCGGACACACCCCATAACACGTGAATTTCTATTATGAAACAACAATTCATTAGAAACGATATGTACGTAATGTGAATATTATGAACACTAAGTAGCTACCAGATTGTTATGAGATACTATAGTAATAAGCCTATTTGCTATCGAGACTCATGTATTATACATATGCTGCAATATGCAATTTCGCTAAATATATTAAGTATTTCTAAACTGTATAGCTTTGAATATTAAAATGAAGTCAGCAATAGGAAAATATCTATTGTAGTTCCTGAAGTGGATTTTATTAACTATTCAAATACCATTTCTGAAAATCTTTTTGGTTAGTAACTCAGTACCGGCCTGGGTTAAATTTCAAGTTTAACGGATTTCGTCTAGTTTGACGCAAAGTGTTTCTGCTAATCCAATAGCATAGTCAGACGTTGATTTTGAAGAGGAGTAGACCCACATCGGATAACCTAAAATCTCGGATAATTAAATATTCTCCCAAAGCCTTAGTAGAACCCAATTTTTTGTGAAAATCAAAATGTGCGTAATGCTGAAATTTTATACAGGGCAATAATATACTGCAAAACACGTGAAAATCTACGAAAATTCTGTGAAACATAGGAAAATCGGATAAAGAAATATTATTCGAGGTAATAAGCTCAGTTAACCGAAAACATCAGAAGCCTAGACTACCTCGGTTAATCGAAACATCGGATAAACGGTCATCGGTTAATCGGGATTCTATTGTACTTATTGTTCTGAAAAAAAAAATGATGTTAGTTTTGTCTGACGCAAAGCAGTGCAAGATAATTCTATTGCAGTACTCCGCATGTCGTGCAATGTGCGTGTTACTAAGGCGTTTGCGCTTATATTATTTTCCTGTGCCGAATCCATCAATATATTCGCGCTTTGTATAGCGGAAGTATACGATACGATAGATCTTACTTCATCCTGATTTTCTAGACTTTAATCCTCAGAAGAACTATCGCATTAGCTATTTTTCTCCTCATGCAGCCATGATTGGATCTAACCATGTGAAATTTCTGCATTTCCCACAAGAGTGCGAAGAAGCTCTTGCACTTCCTGAATTGCATTTTCATCTGAACTTGCATCAAGCGATCCACTTTGACGACTAACTGCACCTAGCGGAAGTTCATCTTCAACATCCCAAACTTCTTCTTCTGGATTTTGTAAAAAACACAGCCTGTGTTTATACATATTACTCGTTTACGTACATTTTATTACATATTCATTTATAACTAATTAAATCGTGGAGTTGCAGGTATCTCTACATGAGATATAGGCTAGAGGGCAAAGGGTTAAAGTTCGCATTCATAAATGTGCTATACATATGTAGATCTCTTTCCCAGGAATGATATTTCGTTTATTTTGACGTTAAAATTTCAAACAAATGAGCATCAAATCATTGGAATTTATGAGTTCACATTATAGAGGCAAAATAATGCCAAAAAATTCACATTACAAGGGACATAATATAAATTTTTGGTTGTTCACATTATCGAAGAATTCACATTTGCGGGGGGTCGAATTATCGAGGTAGTACTGTATTTGCATTTTACTCACATGTATGTTATACTCCGGTCTTGAAAACTAAGAAAGTCAAACCTTTGAATACTAGGCTACTATTTGCATTTCACTGCCACCTGGCATGAAACGCTTTAAAATGCTTCATACTAGCACGGCATTAAGTCGTTTCCAATATATCTAATACATATATAAAAATGAAACAGTTTTTTGGTTGGGTCGAATGGAAATCTACCCCTGTGAACCGTTCCCACCCAAATTTTGCAGTGTTTTTTATATGATTTAGCGGCAGTTTGTTCATTTTCGGTGTATTAGTTACGCGTTCCTATTACTAAATGGTAAAGTTGGACTTGGATGGTGGATAGAGGATAGTGGATGAAGTATGGAGGATGGTGAACAGAGAATGGAGGATGTTGGATGGAGGATGTTGGATGGAGGATGGAGAAAAATGAAAAATGAAAAATACAAGCATTAAATGGTCGGGTTCGATGGAAATCTACACCACTCATACGATTATGATGAAATTTTGGTAATTTGTTAACGGTACGCCAGCGATGATATCTGTGTTAGCAAACTCATTTAACAGTTGGTGGTTCGCGAGTTATTTCAACATTTGAGTGTTTTTCATATGATTTAGCGGCATTTTATTCGTTTTCGGTGTACTAGTTACGCGTTCCTATTACTAAATGGTAAAGTTGAAGTATGGATGGTGGATAGAGGATAGTAGATGAAGTATGGAGGATGGTTGATAGAGAATGGAGGATGGTAGATGGTGGATGGAGGATGGTGGATGGGGATGGGGAATGTAAATGGAGGATATTAGATGATGGATACAGGATGGAGGATGGTGGATGGTAGGATGCAGGATGATGGAAAGAGAATGAAGGATGGTGAATGGAGAATGGGGGATGAGGATTGAAGATGGAGGATGTTAGATGATGGAGGATGGAAGATGGAGGACGGTGGATGGTGGATAGAGTTTGGTGGATAGAAGATAGAGGATGGTGGATAGAGGATGGTGGATAGAGAATTGAGGATTGTGGATGTAGGATTGAGGATGGAGGATTGTGGATGGAGGATGTTAGATGATGGATAGAGGATGAAGGATGGACAGTGGATGGTGGATAGAGGATGGTGGATGGAGGATAGGGGATGATGGATGGAGGATAGGGGATGGTGGATAGAGGATGGAAAGTGAAAGATGGAGGATGGTGGATGGGGGATGGTGGAAGATAGAGGATAGAGGATGGAGAAACAGGACCAAAGGATCAACGGGAGAGACGGGAGTAACAGGGCGATGGAAAACCGTAAGCGTAACCGCGGTACGCGGCTAGTATATTATATATCTTTATGCTCTCAATTATTATTAATATAAGCTACAAGTCTGAATTTTTTGGGACTAAATATTCACTAAAAGGTCTAGGTATCTAATACTCACATAGTTTAAATATAATAACATCGCAGTGCACCACGACAGACTGCTTAAATTGATTTTTTTTAAATATAGCCATTGCTGATAGAAATTTCACAAAAGTGTTCCTTTGCCAGGTTTCACATAATCCATCCACAGTAAAAATTCAGAAGGAACCAATACGTTAATACATTCAGGACCAAAACGCGCATCCGCGTCTAACAAAAATGTCGACCCCTTTAAGAAGCATTGTAAAAACTGACAAAAAATTAAAGCAATTTTTGAAAAGATGGTTATTTGTAACGTTATTTGTAACGTTATTTATAATCGAATTCCCTAGTATCTCTTAAGGGGGTTAGTGACTTGGAAGCGATCAAATTATCGATTTTTTTAAATATTTTATTATATTTCTGCATTCAATTCTACACAAAATAAAACTGCAGTTTTTTCCGATCGGTAAAAGTGCTCAAAAAGTTAGTTCAAAGTGGGAAAGTTCGGCAATATTTTGGTATTATGTACACATTTTCATATGCATTTTTTATTGTATTTCAAATGAAAAACAACACATAATCTGATAAAAAACAGAAGAAGATTTAAAAACAGAACCAATGCCATCTGTGTGATTTGTATTAACAATATAAATACAAAAAAAAATTCAATTTGGAGAGAAAACCATTGAAAAGTGATTAAAACTAAACGATTTTATTTTTTTCGCTCTCGTGAACAATTTTTTTTCCCATTTTTTTCCATAAATTTTCCTTTTTCTCGAAACTGATAACAGATAACAACATGATTTCTTTTTTTGCTTAAAGATAGAAACATGGTATTTATACAGAATGAAGGAATTTTTAAGAAGTTGATTCTAAATGTATTTTTTTTTAAGTTTAAAAAATATGAAAATGTCAAAAACTTTCAAAGCTTATAAGTCAACTAGTTTTTAATATTTGCAAAATTCCTTTATTCCGATTTACTAACATAATAAGTGTAAAAAGTTTGATTAAAATCGGTCGAGTGGTTCCTGAGAAAAAGGTACATGAATTTGTAGGAAAACTCGCTAAGTCACTAACCCCCTAAAGACAACCACAAACCACGATCTGGAGATATGGATCCCAGAATTTTCCAATCTCAGCTTTCAAGAATCTTGGACTCATTGTTTTTCCTCATATCATATCCTCTGAAATACAATTTACGTGTTCTGAATTCAAACTTGCGTATTCTGAAATACAATTTCCGTTTTCTGTATTCAAACTTACATATTCTGAAATACAATTCACTGTTCTGAAATACATTTTATGTATTCTGAAATACATTTTACCTAAATCTAAAATTGTGACTGTACACAGAATAGTTCCAATTTTGAGACTCCTAGCATAAGTGGTTCCTGAGATCTAGAAACCAAAAATTTTCGTCTCTGCCCCACAGGCCGCCCGTGCGCACGGGGGGTTTTGGGGTTTAAACCCCCCCCCCCCCCTTCACTGGCCCATTTTCATTGAGAAGTGAGGACCTTTTTTTAGGTCATCCCATTGAGTATGTTGGGATAATTTATTATGAAACCCTCCCAATTCATACAATCCTGCGCACGGGCCTGCTGCCCGAAGATACTAGTCGTAGGGAATCATCCAATCTACCCATCATAAAAACTTTAACGTAATATCTCAAAGGGTTTGAGAGCTACGAGCCTACAGACACTTTTGCGTATGACGGACAGTGCGTTTTTGGTGTCCTAAAACGCGAAAATACAAATATTCAGGGTTCAAAAATTTAATAATAAAAAAAATAAAGGAAAATCGGTACCGGTAATCCCAGATGGTTCCAGATATAAGGTCTGATTTACGAGGTAAAATTTCTTAAACCCACATCCATTTAGTAAATAGCATTCAAAAGAAAAAAGCAAAGGAAAAAGGAAGGCTTTTTCACGAAAACAAAATTGTGTATTCTAGTGAACGAAGGATTTTCAAATCAGGGATTTCCAAAATAAGGAGAAATTCGTTAGTGACTCGCCTATTATAATCTACCTTTCTATCCACTGCAATCTGATCTATCTGCATTATAGAGTGATCTCCTTAGGCTTGTCTTAAGACATTTTGTCAAACATTTGAACAAAATAATTGGCAAAACATTAAGGTGTTACATGTACATATATACATTATACTACTGAAATCTTTTTATTTTTTTTATTTTCGATGATCCTATCTAGAGAAATCGTGGTCACCACAAAACATATTTTTATAGGAGTTCCCGGCAATCAGCTATAGCAGCTTTAAAAATCATTAATTTTACAAATAAAAAATTTCAGAATAAAGTTTAATGTTACCATAATATAGGAATATATATATATATAGGTACTATATATAAGTTTTCAAGCTAATAAATTAAAATGTCTTTCCAGGAAAAATTCATGAAAATTTGTTCGGCCTTCTGATTGCGTATAACACCTTAATTAAAATTTCCCAATTACAAAAACTGGTTAAATTAAGGGGTCTGGCCACCTTGGCTGCATGGAAAATGGTTTTTTTTTTCTAAATTCATAAACTCTGAAGTTTAAATGATTTTTATTTAATTTTTTTACACAATTTAGACTATACTTTAAGGAATCTCTGACATTTTTTTTATTCGAAAATATTAAAAAGTGGCGGCGCTGTATATATATCCCCAGAGACCCTCCGCACGAAAGGGGGGGATGTGCCGTCATCGATTGCTCTGTTCAGAAAAGAAAAAAATGGGCTTGTTCGTGGGTAGTGTAGCTAGAATGTAGCGTAGGATTTTTAAGATTGCTACATTAGTTTCTCTTTTATTGACGTTTTTCGACGTTTTTCTTAGGAAAAAATGCATTTTTTTTTCTCCGGCTCACCAAAGTTTCAAAAAAATCGAAAAAAAAAATCGTTACGTTACATTCTAGCTACACTACCCACGAACAAGCCCATTTTGTTTTTTTTCTTCTCTGATGCATATGAACAGAGCAATCGATGACGGCACATCCCCCCCCTTTCGTGCGGAGGGTCTCCGGGGAAATATATACAGCGCCGCCATTTTTTAATATTTTCAAATAAAAAAAATGACAGAGGTTCCTTAAAGTATAATCAAAATTGTATAAAAAAAAATAAATAAAAATCATTTAAACTTCAGAGTTTATGAATTTAGAAAAAAAAACCATTTTCCAAGCAGCCAAGGTGGCCAGACCCCTTAACGAAAATAATCAAATATTTGCACGAAATTATGAAATT
Source organism: Beris chalybata (assembly GCA_949128065.1). NCBI lineage: Eukaryota > Metazoa > Arthropoda > Insecta > Diptera > Stratiomyidae > Beris > Beris chalybata. The sequence continues at coordinate 115,140,429 of OX421894.1, forward strand.
AGTGATACAATATGAAGCTATAGGTAAGCTAGGTGGTCGCTGAAGCGACCAAATACCGCTAATGGGTCCGTTGTAATCGTAGATGTAGATACTGACTTCAGAAACTGGAAACATTCCATTTCGTTTCAACAACTACATTTGGAAAAAAAAAAAAAAAATGCAATGAACATATTGCAATTCTTTTAATTCTTTTTAAATACTCTTTAGCTATAAAATGTGAAAAACAAAATACCTTAAAAAAACGCACTAAATAGTCCACTATATTAACACATCCATACGAAAATTTTAATTGTCAACAAAAACAAACCCGAACATCCTAAAATACATCTAGGCCGCGGTCCGAATTACGCTTTCTGCGCTTTTAGCGCGCTCACACTCGGTCCGAATTACGCTCACAACGCATACAATTTGCATGGAGGGGAAATTTTCTGGCGCTTACACTACTCACGGTTTCGAGCATATGCACTGTGTCTACGTCTTTGCAATCTGTAACATTGACGGTTCAAGATTTAAAGACACTAAAATTTATTCGCGATATTGAAGAAAAATGAGTTATAACAATATTGTTGAAGAAGATGAAGATGAGGAGCCAGATATCATCTCCAGATCGCTATCACTGTCACACATTTCCATTACCTTTTCTACTAAAAACACTTTTTCAAAACTCATTTTAAAATGACTGACACAACTGACATTTGTGCGCATACGATCGGTCCGAATTATATGCGTTGTAAGCGCGCATACAATTCGGACAGACTGTAAGCACTGTTGGTACTGTAAGCACCGTAAGCGTAATTCGGACCGCGGCCCTAATCGCACAAAACAATTGCTAAGTAGGGCCGCGGTCCGAATTACGCTTACGGTACTTACACTACCAACAGTGCTTACTGTCGGTCCGAATTGTATGCGCGCTTACAACGCATATAATTCGGACCGATCGTATCCACACAAATGTCAGTTGTGTCAATTAAATTTCACTTTAAAGAAGGTTTTGGCAAAGGATCTGCCATTAAAACCTATGAACTTACCATGAGACGCCCTTTTAACTTCATTCACTCATTTTTCTTCAATATCACAAATAAATTTTAATGTTTGTAATTTTTTAACCGTCAATGTGACAGATTGCAAAGACGTACACACAGTGCATATGCTCGAAACCAAGCGGTGGTGATACTCGTAAAATTCGTGTGCATGAGCGTAATTTTTCATGAGAAGGAGAAAGGTAGAAAATTGGTGTGTAGTAGAAGTAAGATGCAAGGGTCTCCACAGGGCCGGCTCTAGACTTTTTGGCGCCCGGTGCAGTATACACTTCGACGCCCTTATGAATTTACATAACAAATTTTTCACTAAAAAAAACCAAAAATATTATAGTTAAGGGGGCGGCGATTGACGATTTTTTATAAAAATTCATGTAACTTTTTTTCAGGAACTGCTCAACCGATTTTAATCAAACTTTGTACACTTATTATGTTCGTAAATCGAATACTACTGAATGAAGGAATTTCAAAAATATTAAAAACTAATTGAATTATAAGGTTTGAAAATTTAATTTAAAAGTACTTTGAATCCATTTTTTACAAACTGCTTCATTCAGTATAAATACCAATACTATTCTAGCTTTAACCAAAAAAATCATCTTGATGTCTGTTACCAGTTTCGAGAAAAAGAGACATTTATGGAAAAAATTAAAAAAAAAAAAAAATTTTCAGGAGAGCGAAAAAACAAACATTGTTTGTTTGATTCTTTTTTCAATGGTTTTCTTTTTTTATATATATATTGTTAATACAAATCATATAAATGGCATTGGTTCTGTTTTTAACCCTTCCTCAATTCTATATCTTGTATTATGTTTTTCATTTGAAATATAATAAAAAATACATATGAAAATGTATACATAATACCAAAATATTACCGAACTTTTTCACTTTGAATTTACTTTTTGACCACTTTTACCGAACGGAAAGATCTGTAGTTTGTTTTAGAATTAAATGCAGAAAATAAATAACATAACATAAAAATTTTTTTTTGGTCTCCGAGTGAGTAACTCCCTTAAGGTCCAAAAGTAATCATAACACAGAAAATTTAAAGAAATTATCTACGAAAAAATGTTTAAAATATAGGCGTTTCACGTAACCCATACTAAAACGCGTTACTCCCATGCAGTCAGCGTTCACCAGTAGCCATATTAATAATAATTTAAATACGCTTTCTGATCACTGTTGTATTTTCTTACTCGTTCTTAACTTTTTTTATGCATTTCCAAAAATTTATCCAAAAATACGCACAAACAAATAGGAAGCAAGTGCAAAAGGGTCAACTGGGAGTTTTATGTTTATTTATTTAATTTTATTTTCAATATTTTGTTTGTGTTGTTAAACCAGTCTGTTCTAGTAATATTGAAACAACTACTGAATGTTAACTGTCACAGCAACAAAGCCAAGTTAACATTAATTTGTCTCTCTTATCTTATTAAAAAATTAGTTGACCCCTTTTTCTACGCTTCAATTATAACTTATAAAATAATCTTGTTCTTGTCTTGACTAATGAAACTTGTTTCAGGATTCGAAAAATTAGAATTAGGATCGTAGCGTTACAAGAAACTGAGCTGAAATTGGAAGCAGAGATGGAAGAATTAACAACTTCATTTAAATTTCATGCTCTTTTATAAACATTTCTTTAAGCTCCTTTCCTGAAGTTTTGCTTCTGCATCTCGTGCCTTTTTTCTTTGCTTATATTTCCAGCCAGAAGGTTTCTTTCGTTGTCCTGAAAATGAAAATTTTCCCTCCAATTTCCCTTGAATAACAAATTGCTCATTTCCTCGATTTATTTAAACCAATTTACTTCTCTTATCATTCATTCATCCAAAACATACATTCCCCTCTAGCAAAAATGTCGTTTGTCCCATTTCCCCATATTCCCCCATCGGACCGCGTGAAGGCGCGATAACGCTCCATGTCTATCTATTTCTATTGTATAGAAATCATGTTCTGAGCTCTTTCAGCACACAATCAAAAAAGCACCAAGTGCTTCGGCGCCGTGGGAGCGCAAATCGAAACTGCTCCAAATGAATCGTACGAACCCAAAATTGTACTAGCTGATGAACGTATGAATGCAAAATTAGAATAGCAGATGATCACACAAACGAAAAGCTGTACTAGTCGGTATCGAAGAGTGAGAATATCTTTAAGAGAAAAGATTCAATGTTTTAGTTCTTGAACAAGAATTGAAAGAGTGTTTTTAGAAAATTAAAGAATTGAGAAACTCTGCAAAATCTAGAATATGCATCGGAAAAAGTGTAGCAAATGTATTGAAAAAAATCTTTTCAACTAATTTCTAAGTATGTTTTAAATTTATAGCAAAATATTTGAAAAGATAATATATAATATGCACCGTTGTTATTGCCTTCCTTAATTTGGCGCCTTCCTTAATTTGGCGCCTGGTTTCAATGCGCCATCTGCACATATGGTAGGACCGGCCCTGGGTCTCCAGTGCCAAAAGAAAGAGACTGAAGAACAACAGTTTGTAGAGCAAGTGAGATGCAAGGGATTCAAGTGTTAAATTTCATGTTGCTGATTGGTAAAAGGCTACTACCATTTAAATTTCCATCAACTAACACAATCAGATTTCATTACGGAAAACCTTGTTAACAGCCATTCCATATACTTCCATGCTCGAAACCGTGAGTAGTGTAAGCGCCAGAAAATTTCCCCTCCGTGCAAATTGTATGCGTTGTGAGCGTAATTCGGACCGAGTGTAAGCGCGCTAAAAGCACAGAAAGCGTAATTCGGACCGCGGCCCTAGGTAAATAGAATAAATAGAAAAATAGATTCAAAAATTCGATTTATTTTTGATACATTCTTATCACCGTAAGTAGCTTGAAATGAAAATTGTAAATGCAATAATTATTTTATTTGACAATAAACATAATATTCAAACAGAATCATTATCAAAAGTTAATGAGATTTATTTAAACACGTGAAATTACGTGATAGCATTAAACAATATTTACAGAGGAAACACACTATTCTTGCTTTACAACCTTCAATGGAAAAATTTAGAGAATTGTGCATGAGTCACTGTTTTTTCTTCATTTTTATCATACGAATTTTAATTTCATTCAGATAATGTTTGGTGCGGTTAAAATTATAGCGCGAGATAAAAGTATTGCATAACATAATTTGTATATACACTAGATGAAATCATATAGAGTGTTATAAGTTTAATCCAGCCCAAAAGTTTGTAGAGCATAGAACCGAGCCTTGGAAAAATATGTACATACATAGGTTTTTTGATTATTGGTGGCCAAAAACTACAAATCCACTTGACGGCCGTCCGTCTGTCTGTCCGTTAGCATGATAACTCAAGAACGCCTTCACCTAGTATCTTGAAATTTGATTCTAGATATTTGCGTGAATTTGTACGCCTAAGTTCTGTCAAATTCTTCCTACTCATTCGGATATCTGCTAAACAAAATGTCCGAAAACACTTATTTAAGAAATCCCGACATTAGTGAAGTGAAAATATAGGTTAGTGTTTTATCTAGAACTGAAATGACACTCAATTTCAAATCAAATTTCAAGAAGGATTCAAAGTCAGAATTAAACTATTAATTCAGTATTAAACGCTTCAGATAAGGTTGATCTAATAAAAGTAAAATTAAAATGTATACTGATTTGTCAGACATTTTATTATTCTTTCGGGAATAATAGAATAATTATTTATCAAGTTCTTTAATTACCAAATGCCGTAAAAAATGAGAGACATTTGATAAAGCCTGTTTTTTATCGAATATTTTTGACAACAGTTTATATTCCAAACACGATGTAGGTAAATTAATATTAAAAAAATAGTAAAACGTGATGGACATGCCGATTAAAATTCGGTGTGTTATGAAGGATAGAATGGAGTAGGATCATATTGAATGCAAGGAAATTAGAAAAAATAAATAACTGGATACTTTTGGTTTTTTTGTACTATAAGAAGCCTTACTACCGCCACATATCCTGCTCGATTTCTGATCTCGAAATTGTTTTACAGATAGCAACAAAATAATATCCTTGAACCATTCATCTCTAACATAACTACCGAGAGTCTGAAACTCAGGTTATTATTTCAATAATTTTCTCTGCATGCCTATTTATCTACTTTCGATAATCTTGGCATGTCCAATTTCCGTGCGGACAAGACAAAAAAGCAAAATTTTTAGCCGCAATAGAATCATTCAATCAGAGCATAAGTGGATTAATGTTTGAGTGTGACTAGGATATAGGATTTATTCGTTAGTGGATCCATCGAACCGTAGAATCCAACCAATCGTCATAACTTATCGAAAGTGAAGGCACGTGTAGTGCTCATGAACGTGACTTTAATTTGTCAGCAATTACATAGGTAGTATATGAGAACAAATTCGATATGTACATACCGCATAAGTTCAGAAAAAATTGACACCATCAATAATAGCAAAAGTGAGATGGGCTTAGTTTAGTCGTAGCAAGCATTTTTCTGTTTCTCACTTTTGCCTTGAATAATTCGATGCAATTAATTGACCACACGTTATGCACTTGTTGCAATGTTTCCTGTTTGAATAAGCACTTTACCTACCCGTTTTATGCCCACACGTATAATTTCGTACCATACGATACAAGACATTTGTCACATGTTCATCAATAAGGTATTTAACGTGTGCTAGCTAAAAATAATCAGCAATTTCATAATGCACACTACCGGGTGAAAGTAAAAAGTGTGATAGTTAATATGCAACAGGGTAAAAAAATATCATAGGATCGAAAATTTGAAAGACAAAAGAACGATTTGAGTCGCGAATAGAAGGATTTAGATTCATACCCATTGATGTGAGGTTCAAAATTAATTAGTTATAAAAAAAAATTTAAATGTTCAAACTCCTTCTACACTTGATAAATCATGTCCAAGTAGACAAATCGAGACACATGTGGATTACCAGGTCTAAAGAAATAGTTTAACCTCTCACACTCCTGATCCAACAAATCCAATGGATGTAGATTTTAAGAAAATGCAATGGGTCAATCTTAACTACTCTGGGTGTTTGATCAAATCAAGAAACCAAACATATTTCCTTTAATAAAAAGAACAAATAAATTGCTAATTTGAAATAAAATAAATTACAGTAGGCACCGCTTATTGTAATCACTTTGGGACGAGCTGCATGTCCAATGAATACAATGCAAACAAAAAATTTTTCCCGAAATATTCCTCCTCGTCACGCAAAAGAGAAATACCACTGCCGCAGTAGAATCGCAGCTCACAGCTAATTTGATACAGACACTTCAATGCGAATAAACTTCTCTTTGTCGCGCCGTTAACCTGTGTTTTTATATTTCTTGAATTTTTGATTGTGTTTAGACATTGGCTTAGGTAATTTTTAGCAAGATCTTGCAAGCTGAAGTGCCAAAATTCAGACAAAGTGTTTGGAAAATTGCTGAAAGTGTAAATTTGAGTGCCTCTAAAGTGCAGCAATTAATTGAACGCTTCCTACACGAAAATCGGGTAGAAAATAAGGGTAGAAATTCGCCAAACAAAATTTTTACCGTATCGGACGAACGATATATTGTAAGAAAAGTGAAAGCAAACCCGAAGATTTCCGCTCCAAAATTGGCTACTAAGGTTCATCGTGAGTTAGGGAAGGCATGTAGTGCTGAAATCGTCCGAATAGTCTTTCGGGACCATGATTTCAACTGGCGAGTAGCTCGTAAAAAGCCATTCATTTCCAAAAAAATACAATAAGCCGATTTACCTTTGCCAAATAGCGTCTGGGAAAGCCATCCGCGTTCTGAAATACGGTTATTTTTGCGGACGAGTCCAAGTTTAACATTCTTGGCTCCGGCGGAATGTCATATTTCTGGCGCAAGCCAAACACTGAGCTAAACAAGGAGAACCTCAAGGCTACTGTGAAGCATGGTGGTAGCAATGTGATGGTTTGGGCCTGCATGTCCGCAGCCGGAGTCGGAAATTTAGAGTTTATTGAGGAATCAATGAACAAAACAAAGTATCTCAATATACTCAAAAACAATTTGCTGCAAAGTGCTGAAAAACTGGGTGTTCGCAACCAATTTCGGTTCTACCAAGACAACGAACCAAAGAACAAGTCGGGAATTATGCAGCGCTGGCTAATTTGGAACTGCCTCATTCGATGTCTCCGCCGGCATATAGTCACCAGATATCACCGTCATTGAGAATCTATGGGCTTTGTTGGATAACAACATTAGAAAACACATGATTTCTTTTAAACAAGACCTGAAGAAAGCACTGCTAGAGGAATGGCAAAAAATTACTCATGACATCACACAAAAACTCATTGACTCAATGCCATATATGCTCCAGGCTCTGCTTAAGGCTAAGGGCTATCATACGACGTATTGAAATCAACTGGAAACCTCATAATTCACAACAATTTTAATGTTTAATCAAACTGTATCAAATAAGCTGTGACATGAAATTTGTTATTACTTTCGGTTTTTTTGTTTTTTAAAATGTAAAACACCAATTTCGTAACAAAAATAAACTTGTTTAATAAACAACAAACATTGTTCTTCAAAATGGCATTAATATTTTTTTGATATTGTTATTGCGTTCTGAGTTATTGCAACTGAAATTTTTAAAGAAGCACTGTATCAAATAAGCTGTGAGCCACTGTATATGAAAATTAACGTCATCAAGAGAGTTGCGCAGAACTTGAACCATTTTTTCCCCTAACTGTCGCAATCTAGTTTTCTTTGATTTATGACTTTGGGACCAGCGGTTTATAACAATTGACGAACGAAAAAAATCTCATAAATTTTCCTACGCTTGAATATAGATTGATCGGAGCATATAACATATACATTTTTTATTCAATAAGTGTTATATACAACCCAAGTTCTAACCTTTTACAAAATTCTCTGATATATTGTAGGTACCTTTGAATTGAAACTTGAAAACTTGTAATTTCCATCATGTAAAATAATATAAATTACAGGCAAGTTGCACCGCAGAGGGACTGTAAAAATCGCTATTAACACAGCAAAGAATACAGCCGACGAAAAACGGATTGAAAATAGCCTCATGGGGCCTATCAGCCTTCTTTCGCTTCTTTTTGGATATTGTACTATGGGAATCTAGATCGAATGATAACATAAACCGAATTCTTATTCCAATAAGCGATAAATTCTGTTTGTGGAGAACGGGACCCAACTGTTTTGATAACAAAATCCGGATTATAATATTATCCGGGATTACCCTGTATTATTAATTTTTAGCACCCATGTGCGCGCCACTAATAGGTATTTTTGCGACATCCTGGGTATTTCTCGAGACACTAATAAATATGGGTGTTAATAATGATTTTATTTCATTTCATTTTATCTTCATATAATTTTTTTTTTCATTTAATAGAGAAACTATTGTGAGGTACTAAATGGGGTTTAGAACCATAGAGCTATATGTATAATGAAGATGGCGTGCAGCGACTGTTTTGAAGCCGGAGGTTTTCTCGCAAAGGACCGGCGATATTCACTATGCTACTGTAGTGGTCCGGTGTAGTGATCCAGCCACTAGCTAAATGAAAGAACGACCGTACTGGTCGAGAGTTGTAGTTCAAGAGACATCTTTATTCACATTTTTAACTTAACTACCTTATCAGCTATCTTAATCCACCTTATCGACTATTGAGTATGTGTCTGAATTAACACCTTACCGACTATTAGGTATGTTTCTGGATTGACAGAATTTTATCACCACACTACAATCAGCATCTTACTCACATACATACACATGCTAGAAAAAGTCTGCGTTCACCTGTTGTGAATCAGTTTGTAACTTATAAAAAATCAAAAACAAACAAATATTTTCCAGATTTTATTTCACATATTTATTAAGAATTTCTTACGTATTCGACACATGTAAGTTCATTTATTTTGCTTTTTCAATTTTTGAGATAACGGCTCTTTTCGAAAAAAACATACAAAAGCGAGGCAGAAAAAGTCTGCGTTCACATGTAATAAAAATAATAGAACAGAAAATAGTAAAACATATTTAAATTAGTTAGTAACTGGTGGGGTATCCCCGGCTCTTTATTATCTCTTGGAGCCTTTTCGGTATCGAATTGACGAGCTTCGCTGCCTCTTCTCCCACTCCTTTGTGAAAACAGTTTTCAAGATTTCCTTACTAGTTATTGAGTGTTGTCCAATTTTCTTCTCTAGCGAATCCCATAAGTGTTCGATGGGGTTTAGGTCTGGTGATTGTGGGGGTGTATGTAGCTGTTTTAGGGCATGATAGAGTAACCAGAGCCTCACTATCTCGGCTTTATGCTTCGGATCACGATCATGTTGGAAGCAAAAAATCTGAACCTAAGCTGAGTTTAATGGCACTCTGCTTCAAATTATTTTTCAAAATGTTAAGATATCCAAATCTATCCATCGTCGATTCTATAAACTCCAACTTCCCAACGCCAGTACTCGCCATACACCCCACACCATTACTCCACCACCACCATGTTTTACAGTGGGTACGAGTTTTTCTTTTTGGAGTGCTGTTCCAGACTTCCTCCATACTAACATGCGTCCTTTTATGCCAAAAATGCAAAATTTACTTTCGTCAGAAAATGTTACATTCTTCCAAAACTCTATTGGCTCTTTTTTATGCTGCTTGGCAAATGCAATGCGCTTTTGCTGGTTGACCGGTGAAATGTAGGGTTTTTTCCGAGCAACCCGTCCGTGGTACCCACCCTTTTTGAGAATTTTTATTGTAGTATCCGGACAAATATTTTTCTTGAATTTTTCTTTGATTTCAGTTGCTATTTGGAATGCAGTCAGCCGTGGATTTTTTTTTACTAGTGACACGATATGTCGCTTTTTCCTGCAGGACAACTTTGATGGACGACCGGAATGAGGTTTGGAGGTGAGCTCTCCTGTCGATTTGAAATTATGTATAACGCTTTGGACTGAAGAATATTGTCTTCCCACTATTTTTGCTGTTTCTCTGTAGCTATTCCCTTCTTCCCATAATTTTATAATGATTTTTCTTTCACTCACACAATCTATCCTTTTATCTTCCATTGCAAAAAAAAAAATTTATTCACAACACAAACTCTGCAGGAAACTATTTAACCACTTGCCATAATAGCTAGTAATGAATAATAAATGCAATAAAACACTAGAAAAGTGTATTCGAAACGATTTTTTTCATCAAGTGAACGCAGACTTTTTCTGCCTCGCTTTTGCATGTTTTTTCTGAAAAGAGCCGTTATCTCAAAAACAGTAAAAGCGAAAGAAATGAACTTATATGTGTCGACTACTTAAGAAATACTTAATAAATATATGAAACCAAATCTGGAAAATATTTGTTTGTTTTTTTGATTTTTTAAAGTTACAAACTGATTGACAGCAGGTGAACGCAGACTTTTTCTAGTAAGTGTATATGTTAAACCCTGGTATTGAAAAGAAAAAAAGCCCAACCTTTAAATACTAGGCTAATATTTGCCTTCGTGAACGAACTAGTTGGGAAGATCGCTCCCAGAAGTGAAATCAACGAACTAGTTCGCAGTGACTTCCGGTCCTAGTTCGTTTGTTTGAAAGTAGTTGGTGATCCGAACTTGAAAAAAACTAGTAGGGCTGGGGACGGACCTTACATTCAATCGGAACTTGAAAGGAAGTAGTTCCTTCCGGGCTGGGGGGACCTTTTTTGTTTGTTTTAGGTCCTCACATTCAATCCCAACTTGAAAGGAACTAGTTCCTTCCGGCCTGGCGACCTTTTTTTTTTTTTAGGTCCTCACATTCAATCCCATTCAAACGAACTAATTCCTTTTTTTTTGGTGAACGATGAACTACGACAACGACCTAGTTCGCGAAGACTAAGGAACTAGTTCGTTCGCGGTCACTAAGGTGAACTACAATGCGCAAGCCTACTTCACAGTGGTTTACACAGAAACGGAGTGTTGCCATCTCCGTTATATATAGCTCCATGTTTAGAACCAACTCAAAACAAAGCCTCAGAATTCCTACAGTGAAACATTATATCCCACAATTGTGTACAATAAATAAAATTAAAAAACTTTCGTTTACGTTTTTATAGAATAAAGACAAAGGCAGCACCATGAAGTACACGAACCAAAAGAACAAAGTCAATTTGAGATATCTCACGTTTTTCAAATATAATCCGCAACAATGCCAAAAAAAACGTGACAATGTCTTTATACCTATTAATAAAGTCCAAATTGTCATGTGACATGTACAAAAATATATTTCGACGACATTTCCGATTCGACTTGCAAATTTTTTCACATCCTATTCGAAATTGGAAACAGTATAAAAGTAAGAATTACAACTTTGTGTACGCTATTTTCGTTGCAATTCTAGTTTATGGTCAAGATCCTTTTAATTTAAAAGGTAGCGCAGAATAAATGTTTTATAAAGAATAGGGCTATTAAGGGGCATGTAAGTGAAATTGGTAACTGGGTAAACATATGAATTCAACAACAGCATCTTAAAATTTAAAATATATGTACAAGTTTAATCTTAATGAATAATTTGTATAGAATTAAGTTTTTCTAAAAAGTGAAGTTGCATTTCAGATCACAGTTCAATGGCCTCACTTTTTTTGATCGATATCTATGAGAATGAATTTCTTTCAAGGTGAAGCTCATAGAGATATGTACATATATGTAGTGGACACGACGAGCAGCAACTGTTTTGAAGCCGAACGATTTCTCGCAATGGACAGGGGATATTCACTATGCTACTATCAGCATGTTACTCACATGTACAGTGGCGAGCACATGTGGATACATGTTAATCAAATTTGACTTAAAATACTTGTAAAATCCTTAAAAATACATTAATCGATTTGAAATTTTTGCAGTTGAATTCTTTATTAATATTAAGGTTAAAAAAATTATAAACAAAATTATAACTTATAAACTCAGTCTAGGTTTTAAAACAAATAATCGAAATGGGCAATGTATCCACTTTTGCACGTTTCGTTTCTTCTGTTACAACACTGATCTGTGAATCGAAACAAAACGTAAAAACGGGATTCACAGCAATTGCAGTGTTAACGTTGTGCGAAATAGTGTTTTACGCGGCAAAGCATAAAAGTTCGATTTAATCAGTCACGCGTTTTTACTTTTTCTGTGAGTATTTCAATTTTGAAGCAAAAATGAAGAAAATATCGGAATACTTAGAAAATCAAATTATGTAAATGACGAAAAACAATGAGTCAGCACGTAAAATAGCTAAATCACTGGGTATTTGCCACCGAACCGTGCTACAAGTAAGAAGGAGACGAAATGTTAGTGCTCCTGAAATTAATAAATCGCGACCACGATTGCTAACTAATAGAGATGCTCGAGCTATGGAGCGCCTCATGACCACCAAACTGAAGACAACACCAAAAGAGGCTGCAGTTGCCATTAACAAACCCGTAAGTGAGTGGACAGCACGCAGAGCACTTCACAGGATCGGACTAACAGCGGCAGTTAAGCAAAAAAATCCATCACTATCAGAGTTAAATGTTGCATCACGTCTCAAATTTTGCAAGGAGCACTAGGATTGGAGCGTAGATGATTGGAAAAGGGTAATTTGGTCCGACGAGACCAAAATAAACCGATTTAAGTCCGATAGTAAGGAGTATTACTGGCACCGCCCAAACGAAAAGTTGAAAAAGCATCAAGTGAAAGAAAGTATGAAGCATGGAGGAGGCGGCTTGATGGTGTGGGGTTGCTTCACTTGAGGGAACGTAGGTCCTTTTGGTTAAAATCGATGGTATTATGAAAAAGGAACAATATTTTCATATTTTGGAGTCTAATCTACAAGACTTCGTAGACGAATGTGCTTATCCAGAATATGAAGTCATTTTTCAGCAAGATGGACCCCCAAAGCACACGGCGAAAATCGTTAAGGAGTGGCTCATCAGGCAACGTTTTAAAAAAATGCAGTGGCCTGCTCAAAGCCCAGACCTTAACCCTATCGAAAATTTATGGGTTTTGCTGAAAAAAGGACTAGCTTGGTACGACACCGCACCGAAGAGATTGGATGAGCTTTGGTGTCGAGTTCAGACGGAGTGGAGCAATTTTCCACATGAACTAATTGAAAAATTAGTGGAGAGCATGCCTAAGCGTATGCTCGCCGCTATTAAACCCAAAGGTCTCTGGACTAAATATTAAAAAAATATTCTTAGCTTCTTTTTCGTGAACGTGCAAAAGTGGATACATTTCCCATTTCAATTATTTCTTTTAAAACCTAGACTAAGTTTATAAGTTATAATTTTGATTATTATTTTTTTCACATAAATATTAATAAAGAATTCAACTACAAAAATTTCAAATCGATTAATGTATTTTTAAGGATCTTACAAGTATTTTAAGTCAAATTTGATTAACATGTATCCACATGTGCTCGCCACTGTATGTTATATTTCGGTTTTGAAAAGAAAAAGTCCAACCTTTGAATACTAGGCTACTATTTGCATTTCACTGCCACCTGGCATAACACGCTCCATACAAAAACGTTTAGTTTTATGTCAAAATGCTTCAAAGTGCTTTATACAGAAACGTCGTCTTTTCGTTGACGCAAAGCAAAACAATTTGACATAACGACCCTGTTTTGTCACACTTCTTTGCCTTCAAAGCACTTTATACTCAACCGTATCCAGTATCCAGTATCTCTATCGTGAAGCTACTATAAAAGCTAATTTAAAGAAGTTTTTTTTTTTTTTGCGTCACACCAACAACTCCTCTATTTATATTTATACCATTAATATTTATAAATACGGAATACATTTTTAAACTCTAGATGAAATCATATAGAGTATTATAAGTTTAATCCAGCCCGAAAAGTTTGTAACGCATAGAACCGAGCCTCGGACGAAGAAAAGTTATATATTATTTTATGTTTATTTTGGGCCAAAACCCCCAAATCCGTTTGCTGTCTGTCCGTCCGCTTGCACGATAACTCACGAACGCGTTGACCTAAGAAGTTGAAATTTTGTCACAACTTGTAAAATAGAAAAAGTAAGGCTAAGTTCGTTAATGGGCGATATTCTTCCACTCCTTCGGGTACCTCCCATACAAGAGTCCTTGAAACACGTTTTCACAATTATTGCTCGAATGCTTCAAGTTAGGAACTTGCAATTTTGCATACTTAAAGTTTACAATGTTTGAAGCGAAAGTTCAGAATATGATACAAATCGAATGAGTCCTTCGTGTAGCAGCCTAGAGTCCTTCAAAAATGTATGCTTGTTACTGAATCCACTATAACTCCAGAACGAGTTAAAGCAGGGATTCAAAATTTTACAGGAATTAGTTTTATATCAAAAGCAAGACTGAATTCAAAATCAAAATTATTAACACCAACTAGTACACTGTCATACCCGGCCCGATTTCTGACCTCCCATCCCGAAGCTGACTGGATTGTACACTACAGCCTATTAAAGGCTAGCCACCTAAGTCGAGTTCAGTATCCTTAAAAAAAAAAAAAATTGCTGGCGCCATCCGTAGACTCCTTCTGGTAGCTGTCACACAAAAGTCCTTAAGACACGTGTTCACCAATATTGAACGATAACTTAAAAACGCTTTACGTTACGACTTTGAAATTTTGTATACGTTGATTTTATAATAGTCGCAGCTAAAACTATTAATATGAAAAATATCCCATAAGTCCTTCATGTAGTCGCCATACAAAAATTCTGTAAAATGTCCTAACTTCATTTATGGAACTCACTATAAATCAAGAAATCGAGTAGACACTATAAACTAGTTTCTACTTGTAAGTAAAAAGTCATGTAATAAATGTTTGTGCACTCCTCATTCTTTTGATATATTTTCAACTAAAATATAAATAGGAGCTCAGTATTTCATTTAGAGTATCATACGATTGGCTTGGAGCCGATAGTGACTATGTTATGTTTCTCATGAATTTGGATCAATAAGACATGAAATTTAATAAAACCTAGAAAAAACTTGCAGTATTATATTTCGTATGAATCACGAAGCAAGAAGCTGACTATTTGATTTTTTAACTATGTATTATTATAGAACGTAGAGATAATACGAGATTAGACAAAGGCTAAAGTGTTTGAATCGACATTTGAATTAGAATATCTTCCGAACCAATTATACCAGAAAAAAAAATTTGATTAGCTAATGGGAGCGGCTTTATTAATACGCAATAAATTTGTAGAAAGCATAATAATAATAAATTTTTGATATTTTCCAATTGCTTCCCCTCATTGAATTATCGTGCACGCCACTGTTTCAAATGTCCCAAATGTGTTCGGAGGAATAACATTTAACAGACCAACGACCTTTGCGAAACTATAAAAATTTTAGTAGTGATAACTCGTCCTTTTGCACATAAAGATGTACTTTTGACAGAGTATTTACAATAAACTTATAATTGCACTATGATTTAAGGCCGGTTTACATTACGGTTGCTAACAATTTTTACCGAGATTGTGAGGTAGTTCGGTAATATTTTAGTATTATGTATACATTTGCATATGTATTTTTTTTTATATTTCAATTGAAAAACAACACATAATCTGATAAAAAAAAAAAACAGAAGGTTTGAAAACAGAACCAATACCATCTGTGTGATTTGTATTAACAATATAAATACAAAAATAAATTCAATTTGGAGAGAAAACCTTTGAAGAGTTATTAAAACTAAACGATTTTAGTTTTTTCGCTCTCCTGAACAATTTTTTTTTTTCGCATTTTTTTCCATAAATTTTCCTTTTTCTCGAAACTGATAACAGATATCAACATGATTTCTTTTTTTTGCTTAAAGATAGAAACATGGTATTTGTACTGAACGAAGGAATTTGCATAAAGTTGATTCTAAATATTTTTTTTTTTTTAAGTTTAAAAAATATGAAAAAGTTTTAAACTTTCTAAGCTTAAAGTCAATTATTTTTTTTTTTTTCTTTAAATTCTTACTTTCAGTAGCATTAGATTTACTAACATAATACAGTCCCTGTTTAACGAATTAGGACCACTCAGATTTTTCCCCATTCTTTAAAAGAAATTAACTGTAGCTTCACGAAAAAGTGTTTTTTTCCCAAGAAGATTAATTTTACCTGACGGCTGTAAATGTTGTGAATATGGCATACCCTAAATGGAAAGTCCCACCCTTCTAGCCGTTTTAAAGGAGAGTGCTTTTTACCTGCCCCTCCCTTTACGTGTTGAAGGCGATAGACCTGTGTCTATATAAAATAGTGAAACGATCCCGAATTTCTCATTCTTCTTCAAATATTTGGAAAGAATTTGTCAAGTGGTGAAGAAAATATTGTATTTAAGCTGTTTTTAGAAATTTAGTGGTTTTAGTTTACTTCGTTTTGGACATTTAAAACTTCGTGTACTTTTCTGAGATATTTTGGTCAAAACAATAAAAATGGGAAAGCGCAAGGACATTAGCTTGGAAAAAAAGTCAGCAATAATATCCTTATTGAAGACGAAAAAGTTTTCCTTGAGAGAAATTGCAAGAAAAGAGGATGTTTCTCATCAAACTGTGATGAGAATCAATAATCCAGCGCAGGAAAATCAAGACCTAGTTAGCAACAAACGGCGGAATTGTCGCGGAATAAGGAAGACAACACCTCAAACGGATCGTAGGATTGTTCAAAAGGCCTGCGAAAACCGTTTCCAATCGACGAGAAGCCTGCGTGAAGATTTGCTGGGCGAAGGGATAGAGATATCCGCTATGACTTTAAGAAGGCGTTTTGATGAAGCCAACCTTAAGTCGAGGCGACCAGCAAAAAAGCCTAAGCTAACAGCTAAAATGCGAAAAGCTAGGCTGGAGTTTGCTACAGCTCATCAACATCTCACCATAGCTGATTGGAAAAATGTAAGGAATATTTTATATCAATGCATAATGATTTTATTGCATTTACTTTTCGCTTGGGAATCCATCATTAAAATTTTTTTTTTTTTTTAAGGTGGTGTTTAGTGATGAGTGCAGACTAGAGTCTGTGACGGAGAGACACCAATACGTTAGAAGGAGGCCATCAGAGAAGTATGACGAAGCTTGCATCGTGAAAACATCCAGCAGCCACAATAATATGGTCCCGCATCTCTGGCGAGGGACCTGGACCGATCTTTTTTATCGAAGGAACCATGAACAGTACCCAGTACTACGACGTGATAGAAACCATTTTAATTTCCTATTTTAACTCCTTGAAGAGTTGTGAAAAAGCAAATATATTTATTCAGGATAGTGCACCCTGTCATCGTGCCCTGTTACCACGGGCCTTATTATTTCCCCCTAATTGAAACATAGTTGCAGAATTGAACGCACTCAAAGTTTGGCGGATGTACTATAACCCCACTAAATGGCACTTTTTTCACTAACCTAACCCGACACGCGTGCGACCAGGTACAATTTAATTTATTTTTATTTTATTTTGCATTATTTCATTTTTATTATTTCATTTTTATTTTAATATAAAAAAGGCTGGGATCCACGAATTTTTAGCCGCCGAAAACGAAGAATTATACAAATATATGATCCTACAAATATTCAAGCGTTTATATTGAACAGAAGGCTCAAAAAGAGCAAGCCAGCCTGAAGTTGCGCCATTCGGGGCTGATACCTAATTAACACCTCTAAAAATTCCTTTGGATTATCATCGATCTTATCATCGATCTCTAAAGATCGAATAATAAATAAGAAATCAATAAAGCATCAGTTTGTGCCGATTATTGCCTCGTTCACCAGAACCTAACCTCTAAAACCAAAAATCGAAAAATGCAAAGTACGCAAAAGACTATGCGAACGCCGCCACCTCAAAGTGCTACAGGCGTACCGAACAATAGTTGTGGAGTTTGCACCGACCCGGATAGTGACCCGGATAGTGACGTCTTCGTAACTGCTATAGACAAGTCTATTGTGCAAGACGGTTCAACCCGCTTCGAAGCGTTCGTAAGTGGTAAAGCAGCTGAGACGAAATCTGTACCGATCACCGAAAAGCAGAATCCTATTTTAGTTACTGGATGTACAAATAAATTGTACCAGGTGTCAAGCGCTTCACTAGAACCGTCCCTAACCTCACAAAAAGGTATGTACCCGCTACACTCTCAGAATAAATACAATTTTAGTGCGTTAAGTTCATGCAATTATGTCTCTAAAATCGTTAAACCTAGTGTCGCGTATCAAGAAAATACGGTTAATCAATTCGCGAATAACTCGTGTACTAAAGCTCCCTCCACTTATCTAGACGCGACATACAGTTTTTGCAATTTTAATAATAATCGCGTGTCGTCACAGTTTGATCATGCCAATATTAACCAAGCACCCGCGTATAGTGTCAGTGGCCTTACTTCCCATATACCGATACTGGTAGATCCACTGTGTGTCGAAAGACAGCCTCCAGTACCATGGCATTCCACTGCAAGTGTCGCTCAAGTTACCGAGAGGGTCTCCGCTAACCAAGGTACCTACAGAGCTGACGATATCCGAGTAGATAATCATCCTACGGCAAGCTCAGTGTCGCCAGAAACCCAGTATCAGGCCCTTACGCATAGTCAACTCGCTTCAAGGCAATCCATTTCTAAAGAACTGCCTATATTCAATGGAAATCCCAACGACTGGCCCCTCTTTATAAGTTTTTTTGACAGCTCAACACAAGCTTGTGGATTCTCCCTCCAAGAAAACCTAATACGCCTTCAGAGGAGTTTAAAAGGGAAAGCCCTAGAAGCGGTAAGAAGCCTATTGCTGCTACCACAAAACGTTCCGAACATCATGAATATGTTGAAACTATTATATGGTAGGCCAGAAGTTATCATTCACAACCTTTTAAAAAATATTCGAGCCTTACCATCCCCAAAGATAGAGCGTCTAGATTCCCTCATTGATTTTGCGTTGGCAGTACAGAACCTTTGCGCAACAATTGAAGCGTCAGGCCTTATCGCTTATTCCTGCAACCCATATCTCCAACAAGAGCTAATCGACAAGTTGCCGTCTCAAATTAAACTTTCCTGGTCGTTCTTTAAGCAAACCATTCCTGTGGCTACCTTACCGATATTCGGAAATTGACTATTTCA
Organism: Beris chalybata; assembly: GCA_949128065.1. Taxonomy (NCBI): domain Eukaryota; kingdom Metazoa; phylum Arthropoda; class Insecta; order Diptera; family Stratiomyidae; genus Beris; species Beris chalybata. The sequence continues at coordinate 115,159,477 of OX421894.1, forward strand.
AATAGCGCAAGCTGCCAGTGAAGTGACGCTTCCGACAACAGACGTTCCTCAGGAGAAGCGGTACGAAAAAAATAACAACAAAGATCGCAACTATGTTCACGCTCATACTGAGGACTCCTCAGAGTCAGTACCAACTAATTCTGTTCAGCCCAACCCTAAAAAGAACTGTCTGGTGTGTGACAAAAACAATCACGAAATCGAAACTTGCAGAAGGTTTAAAAGTACAGACTACTCCGAAAAATGGCGTATTGTCAAACAGCACAAGCTTTGTCGTACTTGTTTAAGACAACATGGTCAAACATGGTGTAAGAAAAATACCCTTTGTGGAATAAACGGCTGCAAGTTTCGCCATCATCCTTTGTTGCACAACGTAAGTAAAGATGCTACAAAGCTACAACCTAAAGAGGAGGCAAGTGAGACCCCACAATCTAGTTGTAACACTCATCAGCATTCAAAACGAAATGTGCTATTCCGAGTAATACCCGTGGTCTTATATGGTAATGGTGTATCCATTAATTCCTTTGCCTTCCTCGACGAAGGGTCGTCGCTGACTTTAATCGAAAACGAACTAGTTGATGAGCTTGGGCTTAGCGGAACGCAACAAAGTTTATGTTTAAAGTGGACTTCGGACACCATACGATCCGAACCAAATTCGAAAAGACTGTCATTAAAAATATCCGGCACCTCCAACGGTGCTGTGAAATATAGTATGTCAGATGTTCGTACAGTGCAGAAACTCGGGCTACCAATTCAATCTTTACCGGTTTCTGATCTCAAAGAAAAATACTGTTACCTGAAAAACATTCCGATCGAATCCTATAATCGTGCTACACCCCGTATACTTCTGGGGATAGATAATGGGCGACTAAGCATTCCTCTCCAAGTGAAGGAGGGGAAATATAATCAGCCTGTAGCCACCAAGACAAGACTTGGTTGGGTACTGCATGGACACTGCGGCGAAAATATTATTGCAAACTTCAACCAGGAAGTTTACCACCATCACAGTTTTCATACCTGTGACTGTGAGTCTGATGAAAAGCTGAGTCAGCTTATTAAAAAATACTTTTCCATTGAGAACATTGGCATAAAGATTCCTGAGTCCCTACCAGAGTCCAGAGATGACAAAAGAGCCAGAGAAATTATGAATAAAACTACACTTCGAAAAGGCGATCGGTTTGAGACCGGACTCCTCTGGAAATCTGATGACTCCACTCTTCCAGACAGTTATGCGATGGCGTTTAGACGTCTGATCTGCCTGGAGAGACAAATTGCATGTAAACCTGAGATAGGAGATAGTATTAGATATACTATCCAAGATTATCTTCAAAATGGATACGCCCGCAAACTATCTGCCACAGAATTAGATGAACCACATCCTCGCAAATGGTACCTTCCTATTTTTATAGTAAAAAATCCGAACAAGCCGAATAAAATTCGAGTAGTCTGGGATGCAGCCGCGAAAGTCGAGGGAATTTCATTGAACTCTTTACTCATGAAAGGACCCGACCAACTGACTCCACTGCTTCATGTCCTGTACAAATTCCGCGAAGGAATGATTGCCGTAAACGGAGACATTCGTGAAATGTTCCATCAGGTCCTGATCAGGGAAACTGACCAGCATTCGCAGAAATTTCTGTGGAGAAATAACCCTGAGCAAATCGAACCGGACGTTTATGTCATGCAGGTTATGACGTTCGGAGCAGCTTGCTCACCCTGCTCCGCGCAGTATGTAAAGAACCTGAACGCGCGACAGCACATGGAAACGTACCCTAAAGCTGCACAAGCAATTCTTTTAAACCACTATGTGGACGACATGCTCGCCAGCGTCGATGACGTTCATGAAGCAATTGAGCTTGCAAAAGGTGTCAAACATGTTCATCTGCAAGGTGGGTTCGAAATCCGCCACTGGGTCTCTAATTCTCAGGTAGTGCTACAAGCTTTAGACGAAAAAAATATTCAGGAATCTAAATCCATTGGTACTAAAATAGATTCTGGCACCGAAAAGGTTTTGGGTTTGCAGTGGTGTACGTCCGGAGACTATTTCCAGTTCTCGCTAGTATTTAACAAGCTTAGTAACGAAATAATTTCTGGTCAACGAACTCCCACGAAGAGGGAAGTTCTAAGAGCATTAATGTCTATATTTGACCCACTAGGGTTTTTGTCTCCATTTGTAGTCTGTGGTAAAATACTTCTCAAGAAGATTTGGCAGTCTGAAGTAGAGTGGGACGAAAAACTCAATACTGACCTAGATGACAAATGGAAGAACTGGTTACAAATGATTCCAAGTACGGAGCAACTGAAAATTCCCAGATGGTACTTTCCTGTAGGACCAGCAGAACGCGGTCCAATTCAGCTACATGTTTTTGTAGACGCCAGCGAAACTGCTTATGCAGCTGTTGCGTACTTCAGAGTGAAACACGACACAGGAGTACAATGCTCCTTCGTAGCAGCGAAAACAAAAATTGCTCCGCAAAAACTCCTGTCAATTCCTCGCTTAGAGCTGCAAGCAGCCGTGCTTGGCTCAAGACTAGCGAACAATATAGCTGAAGGGCATTCGATTAAAATCGATAAACGAATTATGTGGTCGGACTCGCGTACAGTTCTTTGTTGGGTGCGATCCGACATGTGCAAGTACCAACAATACGTAGCGCATCGCGTGGGAGAAATCCAGGAATCTACGAATGCAAATGATTGGAGATGGGTACCATCTAAGCAAAACGTGGCTGACGATGCAACGAAGTGGTCCTCTGTCGATGCAAAACTGAACTCGCAGAGCCGGTGGTTCACGGGTCCAACTTTTCTCCTTGAGCCCGAGTCGTGCTGGCCGGACGATAAGACCCAACTGATTCAAACAAGCGAAGAGCTTAAGCAGGTTCTTGTCCACACGGAAGCAAGTGGTGAAAGCGTCCTCGAACCAAAAAGGTTTTCGAATTGGTTGAGACTGCTCCGAAGCACAGCATACGTATTCAGATTCATTCACAACACAAGACATCCAACTTCAAGTGTGTTCGGACCCTTAACCCCAAGCGAGTACAGTCAAGCCGAGAACAAGCTTTACCAATTGGCACAGCGTGAAGCGTATCCTGAAGAGATATACATTCTGGAACAAAATCGATTGCACCAAACAGATTATCCCCAAACTGTCGCAAAATCGAGTTCAATATATAAACGCTCACCGTACCTTGACGAACATGACGTGCTTAGAGTTCAGGGTCGTATTGACGCTGCGGTTGGTATCTCCCATAACGCCAAACGTCCTATAATACTGCCAAAAAACCATCCTATTACGGATCTAATAGTTGTTCACTTTCATAAGATGTTTCACCATCATAATCAGGAGACCGTGGTCAATGAGCTACGTCAATCATCAGTTCATCAGTTCATTCACACGACCATTTTCCTTTGTAGGGGTAGATTATTTTGGACCCATGAGCGTAACTAACGGGAGGCGCACAGAAAAACGATGGGTGGCTCTATTTACGTGCCTGACTATAAGAGCAATCCATATCGAGATCGCACACAGTCTTACTACCGATTCCTGCATTATGATGCTAAGAAACTTCTCCGCTAGAAGAGGTGTTCCAATTGCACTATATAGTGACAATGGGACCAACTTTCGAGGCGCTGACGAAGAACTAAGAAAGAATCTCGCAAAAATTGACATAAACCAGATGAAAGACGAAACCTTTCCTGGTAAAGCCATCGAATGGCACTTCAATCCACCTTCTTCCCCACACATGGGAGGCAGCTGGGAACGACTGATCCGCTCGGTCAAAAACACCCTCTATGCAATAATGCCCACGCGAAATCCCAATGATGAACTGCTTAGAACCACGCTAATGGAGGTTGAGAACATTGTGAACTCCCGGCCATTGACGTACATTCCCATTGAGACTTCCGAAGATGAAGCTCTTACCCCAAATCATTTTATACTAGGGTCCTCTAACGGACAGAAAGCGCCAGGATTATTCGATGAAAGCCCATTGACCCTTAGAAAGAACTGGAAAATCGCTCAGCAACTAGCAAACTGCTTCTGGAGGCGATGGATTCGGGAGTATCTGCCCGAGATCACAAGAAGAACCAAATGGTTCAAACCTGTAAGGCCTTTAACGGAAGGAGATATAGTATTAATCGTTGATGACAAGGCATCCCGAAATACCTGGAGAAAGGGAATAGTAACAGATGTGATCTCTAGTCGATCTGGGCAAGTACGTAGGGCGACTGTACAAACTGCTAGTGGAACATTAGTTAGACCAGCAGTAAAATTAGCGGTTTTGGACGTTAGACATGGAGATGATCAAAATTGTACGACGACCAACTGAACGATTCATTGCGCATGAGATACCGGTGGGGAGAGTGTTACCACGGGCCTTATTATTTCCCCCTAATTGAAACATAGTTGCAGAATTGAACGCACTCAAAGTTTGGCGGATGTACTATAACCCCACTAAATGGCACTTTTTTCACTAACCTAACCCGACACGCGTGCGACCAGGTACAATTTAATTTATTTTTATTTTATTTTGCATTATTTCATTTTTATTTTAATATAAAAAAGGCTGGGATCCACGAATTTTTAGCCGCCGAAAACGAAGAATTATACAAATATATGATCCTACAAATATTCAAGCGTTTATATTGAACAGAAGGCTCAAAAAGAGCAAGCCAGCCTGAAGTTGCGCCATTCGGGGCTGATACCTAATTAACATGCCCATATTATCAGAAACCTGTTCTTTACCGCAAATATCCCAATTCTTCCTTGGCCAGGCAATTCTCCCAACCTCAACCCTATCGAGAATGTCTGGAGTCTCCTGAAATCTGAAGTTTACTCCTCTCCTAATCCTACCGTTACTATCTTAAAAGAAAATATTGGAAATATCTGCCAAAACAGCGAAGGAATCAAAAATATTATACAGCGGTGCATTGAAAGCATGCCAGAAAGAATTAAGGCTGTAATTAGTGCTAAGGGTGGCCCTACCAAATATTAACACCAAATTAAATTTTTAATAACTAAAATATCATAAAACGAAAGTTATAGCATAAAGAAAGAGAAAATATTAAAAATTCGTTGAACAGTAAGTGTAAAAAGTTATCGCCTTGCATCTATTTCGCAATGATTCTACAAGTTTCCGCTTAGCTGAATCGAGTATTTCTGTCCATTGATCTTATAGAACCCTTTTTAACTCCGGTGTACTGCAAATTGGGTGCATCCTGCTTCTTCCATCAAGCTGCTCCCAAAGATGCCCATCTCGGAGCAGATTGACGGAAGATGGCAATATGGTAGTCGGGTTTTTCCACTTGGGGACACTTGTAGTGTAGGAATTTTCGAACGATATGTGGCGTATGTATAGAATCATTATCTTGATAGAATTGAAATGTTTCTAGAATTCCTATTTTCTAAGAAGTTTTCAATTTATTTCTTGAAAATATGTAGCAATACATTTCTGTTCATAACGATATACAGCCCTAACCAAAAGTACTGGGAATTTAACATTGATGTGCACTAGATATTTGTGGACATCAAACAGGCATACGACAGGCGCGTACTGTATAAAATATGATGGATTTTGGAGTTCCACCGAAACTGGATCGGCTTACAAAAATGACAATGACCGATTCTCTGTCACAAGTCATAGTTGAAAATGATCCAGCTTTAGAACTGACAACGGGATTAAAGAATAGTTAATATGGTACGTCACATCGTACAGAAATAGTTCGAAATAACTAAGAATATTTTTTACTATAGTGAATTTACTGTAATGAATGCCAACTTCATACATTTTTGTTAATTTCAAATCGAAGTTGACATATTTAGGAAAAATATTCATATTAAAACTGATGTGTAAAGTCATAAAATTTTTTTAAAGTACTTAAACAATAATTTTAATAAAACGTGTACAACCATTTAATTTAAATTAATCTGTAATTTGAAAACGTGCAAATGTAATTAAATAAATGATTTAAGGGGCTCATCCCGTGTGCAGGCTCTTTTTTTACGCCCTTTTTAGGAATTTGTTCTGGCGAACTTAATAATGATAGAACTGTGAAATTTTTACCATATGTATGTTATATTTATGCACATGTTGAGCACACTTAAAAAAGTGTTCAGCCCCAAATTGTCAGTCATTGCTGAGGTATATGGCAACTTAGCCACCCATTTTCAATAAACCTTGTTTTCGGTAGACACGATTGCGGGGGTTCTGCTCATCTCAAATAAAACAATAAAACGGCATTTTAATCTGTGAAGTTTGAACTAGTCTTGGAACTAGGTATTGAATTTATCATTTTTATTCAAGTCATAAACACTCAGTATGGTTGTATATTTATATGTTCATAGTTACTTTTGTATTATTTCACATAAATAAATCAGGGGTGGAATCACGTATCTCGAAACGAGTCTCTCGTTTCGAGTCTAGTTAAACTCGTTTCGAGTTCATTTTGGTAGCCCCAATCTCGGTGCGAGTTTGAATGTCGTATGGCCAAGATTATTAAACAGGAAAGTACTAGAATGTTTCTGTAGGATGACATCTGACAGAAAGTTGACTTCATTTAATTATTATTTTAATTTCAATTTGGTTCGGTTACTTTCAAGAAGTCAACCAAAATGAGTTTACATAAAATAACGCGACAAGTCGAGTTGTCAAACACACCAAATTCGAGATTGGTAGTACCGAATTCAACTCGAAACTGGTACGATTTTTTTTACTTCGAGCACATTACAGGTCGAAACGAGATTGGTAGTACCAAATCAGCTCGAAACTCGAAAACAAGACTCGTTTCGAGATTCGTGATTCCACCCCAGATTCCAATTTTCCATTCAATAGGTTATGGCCCAGAAAATTTGAAAAAAAAAATTTTTGAATTTTAATTTTCAAAGCATAATCTTTTCTTCTCAATAATAATTTTTTCTTCTCGAAAGTAACAAATGGAAGGCGATCGAATGAACATCGAAAGATTGGAAGGTGTAAGCAATTGGCTGACATGGAAATTCCAAATTCGCATGATCTTAGAGTCAGCGAATTGTTCGATGTGGTCGACGGGACTGAGGAGAAACCAAAGTTTGCGGACGAAAATTATGCATCGAAATATTCAGCTTGGAAGAAAAAGGACACCAAGGCAAGACGAATCATTTCGACGGCATGAAGAAAAACAGGCGCTTTTGCAAATAATGAATTGTGAGTTGGCCAGTGAGATGTGGTTGATGCTCAAGAGCACCTATGAGCAAACATCAAGGGCGAACATTTTATTTTTGCAACAAAAATATTATGGATATGCAAAAGAGACAGGTGATGATATTACAATTGTTTTATCGAAATTGTGCAGCAGCTGCGAGATCAGAATGAAACCATATCTGATTCCATGATAATTTCAAAAATTTTAATTACATTACCTGCCGAATATAATCATTTTCGTAGTGCATGGGAATCTGCAAAGTCCTGAAAGTCAAACTTTGGCGAATCTTCGAGCGCGACTGATGGCGGAGGAGCTTCGTCTGAAATCGCAAGGACAAGTCGAGGAGGTGGAAGCGCTGATGGCCAAACGAACTTTTCCCAAGAAAAACAACTATAAAAAAAAAGAAAATTTGTCGAACAGCAACCACAAAGCAACGAATCAAAGCGACAAACTTAAAGGTAAATGTTTTAAATGTGGGAAAAATGGTCATTGGAAGCGGGACTGCCCCGAAAAGAAGAATAATTTCAACGTAAAGTGTGAAGATAGCTCGGTCGAGGTTTTCGTTTGTCATACAGCAGCAAGCGAGGACAAAGACACATGGATTTTGGATTCGGGTGCGACAAATCATATGAGTCACAATCGTGATTGGTTTGAAAATTTTACCGAAATATCAGAACCAGTGAAGATCGGAAATGGTAAACAAATTTTGGCTCAAGGTAAAGGCGATATCAGCATTCGCGCATTCAATGGCAGTGATTGGTGTCGCAAACGAGTCATAGGAGTTTTGTACGTACCAGATCTTCAGATGAATTTATTTTCATCAGGAAAGGTGGCGTATCAAGGATATGATATGTGTATGAATAGCAAGCGCTGCGAACTGCTGAAGGACGGAAATGTTGTTGCAGTGGGAGTTCGCCGAAAGGGATTATTCCAAATGCTATTCAGAGTGATTCAACCATCACAGGTCGAGGCTGCGGCAAATACAGCAGTAAAAAAGGAATCGCTTCGTTCATGGCATGAACGACTTGGTCATCAGAATCTAGTGCATGTGAAGAAGTTTTTGCGAGGCCGTAACATCGATTTTATCGACGAAAATTTTACATGCGAAGCTTGCGTGTATGGTAAACATCATCGAAGCAGCTTTAAGAGTCGAAAAGAAAGATCGAAGTCATGCGGCGAAATAATTCATACGGATGTGTGCGGACCGTTTTCAGAGGTTTCGATAGGAGGCTCAAGATATTTCTTATTATTGAAAGATGATTTCTCACATTTTCGTTTTGTCTACTTCATGAAGCAAAAGTCCGAAGTAGCAGACTTCATTAAAAAATGTGTGAGGCTAATTCAGAAGGAGCACGGCCACAACGTTCGTATTGTTCGGTCTGATAATGGCACGGAGTTGGTCAACGGAGAATTAAAAATCTTTTTCGAGGATTTTGGTATTCATCACCAGCGAACTGTGCCATATACGCCAGAGTAAAACGGCTGTGCGGAGCGGGAAATGCGAACTATTGTCGAATCTGCAAGAACAATGCTTCAATCAAAACAAATTGAGAAGAAGTTTTGGGCTGAGGCGGTAAATTTAGCAGTTCATGTGCTAAACCGAAGCGGAACGAGCACAGTGGCAGACAAGTCACCGTATGAATTGTGGCACAGAAAAGAGGTAAAGCTGGATTATCTGCGTACTTTTGGCACGGAAGTTTTCATTCACATTCCTAAAGAGAAGCGTAAGAAACTTGATCCAAAGGCAATCAAATGCATTTTTGTTGGCTACGACAGTTTTTCGAAAGGATATCGAGTTTGGAATCCGAAGACAGGAAAAATTGAAATCTCCCGAGATGTTGTATTTGGCCACACTCGATATCAGGGCTGAAGAAAAAGCAAACAAAGATGCGAGAGATAAAGTTAATGGAAATACGGAAGTTTTGATCGCGCCGGAACGACAAGAGCATCGTGGCGCGATATGTGATCTTGATGACAGAAATGTTATAAGTCAGCGACTACGCGATTGAAGCGTCATTACAGCGGGCAAGTGTGCAAACTGATGAAGAGTTTGTATGGTTTGAAACAAGCGTCACGTTGTTGGAATAAGAAGTTTACTTCTTTTGTGAACAAATTCGGTTTCAAAGCGTGCGAATCGGATCCGTGCGTTTTCGTTTGCAATGGTAAAGATGGAATGTTGATTTTGGCAATTTATATCGATGACGGATTAATTGTAGCGGAGAAGCGCGAGTCTATCGAATCAGTCATCAAATACTTGCAAAAAGAATTTGAGATCAAGGTTTTCGAGCTGGAATGTTTTTTGGGACTCGAAATTGATCAGCGAGCGGACGGTTCGATTCACATGCATCAACAAGGTTATGCCAGAAAAGTACTTGATCGTTTTTACATGATGAATTGCAATGCAGTGTCAACGCCATTGGACAATTCACAAAATCTTGGCGATTTTGAGGCAGGCGGAAAGATTGATTTTCCATATCGTGAGGCAGTTGGAAGTTTGATGTATTTGGCCGTTGCAACAAGGCCAGATATCAGCTTTGCAGTTGGAAGCGTCAGCCGATACTTATGGAAAAACCAGCTGTAGCACAAGTAAATGCAGTAAAACGTATTTTCAAATACATCAAAGGCACAATGGACATGGGAATTCGTTTCGAGCGGGAAAATGACTTGCATTTTTGCGGGTACAGCGATGCGGATTACGCAGGCGACGTCATAACACGCAGATCGACGTCAGGTTACGTTTTCATGTTTGGCGGAAGCGTAATCAGTTGGGGATCGGAGCGACAGAAATCAGTCGCATTATCAACAACGGAATCTGAATACATGGCAGCATCTCATGCCATAAAAAAATTGGTCTGGTTGAAGAATCTTTTGGGCGAACTTCTACAGGAGAACAATAATGCGCCAATATTTTACATAGACAATCAGAGCGCAATTAGACTTGTGAAAAACCCGGAGTTTCATAAGAGGACGAAACATATCGACGTACGGTATCACTTCATTAGAGAAAAGTTTGAAGACGGACTTTTCGAATTGAAATATATTCAGACGGATGACCAAGCAGCCGATATCATGACGAAGGCATTGTCGAAGCCAAAACATCAATTTTTTTGTTCGTTGATGAGTGTTATGCCAAAGAATTAACGTAATTTTTTTAAAAAAAAAAAAAAAGTAAGCTTTCATTATTCAGTAAATGTTGGCATCGACTTATAACAAAAAGTGGGAGTATTGAATTTATCATTTTTGTTCAAGTCATAAACACCCAATATGGTTGTATATTTTTATGTTCATAGTTACTTTTGTATTATTTGACATAAATAAAACAGATTACAATTTTCCATTCAATACTAGGATTATCAAAAAATATTGAACCGTTAATTTTTGGCAGCTTATTGAACTTTTTGTCGTCAATTTTGGTGTATTTTTACGACTTCTTCAGGTCGACAAAAAAAACGGCTTGATGAATCACAATTATCCTAGTTTGGAGACTGTATATATTAGTACTGAATAAGTTTACTAGATTCCAAAGAAATTCGTTCGATAGATTTTGAGATATCGTATTATGAGAAAAACGCGACTAAACTTTTCATTATATTCGAAACAACATAGGAGTTTAGAGAATATAACGTCCTGTAACTTCCGAACGGCTTCCAATATCGGAATATCACTCCGCCCACATATTCTACACTATATATGGATGTAATTTATGCAAAAAAAAATCAATTTTTGGAAACCGTCACACGGAATGACTGCCTTAAAAGTGATCAAATATAATTAGTAGTTGATCGAATTTAATAAGTGAGGTGAATAATTCCCAAATCCATAGGATAAATAGTGATGTGAATAATTCCTTTCAAAATGTGATGTGAATAATTCCTAAATCCATAGTAGGATAAATTAAGACTTTATTAAAGATACGCTCACATACAGATATATTCTCAAGGTGATGGCCTGGCACCAATTCTTTTCAATTTGACACCCAAATAAATTGTTCGGAAACTGCGCGTTAACACCAAAGGAATACTGCTTTAAATCCACACAACTATTAGCATATACCGCTGACATGAATATACATACTTGCAAGATGCCTGGAGAGTGCCAAAGAAATATTTATAAGCCTTGACTTGACAATGGAAGTTGGACTACGTATTAGCGAAAACAAAACTAAAATCATGACACAAAACTAGGAAAATCACTCCAATCAGACAAAAAAACATTACAGTAGCAGACTTCAACCTAGAAAAGAGAGACAACTTTGAAAATCTCGGGGCAAATATATCAAAGGATGGAAGCGAATCCATTGAAATTAAAAGACGAATAATGATGGCAAATAAGACGTATTATTCGGTACTCCCATAAATTGAAAACAAAAATATGCACAAAAAACAAAGCTTAAAATATACAAAATAAAAATAACACATAAACATAAACAAAGTACCAAAGGATGTACTCATAGCTGGCATTAGTTTTTTATTTTAAAGGTGTTGAATATGATTTTAAGCAGCGACATTTATGAAATACATCTACCAGAACAGAGAAGACAACTTCGGTGCAGTGAATAATTAAGGGCCGGTTTCACAGTCGAAGTAAACTAAAGAATTTGTTCGTAAGATCCTAAGTTTAAACAAAATTTTTGGTTTAAACTTCGACTATGAATTCGGCTTTAAGTAATTTGTACGCCAACTTAGGTTAGGTTAGCTGGGTAGCTAATGTCAGAGATAACTAGCTACCTTAATGGGTCCTTTGTGATCCCAATGCACCATGACACGGCTCCTGCGGCTGATGCCTGTTTTTGCTGATTCTCAAGAACAAACTGAGCCCAAATGCTAACTTTTTGTATCATGTTTTCAGAATGAAATACAAGCCGAGTTGGGTTATTCAAATCAGATCTAGTCTATTTGTGTTAGAAGCAAAAGTCAAATAATAATTTTATTTTAAATAAAATAAGTTAACATGAATTTCGATTAGCCATAGCATCAGCCATTACAAATTACAATATTCTACGAAATCTATACTTAGATTTTTCTCTGGGTAATAATATAGCTGAACTAGACTTTTGTCAAGCGTTGAGATGATGAACACTTTTTTGCAAACGAAAAAAGATTTTCAAGAATTTAAGTTTTTAGTTTTTTTTTATATGTGTGTTTATTACAATGTGAAGTACAAGGCTTTTCACACAAACAAAATATTTTCTTAACGTCTCCTAACCAACTACTATTAAGTAGTTAAATAATTTTGAAGGCACCCAAAATCATTGGTTTAAACTTGTATAAACAATATTAAAAACATTTATATTTATAATATAAAGACATTACAAATATCGGGACTTATTAGTTATCAAAATTAAGAAAAAAAACTTTGTAAATTATATATAATAAAAATATATCATCCTAAAATTATTATGACAATAAGTTGGTGTTCTTTTTTTAACTAATGTTAATCATACTATTTACTGGTAGATAAACCTATAATTAAACTGTAAGTAAATTTTAACCAATGACGTTAAGCAAAATATTACAAAAGGCGGAAAAAACACTACATTACTTTGTAAGAATTCACTATACAAATAAACAGAAAAAAATGTTGCAGTTAAAATTTCTTTCATTTTACTGCAAAACAATACTCATTCAATCTTACGAATTAAATTCATTTTTATCACATCTCTTTGTGAAGTGTGCAATAAAAAAAATAAACAGTATACGACTTATTTCTCGCCCAACTAAAAACATTAAGCCTGTCCGTCCGGTGGACAAAGATTGGATTGCGGAGTAAAGTTCATAACTTCCTTGAAGACTAGGTCCTTCCATTGCTCCACTGGCAAGTCCATATCTTCAAAGCTTTGATCATACAGGGCCGATGTTGGCTCGTCATTTGGATCTGCGTATTTCTCCATATAGCTATAAATAATTAAGGCAAACTGTAAACGATACTTAATTTAACGAATATTGTTGAAAAAATAAGAATACAGTTTTTGACGATCCAATCAATTACGCGAACATTCTTTTTTTTTTAACAACAATCGTAATACTGAGTTATATGCACAAAAGATAACTTACTTGTGTGCTAAAGCTTGTTCGGCTGTTATTCGCTTTTCCGAATCTAATTCAAGCATTTTTTCCAACAGATCAATGGCAAGAGGATTAGCACCACGGAAAACATCTTTAAAGCTACGTTTCCTCATAATTGGTAGAGATTTTATGTAATTTCGTGCCTTTGAAAGTGAATTTGAATTGTTTCATCTGATTTTTAAAATGTTTTTTTTTTTTTCTATTTGTACACATTCGACATGAATACAATTAAATTAGTACACAGAAAGAATTCAATGCGGCGATTAGTGCAATTAAAAAAATTAAGCGGGTCGGTGATAAATGAAAGTAACTTAAGATCAAGAAATACAAAATGCGACCATGAAGAAAAATAACCAGTAAAATAATGAAAAGTTGTTGAAAAAATGTTTAAGCAATTGAATAAATCACAATTTTTTTATGATTTTCCCGGACTAAAATTTTCCATAACCGAAAAAAGAACTTAAAATACTAGAAACTAATGCCACACGCGATATCACATTGATAGGACGTTTTAATTTAAAAGCATATGCTGTGGAATATACAATTCTACTACGTATATAGCTGCCAGATCTGAGAATCCTAAGTCAAAAATATTTTAGAGAAATACTTAAGTCCACCGAAGCTAGTCCCGTCGTTGCTTTCTACTTTCACAACCATACTATAGAATCCGAAAAGTTCAATAAAAGATCGAAATTTGGATTGCTTTCGCGACAACACCAGATCGAAACATGAGATGGCATTGAAACGAACCGGTTCGGTCCAGGTCGAGAAGTTGGATTTTAGAGGATTGAATCCGGATTCTATCCTCCATGTAAACGCAGTAATAGTATAGAACTCCGTAGGTGCATTCCAAAATGTGTTGCAAAAACTAGTACATTTTTTAATTCAACCATTAAGTAATGCAGACGTTTAATTCTCATTAGCTTGATTCTTTCATTATCCTTCATTTCAGTTATTACAATTTTTTTAGGGAAACAAAACAACCAAGAATTAGACACAAAATTTAAATACATACATATCTGCAAAATATGTTGAAAGGGGTAAATATGTTATGTTAAGGTTGCAACGGAGGAAAGAAAAAGAAAATAACCGAAAAAAGAGACAAAGCGACGAATTCAATAAGCCAGTTCTTTTTACGTCAGAACTAAGGACTGGAACTCGAGCTGGAGCATCGTACTTGCTGACATTCTGGATACCTGCTGCTGTATTTGTTGCTCGAATGTCCAGAAAACTATCACGAGTCGTGGCAAGAAAAAAATTTCACGGCGGAATTAAATATTTAGAGTTTGCTTTCCCGATGGGAAAGAGAGACTGTGAAACAGGAGATTTGTGTGGCTTAGCAGTTGGTCGAGCACTACGTGTATTCTACCATAGCCACAACAACCTACTATTATTTTCAATTTGAATAAGATGATCTGATTACGAACCACTCAAGCGTAAACAAAACTGATGCGAAAGTATAGAGCATAGATAAGTATTGAGGGAGAAGGCATTGCCGAAAATGACTGGACAGATTTAACAAACGTATTCGTGAGGAATTGCTTATTTTGCTTTCTCCCAACCGATTTGGAATTCCAAAAATGGTAGTTTTATGTGTCGGAATAGTGTCTAGCAGTTCCTTTTTCCTTAATATTAAAAGGCGATGAATGATTGTGCAAATTGCTGAAAGCAAGTCTCCGAAGTAAAACTTAAATATATAATTATTTGCTGTGACTGAGTGATAAAGACATTGATATGAGGTGTATAACTTTCCAGATTAGTATTAAATGAGAGGGAAAATATATTTTAAAAACTGAAGAAGCATGCATAAAAACAGACAGTTGTATATTTTTACGCCTTTGCTTAGCCATACCTACCTCTTCGCTTGTTATTTTTGTCATTAGTTCTGGTTCAGGTGTACCACACAATACAAGAATTCTTGTTAAATGATCGAGATCTATTTGCAAATTTTGTTAATGATAAGGTTTTTTAAAAAAGTTAAGGCATTTTTTTTAAAAAAAAACAGTGTTTCTATCTTTTTTGCTTGCTTAAAAAATTTTTAAAAACTAATATAGCACCCAACACAAAAAAAAACATAAAATTATTATATTAGTAGAACATGTATGTGTGCAAAGCGTGCATTATAAATAGCAAATCAAATTTAATTTGGTTTAAATACTTCAACCATTTCGATGTAGGTCTTAAATTCCAAACATTGACAACGTTTAAGTACAATATTATAGAATCCAAAGGGTTAAATCAAAAGAAATGTATAGAATATAAATAAAATAAAAAAAAATTAACTTACACTTTCTGATGATATTTTCATCATAAAATCATCAGTTGGTGTTCCCAATACTTCCATAATTAAATTCAATTGATGAATGTCTAGATATCAAATATAATAAACTAAGTTTGAAAATTACATGCATAGAAGATATTTTGCTTTAATCATAATTTAATATTAGGAATGTTTATGTATGTTACTACGATTAAGATGTGCACAAGAGGTCGCTAATTTTAAAATGTTAATCATTTTTGTTTCGAACTCTAATTTCATGCTAAATGTTCACATAAAAGCCTATTCAAGTGATAAATTTTGATGTCGAATGCACTTCAGACACGAGCAATCTGTAGGATACGTAATCTAGTTATTTTCCTAAAGCCATTAGCGTAGATTAGAGTCACTGTATAAGAACTAACACAAACATCCACTATCTTGAGTACGGACAATGACCGCTTTTGGTACCTTTTTAGTACTCTTGAACCCTGCGAACTCCAAAGTTCGCAGGTTTCTTAAATGGCATAGTTTAAGTGTGTATACGTGTAGCAGATGGATTTTGATTAACGTTTCACGAAATCGAGATACATATGTCTCATGAAATGTCAACTAAATACAGCGTTTATCCACTTTAGTGGAGATAAAAATGAAAAATCGGACAACTGCAAAAAAATTTCAAATGTACTGGTTTCAAATGAAACACACATTGTCCGTACTCAAGATAATGGATGTTTGTGTTAGTTCTTATACAGTGACTCTAGCGTAGATAAGATCGGGAAGACAGTTGAACTGCATGTAGATTGGCTTTTTAAAATCGGTTTGAAGAACTGCGGTAAATAAATTATGTGACCCCGGTAATTAAATTATTTTATCGAACACCAAATTAAGATACGCTTTTCGGCTAATGAGCAACATAACAAAATTGCGGCCTAGAACAACCAAAATTCTACGATAGTCCGATCAGAATCAAAACAGATATTTCGATCTTTAAAAATGCTTACGCAATTAGAGATAACTTTTTCTTATGCTCAATTCTTACTCTCATTTAAACTTCCTGTGGCCCCACAAATGCACTCAGCAGTGATACAGACAGAACGAATGTTATCCGAATGGCAGTTGAAGAAAGCGGGGAGTAAAACGCTAAAGCAAATATCATGTGTAGTGAAGATTAGCAGATGTTCTTGTATGAGTTCAATTCGCGCCGAGCTAAAGGAAAATTTGCTACCCTGGATATTACGTCATATCTTTTAGTGCTGATGAAACCAAATTGGTTTTTTTTCTACGCATAACCGCTTAAAAATCAATTTCATGACTTTTCGATATTTAACCCCTAAGTGGTTTTAAATGGTTTTTTTTTCATTTTTTTTAATTTCAATTCTTTGACAAAAATCTTCCGTAACTCTTTTTGAGTGAAAGTATAAGATCTTATTTAGATAAGATATTATTTAGTTTTGATATAATATTGATTTATCGATTAAGCTTCATATCCAGTTTTATTAGAAAAAAAGTAGTAAAAGTATAGAGAACAAATTTAAAAGTAGGTACTGCTAACCTTTTCCCTTCTCATCTACAAACTACCAAAAAATATCTATTATTTGTGGACCTGCGCGAAAAGCTATGAATTTTCTAAACCGAAAATCCGATTTAGTTAAATAAAAGTAAAACGTCTTAAGTCTAGGCAGAAGTTTAACTCTGCAAGACACGTAAAGAATCCGTTAGTTAGAAAGTCTACAACCGTCGCTTAACAACCATAGGCCAGAAAAATGTTATAAACACAATTTCGTCTAGTACCTACTCTTCTCTTCAGCTCCTATATATGAACCTTGTAGGCTGCTGTACCAGCGTTATTTTTCCTAAACTTTGAAAAAGTTATAAACAAGCCACGAGACTACGGAGACTCTTCCCCTGGGACTACCCATTAATCTTCTAACAAAAATACTTTTATACTTTTTAACTCATTTTCATTTAGGCTAAAAGTAATTTTAAGAATCGACAGGCGAGATTGCAAATTTTAATTTCGCCTCTCGGTCCCTAAAATCTTTTAACCTTACTAAAACCCGCAAACTCCTTACAGAAGTTTCAAGATCAGTTAACTTGACTTAGAGTTATTGCCAATCATTAATTCTCGGACGGAAATTCTTGATACTTCCAAAATATCAATATTTCGTTAGTAAGAATGAATTTCTCATTCTGTCTATTTCTAATCAGTACTGCCTTTTTCACGGACGCCAAAATATAATACAAAATAATACTATAAAAATAAATAAGCTTTTTTAACAGCTTGCACAGGCGTTAGGATTTGAATGTTATTTCACAAAATAGTTTAGTGAAAATACTACTACAAATTAATAACTAATGTGATTCGAATAAAATCCATTTGAATTTCAAACCCGACATAAAAAAAAGTGAGTAATTAGTGTTAACTTGACGAAATGTGCACTCTTTTATCAGAAAAAAATAATTATTTTTTTTATAATAAAAAGGATACGATCCGTTCCTGGAAACAACGTTCTTCCAGTTAAGAGTTCCGCCATAATACATCCAACCGACCAAATATCGACTGTTTGATTGTAGTGCATCCAGTTTAGCATGATTTCCGGCGCTCGGTACCATCTAAAGTAATTCATTGTCACAATTCATTTGTTTGAAGTAATAGTAACTTGTTGTATACCCACCTTGTTGCTACATATCCAGTCATTTCTGTTTCTGTAGGACGCGCTAAACCAAAATCGAGAATTTTCAATTCGCAATCTTCGTTTACAGCAATATTTGATGGTTTCAAGTCCTTTTTAAAATACAGTTTTCAGCAATTTAATAATGAAATCAATAAATTTCCTTACCCTATGTATAATGCCCGCACTATGAATATATTTTAATCCGCGCAAAATTTGATAGACCAAAAATTGTACATGATCGTCGGATAATTTTTGCGTTCGGATAATATTATTAAGATCAGCACCCATTAAGTTTGTGACCAGATAGACTTGTTGAAAACTGTCCAGTGAATTGCCGCCAGGATGGAATACATCTAACAGACCGATAACATTTTCGTGATTCATGTGCTTTAACATACGAAGTTCGCGATATGTGCGTTTCGCATGTACAGCTGATTGAAATGGTCGGGCTAATTTTTTTATAGCCACTTTCATATTATTGCGTGTGTCAAGAGCAGAGCTGTAACCAAAAGAAATTTAATTAGAATTTGTATAAACAAAGAAATTGTAACTGTTTTATAAGATTGTTTTCACAGAAGAGTTTAATGATAACACAACATTTTTTAGAGCACAAGATAAACGTTATCAGGCTTAAACAGTGATTTTAAGTTTCTTGTTAGGTCAGTATGAAATATTCAGAAAAGGTATTTCGAGTTTGAAGTGAACATAAGTAGATCATTTAATTGAGAGCATTTCTAACAAATTGAGTGCTTAGCAGTTTATGATTTCTAAATGAATCAATTCTGTTTGACCAAAGTACATAATGGATTAAATAGGAGCGTACTCATCATAATTATGTAATGCTGTACAAAACAAATTTCAATTTTGCGGTGACAACTATCGACATTTTTCGTTTGCCTCGTTGTCGTTTTCTTTCGAAAGATTAAAAAGTTTTATGCAACACCCGACCGATTGTCATAAAATAATTACGTGGGAGTAGACCCGCAATATTTAAAATTCCATAAGCTGCATTTAAACTGCTCGCTGGAAATAAAAGTTAACAAGAACAATAAAATCTTGAAGAAAAAAAGGTATTTTTCGGTCGAAGTTTGTGGTGAAGCTAAGGTCATTAAAGGCGTTTATTCCGCTGTGGCCACCCTTTCAGAGAGGGTCTAATAAACTCTAAAATTATGTTTGTTCTTTTTGCCAGGGGAACTTCACAGTTTATTGTAACTTACACTTTAAGTGTAATACACTTTACACTGGAAGTGTAGGAGGCAGATCGAGCAAAAAGAGCAGGTTAGTGTATGAAATTGACAGCTAAAATTCCAAACTTTTTTATTTGCTTTATTCTTTCACTTCTTTCAATGCAAATTTATTGCAATTCATTAGTTCATTCTAAAGAAGAAGTTACACCTGCTCCCGACCCAGTGTACAAAAGTGTACACTGAGTACACTACACTCGACAAAAAGAACAGCCACCTCTGACGTCACACCGGCAAAAAGAACGGAAAAAATGTGAAAAGTGCAGGCAAAAAAAACAAACCTATTGATTATCAAAGTATTAGGTTGTTTCAGATGAAATATCGTTTTCACTATGGAGTGAAGTTACTTGCGATTTTCATGTCTCAAACTGCCGCCAGGTGGCGCTAATGGCATTGGCTATTGAAGTATAAATACCTTTACATTTATTCATGGAATTATTTCATTATTTCACCACATAGCCACGGAGGCAACCGAAAGCATCAGCAAACGAACCACACAGCGATGGTTCAAAAAATTCCAATCAGGAGATATGACCCTTCAAAGTGAGCCGCGTGGTACTTAGGACCTCCGATCGGCAAGGCTGAATTCATTAGTGGAATCTGACTCACGCCAAACTGTAAGGGACATCACAGAGAAATCGGGCGTACACTATCCGACAATTTCCCGGTTCTTGCAACAGCTTGGAAAACTCGAAAAGCTTGATAAGTGAGCTCCGCTTTAGCTTACTGAGCAAAACATGACGCGTTAACTGGAAATTTACAGTTCTATGCTCTTGCTCAGAATAGTGACATATGATAAAAGTGGATACTGTACGACAATGTCGCCGAATGCCATAATGGTTTAATGCTGCTGAGACCCCAAAACACAGGGCGAAACCAGGAATCCATTCGATCCTTTTTGCAGCGTGGTGAAACCATTAATACAGAGAAGTATTGTACCCAATTCGATGAAATGTATCAGAAGTTGATGCCTAGAAAATCCTAAAAAAGGCAATAAAAACAACGTACGATTGGGTTAGTCCAATACAAATCAAATTTTGTAATTTGCAAGTAAAAACTAGAAGGTTTTCGAAAATGTATCGATTATTTTTTAAAAGAATTTCAAAATTCATCATTATGTTAAATTGTTTTCGATGTTATCCTTCTTGGAAGTATAACATCAGAAGATCGGAAGCCGAGCGTTCTGACAATTCTCAGTTTAGTTGTTTTTTCGGTGTCTACAGTACCGTCTAGCACGTCTGGTAGTAGCGGAGAACAAACAAAACTGCAGCTGCAGCTGAAGCCGGAGAGCTCAGATCGCAGGCACTAAAAACGTTTCTGTAGGTCCGTAGAAAAAAACACAGTCTCAGTACCGATGCACGTTTTGCTGTTTTGGTAGATCCGACGATGGTTCGAAATGAAACATTCAGAGTTTTAACTATATTTTTCGGCTTGAAGTTCCACGGACCCAACGTTCTCCCGGTTATCAAATCCTTTTATGAAGTGTTTTATATGGCCAGGCACGTCAGTTTTGCAAACAGATGGACTTCGTTTTAGGAGCCAAACTTTATAGGCTGTATGCGGAAAGTGTTCAAAGCAAATTTCAAACAATTTTTGGTAAGCGGTCGCTAACTTAAGGTCACCGTAAAAAGACCTATATCCTGCAAAATTCTACCTAACTCAGAGATGTACCAGTCCGGTAAACTCGGCCCTCGCAGCACATTGTTCAAAGGTTCCAAAACTTTTAATATTTTTTGTTTACTGAGTAGTATCACCTGCTGCTACAATATTCCATTATTGCTCTAATCCTAAAATTACTTTACATTACTTATCGCATATTTCACTAGCTTTATTATGTTTCGGTAAATTAACTGAATTCGTTCTTGATATGCAGCCAATCTATTAACAAAAGATTGGTTAAAATGCGATAAGTAAGATACGACGACACCATAGCACAATTCTTCGAACATCAAATAAATACGAACAAAAATAAATATTGAAGTAAAATTGAAGATGAAACACTGTTTTTGTTGTTTTTAAACATTTTATAGCCCCGCGCAATTTTGTTACCACAAGCACCCTACTAATTTTATGAAAATGTTTACAATAAACGCGAATCATATACAATTTACAGCAATATCAATAGATGGAACAATCTATTGAATAACTTGTACGAATTGAAATCGAACGCATCATTTTCTGACCTCGATATTTATTTCATTTTTTTTTTATATCAAACGAAAGCGAAATTCATCAATCAAACTGATTACAAGATGTAAAATGGAAGTCAGCTCTCAAGTGTGATGAATGTTTTGCGATATTAATCGTGGGTGCTCGTTGGGGTTCACAGAAAATATTCTCAAATAAATTTAGTCGTTGAAAAGTTCAGGTAATGAGTTTGACCTCATAACTAGGGTTCAGTCACAGTTTTTCGGTTTAGTCTTAGTTTTAATAATGATAATAATAATTCTTTATTATGCTACCCTTAGTATAATGAAACAAGCTTATGCTATACTTAAAATAATGGAGATCAGACTGTCGTCTCTACAGTCAAGTTAAAGAGTTTATATTTAGCTACATGCAAATGAATTGAAAGTACAATTTATATTTGAAGGAAAAGGGTTAAAAAAAACCTTCTTATGCAACTTAGCCTAACTTATAACAACATTAAACAATCTTATAAAATACAATCAATTAAAAGAGTTAGAACTTAAGCAGAACTCGGAAGAAGAGAGGAGAAAAAAGTGGATTCTCGGAAGATTGATATTTCATTAAAATTTACTGGATATCTTTTCAATGGTATCCGTTAATGTTGCAATTTCTGATATCTTATGTAGTTCGCGGATGGAGAAATTTTGTAAATTTAAGCGCACATTTATTCTTGACTGTAAATTAGCTCCCAATTGAAGCTAATTATTTAAATCAACATTTATTTAACAGAAGCAGATCATTTTCATATTTCGTTTGTTTAACTTATTATTAAAAAGAATGCTGTGTAAAAAAATCTTGGAAGTTGACAGTCATTCGCAGGTAATCCAGAGAACAAAAAAGTATTGCATCGTTTCAACAATAATCGCAAACTCATTTCCGTGTAGCATTCCGCACTAAACCGCTCTGAAATTTGACTACAAAAATTATGACTGACGAAAGTTAACATCGGCATACTGAAAGGCTCAATACTAATTTAATTCCGGATCGGTTGAAAAAATCCTGATCAACCGTTCGGAGAAACCTGTGCATGCTCAGATTTTTTTTTCCGGGCGCGCGGTTTTTGTAGTCGACGAGCTAAAATCTGAAACATTGGTTTTCATTCTTTCCGGAAGTCGGAGCCTATTTTCTCCGGAGTCGAAAAAAACCGTTTATGTGGGGGCCTTAAGACTATCAAAAGCAGACTGCTATCAATGAAAGTATGAAAATAAGATTTCCAATAGGCTTCATTTAGTGCTACAGAGCCGAATTATTAACTCAGAACTAGGCGAGTGTCTCATGACAGTCTTATTATTGACTCCGAACTAGGCGATTTTCTCATCACACAGTCAATCTGCTGAGACACCACGCAAGGAAGTGTGATCTTACTCCTCTTACTCCCACTTTGGCTACTTGTGGTCAATAGCATCTTTGTTAGGAACCTCGGAGTCAAGGCATGTGCATACGCCGACGACGTAGTCATCCTTGTCTCACGAAAACACTGACAATTAGTAATTTGATGGTGAGAGCAATCAACAAACTGCGACAATGAGGCGATAACAGCAGTTATACCGCACTGTACGAAGCTATTATTCCAATTAGATTTATAATTTTATTTGTACTATAACTTACTGCAATTTAAAGCGAACATATACTACCTTACCCGGAGATCAATTGTTTTTTGTCTATTTATAAAAACGGAGTCACGATTAACTTAGTGACGAACTAGTGAAAAGGAGTTATGTCGTCTGCAAAAACATGTCCTTTATGGTGATACGTATTAATTGTTTGGTGAGGTTCCGTTCACATTCACAACACTCTCGTCCTTTTCGATGTTGTAGCCGAGACATAAAATTGGAGTCTCAGTCGTGAAGAGAGGGACGAAAGACTTACTGGTTCTTATTTATAAAACTTTTTTTATTTTAGTTATTTGTGGATTAAGCCAATATCCGTTCTGGTAGTGTCCAGTTTGCTTCGAATATGGTGTTGCCTTTACTGCATGCCGTTCGTTCGCACTTAGGAGTGAATTATCCGACAAATGAAGCCGGGTACTATGAGAAGAAGAAGAAAAAGAGGAAACTTACCGCGTAAATTTTGATTAAACATCAACCACTAATGCTGCCTCGGTTACCCACCTTACCAAGCCTAACCACCGCTACCATTCACAATCCGATTGATACCATAAAATACCGGTGAGAGCTGTTGCTAAGATTATGAGGATCAATGAGTGTTGGAACCGTACAGAGAGCTATATGTATAATGGAGATGGCGTGCAGCGACTGTTTTGAAGCCGGAGGTTTTCTCGCAAAGGACCGGCGATATTCACTATGCTACTATCAGCATCTTACTCACATATATATTAAACCCCGGAACCCCGGATACACTGCAGCCATGGGAGGGTGCGTCTCTTATCGTAGTCGATGAGGATAAGGTCCCAAAGGCCCAAATTCTTGTAGGATACTTCCCGGACAGCGTCAGTTTATCCACTGATGACGTTCTCGACTACATTAGAGCGCAGAATGAAGGACTGCGCATAGACGAGTGGCAGGTCTTAAGTAGGACCAATGAAGGCCCGGTTAGCAGACTATCCCTGTCAGTGGATCATCATTCTGTTGAAAAGCTGAAAGAGACAGATTGCAAGATCTGCTACTTATTCGGGTTGGTTCAACTCAGACCCAGGAGCGCTCTTCATAAGGAGTTGGTAAAGGCTGGAGTGCCGGTTGACAAGAAAGGCCCGACAGTGGGTAAAAGTCAACCAGAAGGCAAGCCGGTTGATAAGAAAGGCCCGACAACGGATAAGGGTCAAACAGAGGGCAACCCAGTAGCAGCTACCCTTACACCACTACCTAGTGGCGCGAAGAAGAAGCTGGCGATTACCAACGTTGCGGTTGGCAAAAAGGCCCATACATTGGGTAAAAGGCAACCAATAAGCACGTCACAAACCGCCACTTCTTCATCCGCAGCAAGCGGTAGTAAACAAGGTGGATCGATCTTTCAAGGGGAGAGATTGATAACCACCAAGACTGTCCTGCCGATAGCCTCAGGCTCCATTGGCCAGAAGAAGGAAACGAGAAAGCCGACGCTCGCAGTTACAAAGGGTAAAAATAGGCCAACTGTGACAGCCGCGGGCAAGGAAAAAACTGGTGTACCTTCAACTGGTGGACCCGTGCTTTTGGCAGAGAGATTAAAACGGGTGGTACTGGAAGAAAAAGCCCGTGTACCCAGCACAAGTGTGGAGCACAGTGATGGATAACGGGATTCCAAGTAGGCCCCCGTCCCTCAGCTGTATCCAAGGAAATCTACATCATGCCAAGGCTGCCAGCAGCATTTTGGGTCGTAGATTTATGTTGGAACAGCTTGACCTCGGACTTATTTAGGAGCCCTGGGTTTTACATGGTGACATTAAAGGCCTGTCAAACCCAGGTAACCTCGTTTACAGCAGCCAGGGTGACAACCCTAGGGCTACTTTACTAATAAGTAAAAAACTAAAATTCATTCCGCTGACAGACTTTATATCCAGAGACCTATCGGCAGCAATAGTCATCACTCCATCAGGGGAGGGTGGAACAGAAGAGTTAGTGGTGGCCTCTGCCTACTTTCCTGGAGATAACGACGAAGTGCCTCCAGATGAGGTACAGAATCTAGTAAACTATTGCTCAATTAACAATAAGCGGCTCATCCTGGGCGGTGACGTGAATGCGCACCATGAGGCCTGGGGTAGCAGCGATAACAACACAAGAGGTGAGTTGCTGCTTGATTACTTATCTTCTACCAATCTAGAGATAATTAATGAAGGTAATACGCCAACCTTTAGAAATATTATTAGAGAAGAAGTCTTAGACATGACTCTCAGTGATCCTTTAATCGCTCAAAACATCTACGATTGGCATGTCTCCGACGAACCATCTATGTCGGACCATGCGCATATCTGTTTTAACATCAGAATCAGGCAATCGTGGGAGGTCGAGAGACGCATTCCAAAATGCACAAATTGGTCTGTGTATAAAGCAACCTTGGAGGAACTGCTCCCGAATGTCAGTCTTTATGGCCCTATCAGGAATGAATGGGAAGCTGATCGAGTAGCCTCTGCGGTACAAAAAGTAATACTTGATAGCTATGAAGCTAGTTCTCCACTCAAGAAGGCCAAGGCCAAAAGAGTTGTGCCATGGTGGAATGGAGAACTTCAAAAACTCCGAACAAGAGTTAGGAAACTGTTCAATAGAGCTAAAACGTCCAATAATTGGACTGAGTATAAAAGGGCTCTTACGGTAAATTAGGGACTCTAAGAGACGCACCTGGCGCAGTTTTTGTGCAGGTATTGATAACCTACCAGAAGCTGCCAGAATTCAAAAAATACTCTCTAGAGTTCACAACAACGGAATTGGACTCTTGCAGAAGCAGGATGGAAGTAACACCGTTAGTATCGAGGAAACTGTGCAGGTTCTGATGCAAACACATGTTCCTGGCTCGGAGGAGATAGGGTGTCATACGGATGACATTAGGCCCCAAATAACAGAACTAGGGCTTTATCTGGCAGAATCTTTACTCCTAACACAATAGAATGGGCGGTAATGTCATTCCTCCCATTTAAATCCCCAGGAGCTGATGGCATCTTTCCTGCATTATTGCAACAAGGATTTGATGTGCTTCTTCCCATACTGGTCAAATTATTTCGAGCCAGTTTTAAATACGCTTACGTGCCACTGGCATGGAGAGACGTAAATGTGACTTTTATTCCAAAAGTTGGAAACAGATGTTGGATTCACGCAAAGTCATATCGCCCAATCAGTCTAACCTCTTTCTTGCTTAAATCTATAGAGAAGGTATTAGACAGATACATAAGGAGCTCAGCTGCCTTCAGCCGACTCAACAAATACCAATTAGCTTATCAATCTGGTAAATCGACTGTTAGCGCCCTTCACAATTTAGTGCAGAAAATTGAGAAGACATTGGCAGCCAAGGAAATAGCGTTGTGCTCTTTTCTTGACGTTAAAGGTGCTTTTGACAACACTTCCTACAAATCCATCGAAGTACTCACTCGCAAAATAGGAGTTGAAGAAACGGTAACGAGATGGATAGTAGCGATGCTTGACTCCCGCAGAATTTCGGCTCAGATCGGAGGTAAAGGCCTCACTGTACGAGCGGTGAAAGGATGCCCTCAGGGAGGCGTACTCTCACCACTACTGTGGTGCATTGTTGTAGATGATCTCATTAAGGAACTGAGCATCAAGGGTTTTGAGATGCAAGCATACGCTGATGACCTGGTGATCACTGTATGAGGTAAGCATGATTGTGTCATTTCGGATCGCATGCAAGAGGCCCTAGAGATAGTAGATCACTGGTGCGTCCAACAGGGAATAAGTATAAATCCAAGTAAAACAATTATAGTACCATTCACTAGAAGACGGAAGGTAAACTTAAGGCCCCCGATTGTGAGAGGAACTACAATTGAATTCTCTTCCGATGTCAAATACTTGGGAATTACCTTGGACAAGTGTTTGACTTGGAATTTACATCTTAAAAACATCTCCTCACGAGTAACATTGTCTTTTATGGCGTGTCGTAGGCTCTTTGGTACCACTTGGGGTCTCAGACCAAATATGGTATACTGGACCTACAAGTCTATTATAATACCAATGGTCACATATGCCGCGATGGTGTGGTGGCCAAAGGTTGAACAAATCACAGCACAGAAGGCACTGCAAAAAATTCAGAGGCGTTCTGTCCTTAGCATTACTGGGGGACTTAAGACATGTCCCACTGCTGCAATGGAAGCCATGATAAATTGGCCCCATTACACTTAGAGATAAAGAAGGAGGCTCTGAGAGAGGCCATAAGGCTACAGCAGTACAATAAATTTAAGGCAGGAGACCTTGTCGGTCACCTTAAAATTCTACAGGAATTTAATCAGAAGGACCTAACCGGCTCAGTAAACAATAACATGCCAAAGGTATATGATTTTGAGAAACCGTATATGGTGACTCTGGGAGATCGTGTATCATGGCAATCTGGTCTACCAGATTTCGGGGAAGGTGCTTCAGTTTGGTACACGGACGGCTCTAAAACCTATAGTGGAACTGGAGCGGGCGTATTTGGACCCAATTGTAAAATATGGATGGCAAAGGGACAAACAGCCACTGTGTTTCAGGCTGAGGTACACGCCATAGAGCTGTGCGCAGGTAAACTTCTACTGAATAAACCAAAAGGCGCTACAGTTATTATCCTATCTGACAGCCAGGCGGCACTGCTAGCACTGAAATCTTATTGTTTCCGTTCTAAGCTTATGTGGGACTGTCATACTCTTCTGAAAGAGCTGGCACATCATAATAGTCTAACCCTGATGTGGGTGCCAGGACATGAGGGTATTCCGGGTAACGAATCGGCTGACCAGCTAGCCAAGCGGGGAGCTAACTCTCCATTCATAGGCCCGGAACCATTCTGTGGAGTAGGTAAAGGCTTCATTAAGGACGGTATTTAAAAGTGGGTGAATCTTCAGGTGGAAGATTATTGGAACTCCCTTTCAGGACTTAGACAGTCAAAGAAATTCCTGAGCTTCTCAATTAGGAGAGCTTCGGAATTCCTTTCATTAAGTAGGTATGACGCACGGGTTATAATGGGATATTTTTCAGGACATTATTTCCTTAATTATCACCTTAAAATCATCGGTAAGGTATCACTAGATATGTACATGTCGATTCTATGATATGACATCTGAAACCACGGCACACATTCTGTGTGATTGTGATGCAGTGGCCAGATCAAGAAGGCAGATTCTCGGTGGACTTACCCTCACCTATGAAGACCTGTCGAAGACTCCCTTGAGTAAAATCATTTCCTTTCTCAAGGAAATAAATATGGCCTAGGGAGTAGTTTAGAGCCAGGAACAAAAGACCTATCAGGTCGCGGTTCGAGAAGGAGTATGGCTTCTTTAGGCTCTACGGAACTTAACCCCGTTATTGAAAAGAAAAAAAGCCCAACCTTTAAATCCTAGGCTAATATTTGCATTTCACTGCCACCGGGCATGAAACGCTCCATACAAAAACAGTCACTTAAACTTCAAAATGCTTCGCAGTGCTTTATACAGAAACGGAGTGTTGCCATCTCCGTTATATATAGCTCCATGGAACCGTAAATCAGACCGCGGGTGAGTTCAAGAGCTGTGGGTCTTCGAAGTCTCAACAGGAACGAATTTTGAGTCCGTTTGTTCGCCTGAGGGACATTAAGGGGGGTACATCTCATAAGCAGGCTCTTTTTTTACGCATTTTTTGGGAATTTGTTTTGGCGGAGTAAATAATGAAACAACTGTGAAATTTTTACCATATATTTATGCACACTTTACAATTTTTTCAACCCGAAATTGACGCTTATTGCGCTATGGCAACATAACATAGCCACTCATTTTAAAAAAAAAAACCTTGTTTTCGGTAGACACGATTGCGGGCGTTCGACTTATCACAAATAAAAAAATCAAACTGCATTTAAATCTGTGTTGAAACGAGTTTCGGAACTAGGATAGGAGCTTAGAGAATATAACGACCTGTAACTTACGAACGGCTTCGAATATCAGAATATTCCTTCGCCCACATATTCTACACTATATTTGGATGCAATTTATGCAATTGTGAATCAGTCACATGGGATGAATTAGAAGACATTTATCTGTACAAATGATTTCAGCCCAAATTCAAACCCGAAGAGGTGTTATCGCTTTATCGCCAACATTTGAACCGAAGAGCTTTTCTGTGGCACATTTCGGATCGCATATCAACGGTAACGGAAAATGGTCAGAAACAACTGGAAACGGAATACGGGCCAAACACAAATAACAGACCGAAGCAGTCTTTCTCCGGGCTCTTTTTGAGTTTCGGAATGTAGGAGTGTGGTTAATGGAACGTTCCCGACAAGGACCGAGTTTACTTTTAACCGAGCGAAACTTGCGGATTTGTTGGTGTACTGGTGGACTTGATGGTTTCAATCACAGAGGTAACGGAGATGACAACACTCCGTTTCTGTATAAAGCACTGTGAAGCATTTTTAAGTTTAAGCGACTGTTTTTGTACGGAGCGTGTCATGCCCGGTGGCAGTGAAATGCAAATATTAGCCTAGTATTTAAAGGTTGCGTTTTTTCTCTTTTCAATACCGGGGATTAACATATATGCAAGTAAGATGCTGATAGTAGCATAGTGAATATCGCCGGTCCTTAGCGAGAAATCGTCCGACTTCCAACAGTCGCTGTATGCCATCTCCACTACATATAGCTCTATGGTTTCAATACACTTCCCGGTCAGGGCTGAAAAATTGTTTTGTTAAGTTACAAAATACGCAATAAAGGCTACCGAACTTTAAAAAAATCTTGTTTTTTTCTGTTCAGTGTGTGTAAAGTGTGTGAGTATTGTTCCCCGTCCCACAAATTAGGTTGCGCCTGATATGTCAGTAGTCGCCGGACTGTCTCATCTTCGACTGAGCGAAAGTTGACGCGAGTTGTAATGGGGTCGTAGAGTCGAGACAAGGAAACTAGTAAAACTGCTCGTGGGGGTCGAGACAACGATTGAAGCTCTGAGAGAAGTGGAGTCCTTGATAGAATCCGTGAGGCCAAATCGTCTTTCATATTCCTTTTTGTTCTCAATGGCCATTTTCAAGAACCTTTTTGAGAAAGTAAAGATCGTTTAAGGATCGTTCAGCTAAATTAAAAATAAATTAGTGTATAAGGCTGCGCCTTGACGCGACAGCTCAAATCGAGACAGGGCGTGCATATACATTGTCTGAAGTCGCCACGATCTGCAACCTGCGTCAAGTGAGTCCATGTATCTCGCCTCGTGAAAGAGGCTTCTCGTCTTTCAATTCTTCTGTTAGATTTTCGGAGTTTAACTCCTTCTCAATTTTCTTCTTGCTTTGTACCTTTTCAGTTTTCAAAGTGTCCCTTTGGACTTTCAACTTTCTTTGCCTGGGCTCTGTAGACATTTAGGCCTTACCCTGATATCAATTTCATTGTAATAAGGAAAATGTGTCCCTTAATTTGCCGGGACGTTCGTCTCTGTGGTTACTGTCGAGTACCGAAATCTCGGACTCTTTCATTTTATTTTTTGAATTAAGAATTGAGCTCGACTACGAAATCAAGAAGTTCTGTCCATCCTGGACCCAATGGTAACGTGCGATCTAAGGATTGTCATAGCAATCTAAGAATTGGCATTGTCAATTTTCGTCAGAAGAAAAGCGGCCTCTAACCGCAGCCAACACAAATAAAGCGATCCCAAGAGATTGTTTATAGTACGGGCAAAAGCAATTGTAATCTTTGCCAGTATTGACGGGCCGCTCGCTGAACTCTAGACGCCGTTTTCCTATAATTTTTTTAATACATGTTTTCGTATAAAATACCACTTCGCGCGTCAGCGTTCAGCGATTTGTTATCTTAGCAATCTCAAGCCGATCGGTGTCTGGGAGCGTATTATTTTCTAGCCGTAGCGTAGCTTAATCGATGCTGGCTCGGTGAAGGGCAACAAGAGATAAAAATAAAAATAATCGCTGTCGGTTGTTTCGTAGGCAAAGAGTAGAGTGCGCTGCAAAACAGCCCCCGCCACCAAAATAAATTTTTTTTTGCCATAGAAGGGGCACACAAATGCGACGGCAAACATTCCAATTGGCGCGCCAACACAAAAAAAAATTATAGCGTTGCGCCCGAATTCCCGACAGCGGCAAGTCTCTAACATAGCACCGAACACTGTCACAAGGACAAGTTGGTCAGGTCAAGCTGCGCGATTATGTGACGGCCTAGGTGTAGAGATTGCGGCAGGTAGTGTTCCCGGAACGATTTCAATTGCGTCGAAGTCGCTAAAACTTTCAATTTTCTGTGATTTATTTGCGCATTTATACGAACCAGACTTGACCGTAGGCACCTGAGCCCACAGGTGTTAGGTTTTGGTAGCGTTCTGGAACCTCCCATTCCGTCTTGTTTATGTCCAATTTGTAGTATTTCGGCATTGCAATTCCAGGTTTTTAGCACTACACAATACGAAATAAATTTATTTACAAAATCGAACCGATCATAGGAAACGCACGGAAAATGTTAGCAGGAAAAATTAAAATTTTAGAATTTTATCTTCCGTCCCGAGTACCACGATAACTTGACATCGAGTCGAAACGAAAGTGTGTGTTGTGTGAAAGGAATTCGGTAAAGCCATAAGGTCGGTTGGTGGAAGGTGGAAGGCTTTTATTGATGGTTTTATACCAGTCTGTGGAACTTGAATGAAGTATGTTAAACGGCGGGAAAATTTTAAATAGTGCAAATAGACTCTGCTCCCTATATTGTATTATATTTAGAGAATTTTATGTAGTTTAACTATTTATAAATAATAATAATAATAGTAATAATCAATGGCGCAACAGCGCAATCGGGCCTAGGCCTTGAAGTAATGCCAGAGTTACTTCATTGCGAGACCAACGGGACACTAGATACACTTATAAATACTTCAATAGATTTTAAATAGTTCCAATTCAGATTCAGATTCAGAAATTTTTTATTAATGCGACACTGGCTATCTACTGGCTATTTCTTAAGTGCAATAAAAGTGCAAAGAGCCAATCGTGCGACAAGGCGAACAACATTAAAAGAAAGAGATGCCGGTTTTTCCAACGCTAGCGGCATCTAGTAAACGAAATTAACAACTGCATTGTTAAGAAAAATACCGGCTCTAGCGCGTTTCAAAACATAACATGGCACTTTCTACAATTTATACATACCGAACTGTTAAAAACAAGTTTGTAGCAGCTCAAAAATCCACTGGTAGCAGAATTTTTCTTGGATCAAGTGCTAGAATGTCGCGAGCCACTGCTCGAACGCGCTAATGGTGATTTCTTTTCTCAAAAAAAATGTGACCCGTTTCTGCCCTCAATTTTTGTTCTAGCAGTTCCGCTGTTCTATTCTCAATTTTTTTTTTACCTGCTAGAAAAAGGGGTTTGAGTCCGTGGTTAAAATTGACCTGAAAAGTTGCATTTGTTGCCCCGAAAATTTCGGCGGTGCAACTCCTTTAACCTCAAATGTGCGTAAGAAACGATGAAAATAAGAAAAAAATATCCTACGACACAGCGGCAAACGATTTAAAAGCATAAATTAAACTGTCCAACGGGTCATACGGTAATTAGAAATCATACGGAGTGTAGTGAAAATTTATTTCAATTTTGATAATAGCTTTTTGACTGGGGGTGTGTTCAAGATTTCTGCTATAGCTGCTTTTAGCTGCTATTAGCTGCTTTTTTGTGTTCAATGCAACCAAAAAGCTGCTTTCTCGTGCTTGCTATTTGACTCTAGATCTGTTCAAGATTTTTAAAAAGCTGCTTCCATAGCTGCTTTTTCTTGCTCGCACTCCCGAGTGTAGCTAGAAAGCGGCTATTGCAATATTTATATGTGTGTGTAGCTGTCACTTTCGTCGAAACGTTATTTTCAGTCTTTAAAAATGGAAGAAACTCTATCACTAGCATTAGAAATTAACGAAAAATTTAAGGAAACATTAGAAGCAGTTAATGCGGTAAGTATTCAAAGTTATTCAAACAAATGTCTTATATGCCACGCCAACTTGCGTATGTGCTTGTCGAACAGCTGTTATTAACTATACAAGCTGCTTTTGGCTGTTCAAGACCCGAAGAAGCTATTTCATGCTATGGCTGAAATTGACATCTGCTACAGTCTTGCTATGCTATGCTTTCGAAGCAGCTATAGCAGAAATCTTGAACAGAGCCCTGAAAGCGTTCTATTGTAAATTGACCTGTCGGACGGAAGTGTCAAAAAAGAGGGCAGAACTGCAATAATTTTGCATATTTACAGGTCACAATTTTTTTTGAGAAAAGAAATCACCATTAAGTTGCGGTTAATTTTTTGACAGATTGCGCTATTTTGCGGCTATTTTTTTGATAGTACTCACTTTACAGTTATTCGGACTGTCTCTCTCACACCAAAGTCTAAATTGTATGTTACATTTTCTGTCCCTCTCCATTTGGATTTACTAGCCGCTTTAAAGTCGCAAAAATAGCCAGTGTCATAACAGCATTATGCTGTTATGACATTATGCTGTTATGCACAACAGCATTTTTCAGCTTCTGTTCGTCAGACATGGACCACAGAACTCATTTTTTACGCGTTTTATCCGTTTGCAGACATTTTTATTTTATTAATTACTAATAAATTATTTAATTTCATTCAACAAATGTCAAAAACATATGTTACTGGGGAAAAACAGAAGCTTTTCGGTTCATCGCATTTCGTCAAGCTTTTAATAATATCGTCGCATAATTTAATACAGACTTTGGGACTGTATTAAATTGGTAAGATAATAGTCAAATAATTACGTATTAATTCGAGTTAATATCCAAATGGCAGATAATTAGCTATTCACTCTGCCGTGTGTCTAGGGCATAAGTCTCGTAATTTTTACTAGGTTTCCTTTCGAGGTTTGGCTCCTTAGCAGAAGTTCATTACTTATGTTGGATAGAATAAATGCATTATAGAGCATATTCTTTACTGGTACGTGTAGATAGTCGTTAGGCTTTATTACTCCAATAATGAGGGCAATTTTTTTACTAAGTTAGTAATGTGGGGAGTTCAAGTAAGTTTGTCGTCAATTATTTGCCCTAAATATATGTTGTTTCATGTGCTCTCGTTAGTTAAATTCCATCTATTTCTAGTCTTAAGTCAATATCCAGTTTATTTATTTATTACTAGCCGCGTACCGAGGCTACGCTCGCTACGCTCTCGTTGTTCTATCGCCCCTGTTACTCCCGTCTTTCCCGTGGATCCCGTTTTTCCGGTTGATCCATTGGTTCTTTTTCTCCCATTCCTCTCGTTGATACATTGGTCCTGATTCTCCCATTGCTCCTGTTTCTCCCGATGCTCCTGTTACTCCCGTTGCTCTCATTTCTCCCGTTGCTTCCGTTACTCTATCCTCTATCCACAATCCTCTATCCACCACCCTCCATCCTTCATCCTCCATCTCCCATTATCTATCTGCCAACCGCCATCCACCACCCCCCATCCTTTATCCCTCATCTCCCATTCTCTATCTGCCATCCTCCATCCTCCATCAACCATCCACCATCCACCATCCTTTATACACCATCCTTCATCCTCCATCTTCCATCCTCCATCCTCTATCCACCATCCTTAATCCATTCATCTTTCATCTACCATCCTCCATTCTCTATCCACCATCTTTCATCCTTCATCCATCCAGACTCCATCCATTATCATCTATCTAACATCTACCATCCACCCTCCCCTTTCCACCATCCTCTATCGACCATCCTCCATTCACCATTCATCATTCTCCATCTTCCATCTTCCATTCTCCATCCACCATTCACCATTCCCTAGCCAACATCCACCATCCTCCATCATCCATCCACCATCCTCCATCTAAAATCCTCCATCCATCCATCATCCATTCAACATCCCCTATCCAACATCCATCATCCTCCATTTAAAATCCTCTATTCACCTTCTATCATCCTATATCTACCATCCCCATCCCCTATCCACCCTCCTCTATCCAACCATCCACCATCCTCCATATTCCATCCTCTACCCACCATCCCCCATCCTCCATCCTTCATCCTCCATCCATCATCCCCCATCCTCTATCAACCATCCTCTATCCACCTCTATCCACCATACATCTCCAACTTTACCATTTAGTAATAGGAATGAAACTAATGCACCGAAAACGAACCACCTACCACTAAATCATTTGAAGTACTCTTAAAGCCGGGTGTAGTCCAGTGGTAGCGTACTAGGCTTGTAAACGCGATGTCATGGGTTCAATTCCCACTCTATGCATAAATTATTTATAAGAATTTTTTCAGTTGCTATTGGCTTTGAAATTATTAATATAAATAGTGAGCAACAGAGTGAACAGTGCGGAATGTTTAATAGGATCACTACTAAAGGATTTAACACTGAGCAGAGGAATTCTATTTACATTCTTATCAGATTCATTAAAACCATCAGAGATACCAGACAGTAGTTGATTTGTTATAGGCAACATTGCTGTTCTGGTAGATCACATCTCAAAGCCAAACAGCACTCAAAATTATTAACACCAACTAGTACACTGCCATACCCGGCCCAATTTCTGACCTCCCATCCCTAAGCTGACTGGATTGTACACTACAGTGTATTAAAGGCTAACCACCTAAGTCCAGATCAGTATCCTTAAAAAAAAAAAAAAAAAACTCTCGTACCACCAATTGTAAAATGATATTGTTAACGCGGAAACCTTCGCGGGTGTGTGCCCAATATATCTGCGAAGTTTCATCGTAATCGGATGAATAGTATAGGAAAGCGCAAAGAAACCATTAGAGCACCAGGGTTCTAAAATCGCGAAAAAATTTGAAAAATGTTAAAAAAAAAATTTTGTTTTTCATTCGATCTGGACCAGAGTATACATCACATCTGTCAAAAGAAACAAACCTATATTGGCAATTAAAAAGGTGATTTAGCCCACACTATCGCTCAACTTCATGCTGTCTTTCATTTTGTGCAGGAATTCTTTTGCCGCTGGTATCATATAGAAAATTCATTTTTAACCGCTTCGTTTCTACTTAAATATTTTTTTTTTAATTTTCGTACACTTCAGCTAAAGTTTGGCAATTCAAATAAAAACAATTTAATTAGCCGGAAAGTGCCATCTCTTGAGCGACACTTGCAGATGGCTTAATTTCCATCGCTTTCGGTCACACGTACGCATCCCTCGCACACTACGCCAAACATCGAAATGAACGCGACGCCATTTTGAAAGAAGGAAAAAGTCCATTTACCACCGCGCCAAGTGCTAACGCCAAAAAGTTATTTTTTCCGTTTTAATCCTAATCGCGTCGCATTTAAGTCGAAAAATTACTCGAAAGTGTAACGCGCGGTTAGTCGAACGGTTTGCATGTGAATTTACCAGTTAAAAGGTGCGGTAAACTTGTGAAATTTTTGTTTTGATTTTGGTACGACCGTTTTGGGCGCCAACACGAAACTTCTCCG
This sequence comes from Beris chalybata, assembly GCA_949128065.1. NCBI lineage: Eukaryota > Metazoa > Arthropoda > Insecta > Diptera > Stratiomyidae > Beris > Beris chalybata. Next base: position 115,196,073 of record OX421894.1, read on the forward strand.
GTGCAAAAAACTCGCGAAAACAACGACCCAACAACATCACCACGGACGGATCCGGTGGATAAAAGCAATGCACCCGCTCGGCATTATTCTGAAAGTGAGTGCTATCCTTGATTTTTGCAATTCCGATTGCGGGCGGTCTTTGTGCAACTTGCAAACCGTCCCGCCTAGTGAAATTGGCCGCAGGGCCGCATTTAATTGTGCGTAGCCTTTGTGCGGACCATCATCCGCTACCGCAACCAGATGTGAGCGAATATGTAAATAAAAAACAAAGTGGAAACAATTTTGAAACGAAAAACAGTGCAGTTTTGCGCCGAGTGTAAAAAAAGAACACGGTTGTAGGGCGAGTGGATTTTACGTGTAGTGCGGAGCGGGAGTCGTGACGAGCGTGAAAAATGTTTTACGCGCACATTGTTCTAGCCAAGAAGGGCCCGTTGGCCCGGATCTGGCTTGCCGCGCACTGGGACAAGAAACTGACCAAGGCGCACGTCTTCGAGACAAACATCGAGCAGTCGGTCGACGGAATCATGCAGCCGAAAGTGAAGCTGGCGTTGCGGACGTCCGGGCATCTTTTGCTCGGCGTCGTTCGGATCTACTCGCGCAAGGCCAAGTATCTGCTGGCGGATTGTAACGAGGCGTTCGTTAAAATCAAGGTAAGTTCCGCTTCTAGTTTTCACGTCGAAGCGATCAACCGAATGCTTGAATTTTTAGATGGCATTCCGGCCGGGTATGGTTGATCTGCCGGAGGAACATCGCGAGGCCGCCGTTAATGCGATCACACTGCCCGAAGTCTTTCACGACTTCGACACGGCCTTGCCCGAGCTCAACGACGTCGACATTGAGGCACAGTTCTCGATAAATCAGTCGCGTGCCGATGAGATCACAATGCGCGAGGACTACGGCAGCCTTTCCATGTCCATACACGATGACGGGTTCGGCGACATGGGTTTCGATGCAGACACACCGGATCTGGTGCGAGACGGGATGGATCCGAACATTGACGTGAGAATTTTTTTCGAATTGGAAATGTAAGTGGATTTGATTTTTGTGTTCTTTTTGTAGGAGAACCTTTTCGCCGAGGAGCTCGGCAAGGAAGTGGACCTGACCAAAGAACCAATTGCCGGAACATCGCGGGACCTGCTCGACGATGACTTGGGTCATCCACATATTGCGGACGACGGGTTCGGAGAAGAATTCGGACGTAAGTAGTTACTGACGGCGTGAGTTGAAGTAGATTTGGGGTCTTTAAGTATTGAATTTTTGTTTTTCACTCAGAGCCTGCAGCAGGCCTTTTCGAAGGGGACATTTTCGGCGAAGCTCCTCTCCCACAACCTGAACCAACCGTTCTGCCAGCGGCAGGCGACGATTCTGATGACGATATGGACCATTTCGATGGGGGCGGCGTTTCGCCAATGCACAGCTCAATCGGATCGCGGCCACCGTCACCATTAGACCAAGTGGGCATGTCGAGCGAACGATTCCGTGCACCCTCTGCTCTTCCTCAAATGTCACCGCGAGGCGGCATTGAAATACCAACCGATTTGAATGAACTAAACCAGGAGGATGTTGCGACCGCCGCCGATCAAACGACGCTCCTCAACAATGAAGAGGAGAGCTTTGCCTTAGCGCCAGTTGATGCGTCCGCTTACAAGGGCATCACAAAAGCCAAACGGAAAAGGAAACTGATCGTCGACGAAGTGAAGAATATTTCGGGCGAGGAAATGAAGTCGCAGTTGGCCAACACATCCGATATTGTAACGACGCTTGACCTAGCGCCGCCAACAAAGAGGTGGTGAATCGCGTTGAAACTTCTTGGAATAATCGGGCTTCGTATTAATACACGGTTTAATTTTTCAGGTTAATGTACTGGAAGGAAACGGGAGGCGTTGAGAAGCTGTTTGCGTTACCGTCGCGGGATATACCGGCCCGATGGCTGTTTAAGGTAGAAACAAATTTTGTTCGGTGTTTTCTGTTCGTTCACATTGAAAACGCAACGCATTTCGATTTCAGAACTACCAGAGACATTTATCATCTCGTGCCTTTGGAATTGAGGACTTCTCCGTTCTCGGACCGGCCGATGTTTTGGCGCTCGAACAAGCTCACGAATTCGAGTCGCCGACAACGAAACGTGGACGCAAACGAAAAATACCGGTCGTCGAGCCACATTTGGAAACGACAAGCATTCCAGAGCCCGAACCGCATCGTGATGCCGAAGCTCTTAGTCGCGTTTCGGCCATCTCATTGGACGGCGTTAGTGTAAACGAAACTCTTATGCCACCGCCGCCGACCCCAGGTTTCGATTCGTTACGAAGTCCCGGACAATTTCCAATGCTTAGTTTGGGCTTGATGACGCCCGGACTTGCTGGCATACCGATGACGCCGGGCAATTTATCTCACGGAATCGACATACACGACGATTTCCATCATAGCGGTCTGACGCCGGCCGATCTTCATCACGGCGGCATGACACCAGCCGATCTTCATCACGGTGGCATGACGCCAGCCGATCTTCATCACGGTTGCATGACACCGCATCACGGAGGCATGACTCCACATCATCCGGGCATGACACCGCACCACCCCGGCCTGACACCGCATCATCCTGGCATTGAAAGTATCGAGTCAATACCAAATCTACCCGCAGACCAAGTTTCGTCGATATTGAAGGACGCCGAAGGTCTTGCGGATCACGGCATGGCCGGTCTTGGTGGCTACGACGATCTCGGCTTTGTTCACGATACGTCGAAAGGGGACACGTCGGGTGAAATTGCTCACGATTGGGCTGAAGAGTACGAATTCCCACATTCGGTGGGCGGACACGTAAGTTTTTTTTCAGTTAGTTTAATCTCTACCATGTTTCAATTGGGTTCTCCTTGTTTAGCTACCCGGTGACGAACAGATGGAAAATGAAACCGATGAACAGTTCGAGGAGCGTGTGTTAAATAAGCGGGCCGCACAAATGTTTGTTTCTGTGCGAAATCGCATGGAAAAGAAGGACAATATTTACCTAAGTGAAATGACGCATAAAAATAACCGAAAGCAGGTGAGTGTGTTTGTATTTTTCAAAATCATTCTTGACTAAGGCAAGAGAAGGCCAAGATAAAAGTTCGGTGGGACAAGGAATGATCAGAAGTCGATTTGCTTTATGCTGGACAAGGTTATCACTGAGATCTCTTTAATCGAAACTCCATAGCTAAATAGATAAGAAACAAAGGATGAGATCCGTCACCTCCGAATGAATTACACGTAATTATTCCCCTTTTTCGAACTTTAAGAACTGTGCAGTATTGTCTGCGATTGCAGTAGCATTTTTTGTGGAAGACGTTCTTAAATCAACATCGTTAAAACATTCATTTGGCAACCTGGGTTAGAGGAAAGGTTTAAATTCACGATGGAATACAAAAGGGAGAGCCACCTCTCCTTTGTTGTACTAGTGAAAGTATGAATCATCCTTACAAGGGACAATCAGGTACCTACTTGTGTCATCTCACCATTACCCACTACAGAAGGAAGAAATGATCCGTATAGCTCAATGTATAACAAGCGCCCATTTCCGCATCTTTCTACATGAAACGTTTGCAGCTAAGAAATATAAGAAACTATTAACAAAACATCGAAACAAAAGCCAAAAGTACAGAGGATAACAATTTAAACAAGGAAATTATTACCTAACATAAAAGGTATCATTGATGTAGTTGGCGAAGAGCTAGATTAGATTAACATTAGATTTCATTGGAGGCGGCGGGACTCCTCCAAACACAGCGACCAGTGGTCTATTGTGATATACCACATAGATCTTTCTCTAGTTTCAGCCTAGAGGTCCTCACTCAGCTTTATTTCTTTTAGGAATTTATCTCGTTGGTGTATTTCTATTTGTTACAATGACGTTTGTTACTATGGTTCACAAAGTGTTCTAGGAGACAATTGGTGCGCTGAACCGCGACTGCCTCACAGCGGCACAATATGTTCAGAGGTTTCTGCCTGCAGTTGGTAGAACCTGCAATGATTATCAGCTATGATTCCGCCTCTTTTAAGTTCTTTCAAGCACGAATGATCCGCGAGTATTCCGGTTATTACCCGCACTTTGATTCTATCAAACTGTAGAAGCTGTTTGCTTCTTTTACTTGCATGATTCTGTATGAATCTTTTGGCCTGTTTCAGGCTGGGTAGTGTGGCCTAGTGTTGGCATATCTAGTGTTCATGCCATACTCTTGTGCTCCTTTTAACGGAGCAGGTTGAGATTTTCATAGAACGGCTCTGGTCTAGTAGGGTGAACCACTGCTCTGTCTCTTGTAAAATGGCCTCGTTGCCCAATGCCAGGGAACCCAGTGCAAGAGGACTCTGTTGTTGGTACTAAGAATACATAATTTTTCTTGGCATTCCTTTACCAGTTTTGAGTTTACCGTATGTGCAGTCAAGGCTTTTATCTTTCATCTGTGAGAATGACTGTTCTTATTTGAGTAACCTTTTCGAGGCTTATTTCTATGGACGTAGCATGGACCTCCGTTCGGAAAACGGTATGATATTCACCGAGGGATGCCGTTATCTTGGCGCGTGGTCCTCTTATGCCAGCTCCGGTGCTATCAGTCGTTTTAGATCCATCGGTATACCATACAAAACTATCCGGTCCGAACTGTGGTGGGTTCCTTGTGCAGTTCTCTCTGTCGTAGACTATGGAGATGAATGGGGATTTCGAAGCGATATCTCTTTATTATATGGTCCACAGGCCTGTTTAGCATTTGAATGCTACTTACTGCTAAATCAGGATAGATTATTAGGTCCACTTTTTACTTTGGATGGTTTGCCGTTTAATTGGTTTCTCATCGCGGCTAATCTTGCCTGCGATTCAATATAGGTGTGAAGCGGAGTCAGATCTAAAAAAATCTCTATAGCTGCCATGGGTCAGGTTCTCATTGCTCCTGTCGTGTTGATACATGCTAAACATTGGAGCTTGACCGGTGTTTTCTTGGCGTTTACTAGTTTTTTTCTTTGCCACCATAGGTCTTACAATAGCTGTGTAGGTCCATAGTTAGATTTTGGGTTTCAGGCCCCAGGTTTTGGCTACGACTGTCTACACAAGACTTGAGCAGTAGTGGCTTTCTCTCATACTTTTTCTAGGTGCTTGTTCTATAGCAGTTTCTGATTCAAAATTGCTCCTAGCGAGAGTTTGATTTTTGTCTCGAACGTCATGAGCGATCTTATTTTGATCACGTCTCTCTTTTGAGTGAAAGGCACAATCGTGGTTTTGCCCTCAACAGCTTGTAGGCCATTCTCATGGCACCATGGTTGTGTTTTCTTAGTGTTTGCTGCATAAGGTCGCAGAGGGTTTCCTTAAACTTGCCCTTAATCATGATTACTAAGTCGTCAGCATATCCTTGGATTGTAAAGCCGTTATGACTGAGCAATCTCCGTAGGTCGTCTATGTTTGACACCATAGAAGGGCGATAGTACTCCCTGCGGGTATTCCTACTTTGACCCTTGTGGTATTCGTTCCCAAAAATGTGTGAATCTCTTGTGTGCTTAGCATTTAGTCGATCCACCTTGCTGTGGTAGAGTCTACTCCTCTGCCGACAATTGCCTTATTAGCAGTCGTAGGGTGTGTTGTCGAATTATCTTTTATGCTCCTTCTTTATTTAGAAATGCGCATAGCTCAATTTCTTTGTCGGGAATTGCCTTCTCAATGTCCGTTGTAATTTGGAGAAGTGCTGATTCTGTCGATTCGCCGGTTTGGTAGGCAAATTGATTACTATGTAGTGGTTTCTTGTTAAGCGCTTCGTGTCTCAGGCAGTGGTATATTTTCTTTTCCATGGTTTTCAAAAGGAAAGGTGTTAGGCGGATGGGTCTGAATGACTTTGGATCAGATCGCAATCCTTTGCCTTTCTTTGGTATTAAGACCACCTTTACCTGTCTTCACGTACTGGGGATATAGCCCAGAGCAAAGCTCCCTCTGAAGATATCCAGCAGGAAGGGGAGTAGTTCTCAAATTCCCCTTTAAAACAGGGCGGGAAGGATTCCTTCAGTTCCTGGCGATTTGAAGGGATGGAAGGAGTGTATAGCCGATTGAAATCCGTCGCATGGTGTTGAAAATGAAAAACCGATAGCCAGACGATTGCAACATCCGTTTTCCTACTCCAAAACATCGCTTCGTGGTAACATTGCAAACAATAAACTTTTCGTCAAAATATGGTGTCGCAAGAAATCTTTGCGGAAAAATAGTCTAGGCGGGCCGCGGGTTGGCCACCCCTGGCGTAGATACTCCTGCCATTAGCTATGGACCAGACCACTGCGTCGGGTATTGCAAGCTGATTTGAATCAGGGAACTTGTACCAAACGTCAAACCTAAGTATTGTATTATTTTTGGTGCAATAGGAAGCAGCATTCGGCACTTGCATGGCATGGGATAGAGTTGAATTTTAATGGCAATCTACTACAGTTAAAGTTTTTTCACGCACTGCTCTCTGACATGATTACAACGTACATGTCTATTAAGCGAGCAAAACTGCATGGAACAAACATTCTTTTTTCAGCACATAATTGTCATCCCATTCAGATAAGCGTTAGACGTGACTTAAGGACGTTAAGTACGCAATTGTGGTGTTTGCGTATGACGGATACAGGAGGAATGTGGGGTATGAACTATATATGTGGAAGGGGACCTGGTTTTCTCAATTGTCACCTCAAAATTATCAAAACATTGTGAGACACATTTCGATTCTGTAAATCATTGCGCTGAACATCTGTGATTGTAATGTACTGGTTTATATTCAATAGAAAATTCATACCTATGCGGTCAAAGTTTCCCCCTCTGTAAAATAATTGTCTTTCTTTAGTGAGCTGAGAGTGGTTAATAGCCATCCAAATTTTTCATATGAGATTTCCTGATATATTTACTATTTTAAAATTATTTTTTCTTCTTTTTTTTCTTTCAGGCGGCACAAAAGTTCTACTCACTTCTGGTGTTGAAAAAGTTTCAAGCACTCGAAATCACACAAGAGAAATCTTACGGTGATATTTTGGTTACAAAGGGACCGATGTTTGATAATCCAAAACTGTAAATGTTATTAAAGCAAAAAAAGGAAAGAAAAAATTGATTTATACATTAATATTACAATTAGAAGTTCAGACTGGTCATTTCATTTGGCATCAGACATTAACACATACACACAAATACAAACAAAACAAGACAAACAGATCGATAGAATTATTGAATTCAAAACAACTTAAACAAGTCTACACTTTACACGCATGATACAAAAAGCAACCATTCTTTTTAAATACTGTAAATCAAATTTACAAACATGTAAATATATCAGAAAAAAGAAGATGTAATATTTACGATTTTTGGCCTTATCAAATTCCTCACTGTAAATCCAGTGAAATAATTTTTACTTAAATAATAAAAAAAAACGAAAAAAAAAAAAAAATCAACAAACTAAAAATAGTTCATAATAAAAAAATAGCAAACAAGAATGTAATGGATGAAAGGAGAGGGAGGTACACGTTATTATGTTGGTAGGAAAGTCAAAGTGTTATAACCATTTATATTTAGTGTTTTTACGAATATAATTTCTCCCGGAAATTTGTTGCGATGAGAATTTTTTTTTTTGTATACGAGTCAAATATATTTCTATACTTAATTTTATTTGTGTAACTGTAATTTAAAACTAAACATTTATAGCGATCTTATACGTAAGCCTCAAAAAGTTTTTGTAAACTTTACCGACCAGATTCGAGCAATATTATGTGTAAGTTCTTAATTTCGCATGCATTCGTTAATTGATGTCTGTCAATTTTAACTAAACTATATTGATCAGTTTTAATTAAAGAAATTCTAGTCTTATTTGCGAAAATCGGCACGAAATCGCATACTTTGTAATCGGTGCGGTGTGGTCTGTTTTAGTTTAGAATATTGACTCTAATGTCTAATTTACACTGCGGCGATATGTCATGAAAGTGTTAGTAAGGGCTAGAAAAGAACAGAGATAGAAAACATAGACCAACGTGTCAAATTTAGTTGTGTTTATGAGTTCTCCTTTCTCATAAAAGTCGGCTGAACATGACCAACTTTATAGGAAATATACTTGAAGATAGTATTTTTATGGCTGATTCGCCGACCTTTTTGCTCACATATTTGCAAATATTAGTATAGACATGTTTGTAGCGGGGAATGTTCCATTAAATTGCATGTTGTTATTTGGGAGTTGTATGGTGTGTGCTCCAGTGTAAGTAAATGGCTGCAGTAAGCACATTAAATTTGAAATGAATGAGAATTGTACAATTTGGTGTGTTTATTTGAAAACAGAAACTGCCAAAGTCGGCTACTGTGTAACCCGCTTATAAAGGGCACTTTTATAACGTACTTTCGGTTATAACATACTTTTTTTAAATCCTCATTCACAAATGTTAAATGTTCTTATGTTGGTTATAACGTTCTACTTTTGTGGTCTCCTCAAAGTACGTATAACCAGGTTGCACTGTATAGTAAAATTATAGCAAATGTGCTATCATGCCCACTCGTTCTACATAATTTTGCACATTATGTTCAAACACTATATGGCTCTTGCTCACATCGGATGATTTTTTCAAAACTCGCAGTGTAAATGCGGCATTAGTTTGCCGTAGAATATTTCGCAACATATTAAAAATGTCTGTTTTGTGTTTAGAAACTTCAAATTTGTCTCTTATTGTATTTATGCTGTTCGTTACTTAAATCGTTTTACTTTCGTCGTTACTTCCATTAAAAAACATTCTGATGTTGGTGAGTTCTGAAGAAAGCAAATGATAAGATTAGCAGCTTTCATTAGAGTTTAAACGCACTAACACCTAGGTTCAGTTCGGAAATATTCCTTCAAACTCTAAACTATTTTATTCAATTTATAAGAACTTTAGGTATTACAGTATGTTGTGAATTTAGACCGTGGAATGATAATTCTCCAAGAGGTGTTAACTTCCGTGGATTTTTTTTAACTTTTGACCAGTCTGTAAACAGCTAGTACAACATTAACTCCGACTGGAAGAAGAATTTACACTTCGAAGCGATTCTAACCATTTGAGTATACCAAAATTGAAAAAATTTCACTGGAGAAAGATATGATTGCGGATGTTGCTGGCAATAATGTGACAACATGCATTTGACTAATGAAAAAATCTTGGTATTTATATTTTATTTGGAAATTTCTTCTTTCGTCTCATTTCGTAGGAACTTTGAAGATCGAAAAACCTCTTCATATTGATCTCTTAATTTTCGTATGATTCTATGTTGATCATCCCTTCCCTTCCTTTTGATAAAATGTGAATGTGGTATTCATATCAAATATCAGAAGCACTTTACTGACTTCTTTCAAACAGCATGAGTATCCAGCGCGTTGAGCTGAAAAACTACTGTCTCCGGGTTGACAAAGTGTACACAAGTTGTGAAATTAAATCAGATTTTATGACAAACAAAAAATTTCACGATTTCACTATCTGCCAGTGAGAAGAGTCAAATCTTTGATATTACGGCATACAGTGTAAAACCGGCTTAAGAAACTATTGAGTGACTGCTTAAAGTTTGGTTAATTTTGAAGGTGACTCGATCTATTTTATAGCCTAAAGCCAGGATTTAGTTTGAAAAGAGATTTTTCACTGCAATGAGATTTCTATAAAGAACTATCAGGCTCAACGTGATTTTATAGATGTGTGAATGCAAGCTAGAGTTAATCGCTCCTGAAATAGAAAAACATATCTTTGCACTACATTAATTACATACTTCACGACATTTATATGTAGTTTCTATGACTATTCTTGGGTATAGGGTAGTAACAGTGCTCTTCTGAGACACGTTCACTGCATGAAATATCATTTTCGTAGCTAGGCCACCGGTGTTAAACCAATGGCTAGGTGATATTCGAACCAAAGATGCGTGCTAAGCAACTACGTCATTGAGACCCTCAGTTTTCGAGCTCGAAACTCTCAATTATTATTAGCGAATATAAAAATCTAAATATGCTTTTTCTTCGAACTTTATTGCGCACATTACCGATGAAAAATAATTTCCAGCAAACACGCGCTGCTTCGACTGTATTCAGCATCGTTATATTTACAAGACTAGACTAGTAAAAATTGCATAATAAACTCTAACTTAATTTTTGACTCATATACGACGGCAATATTTCATAGTAGTTTAACAATTTTTCTGCACCTCATGTAAGCGGACAAATTGTATGACTTAATTTTATACAAAAGAAGAATTATGTGTATTTTTGATAGACCCAAAACACGGACATTGTACAAAATTTAATGCAAACAAATGCAATAAAGTAGTACAAAATAAAAATGCATGAAATGAAAATAAAATCAATCAGAAATTTAAAACTACAACATTATAAAGATATTGTTTATTTTCAACGCAACAACATTTTTATTATATGTAATTATATTCTATTTAAATTCTCTTTGGTTTAAAGTGTAAAGATTCCTTCTTACTTTTTATGTAAATTAAGACCCAATTATTTATTTTGTATTTTTCATGTTTTAATTCCGATAATCTATTGTATCACAAATAAAAAAAAAATATATCTTTAAGTTTGAAAGTGAGAAAGAGAAAAACGTACAAATTATAAACAAAACAAAGTTATTCTTTTTCATTTAAATAAAGAAAAAAATCAATGTTTTAATTATGTTGTTTATTTAAATGAATTCAGAGGAAATAATTCGAGACCTATAAGTGATTTGGCATTGCGATTTGAACTAGCATATACATACATCAGTTCAGTTCAGCAGTATTCTAGAGGACATTGATGAAATAGCGGAGATCATTCTGAAGAAACTATAACACTGCGAGTCAAATATACATGGAATAGCCCCCAGAAGATACGAACGAGTGGAAATTTGACTGGGACACATCAAAATTAAAATGGCAAAAAGCTAAATATTAAAAGTGTAGTAAATCTAGTGGTGGACTACGTCGACCATAATACTGGAGACGATAATACGCCATTCTCTTACGCAGCATTTTGATGAAAACGTTTTTGTAAGGAGCGTTGATGCCAGGTGGCAGTGAAATGGAAATAGCCAAGTATTTAAATGTTTGGCGTTTCTTGTGTTCAAGAGTGTTAAGGAGCAAGCAGAAAAACGCATTTCGCGTCGGGGAACTTGCCGAGGATTCGAAATTTCGCATTATAGGGGAAATCTAGACGAATATTGTTCGCAATGTCGTATGTTATTCGCATTGCCTATCGGAAATCCTCTTAAAAACAAAAAATCTAGACCAACATTCTCTGTTTGTTCGCTTTGTCGGATTTTTGGTGTATTCGAGTTGTTTTACGGAGAAATGGTAATGGTATAACAAAGTTTTTGTCAAATCGCGATCAGTAAAGCTAGTATTACACTGTATGCCAGGCGGTCAAATATTTAACAATTTGTAATATCGCAATCGGGCAGCGTGCTAAATGGATATTTCACATCGAATTCGGTCCAATTATACTAGCTTACGTGTGTCATACTCGTGCTGCAAAGTGAACAAAGAAAGTTTTGAAAGCACAGTCGCGTAATTTATCCATACCGTACCATACATTATAGTTCACGGATTTCTATTCGACGTCGAAAATCGTGTTGTGTTTAGATCTTTAACCCTCCCGACTACATCCTTCCTTCATTTCGTCGCGATGTCGCCTATTCATCGATGGGGAGATTTCCTGATGTTGCGTACAGAAGATTCGAATTCTTCGAAACGTTTTCTTCACCAACTCTACCGCTGGGGAATCATTGGCGATTTCGTCGGAGAAGAAATTTTTCTCTGCGATGATTCGACAACAACATAGGGAATCATTTTGCTTGTTAGGGACATTCGTCATGAACTCATGTGTTGGAGCTCTCCCGGCTATGCCGAGAGTCAAACAATAATAAGGTCGCTGACGGGACGGCAGTATTCGGTGTCTATTATAACTTTTATGTTATATTCTAACTTGTATGTTTTCTGAACCGCACATTGATCTAAAACTCACAGTTCCGTTTTGGAATAGAATCAAACACGCGTCTTATGCTTTTGACATTTTAGACCAGACCTTGTCAAACGTATTTATTTCTTAGGGTTACCACAGTCTTCCCCACTTATGACAATTTAATTTTTGAACACAATAATTTTTAAATTCGATTTGAAAATACTAATTTTAATTCATTTTATATTCGATTTTGAAAATACTAATTTTAATTCATTTTATATTCGATTTTGAAAATACTAATTTTAATACATTGTATATTCGTTAAATTTCCTCGGTGGACGTCTTTCTCTGTATGGTCGTCCCTGTGGAGCTTCTGGTGTTGTTTCAATAACTGGCTGGTGTTCTTGATAGTTTTGAGCTTCTGGATTTAACTCCGGTGATACTGGAATTTCTGGAATCGTTGGTATGTTGAATGATTGGTTCGGTTCAAACTTCACATGCCTGTTACATTTGGGAACCAATGTTGCTCTTAATTGATTTGTGTGTCTTTTAATTTGTCTTCCCGTATCTAGGATGACCTGGTAATGACGATTTCCATATTTCTTCTGGATCTTCCCAAATTGCCAAACATTTTTGTTGTTAATGAAGAGACGAACTTGGATCCTCTCCCCCTCTTGAAAAGCTCGTGCTGGTTTGACAACGATCTGGGATGCTTGAGGTTTGTTCGGAAAAATGGCGTTTAATCGAATCCGTAATTTCCTATGTAAATATAACTCGGCTGGAGATTGACCACATGCAAGTGGCGTTGCCCGATAACGGAATAAAATGTTTTGTAGTTTCTCGTGTATTGGTGTAGTTTCATTTGCTGAAGCTTTTAACTTATGTTTTAGAGTTTGTACGTTGCGTTCTGCGAGACCATTTGTAGCTGGATGTCCCGGTGCAATAAATTTTTGAAAAACTCCATTTGTTGTACAGTAAGTGCGAAATTCCTCGCTCTGGAAAATTGATGCGTTGTCTGATACAATGACTTGTGGATATCCGTGTACTGCAAATATTCTTTCCACTAGAGAAATTGTTGCTGAGCTGGTTGGTGCTTCTTTGATAATTTTAATTTCAGCCCATTTAGATTTTGCATCTATACACACCAAGAAGTATAAGTTTTCGAACGGTCCGGCATAGTCTATGTGAATCCTTTCCCAATTATTTTCAGGAGGATCCCACGGGTGAACAGGAACTTTGGCTGGATTTGATTGACTTAGAGCACAGCTTTCGCATCCCTTAACTAATCTCTCGATATCACGGTCGATGCTCGGCCAGTATACGTAGCGGCGTGCAAGCTGCTTCATTTTTGTAATACCCAGGTGTGTCTCATGAAGTTCATCAAGTATTCTGGAGCGTAGACAACCTGGAATTAGAACCCTGTCTTTCCTGAATAGTATGCCGTCCAGTAATGTAAATTCAGAATTTTCTGGTTGATTTATAAGATTATTGACGATTTTGCTAAGTTCTGGATCTTTTTTAGTTTCGTCCTTTATAGTCATGGATGTAATTTTTCCGTTTGAAATTTGAAAAATAACTTGTGAATATATCTGGTTCACTTCTTCACCTATTGCTTCGTCTACTGAAGTTCTGGATTTCGGTAAAGGTGCTCGTGATAAACAATCCACGTTCTGATTCTCTTTTCCTTTTTTGAATTGTACAGAGTAATTAAAACCTGATAGAAAAGAAGCGTATCGAAGTAGGCGTGCTGATGTCATTTGTGGCAGTGCTTTGTTCGGGTGTAATATACGTGATAATGGCTCATTATCGGTGATTAGTAGAAAATGTTTCCCAAACAAATAATTATAGAAATGAGTTACGCTGAATATAATGGCAAGTGCCTCTCTATCTAGCTGACTGTAATTTCTTTCGGAAACAGTGAGTGATCGTGATGCAAATGATATTGGCCTTTCAATTCCGTTCATGTTATGACTCAATATCGCTGCTATACCTGTTGGACTTGCATCGGTTGTTAATACAAGTGGTAAGCTGGGATCGAATGGTATAAGTACTCTTTCACTGCAAATCTCAGCTTTTAATTTCTGGAATGCTGATTCGCAGCTCGATGTCCATTCCCAACGTTCACCTTTCCTTAATAAACAACGAAGAGGATATGACATTGTTGAAAAATTTGGAACAAATCGAGAGTAGTATGTTATTAGTCCCAAAAATCTTCTAATCTCGTCACAATTTGATGGACGTGGCATGTCTTGAATAGCTCGAACTTTCAATGTTGACTTGCTGATCTTGTTGTATTCTACTATATGACCCAAGTACTCGATTCTTTGTTTCAAGAATGAGCATTTATGTTTATTGATATGAAGGTCATAACTGTATAGTTTTTGTAAACACATTTGTAAATTTTTAATGCATTCCATTTCTGTAGTTCCGTGAACTATAATGTCATCGAAATATGCTTCGGTTTTTGGAATGTCTCTTAGAATCTGAGTAAGAAATTTATTGAATTCGAATGGAGCTGTTTTAATACCAAAACTCAGTCGGTTCATACGATATGTGCCCCGGTGTGTTGAAATTGTCTGGATCATGCTACTATCGTTATCTACTCTGAGATGTAAGTAAGCCTTGTATAGATCAAGCTTACAGAAATATTTTGAATTTCGAAGGCTGTTGAGTATCTCGTCGATACGCCGTATTGGATGATATGCCTGGACCAATCTTTCGTTTACCCCGCATTTGTAGTCGACGCATAATCGAACGCCACCATCGGGTTTCGGAATTACAACTAATGGGGAGCCCCAATCGGTATTTGAAACTGGAGAAATGATTCCCTGCTCTTCTAGAGAATCTAGTTCCTTTTCCACTCGTTCTCGTAGTGCAAATGGTACGTCTCGTTCCCTCGTAAAACTAGGTTTTGCGCCTTCTCGCAGTTGAAATTTGACTTCGAATTCTGGAACACAACCAATACGTTCTTCGAAGATTGATGCGTAGTTTTTGAAAATCTCTTCAATTGAATCGATAGCATGTGTTTTAGACATCTGACATACTTGAGATGAATTTAGCATTTCGGCGTCCACGTGTTGAAGTTCTATACCTAGGCCTCGTATCCATTGTCGACCTAGGAGCGCATGATATCCGGCTGGAACAATGTGTAATTCGCCCATGATTTCCTTTCCGTGATATGCAACTTTAACAGAAATTTTTCCTTTCTGCTCAATAATATTTCCTGAATAGGATCTGAATGCAATATTTGACTTTTCGACAGGTATATTCAAATTCATACGATTGAAAACATCTTCTGGTAATAAGGAAAATTTTGCACCTGAATCGACTTCAAACTTCTGATATTTTCCGTTAATTTTTACAGAAATGATATACTTGTCTGAATCAGGAGTCATTTCGAATAAATCTACAATTTCTATTTTGTTAATTCCATGAATGGAATTCGAATTACTGGAGTATGAGTCAGATATATTGTTAACTGTTGATGTATCATTTGAATTTCCTGGTCTATTGTGTAATCCTTTTATAAGACTCGAAATACATACTTTTGAAACATGACCGGCTTTTTTACAAGAGTTGCATTTGAGTTTATTTTTATCAGTACGACATTGCTTAATTTTATGATTTGCTTTTCCGCATCTTATACAAAGATTTTCGATTCCAAGCGTCTTGTAATTCGGTTTATGCCTGAAGTTTACTTGTGAGTTTCTGGAGTCTGGACTGAATGATTTGAAACTGGATTGAACTTTTGAACGATGTCTTGAAAAGTTTGAAATTTTATTTGTATCTGAGACATTGGAATTTGTACGGTTCAAATAGGAATGTTGTCCTAGTTCTTTACTTTCGATTTTTGATGCTTCTAGGGCCGTTGCTTTAGTTAAAATGTCTTGAAAATCAATAGTGCCTGATTGTAAAATTTGTTCTCGTAACCAGTCGTCACGCAGGCCACGAACAAACTGTGCTCGAATGAAACATTCCGTAGTTGGAACTGTTTTTCCACATTGACATTTTACTGTGAATTCGCATTCTGCGATATCGCGTTGCAATTCGGCAACGTATTCTGAGATTGACTGTGATTCCTTCTGATAATTGTTAAGGAAATAATGTTGAGAAACAATTGCACTCTTTTTCGGAATAAGCATTTCTTTCAATGCCTTTATGAGCTCATCATACTTTAGGTTTTTTATCAACTTTTCGGGACCAAGAAATGCTGCTAATGTGTTATAATGGCTTTGACCTATCGATACACATAGCAGTTGTGCGATTTTCCCTTTATCGCTTAACCCTTTCATGTCGCAGTAGTTTCCAAATCGTTCTAAATAGCATGAAAACTTTTCACGGCGAGCTTCGAAATTTTCGAAAGGAGTTATGTTGAAAAATTTCTCGGAACTTCCCGGTTGTTGTTCCTGAGAAAACGTTACTGCAATTTGCGCTATTAATGCGCGCTGTTGCTCATGTAACGTCTCGATAATCTCCCTTAACTGGCTTGCTTCCATTTTTAAGTATTTTCCCGGAAATTTAGGTAAAAGATAATGTAAAAATTTTTACCTTATACAATTTTGGCTATGATCTTAACCTTGAAAAACCATCCACATTCGGGTCGATCAATTTGCAATGTTTTTCTTGATTTTCTTTGAATTTTTCTTTTTCCTCGTCGCCAACTATTATAACTTTTATGTTATATTCTAACTTGTATGTTTTCTGAACCGCACATTGATCTAAAACTCACAGTTCCGTTTTGGAATAGAATCAAACACGCGTCTTATGCTTTTGACATTTTAGACCAGACCTTGTCAAACGTATTTATTTCTTAGGGTTACCACAGTGCCGTTGCGAATCTGGGGGTGTGGTGTGGAGGTCGCTGCGTCGGCAATGTCAGCGTCTTTGCTGCAACGTCTCAAGTCGCAACAGGGACGTCATTTCTGTTTTTTCTCGGGGGGGGGGGCAAGATGTTTTGAAAGTATACATTTTTATATCTACATATGTTATATATAATATATGAGAAAACAAACTTCAGGGGGGCCAATGCCCTCCCTGCCCCGCACAAATGACGTCTTTTGCGCCTGTAGTGCGAGATGCAGCGGCAACCGCCGTGTACTAGTGCTGCGACATCGACCTCAAAACATCGATGTTTGAAATAAACGACATCGATATCGATAAAACAGCGGTGAAAAACATCGATGTTTCTAAACATCGATGTTTTTAGAATATTAGGTGAGACATTAGAGAAGAAGCAAAAAAAAAAAACGTTTTTAACTACGAAATTGGTGTGAGAAAAAATAACCTCGATGCTCCTCAAACATTGTTGTTTTATCACGGTAGGTAAAAAACACGATTGTTAAAACAAAATAATCTTATTAATTAAAAACAATCTTACTACATATTTCATTATTATTTTATATTTCATTTCATTATTATATTTCTAAGAATAGGAACAGGATTCTTAAAAGAAAATAATTTCATTTCTGCTACTAACAACAAATTCTACTTTTCAAATTTAATTTAGGTTGTGTTAACAAAACAAAAAAATCTGCCAACAATCTGGGCGTAATTTTATTATTTTTCCGGCAGAAGTTCGGAACGCGTTCAATTCTGAGATGTGGTGTAGGTTACTATGTGACTGAAAACCTAACAAAAAGTTCGGAAAGCGGTTAGAATAACATATGCATTACATAATTGGGTCATATTCCATTATATAATTGGGTCATATTCCATTCCATAATTGGGTTATTTGCGGTCTAGGGGTTGCAGATCAGAGAGATATGGTAAAGTTCATGAACAAGTATACAACCACTTTACACCTCCTTAGAGGTCGAATTTCAATAAATCTTGAAAATGCATTCTAGTTATTCATATGAAGAATCCGGAGAATAAAAATGAGTTTGATATTTTGAAGACCTAGTAGATATGACGAAAATCGTGAGAACATATGCATGCTATTTCCACTGATAATTTTTTTTGCCACCCTTCCGAACGCCAATATATATTCGAATTTTTTTGTATTGAAAATTACTTTTCTAGTTAATTTATATATACACACCGAGTTTCAACTTTCTAGCATAAGCCGTTCAATACTTAGGAGAGTCACCCCCCACCCCCGTACCGTACTACCCTTAAAAAAAGTGTATTTTTCCAACATGCTTCACATACTATAGCTCTATCTAAATACCAAGTTTCATTATAGATGTAAGCATCGGAACCTTGTCCTTTTCACCCTCCCCCACCATCACCCTCACCCTCTACAGCCACATCCCCAATTTTTTTTCTCTGCTAGGTTTCTATTGGGCCTACTTCTGATAAAAAATTTGAGCATCTATCTTATACTGTTCTTGACATATGAAAAGTAATTTTATTGAAAATTTCTTATCCCCCCAACTTCCATGTTTCACAACCCTCTTAAAAAAAATTTCTTTCAGCTTTCGGCATTGTTGCGTTTCGGATGCATTCCCCCCCCCTCCGACATCCCTTCACCCATATCAAAAATTTGTTTGGCAAATGGGTCCACTATCGAAGTTTTATAGAAATTCCAAGTTTCAGCCTCCTAGCGTACGCGGTTGCTGAAATCTAGAAACCACAATTTTTAATTTAAAACGCTCCCCTCTCCTCCTTTCTCATACCCACACCCCTCTAAAAGATACCAGTCGTAGAGGTTCGTCCAATCTACCCACTATAAAAATTTCATGATAATACCTCAACGGGATTGGGAGCTACGTGCCTTCAAACTATTTTGCGGACGGCGTACAGACGGACATTATTTTTTTGCATTTTTGGGGTCTACTAGTCCTAAAATGTGAAAATACAAAATTTCAGGGTAGCAATTTTTTTTTAAATTTCGAGTCGATCACAATACTTTACTATTAAAAAATAATAAAGTAAAAAGGAATAAAACTCTTATAATCCAAACTCCAAAATATTGAGTTTACTGTCTGTAAAAACAGTAATTTTTGAAGCTTCTCCCCTGAGAGAGAGCTTCTTCTGCTGGAAGCAATGTTCACTGTAGCAGGGAACACTCTCTCAGAGGGTACTGAAGTAGCCGTAATAGACAAGTATTACATGGCAGTCTTCATGAGTACCGAATTTCGAGGAACGTATCCCTGTTACCATCCCTCCAGCGAGTAGTTTCGTTTCATTTGGTCTCATCCGTGTTTTACCTTTTCGTAACAAAGTTCGATGTCTTTATAAAACCTCAGTACAATTTTTGCTAAGAGATTGGTGTGAGGAGCAAAAAAAAAACCTTGATGAGCCTAAAACATCGATGTCGACTTCGATGTTTTTCTAACATCGATGTTTTTCTAACATCGATGTTTTATAAAAACATCGACATCGATGTTTTATAAAAACATCGACATCGATGTTTTATAAAACATCGATGTTAGAAAAACATCGATGTTAGAAAAACATCGAAGTGAAAACATCGATGTTAAAAGTACCCGATGTTTTTGCAAAACATCGATGTTTTAGAAACATCGATGTCGATGTCGCAGCACTACCGTGTACGGCTGGTTGCTACCGCTTTCTAAGCGTCATCGCCTCGAAGTGTGTTGTGGGCTGCCCGCTACGAAGAAGAATATAAGGAACTCTTCTTACTCGAGAGAAATGAAGTGGAAATGGAAATAGCACACGCATACTATTGTAACGTATAATAGTGTTAGTTTTTGTGCAGTGGCGTAGTCAAAAACAAATTCTTTTCTCAGGGGGGGAGGGGTTCCATTAGAGAATATACATTTTGTAATGCAAATCAAAACGGTTTGAATTTCAATTACAGCGTAATTATACAATTATCATGCGTCTCGTATTAAGTATTGCACATGAGGAAAGGGGTAAATGCCGGTACAAAATAGTATGATCATTTTAAATTAAGGATGACTCGCACTAAAAACATAGCTTTACACTTTTTCAATCTTAAGCGTTCACTACTAGGCAAACTAAAATTCCACTTTAAAAAAAAATCACTTTCGTTTTTAAATCGATGGGCTTAAGGATTTGCGTTTTAACATGTTTAAAAATATGCATACCAACTTTCGGGATAATTTACGGTATTTGTTAAAAGTGAAACAATGGCTTCAATAGATTTTCAGAACGTTGCTTTGTGTTGTATAAAACATCGTTACAATTTCACAACAATTTATTTTTTAAAATTCTATTTTTTCCACTTTCAAAATCAACGGTTCTTATTATGAGCCCCCGATCTTTGAAATTAAGTACGCCTTTCGCAAAGCACAAGTAATCATGGCCGATGCTTGACAACTTGGCCTTTATTTGTACCGGAGTCGAATTTCGGTAATTTTTCGCCTTTTCTGAATGAAGCAATCATTGCATTTGCCAGGATTACTCTGCCTTATTATATTACACTTACCGGAAAAAAGAAACCCCCACACATTTCACTTTTACTTGAGTTTTTAGGCCGCACAGAATGCACTTCATTTTCACTGTTTTTATCCGTATTTCTGAAAAACAGCAACGGAAACTTGCTGTTTTTCTAAAATATATGCACTTCTGCACCTCACACGTATTTTTCCGAAACTTTTTAAGCACTTTTTAACAAATTATTTCGCGCGACACGTATTTTGTTTTCTTCGCGATCTTCCGAAATGGGGGGGGGGGGGGGGGGGGTCGGTGAGATGTACAGAGTCAAAACCGGTCTTGTTTGACATTTTGGCCTGCGATTTCAATGTGTGCGTGCTCGTTTTTCCGGTAGTTGCTACGTTGCTACGGCAAAGCGGGAGCTAAGAGGACAGGGGAAACCGGTGAGACGGGTTCTGCTCTCTCGAAAAATTCAGTTTCTTTTGTGTGGAATACGTGTGAAATTACTTCACCAACTTTATGTGTACGTATACGGTATTGCACCCGCCTGGTTGCCCGCCAGTCGGTGAACGACTGGCTGACACTTTTTTTTTATCGTCCTTATATAGGAATCGAAATGACAACCAGCGTCCTTGGATCTGTGTTCCGTGATCAAATTTGTGTGGAGTGTTTGGCCGCAAAACATCTCCCCACAGAAGTATAACATAAATGTTAGTAATATGCTAATAGTAGCATCCGACTTCAAAACAGTCGCTGTCCCACATATCCAGTACATATACATATCTCTATGGTGTCGACCATGTCGACCAGTAAGATAACTTCATGACGGACACTACCCGGAAAAGAAGAGCTTCTCGAGAAAAATATTATTTCCCAAATTCATGGAATAAATTTATAAATAGTTTGCCAAAGTCAAAAGCACCAAAGACGTTTGCGACAAACAAACATATTATGCAAATTACAAATATGAATTGAGAAAGGCGAAGCGGAAATCCTGGGGACATTTCTGTAGTGAGATAGAAGATGCTAACTGCTACTGGGATTGGACTCAATTGATAAAACCAACAGATCTGGCCGAAGATGGATCTAAGAGGCTGACTGCTCAAAAGGGCGAGTATCAGCACCACAATCGGTGTCCTAACCGGACACTGTCTTATAGGTCGACATGCTAAAAGACTCGGCCTCTTCTCAAACGAGACAGTTTTTCACCTGCTCTGTAGCTCATATTGGAGCTTACTTCTTCAACTCTCTGGATGATATTGCCGCAATGAAGGTCGCGAGAATCCAACGCTTCTGGGGTAACACAACGGACCTCTTAGGCCTTAGTGTGTCCCTGTTCTCACGGGCAGCTACGCGTACCTGTCAGGAAACAATCGAAATTGCGGAAACTGAAATTTAACGGTATTTTTTCTTCACATTTCTTATAGAGCCAAGCAGACCTTGCTTTCTTTGAAAATGCGATGAACAGATAATGATTTTTTGGAAACGAATTATCTGAAAGAATTCCTAAATGTTACTTATTTTACTGTTCTTGTAAAAGCTGTTTATACTACTCGTACGTTCCGATCGCTTGGAGACGGGCTAAAGTAACATTTATACCGAAGGCGGGTAAACGGGGTCTCACACCGGCCAAAGGTAGTAAGGACCATAGAGAGTACCATGCGTAAGAATACACAATGGGGGTCTTTTTAGATGTTGAAGGAGCCTTTAATAACATTGAGAGGGATGCCATTCGGAAAGCTTAGCTGAATGCAGGGGCTGATCTGTGCATATCTAACAGGATTGACGGTATGCTTGAAAGTAGGATGATACATGAGTTATAAGTGAAGAGTTTAATAATAAAGTCTTTCACGTGATTTTTAAGAAAATGTATTTACATATTTCAATTAGTTATTCCTAAATAGTAGTTACAGCTTTAAGGCTAAATAAAGGACTGCCATTGATTATTGTTTAGAGTTGGAAGTAAAGTCGGTTTTCCGTTTCTTTTTCGTTGGGGGTTGTTTACATGCTGCAGATGTTGTTTCTATTTTTAGTTACTCAAATATGGAAATTAAAACTATTTCATTGTTAATGCCATATGGGCTTATCTTCTATTGGCATCTGTGCGTGCGCAGCTTGATGTGCCGGAAGGGCTTAATGTGGAGGCTGGCGTAACTCATGCATCCATTGGTGAGAATGAAATATCTGGAACTGTGTCCAGAGGTACTCCGCAGGGGGGAGGTTTATTACCTCAACTTTGGGTATTAGTTGTCAATCCTATTTTATCCCAGCTCGAGAGAGACGGGATCAAAGTGGTAGCGTACGCCGATGACCTGGTTATAATGGTAGGTATCTGGCAAATTTCTTCACACTATTGCTAAATTAGTGCAGGGTGCACTACGGAAATTGCACAATTGGGCGGCAAGTTGTGGGTTAGGGGTTGACCCCACTAAAACTGAACTGGTTCTTTTCACTCGAAAGAGAGCAATACCCCTATTCACAATTCCAAAAATAGGTAATACCATTCTGGAGCTTAAAAATGAAGCTAAGTACCTAGGAATTATTCTTGATGCTAAGCTTAACTGGAATAGAAACCTTGATGAGCGCATCATTGCAAGAAGACCTTTGGCAAGAAATGGGGAATAAAGCCCGCAATAGTACACTGGATGTACATCTCTATCGTAATCGTAAGACCCATTTTTCTTTATGGTGGCCTGGTATGATGGACAGCCCTGGATAAAAGCGTGCTTAGGAGTAGTCTAACAAAAGTGCAGAAAGCGGCTTGTCTTGGCATCACAGGCGCTTTGCAATCAACGCCAACAGCTGCAATGGAGATTATGCTGCCAAAAGCGCCTTGAGACTGAAAGAGTCTGGTGGCGGCTCGATTACGAGCACAGCAGAATTCTCTCATTATTTTCGGACTGTGGGCTTAATGAACTCACCGACTATATAACTCCGTTTTTAAACTTCGATACAGAATTCCATACCCTTTTCCCTACTAGGGGGGACTGGGATAATCAAAAAGTGATAAGGGAATCTGAAGTTAATTTATTCACGGATGGGTCAAAAATCGATACTGGAACGGGGGCAGGAATTTTCTCAGCCGACATGAATATTCAAGTATCCTTTCGTGTTCCGGACTACTGCAATATTTTTCAACCCGAGGTTTTTGCCGTAAGCAGTGGACATACTAAATTCCGCAACAAATCTTCCCGAGCGGTCGTATATAAAGATTTATAAAGACAGCCAAGAAGCAATGAAAGATCTAAGCTCCAACCTAGTCAAGTCAAAGCTAGTAAGGGAGCAAGGGCGCCCATAGAACTTCTTTTAGGGGGGTGGGGGGCAAGGCAAAAAGTTTTTAAAATAACAACCCACTCCATTTAGAATCTGACCTTATGGTTGAAATTTGAACGTAAGTTCGTTAACGGACACAATCGTTTTACTCTTTCGGGTCCATACAAAGGCCTTAAAGCATGCGTTCGAGAATACTAGCCGATAACTTCAGAACGCTTAAATCGCTCAAATCCCAGTCGTAGAGGTACTTGTACATGAGTAATTTTTCAAACAATTAATTGTCCGACGACTATTGCCAAAATTAGTGGAGCGATTAATGAATGTCGGCAATATTTCGACAATGTGGATATGTTTTCATAGATTGCTGATATTTCTCGCCATATACTCGTAGTTTCTCTATTTGCAAGAAAAATTTATCTCTTCCACTTCCATGCTTCATTACCCCCTTAAAAAAATTTACTTTATTTGTCAAACTTTATACAGAAACCGAAATTTTATTTTTAATTGCAATTGGTTCGTGAGATATGGTAATCAAAAGTTGTTCATCCCCTCTGGAGGTGTTTTTCTTAACTATATAGAACGCCTTCTGCTACAAAGTTGAAACTCGGTATGGATGTACCTATATGTAAATCAACCAGAAAAGTAGATAAAAAAAATCTTATATATCCATTAGTGTTAGGAAGGAGGTCGAAAAATATTACAAGTAAAAATGAAATGCACATATTTTCAGGATTTTTGTCATATCTATTAGGTCTTCCCAAATATTGAATTAATTTTTATTCTACGGCTTTTTCATATACATACTCGTAAATATGTAGAAAGTGTTTTCATGATTTTCTTAAAATTCTTTTTCATGAATTCTGCCATATCCCCCAGCCCTGATATGATATCGACTATATCTCCACTTTCATAGGGTTGCGTAATAATCGCTTAAAACTATCATAGTTTTTAAGTTTTTGCCTTTTTTAACCCTAAGAGGGTATAACGTCAATAATTATCGTCCCATATTTATATTAAATTGTTTTAGTAAAATTTTTGAACGACTTATCCATAACCTAATATATGACAAAATTGGAGTACTGATCTCACCTCACCAACACGGTTTTGTTAAAAAGCGCTCTACTGTCACTAACTTGTGTGTATTTACGGATGCAGTTGCCAAGGCCCTCGAAAAATATCTATCAGTGCACACTATATATACGGACTTCTCAAAAGCGTCTGACACTGTAAACCACAAAATTCTCATTTCAAAACTGGAGAAATATGGCTTATCGGGCTCGTTACTGAGCGTTTTAAAATCATACCTCTCTGGTCGAAAATTGCGTGTCGCGTTCAAAGGTAAGCTGTCGGAAAATTTCTCGGCGCCCTCAGGAGTTCCACAAGGTTCCATACTGGGGCCACTTTTGTTCAACCTTTTTATAAATGATCTTCCTCAGGGCATTTCCTCCACTCCTCTTCTGTACGCCGATGATCTCAAACTTTTCAGAATAATTAAGTCCAATGAAGATTGCATCTGCCTTCAAAGCGATCTAGTCTACGGTGGTGTGAATTAAATGACATGTCACTTAACATATCGAAATGTTTCTTTATGAACTTCACCTACAGGACGATTCCTGCTGTGTTCCATTATTCTATTAATGGTACCAGCCTATCCGCTGTCACTAATATAAAGGACCTAGGTGTTATATTTGATCCGAAGCTGAAATTTGATACTCATATCGCGGAAATCGCTAATAAAGCCTATCGGCTCTCCGGCTTTGTCCTTCGTGTTTCGTCATCCTTTAACTGTGTTGATACTTCTTTGTTATTGTTTACGTCACTCGTGCGCAGTGTCTTGGAGTATTGTGCTGTTGTTTGGAATCCTCATCACAACTGTCACATTGCAATGATCGAGTCTGTGCAGCGCAAGTTTACACGCTCCCTCTTCTACAGATTCAACATAACATACGCGGATTATACTACTAGACTCATAGAGCTTCAACTTCCTCTTCTAAGCCAACGTAGAACGTACCTTGACGCCACCTTCTTATTTAAAATTTCTAGTAACAGCATTTGTTGTAGTTTTTTACTTGAAGAGCTTTCTTTCAGAACGGAGGTACCCGAAATCGTAACATTTTCTGCCCTCCACGAGCACTACTTGATGTCTACTATTACTCTCCATTGGTTAGGCTCCAAAGGTCGCACGATACACTCCAGCTCGGCTCTCTTTCCACTTCCTATTCATCTTTTATCCTTAAACTTAAACAACAACTTCTCTAGTTCAAATTTTTTCTATTGATTGATTAACTTTTATTTGTAAATCTTTATACATGTAATTTTATATTACTTTTAAGCCCTAAGCTATTGTGTAAGTGAAATGTATATTTTTGTTCAATGGCTTTAAATTAAATTAATTAATTAATTAAAAGGGTTAAACACGTTTTCACGAATTCCGTAATTTCTTTTAGAAGTGGTAAGAAATTGGATTGGTTTTTACTTTCTCGTGCTGTCTTTATATTTATCTATTAACTGTTTTGAGGATTTTTGGATATTCCACCCCTAAGTGGGTGTAAGTAGGTTGCATATATTTTCACAGATTCTTACAGATTGCTTAAATCTGATGATATATCGAATTCCTATTTAATTCCTATGGTTTCCTATACCATATAAGCGCCAAAAAGTCAATTTCATGTATGATTTTTAAAGCTTTGACTTCGACTTCTTAGGATTGTTGAGATATTTGATCACTTTTCACTTCCACAGACTTTTTATATAATCGCCTACAAACTCATGTTACAATTTTTCGATATTCAACTTCCTAGGGTTTCACAATTTTTGCCATCCCTTAGTTCTGATGAGATATGAAATTGGTTGTTTCTATTTTAACTACTTTTAT
This sequence comes from Beris chalybata, assembly GCA_949128065.1. NCBI lineage: Eukaryota > Metazoa > Arthropoda > Insecta > Diptera > Stratiomyidae > Beris > Beris chalybata. The sequence goes on from OX421894.1 coordinate 115,222,443, forward strand.
TTTTAGAACAAAATTAATTTTCCAAGAAAAGTCATAATCACGAAACAACTGATGATATACTCCGATTTTGATCGCTCGAACTTTGACCCGAAAAATAATAAAGTTTTGCCCAGACTATTGACAGATTTTTAAATCGATAACATTACTTTATTGTTAAAATAATAAAGTAAAATATACTTGAAAACAGTGGCAGATCCAGACCTTACTGTTGGGGGTGTCCGATTTTTTTTCAATTTGGCTATTTCGTTTGATAAAGTTTTGTGTGAATTTAGCTACATCGACAGCACTTAGCAAAAAAAGGGTCATCTGAAGAAGGGATCATATTGTTTTCACCTTATTATGGGTCATTCCATCAAGAATCGCCAAAGTTGTGACTTTATCATTTCTGATTCTTTTGAAAAAATTTGTAATTGAAGAACAAGTGAAAAAATAATTGAAATTCAAGAATTTGTTTCTATCTCATTTTTTAACTAACAAAAACAATAACAATCTTTAAAATAAGCCCTACTTTATTATTCAAGGATAAAAATTACGGAGATATGAATTTTCAAAGAGGATTCGGATATCGTTTTGGGGAAACTTTTAACATACTGTAACTAACAAAAAATAATGAGATAGAAACAAAAAAAATTAAAATCATATTTTTTTTCACTAATTCTTCGAGTACACAAAATTTCAAAAGAATCGGCGATGATAAGGTCACACTTTTGGCGATTCTTGATTAAATTAACTTTTTCTATAAAATTAATTGAGAATTCTCTTAGATTTTTTTAGCCATTGAGACTCCAAATTAATTTTTTAATATGTTTTGAAAAACAGTATAACCCATAAAATATAAAAAAATAAGAAAAAACGTATTGTGAGATAGGTATTTAAGGATAAATGACAAAATCGTTATCATTGAAAAAAAATGTCAAGGATAGTTTTGCGACAACCTCATCCTTTAAAATAAGCCCTATTTTATTATTCCAGGATAGAAATTACCAGAGATATGAATTTTCAAAGAGGACTCGGATACCATTTTTGCAAAAACTAACAAAAAAATTAGATAGAAACAAAAAATTGAATTTCAATTCTTTTTTTCATTAGTTCTTAAAGTACAAAAACGTTACAAAAAAGTAACAAAAAATCTTGTAAAACACACGCTTGGTCGTTCGGTTTGGAAATAAACTGCAGTCTGCTGTGTTGTGGTGCCTGTCTGATTCTTCTTCAGTACGCGGCCGTGGTCAATTCCGGAAAAGGGCTAATTATCTAAGTCTATAGCATAGTATAAAGATTTACATAGTAGGCAAACTCTGCTCGAGTTCTCGACGTAAACAAACCAATATGCGTACAATCTACACGTATTCAGAAGCTGCTTCTCTTTCAGTCATAGGCGATTACTCCGACACACATTTCTGTTTCTTTTGCACGATTTGGTATGTATGGAGTAGTAATTAGGGAAAAATGACGTGAGGATACCCTGCCAGATTCCTGTTTTATTTTTCTAATAGTTTTGAAAAATTTAAAACTCGATTTCATACTTTGCATATTGCATTCTTGAATTATTTTCAAAATTTTAATTTAAATTTATTACATTTCATAAAACATATTTACGAAAAATAATTAATATAGTACTCTCATCCATATTATATTAATCGTGGTTGACGTAGTTGCCGAAATGTTCACATAGGTATTCCAAAGTGGTAAGCAACTCTCGATGCCATAGAGCAATTCCTTTCTTAGAGAAAATACAAATAAAGAAATTATTTTCACTATCAGATTCCTTTATTGAACAAAACTCTTAAAATATTCTTCACAGAGACCTAAAAACACTGCAAATACTTACAGGTAAGTAATAAAACATTTTCAATCACGAAAAATATTCGAACTATTCATTTAACTATTCATTTAATAACTCCTAATTAACAATGTAAAGGAAAACATTTCCGTTAACAAAATTTGGGATCTGGCAGTACCACGAAATATGCTTCGAAACAACCAAACCACTGATATATACATATGGATACCTCATCGGCTCATTTCCCTATCACCGCCAACTTAAACTCAGGCCGCGCACGTATGACAGTTCGTCATGAGAAATGCCTCGATTTTGCCTCGATTGGTGACGTCATGGCTCGATCTCCATACAAAATCTTCACTCATCGAGGGGAAATCGAGGCATTTTCGCTCTTCGAAAATTCAGTTGCGCGGCTTTTATCCAGAGGGCAATGTCCCTATCACCGCCAACTTAAACTCAGGCCGCGCACGTATGACAGTTTGTCATGAGAAATGCCTCGATTTTGCCTCGATTGGTGACGTCATGGCTCGATCTCCATACAAAATCTTCACTCATCGAGGGGAAATCGAGGCATTTTCGCTCTTCGAAAATTCAGTTGCGCGGCTTTTATCCAGAGGGCAATGTCCCTATCACCGCCAACTTAAACTCAGGCCGCGCACGTATGACAGTTTGTCATGAGAAATGCCTCGATTTTGCCTCGATTGGTGACGTCATGGCTCGATCTCCATACAAAATCTTCACTCATCGAGGGGAAATCGAGGCATTTTCGCTCTTCGAAAATTCAGTTGCGCGGCTTTTATCCAGAGGGCAATGTCCCTATCACCGCCAACTTAAACTCAGGCCGCGCACGTATGACAGTTCGTCATGAGAAATGCCTCGATTTTGCCTCGATTGGTGACGTCATGGCTCGATCTCCATACAAAATCTTCACTCATCGAGGGGAAATCGAGGCATTTTCGCTCTTCGAAAATTCAGTTGCGCGGCTTTTATCCAGAGGGCAATGTCCCTATACGATTTGACAGGTTGAAATAGCCGATGAAATCGTACCCTCTCGCTCCTTCTTTGAACTTCGAATTTGTGACGAATTTCGAAAAAACAGGGGCAACAAGGTGAAGTTCTGACAATTTGAATTGTCAGTTTGACAATCCAAATTGACAGTTCTAAAACTGTTCAACTGTTGTCGGCCGCCTTCTCATTGCTTAACGGTTGCGATTTATACGTAGTAAATGCCGGTGATTCGCGTTGCGTTGTATGTCGAAACGGAAAGGCAATTGAAACGAGCTTCGATCACAAACCCGAAGACGATGAGGAGAGCGAACGAATATACAAAGCGGGCGGCAAAGTTACTTTTGGCAGCGCGATTGGAGATCACGCCTATAAAATGGTAAGTTGATATTTTTCGGAGAGTAATTGGCATGTCGGTGATTTTTTTGTTTTTTTTTATAGAATCAAGATTTGCCCGACGAAAAACAAATGATCTCAGCTCTGCCGGATGTTAAGAAGCTAATAATCTCACCAAACAATGAGTTTATGATTCTAGTATGCGACGTCATCTGGAACTTCATGTCCAGTGACGAAGTGGTTGAATTCATTAAGAAAAGAATCGACGAAGGATGCGAAAAACTATCACAAATTTGCGAACAGGTAAAAGAAAAAAGGAAAACATTGGAAAAAATGTCCAAAAATCTAATCACCACCTCATTCTCTAGCTCTTCAACAATTGCCTAGCATCGAATACAATGGGCGACGGAACCGGCTGTGATAACATGACGGCAGTCAGAAACCAGCAATTCTCGATGTAACGACGAAAATTTTCATGAAATCGGAAGCAGTTCCGATTGCCCCATCAAGAAAACGTGCCGCATCACCAGCTCGTGTTGTCACCGACGACGGTACAGCAGCTGCAGCACCCGATAGCGAATCATCGTCGACAAATGAGTCGGCCAGTAAACGTATGAAAATCGACGATGATGTTAAACCGGTAAGCGCTCAGGATGACGACGATGTCACAATGTCTTCGACGACAAGCGATAATCAAAGTACAACGTCGTCGACGACAACATGAACGACATACTAAGAACCGATGATTTTACGAGAGGCGCAAGAGTCCGAACTGATTGCAGCGCGGCGCACAGATTTATGCTGTTTATGATATCAATTACAAGAAACTAGGAGTTTTCTTTTTCTTTTTATCATTAATGTTCTTTTTTTTATTAAATTCAAACAACAAGCAAATTGATCGAGGAACGAACGTCGGATTTGATTTATCTCAGATTGTATCGTATAATGGAAAGCAAATATATATTGGTTTATTATAATTTACGTTTTTATTTCCTTAATTTTCGTGATGTCAAGCTTTTTTAATCAGGCCTGAATTATGGTCCAAACAGAACACGGTCTTCGACTTCGAAGTCCCTGTCTTTTAAGAACACACAGGATTATATGGTGATGCCCACAACACCGACTTCGACTTCGGTACAGTAGGCAAATGGCAAAATCGAAGTCCGTGTTCTGTTTGGCCAATACTCAGGAATACAACAAATGGATATCAGCCCTTACTTTCTCCGCAAAAAAAATGATCTATAATAATAACAGTTCCTTGGGAAAATTTATAACGGTTGAGCATGTAATACGTTATTTTTTAATATAGCGCCATAACGATAGGTAAATGGTATTATATTCGCACTGCAGTAGCCAATATTGCCTGTAAAATTTACACAACTTAGTTGCAATTTTATGAACTCATTTTCTTTCAATGCCTTGCACTGTTTATCCAAAAAAGTATTTATCAAATTCAAATTATTTGCGCCCAATTCGAAATTACACGTAAGAGTTCGAATTTTTTTTTCATGTTGTCTGTAATTTTGCTGTCTGTTGTCTGTAATTCTGTCATTGACATTGTCATTGTTTTTCTTCTCGCTTTAAATATATGCGCAACCATACTACTAACTCTTTCCTTCTTTTCATTTCCGGTTTCGAAATCGGATTTTCCAATTTGTGCCCTGGATAGCTTTCGAAGTTACTTTAAACTTAAAATTAATTGAATTTCTGAAAGAAACTAAAAGAAGTGTTTCGATCAACAATTATTTTATCTGCATTACCAATTTTAAATCTAATGAATGTTTAAATTCATCAGAATTTTGTTCAATAATGCAGAAGCTTGGCTTATCATGGACAACTTTTTCGAAATAATGACATTTCTAAAACGTCGGCTATATGAGATAGCAAATCGAGGTCTCCATGTATACATCTCATTGAACCAAACAGACAAGAAAGCGGTAAAGCTATATTGCACGTACGTATTGAAAGAGACGAAAGATTTGTCTCAGTCATCAGCTGTTTGAAATTTTGAGAGGTACAACCAATCAGAATCGTCTATTTGAGAGGTAAAATTTTTTTATGCGAAAATTTTTGTGGACAATGGTGAACATAGGGAGTTTTCCTACTATGTAAGTCTTTATACTATGGTCTATAGCTTGATTTGATATTCATTTTAGTGTCATTACTGAGAACTAAAGTCGAGGCATGAAAGATGTGTACAATAATTGTACAGTGAATGAATGGTAAAAGTAGATGCAACATAGTTTGGTATATAAAGTATGATTTTTCTCAACAAGCGATGGTCAAATCCAGGGGGGACAAGTGCCCCTTCTTGCCCTCCCTGTGAATTCAGGGGGGGCAAGTGCCCCTTCTTGCCCCCCCCCCCTGTGGGCGCCCATCTAAGGGAGTGTAGGGAGCGTCAGAAAACATTGGGCGCAGCTCATAAGGGTTTCCTGTGCTGGGTTCCGAGACACAAGGGGGACCAGGAAATGAGGCAGCCGATGAGCTGGCCAAAACTGGATCTCAAATGGCTGCTATACATGCAATCCATGCGGTAAAATACCGCTCAATTACGTCAAGAGTAATCTTGATAGGAAGGCAATGGAGCTGACCAATGGCAGATGGTTTAACCTAACTACGTGTGAAACCTCCAGGCAGCTATGACCAGTATTACATCCTAGAAGAACTGCCGATCTTCTGAAAAGAAGTCATGAGACCCGTAATATTACGGCAGCCATAACGGGGCACTATCTCTTTGGCAGACATGCACAGCGCCTAGGCGTTCAATATAACGACTACTGCAGAAGTGAGGAAGAAGAAGAGAGTGTTAGGCATCTACTTTGTGAGTGTTCCCAACTAGCCAGCTGTAGGTTCAGAGCTATGGGCAACTACTTCTTCTCCAGGCTCGGGGACATGGCTGGATTACGAATTGATGAACTGGCCAAGCTCATTTGAACCAGTGGCTGATTCGACTAGCTCTTCCCCTGGAGCAATGCTACGACAACTCCCTATATGGGACCTCATCGAGGTGTCACCAACCTAAGTGAGCCGATCTAAGTGAGCCGATCCATGGTTTTGATGGGTACCACCTAACCTAACCTGACCTACTGTTCTTGTAACACTTTTTCTTTTGAGAAAACTTTCCTAAATTTTCATTTTGATGTGAAATTTCTCTGTTTTGAAAACGCGTTTATTTAAAGGGTTCACCATACTATATATCACAACAACTTGTGAGTGCTACAGAAACCTTCTTTTGATTTTGATCACACTAAAGTAAAAATTTGTTAGCCCACTTCCACTACCACTGAGAATTAAGCTTCCGGCGGATTAATGCAAGCGGCGGATAAGTGTAAGCGGCGAATTAGAGTGTACGTGCGATAAAAGAAGGAATAGTATAATATTTGACGACGGACTTGTTGATTCTGGATGCAGAGAACCAGCGGATTACAGAAACTTGAATTGTGTCATCAACCATTACTAAAACGGCGGATTGTAGTGTATGTCGGATTATCAAGCGGCGTTGTATAAAGCTTATACTGAGCATTAATCTACTTTTTGTAGGACCGTCTTGATAGTGGTCTATTTGTCTTGTGCACTACCCCTTCTTCTAGCCAGATTATAAGTTCTCAGTTGCACATTCTGTTCGTATACTCAGAAGAGATTGCAGGAGGTATATCATGATGATTGGTATAGTGAGATGGTAATTAATTAATCTTTTACGATTCCACTGCCTACCTTTAACTGCCTATTTCGTATGACTAAAACCACGCCTACTCAACACTATCAGGACTGTAATCATACGTGCATGTTTGGCAAAAGGGAAAAGAAATTTCATACTTTGTACTCTTAACTTACAACAGATTTGTTATGATTAGATTTATGATGTATGTATTGATTACTTGCATGAATCACGACCATCAGTGATTCAAAGTGCAGACCGGCTGACTTTCATCGCGCTATTATCACTTTATTTGCATGCCTAATCTTAAGACGTTCACTCTACAGTACAAAATCGTTCGTATACTCGATTATTTTGCAAAATCTTTAAATGTTCACGGAAATAAGGTCGTGAAGTTGCTTAAGCGAAATTTGCGATTACGTTCTGTAGAAAATGCTCGCCGTATGTTTTGTGGACGATCTTGAAGATCTGCCCATGAACTTTTATAACCATGAAATCTGCAAGCATCTTAAGGTGGGAAGTACTACCTTTCATAGCTTTACCACTGTCGGTTTTTATTAAATTTGTTATAATTTTTTTTTTTAAATTGTTTCGTCCGCGAGCTTTTTTCGCAAATCAATTTACTCGTACAACGTATAGAGCGGTAAGCTTAACTCATAGTAGCAAGTGGCGGATTAGTGCGACATTGCTGCCGGCTGATAAAAGATTCCCATATTTTACTATCGTATAGTCAGTGTATAGTTGGTTGCCGCGATCGACGGTTGATATTTAAAAATTGAAAAGTAATATTTTTTGTGGTAATTTTAAATGTTTCAGTTAGTACGCTCTTGTTGCACTTAATACCGCGAACTGGCTCTTTCACCTGTAGTTTGTTACAAAGGTATCGAACTTTCTTCGTGTTTTTTCGGACATTAAATCAATAGCCCAAAGTGATAGTGCGATCCGAACAAGGACTTATTTGAAGCCGCCACGATTTTTTTACAGATTTTTTTTGTGGAAACACGATTGCTTAAAGCTGAAATATAAAGTGAAAATTTAATTTCTTCTGTGTACCATCAACTCTGTGCCTCTGCAAATTGACGACGCTTTGCATCTAATGTAAGTGCGCATGTATTCTTGATTGAGTGTGGTGCTTTCATTCAATTGATCCTAAAGTTAATTTTTTGTATAAGTGAATTAGATGATTAGCCTCACACCCGCACTATACACTAGACGCGGTAAATAACACGTTTTGTGGATGGTGAAGAGTCCATGATTCGATTATGACCTAACTATAGGTTTATGGTGTGCAGTAATTTTACATTGGCGATAAGTGTACCAAATACAGGGTGCCCTATTAGGTTTTGTACGTTATCGATCTTCCTCAATTTTTAATTTCTAAAAAAAAAATCAATAATAATATGTAAGAAATCGCAAAAAAAAATCTATTCGACCTCATAACAAAAAGTCAAAAAAGTCTAAAATTTCGTCAAAAATGTCTAAAGTACCTTCATTGCTGATAAAAACATAATGTTAAAAATTTAAATAAAAAATAACTAATATCTAATAATCTAGGCAAATTTCCCTTTTAATTTCTTTTTTTAATGAGGTCAATTTTGATCATTTTACTATCTTAAATTAGCATAAGAAAAATTCTAGAACATGCCGTGATTAAAGCAAAATTTGAGTTTAATTCTGGCTCTTTATGGACCTATAAATCAAATTGAGGGTCTAGAACTTCCATAATTTTTCCCTTTTCTAAACATAGCTTAATACGTTACCAAAATTATTCTTAAATCTCACTATAACTCCTCAACTTATTTACAGAAGAAGAGAAGAGAAGAAACAACAAAAAACTGAAATTTTGATCGGTTTATCCCTTTATCTCCAATTATTCCCTAATTGGAACTAATGAATTTGTTACTTTTTTGTTAATATTAATGCAATCCTTTTTGAGTTAAAACGCGTCTTAACTTATACGCTTTGCTTCGAGTTTTTCACAATTTTCTTTCAATATTGTGACCATCTTCTAATCGGACCATAGCACCGTGTACATGCCTCTGGTGACATACATTTGCAAAAAAATTGTCGATTTTCAGTTCACCTTGTTCGTTACACACACTTTCAGGATTTTATATTGTTTAATGAACAAACATTATTTTTAGGGGTACTAAGATTTTAGAATTGCACCAACTTTGGATTCAGACCGGTCCTATTAAAAAGTAATCAATTTAAAATTATGCAGTTTTAAAAACTGACTTGAGACTTGGATCACCTGAATATTGTGGTCCGATGAAACAGCTTTCACTGTACTACAATCTGAGTTTGATTATCTAAAACTATAGTTTATATGAGAAAATTATTTGCGGAATAAGAGGATTTAAAAATAAAAATATGTTCAATAAAATAAATTAAATGCAATTAACTTATTGATATTAAAAACCAAAATCAGCATTTTTAAGCAATTTTAAAAATAATGAAAATAAATAAAATTACTAAAACTATGGTAGTGGTGGAAAAATTTCTTTTAACTTTAATAAAATCAACAATAAATAAATAAAAATGAAACAATTTTTTTGCGTTTACTGACTGTTCTCCAACAGTCAGTAAACGCAAAAAAATTGTTACACGTAGTTACACGTGCTACACGTAGTTATCGCCTTACTTCGAGTTTAAAATCTTTTTATACGTGACGTCATACACTGTTTTAAGTAGACAAAGATGACTATTAGAATAGGTCCAAGAGATTAGAAATTTTGCACTGAAAATTTTCTTTTCTTTACAAAAGTTACGTTCACTGTAGAAATTTTGAAAGTTACTCTTTAAAAGCTGTATTTATTAGTCAAAGAGTTTTGCTCCCATTTGTGCATACTCTGTTGATCATAGAAAATTTGATTTATTTGTATTCGCCTACTTCGCATTGCATATTATTTAACAGCATGGTCATACAGTGTAATACTAGCTTAAAGCTTGTATGCCAGATGGTCAAATATTTGACCATAAAAATTTGACCGAATTTCGTGTCAAATATCCGTTTGGCACGCTGCCCGATTGCGATATTACACTATCTGACACATACATATGTCAAAATGGTAAAATTTTCTCTTCGTGTCAAACGGTCAAACGCTATCAGGTCGGAACGAAATTCTGACTAGATTGCTCAAATCTAAATCGACGTGTTGGCAGACATCACACACGCAAAAAACCTAACTACAGTACTTTAAATAATTAATTATATAATTATTGCTATTTGTTTAACTGATTGCCACAAAACATTTTCACAAGTGACATTTCCTATTTGACCCATTTGACACAATTGTTTTTCCAGAAATCGCAAACGGTCAAATGAAACATTTTGTCAAACAGCATTTGACCATTACACTATCTGACACCATCTGACTGCATTTGACAGGGAAAATGGTCAAATATTTGACCGCCTGGCATACAGTGTAATACTAGCTCGCAGTGAGATTTATTTGTAGTCGCCTACTTCGCATTGCATATTACTGCAATTTGACAGCGTGGTCATACAGTGTAATACAAGCTTTAGACGGAACCTTCCAGATGGTTCATAGTAAACACGTGTTCATTTAAAGGAAGTCCATTATAAGTGAGTTCACCTATAATTTTAACTTACTAGCTCCTGTTAACCTTTCTCCCGTTCCCATCTTTAAAAGATGTTACTTCTAAACAGGCGCGAACGCAGGGGGTGGGGGTGGGTGTTGAACACCCCCCCTCCTTCGAAATGATTTTATTACAAAATCACAACTAATAGTGATTTCTTTTCTGGAAAAAAATTTGACCCGTTTCTGCCCTAAATTTTTTTCTAGCAGTTCCGCCGTTCTATTGTGCCCCGAAAATTTCGGCGGTGCAACTCCTTTAACCTCAAATGTGCGACAACATAAGAAAAAATATCCTATGACAAGAGCGGCAACCGATTTAAAAGCATAAATTAAACTGTCAAACGAGTCATATAGTAATTAGAAATCATATGGAGTGTAGTGTAAATATATTTAAATTTTCATAACAGCTTTTTGACCTGAAAGCGTTCTATTCTCAATTGACCTGTCAATTGACGGAACTGTCAAAAAAGAGGGCAGAACTGCAATAATTTTGCATCTAAACGGGTCACATTTTTTCAGAAAAGAAATCATCATAAATGTAACTAATACGCGACGCGCAAATTCTTTAACATGCTACATAATTACTTGAGCTGAGTTAAGTTGTAGATTTCGTATGAATTTCAATTGAACTCGTAGTTCCATGAGAACTAACTTGCCGTGGAAACGTAGTGATGTGATACTTACCTAGTAGGAAGTTCGAGGAAAACTCAATGAGGAAGCAAATATGGAGGCATCTAGTAATCTAGTATTACTATTAATGTATCAATGGAGCAAGAAAGGAGATTTTTAACAAAATTATGGAGAAAACCGCCTTTTGTCTTCCAAATGGGTGAAAATGGGATTTCAACGGACCTTTTTTTAAATCTAACTTTTCCAGGAAACTCATATAAAAAGCTTAAAATCGCCATTCGGTTTGAGAATTTCCATTTAATGCGTCGATTCTATCACGCAATTTAAAAATATCTGATTTGAGCTAAATTGAGCTGAATTTATTATTAGTTTCATTTTTCATTTCAAAGGAGATCGATTGTGGTGTAAAATCTTAGCATTATCGTCCTGGTTGTTAATATGTATATGTAGTAATTTTACGCCAAAAACTTAATTGAGAAAACCAACTGAAGATGGCCAGAGACAGATCTGGCCAAAGCTGGATCTAAACCGCTCTTTACTTTCGTCAATCTTTTACTGTATTATTTATAATACAGTATTGTTATCGATTTTAAAAAAAAAAAAAATTTGCTGCCCTCAAAATTTTTTTTTCCACGTTTCATGACTAGTAGACGCGAAAAAAGCAATAAAAATTTTCACTCCGTCTGTACGCCGTACGCCGTACGTCGACCGCCCCACGCCCCACGCCCCAAGCAAAATCCTTTGAAGGCTCGTAGTTCTCAAACCAGTGGAGCTATTAAATTAAAAATTTTTCTAAGAATAGACTTGGTGGACCCCTTGAATTGACATTATTTTCGGGGAAGGAGGTGTAAGGGGGAAGGCGGGGTAAGCGTTTTAGATGAAAAATTTAGGTTTCTAGATCTCAGGAACCGCTTGTGTTAGGAGGCTGAAACTTAGAATTTCTATAGAGCTTTGATAATGGACCCATTTGCAAAAAAAAAACAGATATGGGTGAAGGGGTGTGGGAGTGGAGGGGGAAATAATGAGTCCGAAACGCAAAAATGCCGAGATCGACAAATTCTAAAATCCATATCTCCTAAACCATTAATAGCAAGCAATTAAAACTTAACAAATATCTGTAGTTATACTAGGAGAGTAGATTGAAACAAAATTTTTGGGTGGGGGTAGTGGCGTACGGGGGTGGGGGGGGTGAAAAACTTTAGATTACGATATCTCACAAACTAATTGGACCAGAAAAACAAAATTCGGTTTTATTATAAACATTAATAAATAAAGATTGCTCAAAGTAAAATATTTGAAGGGGGTGGAGGAGCACGGAAGTGGGAGGGATTAGAATTTTTCCAAAATAACACGATTCATATCTCAATAACAGTGTAAGATGGATGTTTCAAATTTTTACCAGAAGTAGGCCTAATAGAACCTAAGTAGGGAAAAAAAGGTTGGGGGAGTGGGTGTAGAGGGTGAGGGTGGGGAAGGGTGAGAAAGAAAAAGTTCCGATGCTTATATCTTAAGAATCTATAGTGATAGGAAGCTGAAACTTGGTATTTAGATAAAGCTATAGTAGTGGCATGGTGGAAAAATACATTTTTTTAGGGGTAGTATGGTACGGTGGTAGAAGGTGTTTTCCCTAACTTCAGAACGGCTTATGCTAGGAAGTTGAAACTCGGTACGTATATGTAAATTAACTAGAAAAGTAATTCTGATAAAAAAAAATTCCAATATTCATTGGTGTTCAGAAGGGGGGGGCAAAAAAAAATATCGGTTAATATAAAATGCATATATTTTCACGATTTTCGACATATCTACTAGGTCTTTCGAAATATTGAATTCATTTTTATTCTACGGATTCTTCAAGTGAATACCTAGAATGTGTTTTCAAGATTTTTTGAAATTCGACCCCTAAGAGGGTGTAAACTGGTTGTATACTTTTCTATGAATTCCACCATGTTTCTCAGGTCTGATCAAATATCGAATATCTTTTCACTTCCCCAGGTTTGTTTAATAATCACCTATTTTTAAGTTTTGTTTTTTTCAACCTCTAGACCGCATCCCGGAATATGACCCAATTATGTAATTCATATGTTACACCCTTTTCTAACCGCTTCCCGAACTTTTTGTTAGGTTTTCAGTCACATAGTAACATACACCGCATCCCCGAATTGAACGCGTTCTGAACTTCTGCCGGAAAAATAATAAAGTTGGGCCCAGACTGTTGGCAGTTTTTTTTATTAAGCTTTATACCCAAACCAAATTTTGTTTGTCTAAAGTTTTTCACCCCCCCCCCCCCCCCCCCCTCCGTACGCGTGTACCCCCACCCAATTATTTCAATCTACTCTCCTAGTATAACTACAGATATTTGTTAAGTTTTAATTGTTTGCTATTAACGGTTTAGGAGATATGGATTTTAGAAACTGTCGGGCGCATTATTTCCCCCTCCACTCCCACACCCCTTCACCCATATCATCAATTTTCTTGCAAATGTGTCCACTATCAAAGCTTAATAGAAATTCCAAGTTTCAGTTTCCTACCATAAGCGGTTGCTGAGATCTAGAAACCTAAATTTTTCGTCTAAAATGCTTCCCCCACCTTCCCCCTCACACCCTCACCCCTCAAAAAATTCCAACTTCAAGGGGTCTACCATGTCTATTCATAAAAAAAATCAAATTAATAGTTCATAGGGTTTGGGAACTATAATTCCTCAAATAAGTTTGCGTACGGCGTACGAAGGACAGACGGACCGAAATTTTTTTTTGCTTTTTTGTAATAAATATAATAAAACGTGTAAAAAAAAATTTCAAGGTAGCAAATTTTTTTTAAAAAAAAATCGATAACAATACTTTATTATTAAAATAATAAAGTAAAAGGGAAAAATTTTTTCGTTTGGTTAGTCAGGAGAGGAAACGTAAAGTATTCCACGTGAAATATTGCGTTTTTCATGAACATTGTCTTATTCTTCATAGTTGAAACATGTTGTTATCTGTATTTTTTTTACCACCTCAGCATATCAAATTTATTCTAATTGTCGAATTATGTAGCTCTTGAGACCATGTGACTAAAATATGTACAATTTTAATTTTGATCAAAAATCCAAAAATAAGTACTTCTATTAATATTTGAATTTCAGAATTCGTGCCATTATTTAGCTACTTTGTGACGAGATTAGTATGTCCAGACTAAATTATTGACGATAATTCAATTAAATTGTGATTGAGTATTACGTAATACAAGTAGGTACATATGTTGTTATTATAGGAGTATATCGGTATGTTCGTTACTTGTGGATTTTCACTTGTTCGGAATAAACGCTATTTTCGTTGTTCATTGTGTACGGTTTTTATTTGTGGACAAAAGCCAATCGTTTCGGTCAATTAAGTACATATTATAACCTTGACTAGTCTTGGAAGTTATACTATGTATAAAGCGAGACTCTTCGATTCAGGTCCCTCGTGCGAAACCATTTTTTTTTATTTGATGAATTGTTTCGGGGGTGGTTGTCATTGTTGGCAGTTACAGAATTTTTTAATTCGCCTAAATTACTTATTTAAGTTTTATCCAAATATCAGAGGTTTTATCGAGGTTGATGAGACTTAGAGCCGGTTTCTGTGAATTGAGAACAAAAAATTTATTTTCATTATCATACTTGTCCTAATTGAACATTATTTTAGTGCCCTCTGGATTGAGTATTTTTGGAAATGGTCATGTTAATAATCTGGTCAAAACTGTCTTTCATTCGAAGGCATTGAGTATGTTACATATTCGGTTTCATTGCATCCTAGAAACACTAGTCAAGGTGAACACGAAATATTGTGGAATGCATTACATATAAGTCTGTAAAAAGTAACATCGCTAATATTGTTTAAACTTCCTGCCATTAACGAAAGCGGACTTTCTGATTAAGTAACGTTTTCAACGAAAAGGGGTACACACTAAAAAGGTCTAGGATATACCTAGGTATGTATGTCTGTTTTTAGACTTCATTATACTTTTAATAGCTTACGTTCGCTTTGAGATTAGCTACTCAGCGTCTTCTTCAGATAAGAATGATTCGTAGTGACAAAAAAAAAAATCTGCCAACAGTCTGGGCCCAACTTTATTATTTTTCCGGCAGAAGTTCGGAATGCTTTTAATTCTGAGATGCGTTGTAGGTTACTATGTGACTGAAAACCTCACAAAAAGTTCGGGAAGCGGTTAGAATGCGGTGTAACATATGAATTACATAATTGGGTCATATTCCGGGATGCGGTCTAGGGGTTGAAAAAGGAAAAACTTGAAAATAGATGATTATTAAACACGCTATTCAAGATATTCGATATCTGATTAGACCCGAGAGATATGGCAGAATTCACAAAAAAGTATACAACCACTTTATACCCGCTTAGGGGTCGAATTTCAAAAAATCTTGAAAACACTTTCTAGGTATTAGTATCAAGAATCCGTAGAATAAAAATGAATTCGATATTTGAGAAGATCTACTAGATATGACGACAATCGTGAAAATATATGCATTTTATTTTCACTGATAATTTTGTTCGCCCCCTTCCGAACGCCAGTGGATATTCGAATTTTTTTTTTATCAAAATTACTTTTCTAGTTGAATTACATATAAAGGGTTTTTCAATAAGAGCGCTTCAACTTTTTTTTTTAATAAAACAAAAACGCTCGTGGTGTACTCGGGGTGTACATATACATATATGTTTGAACAAAGTAGTAAAAAAAAAAATCGTTCAAATCTCAAACCGTTTTTATTTTATTTAAAAAAAAAAGTTGGAGCGCTCTTATTGAAAGACCCAGTACAAACCGAGTTTCAACTTTCTAGCATAAGCCGTTCAGATAGATAGATAGATAGATTTATTTCAATTTTTAAAAATAGTTCGTACAATTTTATACAATTTCAGTGATCAGATTTTATATCTTTGCATCTGTAGTTACAATTTAGATTTTTACTAAAATTGATTCTTTGTTTTTTATTTTAATTCAATCCAAGGAAAAATTAAGTAATAAAAACCTTGCTTGTTAACTCCTACCTAACTTACACACTAACTTACAAACTAACTTAAAATAAAATAGAAAAGTAAAAATAATGGAAGAAATTTAAAAATAGTAGTTACTAGAAGGAAAAGTATATACATAGATAACATACATGTTATAGGAAAGATGAAATTAGCGGGTTTTCTACCAACTGGGACCGTAACAAAAATGAGGAGAGTCTGGATTCGGCCAGTTCCTGTATAGTATAAACACCGGCATCAGAGTGTAGTATTCTTGTAGAGAAGTAGAAGGGTTTATTCATAGCTATTTTAAGGCATTTGTTTTGACAGACCTGTAGTTTCTTTTTGTGAACGCTAGCGCATTGACTCCAGATAGGAGTACCATAGGAAATAATAGGTTGAATTACGAGTTTAAAAATTAAAACTTTATTTTCCACAGCCGTTCAAAAGTTGGGAAAAAACATCCCCCACCACCGTACCATACTACCCCTAAAAAAATATATATTTTTCTAACATGCCACTACTATAGCCTACTACTACTACAACCAAGTTCAAGCTTTCTATCATTAAGTATAGGTTCTTAAGATATAAACATCGGAACTTATTCCTCTTCACCCTCCCCCACCTTCACTCTCTACAACTACACTCCCAAATTTTTGTTCCCTGCTAGAGTTCTATTGGGCCTACCTCTGGTAAAAATTTTAAGCATATATCTTACACTGTTATTGAGATATGAAACGCAATATTTTTGAAAAATCCTTATCCCTTCTACTTCCATGCTCCCCTGCCCCTTAAAAGATTTTACTTTCAGCAAACTTTATTTGTGAAGCTATAAAGCCGAATTTTACAATTATAAACCGAATTTTACTTCTCTATATTGGTTGGTGAGATATCGTAATCTAAAGTTTATCACCCCCACCCTCGTACGCCGCTGCCAACACGTAAAAATTTCAGTCTACGCTCCTAGTATAGCTACAAATATTTGTTAAGTTTTAATTGCGTGCCATTAACGGTTTAGGAGATATGGATTTTAGAATGTGTCGATCTCGGTTTTTTTGCGTTTCAAACGCATTATTTCCCCCTCCACTCCCATACCCCTTCATCCATATCAGTAAATTTTTTGCAAATGGGTCCACTATCGAAGCTCTACAGAAATTCCAAGTTTCAGCCTCCTAACACAAGCGGTTGCTGAGATCTAAAAACCTAAACACCCTTCCCCCTCACACCCTCACCCATCAAAAAAAAGGTGACTTGAAGGGGTCTACCATGTCTATTAAGAAAAAAGTTCAATTTAACAGCTCATAGGGTTTGGGAACTATAATTCCTCAAACAATTTTGCGTACGGCAGACGGCGGCGCACAGACTGACTGAATTTTTTTTTGCTTTTTTGGTGCTTATTAGTTATAAAGCGTTTAAAAAAAATCTTTCATTGTAGTAATTTTTTTTTTTTAAATCGATAACAATACTTTTTTATTAAAAGAATAAAGTAAAAATTGGCCAACAGTCTGCACTCAACTTTATTATTTTATGAGTAGAGGTCCGAAATGTAATGCTGAGATGCAGTGTACTATGTTACTGTGCGACTTCTACTCATAAAATAATAAAGTTGCGTGCAGGCTGTTAGTCGATTCTTTTCTTAGTTTTAATTACTGTATCTACTAGCATATCTATACATGTATAGGTACTGTTAAGTAAGTAAGTTTTAACTTTCTAGTATAAGTCGTTTCTGAGATATGAAAAACAACCCCCACACTTGCTATCCTGTTTCCCCCCACTCACACAACCCTCAACTCCTATCAACCATTTTTTTTGCAAATGAGTCCACAAGTAGTTTCCGATCTTTTAGTTTGAAAAACTCCAATATTAGACGCACTAACTGTTTCTGCTGCGGAACGTTAATTCGACCGGTTTTCTGCTGTGTGTCTAATGTATTTTTACCAGACAAAGATGTTAATAAAATATCTTTTACTAACTATTTATTTTTTCTATGAAACAAGTACAGAAGTGTTTAGTTTTGCTTTTTTTTTTTTTAAAAAAAAAACACATACCATAAGTGAACTTCGCGGTTCGGAGATAACTGAAACTGTCAAATCAGGTGGTGATTGAAATGCTGGTGATGAAGATAATGGGGACGAGGCCTCTTGCTGATCCACTGAGCCACGGATGAAAAAGATGACGATGCAGAAATCGTACTGCATTTTTCAAGCTATTTATTAAGTATTATGTATAAAAAGTTTGGTAAAGGACTCAATCGAGTCCGAAACGGCACTCAATTTAATGCTTACCACTGACTCCTTCCATTTTAGCAACTCCTCTTCAAATTCAATTTGAAGTCCCAATTCCCTTGGAGGAAAAATTTTGTCGATATGGGTACTTTTTAGTAGTAATAAACTTTTTTTTGTTATTCCACGTCCTCCCACAAAGAGGCATTAGGAAGTTGAAAGTTTATGATCAATTAACTGACCTGCAAGAAATGGCACTGCATCTTTACTTAATTCAAATTTTTTCACAATTTCATAAACTCCTGTATCTATTAATGCTACAACCTCTTCACTCGTATTTACTACTTTATCTTGCTCCTCCATCGCATGTACATAAAACTATTATAGGATAACTAGGATAATAATTTGAAACAATCTTGCACTAAATAACTACGAAATTTATTACAAAATTATTCGCCGGCACCAAATGGGAATGGCTTCCTTCAACGAATGGTGTAATACTTGATCCAAACGGAATAACACATTTCTTAGAAACATTTGACAGCAACTATGTTAAAAATGAAAACTTACTGTGAATATGAAAGTTATTATACAGCTTATTGACAGAATTCACTGTAAAATTCACAATGATTAAATTGTTTTTTTTACAGTTAATTTTTACAATTAGTATTAAATTTGAGAATTAATTTACTTTCGAATTTGTTGTAAAATCGTAGCTAATGTAGTCATTTTGTATGCATTAACTTTCTCTTTTACAATTAACTGTAAAATTAACATTTTTAGCAGTTGTTTGTACATATTTTTGTGGAATTGTTATTATTACAGCGACAAATAGTTAAATAAACAGCTAATATTTTTCTGGGTGTAGATATTGGCAGACGTGGGTCTCTCACTGGGTTGCTAGGCTACAAGTTACAATACTTTAAGGGGGGAGGCCACAGTAGCAGGCCTTTTTTACGGGTCATTTTGTGATAGGATTATTGAAGAAACTATAAGGCATATCGAAATTTGGTAAAAGGCACTTTATTATACAAGTCTTGAAGAATATTTTTGCATATAACTGAAAGTCCATATAAACAAAATGGATTCCCAGCTGTTTCCAATGGACGCTTTTTTTTTAGTGCTCCATGGCCGGTCGTTTTTCTCGTGCAATTTCAAAGAAAAATGGTGGGTCAATGAAATTTTCGATAAGTCATAATAAAAGCTAGAGAAGCACGTAGGATTTTTTTTTTTAAATTTTTTTTGTTAAAATGGCGAACTTTTGAAAAAAAAACTAAGAAAAAACGAAAAAAATCGCTAGAAAATTGCTTATAACTTCTTGAATATGCAATATATCGCAAAAATCCTACGTGCTTCTCTGGAAAAAACAGTTACCAATAGCCAGTTAAAACCGCAAGTCCAAAAGTTGAAAATTGTGTAAATAAAACGACCGGCCAGCTCAAGAAACCTTGTTTCGAGAAAAACGCGTTTAAAGCTTTGAGATTGTAGGTGTTTTGGTCGATTTTCATGCCCCCAAGTCCGAATTTCAGGTACTTACCGGTTACGAACGTACCTGTAACTATAGGACAACATTTTTGGACTCTAAAGAGCCTTTTGAGACAAAAAAAAAAAATTTCGATATTCCGAAACCGCTACTGTGGCCTCCCTCCTTAAACCGTGTTTTCTATTAGCTACAATTTACAAGTTTTTAAAATGGAACATGCACTGAATTTTTTCAAGTTGTCATTCCCTTTTAAAATGTTTGTTTTAACTCCATTATTCAAGTATCTGTTTTTTTTATTCTGTCTCAAACTGACTGGACGGTACACTTACGAATTGTATTACACTCTAAATCCTAAGTACAGTTCAGCGTCCTTAAAAAATAACCTGTTCAATTATAAAATACACAACGTAAGTTTCATCTTTCTAATGCAAACCGTTTCTCAGATAGAACAAACACTTCAAGGTTTAAATGTGCCAGTATAATAGCTCTCAACTTCCAACTTTTAGCCGTTCTTAAAATAAATTATAGCATATACAATTTTTTTTACACTCTCTAGTTACAAGAGTAAGAAGGGATACATGCCTCCTTCCTCACCTATATTTCACCAATCCGGAAAAGAAAAAATAATTTAAAATGAGAAAATTAATGATTTTCCAACCAAATGGATCTCAACTATTTATAGTGATTTCTTTTCTGGAAAAAAAATGTGACCCGTTTCTGCCCTCAATTTTTTTCTAGCAGTTTCGCCGTTCTATTGTGGAAAATTTTTTGACCTGCTAGAAAAAGGAGTTTGAGTTCGTGGCTAAAATTGCCCTGAAAACTCGCATTTCTTGCCCCGAAAATTTCGGCGGTGCAACTCCTTTAACCTCAAATGTGAGACAACATAAGAAAAAAATATCCTATGACAACAGCGGCAACCGATTTAAAAGCATAAATTAAACTGTCAAACGAGTCATACAGTAATTAGAAATCATACGGAGTGTAGTGTAAATATATTTAAATTTTCATAACAGCTTTTTGACCTGAAAGCATTCTATTGTCAATTGACCTGTCGGACGGAACTGTCAAAAAAGAGGGCAGAACTGCAATAATTTTGCATCTAAATGGGTCACATTTTTTTCAGGAAAGAAATCACCATTAGTCGTTCAAGTTCAATTTATCAATGCTCACTTATTCTGGTTTTCATAACCCAAAAGCATTTCGACGGCCCAAAAATTGTTGTCTATCTTATAATAAAAAATCTGCCTATGGTCTGGGCGCATCTTCATTATTTTTCCGGTAGAAGTTTGAAACGCGTTTAATTCTGTGACTGAAAATCTAACAAAAAGTTCGTGAAGCGGTTAGAATAACATATTAATTACATATTGTGGTCTAGGGGTGGAAAAGAGAAAAAACATAAAAACAGTTGATTATTAAAAGTCCGTGGAAGAGATATTTGATATCTGATCAGATCTGAGAGATATGGAAGAATTCATGAAAAAGTATACAACCACCTTACACCTCCTTAGGAGTCGAATTTCAAAATATCTTGAAAACACTTTCTAGGAATTCAAATGAAGAATCCGTGGAATAAAACGTATTCAATATTTGGGAAGACCTAGTAGATATGAGGGAAATCCTGAATATATATGTATTATATTTTTAATGAAACATTTTTTTTGCCCCTCTTACGCCAATAGATATTTAATTTTTTTTAATAAAATCACTTTTCTAGTTGATATACATATACACACCGAGTTTTGACTTTCTAGCATAAGCCGTTCTATAGTTCGGAAAAACACCCCCCAACTCCCGTACCATACTACCCGAAAAAAAATTATATTTTTCCAACATGGCACTACTATAATAGCTCTATCTTAATACCAAGCTTCAGCTTTATATCATTATAGGTTCTAAAGATATACTCATTAAAACGTTTTCCTTTTCACCCTCCCCCACCTTCACCCTCTGCACCCACACAACCAAATTTTTTTTTTCGAACGCATTCTTTTTTCCCTCCACTCCCACACCCCTTCTCCCATATCTGCATTTTTATACTCTAGATAAACATATAGAGTATTATAAGTTTAATCCAGCCCGAAAAGTTTGTAACACATAGAACCGAGCCTCGGACGAAAAAAAGTTATATAATATTTTGTGTTTATTTTTGGCCAAAACCCCCAAATCCGTTTGCTGTCCGTCCGTCCGTTTGCACGATAGCTTAAGAACGTGTTGACCTAGGAAGTTGAAATTTTGTCACGATTTGTAAAATGGAAAAAGTAAGGCTAAGTTCGTTAATGGGCGATATCCTTCTACTCCTTCGGGTACCTCCCATACAAGAGTCCTTAAAACACGTTTTCACAACTATTGCTCGAATGCTTCAAGTTAGGAGTTTGAAATTTTGCATACTTGAGGCTTACTATGTTTGAATCGAAAGTTCCGAATATGATGCAAATAAAATGAGTCCTTCGTGTAGCAGCCTAGAAAAGTCCTTCAAAAATGTATGCATGTTACTGAATCCACTATAACTCCAGAACGAGTTAAAGCAGGAGTTTAAAATTTTGCAGGAATTAGTTTTATTTTATATATGAACGAGTTAAAGCAGGAGTTTAAAATTTTGCAGGAATTAGTTTTATACCAAAACCAAGACGGAGTTCATTAATTGGGGCTATCCGCTGAGTTTTTCGGGTAGCTGTCATACAAAAGTCCTTAATAAAGATGTTCCCCAATATTGAACGATAACTTTAGAACGCTTTAAGTCACGACTTTGAAATTTTATACACATTAATCTTATAATAATCGCAGCTGAAACTATTAATATGAAAAATATCCCATAAGTCCTTCATGTAGTTGCCATACAAAAATTCTTTAAAATGTCCTAACTTACTTTATGCTTTATGGAACTCACTATAAATGAAAAAACCGAGTAGCCACTATACAATAGTTTCTACCTGTAAGTAAAAGGTCATGTAATAATTGCTTTTGCACTCCTCATTGTTTTGATATATTTCGAACTAAAATATAAATCGGAGTTCAGTATTTCATCTAGAGTATCATACGATTGGCTTGCAGCCGATCGTGACTGCGTTATGTTTTGTTTGCAAATGGGTCCACTATCAAAGCTCTATGGGAATACCAAGTTTCAGTCTTTTATTATTATAAAATAATGAAGTAAAAAATAGTAATTTTGTTTTGAAAACTATACTATCGTAAGCGTAAGTGATAAGCTAAAAAATTAGTAGTTGGATAGTGGAACGTACTCAGCTCTACAATATGAGGAGAATTTAATTGAGTGTAAGAACAAATAATTTTCATTTCAATATATATAGGTTTCAATGTTAGTAAAAATACGAATATTTTTCGAAAGTAAGTGAATAAAATTGTGAATTTTTGCGATCTTTACACAAGTGTCTTCTCTTAAAATAAACAAAAGTATTTTAGTCTGTTGGTAGACAGAATGCTACGTCTTTCGTCCTGTGCTACATAAATATTAGTAACACGATTTCACCTTTTAGGCCATAATTTTTCACTCCCAGTGAAATGTTGTAAGGATCCCTATTTATTAGTATCAGTACTCTTTTAAGGGTTTTTGACAGGGAAATAATATTATAATAATATTCGTGCAGAAGGATTTTGTTTGATTTCGTAATCCAAAGTATTTTTTGTATCCTGCCTTGGAATAGATAAGTTCCAAATTCCAGTTTTTTAATATAAACCGTTTCAGAACGAAAAATTCCGAATCTTATTTGAAAAAAAAAATGTTTTGCTCCGGTTCAAGAGGTATTCTGAGATTTTATTTTTTGCATCTAGGTTCAATGACTTAATGAACTGGTTCGCTAAACAATGCTCTTTTCATTTAATCAATGAACATTTTTCATTAATTCTTTTTCTTTATTTTGCTAGTAAGTTGACTTGACTCTTCGTTCCTTGAATCAATTATTTTGTACATAAGATGATGAATTTAGATCACTGAATCAATGAACTTTGTGTTGTGAAGTTGATCAATGAACTTTGGTTCATTGGAGTTGATGAATTTATTTGATTGTATTGTTCACAAGCTTACGCATTTTATTCGTTGAATCTTTGAATTTTATTTATGGGTTGTGTTTGTATCTTTTGTAAAAATAAAACGTAATAGAAATGTAAATGCAGAAATACCTAAAATGTTTTTAATTTAATATATGGTTTTCTCAGGATACTCCTATTTACCCTCTAGCTCCGCTTCAAAGATTTGGGTCACGCTTATGTTATTTATTGCTTAATATTTTATTGTATCTATTTAATTATGATTTTTTCGTTAACTGATAAGAATTAACAAAAAAATCATTTTTTAAACCTGTAGCAACCGCTTGAAGTGAAGAGAGTATATTAAAACAAATGAAATAAATAAATATGTAACAATGTTAGTAGTATTTAAAGCAATATAATCTTTGGTACTATAAAATAGCAAATAAAAATCACATAATAGCAGTTTTATGGTGTCAACAAAGAATTTATTTTAAACAATATTAGAATATAAAATTAAATAGTTAATAGATTTTTCATTTAATGGCTGATCCGAGGCAAGTATATGCTATTTTCTATGAAGTCATGAAGCTCCGTTGTTTCTTATATTTCATTTGAACAAAAAAAAATTAAACGTATTAAAATAGTAGAACTTAAATCGCTAAATATTCGAACACTAAGGGCCGAATTCACACAAAAATTTGGTTTAAACTTAGGATCTTACGAATAAATTCCTAAGTTTAAACCAAATTTTTAGTTTAAACTTGGGCTGTGAAACTGTCCCTAAATAATCAACTTTTAAACTATATGCGTTGTCTAGTAATCTTGCAGACGAACTGATGGGGATCAGTTTTGCGGGCTATGGACGTCTTCAGGTCGTAGGCATCACGCATCTTTAAAGTTGAACTGTCTACATATAAGAAAAATAAAATAACTCTATATTCTCCTTCTTCTTTTTCGATAATATTTCTTCAATACGACGACGATATATTGTCAGACTTCACTAGGCTACCGATGCTACACTGTGGCTCTTTTGGAGCTAGATTAAATCCTGATAAAGCTGCAGGTACAGAATACAGATACAATACAAAAATTGTTTAAACTTTCTTGAAAGATTTTCTGATATATTTGCAATAAATTCACATCAATTTTATATATTCCATTGAAAATGTGATAGGTACTGCAAGTTGCAAGGTTTATTTTGCAAACAACTAGATTTCCGCACCTTGGATAAGCAATCTTAAATTTGATTTCTTTTCTTATATAGGTACAAATTAGTATTTTATACGAAATTGAAGTTTTTCATTTTCATTAGACTTATTAGACTGGGTACTTTACCCTACACCCAAACACCATACACAAATTCTAGCAATAAATTTTCCAATGAAATTGCTAACCGAAAACCGAAAAACCGGGAAAAAATTATGTGCGGCAAATTATGTGCAATAGACACGTTTTGCGTTCGTTAAATCGAAATCAACTTTTTTCAAGCATGGCTGAATGAAATGGAGTATTTCATTGACCACATAAAATAGTAGAATAAAAAAAATCGGCTAGTTTTAATTCCAACATAATTGAGAAATAACCAAAATAACCTTTTATTGTTGTGATAAAATTCCTACTGTGAAAGTGTGTCGAGAAGTTTGCTTACCTTCTTATAGTCACTTACCGTTGAAGTAGTACTCGAAAAATTACTTATAATTTATTATGTTTTATAGATATAGATATACATACCTCGAATTATTTTGTAATGTCAATGTAAAACTTGCAATGGGGATTATAATAGTCTATTGTTTCTTTCTCATTGTAGTTTATAGCAATTAATTTCAATTATTAGAAAATTAATTGTTAGATGTTCCTACCTGTAATAATTGAAGTGTAAAATCATGGTCAAATGTATTAGATATATGTATGGTAACTGGTCTGTAAAATTTTAATTTTTACCCTATAATTCAAATAATGATAAACATAGATAATATTGTTGTGGTAGATAACAAATCTTCAAATGCAAAGTCCAAGATGTGGTTGGAGTTGGGATAAGACAAGTGTAGTTTGCAAAATCGTCTTTTTTGCACTCAAAAAAATCGCTGAAAATATTTGGTTTTGATAATCATATTTCAACTTTTTAGCGTAGATCCTTTCCACCATAGAAAAACATATGCAGAAACTTCCATACTTCCTACTTATAAAAATATTGTATTACTAGTGGTTCTTGAAATAAATTATAATCTTCTATTAAGCACACTAAAACAATACCAAAGAAAAAAACTTCCGTACCGCATTATCTTGATAAAGGAGTTTAGTATCCAAAATTTGTTGCACCTAAACTCAAATCTATCACAGAACTACTATGAAATGAAAGGAAATTTGTCAGCAGTCTCGGCCTAACCTTGTGATTCTTCGGGACAAAGCTCGGGAAGCGTTTAAAGTCGAATTGCAACTGAATTAAATTTTTATATAAATAAAAAAAGCCCTGGACGGGGAATTAGTCCAACATAGCACTGATTGTTCGGTTTTTGTTTTTACTTTATTATTAATTACTAATAAATAATACAGAATTGTTATCGATTTAAAAAAAAAACATTTGCTACGCCTTACGCCGTACACCTTACGCCTTACGCCCGTACATCGACCGCCCCTTGCAAAATCGTTTGAAGGCTCGTAGCTTCCAAACCCGTTAAGCTATTCTCTATGAATAAGACTGGGTAAACCCCTTGAATTGACTTTATTTTCAGGGGTGGGGTATATATTGATTATCTTTCCACTTCCACGGACTTGTTTAATAATCATCTATTTTCAAGTTTTTTCCTTTTTCAACCCCTAGACCGCATCCCGGAATATGACCCAATTCTGTAATTCATATGTTATTCTAATCTAACCGCTTTCCGAACTTTTTGTAATGTTTTTAGTAACATCCGTCATATCTTGTAGATCTGATGATAAAATATGTTGAATTGGTTTTTTCTTCCAGGAGCATAGAACGATGTTCCGGACGAAATGAAAGTTCTGCCCTTGAATTGGTTTTATATTTTATATTCAACATCTAAAGGCAGATTTGTGTGTAAAATAGTGTACGCATATTTCTTAGGTCTGATGAAATGTTGAATTCTTATATACTTTAAAGGGGTTTCTGTAGAATTGGAAAAAAAATCTGTAACAATGTCATTGGAAGGTTAATTACATTAATTCAATATCTAATCATATCATATGAGGGAAGTCGTGAAATTTGAAACAACCCTTAAATCCACTGAGAGGTTGCATATCAAATAATGCTGAATTAGTCGACCATCAAATATTGTATATTCAGCATACTCCACTTGTACAGCTATACCATCATGGTATATCAATATCAAATTTCATTTTTGCTACGTACAAAATTGATTTGTGAGATATTGTAATCCAAAGCTTTTCAACACGAGCATACTACTGCTATTCTTAAAAAAATTATTGTTAATATGTAATACAGTAAGACCTGACGGAATGCTGTGGTACCCAACTTTTCATTCCGTTTTAGCAGGTTTCCGTTTTATACAGTTTTGTTCAGAAAAATGTTTGATTTGAACATTTAGTGTATCGGATGTTATCTACAATTCTGTGTTATATTAGCACGTTCCGAAGTTAAATCAAAATTAAAAACATACTGCAGTCACGATCGGCTGCAAGCCAATCGTATAATACTCTAGATGATACAGAACTCCGATGGATATTGAAGTTGGAGATGAAGAAGTATTACGTGTGTGCATGTTGTATGTCCTTCATTAAGGAGTCCCATTAAATTCCTACTCAAAACTAAAAGACAATATTCACTGTTTAATTTTATATCTTGAACTAGAAAAAAAATATCCTTTTTGAAGGACTTTCATATGGAAGGCGAAGCAAAGACTCACTCGATTTCTTACATATTTATCCTTTTCCTTGGAACTATTCAAAAATTATTGTGTACAAAATTTCAAATTTGTAGTTTGAAGCGTTCAAAAGTTATCGAAAAATATTGTTGAACACGTGTCTTAAGGATTTTTTGTATGGAAGGTACTAGAAGGAGTAAAAGGATTTAGCTGATTAGTAAACTCGAACTTTGTTTTCACTCAAAACTAATTTGTACAAAATTCTAAACGATTACTTGAGTTATAGTGAGTTTCGTAAATTAAGTGAACTCATTTTTATAGGATATTTGTATGGCAGCCCCTCGAAGGACTATTGGGATTTTCTTCATAATCATACAGTTAGCTCCAACTCTTGGAAAAATAACACATACAAAATTTCAAAGTCGTAGCTTAAATACTTATGTACAAAGGTATCGGCCAATATTCTTGAACTAGTGTTTTAAGGATTTTTTTGTATGGAAGGTACGAGAAGGAGTTAAAGGATTTCGCTGACTAGTAAACTTGAACTTCGTCTTCACTCGAAACTAATTTGTATAAAATTCCGAATTCGTAGCTAAAAGATTACTGGAGTTATAGTGAGTTTCGTAAATTAAGTGAAGTAATTTTTACAGGATATTTGTATGGCAGCCCCTCGAAGGACTATTAGGATTTTCTTCATAATAATACAGTTAGTTTTAACTAACACATGCGAAATTTCAAAGACCTAGGTTAAGCCCTTCTGAAGTTATCGACCAATATTCTTGAACACGTGTTTTAAGGACACTTTGTATGGCAGCTACCCGAAGGAGTAGGACGATTTTGCCCGTTAACGAACTTAGTCTTACAAATTCAACAAACAACAAACAAAATTTCAAGATCCTAGGTCAAGGCGTTCTTGAGTTATCGTGTTCACGGACAGACAGACGGACGGACGGACGGACGTTAAGCGAATTTGAGGTTTTTGGCCACAAATAAACAAAAAATAATATATATATCTTTTTTTCGTCCGAGGTTTGGTTCTATGCGTTACATAATTTTCGGCTGGATCAAACTTATAAAACTCTATATCATTTCATCTAGGGTATAAACAAGCGGATGAGATGGTTAATGAAATTTTTATTAAAAAAAATAATAAAATATTATTTGGAAAATAAGTTTTGGTAGCAAATCCATTGGCAACTTACTTACCTTACTAACAATTTGCGAAATACTGAACTACCGAAATTACAAAACAGATGTTAAAAATTATTTGACAAGTTATGGTAATACTCTTTACCTCCATAATAAATTAAAAGCATTTTCCGTCTGTCACTTGCAGTCAGTCATAATCATATCCATTCATTTCACATTTAAACTGTTTTCAGTTTTATGGGAAAAAATTCATTCCGCGAATCACGTTCCGTTTCCGCGTTAGACAGGTTTCCGGTTTATACAGGGTATTTGCATTGGAAAATGCTCCGTTCCAAGTTTTTTACCGGTAAGGCATAGAGGGTCCGTTTTAGACAGGTTTTACTGTACTAAGTTCCTGCAATTAAACTTGTAGCATGAATCGTTCAGGAGATATGGATCTTAAAATGTCTCTTCCAGCTTTCAAGTGTTTCAGGCGCAATGTTACTTCCCCTAATTGCATACTTATTCGCGAATGTTGACCATTTTTATGTATGCAAATGGCGGCACTATCATAGCTCTATATGAATTCCAAGGCTCAGACTCCTGTGATAAGCGGGGATATAGAAACCAAAATTTTCGTCTTAAACAGCGTATGCTGAATATGCAATGTCGGCGGTCAAACGGACTTTTTCGTATTTTGTGATTTACTCAGACTTAAACGTGAAAATGTAAAATTTGAGGGTGACAATTTTTTTTAACTACAGATCGATTACAATGTAACTTATTATTAAAAAATGATTTAGGTAAAATTATAATTTTTACTTTATTATTTTAATAATAAAGTATTTAATTATTGAGTAATTATTTTTGGATGTTTTCTTTGTTGCATAAGTTACCCAGTATAATCCCCTATATCCCGGGAAAAAAATTTTACATTAGTTCTGTAATTATAAATAATACAATCCATGAATTATACATTACTTGGTAATTTAAAATTTTTTGGATAACTCGAAATGGCGATTATTGTCACATTGATAATCCAATTAACTTTTAGCAAGTTGTAGAATGAATGAAAACATGTAAATTACGTATTTATTCTATTACATATTACTTTATTACTGTTTTTAGCAATTGATTGATAAGTTTCATAATTTGATATTATGATTATACATAATATCCATTAAAGATTTTTTTATTTGCTTTTTTTCACTTTGTACCATCAATTTGAATACTAAACAATTTGTTTTTCCACACAAATATTCGCTGTATTCCTCTGAACATCTACGCTATTACGATATGATTCGTGCCTGTAATTATGCGAAATTATTGTGGGATGACACTGAAAATTTTCTTAACAGTGAGCTAGTGAAAAAAACCCATTTCTAGTTTTATTTGCTGTAACGTACTCGTAATTTTGAAGTATAAAAAATCAGACCTTTAATTTAAGTCGGATATGTTATTTATGGGATTGTGGATGTCATTAGTTTTTTCCTAATCTTTTGAAAAGAAATTATATACCATACAGTCAGAAAGAAGAAGAATTCTTGTTAAGTGTATAATAAACTTTAATAACTAATTTGAATAAATCTTACGAAATACGATGTTGGTTTGATTGACTGAATTTATTTACCATTTTGATGTAAAAAATAGTAACGTAAAATTGGCTATGCGTAAACTTAATATAAAAAAAACATTCGAAAAATCTTACCGTTTATTTTTTTTTGCCTCGCTTCTTTCTAAGTTCTAATATAGGTCTAAGTTTACCCATTATAAAAATATAAAGATTTGGTTGTATGGATCACCAAAGTATTGTGCGTCCTACGTATTTAGTGGTCAGAAAAACTTTTTTTTACTTTTATGGGGCTAATACCCTTAAAACGGGAAAACATATAAATTCGAGGATTATAAAATTTTATAGGAATAATAAACTAATACGATCTAACGTTAATAGATATTGACAAAAAATCAATTTTTTTTTTTGTTGCATAAATTGCTTTCAAATATTGTGTAGAATATGTGGACGAAGTGATATTCCGATATTCTAAGCCGTTCGGAAGTTACAGGGCGGTTTATTCTCTAAACTTCTTAGCTGTTTCAGATAGGTCAGTTTAGTCGGGTTTATTTCAAATCGGTATTTTTCAAATCGTAGACACGATATCTCGAATCTGTCGAACGAATTCCTTTGAAATTTGGTGAGCTTATGCAGTATTCAAATTCGGGCAGAAAAAATTGTAAAGTGTGCGCAAAAAGCGCATAAATATGTGGTAAAAATTTCACGCTTGTATATATGTATTTATTTATTTCTTCAAAATAAATTTCCAAAAAACTCTCTCTTAATAATAAGTTATTTTCGGCAGTTAAAAAAAATCTAAGGACAACAATTTTTTACTCAAAAAAATTACATTTTATGGCGGCATTTTTTTAAATTTTTTAGTTCAGTTTTTTTTAGTGTTGCTCTGTTTTTCATAGACAATTTATCCTGGAAATTATACATTCGATCAAGCTTGTATTATTAGACTGTTTGCAACTTTGTAAAATTTTTAACTTCTGCCTTCAAGTAATTTACTCTGTTTGTAAAATTTCGTTTATTAACTTTGTATAATATATAGTTGATAAGGATCTTTAAAATTTGACTAAATTTTTTGTCAAACAGTTCTAGTAAAATTTTTGATAGCGTTGACTAGAATGTAAGCTTCAGAAAAGGATCACTATTCTCATGCGTTTAAAAAATAAATGGTAAAAATCATGTATTTTATGTTTTCTCAACATTGCAATAGACAAAATCACTATGAGCAGGAAAATAAATATATTAGTATTTTGTCGAAATGATGATACGAAATGTATTTAGGTCGTTCCTCAATACTTTACTTCGTCTACGTCTAGTTATAACAGTTTATGACGTCAGACCTAGCAAAGTAGTGTCTTAATTCCTTGTGGATTGTGCATTAACTGCAGGGGGCACGAAATGACACCACCTACTTGACTTCCTTATAACTTTTTCAAATATTTTTTTCTAATTTTTTTTCTTTCATTGTTTCGTAAAGAAGACTTGGGGAATTTGAAATGGAGTATTACACACTCGAACAACGAGTCCAAATCGTTAGACTTTACTTTTTAAATCAGCAATCCATTATTTTGACTCAACGTCAAATTTTAACGTACGGAAATGGACTCTTAGGGTCAACAATAAACCGCCTGGTTTCAAATTTTCTGGAACAAGGGTCAGTAAGTAACCTTCCTGGTGCCGGAAGACCACGTATGGCGCATATGGATCACCATATTGAACGTGTACGGGAGAGAATTCAGGAAAATGCAGAAACATCAACAAGAAGACGTTCGGCACCACTTGGGCTATCACAAAGATCGCTGCAGAGAATTTTGGTTACTTTACACATGTCTCCATATAAAGTTCAGCTTGGGCAAGAACTGAAACCGACAGACTACCAGCAACGGTTTGATTATGCAGTTCATTTCCTACAAAAATCAGAAGAAAATTATGATTTTATTCATAATTTCATTTCAATTGGACTCCTCGTTCACCGGATTTGACCGCTGCTGACTGTTTCTTTTGGGGATATTTGAAAGAAAGAGTGTACGTAAACAAGCCAAGAACCACCCTGCATTAAAAAAATAACATTCGCAATGCAATCTTGGCCATAACACCTGCAATTTTGCAAAAAGTTGTGGAAAATGTGTTAAAAAGAGCACGAAAATGCGAAGCAGAAAAAGGCCACCCCATGCAAGTTTTTTTTTTTCATAATTGAACCAAAAAAAATTCCCATTAACATACTGTATTTAAAAAATAAAATTAAAATAATTATCGCTTAAATAAAAAAGTTATAAAAAATACAACTAGGTGGTGTCATTTCGCTCCACCCTGTACTTTGCATTCGAATAGTTTGCTGTATAATCATAGCGTTTGAAGTAAGCAAACGTAACAAAAATTTTCTATAGAATTTAATTTAATTTTGATTTATGAAGTGTCAAATAAACACCAGCTGAGCAATTTTGACGGTTTAGCCAAACTTTTTCTGAACTGTTATAATAGCCATGCTATGCTGTGACGTCAATATACACGTAGACGTATGGCAAGCAAAGTATTGGAAAACGACCTTAGTATAGTATTTTGTCAAAAACCTCTAAAGATCCTTTTATCCCTTATATGACCTCTTACTTCCTGTATAAATTTGAGCTATTGACACTTATTAACTTTGTGGTAGGAAACTTAAAGAATTTAACTCATTACTAACAGAAAGTTCTTTTTCCCATTGGCAGGGGCGTTTTTTGTGGGTGGAATTTGGTATTTTCATATAGGTATTATATATAACAAATATATATTTACATATAAAAATATATACATTCATAACATCTTGCCCCCCCCCCTCCTAGAAAAAGCTGAAATGACGGCCCTGCCCATTGGTTACGGAGTTGCGCAAGGATCAGTTTTATCTCACTCTTTAATTCTTTATTTCTAGTTCTGCTTATTTATAATTTTACATGACTGTGCACAAAATAGCGTCTTTCATTGCAACTTTATGTGATTGTAATTTTATGTGAAAGTACATCCGATTTCATTGGCCACTCACTCTTACGGTAGAAATATAACGTTCAAAAGCAAAGTTCAAAAAGTTATGCATTATGCACTTTAAGTCTACTATTTCATCTTTTATCACTGTATGCTACTACAGTAAAACCTCCGAAAGCCGGAACCTGTTTAAGGTGAAAATCTTCCCGTCAGAACCATTTTGCAGCTTATTAAATATTCTGTGAAAGCCGAAAACCTGCGAAACGCGGACGGGAAAAAAAATCTGCCAATGGTCTGGGCGCAACTTTATTATTTTTTGGCAGAAGTTCGGAACGCGTTTAATTCTAAGATGCGGTGTAGGCTACTATGAGACTGAAAAACCAACAAAAAGTTCGGAAATGGTTAGAGTAGGGCGCAATACATGAATACCATCATTGGGTCATACTCCGGGATGCGGTCTAGGGGTTGAAAAAGGAAAAAACTTGAAAATAGATGATTATTAAACCAGTCCGTGGAAGTAAAATGATATTCGATATCTTATCAGACCTGAGAGATATGGAAGAATTTATGAAAAACTATACAATCACTTTACACCCTCTTAGAGATCAATTTTCAAAAAATCTTGAAAACACTTTCTAGGTATTCATATGAAGAATCCGTAGAATAACAGTGAATTCAATATTTTGGAAGACCTAGTAGATATGACGAAAATCGTGAAAATATACGCATTCTATTTTGACTGATCATTTTTTTGCCCCCACTTCCGAACGCTAATAGATATTCGAATTTTTTTAAAATCCAAATTACTTTTCTAGTTGATTTACATATACACACCGAGTTTCAACTTTCTATCATTATCCGCTCCATCGTTAGGAAAAACACCCCCACCCCCGTACCATACTACCCCTATAAAAAATTATATTTTTCCAACATGCCACTACTATACTACTACTCTATCTGAATACCATGTTTTAGCTTTTTATCGTTATAGGTTATTAAGATATAAACATCGGAACTTTTATCTTTTCACCCTCCCCCACCCTCACCCTCTACACCCTCATCCCCGAAAAATCAAGCTCTGATAGGGTTCTATTGGGCCTACGTCTGGTAAAAAATTTGAGCATCTATCTTGTACTGTTCTTGAGATATGAAACGTGATTTTTTTGTAAATTTCTTATCCCACTTCCATGTTCCACCACCCCCTTAAAAAAAATTGCTTTGAGAAATCTTTATTTGTCAACCTTTCTACTCAAACCGAATTTAATTTTTCTAAGGCAATTGGTTCGAAAGATATCGTAATCTAAAGTTTTTCACCCCCCACCCCCGTACGCCACTACCCTTACTAAAAAATTCTTTTCAATCCTTTCTTCTAGTATAGGTACAGATATACGTATTTGTTAAGTTTGAATCAACGGTTTAAGAGATATGGATTTTAGTGTGTGTTGATCTCGGGATTTTTGCGTTTCGGACGAATTATTTTCCCCCCAATCCCACACCCCTTCACCCATATCAACAATTTTTTTCGCAAATGGGTTCACTATCGAAGTTCTGTAGAAATTCCAGGTTTCAGCCACCTAGCGTAAGCGGTTGCTGAGATCTATAAACCAATATTTTTCGTCTAAAACCCTCCCCACTCCTCCCCCCTCATACACACACCCCTCTAAAAGATACCAGTCGTAGAGGTTCACCCAACCTATCCACCATAAAAATTTCATGATAATACCTCAACGGGTTTGGGAGCTACGCGCCTTCAAACTGTTTTGCGTACGGCGTACAGACGGACATTTTTGTTTTATTGTTTTTTTGGGGTCTACTAGTCCTAAAACGTGAAAATACAAGATATCAGGGCAGCAAATTTTTTGAAAACTTCAGGTCGATCACAATACTTTATTATTAAAAAATAATAAAGTAAAATGTGAACATTGAAACTCAAAATGCGGAAATGCAGACGCGAAAGCCGAAATATATTCCAAGAATCATACGCATATAGTACGTACATACATATGTATACAGTAGAATCTCGATTAACCAATGTCCGTTTATCCGATGTTTGATTAACGGAGGTAGTCTAGGCTTCCGATATTTTCGGTTAACTGAGCTTATTTCCTCGAATAATATTTCTTCATCCGATTTTCTTAAGTTTCACAGAATTTTTATGTGTTTTGCAAAATTTTATTGCCCTGTATAAAATTTCAGCATTACGCACATTTTGATTTTCATAAAAAATTACGTTCTACTAAGGCTTTGGCAGAATATTTAATTATCCGAGTTTTTAGGTTATCCGATTACATCGGTAAATCGGGATTCTACTGTACATGGACAATGCAAAGAGGTTTTTCTCATATTGACATTACAATTTTTTTTAAAGTAACTGAACTTGTAAAAAAGATAATTTGAATAATCATAATGTAAATAATACAATTTTTTTGTTATTCTAATCATAAGCAGTCATTTTGGGGGATTTCCTTAGTATATTTTATATTCGGTTCTCTGTAAGGCGGAAAACTTGTGAAAGCCGGAAAAAAATTTAGTCCCCTAAGGTTCCGTTTTTTGCAAGTTTTGCTGTATGTCAAATATTTCACTATTCTCGATCGAAAATGTCAGATACCATAGTGTATAATTAGTAGTCTAGGTGGCTTAGTGGCTAGAGCACTTGCCTTCGGTGCACCTGGTACCAGGTTCGAATCTGCTTGGTGACAAGTAATTTTCGAAAATGTGATTGGGTGCCGGACTACCAGTTCACTCAGCTGTAAATGAGTACCTGAGTTAAAATCGGGGTAATAATCACGGACGAGCGTGTAGCTGACCACTTCACCTCCTAGTGTTCCGTTGGTCTCGCAATGAAGTAACTCTAGCATTACTTCAAGGCCTAGGCCCGATTTGGGCTGTTGCGCCATTGATTATTATTATAGTGTATAATTGTCAAAATTTTAGCGGAAAAAAATTTCACTGAACTCTTCGTCAAAATTTCTTAGTGAAATATTTCACTTGCGAGTAAAGTGTAATACAAGTTCTAGATGTTCGACGACAGTAAAAAACAATACTTTTGTTGATCGGGATAATTGATTAAATAAATAAACAATACAATTGTAGTTCTATTTCATCGATCGCAAAGCTAAAAACTAAGAACCATCAATACCAGATTCTATGATTCTCGCTTGTTTTTTGCTTCAAACTTACATATAAAGTAATCAATTTCTAATCATGCCGGTAGCAAAACAAAAATCCATAATTATAATTTGTATAATGCGGTGTACTTGTTGTGCCGATCTTCGCGCGACATTTCCATGTCAACGGACGGCATTGACACACTAACGGCTTATTAAATATCATAAAGCTTTCGATATGTGCAAAGGTGGTTTATTCACCTATCAAATGAATTATGGTTTCGCCAGATGACGGCGTCGTGAACTGTAAGTATTCTGTTTCTTTTCAAACTCATGCGATCGCTTCGACAAGGTTTTGACTCAATTTATCATCGAATCAGACACACCTCGATCATCGAAGACCTTACGTAATGAAAAAATTGTGTCTTTGAGTGAAACCCATCATACAATCTTGGCATATCTAAGAATGTCGAGGATGAAATATTGACAATATCGATCTATAGATTTCAAATATGAAAGAAAAACATATCATAGTCGGCTGTATCTTATTTGCATTTTATTAACAAGATATCTTGCCTTCGGGCGATTTTTTACGACACTCTTTCACTACTTTCATTTTGCAAGGCAGTGGCGCTTTTTTTATGCAAAAATTGAAATGGTTAATTCATAAATCAATTCAGCTAGTAGTTTTTCCATAAATCTGATGACTCAATAAAACACCTGATTCGCTGTTGTCCCGTCTATTGAAGGAAGTGTCGTCGTGTGGTCAGTTCCGTCCGGTAGTGCTCGTTTGAATTTTTAATTAGTTTTTCTATTTCGATTCATAATTGTACTAGTGCCAATAAATTATAATCTTGGCGAATCTAATTTAAAGAAGAATATACGAGTTTGTAAGCAACACAAATATGCATATTAGATATGGGTACCGTTTTGATACCTCGACTGTTACTAATGTAATTCACCTTTATAGGACTGAAATCTACGGTAGATACAGAACACGATAAATCTTAAAGATTATGTGAATAAGTGGTGTGCAAAAAGTAATTATTCGATACTAAGGTCGTTTCTCAATTCCTTGCTTCGCCTACGTCTACGTCTAGTTATAACAGTTAATGACGTCAGACGTAGCAAAGCTGTGACTAAATTCATTTTCCGTTCTATCAGTCAATCTAAGCAATCGTAAAAAAATTCAAATTTTTCTATGGAATTTAATTAATTTTTGATTTTTGAAGTGTCAAATAAGCATCAGCTTATCCATTTTGACAGTTTAGCCGAGCCTTTTCTAAACTGTTATAAGAGCAATGCTATGCTGTGACGTGAACATGGACGTAGACGTAGACGAAGCATAACAGTTTAGAAAAAGCTCGGCTAAACTGTTCAAGGACTAGGCCATCAGTATGAGCTCCTTACATTGTGGTTACTTTAATTCCTGGCATGGGAGCTGTTTTTGTTTTTAGCGTTGGTCAAGCATGGACGCTTTTTGATTCGTAGCATTGGGAAGATAATATTTTCTTGCAATGGTTTGCCTTGGTTTCTGATCCAGTGAGCAATTTGTTTTTTTTTCGGATTGTTTTATTACTTGTATGATGTTATTATTTTAAACTTAAGCATGAGAGAAAAAATTAGGGACAACAAAATTCTTGTCATTTAATATAAACACTTTTGAAGTAATAGTTAAGCAGTTTCGATTAGTTTACATCATATGATTACGTACCACTTAACCCTTATTTTTTTTAAAAGAATTTAATCCAGAAAAATGCTCACTTAATGCCGTTACTAAAATTTTAATTAGCACATTACCACTTAATAATTTACAAAGATGAGGAAAATCTTAGGAATTCAATATTTTAATTGTGTTCTAGGGAGAGAATATTAAGATAAAATATTTGTATCTAGATACAAAGCATCTTTGTAGCATCCACTAAACAAACAATGACTTATTTCGAAATTGTTTTATCACACAAGACAATGAAAAATCAGTATGAAATTATCAGCACAAAGTATCTAGATAGTCGTCATCCAATGTGTGTACATATTTAACCAGACCTGCAACGATGGCAAAATATTATTATTACGTGGTATTTGAATTATTGGATTGTTTTAATGATAATTTGTGCCCGTTTGTAGTAATTTTTGTAATAAAGAAATATTTAATTGCATTCTGTTGTCTTTGATACGTGAGTTTGTTTCATTTAATTCGCAAACTTACATTTTATGACTTTTTGATGATATTATTTATAAGGATAGGTAAAACATAATAATTTTGACTAAATTAACAGCTAGAACCATTCATATTTTATTTATTTCCGAATTAAATTTAGAAGCAAATGAAACAGAAAAAAAATTACGTAGCAGTAACTAAACTGAATTTTTCATGCTGGGTTATTATTTCTGTTGCGGCCGATCAACTTTAAAAATATTGAAAAGAATTCTCGAGGCTATATTTATAGTAATCTTTGTTGTTTGCAATTGCAATCGTTGTATTTTAAATAACAAGTGAATTTTCCAATGTTTAAAGGTCGTTTTTTGAACTGGAACCCGTAAAATCACGTATTCATAGTACAGACACGGAACTTGAATGTAATATAATAATTTTAATAATTAAATTTGGTTTTGTTCTGGATCACAAAGTTGAAACAATGTGCTTGATAACTTATGTTATCATTACAGTTATGAGCTTTTACAATAATTACAACAAGGCAAAATGAGTTTAGCCCACTTGGAGAGGAAATACTACTAATTTTGTGAAACATTTTATTAGTTTAAGTTTCTTTAAAAATTAAACACACGAATAGAAATTTCGGCATCAGTAATCTTTTTCAAATAAATTTCCGAATAAGAGAACTCAGTTTTTAATAACTTTTGTATGGTCGAACGTGACGTTTTCTTTCTTTAATTAAATGTGAGTTTAGATCTTTTGCTAATTTCACTTATGAAATGTTTCAGAATCCTGGTGAGTCTAGTAATGTATCCATCATTCACAGTGATTGATAATGTGACGATGAAATGGAGAAATTTTTCTTGTTAAGGCAAACCAACTAATATTTCCTTCGTGTTCTTGAGATATTGAAAATTTCGTCAAATTAATGCAACTATTTTTTTAAGTCATTTGTGTGAGAGCTACTTAAGTACTAAACAGAACACGGACTTCGACTTCGTTTTGCCTACATTTGCAGTCGCAGGCCATTTCCCTACCTTGCCGCAGTCGGAGGCGAAGTCAGTGTTATGGGCATCACCATATAATCCTGTGTATTCTAAAAGACGGACTGCGCGGTCGAAGTCCGTGTTCTGTTTGGGCCTTTAATTTCAATGGTTTGGTCTCACATTTTCAAATAAAGGAAAATTGTAGAATTCGTGCATTTATAGTATCGACACATTTGTTTGGGCATTACGAACAATTGGTACACAATGTTTACATAGCGTGCTTCGATAGATAAATGTTTACGGGCGAAGTACCTAGGTACTGCCAAAAATAAATTTGTATCTACTGGCTGAAAATTTAAAGTTTGTATGAATTAAGATTTGAAAAGTATCGGAATGAATACCGTTAAATTAAATTATAGCTTTGGTGAGTTAATATAAACCTTAATTTCAGAATTAATTTTGTTTATATGTGGTCATTTATCTTATTAATCATAATTGCATAAGAATTAATCACTTTTTTCTAAATCAAATTTTCCAGTACCGACGCAGATTTGATTTGAAGTAATAGATTTTATTATTTATGGTAACGACACTCCGACAGAACTGTGTGAATCGGGGAAATCATGAGCACTGCAACACTCATGGCAGTTTTTTGCTATGCTAATACACTCGATAATGTGAACTTAATTGAAACCGACTGATTTCACATTTTTGGAGACGTTCACTTTATTAGAGACGAAAAATACATGCTTATAGATGTTTTTATAAATGTACATATTTTTTTATTAAAAATTTCAAATTTCATGTATGTACGTTAAAGCAGAAAACAAAAATACATTTGTAGAGGCGCTAAAATTACCAACGAGCACATTACAAGAGACATTAAAAAAAATGCTTATTCACTTTACTGGAAAAACCACATTATCGAAGGTTCACATTATCGAGATTATACTGTATAGTATTTCATTGAAATCAAAAGACAAAAAGAAGTACATATGTACCTATGTACATATATGTTTACAAAAGGTTTTGAAATCCATTTTATCCCCTTTAACATGTCGTTTAGACATTTCCCGAATTACTGAAACGAATTCTGTATTATACTGATATCAATACTGTAGACAAAGATTAAAACTTCATCCTTAATATTTCCTGATAATATGCATATGCCAAAAAATTTAGTAAGAACCATAGAGCTATAACTAACGGAGATCGGAAAGCGCCGTTTCTGTATAAAGCATTTTGATGCAAAATTGAACATTTTTGTATGGAGCGTTTCATGCCCGGTGGCAGTGAAATGCAAATAGTAGCGAAGTGAATATCGCCGGTCCTTTGCGAGAAAATCTCCGGCTTCAAAAAAGTCGCTGCACGCTATCTCCATTATAAAGGGTTTTCCAATAGGGACTTGACAACTTTGAATTCAATTTGTGAACGCACCATTTCACTAATCATCGAACTGTCACTGTCAATTTATTCAGTAAACTTAACATTTTTATCATGGTAAAGTACACGAAGGAACAACGTCTGCAAATTATAAAAATTTACTACAGAAATTCGGAGTCGGTGACCGCTACTTTAAGAGCGTTAACTCCGATTTTCGGTCGTAATTCTCGCCCTAGAAGACAGGCAGTAACAAGTTTAGTGCAAAAATTTGAGTCTACATATTCGTTGTGTGATGTTGCCGTGCCAGTGAGATAACGGGTTGGTCGAAGTGTCGAAAATATCGCTGCCGTTGAAACGTCCGTAGCAAATGATCCAAATCAGTCAATTTCACGGCGTTCTCAAGAGTTGGGCATCGCCCAGACCACGTTATGGCGAATTTTGCGTAAGGATCTTGGTTTACACCCATACAAGATCAAGCTGACTCAAGAATTGAAGCCGATGGACCATTTGAAGCGACGTACGTTCTCCGATTGGGCTCTGGAAAAGATGCGCCAAGATGATCAATTTCATCGCAAAATCATCTTCAGTGACGAAGCTCATTTTTGGCTCAGTGGGTTCGTCAATAAGCAAAATATGCGTTATTGGTCTGGTGAAAATCCACATGTGCTTCATGAAAGACCACTTCATCCACAAAAAATAACTGTTCGGTGCGGTTTGCATGCCGGCGGCGTCATAGGGCCATATTTTTTCGTCGACGATAATGATCGTCACGTTACTGTGAATGGTAATCGTTATCGCGCCATGATTACCGATTATTTTTGGCCCGAATTGGAAGATATGGACTTGGACAACATGTGGTTTCAACAGGACGGTGCCACAAGCCACACAGCACACGTTACAATCGATTTATTGAAGAGTAAGTTTGATGAGCGTGTTATCTCAAGAAATGGACCAGTCGATTGGCCGCCTCGTTCGTGCGATTTAACGCCTCTGGACTTTTTTCTTTGGGGCCACGTCAAGTCGTTGGTCTATGCCAACAAGCCGACGACGTTGGAAGAGCTCAGAGCCAACATTGAACACGAAATAGCAGCCGTTTCGGCCGAAATGTGTGGCCGAGTCATCGAAAATTGGGTCCAACGAATCGACCGCTGCAAACGTGCCCGCGGTGGCCATATGAACGAAGTCGAGTTCCATTCATAAATGTTTTGATTGTACTTCAACCCGATAATAAAGTTTTTGAAATATTTCAAATGGTTTGCATTTTATTTTGAAAAAAAGTTGTCAAGTCCTTATTGGAAAACCCTTTACATATAGCTCTATGGTAAGAACCTTTCAATCTTCTGTTTCTCTGTTTCTGTACTGAGAGTGAAAATTAGTTTCGTCAAAATATTGGTGAGTTGCCCATGGTGTATACGAATTTTTCTGAGGCTATCATTTTGTGGAGTTGAACACATAACAAAACAGTGTAGAAGGTTTTCTCATAAATACAAATAACTGAGTTTTTCTCTAGCCTTTCTAAAATTTCGCAAAGTACCAAACTTTCTGAATCTTAATAGAGAACATCTCCGCTCATTAACAACTGGCAGCTCGTTAATCGTCCGTAATTCGTTCGTAAATAGTTCTTCACTGGATGGAAAAGTGCCATAGATTTGTGAAATATTTCAAAGTGATCTTTATTTTATTATGAATCCTTCATTTGTAAGTAATCATTGAATAAATGTGAAAGTATAATGACGATTTGACTTTTTCATACATACGTAGAAAATATAAGAAAACAAATCTTGTCATTGGTGAGGTCACTGGAGTAATTCATGAGTAAATGTAAATTTTTAGAGTTGTGGTGAAGCAATACTACTGATATTCCTTCTTATTCGGGTTTTCTTGGAATATTACGACAACTTCACTATTTCAATAATTGAAATATCATTGCTATATTTTTGATTTTGGTACAATCAAATAAAAATAATTCTACGTAGCTACTTACGAGTTAATAATAATTTCAATTTAAATTTTTCAATGAAATAAAAGAGCGACTGGATATTATAGATTTCTTGACGTTGTTCTCTCCCATTTTTAGATTTTAATATGTTTTATTCAATGAAAAACAAAATCGCGAATGCAAGAATAACTTATTTGCATTTATTTTGCAATGCGGTAATATTCTCCTTTAAATCAAGCTCTTATTCAATAGTTTACGATAAAAACTAAAAGAAGATAAGAATTTAAAGAGGCCTGGAACAATATT
The DNA here is from genome assembly GCA_949128065.1 of Beris chalybata. NCBI lineage: Eukaryota > Metazoa > Arthropoda > Insecta > Diptera > Stratiomyidae > Beris > Beris chalybata. The sequence continues at coordinate 115,265,508 of OX421894.1, forward strand.
TTCGCGAAACCTTTAACTTACGAGTATAATATTATAATCATTATAATTTTCATAAATTTTATTAAAGCTATAATTAAATTTGAACATTTATTTTCCTTTCTGCGATTTGGAAGGTATGGCAATAGGAATAAATCCAATTTAAGATTATTGTGTTTGTATACCTATTTAAAATTAAAAGTCATAGACAGAAAAGGTCATAATTTATTGTTCTTCAAATACGAGTATATGAGTTGCTTAGTTGTAGATTATTTAAATTCGTTATGCACAAACAAAAATGGTAAAATGGTAACTAGTTTCTACGTTTCGATTTTACTGTCATTAATCTTAACAGGATGTATGAGTTAGTAAATTTTTTAATAAGGTTTCTTATATTATGAGTGAATAAAAAACATCAAATTAGAAACTTGATAATAATTATTTATTATTAAGTTTCTATTGAATTTTGAATATCTATTAGATATATTAGATATTAGATAGATTTTTTCGCCGTTCCAAATATATATATATATATATATATATATATATATATATATATATATATAGGAGTAGATATGTAGATACAATATAAAAACTTTTTGTACAATATTTCTTCTGATTCTTTTCGACCATAATAATTCATAATGTTTCTTTTGTTCATAAATTGAAAGCAATTATTTTGAATATTAGAGATGGATAGAATATGGTAGAGTAATTTCTTCGATAATAATAAAAATTGCCTTATTAAGAAATAAAACATTAACATCCCGTATACCCAGGAATGGCTCTCGATTGATATAAAAGATTTAGCTGATTAGTATATGTACTTAAATTTCGTTTTCACTCAAACTAATTTGTACAAAATTCCAAATTCATTGCTGAAAGATTAATTGAGTTCCGTAAATTGATTGAACACTTTTTGTGAAGGATACGTGTGACTATCTATGCTTACCTGTTAACTATTGGAAAACTAATATATGAGTTCAATACAAAATTTCATAGTTTTAGCGTGAGGTGTACCGAAGTTATTGTCAATATGTATTCTTAAACACGAAATTTAAGGACTTTTTATATGGCGGGATACCCGCAGGAGGACAATTTTAAATGTTAAATAACTTGGTCCTACAAATTCGACCAAATACCCAAATTTAAAATTTCAAGATCAGAAGGACAGAGGTACAGACTGACACATGGATAAACGGATAGACGGACAGACGAACAGACGGACAGACGGACAGACGGACAGACGGACAGACGGACAGACAGACAGACGGACAGACGGACAGACGGACAGATGGACAGACGGACAGACGGACAGACTGACAGACTGACAGACTGACAGACGGACAGACGGACAGACGGACAGACGGACAGACGGACAGACGGACAGACGGACAGACGGACAGACGGACAGACGGACAGACGGACAGACGGACAGACGGACAGACGGACAGACGTATAGATGAACAGACGGATTAGAAGATTTTGGCCACAAATAAACATAAATATTATATGGCTTTATTTCGTTCGAAGTTTGGTTCTATGCGTTAAAAACTTTTGGAAGAATAAATCTTACTTTATGATTTCATCTAGAGTATAATCACTAGACAAATGGCATTGGTAAGATCCGATTTTATTTTTCTTTAACAAATACAAACCTTTTACAACATACGTTTATAAAGAAATTGAAAGTTTTCGAGGCATTTAAATAGCCGTGTCATAAACGTGCCCCGATTATAAATGAATTAAAAAAATTTGGTTTCTTACTTAAAAAATGTAAATTGTTAAAATTTTCGTCATAAAAATGTCGATATTTATCTTGCAAAATACACAGCAAAAATAAAATATTTTTCGAATATTTACGAAACTGGGAAAAAATATTAGATTTCGAAACACGTTTTGCAGTAATTGTGTCCAACATATGTCATGGAATTTTTGTTAAAGCAAAAAGTATTTCAAGTTTCCACGAATTTCGACAAATTTGTTAGGTTTAATGAAATATCGAATTCGCTTTGCTTTCCGTACCCGTCGGCGAGGCGCGATTTAAACATTTTTTTTTGTTAAAATTTTTATTTGTCTTTTAAATAATATGGAAAATGATTTCTAAGCGCATAAAGAGCAAGAAAAAAAATTTATTCAATACGTTGATGGACGTAAAAGATATGACGGAAAATTGCCACAATCATTGCCAAGAGGTTTAAGTGCTAGCAGGAAATACAAATTTATACATTTTTCGATATTCAGCCCCGAGGAGACTTAATTGGGTTACATTAAGGACTTCACATTATCATTTCTACCGAGGCTCCTTGTTGATTGTTCATAATTACTTGAAATTGTGAATACGCATTGTTTAATTTATCTGTGACATGCATTTAATCAACCAATTTAGATTTATATGTGGGCTACTGTATATTCTATTACGTAATGTTCAAAATATAGTATCTGTGTCATGTTCCAGCAATAAAATATAGATACCTACTACAAAAAGACCGATCTAAATACCGAATGAGTACTTGATCTTCGCAAAGTACTTATGAATGCCATTGAAAATAACCCATTTTATTTTAGTTCAATATATTCATTAGTTTTACTACACCATTTCTATAAAAAGCATAAGAGGTACGAGTTTCACGCCTCATTTCGGCAATCGTCAAAATAATAAGTTAACTTTCGCATACCAGCAACGAATACAAATGAATTGACTAATTTGGTTTCTTAAGGTTGTAAAAAGGTTACACAACTTAATTGTTTAAAAAATTATAAATTTTGCTCATGAAATTTATCCATAGTAAAAATAACAATGAAAATTATAAAAGCACTGCCGGAAGACTTCCGATCTATGATACGAGTATGTTAAGTCTGAAGGACAAATAATTTGGAGATTTAATTTGTAACTACCTCAAAAATACAGTGGATCTCTTCTAATTTAAAATTGGAAAGTGTTACATAATTCTATAACTCAAATTTATTTCATGACCTAACTAATGTATTCCTTAACTCGAATTTTCTATAGCACAAAACTTTTACGTTCCAGTTGATGATTTAGTTCGGAAGTTCTACTGAATAATTTTGTAGTATTCTAATGAAATGATTGGATATGTTCAGTCACTTGGACAATATTTTGGTCAATGCATGTAAACGCTTAACGGTCTAATGGAAATCTATTAAATATTTTCTATGGACTTTTGGCAAATAATTTTCCCTTTTGAGATTTGCAAGTCACGGATCTCATTTATTACTTTCTGAAACGTTATTTTTATTCTCAAAAATGTGTTGGGATTTACAAGAAATTATTTAGAAAAAAAAACTTTTTCGATAGCAAAAATGGATTATCATCGCGTTTTGTGAATTTTTTTCCCATAGCTTTCATTGTAGAATAATAAAATGAATTTTTTCAAATTTCATAAAGAGTCTAAATAAATTCTTCTTTATTGTTTGGATTTCATATCGTGGCAGGTAACAATTTCCTGGTTTAATTACAATTGACGTTGTCTGTTTTTCATGTTATTGTCGTAAAAATGTGAGTTGTTTGGATTTTTTTGCAGTTGAAATTTTCATAATAACCGCGATGTTGCTAATAAAAACAGATTATCAACTTGTTTCAGTAACAGATTTAGCTGCATTTTGTTCCGTTTGCTTGACGGATTTAATGAGTATGGTTTTTAATCCAGCTTTTAATCGACCTTAAGCCGTGTGTTCAGATCATCTCATCAGCTAACAATAGGAGTCAATTGGACAATTGAGTGTTTTTGTATAACGGATTCCATTTGGTATATACTTATGCATAAGCAACATATATAAAAGAGCTTGGTCACATATAAAGATACATTGCAAACCAATAAAATTGAAACTGTGTAAGAATAAACAAATAGAGTGAGTCCATTGTATTACTTCCATACAAAGTCCTTAAAACGGCGGTGAATTTTATTGCATTAGTGAGCAAAATTCTAAGACTTCTTTCTTCATTGATTCCTGCACACATGCTTTTTAAACATGAAAGTATACTTTATCATATGTTTATTTTTCCATAGTTACAAACAGACAACAATTAATTTGTAAAAAATTGAGGTAGTCCTTCGAGTACCTCCCTACTAAAGTCATTGAAGAATTTATTTATAATATTATTGTTTTTTATATAGATGCATTATATATTTACTAGGATATGCGTATACATATATAAACATATGTATTATATAAAACGTAATATGTAATACCACAATTAAGTTAAATTTCCTTTGAAATAAGGTTGATTAAAAGAAGTTTCTACATACATATATAAAAATATTTTATTTCAATAATAAATACATGTATAGGAACAGGTATAGGTGTGTTGAAGCACACTTAATTTTAGACTTATCTCCTAAATAATATATCTTGTATACCTATACATAACACAAATGATTCTAGAAACTATAATTGCATTTATGAATTTTGGTTTCACCTGAATATACAAAATCACTGTATTCTAACTAAACTTGTTCCGCACTATATTTTTGAACAGCCACTTTCCATTTTCATTTCCATAGTCAAATAAACAATCCGGCATACATATAGGTATAAGTTGCTTTTTATTTTCTACTTTATCTATAACTATTCCGCGACTAGTGCCACGATCAGGCCCGTGCGCAGGATTGTATGATGGGGGGGTTTTATCAAGTTCCCCCATACTAAATGTGATGACCTAAAAAAAAGGACCTCACTTGCCCATGACAATAGGCCAGTAGGGGAACCCCCGACCCGCCCCCCTCCCCCCCCGTGCGCACGGGCCTGGCCACGATACACTATAACTTTGCAAATGATCAATTTAACGACGCATATTTTCTTTTCAGACGTTTATTCTATACGAAAGAAGATAAAATGTATACACTAGTGTAGAATAAACGAAAATATTTATCCGAAAGCTCTATTAAATCCATACAAACCAATATACAAAACATTTTCGCAGAAATTTTCACTCTCGCATTTATATTATTTTTGATATAAATTGTATTCGAGATATGATGTATATAGTAGATTGAAATATTAAAATAAAGTATAAAAAAATATTAAAATAGTAAAGAGCAAATATTGTTTATGTTCCGTAGTACCTATATAATTTTATTTTTCTTCGTAGTATACAAAGTTTTTCTAAATCAGAATAGTTTAAGTAATATACAATTTTTGGTATTCATTAACGTTATCAGAAAAAAATCTGCCAGCAATCTGGGCGCAACTTTATTATTTTTCCGGCAGAAGTTCGGAACGCGTTCAATTCTATGTGACTGAAAAACTAACAAAAAGTTCGGAAGCGGTTAGGATAGGGCGTAATATATGAATAATATGATTGGGTCATACTCCGGGATCCGGTCTAGGGGTTGAAAAAGGAAAAAACTTAAAAATAGGTGATTATTAAATAAGTCCGTGGAAGTGAAACGTTATTCGATATCTGATCAGACCTGAGAGATATGGAAGAATTTATGAAAAAGTATACAATGACTTTACACCCCTTAGGGGTCAATTTTCAAAAAATCTTGAAAACACTTTCTAGGTGTTCATATGAAGAATCGGTAGTATAATAGTGAATTTAATATTTCGAAAGACCTAGTAGATATGACGAAAATCGTGAAAATATATGCATTTTATATTGACTGAACATTTTTTTGCCCCCACTTCCGAACGCCAATAGATATTCGAATTTTTTTTTAATCCAAATTACTTTTCTAGTTGATTTACATATACACACCGAGTTTCAACTTTCTAGCATAAGTCGTTCCATAGTTAGGAAAAACCCCCCCCATCCCCCCCCCCCAGTTCCATGTTCCACCACCCCCTTGAAAAAATTTACTTTGAGCAATCTTTATTTGTCGACCTTTCAACTCAAACCGAATTTCATTTTTCTAGAGCAATTGGTTCGTGAGATATCGTAGTTTAAAGTTTTTCACCCCCCACCCCCGTACGCCCCTCACTCAAAAATTTCTTTTCAATCTTTTTTCCTAATATAGGTACAGATATTTGTTATTTGATATTTTATATGTATAATGGAGATGGCATGCAGCGACTGTTTTGAAGCCGGAGGTTTTCTTGCAAAGGACCGGCGATATTCACTATAGCTATCAGCATCTTACTCACATATATGTTAATCCCCGGAATTGAAAAGAAAAAAAAGTCCAACCTTTAAATACTAGGCTAATATTTGCATTTTACTGCCACCGGGCATGAAACGCTCCATACAAAAACAGTCGCTTAAATTTCAAAATGCTTCACAGTGCTTTATACAGAAACGGAGTGTTGCCATCTCCGTTACATATAGCTTCATGGCTCGAATCCTAAAGACCGCGAACATTTGCGAGATTTTTTTTTAATTTATTTGTTATGAGCAGTTTAATTTTTAATTACCATTGGCGTGAGTAGCGCCTCCGTTCAACGGGAGAGACGGGAGTAATACGGGCGATGGATTAACGTGAGCGTAGCAAGCGTAGCCGCGGTACGCGGCTAGTATTATATAATATCGCTAGCTCGCTACGTTGTTCCATCGCTCCTGTTACTCCCGTCTCACCGTTGACAACGTTTCTCCCGTTGATCCATTGGTGCTGTTACTCCCGTTGCTCCCATTTCTCCTGATTGCTCCCTTTACGCTATCCAGTATCCTCCATACCCCATCGCCCATCCCTCATCCACCATCTTCCATCGCCATTACCCCACCCCCATTGAGTAATAGGAACCGCATAACTATGAAATCGAAATCGAAATCGAGCGAACTGCCGCTAAATCATATGAAATACACTCAAATATTGAAATAACTTGTGTAGCACGAACTGTTAAATGATTTTGTTAACGCAGGCACCATCGCGGGCGCACTCTCAAAAAACTACCACAGTTTCATCGCAATCGGATGAGTGGTTAGGAGCGTATACGGGACAGAAAAACAAACAAATATTCCAGTCCGAAACAGTATTAAAACCATCCAGTGAAGGTTTTCCAATTGTCATGGCCTCAATGACAGCGATTAATGAACAGCCGGGCATTTCGTGTTGGGGTTTCACTCCACTCACGCAAAAAAACAAAAAACATTTAATAAAATTTGCTTCTATGGTAATTTACCACGAAAAATTCATTAATAAAAAAAATCTTATAAAAAAAATTGCTGTTGGCGGGATCGATGTCACGCCCTTAGCGTTGAGCTTCATATATCCTAGCGAACAACCAAAAATTCCACCAAATTGGTTGAAATATTGGGTGATCTTCAGCGTCACCTACCTTTAGTATAAGTATGCGATGGCAAGAAATTTCACTTTCAATATAACTCGTGATAATGAAATTTGTTTCAACATCGTATATAGAATATTCTTAAACAATACCACCAGCTGTCAGGGTCTATGCCATTCGATGACAATAATTTTTATATATGTAGATAATAATAAAATACACAATTTATCTTAAATAAATTTCGAAGCAAATCCTTGTTTATGTTTGCAGGAATTCCTAAACATGTCTTTGTAGCAATGACGATATTTGCAATAGTTTTAATGTTTTTATAATTTTTTTTAAATATTTTATTTTTCCATACTTTGCAATTTGTTTTCATGTTCAATTTACGTGAGATTTTGGTACATAATACTTTTCTTTCTGGTACTTTTTTGTACCCGAAACTTTTTGTATATGATAAAGCAATTTTCTGTATCAGGTACTGATCAGGCTGCGTATGATACTTTTAAGTACCTGCTACTTTTACCTTAGGTTTTGTACACGATACTTTTATTTCTAGTATTTTTTTGTACCTTATACTTTTTGTAATCGATACAACAATTTTCGGTATCAGGCAGAAACCGATACTATACAGGTACTCTTGAGTACCTGCTAGTTTTAAGTGATCTTGTGGGGAGTTGTTTTGCGGCCAAACTACTCAGCCCGAAAACACTCCTCACAAATTGGATCACAGATCCAAGGACGCTGGTTGTAATTCCGATTCCTATATAAGGATGAGAAATCGAAGTGGCAACCAGTCGTTCGCTAACCGGCGTTCGACTCACAACACACTGCAAAGTAATGACGCTGATAGTCGTCACTGCAGAAAGACACACACACACAGCTGCGCTAAACTAGCGGAAGCAACAAACCGTACACGGCGGTCGCACCTTCCGCTGCAGCTGGCACCACAGGTGCAACAGTGTAAAGGACGTCGGCACCGAACATTGCCGACGCAGCAACCGCTACGACACAGCGGTCAAACGCATGACTTTGAGGTCAACCGTCACCAGCATACATGGCACGAGCCAGCGATAGTAACGGCGCGGCTCGACGGCAGCGACTCATGTCGTCGCCGCAAAGACGATGGCTGCGACTTCAGCCATCGCAGCAGAGACGTCGGGGTCACTATTTGTAAGGATTTAGGTTCTTACAATAATAATTCACGTAATGGTTTTAAATAAGATTAATTATTATTTATTAATTTCTTTTTACATCACTTAGATTAATTATTATTTATTAAATTCAATTTACATAACTTTGTAAATATTCTATTACTTATTATAAAATACTAAATTAAATTTATTTATTTAAGGTTAATTAAATTTCTACAAACTTATTTTATAAACGAACTTTTGGTTTCAGGTTTTTTACTAAAACTAAATTTTCTAAAAAAAATGTAATTTTTTTAATTTCAACCGAGTATTTGATTTTATTATTTTACTAAGATCAAGCACTCGGCTGTGATGTGTGTGTTCCTGCAGTGACGACTATCAGCGTCATCACTTTGCAGTGTGCTGTGAGTCAAACGCCGGTTGGCGAACGACTGGTTGCCACTTCGATTTCTCATCCTTATATAGGAATCGAAATGACAACCAGCGTCCTTGGATCTGTGATCCAATTTGTGAGGAGTGTTTTCGGGCTGAGTAGTTTGGCCGCAAAACAACTCCCCACAATCTTTTAGTACCTGATACTTCTTTCTAGGCCTTTTTTGATCCTGGTATTTTTAGTATCTGATTTAATATTATTGCTATTGACCTGAAATTGTCAAAGAAAAATTTAACATACTATAACTAACAAAAAAAAAATTAAATAGAAACCAACAATTTAAATCATATTTTTTTTCACTAAATATGCAAGTACCTACATAAATCGGCGATGGTACCCAATTTCGTAACTTTTGGCGAATTAAAATGACCCGAAACGTTTGTTGTTGTATCTCTGGAACATTTTGGGCTTTTGTGCGATATATTCCAGTTATTGAAAGGCAATCATTTTTTGTATCTAAATCTTACGAAAATAAATAAATAATAAATAAAATAAAAATAAATAAAAGTTGAAACTTAGGACGTATATGTAGGTATATTTCATAAATCGCTTTCTTCGACTAATAGGAATTCTACTGCAAATTTGTAACCGAATGAAATAGTTTTTTTCTTAATATTGCTAATATCATACAGAAGTTTTTTTCTCTTATTATTTCCTTCCTTTTTCAGCTAAGCCACCAAGATGGCGGAAAAAAAATTAAGCTGGAAAAAGATGACGTTCAAGGAGAAATGTGCACATATTTGGAACAATATAACGGTCGAACCAATGCTTGCATGTTACATAATGCCAAGTGTTTTGGCTGGATTGGCAACTCAAAATTTGAATTTGGAAAAAGCATGTCGCGTTAATATGGGCTACGAAGAGCATGTATGTGACGCACTAACCCGACGCGAAACAGCAAATTATACCGTGTAAGTAAAAGATCTTGGATTTTCTCAGCTAGAGATTTTTCCTATTTTTTCTAATTGCTTCTAATTTATCCGTTATAAAAGTATCCATTAAACTGTCAATAAACTGGTTCTAAAATGATGGCATATGATAAAGAATCGCGTGTTTTTCTTTAAAACCACTCAAATCTGATCAACAACGTTCAGTGACAGAAATAAAATAAACAATGATACTCATTTTAGATGGTTGTTAATCACGCAAAAATTCTTAATCATGTTATATAGAAATTTTTTCCTCTTTCTTTAAGAATTAAATATTCGCGAACACTTTTGAGGAAATTTACACACACAACGGTTTTTTTTCAAGATACAAGGACCGGCTATGGGGAAACCCGTTTAAATAAATAAATTTATCTTGTTTTTTATAAATCACAAATCTTGGTACTTTCGGTGAACCTGCTTTCGTTTTTGAAACAAATAATATAATAAAAAAAATGATACCTCTTTTAGTTGCAATACGCTTTCACTTTATTCCAATGTAGCGTAGTTCATTATTGCTCATGTGTGATAATAACAACTCAATTAGTTTGAGATTTTGTTGATACCGTCGTTACCAAAATATACTTTCAATAATCGATCATTGAACCTTTAAATTAGTTAATTTTTTGTTGGAATAGTTTTAAGTGAGTCTAAGGTCGAGATGCCGCTCATTTACGTTTAACTTACTTACTTAAGCTTCTGTACATGATAAGAAGTTGAGAACGCGTTGAACTATAATGACAAGGAAAACGCGTATGAATGAGAAAATTCCTCTATCGCAGTTACAACTAGAAATAGAAGTAGTAGCCATACAAAAGCCCTTAAATCTATAAATGCGATATTATACCGGTATGATTAAAATATAGAAAATGGAAGTGTCAAATTTCAGATTTCTAGTATTTATATACTTTTGTAAATTTGTCAGAAATTTAATGGATTTAATGGTCATATTTGAATAATGTAACCATGTCTCGTTAGCTTTACAGAGCTCTTCAAAATCACTTTTGATAAATGCTGGAGTGCTCAGGTATGTCATGTAAAAAATTATGTTTACCACAGCTCTATAGTTGGTCCTTTGATGCTCGCAATATTAATGAAATTTAATTTACATATTTTGTCATGACCTAATATTGTACAATATATGCTGACAGAACATACTTACAAACATAAACATTTAAAAAAAATGTATTACAGATGAGTCTTGATAGTTTCTAGAATATATTTATATGAACGACATAAATTAACAATTTAAATTTATAAATCGTAAGAATTCAGTGCAATAGCTTGATCCATTTTATTTATTTTCGGAACAAATCTCCAGAAGCGATTAAATCTACACTCCAAGGTAAAGGTTGCTTTTTGTAAACAAAAAACCTTGGATAAAATACTATGAAACGTAAAAATAAATTTTAGTGATAATTGAATTTTTTGGAGTAATGCGACGATCTCGCTTATCTGTTTCATTCATCTAAAAAAGGTGCGGTAAACTATCAGAGATTGTTTTGAACTCTCTTTGTTTAATCTGAAAGACTGCCAATTATCTGAACGGAACTTTATTTTTTTAATATTGAATAGACACTCAAACTAAAGAAATATCTTTTCAAATTGTCTCCTCACTACTCACTTCAGTTTTATAAACAATTGATCCCAAGATCGATTTCGATCACTTCGAGTAAAAAGCACATATAAGTGACAACCAATCGTAGAACAAAACCTTTGAGATGAAATACCGACAAGACTGTTCTTCAGGAGTTTCCATGATTTGTTTTGATCGATGTCATTAGCTTTATTGAATATGGCGGATTTTGTGAAAACGTATACAGCCCTCTTACACACCTAAAAATTTTAGTTTGAAACCCTTGTAAGTACTATTGGAATAATAAAGTAAACATTTTAAAATTGTGGTTGTAGGTGTTTGTTTGAAGATACCGTCGAAGTGAAATGAACTCAGTATCGGATAAGACCTAAGAGAAATGCCGAAATTCGTGAAAATATGTGCTTTTTTACCATTACCGTACGCTAAAAAGAATCTATCATTTTGAATTGCTTAAATTACTTTCCTAGTTCATCTATATGCATGTATTAAATTTGAAATCTAATCGGTCCTGCGTAAATAACATAGAAAAGATATTAACTTCCTCTTGCTACTGAAGCTCGATGTAAGTATCAAATTTCAACTTTACATTAGCATATGTTGAACATTAATTTGAGTGCCTTGAGTTTCATCTTCAGTCCTCATATTCCAACCTTCTCTTTAGTGATAGCGATAAATTTTACTTACTTGCTGGATAAGGGATTAGGTTTTATTCCAAATAATTATTGAGATAACCGACGCAATGTTTGTTAAAAATTGTTAGCTTCACTCCACTGACGCTCGCAAAAATTATGGACATCGATGTGCATAAATCAAATTTAATCTTTTTTGCGTAATGCGGTTCCAAATACATATTAATCCAAGGTCCTCGACTTTGCTCGATATTACTTTGCTTGAAAAATTATTTTCTAATATTTTTCCTAACACTGAGTTTCAATGTTTGGGATGAACTGAGTCGACTCCAATTTTACTTTATTATTTTTTAATAATAAAGTATTGTGATCGACCTGAAATTTCAAAAAAATTTGCTACCCTGAAATTTGTATTTTCACGTTTTAGGGCTAGTAGACCCCAAGAAAGCAATAAAGAAAAATGTCCGTCTGTAAAAAATTTGCTACCCTGAAATTTTGTATTTTCACGTTTTAGGGCTAGTAGACCCCAAAAAAGCAATAAAAAAATATGTCCGTCTGTACGCAAAAATAGTTTGAAGGCGCGTAGCTCCCAAACCCGTTGTGGTGAAAAGCTTTAGATTAAACCACATCCCGGAAAAAGATTTCCGGGATGTGGGTGGAGAGGGTTAGGGTGGGGGAGGGTGAAAAGGAGAAGATTCAGATGTTTATATCTTAAGAACCTATAATGTTAAAAAGCTGAAACTTGGTATTTAGATAGAGCTATAGTAGTGGCGTGGTGGAAAAATATAATTTTTTGTAGAGGTAGTATGGTACGGGGGTGGGGGGTGTTTTTCCTAACAGAACGGCTTATGCTAGAAAATTGAAACTCGGTACGTATATGTAAATCAACTAGGAAAGTAATTTGGTTAAAAAAAAAATTCGAATATCTATTGGAGTTTGGAAGTGGGGGCAAAAAACTGTTCAGTAAAAATAGAATGCATACATTTTCACGATTTTCGTCATATCTACTAGGTCTTCCAAAATATTGAATTCTCTTTTATTCTACGGATTCTTCACATGAATACCTAGAAAGTGTTTTCAAGATTTTTTGAAAATTGAAAATTGGGGTGTAAAGTGATTGTGTACTTTTTTATACTTTATTTCATATATCTCAGATCCGATCACATTTTCACTTCCACGGGCTTGTTTTTTTTGATAGGTTTTCAGTCACATAGTAACCAACACCGCATCTCAGAATTGGACGCGTTCCCAACTTCTGCCGGAAAAATAATAAAGTTACGCACAGATTGTTGGCAGATTTTTTAAGTTGGTTTGGCCACTCCACCATTTCCGTACCCGTAATCATTTCGTCTGCAAATAGCTCCACAATCGTATTTCTATATAAATTTCAAGTTCCAATTTTTTAGCCTAAGCCAGTTCCCACTTTCTGTTTTTTAACTTAATAAGGGTTGTGAGCGTTTGCTTATATACGGTAGTCAGGCGTACTAAAATTTTACTTGGTTTTTGTTTTTGACCTACTGGTTCAATAACGTAAAAAACATGGTTTCATGTTTTCATTTATTTAAAACTAACCGTGTACCGCGGCTACGCTCCCGTTATTCCATCGCCCCTGTTACTCCATTAATTCTCGTCGATCCCATTTCTCAGGTTGTTCCATTGGTCCTGTTTCTCCCGTTTGTCCCGTTGATCCATTGGTCCTGATTCTCCCGTTGCTCTTGTTTCTCCCGATGGTTCACCATCCACCATCCCCCATCCCCTATCAACAATCCTCTATCAACCATCCTCCACCTTCCATCCTCCATCCTCCATCTTTTATCCACCATTCTTCATCCTCCATCCTCCATCTTCCAGTCTCCATCCTCTATCCACCATCCTCCATCAATTACCCATCCACCATCCTCCATCTGCCATCCCCCATCCTCTATCCACTATCCCCCATCTTCCATCCATCCATACTCCATTCATTATCATTTATCCATCATCTACCATCCTATATCTACAATCCACCATTCTCAATCTTCCATCCTTCATCCTCTATCTACCATCTTTCACCCACAATCCCCCATCCTTTATTCACCATCCACCATCCACCATTCACCATCCACCATCCACCAACCTCCTTCATCCATCGTCCATCTCGTATCCAGCATCCCCATCTTCCATTCACTATCCTCTATCCACCATCCATCGTCCAACTTTACCATTTAGTAATAGGAATGAATACATAACTAATGCATCGAAAACGAACGAACTGCCGCTAAATCATATGAAATACAATCAAATGTTGAAATAACTTGCGAACCACAAACTGTTAAAAGATTTTTCTAACGTGCAAACCATCGCGGGCATACTCTCAACAAATCATCAAAGTTTCATCGTAATCGGATGAGTAGTTATGCTGCGACTACGTCTAGTTATAACAGTTTATGACATCGGACGAAGTAAAGCTGTGTCTCACTTCCTTTTCGGTTCGTGTCTTGATTACTTTTACGACAGCTGATAGCTGAGCTATCAGTCAATCTTAGCAAACGTAAAAAAAATCTATTCTATTTCTATTGAATCCCTACTAGGGTTCTATTAGTGCTACTTCTGGTAAAAAATTTGAGCATCTCATTGTTCTTGAGATAATAAACGTGATTTTTTTTTTAAAAATTCTTACTTATATCCTCCACTTCCATGCTCAACCGCCCCTTTGAAAAATTTTACTTTGAGCAATCTTAATTTGTCAACCTTTATACTCAAACCGAATTTTATTTTTCTAGGGCAATTGGTTCATGAGATATCGTAATCTAAAGTTTTTTACCCCTCGAATAACTTCAGTGTCAATTAAATTAAAATTAAATTACAGCGTTAAAATTACGTGCAATATTCGTTGAATGCAATTTAATAAAACTTCATAGCTCGATTTTGTAAAAATCGTTGAAAATCTGTCAACACCCCAGTTCATTTAGATTCGTTTAATTAACCAAATATTATTATAATTTTTGAAATCAAAACTTAAACCGTGACAAATGTCCGAATGAAACTAGAGATCTCCATTTTGTACATTTCTGAATTTAATTACTGGTATTTATTCTCGTGTGTATCAGTTGAATAAAACGTAATCAATAATTTTTACAGGAATTTTAAAGTTCTCATCACAATATCGCGGCTGTTATTAGAATTTTTACTAATTAATTTTGTGGTTAATTTCGTCAAATACAATGTAGTCATATTAAGCTCTTTTGCGAAGAAAACACCACCATAAAAAAAAATAATAAAATTGTAGATAAAAAATGTTACATGTTTAAAAAGGTAAATCCGACATAAAACGTTGAAAAGGTGGATTTTAGATTTGTCAGTACTACTAATTTATAGATGTGGTTGATTTTAATTTAAAAATAAATTAAATTGCTAGTTTAACAAACATTTATTGTGCAAATAATACTTTGTCCATTTATCTGAGTTCATTAAAAAATAAATAATAATTTTCTCGTTATCAGTACAGAGTGATCTTAGCTTTACGGAAAATTACATACGGTAAATTACAGTATTTATTGTGGGACTCAGAAAATTGTATTTAGGTCGTTTCCGAATACCTTGCTTCGTCTCCGTATAAGTCTAGTTATAACAGTTAATGGCGTGAGACTGAGCAAAGCTGTGTCTCAGTTCCTTGACTTGTCTTGACTATTTTTACGCAGCTGACCCGTAAAAGCAAACGTAAAAAAATTCAAATTTTTCTATAGAAGCATCAGCTGAGCCATTTTGACGGTTCAGCCAAGCTTTTTAAACTGTTATAATTGCAATGCCATGCTGCTGTGACGTCAACATACTCGTAGACGAAGCAAGGTATTCGGAAACGACCTTAATAGTTAGCGACGTATGTACTATTTTAAAATTTCCTCTAATTTTATTCCATACCTTTTGAAATATATTCAAGATAATTCCATTGCATAAAATAGTTTTGAGAGATGAAAATTGTATCGAACAAACCTGTCCTTACGCCTTTCTTGTACATCGGACTACAAAGAAAAACAATATTTGAATTATTTGCATTTGCTTCTTCTTATTTTAAATTTATTTGTTTCTTGTGTTATCTCTAATATAGGGTATACACAGAAAGAAATCATAGGTAAAAATGCCTAAGTGCTTCGGCATTTAACCGTCAACTAAGGCTTTTAGGTAATATACCTAAAATAAATTAGGTAAAATTACATTTTTCGTTCGAAGTATTTCCCGAATTAATCTTACTTCCTACTAAATAAAAAAATTAAAAATATTGATGGCAGGGTAAGGTTAATTCGGTGATTTTTTTATTATATTTTATATAATAATACAACATCTGAACTACATTTTCCAAAATATTTATAAATAAGGCGTTCACAGTAAATCTCCGCAGGCGTATCGAAAAAAGGTTGTTTTGCGGTGTACGCTACAACTCGTGACTAGATCATGCGAAACAAAAAAATCTAATAGCGTCTATTAGGTGAGATGTTTCTCGAGGTAATGACGTCGAGTTTTTTCTTAGCTGATTTTTCCATTTTTGGTAGCACTGGGAAGTCCAAAAACGCGATTTTTGCTAAAAAAAACCCGTCAAGTTTTTTATTGTTAAATAAAAAATAATTGTAAAATTAAAAAAAAATCTTCCTCATTACCTGGTGGTTTATGTGTAGAAAAAGTAGAAAAAAATTCAAAAGTGTTGGTGCAATACATTTTGAGTTACAAGGTGCGTTTCCATCTCCGCTGTTTTGCGACGCCGACTAGATTCTCCATACATAAAAAACTAGGTCTGTGACGCGCCGAGGCAATCGTCGAGAGTTGACCCAACTTCAACTTCATCGGCGAGAGCCGATACTAATGTGCCTTCGATAAAGGTTGGTTTGTATCCAAACTACGTTCCTATGGTGACGGCCAAAATAATTAATATTAAAAAATAATACCCAGTAGGTCGCTTGTCTCTTAAGAGACATAATCTCGACGGTTTGAGCCTAGGAATCATATTGCTTATCTTTCTTCATCACTAGATAGAAAGAAATAGCAATATAAACATGTGCTTCCACCACGATCTATTTGCAATGCAAAAAAACAGCCGCATCACTCCGAGCGCAGAAAATTTCATCCGCGACTTACAGGATAAAAATTAAATACGCGAAAAGTTACAGTTCAAGTGCGGTTACAATAAAGCGACACAAGTGTGATGTGAAGTGATTGTCACTACGTTATTAGTGTTTAATATATATTATATCGCAGTAAGGTAACTTCGCCCCTGCCAGCACGTTTCATTTTATAACCGCCTTTCGTATTTCCAGCCGATGTCAATCTCCGAGTACGAGCTTTTATCACAACACGCTATCATCAAACAGATGGCGCTGCAATAAACAAAAATTTGCTATCGAGACATTTGCAGACATGTCTTCGAGATGTCGGGGAGCATTTGTCTCGATACCGTGTATTTCGTCCATAAGCCGTCTCGAAGAATCTCGCAGACAAGTCGAAATGTCTCCGAGAAATCTGCGAGATTCTTGCAGACGCGACCAACTGGGTAAAGTCAATTAAAAGTCAAAACTGCACGACGAGCGGCAAATCACCTAGGAAACTCACTGAAAACTTTTCAGCGTCGCGTCGACCGTTTCGTCGCAGATGGAAATGACAGTATCAAAACTGTGACGGGGCACCCAAGTCGGCGCCGCAAAACGGCGGAGATGGAAACGCACCTACAACGTACACCGACTTCAAAAATGATAAGTTTCAGAAAAACGCTTTAATGTTTTGCACAATAAGGGCCGGTTTCAAAGTCGAAGCTTAAACCAAAAATTTGGTTTAAACTTAGGAACTTGTTCGTAAGAACCCAAGTTTAAGCCAAACTTTTGGTTTAAACTTCGCCTGTGAGTTCAGTCCTAAGCGTCACATACGACTACTAAACACCTCTAAACTGCTCATAACTCCGTTAATTTTGCTCCGATCTACTTATAATTTTGACACAACATTCTTGCAATGTTATACATTCATTTAAAAATATAAAAAAAGTTTATAAACCTTACCCCGATTAGATTATTACCTATTGCAATATAATTTCAGCCGCAAAAATAGGAAGAAGAAATAATTTAAATGATTTAGCCTCTATGGTATAACGATACTACTAATTAAAAGAAATTAAATTATTTATTGTAGTGGGTATTCATAGAACAAATACGATGGAATTACTCAGAGGAATTTTCCTATTGTCCGGTAATTAAAAAAATTCCAACAATTACATGAGAGTTACACGACTAAATCAATTTATATTTTCCCACACTGATCTACGTTCAGCGTAGTCTCCATTGGCAGTTAATGTTATCTACAGAAAAGTAATAATAAATTTATCTAAAAAGAAATTATTCCTAAAATTTGTATACCCTTGTATTGTAATTAGAGTTTTGTTTAGTATCCGAAGTATGTATGTCTGTTCAAACTTAGTGTAATTTCAGAATGCGTGGATATAGAAATATAGAATATAATACTCACACGTTAACACACTAATGCCAGATTAAGCTTGGGCTTAGGAACATCTTCGATTTCACAGTAATGGCTTAAGGGGTTATACGCTGTCACAAGGCTGCAAAAAAGCTGTTTTTCGAAAAATTTTCCTGTAAAGCCATTTCAATTCATTATTTAAACTTTTAACTTTACTTTGGTATTTTTTTTTTTTTAAAAATAATCATTTTCAAAACTGTTATATCTGATTACCGAGAACTCCTTTAAAAAGTAGTGTTTTGCGGTGATCTCGATATCTCTAGATAGGATCATCTAAAATAAGAAAACCAAAAAAAATTCAATAGTATAATGAATTATCTATAAATTAATCGAAGGACTACGCAAAATATAAATGTTTAACAAAATGGCGGCTTTTAAAAGAAAAATTTTGATTTTCGAGTAAAATTTCGGCCTTAAATTATTTATAAAATGGAAAATATTTTTTAGAGAGAAAAAACGGTTATAAAGATTGTGTAAAAAATTTGAGACCGATCGGTTTTGCTGTTTCCGAGAAATTTGTATCACCGACTTTAAAAACATAGGCCGCTATTCACAGTCGTCATAAAGTTAGAACTGACTTTAGTGTCATATAAACTATACGACATTAAAGTCAGCTTTAACTCAAAGCCAACTTTATGACGACTGTGAATAGCGGCCATTGTCTTGAGAAAAACGTGTTCAAAGTTTCAAAAACTCTTTCAAACGCTCCTAGACGTCTTTACTAATGTGAGTGTAACTTCGAGAATAATTGTCGGATTGACATGAAAGTTTCTGTGAATATACTTAAATATATGTAAATTACGAAAATGGAGAAATTTTTTTTTTTTTTTTTTATTAGAATGTTGTGACTGCGTATAACCCCTTAAGTCTTAAGCTAAGACAAGCGCTAGCTTAGCTTAAGCCATCAATTTTGCGAGCTTAAGCTCCGTTTATAAAATAAGCCTACGAACTGTCAAACTTGTAATTTTTTCTGTTTTCAAGACTGTGTAGTTAAAAAGTATAGCCGCGTAGCTACTCCACTACATAAGAAATATCGAATGTACGTAAATCTATTACAAAAGCGTACAGTAGGCTGCAAAATGAAACGCACAATACAAAAAACTGTGAAATCAGTCGAAACGAATCCATAGCTTAAGCTACCTATTCTAGCTTAACCAAACCTTAGCTTAAGCTACCACTGTGAAATCGGGCATAAGCTTGTTTGCTTTAATCTTTGTGGTAGCTCCCATACAGAATATGCTTAACATACTTGTTCACAACTGTAATCCCCTGACAAAAGTTTCTAGTGTTTCTAGCTTAGATTTTAAACTTTGCGTATACGACAATTGTGTCATATCAAATTTTTAGATCAAAATGGAAAATATCCAGACAATCGTTCAAATAGTTACAAAAGTCGATGAAAAATATATTCATTTGTCAGACGAAACGCATTTTTAGCTTGGAAACTGGAAAAAAAAACATATTGCATATTGCCGAGTGGATACCATACAATTGTCCTAAGGAAAGTTTTTCAACTTTCAGACCAAACTAGGTATGTAAATCAATCTTTCTGATCGCTTCCAGATCTTTGGTAGATAATTGGGCCAGGTGATGGCCTGGCGCCAATGCCTTTCGATTTGACACTCGAATATGTTGTTCGGAAACTGCCCATTGACACCAACGGAACACTATGCTTCAAATCCACACAACTAGTAGCATATGCCGACGACATAAATATACTTGCAAGATCCCTGGAGAGTGACAAAGAAATATTTGTAAACCTTCATTCGGTAGCAAGGGAAGTTGGACAATGTAATAACGAAAACAAACCAAAGTTATGACAAAAACTAGGAAAAATATGCCAATCAGACAAAATATTACAATAGGAGACTTCAACCTAGAAAACGTAGACAACTTTGTATATCTCGGGGCTAATATATCGAAGGATGGAAGCGAAACCATCGAAATTAAAAGAAGAATAATGATGGCAAATAAGACGTATTATTCGGTACTTCCAATAATTAACAACAAAAATGTGCACAGAAAAACAAAGCTTTAACTGTACAAAACAATAATAAGACCTGTGTTATGCTATGGTAGCGAAACGTGGACATTGACTCAGGCGTCAGAAAAATTAGTTAACGTTTTTGAAAGAAAAGTCCTCAGAAGAATCGTCGGACCTGTGAGCGAAGACTCGATCTGGAGAATACGATACAATAGAGAATTGTATGCCATCTTCGACAATCCAGAAGTATCGATCTTCCTAAAAGTTCAAAAGCTTCAATGGGCTGGTCATGTGGAGCGGATGGAGGTCGGAAGAATCCCCAAACGCACACTAAAGGGAAAAGGCTACGGGCAAAGACCAGTTGGAAAACCACGAAAGCGCTGGGAGCACTCTATTGACGCAGACAGCAAATCACTTCTAAGATGCAGAAACTGGAGGATGCGGTCACTGAACCGAGAAGGCTGAAGGCGGCACATTCCGAAGGCCAAGGTCCGAAATGGACTGTAGCGCCATCGTAAAGTAATAAAGTAAAAAGTAAGTAATTAGGCCGTGAACACTAAGAGGGTTCAAAAGGGTTAAGCACGTTTTCACGGATATCGCCACATTGAATGATGTTGTAGAGAATAGCTCTGCTCAACTATTACCAATTTTTATAATTTTAAATTTAACTCCTGCACCTTATCTAGATTGAGTGCAGAGCAGTCGTAATTGTTGTTTTAATTAATTTGTTTTTCTCTCTAAATTTCAGTGAAGAACAAGTTGTGCAACAATTGGTCGCTAGAATGGCTGGCTGGAAAACTGTGATACAAAGTCTACTTCCGTGTTTGTTGATTTTATTCTGGGGCTCGTGGAGTGACAGGTAAGACAGGCGAAAAAAAACCTTTTCTTCAGAATACTTAAGGCAGAAAATCGAATACAAAGTAAATTTGAAATTTCAACCCCGATGATAGGAATGGAAGACGGAAGCCGTGTATGTTAATACCAGTGATTGGTGAATTTCTCGCAACAATTGGCCTCGTCCTTTGCACGTATTTCAAGAACGTTCCGATGGAAGTGGCAGGCTTAGCTGAATCGCTTTTTCCGGGTCTTACAGGTGGCTGGTTTACAATGCTGATGGGTGTCTTCAGCTACATAGCCGACGTTACAACCGAAGAGGAACGTACCCTTCGTATAGGAATTTTAAATCTTTGCTTTTCGCTGGGAGTTCCAATCGGGATGGCATTAAGCGGGATACTGTTGAAGTAAGTGCTTGGGGGTGGGTGGATTTTATATACTCTATGGAGGAATTCAATTTTGTTTCAAACTTCCCCACAGATACATTGGATTTTACGGAATCTTCTCGATATCGGCTACCCTTTATTTGATTTCGTTCTTCTACGGCTTGTTCTTTGTTCAGGAGCCGACCAGGAAAACCGAGAAGGAGAAGGAGCAATTAAAGCTGGACCGGAAGAGTCTTCTATTGGACTTCTTCGATAAGAAGCATGTAGTAGATACGTTCCGCGTTGCATTCAAGAAGGGCTCGAATAAGCGAAGACTTCGTGTGATCATGTTGATGATTGTTGTAATGGTCGTCATTGGACCACTTCACGGTAAGTTTGTTGTTTTTTTTTATTCGTCGCCGACAACATTTTTATTTTTAGCTAATCTTATAGTCTAAGCCTTAACGTGTTCTTAGAAAAAGACAAGATGTACGTTGATTGTTTGTAATTCTTTGTTTCCTTATTAAAGACTTAATAAGCTCGCGTCAAGTTCGAGCTACGACAATGACATTAAAATATACAACGGCGACTCAAGTTAATATTACTAAATAATGTGATCGCATCGCAAAAAGAGATTGTGTTTGCAGTAGCTACGTAGGTTTTGTCACTTAAGGAAAAAGGTGTGTGTGTTGTACAATCTTTATGCTAAAGTTACATCCAATTCACGTGATGTTAATTTTAAAGGCATTGAGTACCTACTTGATAATCGCACCTTTGCCCCTACATACATTTGTTTCATGGATTACGTGAAAGGCAATTTTAATGCCGACTTAAAAATCAGTTCTATCAGTTTCATCTTTAAGCAACCTTCAATTTATAAAATACGTTACCAGGCGTGCAGGTACTAAACACAATATGAAAATGATACACCTTATGACAAAAGCAGAAATAAAAAGAACTAATTATGTTGTTCAAACTCAAACGGGAGCACGATGGACGAACAATAACGTCTAAGTGAAGGAGGATGATAGCATCACCACCCCTTACAACATACCAATTATGTTGTTAGTTTTATAATGCGGTGTTCTTTACTTGCCGTGATTCAGTACATTTCAAATGACTACTGTTGTAAAAGTTCTTTAGGTCCGGTTATGCCAGAGTAAATAATTCACATTATTATTTGATGTTATTATTTTTTAATAATACACAATTACATGTCTGGAAAAATATACAAAGCATAATCTTTCCTTATTATTTTTTAAAGAATAATTTACATACTATGATCGAGCTGAAATTAAGAAAGTTTGAAAGATTTCGTGAAAACATATTCAACCCTCTTATCTCATGGATACACTGCTTGTATACAAATTACTTCATTGAAATCATGATATACGATGCAAGATAGAATGATACACAGACCATACATGTTATACTTTGACATTTTGCAAAGACAGAATTTCAAGTGTCTATCAATAGTTGCTTCGACTGATAGCTCTTCGTGCCTATGATTTTCCGGCGAAAAGCACTTTCAATGCTAATAAAGAAATGTACAAAGTGGACCATCACATCACACAAAAAAGTTAGAAAACGCTAAAAAAAATTTGATTTTGGAATAATATAAAAATCTTCAACTGTCAATCATTAAAATTTCAGTTGTTTTTAGTAACAGATAGCGCTGATGTCAGTTAAAAGAATGCTTTATCAGCTAAAATTACCGAATTTGTATACAAGAAAAGACTTTGAATATTACGGTAATATAAGCTCGTTGTCCTACTATATACACTGGTGATATTGACGATATTATGATTTGTATACAAGCAGTGTATCCATGGTATTACATTTCCTCCACTTTTGCGTATGCTTGTGAGAAGACGTTTTGCGGCCAAACAACTCAGTCCGAAAACATTCCTCACAAATTGACACCGAATACTGCCGTCTCGTCACGACCTTACCAAAGTTGGACTCTCGGCATAGCCGGGAGACGAGGGTACTTAACATAACGTCAACGCTTACAGACAGAAAAGTTTTTATGATTTACTAGTCCTAAAACGTGAAAATACAAAATTTCAGGGTAGTAGAATTTAAAAAAATAATAAAGTAAAAATGAATTTGAAATTTATACCACATTTAGCTATGTGGAATTGGTATTCTTACTATATTATTTTTTAATAATAAAGTATTGTTATCGACCTGAAATTTCCAAAAATTTTCCTACCCTAATATTCAGACCACTAGGTAGAAAATTAAGTCTTTCTGTATGTCGCATATGCCGTACTCCGCACGTAAACGCGTTTGAAGGCTCGTAGTTTCCTTTACGCTTTTACGTTAAAACAAAATTGGGTAACCCCTTTAAGTGATCATATGGTATAATATATTGGGATTGGTGGCGTGAGGAGGAAAGTGAGATGAGGGACGAGACATTTTATTTTTAATATTTCCCAAACCGCTTATGCTAGAAAGTTGAAACTTATAATTTCGAAGAAACTATGTGGTTTCCATCACAAGATGGGAAAATTCTAAAAATTAAATTTTTGAAGGGTGCATGGAAGTGAAAAGAGAGTGCATATATTTTAACGAATTTCGTCATATATTTTAAGTGTGGTTAGATATGGAATTAATTTTGCTTCCACGTGTTCTTCAGATAAACGGCTAAAAATTGGTTTTATAATGTTCTGATATTCAACTTCTAAAAGGACGAAAAGGAGTCGTATACGTTTTCACGAATTCTTACATTTTTTTAGGTTCAATTACATTTCGAATTGATTGTTTACTTTCACGGGCTTTTAATATTACTGTAAACAATTCAATTTCGAAATATTTTAATAATCAATCTGGAAGTTGCGTAATACGTTTACAACTTAATACGTTTATACGAATTCTGTCAAATTTCATAGATCTAATGAAATATCGAATTAGTTTAACTTTTAGAGGCTGTTAATTTTTCCAATTTTATTTAGGTGCTTGGCTCGAAACAACCAGTTTTACATTTAACCTTGTCTAGAATTGTAACCTTAAATAATTGTCAATTGATTTTCTGAGGGTGTCAGTGGCGTTGGTGCTTCATCCATCAGCTTAATAGCTTACTTCTTTATTTTTTATATTGCGGAAAAAAAATACTTTTTTGTACATATATTTGCAGAGAATTTAATACCAAATAATTAAAGTTTTTTATTTATGTCATTTGTCTCTATTTTTATTTATTTTACAATAAATGCTGTTGATTAATGGCTATTACATATTATATTATACATAGGTGCATTATAATTGTTATTGTAGACCCTTCCTTTCAGTCTCTATAGGCGTCAATGAGGGTTATTCATTCACGTCAGTGGCGTACAAAATATTTTTCTCTTAGTGGTTTTTATATATTTACAACTGGAGGTGGCACAAAAAATATGAATGAAACATCTTGAGTGGTGAGAAATTACAGTACTCAACATTTTAAATGAAAATAGCCTTAAAAATTCGATAAAAACATCGGGATTCCAAAGGTAGGCATAATAGTAATTGTGTATACGACGCGTGCTCGTGAAATACTGCGACGCGATGACTAATGATATTTTGCGAATAAATTTAATTTCACATTAAGTTTCAATCTAAATGTGTTCTCGAACTCTCATTTTTTCCGAAAATGAATACACAAACTTTTCCAATAAATACTTTTATATATATTTATTTTTCTTCATAATCATACTTTTCTGGTTTTTTAGAAAAATTAAGTATGTTACATTTTAAATTTATTTCCATATACCTATGTAGTTCTTTAAAAGTCCTCGAAGCATTTTTATTAGATAGAAGAAGTTATAGCACTTTCTTCCATTTCCAGATAGTTTCTTATTTTTTATCGGATTAAACAAATTTTTAATGTCAATGCTAAGTGATAAGGTTACATCCTTTTCCTATTATTTTACTGAAAATCTGACTAACCGTTTTATATCTACTAAAGTGCGGTAGTGCACTATAATAAAAAAAAATTCTTCCTAATGCAGTAATTATACTAGAGTAATTTATGTTATGCAATTGAAGGTTTGATCAATTACCCAAACGAAATATAGCTATATAAAAAAATAATCCTTGATATTTTCCAACCGATTTTACTTTAACGCAAAATGTCTTCCTAGATTCAAAATTGTTCAAGATTTTATTAATTATACGGTCGAAATATGTAAAAATACACTTGAATTATTAGAAAATGACAATTATAAAATAATTGACGTGATTGGTAATGCGCTATAAGACATGATTTGGTGTTCAGACAAAGTGTTAAGGTCAAGTTCAAAAGAAATCTAAAAAAAGTAAGTTTCATCAAGTTGATTGTAGCTGCCTACGATCAATCAATCTTATATCACGCGGTGTGATCAGTGATCATATCAAGGTTATTTTTCGCATGCGACCTATGTATAAATTTCCGTAAACTAAGTTTAATGTTTATTTTTCAATTATCGTAATATCATTGCATGAATTTATATATTTTTTTGCTTATTTCACAGGTGAAATGTCGGTGATGTACTTGTTTACGCGGTACCGCTTCAATTGGAGTGAGGTTGAGTTCAGCTTCTATTCGACTTATGCCATGATCACGAATTTACTCGGTAGGTTGCGTAATTTGAGTGCACTTGTTGTCTATTGTTAATAATAATTAAAAAAAACAATTTTTTTTCCAGGAACACTATTTTCTGTTGGTGTTTTCTCGCATATGCTGAAAATCGATGACGCTTTGATCGGTGTCATGTCTAGTATGTCCAAAATTTTGTCGAGTTTTGTTTATGCTTTCGCCGTCACGGACTGGCAACTTTACATTGCGCCTATTGTTGAGATTTTGAACGGCACTTCGTTTATTGCGATGCGATCGATTGCATCGAAATTGGTGAACAGTAACGAGCTAGGAAAAGTAAATTCGCTCTTTGGGGTCGCTGAGGCATTAATGCCACTTTTGTATGCGCCCATGTACACTAGCCTTTATGCTGCCACTTTGAACACCTTGCCAGGGGCATTCTTTTTGCTTGGCGGTGCTCTGACCGCTCCGGCTGTTGGAATTTTTTTGTAAGTCATAAACCTTTTTTTATATTTTTGTTGCTATATCGTAATTATAGTGTCCGATGAAGCACTTTGCAAAGTATTGGCATTGACTTAAAGTTCCTTGAAAACTTTGTGTGCTTGACAGATGACGCGCCAGCCACATACTTATATGTAGATACGAATTCGTTAGACCCAGTAGGAATTGTAATGATTACGGAATCGATTCTGTAACGACTATTTGCAAGTCTTAGGCTCTGAACAGAACACGGACTTCGACTTCGACTTCGATTTTGCCAACATACCTTGAGCGGTTACAGGCCATTTGCCTACTTTACCGAAGTCGGTGTTGTGGGCATCACCATATAATCCTGTGTATTCTAAAAGACAAGGACTGCGCGGTCGAAGTCGAAGTCCGTGTTCTGTTTAGGCCCTAACTATCCCCTTTTTATTATCTACACATATTTGTATTGCATGGTAATAGGCGCGAACGCAGAACAAAAAATTTTTTTTTGCGGGGGTTTTTTTTTTTGGTGGTTTTATAAAAAATTCTATCGTTAGTAGAACACTTATTATAAATATCAATTTGCATTTGACTTCCTTTTTACAAGAGTATTCTAGTACTTCTAGGCTAGAGCTCAAAACGGATTCCCTCATGGGACTAACTCTGGAGAACTCGCCCAACTATTACAAGTCCCTTGATTAACTCCAGGGAGATACGACCACCTCGTTTTCTCCTCCATTTGACTTCCTTTTCGCAAGAGCGTGTCCTTTGAAATCTAATCTCCACTGTAACTCACAAGTAATCAATTTAAGGGCTTAAAAAAAAATGTTTCTACAGATTTCATTTGTTATACTTTTAAGAAGAAAAAAAATGTTTTTTACCATATAACCCTTATAGTAATTTTTCAAATTTGCTCGGTTTTCAGTACAGACAGGGGTACGTGAGCTCTAAAAAACTGTTGTTCTTTAGAAATGCTAGATCACCTAGCATTCCTCTTCTTTTCTCCTCCTTTTTTTCGTTGCAATCTGATCTTAAATCTAAGTGCAGTGGAATTATTTAAAAATCATACTGCAGTCACGATCGTTGCAAGCCAATTGTAAGATACTCTAGACGAAATACTGAACTGATAATGGGGATAAAGTAGAATCAGAAGTGCATTGTCTTTTCTTAAGGAAACTCTTTTGGTTGCAACTAGGAACTAAAAGACGATATCATCCATTAGTGTTCAATTTCATATCTATTTTAATTTTGATGGATTTTCACAAGGAAGGCCTCACTCGATCTCTAGCATACTTGTCCTTTTACCTGCAACCATTTAATTAATATGTACAAAATTTCAAATTCCTTGTTTGAATATTCAAAGCTATCGGAAAATAATCTTGAACACGTATTTTAAGGACTTTTTCGGTGGAGCTACCCAAAGGAGTGGAATGATTTCACTGACTAGTGAAATTGTACTCAAAACTAATTTGGTCTCGCGGGATCTTGCATATTCATTCATTTAAATGCAACGTTTGAAAATCCAATGTATACAAAATTAAGAATTTAGAGTTTAAGTTGTTCCAAAGTTATTGGTCAATATTATTTTTGTCTACAACAACTTTGCAGTCTTAAAAATACTACCTAGAAAATCATATGAAGAATCTGTAGAATTAAAAATGAATTACTGTATTATTTTTTAATAGCATATGTTAGGAGGCTGAAACTTGGAATTTCTATAGAGCTTCGATATTGGACCCATTTGCAAAAAAAATTGCTGATAAGGGTGAAGGGGTGTGGGAGTGGGGTGGAAAATATTGCGTCCGAACATTCTAAAGTCTATCCTAAACTCTTAATGGCACACAATTCAAACTTAACAAATACCTGTAGTTTTATACTAGCAGAAAAGATTAATAACAAATTTTTGTGTAGGGTAAGTGTTGTGTGGGGGGTGGGGGTGAAAAACTTTAAATTACGATATCTCACAAACTAATTGTACTAGAAAAATAAAATTCGGTTTGAGTGTAAAGCGTGACAAAGATAGATTGCTCAAAGTAAAAGTTTTTAAGGGGGGTATAAGCGTAAGTTTTTAAGGGGGGGGGGCAGTGAGGCATGGAAGTGGAGGCGATAAGAATTTTTTTTAAAAAAAACCCCTTTCATATCTCAAGAACAGTGTAAGATTGATGCTCAAATTTTTTACCACAAGTAGGCCCAACAAAATCCTTGCAGGGGAAAAATTTGGAGGTGTGGGTGTAGAGGGTGAGGGTGGAAAGGAAAAAATCTTAATGTGTATATCGCTGAAACTTGGTATTTAGATAGAGCTAATAGTAGTGCCATATTGGAAAAATATAAGTTTTTTAGGGGTAGTACGATACGCGGGTTGGGTTTTTTTCGAACTATAGAACGGTTTATGCTAGAAAATTGAAATTCGGTGTGTATATGTAAATAAACTAGAAAACAAATTTTGATTAAAAAAAATTCGAACATCCAGTGGCGTTCGGAAGGGAGGCAAAAAAAATTATCGGTGAAAATATAATGAATATAATGAATATATTTTCACGATTTTCGTCATATCTACTAGGTCTTCCCAAATATCGGACTCATTTTTATTGTACGTATTCTTCATATGAATATCTAGAAAGTGTTTTCAAGATATTTTGAAATTTGACCCCTAAGGAGGTGTAAAGTTGTATACTTTTCCATGAATTTTGCCATGTCATTCAGATCACTAGCTCAATTCTGTAATTTTTAGTGAGGAATAAATCGGCTATGACGTACATAGTCCGAATTCTCACACGTACTTCTCACCTGGAAATGAAAACCGTTTCTGTAATCGTACATGAGTTCTCATCGTTCCAATCTACAATGAAAAATTTTCAACGGAATTTAAATGGCAGTTTGTATAGAATTTAAATTTAAGTCCCGTATTATTCTGCTCAGGTTATTTTCGCCTTAACCCGCTTTTAACCTATCTGGGATATTAACTTTGATCATTAGCTAATTTCTTTGGGTATAAATGTGAATTATTCCCCTCATAGGTCGGGTTATCTTAGTAGCTGGTTTTCCATTATTTTGCCAGTCAAATGTCAAAAATTTATTAATTATTCACAGAATGTGACATTTTTCTTATATGAGAAAATTTAAATTTGTATTTCAGGAAAAAATTATCATTATTGCCAGCGATTTTATCATGGTTGCCAAGCTAGGAGCAGTACAAACTATGTTTGTGATGTGCAGGTTACACGTTCAACAAGAATCATTCGATTCCTATAGTTTTCTGAGTGTGCGCTTTCAGGTGATTGGATTTTACAGTCGATTGAAAACTTTCAACTCCCGAACTCTTGCAGCTATTTAATTTAAATTCATTTGTAGTGTAGATTAAGGGGTTAGGTGGGTTTCAAAGGCCTAAGAAAAAAGGTATTTTCACTAATTTTTTTTTAATATATCTAATGATATATTTTATTTAAAAATATTAGTACATCAAAGGTACATATTTCGTAAGTATTTTTTTTATAGTATTAGTATTTTATTTTTTTTTTTTTTTGTTTAAAAATTTTGGGAATTCACCCGTTGGGACCTCATTTCCCTTGACCTCTCAAAAAAAAGTGCTCTCAGCGTGGACAGGATAACTCATGACTGGTACATCCAAAACTAAGAAACCAAAAATTTTCCGTTAGTACATGGATAAACCTCGTGCTGGAACGAAGGAAAAAAAAATGAACTGAATTTGAATTTTTGGCGGAGCTGTGAACAAAAAATCCCATTTTTTGGTAAAATTTTCACCATGTATTGACTCGTAAAATAAGTTGTAATAAAGATTTAAAAAAATCCTTCGTTCAAGCACTAGATAAAGTTATTTTGAAGAAGTGTGCAAAGTTTGAACAAGGCCGGTTCATAACTTTTCGAGAAATCGTGTCCACCGACTTCAAAAATAGAGTTTCGAGAAAAATGCGACTAAGGTTTTAAGTTTAGGCTGACGTGGCCCGATGGGCGGAACTTCCGAGCGCCCCATCTCTTAAAATTTTACTCGGATCGATTTAAAATTTTGGGAGAATATTCTAGACATGTTGTATTATTTAATAAGAAAAAAAACAAAAAAAAACATTTTTAGAAATTTTCAAACCCACCTAACCCGTTAAGTGGATCCCTTCCCAAAAATTTCGGGGAGGGAGGGGGGTGGGTTTTTAAAAAAAATTATATTGTTAGTAGTATACTTATTATAAATATAAATTTGCATTTGCTCTCCTTTTCGCAAGAGTATTCTAGGCTAGAGCTTAAAACGAGGTCTCTCATGGGACTAATTATGGAGTACTTCCCAACTATTAATCCTTTGGTTCACCCTGGAGTACTCTCCAGGGATATGTGAAGACCTCGGTTTCTCCACCATTTGACTTCCTTGTCCTTTAAAATCTGATCTCCACTGTAACTCACAAGGAATCATTTAAGGGCTCAAATTCACCTGAAATTTAAAAAAACATTTGTTTCCTACAGATTTTCATTTGTTAACTTTTAAGAAAAAAAATGTTTTTACACCATATAAACTTTATAACAATTTTTCAAATTTGGTCGCTATTCTGCGGGGACAGGGATATGTGAGTTCTTAAAAACTGTTGTTCTTTAGAAATGCTAGATCACCTAGCCTTCCTCTTCTTTTCTCCTCCTTTTTTTCGTTGCAATCTGATCTCAAATCTAAGTGCAGTGGAATTATTTAAACTGCAGTCACGATCGTTGCAAGCCAATCGCAAGATACTCTAGAAATACTGAACTGATACTGGGGATAAAGTAGAATCAGAAGTCCTTTATTAAGGAAACTCATTTGGTTGCAACTAGGAACTAAAAGACAATATCATCCATTAGTGTTCAATTTCATATCTATTTTAATTTTGAAGAATTTTTACATGGAATGTGCAGGAAGGATCCACTCAATCTGTAGCATACTCGTCCTTTTACCTGCAACCATTTAATTAATATGTACAAAATTTCAAATTCCATGTTTTAACATTCAAAGCTATCGGAAAATAATCTTGAACACGTGTCTTAAGAACTTTTTGTGTGGAGCTCCCAAAGGAGTAGAATGACTTCACTGACTAGTAAAATTTCAATCAAAACTAATTTGAACAAAATTCCGAATTTGTGGCTGCACGATTTCTTGAGATATAGTGAATTCCGTAATTTGAGTGAAGACATTTTTTCAGGATATTGGTATGGCAGCTATACAAAGGACTAAGTAATGGCATTTCTTTATGATCATTTTTTGACAGGATTTTCGTGTAGCTGCCACTCGAAGGTCTCGCGGGATCTTGCATATTCATTCATTTAAATACAACGTTTGAAAATCCAATGTATACAAAATTAAAAATTCATAGCTTTAGGGGGGTTAGTGACTGGACGAGTTTTCATACAAATTCATGTACCCTTTTCTCAGGAACCGCTCAAACGAATTTAATCAAACTTTTTACACTTATTAGCTGTGTTTTTTATTCCCGGTTAACCATAAAGCTCGACAAAATTGCACGGTAAAACAACAACAGTGCGGTTACCGTAACCGCACTGTTGTTGTTTTGCCGTGCAATTTTGTAGAGCTTTATGGTTAACCGGGAATAAAAAACACAGCTATTATGTTAGTAAATCTAATGCTACTAAATAAAGGAAGTTCAAAAATATTATAAACTAATTGACTGACTTATGCCCGATTTCACAGTGGTAGCTTAAGCTCTGTGTGGAGCTTAAGCTTGGGCTTAGGAACATCTTCGATTTCACAGTAATGGCTTGAGTCTTAAGCTAAGACAAGCGCTAGCTTAGCTTAAGCCATCAATTTTGCGAGCTTAAGCTCCGTAATAAAATAAGCCTACGAACTGTCAAACTTGTAATTTTTTCTGTATTCAAGACTGTGTAGTTAAAAAGTATAGCCGCGTAGCTACTCCACTACATAAGAAATATCGAATGTACGCAAATCCATTACAAAAGCTTACAGTAGGCTGCCAAATGAAACGCTACTACGCATTGTGCTTGGTTTAGCTAAGCCGCACGATACAAAAAACTGTGAAATCAGTCGAAACGAATCCATAGGTTAAGCTACCTATTCTAGCTTTACTAAGCCTTAGGTTAAGCTACCACTGTGAAATCGGGCATAAAACTTAAAAACTTAAACTTAAAAAAATATTAAGAATCAACTTTTTAAAAATTCCTTTATTCAGTATAAATACCATGTTTCTATCTTTAAGCAAAACAAATCATCTTGATATCTGTTATCAGTTTTGAGAAAAAGAAACATTTATGGAAAAAAATCCGAAAAGAAAATTGTTCAGGAGAGCGAAAAAACTTAAATCATTAAGTTTTAATCATTTTTCAATGGTTTTCTCTCCAAATTGAAATTTTTTTTGTTTATGTTGTTAATACAAATTACACAGATGGCATTGGTTCTGTTTTCAAATCTTCTTCTGTTTTTTATCAGACTAAGTGTGGTTTTTCAATTGAAGTATAATAAAAAATACATATGAAAATGTATACATATGTAATGCCAAAATATTACCGAACTTTCCCACTTTCGAACTAACTTTCTGAGCACTTTTACCGATCGAAAAAATCTGCACTTTTTTGTGTTTCTGTGTAAAATCGAATGCAGAAAAATAATAAAATATAAAAAAACGATAAATTTTTCGTATCCAAGTCACTAACCCTTAAGCTGTTCCAAAGTTATTGGCCAATATTCTTATAGGCCAATATTCTTGAACACGCAATGATTTTTTGTGTGGCAGCTACCCGAAATAGTTAGACGATTTAGCCTTATAAATTCGACCAAACAAACTTTTTATTTCCGTGGAGTTAAGGTCTCACTAAACTGGAAAAATCTCGCAAACCAATTTTAGAATATTTCCGAAACTAACTATGTATATAGTGAAAATATTCATTAAAAAATATTTTATTTTAACTTCCAGGAAGCACAGGGTGCTATAGACTATAGACTTCCTTAATGTGAAATTTGACACGATTTCCTACATTCAAGTGAAAAAAGCCTTAATCGTGTGTTTGTATAAACAACCAGGACGATAATGCTAAAAAACGCTTATACCATAAACAATCTTCTTATAAAACTTTTCAAAACACTGAATAAACAACTAAACACAAATTTATTAGTTCAAATCAGATATTTGTAAATTACGACTGCGTGACAGAATCGACACTTTCGATGAAATTCTCAAACTGAATGTCTCAATTCTCAAACTGAATGGCGACTTGAAACATTAACATTCCTGGAAAAAATTAAGCTCAAAAATGTTCTTCGTAATCTCATTTTCATCCATTTGGAGCGAAAAAAGAAAATTGGCGCTTTTCTCTATAAATTTTTGAAACATCTCTTGTTTTGCTCCATTGATTGTAATATTATACTATTGTACATACAGTGGGTAAAAAAAGTCTGCGTACAAGGTCGGAAGGAGTGGAAAACCCAAGGAAAATTGTACTAAAACGAACAAATCCAACTTAAATTTATTTTTATTTTCATCAGCTGTTGATACTCTCTCAAGATACAAATACTTTAAAAAAATATAATATGTTCTTCATATTTATAAAAAATAAAAAGCAATTATAATCCGAAATTTCTCTCAAAAAAGTCTGCGTACAGATTGACAAAATGTTGGAAAAATCAATGAATTCTTTTATTTAATACCAAGTTGGAAATCCTTTACATTTGATAACATCCTTTAGCCTATTATTCATACTTTTTACTAAGTTTTTAGTTTCGTTAACAGTTATTTTATCCCATTCTTCTTGTAAAATAGCTTTTAAGCTACTCAAAGAAGTTATGGAATGTTTTCTCAAGCGCCTATCGAATAAGTCCCATAAATGTTTTATGGGGTTTAAATCTGGCGATTGTGGAGGGGGTGTAGTTGTTTGGGTACATTATACAGTAACCACTCCCTTGAAATATGTGCACAATGCTTGGGATCGTTGTCTTGTTAAAAATGTATCTGCGGTTGAGCCCCAACTTATTCGCAGAGCTCGATAAATTGTCTTTTAAAATGTTGAGATCCATGATACCATCTATACAATGCAGGTTTCCTACGCCTGATGACGCCATGCAGCTCCAAACCATCACATGTCCACCTCCATGTTTGATAGTAGGACACAAATTTTTTATGTTCATCTCTTGATTGGGTTTTCTACAGACCATAGTTCTATCTAAATATCAAGTTTCATCTTTAAGTCATTATAAATCTATTTAATTGTCGTTTATTCTTAAAATCTTCACTGTTTTAATATCTATGAACAAATTTTGAGTTTTTCACGTTTGACTAAAAAGGACATTTTTTATTACAGCACTCTTTTTTTTACTTTACTAACGATTGTTGTTCGTTCCTTTTCAGCTGGATGTATGGGATGCATAAAAAAGACGACAAATTGAAGGCTCTCGAAGCAAAAAATAATAACGAAAAGGTTAGCGAAAACAGCGAAAACCCTAGTATCTGCGATAGAAAAATAATTGAAAATGACGTTGAGAAAAGCAAGACGAAAGAGCTCGAAGCCAATGGAATCGAATGCGGTGTCCTTAATAAGGCATTCGAAGAAGATAAAATTCTTAACGAGACTATTGAAATTGTAAAGGATCTCCCAACTCTTCACGTTGAACATTGCAAGCTGTGATATTATTATTATGTATTATATTAATAAATAAATAAACCAATAATGATTTTAATTTTAACTACTATTACCTACTATCTATGCGCCTCATGGCGACCGATTGTTAGTACATTTTTCTATACTGTATATTCGGTTTTTACAAAAATAGTTAACTAGTTAGTAAGTAATTAAAAACGAAGTATTATAATTCTTTTAGATTTTGATAATTATGTATAGAACAGTATTTAATTATAATTCAAGATGTTTTTGTCAAATTTCGTTTTAATTGTGTACGTTTTTAATACCCTGGTTTAGTGTCTAAAGTCGGCGAATTAGAAGTTTAACTAAACTCCGAAAAGTGAGTGAGAAAAAGACCGCCTTTTATTTGCGTATATAAAGTTAGACTCGTAATTAATTTTCTTAGGACCGGTTTCACAGTGCGAGCTTAAGTTTCAATTTCAACTTAAGCCTTTGCTCAAATGGAATCACTGTTTCACACTAATGTTTTAAGGCTTGACAAGAGTTCAACTCGAAACTCAACTTTAGCCAATGGATACGAGAGCTTAAGTTTGAGTTCGGATTTTAAGCAAGCAAAATGTGGAACAGCAAGTATAATTTTCCTGTTGGAATTTTTATTCAATTTTAAATATATATTTGAATACAAGACTGATGAGACTGTTCACCTCAAAAGCCATAAAATGTTGAATAAATTACTTTATTATTTATAATACAGTATTGTTATTGATTTTCAAAAAAAAAAAAATTTGCTGCCCTCAAAATTTTTTTGTGTACATTTCATGACTAGTAGACACGAAAAAAGCAATAAAAATTTTTCACTCCGTCTGTCCGCCGTACGCCGTACGTCGACCGCCAAAATCCTTTGAAGGCTCGTAGCTCTCAAACCAGTGGAGCTATTAAATTATAAATTTTTCTAGGAATAGACTGGGTAGAATTGACATTATTTTCAGGGGTGGGGATGTGAGGGGGAAGGTGGGGGAAGCGTTTTAGGTGAAAAATTTTGGTTGCTAGATCTCAGCAACCACTCATATTAGGAGACTGAAACTTGGAATTTCTATAAGGCTTTAATAGTGGACCCATTTGCAAAAAAATTGATGATATGGGTGAAGGGGTGTGGGAGTGGAGGGGGAAGCAATGAGTCTGAAACGCAAAAAAGTCGAGATCGACACGTTCTAAAACCCATATCTCCTAAACCGTTAATGGCAGGCAATTAAAACTTAACAAATATCTGTAGTTATACTAGGAGAGTAGATTGAAACAAAATTTTTGGGTGGCGTACGGGGGTGGGGGTTGAAATACTTAACATTACGATATCTCCGAATTCAGTGGCACCAGAAAAACAAAATTCGGTTTGGATATAAAGCTTAACAAATAAAGATTGCTCAAAGTAAAATCTTTGAAGGGGGCGATTGAGTACGTAAGTGAAGGGGATAAGAATTTTTCAAAAATAACACGTTTCATATCTCAATAACAGTGCAAGATGGATGCTTCAAATTTTTACCAGAAGTAGGCCTAATAGAACCCTAGTAGGAAAAAAAGCTTGGGGTGTGGGTGGGGAAGGGTGAGAAAGAAATGCTTATTTCTTAAGAATCTATAATAATAGGAAGCTGAAACTTGGTATTTAGATAGAGCTATAGTAGTGGCATGGTGGAAAATTTTTTTTAGGGGTAGTATGGTACGGTGGTGGGGGGTGTTTTTCCTAACTTTAGAACGGCTTATGCTAGGAAGTTGAAACTCGGTACGTATATGTAAATTAACTAGAAAAGTAATTCTGATAAAAAAAATTTGAATATTCATTGGCGTTCAGAAGGGGGGGGCAAAAAAAAAAATCAGTTAATATAAAATTATTATGTATTATATTAATAAATAAATAAACCAATAATGATTTTAATTTTAACTACTATTACCTACTATCTATGCGCCTCATGGCGACCGATTGTTAGTACATTTTTCTATACTGTATATTCGGTTTTTACAAAAATAGTTAACTAGTTAGTAAGTAATTAAAAACGAAGTATTATAATTCTTTTAGATTTTGATAATTATGTATAGAACAGTATTTAATTATAGTTCAAGATGTTTTTGTCAAATTTCGTTTTAATTGTGTACGTTTTTAATACCCTGGTTTAGTGTCTAAAGTCGGCGAATTAGAAGTTTAACTAAACTCCGAAAAGTGAGTGAGAAAAAGACCGCCTTTTATTTGCGTATATAAAGTTAGACTCGTAATTAATTTTCTTAGGACCGGTTTCACAGTGCGAGCTTAAGTTTCAATTTCAACTTAAGCCTTTGCTCAAATGGAATCACTGTTTCACACTAATGTTTTAAGGCTTGACAAGAGTTCAACTCGAAACTCAACTTTAGCCAATGGATACGAGAGCTTAAGTTTGAGTTCGGATTTTAAGCAAGCAAAATGTGGAACAGCAAGTATAATTTTCCTGTTGGAATTTTTATTCAATTTTAAATATATATTTGAATACAAGACTGATGAGACTGTTCACCTCAAAAGCCATAAAATGTTGAATAAATTACTTTATTATTTATAATACAGTATTGTTATTGATTTTAAAAAAAAAAAAAATTTGCTGCCCTCAAAATTTTTTTGTGTACATTTCATGACTAGTAGACACGAAAAAAGCAATAAAAATTTTTCACTCCGTCTGTCCGCCGTACGCCGTACGTCGACCGCCAAAATCCTTTGAAGGCTCGTAGCTCTCAAACCAGTGGAGCTATTAAATTATAAATTTTTCTAGGAATAGACTGGGTAGAATTGACATTATTTTCAGGGGTGGGGATGTGAGGGGGAAGGTGGGGGAAGCGTTTTAGACGAAAAATTTTGGTTGCTAGATCTCAGCAACCACTCATGTTAGGAGACTGAAACTTGGAATTTCTATAAGGCTTTAATAGTGGACCCATTTGCAAAAAAATTGATGATATGGGTGAAGGGGTGTGGGAGTGGAGGGGGAAGCAATGAGTCTGAAACGCAAAAAAGTCGAGATCGACACGTTCTAAAACCCATATCTCCTAAACCGTTAATGGCAGGCAATTAAAACTTAACAAATATCTGTAGTTATACTAGGAGAGTAGATTGAAACAAAATTTTTGGGTGGCGTACGGGGGTGGGGGTTGAAATACTTAACATTACGATATCTCCGAATTCAGTGGCACCAGAAAAACAAAATTCGGTTTGGATATAAAGCTTAACAAATAAAGATTGCTCAAAGTAAAATCTTTGAAGGAGGCGATTGAGTACGTAAGTGAAGGGGATAAGAATTTTTCAAAAATAACACGTTTCATATCTCAATAACAGTGCAAGATGGATGCTTCAAATTTTTACCAGAAGTAGGCCTAATAGAACCCTAGTAGGAAAAAAAGCTTGGGGTGTGGGTGTAGAGGGTGAGGGTGGGGAAGGGTGAGAAAGAAATGCTTATTTCTTAAGAATCTATAATAATAGGAAGCTGAAACTTGGTATTTAGAAAGAGCTATAGTAGTGGCATGGTGGAAAATTTTTTTTAGGGGTAGTATGGTACGGTGGTGGGGGGTGTTTTTCCTAACTTTAGAACGGCTTATGCTAGGAAGTTGAAACTCGGTACGTATATGTAAATTAACTGGAAAAATAATTCTGGTTAAAAAAAATATCAGTTTATATAAAATGCATATATTTTCACGATTTTCGTCATATCTACTAGGTCTTTCAAAACATTGAATTCATTTTTGATTCTACGGATTCTTCATATGAATACCTAGAATGTGTTTTCAAGATTTTTTGAAATTCGACCCCTATTGGTTGTATACTTTTTCATGAATTCCACCATGTTCCTCAGGTCTGATCAGATATCGAATATCTTTTCACTTCCCCAGGCTTGTTTAATAATCACCTATTTTTAAGTTTTGTTTTTTTCAACCTCTAGACCGCATCCCGGAATATGACCCAATTATTTAATTCATATGTTACACCCTTTTCTAACCGCTTCCCGAACTTTTTTTTAGGTTTTCAGTGACATAGTAACATACACCACATCCCCGAATTGAACGCGTTCTGAACTTCTGCCGGAAAAATAATACAGTTTCACCCAGACTTTTTTTAAATGTAATCGTTTTCTAATTTTTAACGGTATTTTTAAAAATTTTAATTGCATTTTGACATAACTCTTCAAAACAGTGGCCTACACAATCCATTAAGCAGTGTGAAACAGTATTGTCTTGAGCTAAAGCTTAAGTTTCTGGCTCAGGTTCAACTGAGCCAAAGCTTAAGTACGTACTTTGAAACCGGCTCTTAGTGTTTCGAACCATACAAAATTTCGTTAAATAAATTTGGTCATAACGATTCCGCAGTAAACATACTGTGACTGTACGGTACGCTGCGTACGGTAATTTTTAACATCTTTTAAATTCAGTTTCTCCTTCGAATAGTTTACATATACAACTATCAATAAAAAATTGATCCTTTCCTACAAATTATTCGATAATTCATGAGCACGTTGACATCAACTCAGATTGTCATTTTTTTGGCTTAATTTGCTAAAACAAAATTCTTTGTGTAGTTTCTATACAAGAGTCAATAAACAATCAATTTAAAACGCTTCAATGCTTTTATTTAATATTATGCAAATGTGTAAGATTTTAGTCAGGCACGAAGTGCATATGAGGAAAATTAAGCGAGTACTTCGTGTAGAAATCATTCAAAAGTTTTCGAAAAATTTGAGTATTTAGCTTTCCGAACGCAATGTAACTCAGCAGTTTTAAGCGAATTATTTTCGAGTAAAAACTGTGGTAAATTTTGTTTATTCTGATGGCACCCATACAAAACTCATGTAAACACGTGGTTATTTTAATCACAATTCCATGCACATGTCCTTAAAAAAAATGTATTACGGGTGCTTTAGAAAATGATAAGTTATGGCAAAAATTTGTACGGGTTTAGTAGTAGTTAGTTGTTAGTTCGTCTGACAAGCAAATTTCGGTTTAACAATAAGCAAATTCAAGTAGCTAAAAGCGTTAAAGCACATCGGTAAATTATTTTTTTATTTATTTATTTATTACGTCGGACTACTGCCAAATGAATTTGGGAGAGCCTATGGTAGTCGCACTCGAGACTTAGAAGCCCATATGGCGTTTATAATTTACATTTTAACAATAAATCGAGAATGAATGAGTTTAAACAATAATTAATTTGGGACATGGAAGGAAGGTATGTTTTATATTTGTTTCAGATGGTTAAGGTTGTGTAGGAGTTGGAATAGGTCAGAGTTAGAATGTTGAGAGGGATCAAGAAGTTCTTTCAACGGAGGGACATTGTGTTTAAAGAAGGAAAGAGTACAAGGACATTGAGTTAGGATATGTAGGACAGTTAACGGAGAAGCGCAGAGCATGCAGGAGGGAGGGTCTGTTCGTAGTATGTGGTATCCTTTGGTGAGCCAGGTGTGTCCTAACCTTATCCTGACTTTGTTGCAAGACCTCGAAATAGGTCCGGGTTGTAGTTAGGATGAGTGGAGCTGTTCCAGTGTGTATGCAGGAAGGGTTTACTAGCGCTCCAGGAGAGATTGTTTGATTTCTTCAATCTTGACCGAGATCAGTTTTAGGAGGCTGTTCTCTGAAGGTGGAGTAATAACGGTTTCTTGCGGTGTAGGAGGTCGGTTGGATAGTATTTCGCCTGCGCGATCTGCGGCTTCGTTTCTTCTGATCCCCACGAACCCAATTGGATATTGTGTTCATTTATGAACGATCATATTCTTCATTGGAGTCCTCAGGTATTCTGAAATTATTATTTAAATTCTACTGATACCTTCTTCTTTTGGAAATGCTTTTATAGCTTATGATTTTTTAAGGTACCCCAATAAAAAAAAAAAGTACCGCACCCTGTATTATCTACCACATCTAGCATCAATTATGTCGAAACTCACTTACATTTCATTGATTTCTTCGATACTTCAAATAAAAATGAATGGACATAAAAATACTTCAGTACTACTGACAATTTAAACAGCTTTTAAACATGGTCCACTTTATGACACTGATTTTTTAAACATTTAATGTATGTATTTTTACCTATTACTTCCAAAATGTTAATCGTAGCTCATACATATGTATGCAGCTTTTGTAGCTAATAATAGGGTTAATAAAAAAAATTAAATTAAAATGACATTTTTATAATGGGTTTTTCTGAGAAAAACTAGATTGATCACAGAATTTTTAGGATTGACGAAGCAAAAATCTGTGTTTTCGAGTATATATCTCAAAATTGGGTGCAGTTACAATTTAGACTGTTACATCAAATGAAAGGTAATTCGATTGCCTAAGAAACGTGCTATAACGCTTTGCCTTATGATTATTCGTTTTCAAGATAATATAACGTTTTAAGTGAATGATGGTACTGGTCAAAAACACTTTTCTTAACCACCCTGTATTTTCACTAATATTGAAAATTGACCCATCCTGTAGAACAGTTTTTTTCTCCAAATATATCAAGGAATAACCCCTTTGAAGGTGGCACACGGAGTGCCAAACACCCTGTATAACGTCTACACTGCAGATGTACCGAAACACCCCATGTCCATGTGCGAGCTCGCAGCTTTTGCTGATGATCTAGCAATATACTCTACTAACCCAAGCACAATTATTAATAATCTTCAACTGCAACTTGAACTTTTGAATGACTATTTTCACAAGTAGAAAATTAAAATAAACAAAACAAAAACAAAAGTCACATTTTTCACCAAGCGGCGAGTTGCTGCATTCCTACCCAATCCTACAACAAATATATACTAGGAATAAATATTAATTGGGAACACAGTCTAAAATACCTGGGAGTCATACTAGATAAAAAATTAATATTTTGCGACCATGTGCCCCGGTTTGGAACTGCTGCGCTGTTTGCATATCATACAAAATAAGTGCATTAAAATAATTATGAAAAAGCCATGGCACTTCTCAACACTCGAACTTCACGCGCTTGCTACAACGCCTTTAATTTATGATATCGCGAGTAAGTTCGAAGCAACATTTAAAGCTACCCAGTAGGACCGGCAATGATTACAGAATCCATTCAGTAATCATTATTCGTAAGTGACTATGCCGCTTTTTCAGATTACATCATCGATTCTTTTTACATATCGATGTCCTAGGCGGTAATGTATAGCTTAATAGCTGAATTGCTACCATTTGCATGGCTAAATAATCGATTATGGATTGAATGAAAAATGAAATGTTACTACTGACATGATTTTGGAATCGATTAGAGAATGAATGAAAAAAGAAAAGTTAAAGACATGATTACTCGTAGGTACAGGATATATGGGAAAAATTAATAAAACTATTTAAGCGTATTTTTCTACGAAAAAAAAATTAATTATATTCTTCATTAGCAAAATTCATAAATTTTATAAATTATTTAATTATTAACATTTTCTTTATCTTTCTTCGCCATCGCTTGGCGCGAAATGCATGCATCTTTGAAAATCCGGTTTTTATTTATTTGAAACCCCTTTTTGATGGCTTTTTTTAGATCGTCGGCGCAGTACCCATCTTGTGTCGATAGAGCTCCTTTAAATAGAAATGATCTTAAAGTAAAATGGTATAATTATGATTTTTGTAATTGTACTTACTGAATAATACGTCCACAACATTTTTGTAGTTTCGAAATGCTTCCTTCCCGCGTAAGCCGTCATAATTGAAGTCAAGTATTATTTCTTCACCAAATAATCTGTTAAACCGTTTTGGCAAAGGATCATTACCAATAATGACTTTTACTGTATTTATCTGTACAAAATACATTTTGTAAAAACAAAATAATTGTTTAACTAGAAAGGACTACTTACGAACTCCTCTTTATTTTCCGCAATGTCTTCGTCAATTTTTTTTAGTTCATCCTTCGAATTTATCGGAAAACGAGATACGTTTTCGTTTACTACTTCTTTTTTTTTTAATATCTGCTTTAATATTGCAGTATTGGAAGCAATGGAATTCATTATTTCTGTGTTTTGGTTTTTTATTAATTCTGGAATTATTTTAAAATGTACTTCAGTTTTGAAACGGTTGTTTTAAAATTCAATACCTGTTATGCTGTCAATTTTTTCTTCAATTTTTTTCTCAAATTTTTCTGGAAAATGCAATTGATGTGTAAATACATATAGTATGTATGAAGTAGTTACATTATTATAATTTACTTACTATTATTTAGTTCAGACGAACCTAAATCTGCATTGCAGCGATGTACCGGAGTCGCTTTTATAAACTATTACACGTTTTGAATTTATTTAATTCACTTTGAACTAGCACCTTACTAACAATCCAAGCCCTACCAAAATCAAAAAGACAATGACAAACGGAAAAAATGCTCAGCTAGCTTTTTGTTGCATTTTTCTTTTGTTTTCGTGAATGGAACCAACCGAATTTTTCTTAGAAAGAAAAGAATTTTTACATTTGCATTACTGTTTGCATTACTTTGACATATTTTCGTAATGCATTCATATTTTGACAAATTTCATTCA
The DNA here is from genome assembly GCA_949128065.1 of Beris chalybata. Classification (NCBI taxonomy): domain Eukaryota; kingdom Metazoa; phylum Arthropoda; class Insecta; order Diptera; family Stratiomyidae; genus Beris; species Beris chalybata. The sequence continues at coordinate 115,309,205 of OX421894.1, forward strand.
TGCATTCATGCAATTCAATTTGAATCGATGCGAAATGTCCGACTGGGTAAATGCACACTTTCTCAGAACCCACTGAATCTCTCTTTCTCCACTGGATTCTCTACCTGTGTTACATAACATATTTTTATACTCTAGATGAACATATAGAGTATTATAAGTTTAATCCAGCCCGAATAGTTTGTAACGCATAGAACCGAGCCTCGGACGAAAAAAAGTTATATAATATTTTGTGTTTATTTTTGGCCAAAACCCCCAAATCCGTTTGCTGTCCGTCCGTCCGTCCGTCCGTTTGCACGATAACTTAAGAACGCGTTGACCTAGGAAGTTGAAATTTTGTCACGATTTGTAAAATGGAAAAAGTAAGGCTAAGTTCGTTAATGGGCGATATCCTTCTACTCCTTCGGGTACCTCCCATACAAGAGTCCTTAAAACACGTTTTCACAACTATTGCTCGAATGCTTCAAGTTAGGAACTTGAAATTTTGCATACTTGAGGCTTACTATGTTTAAATCGAAAGTTCCGAATATGATGCAAATAAAATGAGTCCTTCGTGTAGCAGCCTAGAAAAGTCCTTCAAAAATGTATGCATGTTACTGAATCCACTACAAACTCCAGAACGAGTTAAAGCAGGAGTTCAAAATATTACAGGAATTAGTTTTATACCAAAACCAAGACGGACTTCATTAATTAGCGCCATCCGTTGACTCCTTCGGGTAGCTGTCATACAAAAGTCCTTAATAAACATGTTCACCAATATTGAACGATAACTTTAGAACGCTTTAAGTAACGACTTTGAAATTTTATACACATTAATTTTATAATAGTCGCAGCTGAAAATATTAATATGAAAAATATCCCATAAGTCCTTCATGTAGTTGCCATACGAAATTCTGTAAAATGTCCTAACTTACTTTATGGAACTCACTATAAATCAAAAAATCGAGTAGCCACTATACAATAGTTTGTACCTGTAAGTAAAAGGTCATGTAATAATTGCTTGTGCACTCCTCATTCTTTTGATGTATTTCCAACTAAAATATAAATCGGAGTTCAGTATTTCATCCAGAGTATCATACGATTGGCTTGCAGCCGATCGTGACTGCATTATGGTTTATGTATGTATAGTATATGTATTGTATGTGTATGTATATATGGTTGTGTATATGCATTTATATATTTATAAATTAAATTTAGTTTTAAGGTAGCATTAAGTTTGAGTTTTACTTTAGTTATAGGTTAAGTTTTAAGGTTTTTGCTTTCCATTTTCCTAAACAATTAATATTAATAATTTAATTTACTAGCCATGCTAAGCCAATGTAACCAATAGTTGAAGAGGCGACAGCCTCACCACTTAAAATAATGTTAACGTTTAAGAGAAATTTAAATTATTGGAAATAAATATGAATTCTAATTTAGTCGCAGTGATTTTTGTTTTTCGTATGCCGATACATATCCGTATGTCCATACATATCCAAGGATCCCTAGCTATGTATAAACCTAGAGAGAGCCACAATGTAATTAAACCAGGTTATTATATGGGATCCTAAAGAATCGAGGAACTCACCCGGAAAGAAAAAAAAATGTTACTGTAAGGAAATATCAATGTCCAAGTTTAGGAGAGCTACGAGTATTACTACTCCATTCCCCATTCGATTCTGTCAGGAACTAAAGTGTGTTTGTCCACAAATAACCGTGTTTTTATTGTATTTTTTGAGTTTGTCTTTTAAAACGATTCTGAACTTGTGTAAAGAAAATACACAATTTCCGGCATACAAATTTAACTGTCCCAAAATTATGTACATATTTATATCCACCTAAAACGTCCACGTCAAATTATGCCTTCTTTACACAGGTACTTTTTTTTTTCATAATTTCCCTTATAAAATGCACTCGTGACGACCCTTATCAAAAAAAATTTAGACACACATTTTTCATTTTTTCGCTTGTGAAAAGTTCACAATTTTTACGAACACCCCACCCCGTCACCCTATTGAAACTCGTATAATAGAAATTCGACAGCTACCAAATCAGGGAGAAGTTAGTACAACGCTTAATAGCTTTCTGCTTACATCCATCCTTGGCTCTGACAGGCAGGATTCCTTTAACGAAATGTGGGAATTTTCATCCAAAAAGGACACGTGATGTCTGAAGTGTGTTTATCGTCCGATCAGGACTCATTTTCACTACTAGACGATGAAGCCTAGGTCCTGGCGAGAGTGAAATTTATTGGGCTTTTTGGCGAAAAAGATGCGTGCTATCGCTGATACTACACTCGACATCTTGGACGTGATTTGAAGTCCATAGTTTTGCGCTTGCGGCTACTCTGATAAGATAAGTGTAGGTACAGTGAAGAAGCAAATAAATTTTACGGACTATAACTGTACCGTAGTAAAACAAGAACCAATAATTTTAAAGTTTTTGAAAAAAAGACGATTTTTTTAGCAATATATATTATAGCGAGAAAGAAGAGCATAAAAACATCAGTTTGCTCACCTTGCAGTGCCTAATGAGAAAAGCGTGGAAGAATCTGCAAACTTCTTCTTAGTTCAACATTCTTCTTGAATACGCTTTCTCGGTTGTTGCACACATGTCCTGAACATTTCACATACACAACCGGATATGCGAGAAAGCTTTTGATTCAACAGATGCGGTATAAACACGGCAAAGCTTGCAGGCAAATATATAGTTTTTGCTAAGGTGAAGCGAGACGACCATCAATTTCTACTCGAAAGTGTTTGTAAAGCGAATTGGATTGTTAGCAGCAATCGAGCTGTGATCAAGTAGTATATACAATTCGACAATGTTGCTGTAGTTGCAATTATTACTGCGATTATTTAATGGGAATAATAAAACGTTATTAATTCTATCAATTTCAAACAAATTGTGTCTGACTTGAAATCCTGGCGAACCCCTTTCTCGCAAAAACATAATATCTAAATACGTAGTTGAACGAGATGAAGTTGGAAGGAAAAAAAAATCAAAAGAATTATGACTAGAGTTTTCATCACCCAATCAATAAACTGAACCTGCACTGGGATTCAGTTACACTTGTTTTTAAATATTGAAATTCTTAGGAAGTATTCTAGGCGCAAGTAATTTTAAAATTAATATTTTGATCCGGTTCAATGCAGATTATACCTTAATGAACATATTTCAAAATATACACATTTTCTATACAATATTTTATTGACTCTTCGTTACTCTTCGCGATATAATTAAAAAAAAAATCTTTATCAACTTATATGCAACTATGTATTACGATCCATGTATGTGAGAATATAAAATTAATTAATGATTGTTAATATTTTTTTTAGGTATTCCACCTCTACTCTACAGTTAGGAAAATATTCTTGTTAGGGTCCGTTCCTACGATCGTCAGTTACGTTCTAACTGGAACTTTAACTGAAAGATGTTCATACGAAACTTTCAGTTAAAGTTCCGGTTAGAGTTTAAGTGAAGATCATAATAACGGCCCTAAGACTTATTTCTTATTCAACGTTATTTACGTCTAGTTGAAGCATATTTTTATATTTACAACTTTGGCTTTAGAAACAGATAGGAAATATTTTGCTTTAATTTCATACACTGAAAAACAATGTACATTATTTATCGTTGGCAATTTATTGCCAATCAAAAAGGGTTTAAAATTCAAACCGAATGTAATTTTACATTTCAATGGCTAATCAATTTAAATTCGGTTAGTAAGAGCAAATTGTTGTAAAATTTGGAAACAAGAAATAAATGCTTGTAACGTAATATTTTCCATTTAAAATATGAAATATAGTAAGAATGAAAAGTCCTGTAAAGTAACTGTCCTGTAAAGTAGCCTGTAAAGTAACTGTCATACAGAATCCAGGAAATCAGTACAGACAATAAAAACTTAAAATGAATTCTGGCAACGGAAATAAATGGACACATGTCCCCTCGAATGAAAATCCGACTGACGTCGCGTCACGAGGAATATCGCCCAGCAAGTTGCGTAATCACTCCTTATGGTGGAATGGACCAAAATGGTTGAAACAAAACCCAGACCACTGGCCAACAACAAAAACCCAAACAACAACAACAGATTTAGAATCAAGGCCAGCTAAAGCATTAAATGCACAACTCGCATCCGAACCATCAATACTGACACGGTTCTCGTCCCTGTCAAGGATGATAAGGGTTACTGCGTACTGCTTCAGATTCTGCCGCAGTTGTAACCAAAGGGACAAAGAATGGCGTAATACGGGGATCTTGTCCGTGCATGAATATCAAGCGGCGAGGACAGCGTTAGTCAAAATGGTGCAAGGTGAAGCATTTGCAGAAGAGCTAAAGATCTTGCAAGCCAACAAACAACTACCCAGTCGAAACTATGTCAGCAGTCTCAACCCGTTCATCGACGCTCACGGAGTCATACGAGTCGGAGGAAGATTGCGGCACTCAGCGCTCCCGTACCGCACGAAACACCCTATCTTATTACCAAAAAAACACAACTACAGCGATCTAGTAATTCAACACTACCACGAAAAAACGTTACACGGAGGGTCCACACTAATGATCAACGCCATAAGATGCGAGTACTGGATCATCAACATAAGAAACGCCGTTCAACACAAGGTGCGCCAATGCATCCAGTGCATCCGGTTCCGCGCAAAGGCCGCGGATCAACAAATGGGTGACCTACCTGCAGCTCGAGTTCAAATGACTAGGCCATTTCAAATTTGCGGCATAGATTTTGCTGGACCACTGACAGTCAAGGAGTCAAATCTCAGAAAGGCACGGGTCACAAAGGGATACTTCTGCATCTTCGTCTGCTTCGCGACTAAGGCGGTTCACATCGAAGCCGTGTCCGACCTGACTTCGGAAGCCTTCTTGGCTGCTTTCCGACGGTTCGTCGGACGACGCGGACTCTGTTCCGATGTATATTCAGATTGCGGCACTAACTTCGTCGGCGCCGACCGCATTCTAAAAGATCAGTTGGCCAAAATCATAAGGGAGAGTGTCACACAAACATTCGTCGATGATGCCATCAACTGGCATTTCAACCCTCCTGCAGCGCCCCACTTTGGAGGATTGTGGGAATCTGGTGTGAAATCCATAAAGCACCATTTGAAACGCACCTTGGGTGGCGCAACAGTAACATTTGAGGAGCTGACAACGGTGCTGGTGCAGATCGAAGCGTGCCTGAACTCACGACCATTATGCGCCTTAAGCGCTGATGCCGACTCTCTAAGCCTAACCCCGGGGCACTTTCTGATAGGTTCTCCCCTACTCACAATACCCGAACCGTCTCTTATCAATTCGACAGATCACTCCCTCAAAAGATGGAAGTATTGCCAGAAACTGCACCAAACATTCTGGCGACAATGGTCACAAGGCTATTTACACCAGCTGCAGCAGCGGCATAAATGGAAACTCCGCAAAGACAACATCAAAGTGGACGACGTTGTCATCGTAATGGAGGACAATACACCGCCATCTAAATGGCATCTTGGTAGGATCACAGAAGTACATCTCGGTAGAGATGGGCTCGCGCGGGTGGTCTCCATCGAGACGCAATCCAAACTCATCCAACGACCTCTATCCAAGGTGTGCATGCTACCAACGACAAGTTAACCCTCAGCATAAACGTCATTGTCCACAGTTTAATGTTCGATGTAGTATCGTCTGTATTCATATTTACCACAAGTTTATTACACTTTGATTATTCGCAGATGGACAACATGCTTGATTATCTCGAATTAATCAACGACGACGACCTAGAGAGATTCGCCTGCAACAACCTATTCTCCGAAGACGAACTCCTACAACCCTCGGATCGCGATGCGGTAGAGGACCTTTTTCCAATCAGGCTGTTCTCAGAGGAAGAATTGTTGGAAGAAGGGCCATACAAGCCAGCCTCCGAGCTTCCACCGACCCCAGGACGTGGCTTAGATTTGGACTTGCCGCCGACTCCTGGACGCAATCTACGTCTAGATCTGCCGCCATCTCCAGGTCCGAACAACATTACCGACCTACCGTCAACACCAAACAAGGCCACTTCTGCAATACAGCCGCAACCGGCATCGCCTGGTCGCGTGACCTACGATCCGAGCATCAGCGAACTGCCAAGAACACCAGGACGAAATATCGGCACAAGGGTGACCCGTGAAGACACCGACAAATTACAGATGGCCGTTCAGCTCTTCCCAGAACCAGTCAACCGGAAGGTGTACACGGTCATCACAAAACAGGGAGACTTGTTGGACCTAACGTATGAACAGATGGCGTCAATACCGTGGAGGGACATAAGAAACAGGTCTCGAAGAACATATACTTTATTCCTCCCGGGCGGAGGAAAGGTGAGAGTAAAGTTTCTCAAGGGCCGTACTACATGGTCCAACCTGAGACGTTCTCGCAACAACAACAACAACACACCGCAGTAAAACCACGAATTTATCACATTATAGATATTTAAGTTAAGCCATGAATTGAAATATTGAAAATAATAATAAACGAATTACACTACACATCAACATTCGCAAGATGTAAATTCCTCTTGAAGTCTTGTGTTCGTTTTGAATGTTCAATGTACATACTAACCAAGGTGGAGCCTCTCGGTTCGACAGTTTGTCTAATTTCATTTCAGATAATGACAACGAAGATTGACCGCTTCCAAGGAAGACCGAACAACGAGCAGCAAGCAAATCGCATTGGCACCACGGTATCATACCTCATCCAGTCTTACGCAGGACATCCCACTCACGAAAGTTCTCGCCACGACAACGCATCCCAACAAAATACAACTCACATGCAGTAGAACCATCATAAAATTAATTTCATTAGACCTAAGTTATGCAACCAAATATTTATAATATAATAGCCAGTTTCACTAGAATTTAAGTGAATTAAGAATTTAGATTAATTTTCATACGATACATACGAATTAAGATTTATACCATTTAACATACTAGAATTAAGAATTTACTACATATAATCAAAAAAAAAAAAAAAAATAAACCGTTTTAACGCCAACTCCAACATTTCGCGCGCGGGAGAATGTTCAGACCTGAACATGTTCAGATTTGAACATGGCCCATGTCCATGACCTGAACATGGCCGCACTTAAGGCCGCCGGAAAAAGGCATCACAAAAGCTCGGGCATGACCTATAAAGGTCGTGACGGATCACGGCTCGTCTATTATTAAGTACGAGTCAGCATTCTGCTCAAACCCACTACGACACATCGTAAGTACTAGGACGCAAAAACACTGTTTTTCTTTGCAAACCCGGCCCAGAGTTTCAAGGGACGGACCTTGCAGAGAACAACAAGTTCAAAAAAATCATAAAACAACAACTCGTACCACACTTTCGAAACCTACTTCAGGTTGCTCTAAGAATTCGGATTCTGAATTCGAGGAGCTCGCTGAAGCCAGGAACAGCCGGAAATCAAAAAGGGGAACGAAACCCGTCCAAAATCATACGTTGTTTGCACTAAATTCACCGAACGATTCCAAACCCTCTGAGAAAAAGAAGTTGAATAAAGGGAAGAAATTTCTCACAAAACCGGCATTTTTAATTATTATTCCTTCCCCATTTTCAGGAGGGAAAGGATCGGACGTGAGAGTCCGATCATTTGGTCCGTCGAGCCGGATCTGTGAGCCGTTTTTCCTGTTTTATTCAATGTTCCTTTCACGCAGAAAAATCGAAATATCAAGGGTTTAAAAATTTCAAAATTTGCAATTACACCTGTTCGGTGACATTGAAACCGGCACTTGTCGGCACTCGAGTCACGAAAAAACACGCACATTAAAACACGGTGCAATAATATGCATTTTTACATATTCCAAACACCCACACAAAAAAATATCGCCTCAGGCGAAAACACCACCGCAAGCTGCTAGCCTTTAGCACTTGCAGCGAACGTTCAACACGAAAGCATCAACAAAGATGCTGTGTTGATCACTCACACATAAACACTTGGTTTGGTCGCATATTAACCAAACCTGAAACACTACGACGCGAAGCACAACAACAGTGCCGTGTCGATCACCAACACTTGGGCGATTCGCGCATCGAATCGCACCAAAAAACTCAACCACAAAATGGCGTAAAATTATATCGCCAATTTAAAAAAAAAAAAAAAAAATAATTCAAGGGCCACTTCGTTGTATTTTCAACATTTCGCACCACAAACCGATATAAAAATATCGACACATCGCGCTAAAAACCTTGCCCGTCGAATTCTTAGACCATTTTGGTGATATTGTTTTGGAAAAAAACGCATTCAAATTCAGCGTATCCAAAACAATATTTTAGCCAACATAATCCGTCAAGGGCGGCAAGAAGAAATACGAAACTAAAAAAACCACACAACTCGATTTAACCCGGTAAATCGAGTTGAAACCAAACACAAACAGAAATAATAAAATTTCAAGGGCCACGTCGCCACCACAACACAAATCGATAAGAAAAAATCTATCACAAATTCTTTAAATACGTACCCGTCGAATTCATAGACCACTTTGGTAATATTGTTTTGGAAAAAGCGCATTCAATTTCAGCGCATCCAAACCAATATCTTAACCAACATAATCCGTCAAGGGCACAAGAAATAAAGGAAACTCAAAGGAAAACCACACAACTCGATTTAACCCGGCAAATCGAGTTGAAAACAAAAACTACGAACCGAAAATATCAAAATCAAATCTTACAAAAAACTTTAAATTTCGGAATCGTTTCGATTCACAAAAAAAACAAACCGGCAGCGTCGCTGCTAAATCACGAGACCAACAACTACTGAATTCGCACGATACGTGCTCAAACCGGCAACATCGTTGCACCTCACTCCAACGCATAGACTTGCACAGCGAGAAAGTGCGTAACATTTCATTGCACACAAGTGCAAATAGCCACCCGAATTAGACTCCTAGTAAATCTCGGAAAAGAGAAAGTAGGACGACCCATTCGAAAAAAAAAAAAAAAAATCCAACTCAACCATGGACGGACTTATGAAAGAGCAGGACGCCTTGTTCAAGGTAGCGAAACAAGCTATCTCCAACTTCAAAAAGACCGGAGAAACAAGGCGCACTGCTGGGTATGTGTCTGCTCGGCTCGAATCCATAGAGCAAACCTGGTCTGAATGCACTACACTACATAAAAGCATTATGATGGCTTCAGGCGAGACTGAGACAGAAGAAGAATGTGATCAATACGTGGAGCTTTATGCGACCACTGAAGAAGTCGTATTCTCGTATATCGGTGAACTTCGAGATCGTGCTGCCAAGTTAAGGCAATCTTGTGTTCCCGAAACAATGACCCTTGTTTCCCATTCTCAAACCACTAACACTCAAACGACCCTAGCGCAACCTATGATCAGTCTGCCCAAGATCGAGGTTCCGAAATTTGATGGAAATCACGAGAAATGGCGCGCGTTCCATGACCTGTTCAAATCGCTCATTCACGATAATGATCAGATTCCACAAGTGCAAAAATTGCATTACCTAAAAAGCAGCGTTTCTGGCGATGCTAGTCGAATTCTTGGTCAATTCGACATAGCAGAGGCCAATTACACAGCTGCGTGGGAATTGTTAGTCAAACGTTATGACAACAAACGCGTATTAGTGAACACGCACATAACAAGACTGTTGGAAATACCCGAAATTCGTTCGGAAACCCATCAAGAGTTGAAAAATTTAATAGACACAGTCAATGAAACTCTTCACGAGTTAAAAACGTTAGGCGTGAAAACCAAGGATTGGGATCCAATAATATTACACATCCTTACGAAGAAACTTCCGTACCTAACGCATAGTCTGTGGGAACAACAAGTTTCCAATTCTGACGCGCTACCCACATACGACGAATTTCAAACTTTCATCGAAGCCAGGCATAGAACGCTAGAAGTTTTGTCCGAATCTCGGGCAAAACCAAATTCTGCGGGAAAAACCAAGAACTTCACGAGTTCACCAAAGCCCAAACTGTCTAATTGTCCACATTGCAAATCCGATCACCCTTTATTCAAATGCCAGAAATTCCATGGCCTTAACGTAGCCGAAAAATGGAAAATCATACGAGCCCAAAATCTTTGTTCGAACTGTTTAGGCACGCACTCGACCAGCACCTGCACCAACATGCACAGATGCTCCAAATGCAACGGTCGACACCACTCTACGTTGCATGAAGATCGCAAACCCCAACAACAAGCGAGTAATAATGCATTGGCAACGGAAGCCACAAAAGAAACAGCCAAACTGAACCCTTCAGATCCGCTTCCGTCAACATCAAGCTGCAACTTTAATCGCTTAAACCAACAAGCCCTTTTGGCGACAGCCATAGTTGAAGTGAGGACAGCAGATGGAGACACATTAACGTTGAGAGCTTTGATTGATTCAGGCTCAGAAAGTACGTTCATGTCGCAATCCGCGTATCAACAGACGCGACTGAAGGCAAAGGCCACTTCGTTATCTATCACTGGGCTCAATGCAACCAACGTGAGCACCGCCACTAAAACGTTGAATATAAAAATCCTCACCAGTTTCGGGAAACAGAAAGAAATACATGCTCAAGCGTACGTCATCCCAAACATCACCAAAGTGTGCTCCGCAAACACACTATCAGCCAATGAATGGCCCCACCTCAAGGGAATCACCTTGGCAGATCCAAAATTTATGGAACCAGGGTCGATCGATCTACTCCTTGGGGTGAAGGTATACGCGCAGATTCTGCGTCCGGGATTCAAACACGGCCCTCAGGGCGTTCCGGTAGCCCAAAACACCTCACTGGGGTGGATACTATTCGGCCAAGTTTCAAATAACCCACCAAACACCACCAACAAATTCACCGGTTGCACTCTAAATGCATACTCTAACTCGTCCATTAGCCAAGAATTAAGAAAATTCTGGGAATTGGAGGAGGTCTCCACAGCACGACAACTCACATCTGACGAAAGACTTTGTGGAGAACACTACAAGTCATCACATAAACGGTGTCCGGACGGATCATATCAAGTGAGCATCCCGTTCAATCCAAATCCTCCAATATTAGGAAATTCGAAGCACATGGCTAGAAATAGGTTCTTAGGACTCGAACGGAGGTTTGCCAAGAACCCCGAGCTAAAGAAGTTATACGCCAAATGCATCGCCGAGTACATTGAATCAAATCAAATGGTGTCAGCACAGAGTATCAATGAAAAGATCCCTACGACTCGAATGAATCACTATTTCTTACCACACCACGCTGTCATGAAGGAAAGCTCAACAACAAAACTTCGCGTCGTATTCGACGCATCCGCTAAGACATCAAATGGAAAAAATCTGAACGAACAAATGCTGACCGGCCCTACGTTACAACCGAAGTTATTTTCGACTATGCTGAATTGGAGGATGCATAAATATGCTATTACTGCGGACATTGAGAAGATGTACCGCATGGTAAGAGTTGATCCACAAAGTCAACAATATCAAAAAATACTGTGGCGCGAAAACCCGAAGGACGCAATGATGGAATATGACATCACCACCGTAACCTTTGGAACTGCCGCTGCCCCCTATATGGCCATCAAAACACTACAACAATTAGCAATTGATGATCAACACAAGTTCCCATTAGGATCCCAAGTCGCGCTAAAAAATTTTTACGTGGATGACATGCTTGCGGGAGGCAATGATTTAACAGAGACCAAGACTCTGCAGCAAGAAATCATAAATCTTCTAAAGGGAGGCGGCTTTCACCTGCGAAAATGGACCAGCAACGATCCAGTCTTACTAGAAGACATACCACCGCAGGATCGAGAATTAAGCATCCCAGTAAGATTCGGAGAAAAGGACGCCATCAAGGGATTAGGGATTCTATGGAATCCGGAACAGGATTTCTTCACACTGTCCATGAGCGCCCCAGAAAACAAAATATCACGATGGACAAAAAGAACGATATTATCACACATCGCAAAGCTTTTTGACCCCTTAGGGTGGATGTCTCCTGCCGTCATATGCGCAAAGATCATGATGCAAAAATTGTGGATCTCCGGCTGCGAATGGGACGATACCCCGTCTTCGGAACTACTCTTAGAATGGACAACGTATCATCTTGAAGTTCATCACCTATCAGAAATTCGAGTACCCAGATGGATGCGTACCAACGCGAAGGACACAAGCAACGTTCAACTCCACGGCTTCTGTGATGCGTCAACGCGAGCGTACGCGGCGGTGTTATATCTTCGTATCAAAGATGAAGACAACCACGTCCACACGACACTAGTCACGGCCAAAACAAAGGTGGCACCCATTAAACAAGTCACCCTCCCTCGTCTGGAGTTGTGCGCCGCAGACTTGCTAGCGAGACTGATGAAAACGGCCAGGGTAGATCTGCAATTAACAGAAGTCCAAGGGTTCGCATGGACGGATTCACTAATCACCTTAGCCTGGATAAATGGTCATCCAACAAAATGGACTACGTTCGTGGCGAACAAGGTAGTAAGTATACAGGAAAATGGCAACGGAAATAAATGGACACATGTCCCCTCGAATGAAAATCCGGCTGACGTCGCGTCACGAGGAATATCGCCCAGCGAGTTGCGTAATCACTCCTTATGGTGGAATGGACCAAAATGGTTGAAACAAAACCCAGACCACTGGCCAACAACAAAAACCCAAACAACAACAACAGATTTAGAATCAAGGCCAGCTAAAGCATTAAATGCACAACTCGCATCCGAACCATCAATACTGACACGGTTCTCGTCCCTGTCAAGGATGATAAGGGTTACTGCGTACTGCTTCAGATTCTGCCGCAGTTGTAACCAAAGGGACAAAGAATGGCGTAATACGGGGATCTTGTCCGTGCATGAATATCAAGCGGCGAGGACAGCGTTAGTCAAAATGGTGCAAGGTGAAGCATTTGCAGAAGAGCTAAAGATCTTGCAAGCCAACAAACAACTACCCAGTCGAAACCATGTCAGCAGTCTCAACCCGTTCATCGACGCTCACGGAGTCATACGAGTCGGAGGAAGATTGCGGCACTCAGCGCTCCCGTACCGCACGAAACACCCTATCTTATTACCGAAAAAACACAACTACAGCGATCTAGTAATTCAACACTACCACGAAAAAACGTTACACGGAGGGTCCACACTAATGATCAACGCCATAAGATGCGAGTACTGGATCATCAACATAAGAAACGCCGTTCAACACAAGGTGCGCCAATGCATCCAGTGCATCCGGTTCCGCGCAAAGGCCGCGGATCAACAAATGGGTGACCTACCTGCAGCTCGAGTTCAAATGACTAGGCCATTTCAAATTTGCGGCATAGATTTTGCTGGACCACTGACAGTCAAGGAGTCAAATCTCAGAAAGGCACGGGTCACAAAGGGATACTTCTGCATCTTCGTCTGCTTCGCGACTAAGGCGGTTCACATCGAAGCCGTGTCCGACCTGACTTCGGAAGCCTTCTTGGCTGCTTTCCGACGGTTCGTCGGACGACGCGGACTCTGTTCTGATGTATATTCAGATTGCGGCACTAACTTCGTCGGCGCCGACCGCATTCTAAAAGATCAGTTGGCCAAAATCATAAGGGAGAGTGTCACACAAACCTTCGTCGATGATGCCATCAACTGGCATTTCAACCCTCCTGCAGCGCCCCACTTTGGAGGATTGTGGGAATCTGGTGTGAAATCCATAAAGCACCATTTGAAACGCACCTTGGGTGGCGCAACAGTAACATTTGAGGAGCTGACAACGGTGCTGGTGCAGATCGAAGCGTGCCTGAACTCACGACCATTATGCGCCTTAAGCGCTGATGCCGACTCTTTAAGCCTAACCCCGGGGCACTTTCTGATAGGTTCTCCCCTACTCACAATACCCGAACCGTCTCTTATCAATTCGACAGATCACTCCCTCAAAAGATGGAAGTATTGCCAGAAACTGCACCAAACATTCTGGCGACAATGGTCACAAGGCTATTTACACCAGCTGCAGCAGCGGCATAAATGGAAACTCCGCAAAGACAACATCAAAGTGGACGACGTTGTCATCGTAATGGAGGACAATACACCGCCATCTAAATGGCATCTTGGTAGGATCACAGAAGTACATCTCGGTAGAGATGGGCTCGCGCGGGTGGTCTCCATCGAGACGCAATCCAAACTCATCCAACGACCTCTATCCAAGGTGTGCATGCTACCAACGACAAGTTAACCCTCAGCATAAACGTCATTGTCCACAGTTTAATGTTCGATGTAGTATCGTCTGTATTCATATTTACCACAAGTTTATTACACTTTGATTATTCGCAGATGGACAACATGCTTGATTATCTCGAATTAATCAACGACGACGACCTAGAGAGATTCGCCTGCAACAACCTATTCTCCGAAGACGAACTCCTACAACCCTCGGATCGCGATGCGGTAGAGGACCTTTTTCCAATCAGGCTGTTCTCAGAGGAAGAATTGTTGGAAGAAGGGCCATACAAGCCAGCCTCCGAGCTTCCACCGACCCCAGGACGTGGCTTAGATTTGGACTTGCCGCCGACTCCTGGACGCAATCTACGTCTAGATCTGCCGCCATCTCCAGGTCCGAACAACATTACCGACCTACCGTCAACACCAAACAAGGCCACTTCTGCAATACAGCCGCAACCGGCATCGCCTGGTCGCGTGACCTACGATCCGAGCATCAGCGAACTGCCAAGAACACCAGGACGAAATATCGGCACAAGGGTGACCCGTGAAGACACCGACAAATTACAGATGGCCGTTCAGCTCTTCCCAGAACCAGTCAACCGGAAGGTGTACACGGTCATCACAAAACAGGGAGACTTGTTGGACCTAACGTATGAACAGATGGCGTCAATACCGTGGAGGGACATAAGAAACAGGTCTCGAAGAACATATACTTTATTCCTCCCGGGCGGAGGAAAGGTGAGAGTAAAGTTTCTCAAGGGCCGTACTACATGGTCCAACCTGAGACGTTCTCGCAACAACAACAACAACACACCGCAGTAAAACCACGAATTTATCACATTATAGATATTTAAGTTAAGCCATGAATTGAAACATTGAAAATAATAATAAACGAATTACACTACACATCAACATTCGCAAGATGTAAATTCCTCTTGAAGTCTTGTGTTCGTTTTGAATGTTCAATGTACATACTAACCAAGGTGGAGCCTCTCGGTTCGACAGTTTGTCTAATTTCATTTCAGATAATGACAACGAAGATTGACCGCTTCCAAGGAAGACCGAACAACGAGCAGCAAGCAAATCGCATTGGCACCACGGTATCATACCTCATCCAGTCTTACGCAGGACATCCCACTCACGAAAGTTCTCGCCACGACAACGCATCCCAACAAAATACAACTCACATGCAGTAGAACCATCATAAAATTAATTTCATTAGACCTAAGTTATGCAACCAAATATTTATAATATAATAGCCAGTTTCACTAGAATTTAAGTGAATTAAGAATTTAGATTAATTTTCATACGATACATACGAATTAAGATTTATACCATTTAACATACTAGAATTAAGAATTTACTACATATAATCAAAAAAAAAAAAAAAAATAAACCGTTTTAACGCCAACTCCAACATTTCGCGCGCGGGAGAATGTTCTGGGGCCTTATTACTGAATACGATACGATCAAAATCAATCGTAAATTCTAAATTCGGCATTACTGAATACGATATTACGATAAATCAAAAATTTCGGTCGTAAATTTGGCATTACTGAATACGATTTTTTGACGAATCGTTAAGTTTTGGTCGTGCAATTTTACGTGGGCTGTTGACCGGTCGTACCTTATGTTTTTACGAAGGAATTGTATGAAAATATATACGGTCGAAAAAAAAAATGTATGATTGTTATTTTAGTGATATATATGTGATAGATATTATTTATGCGTATATTTAAAATTACAGGGGAAAGTTTACAACACTGAAACAGTTCGAGGTTTTAGTGGAATTCATGGAGAAGCACCCGGATTTGGCGAAGGGGCTCTTGAAAAAAGCGGACGGAAAAGTGAACACTAAGCGATTATGGGACCACATAACTGAAAGCTTGAACATGTATGGTCCTCCAGTAAGAAGCGCAGAAGGTTGGAAAAGTATTTGGACTGACTACAAGTTTAATATAAAAAGAAAGCTGAGGAGCAATATGAGCGGAATAAAAGGCACCGGCGGTGGTCCGAATCACCGCATAACCTTCTCTGCGTTGGAAGAAGCGGTAATTACACTCGTTGACATGCGTGCCGCAGTAAGCGGAATAACTGGTGTTAGAACCTTTCCTGAGGTAGATACAGTGCTGCCGTCGACTTCACGAGAATCGTCAGATATAATTTATATTTCACCCCAAAGTGTATCCGCGTCTGAATTATTAATGGACACATTATTTGCGGACACTTCTCAAACGAATGAACCCGTGCCACAGTACACAGCATCACCTGCAGTATCAAGGCAGAAAAGGGTGGTAGCTGCAGATGACAAATACAGTGTCATAAAAGAAGAATCAGAGAAGCAACAAAAACTGTTTGCTAAAATACTAGACTCTTTGGAAGGTTTCAAGGACGTCCAAATAGAAAATATGAAGTATTTAAAAAAAATATATCACTTGAAAGAGAAAAAGTACGAACTAAAAAAGAAAAAATTTGAGCATTCGAATAAAGTATATACAGAAAAGCAAAGGTACCGCATGGAAACCTTAGAAATAAAAAAAAAAAAAATTGAACTAGGGGTTGAAAAACTAAAATTTAAAAATGAGTGTAGTGCGCGCTTGCATTTGAATTAACCATTGGTAAGCGAAATAAGGAGATATTCAAAAGACTGCAATAAAAGAGACTAAAATGAATCGTGCATTTTTTATGTTATTATTTATTATTTAAAATAAAGAATTTAGTATATCATTCCGTACAGAAATAGCACTTGTGTTGTCAATTCCTCCATTTTCGTTATCAGATAACAAAACTTCAATAGTACCGTCTTCCTGTATGTCATCTTCCTGTATGTTTTCTACCGAAAACCACCGACAAATGTTATGTAGCGCACAGCACACATTTATTATTTGGGATGTTTTCTTTGGACTATAATAGAGCTCTCGAGCTTGCAATAAGCATCTAAACCGAGCTTTGAGAAGTCCTATAGTGCGTTCAACAACACACCGTGCTTTTGAATGCCTCGTGTTGAACATAGCCTCCCTGGAACCATCGTTTGCTGCCCTAAATGGTGTTATCAGCCACGTTTGTAGAGGATACCCTGAGTCACCTGTAATTTCAATATAAATTTTATTTAATAAGTCATTTTTATGGCAATAAAATATTATATCACCTAGTAGCAACGTGTTTCGCTCTCCATTGTTATGATTTTCCTCCAAGGTGCGACGCAATGTACCTTGCTCCCAAACAATTGCATCGTGTGAAGCTCCTCCATGTCCGGCATCTACACAAGTTATTTTCATATTGTGGTCACAAACCTGAAATTTGAACTTCAATTATGTAATTCCAGTTAAAGCTTTTACAATACCTACAATCATCGTATTAATGCTGTGCCGTCCTTTTCTATTGAAGAACAAGTGCTCGCTATGGCTAGGCCTTATTAGGTTTACATGTGTCCCATCGACACAACCGATTACACCAGGCAATTGGTATTTCTCATAAAAGAAACGTTTAGTGGCATCTTTTTCCTCCGAGTTCGATTCCTTTATCCACTTCGAACATAATTTCCTCTCCATCACGTCAAGGAGCTCTGTGAGTACAACAGAAACCTCCGGTTGAGACATACCGATATCGTAGCCCTGTCCAACGCAACGCTGATAGCTGCCGCTTGCGAAAAACCTCAAAGCAGCTGCTAATTTTAAAATTGGTGGCACTGACGTTGAGCGGCTACGGACTTTCAATTCGTCCTTTATTTCATTGAAAACTTCATGAAAAGCTGGTTTCGATAATCGGAACAGTTGCTTGAAACTAATTTTTTCATTAAATTATATAATTGAAAATAAAGTACAAGAAATCATACCTTGAATCGGGAACTTCTAGTGGGTTCGCAGCATCACGAATCCGTTTTAATATTATCGATCGAGTTTCAACATCGGAATCCTCGTCGCTACTTAAGTAAACCGACAAATTAAACATTCTTACGTTAGCGGCACTACTTTAGGTGTAAAAGCTGATGGAACTCCCGGTCGATTAAATCAAACTAATTTTATAATTAACCGTCCCGTTCTATTTTTGGAAAATGTTCAGAAATTTGTGGAGCAAATCATAGATTTATACTAATTGTTAATGAAAGTGTTCCTATTATTTTTTGAAATTAATTCTTAATAAACAAACTAACGAACAACCGTTTACGTCATTTATTGTTTCGTATAGTGTGAAGTTAGGTACAATACACTTTTGACCGTAAAATTCACACACTTTTGATGGCAGCACTGTTTGGCCCTTACGGTCGTATTCAGTAATACCAAAGTAAAATCGTATCGTACATTCAAATCGAAAATATTGTTGATCGTATCGTATTCAGTAATAAGGCCCCTGCTCAAACCCACTACGACACATCGTAAGTACTAGGACGCAAAAACACTGTTTTTCTTTGCAAACCCGGCCCAGAGTTTCAAGGGACGGACCTTGCAGAGAACAAAAAGTTCAAAAAAATCATAAAACAACAATTCGTACCACACTTTCGAAACCTACTTCAGGTTGCTCTAAGAATTCGGATTCTGAATTCGAGGAGCTCGCTGAAGCCAGGAACAGCCGGAAATCAAAAAGGGGAACGAAACCCGTCCAAAATCATACGTTGTTTGCACTAAATTCACCGAACGATTCCAAACCCTCTGAGAAAAAGAAGTTGAATAAAGGGAAGAAATTTCTCACAAAACCGGCATTTTTAATTATTATTCCTTCCCCATTTTCAGGAGGGAAAGGATCGGACGTGAGAGTCCGATCATTTGGTCCGTCGAGCCGGATCTGTGAGCCGTTTTTCCTGTTTTATTCAATGTTCCTTTCACGCAGAAAAATCGAAATATCAAGGGTTTAAAAATTTCAAAATTTGCAATTACACCTGTTCGGTGACATTGAAACCGGCACTTGTCGGCACTCGAGTCACGAAAAAACACGCACATTAAAACACGGTGCAATAATATGCATTTTTGCATATTCCAAACACCCACACAAAAAAATATCGCCTCAGGCGAAAACACCACCGCAAGCTGCTAGCCTTTAGCACTTGCAGCGAACGTTCAACACGAAAGCATCAACAAAGATGCTGTGTTGATCACTCACACATAAACACTTGGTTTGGTCGCATATTAACCAAACCTGAAACACTACGACGCGAAGCACAACAACAGTGCCGTGTCGATCACCAACACTTGGGCGATTCGCGCATCGAATCGCACCAAAAAACTCAACCACAAAATGGCGTAAAATTATATCGCCAATTTAAAAAAAAAAAAAAAAAATAATTCAAGGGCCACTTCGTTGTATTTTCAACATTTCGCACCACAAACCGATATAAAAATATCGACACATCGCGCTAAAAACCTTGCCCGTCGAATTCTTAGACCATTTTGGTGATATTGTTTTGGAAAAAAACGCATTCAAATTCAGCGTATCCAAAACAATATTTTAGCCAACATAATCCGTCAAGGGCGGCAAGAAGAAATACGAAACTAAAAAAACCACACAACTCGATTTAACCCGGTAAATCGAGTTGAAACCAAACACAAACAGAAATAATAAAATTTCAAGGGCCACGTCGCCACCACAACACAAATCGATAAGAAAAAATCTATCACAAATTCTTTAAATACGTACCCGTCGAATTCATAGACCACTTTGGTAATATTGTTTTGGAAAAAGCGCATTCAATTTCAGCGCATCCAAACCAATATCTTAACCAACATAATCCGTCAAGGGCACAAGAAATAAAGGAAACTCAAAGGAAAACCACACAACTCGATTTAACCCGGCAAATCGAGTTGAAAACAAAAACTACGAACCGAAAATATCAAAATCAAATCTTACAAAAAACTTTAAATTTCGGAGTCGTTTCGATTCACAAAAAAAACAAACCGGCAGCGTCGCTGCTAAATCACGAGACCAACAACTACTGAATTCGCACGATACGTGCTCAAACCGGCAACATCGTTGCACCTCACTCCAACGCATAGACTTGCACAGCGAGAAAGTGCGTAACATTTCATTGCACACAAGTGCAAATAGCCACCCGAATTAGACTCCTAGTAAATCTCGGAAAAGAGAAAGTAGGACGACCCATTCGAAAAAAAAAAAAAAAAAATCCAACTCAACCATGGAAGGACTTATGAAAGAGCAGGACGCCTTGTTCAAGGTAGCGAAACAAGCTATCTCCAACTTCAAAAAGACCGGAGAAACAAGGCGCACTGCTGGGTATGTGTCTGCTCGGCTCGAATCCATAGAGCAAACCTGGTCTGAATGCACTACACTACATAAAAGCATTATGATGGCTTCAGGCGAGACTGAGACAGAAGAAGAATGTGATCAATACGTGGAGCTTTATGCGACCACTGAAGAAGTCGTATTCTCGTATATCGGTGAACTTCGAGATCGTGCTGCCAAGTTAAGGCAATCTTGTGTTCCCGAGACAAAGACCCTTGTTTCCAATTCTCAAACCACTAACACTCAAACGACCCTAGCGCAACCTATGATCAGTCTGCCCAAGATCGAGGTTCCGAAATTTGATGGTAATCACGAGAAATGGCGCGCGTTCCATGACCTGTTCAAATCGCTCATTCACGATAATGATCAGATTCCACAAGTGCAAAAATTGCATTACCTAAAAAGCAGCGTTTCTGGCGATGCTAGTCGAATTCTTGGTCAATTCGACATAGCAGAGGCCAATTACACAGCTGCGTGGGAATTGTTAGTCAAACGTTATGACAACAAACGCGTATTAGTGAACACGCACATAACAAGACTGTTGGAAATACCCGAAATTCGTTCGGAAACCCATCAAGAGTTGAAAAATTTAATAGACACAGTCAATGAAACTCTTCACGAGTTAAAAACGTTAGGCGTGAAAACCAAGGATTGGGATCCAATAATATTACACATCCTTACGAAGAAACTTCCGTACCTAACGCATAGTCTGTGGGAACAACAAGTTTCCAATTCTGACGCGCTACCCACATACGACGAATTTCAAACTTTCATCGAAGCCAGGCATAGAACGCTAGAAGTTTTGTCCGAATCTCGGGCAAAACCAAATTCTGCGGGAAAAACCAAGAACTTCACGAGTTCACCAAAGCCCAAACTGTCTAATTGTCCACATTGCAAATCCGATCACCCTTTATTCAAATGCCAGAAATTCCATGGCCTTAACGTAGCCGAAAAATGGAAAATCATACGAGCCCAAAATCTTTGTTCGAACTGTTTAGGCACGCACTCGACCAGCACCTGCACCAACATGCACAGATGCTCCAAATGCAACGGTCGACACCACTCTACGTTGCATGAAGATCGCAAACCCCAACAACAAGCGAGTAATAATGCATTGGCAACGGAAGCCACAAAAGAAACAGCCAAACTGAACACTTCAGATCCGCTTCCGTCAACATCAAGCTGCAACTTTAATCGCTTAAACCAACAAGCCCTTTTGGCGACAGGTTGGACCATGTAGTACGGCCCTTGAGAAACTTTACTCTCACCTTTCCTCCGCCCGGGAGGAATAAAGTATATGTTCTTCGAGACCTGTTTCTTATGTCCCTCCACGGTATTGACGCCATCTGTTCATACGTTAGGTCCAACAAGTCTCCCTGTTTTGTGATGACCGTGTACACCTTCCGGTTGACTGGTTCTGGGAAGAGCTGAACGGCCATCTGTAATTTGTCGGTGTCTTCACGGGTCACCCTTGTGCCGATATTTCGTCCTGGTGTTCTTGGCAGTTCGCTGATGCTCGGATCGTAGGTCACGCGACCAGGCGATGCCGGTTGCGGCTGTATTGCAGAAGTGGCCTTGTTTGGTGTTGACGGTAGGTCGGTAATGTTGTTCGGACCTGGAGATGGCGGCAGATCTAGACGTAGATTGCGTCCAGGAGTCGGCGGCAAGTCCAAATCTAAGCCACGTCCTGGGGTCGGTGGAAGCTCGGAGGCTGGCTTGTATGGCCCTTCTTCCAACAATTCTTCCTCTGAGAACAGCCTGATTGGAAAAAGGTCCTCTACCGCATCGCGATCCGAGGGTTGTAGGAGTTCGTCTTCGGAGAATAGGTTGTTGCAGGCGAATCTCTCTAGGTCGTCGTCGTTGATTAATTCGAGATAATCGAGCATGTTGTCCATCTGCGAATAATCAAAGTGTAATAAACTTGTGGTAAATATGAATACAGACGATACTACATCGAACATTAAACTGTGGACAATGACGTTTATGCTGAGGGTTAACTTGTCGTTGGTAGCATGCACACCTTGGATAGAGGTCGTTGGATGAGTTTGGATTGCGTCTCGATGGAGACCACCCGCGCGAGCCCATCTCTACCGAGATGTACTTCTGTGATCCTACCAAGATGCCATTTAGATGGCGGTGTATTGTCCTCCATTACGATGACAACGTCGTCCACTTTGATGTTGTCTTTGCGGAGTTTCCATTTATGCCGCTGCTGCAGCTGGTGTAAATAGCCTTGTGACCATTGTCGCCAGAATGTTTGGTGCAGTTTCTGGCAATACTTCCATCTTTTGAGGGAGTGATCTGTCGAATTGATAAGAGACGGTTCGGGTATTGTGAGTAGGGGAGAACCTATCAGAAAGTGCCCCGGGGTTAGGCTTAGAGAGTCGGCATCAGCGCTTAAGGCGCATAATGGTCGTGAGTTCAGGCACGCTTCGATCTGCACCAGCACCGTTGTCAGCTCCTCAAATGTTACTGTTGCGCCACCCAAGGTGCGTTTCAAATGGTGCTTTATGGATTTCACACCAGATTCCCACAATCCTCCAAAGTGGGGCGCTGCAGGAGGGTTGAAATGCCAGTTGATGGCATCATCGACGAAGGTTTGTGTGACACTCTCCCTTATGATTTTGGCCAACTGATCTTTTAGAATGCGGTCGGCGCCGACGAAGTTAGTGCCGCAATCTGAATATACATCGGAACAGAGTCCGCGTCGTCCGACGAACCGTCGGAAAGCAGCCAAGAAGGCTTCCGAAGTCAGGTCGGACACGGCTTCGATGTGAACCGCCTTAGTCGCGAAGCAGACGAAGATGCAGAAGTATCCCTTTGTGACCCGTGCCTTTCTGAGATTTGACTCCTTGACTGTCAGTGGTCCAGCAAAATCTATGCCGCAAATTTGAAATGGCCTAGTCATTTGAACTCGAGCTGCAGGTAGGTCACCCATTTGTTGATCCGCGGCCTTTGCGCGGAACCGGATGCACTGGATGCATTGGCGCACCTTGTGTTGAACGGCGTTTCTTATGTTGATGATCCAGTACTCGCATCTTATGGCGTTGATCATTAGTGTGGACCCTCCGTGTAACGTTTTTTCGTGGTAGTGTTGAATTACTAGATCGCTGTAGTTGTGTTTTTTCGGTAATAAGATAGGGTGTTTCGTGCGGTACGGGAGCGCTGAGTGCCGCAATCTTCCTCCGACTCGTATGACTCCGTGAGCGTCGATGAACGGGTTGAGACTGCTGACATGGTTTCGACTGGGTAGTTGTTTGTTGGCTTGCAAGATCTTTAGCTCTTCTGCAAATGCTTCACCTTGCACCATTTTGACTAACGCTGTCCTCGCCGCTTGATATTCATGCACGGACAAGATCCCCGTATTACGCCATTCTTTGTCCCTTTGGTTACAACTGCGGCAGAATCTGAAGCAGTACGCAGTAACCCTTATCATCCTTGACAGGGACGAGAACCGTGTCAGTATTGATGGTTCGGATGCGAGTTGTGCATTTAATGCTTTAGCTGGCCTTGATTCTAAATCTGTTGTTGTTGTTTGGGTTTTTGTTGTTGGCCAGTGGTCTGGGTTTTGTTTCAACCATTTTGGTCCATTCCACCATAAGGAGTGATTACGCAACTCGCTGGGCGATATTCCTCGTGACGCGACGTCAGCCGGATTTTCATTCGAGGGGACATGTGTCCATTTATTTCCGTTGCCATTTTCCTGTATACTTACTACCTTGTTCGCCACGAACGTAGTCCATTTTGTT
Organism: Beris chalybata; assembly: GCA_949128065.1. Classification (NCBI taxonomy): domain Eukaryota; kingdom Metazoa; phylum Arthropoda; class Insecta; order Diptera; family Stratiomyidae; genus Beris; species Beris chalybata. Next base: position 115,333,331 of record OX421894.1, read on the forward strand.
GGATGACCATTTATCCAGGCTAAGGTGATTAGTGAATCCGTCCATGCGAACCCTTGGACTTCTGTTAATTGCAGATCTACCCTGGCCGTTTTCATCAGTCTCGCTAGCAAGTCTGCGGCGCACAACTCCAGACGAGGGAGGGTGACTTGTTTAATGGGTGCCACCTTTGTTTTGGCCGTGACTAGTGTCGTGTGGACGTGGTTGTCTTCATCTTTGATACGAAGATATAACACCGCCGCGTACGCTCGCGTTGACGCATCACAGAAGCCGTGGAGTTGAACGTTGCTTGTGTCCTTCGCGTTGGTACGCATCCATCTGGGTACTCGAATTTCTGATAGGTGATGAACTTCAAGATGATACGTTGTCCATTCTAAGAGTAGTTCCGAAGACGGGGTATCGTCCCATTCGCAGCCGGAGATCCACAATTTTTGCATCATGATCTTTGCGCATATGACGGCAGGAGACATCCACCCTAAGGGGTCAAAAAGCTTTGCGATGTGTGATAATATCGTTCTTTTTGTCCATCGTGATATTTTGTTTTCTGGGGCGCTCATGGACAGTGTGAAGAAATCCTGTTCCGGATTCCATAGAATCCCTAATCCCTTGATGGCGTCCTTTTCTCCGAATCTTACTGGGATGCTTAATTCTCGATCCTGCGGTGGTATGTCTTCTAGTAAGACTGGATCGTTGCTGGTCCATTTTCGCAGGTGAAAGCCGCCTCCCTTTAGAAGATTTATGATTTCTTGCTGCAGAGTCTGTGTCTCTGTTAAATCATTGCCTCCCGCAAGCATGTCATCCACGTAAAAATTTTTTAGCGCGACTTGGGATCCTAATGGGAACTTGTGTTGATCATCAATTGCTAATTGTTGTAGTGTTTTGATGGCCATATAGGGGGCGGCCGCAGTTCCAAAGGTTACGGTGGTGATGTCATATTCCATCATTGCGTCCTTCGGGTTTTCGCGCCACAGTATTTTTTGATATTGTTGACTTTGTGGATCAACTCTTACCATGCGGTACATCTTCTCAATGTCCGCAGTAATAGCATATTTATGCATCCTCCAATTCAGCATAGTCGAAAATAACTTCGGTTGTAACGTAGGGCCGGTCAGCATTTGTTCGTTCAGATTTTTTCCATTTGATGTCTTAGCGGATGCGTCGAATACGACGCGAAGTTTTGTTGTTGAGCTTTCCTTCATGACAGCGTGGTGTGGTAAGAAATAGTGATTCATTCGAGTCGTAGGGATCTTTTCATTGATACTCTGTGCTGACACCATTTGATTTGATTCAATGTACTCGGCGATGCATTTGGCGTATAACTTCTTTAGCTCGGGGTTCTTGGCAAACCTCCGTTCGAGTCCTAAGAACCTATTTCTAGCCATGTGCTTCGAATTTCCTAATATTGGAGGATTTGGATTGAACGGGATGCTCACTTGATATGATCCGTCCGGACACCGTTTATGTGATGACTTGTAGTGTTCTCCACAAAGTCTTTCGTCAGATGTGAGTTGTCGTGCTGTGGAGACCTCCTCCAATTCCCAGAATTTTCTTAATTCTTGGCTAATGGACGAGTTAGAGTATGCATTTAGAGTGCAACCGGTGAATTTGTTGGTGGTGTTTGGTGGTTTATTTGAAACTTGGCCGAATAGTATCCACCCCAGTGAGGTGTTTTGGGCTACCGGAACGCCCTGAGGGCCGTGTTTGAATCCCGGACGCAGAATCTGCGCGTATACCTTCACCCCAAGGAGTAGATCGATCGACCCTGGTTCCATAAATTTTGGATCTGCCAAGGTGATTCCCTTGAGGTGGGGCCATTCATTGGCTGATAGTGTGTTTGCGGAGCACACTTTGGTGATGTTTGGGATGACGTACGCTTGAGCATGTATTTCTTTCTGTTTCCCGAAACTGGTGAGGATTTTTATATTCAACGTTTTAGTGGCGGTGCTCACGTTGGTTGCATTGAGCCCAGTGATAGATAACGAAGTGGCCTTTCCCTTCAGTCGCGTCTGTTGATACGCGGATTGCGACATGAACGTACTTTCTGAGCCTGAATCAATCAAAGCTCTCAACGTTAATGTGTCTCCATCTGCTGTCCTCACTTCAACTATGGCTGTCGCCAAAAGGGCTTGTTGGTTTAAGCGATTAAAGTTGCAGCTTGATGTTGACGGAAGCGGATCTGAAGTGTTCAGTTTGGCTGTTTCTTTTGTGGCTTCCGTTGCCAATGCATTATTACTCGCTTGTTGTTGGGGTTTGCGATCTTCATGCAACGGTCGACACCACTCTACGTTGCATGAAGATCGCAAACCCCAACAACAAGCGAGTAATAATGCATTGGCAACGGAAGCCACAAAAGAAACAGCCAAACTGAACACTTCAGATCCGCTTCCGTCAACATCAAGCTGCAACTTTAATCGCTTAAACCAACAAGCCCTTTTGGCGACAGCCATAGTTGAAGTGAGGACAGCAGATGGAGACACATTAACGTTGAGAGCTTTGATTGATTCAGGCTCAGAAAGTACGTTCATGTCGCAATCCGCGTATCAACAGACGCGACTGAAGGCAAAGGCCACTTCGTTATCTATCACTGGGCTCAATGCAACCAACGTGAGCACCGCCACTAAAACGTTGAATATAAAAATCCTCACCAGTTTCGGGAAACAGAAAGAAATACATGCTCAAGCGTACGTCATCCCAAACATCACCAAAGTGTGCTCCGCAAACACACTATCAGCCAATGAATGGCCCCACCTCAAGGGAATCACCTTGGCAGATCCAAAATTTATGGAACCAGGGTCGATCGATCTACTCCTTGGGGTGAAGGTATACGCGCAGATTCTGCGTCCGGGATTCAAACACGGCCCTCAGGGCGTTCCGGTAGCCCAAAACACCTCACTGGGGTGGATACTATTCGGCCAAGTTTCAAATAAACCACCAAACACCACCAACAAATTCACCGGTTGCACTCTAAATGCATACTCTAACTCGTCCATTAGCCAAGAATTAAGAAAATTCTGGGAATTGGAGGAGGTCTCCACAGCACGACAACTCACATCTGACGAAAGACTTTGTGGAGAACACTACAAGTCATCACATAAACGGTGTCCGGACGGATCATATCAAGTGAGCATCCCGTTCAATCCAAATCCTCCAATATTAGGAAATTCGAAGCACATGGCTAGAAATAGGTTCTTAGGACTCGAACGGAGGTTTGCCAAGAACCCCGAGCTAAAGAAGTTATACGCCAAATGCATCGCCGAGTACATTGAATCAAATCAAATGGTGTCAGCACAGAGTATCAATGAAAAGATCCCTACGACTCGAATGAATCACTATTTCTTACCACACCACGCTGTCATGAAGGAAAGCTCAACAACAAAACTTCGCGTCGTATTCGACGCATCCGCTAAGACATCAAATGGAAAAAATCTGAACGAACAAATGCTGACCGGCCCTACGTTACAACCGAAGTTATTTTCGACTATGCTGAATTGGAGGATGCATAAATATGCTATTACTGCGGACATTGAGAAGATGTACCGCATGGTAAGAGTTGATCCACAAAGTCAACAATATCAAAAAATACTGTGGCGCGAAAACCCGAAGGACGCAATGATGGAATATGACATCACCACCGTAACCTTTGGAACTGCCGCCGCCCCCTATATGGCCATCAAAACACTACAACAATTAGCAATTGATGATCAACACAAGTTCCCATTAGGATCCCAAGTCGCGCTAAAAAATTTTTACGTGGATGACATGCTTGCGGGAGGCAATGATTTAACAGAGACACAGACTCTGCAGCAAGAAATCATAAATCTTCTAAAGGGAGGCGGCTTTCACCTGCGAAAATGGACCAGCAACGATCCAGTCTTACTAGAAGACATACCACCGCAGGATCGAGAATTAAGCATCCCAGTAAGATTCGGAGAAAAGGACGCCATCAAGGGATTAGGGATTCTATGGAATCCGGAACAGGATTTCTTCACACTGTCCATGAGCGCCCCAGAAAACAAAATATCACGATGGACAAAAAGAACGATATTATCACACATCGCAAAGCTTTTTGACCCCTTAGGGTGGATGTCTCCTGCCGTCATATGCGCAAAGATCATGATGCAAAAATTGTGGATCTCCGGCTGCGAATGGGACGATACCCCGTCTTCGGAACTACTCTTAGAATGGACAACGTATCATCTTGAAGTTCATCACCTATCAGAAATTCGAGTACCCAGATGGATGCGTACCAACGCGAAGGACACAAGCAACGTTCAACTCCACGGCTTCTGTGATGCGTCAACGCGAGCGTACGCGGCGGTGTTATATCTTCGTATCAAAGATGAAGACAACCACGTCCACACGACACTAGTCACGGCCAAAACAAAGGTGGCACCCATTAAACAAGTCACCCTCCCTCGTCTGGAGTTGTGCGCCGCAGACTTGCTAGCGAGACTGATGAAAACGGCCAGGGTAGATCTGCAATTAACAGAAGTCCAAGGGTTCGCATGGACGGATTCACTAATCACCTTAGCCTGGATAAATGGTCATCCAACAAAATGGACTACGTTCGTGGCGAACAAGGTAGTAAGTATACAGGAAAATGGCAACGGAAATAAATGGACACATGTCCCCTCGAATGAAAATCCGGCTGACGTCGCGTCACGAGGAATATCGCCCAGCGAGTTGCGTAATCACTCCTTATGGTGGAATGGACCAAAATGGTTGAAACAAAACCCAGACCACTGGCCAACAACAAAAACCCAAACAACAACAACAGATTTAGAATCAAGGCCAGCTAAAGCATTAAATGCACAACTCGCATCCGAACCATCAATACTGACACGGTTCTCGTCCCTGTCAAGGATGATAAGGGTTACTGCGTACTGCTTCAGATTCTGCCGCAGTTGTAACCAAAGGGACAAAGAATGGCGTAATACGGGGATCTTGTCCGTGCATGAATATCAAGCGGCGAGGACAGCGTTAGTCAAAATGGTGCAAGGTGAAGCATTTGCAGAAGAGCTAAAGATCTTGCAAGCCAACAAACAACTACCCAGTCGAAACCATGTCAGCAGTCTCAACCCGTTCATCGACGCTCACGGAGTCATACGAGTCGGAGGAAGATTGCGGCACTCAGCGCTCCCGTACCGCACGAAACACCCTATCTTATTACCGAAAAAACACAACTACAGCGATCTAGTAATTCAACACTACCACGAAAAAACGTTACACGGAGGGTCCACACTAATGATCAACGCCATAAGATGCGAGTACTGGATCATCAACATAAGAAACGCCGTTCAACACAAGGTGCGCCAATGCATCCAGTGCATCCGGTTCCGCGCAAAGGCCGCGGATCAACAAATGGGTGACCTACCTGCAGCTCGAGTTCAAATGACTAGGCCATTTCAAATTTGCGGCATAGATTTTGCTGGACCACTGACAGTCAAGGAGTCAAATCTCAGAAAGGCACGGGTCACAAAGGGATACTTCTGCATCTTCGTCTGCTTCGCGACTAAGGCGGTTCACATCGAAGCCGTGTCCGACCTGACTTCGGAAGCCTTCTTGGCTGCTTTCCGACGGTTCGTCGGACGACGCGGACTCTGTTCCGATGTATATTCAGATTGCGGCACTAACTTCGTCGGCGCCGACCGCATTCTAAAAGATCAGTTGGCCAAAATCATAAGGGAGAGTGTCACACAAACCTTCGTCGATGATGCCATCAACTGGCATTTCAACCCTCCTGCAGCGCCCCACTTTGGAGGATTGTGGGAATCTGGTGTGAAATCCATAAAGCACCATTTGAAACGCACCTTGGGTGGCGCAACAGTAACATTTGAGGAGCTGACAACGGTGCTGGTGCAGATCGAAGCGTGCCTGAACTCACGACCATTATGCGCCTTAAGCGCTGATGCCGACTCTCTAAGCCTAACCCCGGGGCACTTTCTGATAGGTTCTCCCCTACTCACAATACCCGAACCGTCTCTTATCAATTCGACAGATCACTCCCTCAAAAGATGGAAGTATTGCCAGAAACTGCACCAAACATTCTGGCGACAATGGTCACAAGGCTATTTACACCAGCTGCAGCAGCGGCATAAATGGAAACTCCGCAAAGACAACATCAAAGTGGACGACGTTGTCATCGTAATGGAGGACAATACACCGCCATCTAAATGGCATCTTGGTAGGATCACAGAAGTACATCTCGGTAGAGATGGGCTCGCGCGGGTGGTCTCCATCGAGACGCAATCCAAACTCATCCAACGACCTCTATCCAAGGTGTGCATGCTACCAACGACAAGTTAACCCTCAGCATAAACGTCATTGTCCACAGTTTAATGTTCGATGTAGTATCGTCTGTATTCATATTTACCACAAGTTTATTACACTTTGATTATTCGCAGATGGACAACATGCTCGATTATCTCGAATTAATCAACGACGACGACCTAGAGAGATTCGCCTGCAACAACCTATTCTCCGAAGACGAACTCCTACAACCCTCGGATCGCGATGCGGTAGAGGACCTTTTTCCAATCAGGCTGTTCTCAGAGGAAGAATTGTTGGAAGAAGGGCCATACAAGCCAGCCTCCGAGCTTCCACCGACCCCAGGACGTGGCTTAGATTTGGACTTGCCGCCGACTCCTGGACGCAATCTACGTCTAGATCTGCCGCCATCTCCAGGTCCGAACAACATTACCGACCTACCGTCAACACCAAACAAGGCCACTTCTGCAATACAGCCGCAACCGGCATCGCCTGGTCGCGTGACCTACGATCCGAGCATCAGCGAACTGCCAAGAACACCAGGACGAAATATCGGCACAAGGGTGACCCGTGAAGACACCGACAAATTACAGATGGCCGTTCAGCTCTTCCCAGAACCAGTCAACCGGAAGGTGTACACGGTCATCACAAAACAGGGAGACTTGTTGGACCTAACGTATGAACAGATGGCGTCAATACCGTGGAGGGACATAAGAAACAGGTCTCGAAGAACATATACTTTATTCCTCCCGGGCGGAGGAAAGGTGAGAGTAAAGTTTCTCAAGGGCCGTACTACATGGTCCAACCTGAGACGTTCTCGCAACAACAACAACAACACACCGCAGTAAAACCACGAATTTATCACATTATAGATATTTAAGTTAAGCCATGAATTGAAACATTGAAAATAATAATAAACGAATTACACTACACATCAACATTCGCAAGATGTAAATTCCTCTTGAAGTCTTGTGTTCGTTTTGAATGTTCAATGTACATACTAACCAAGGTGGAGCCTCTCGGTTCGACAGTTTGTCTAATTTCATTTCAGATAATGACAACGAAGATTGACCGCTTCCAAGGAAGACCGAACAACGAGCAGCAAGCAAATCGCATTGGCACCACGGTATCATACCTCATCCAGTCTTACGCAGGACATCCCACTCACGAAAGTTCTCGCCACGACAACGCATCCCAACAAAATACAACTCACATGCAGTAGAACCATCATAAAATTAATTTCATTAGACCTAAGTTATGCAACCAAATATTTATAATATAATAGCCAGTTTCACTAGAATTTAAGTGAATTAAGAATTTAGATTAATTTTCATACGATACATACGAATTAAGATTTATACCATTTAACATACTAGAATTAAGAATTTACTACATATAATCAAAAAAAAAAAAAAAAAATAAACCGTTTTAACGCCAACTCCAACATTTCGCGCGCGGGAGAATGTTCAGACCTGAACATGTTCAGATTTGAACATGGCCCATGTCCATGACCTGAACATGGCCGCACTTAAGGCCGCCGGAAAAAGGCATCACAAAAGCTCGGGCATGACCTATAAAGGTCGTGACGGATCACGGCTCGTCTATTATTAAGTACGAGTCAGCATTCTGCTCAAACCCACTACGACACATCGTAAGTACTAGGACGCAAAAACACTGTTTTTCTTTGCAAACCCGGCCCAGAGTTTCAAGGGACGGACCTTGCAGAGAACAACAAGTTCAAAAAAATCATAAAACAACAATTCGTACCACACTTTCGAAACCTACTTCAGGTTGCTCTAAGAATTCGGATTCTGAATTCGAGGAGCTCGCTGAAGCCAGGAACAGCCGGAAATCAAAAAGGGGAACGAAACCCGTCCAAAATCATACGTTGTTTGCACTAAATTCACCGAACGATTCCAAACCCTCTGAGAAAAAGAAGTTGAATAAAGGGAAGAAATTTCTCACAAAACCGACATTTTTAATTATTATTCCTTCCCCATTTTCAGGAGGGAAAGGATCGGACGTGAGAGTCCGATCAATTCCGTAAATTGAAATTGTTCGGAGGAAGTTCAGATTTTCAGGATTCGTCATTAGGAGGATTAGCAAGGCGGTATTGAAAATTCTAGTTCTGAAAAAGTACTGAACCAATTCTGCCTTTCATAATTGTCATTTTGCTTCTAAATTTTCACACTCCAGTTCTGCTGCAGTTCCTATTAGATGCCTTTTCGCAACTCTAATGTAGAGTTGTCTATAAATTATTAGTAAATTAATAAGTATCGGAATCAACTACCTTTTCCTTGTAATATTTCTTCGACCGTTACTAAACTCTCTAGATCTGCTTAAAAGTATTTAAAACAAAAATTTAAAATAATTTATTTTGCTAGAATTTTCGACCCTATAGCACAAATCTGTTCGGTACGATCGTATTCCCAGAGCTTTTGCATTTTATTTGGTTTCTGACTATAGTGTCTAAAAGGTATTTTACATAAACGGAAATACTGGGATTGCGTACTTAAAGAGAATTCATTTCGACTAATATACTAAACTTATATTCAATATCGATGAAAGAAAATGCAATTTTACGAAATTACAGTACTGTATCGATACTGGGATCCAGAGCATATAGCAACTTCAAGGTGCAATCTGGCTAGTACTGCCGACCGTCGCAGACAGCAGTAACTTTTTTAACCTTTGCCCTCACAACCGTCAACTGCCGAGCAGTCGCAAACAGACAACACAGCTTGTTTTGGCCGGAAGCAGGAGTCTACTACCGGCAGCTTCTGCTAACCGCGACGGTCGGCAGTCCCTTCAGGTGTCCGAAATTTATATTTAATGAAATGTTCCGATAGGATACTGCATGTTTCCGGAACATTGCGGAGTATGAACTCTTCTAGAACTTCGTATCAGTACTGATCTGTTTAAGTATTGGGTACTTTTTGTTAATTAGCTACCCGAAAGAGTTTTACATCAACTGAACAAAATTTCGACTTTCAAAATGAAAGAATTTTAAAAAAATTTATTGAATTATAAAAAGCATACGGGCGAATCTGTGTATAGTCGATGATGTTAAATTATTATTTTTGCTCACTGTTTGGGGTAATCCCCAGCTAGAACTGAAAGGAATGATCACCCAGCCGATGTGAAATATTCACAACATAAATGGGGGTGTTGTAGGTGGCGCTCGTTTGTACTACAACTTGAAGCTTGGAGTTCCAATTCGCTTCTGAACTCTGATAAAAGTAACCGTCAGCTCCGAGTACGGGGTAGTGTTGTTCCGGCTTTCATTCATGAAAGGGTGATTGCGAGGGATTGTGGACACCCTAAAATAATCGTGAGCGGGAAATTTCAATTTGCCGCCGTAAACGTCTTAGAATAGATCCGTCAGTGATTCTGTGCTCATCGACTGACTGTTTGTCTTAAAATTCAAAGTGATTCTAATTTGGCGGAAGTAATCGCGACAGATTTGCGTGTTTTCGGCAAAATTACCGTCACCGATCCGACCATTATCTGCTCTCTCAATTGGATTAGCTGCTGGCTCAATCGCTTAACAAGCTTAACGAGTACTTAAGACGTTTCGTTACAATCCCGACGTACATCTGCAGATTATCGTACGTTAACACGGAGTTTCCATCCTGGTTGCTTCTGTCTTAAATATTTTACATAGGAACGAATCAATGGAAGAATGCTACTAGCCTGAAGGTAATTCGAGATTATAATTAGCATAAGAAGCTGTTACAAGTGTAGTACCCTTCGTAAAAAGTGCGTGTTGTTATTTTCGTAAAAAATTTTTTAAAGTGCCCCTTTGCAGCACTTTGAGCTTATTTTGGGTACGAGGGTAGTAGAGGCACACACGAGCGGACAGACGTTATGTGTTATCATATGGAAGAATTTCTTAGGTTTTAATTAAAAAAAATTTTGTTTATTCAATGCCAAAACGGTTTGGAATGTTACATGTGTGTGTCTTATTTTGACTCCCGAAATCACTTTCGGAAGTTGGAGATATTTGGTAAAAGTGTCTCTGCATATTGTGGGCTGAATATTTACAGTGAAATTTGCAAATTTAAAATTGTGCGAGTTGTGATGAATATTTAAACGATAGCCCGATCGAGACGACTTATGTTTGGATTTCTGACGGTGTTGGTACTGACTGATGATGCCACTACCTTAGCGGAAAAGTATAACGAATTTGGAGTTTTTGCATAAATTTTTAAGTTGGATTTATGGGACACATTTTCTGCGTTGCGTGCATTGGAGTATAGAATCTTTTACAATTTTTAATTTGTTATTCCAAGGTGCTTAAAATCCATATCATTATTTTTATCGTATCTTTTCGATTGCGAGTACTTCAATACGGTCCATCGAAGAGCTTCTTTCTGGGTCAACTGAAAGTTACTATCTCCGCTTGGTAAATTCAAATCCCTTGCCTTGTACGCGCTCATTTACCATGTAAGGCATAAGGCAAGCATGACAAGATTTAGGATTTGAGCGATTGGAGTTAAAAATAAAAGATTACTTCTTCAACTGTCAGGATACTTTAGCTGAGAAGTTGCCATGTGCATGAAGGATGTGGTTTTTAACCAAAGTGCAAAGTTCTCTATTGACCAAAAATTTTAGGATGGGGTAGGACATAGAGATGTGTATATGTAAAGTACTGGAGATGACGAGCAGCGACTGTGAAGCCGGACGATTCCACGCAAAGGACCGGCAATAAACACTATGCTACTATTAGCATGTTACTCCCATTTATATTATACTCCGGTCTTGAATACGAAAAACGCCGTATTTGAATACTAGGACACTATTTGCATTTCATTGCTACCTGTCATCAAACGCAGCATACGAAAACGTTCAATCTGCCTTCAGAATGCTTCATACAAAACGCGCCTTGTCGTCTCCAGTATTTATATCACTATGGGGTAGGGTTCCAACTGCTAAAGCCCTTCCCTTTCTATCGCGTAAAAGAAATCAAGCCCAACGCATATCACACATCGAGCTAGGTGTACCGCTACAGTCATGGGTCAGTATTGACACGTATGGCATTTTACGGTTAATTTCGGTACTGACATGGGTGTTTCTCGAAACACCTATAAAAATGTCTGTAATGCTTGAAACACCCATTAAATTGGTGTTTCTCGAGTCACCGATAAATATACATGTAAATAGGTATTACCATAAATCTAGACCTCTAATAGCAACATTGCTGAAAGCATTCATATTTCTTTAACCCTTGAGTGCCCGCGCAGCGGCACTCCGTGCCGCAAATTTACTAAATATGAATTTTCTTATCTGTTATTGATAATCAATGACTGAGCGCTCTAGTATCTTTCAAGGACATGTCTAGGAACCACCACAAAAGATTTCAGATTTATCTAACATCTTATCAGTCTACATCATGGAGTCAAACTGAACTGGTCTTATATATTTTCCATAGTGCTGAAATTCTGGTTGGATAATTACCTGAAAGAACGTTTGGAGTATATACTTTGCCTGCCTGAAATGTCTGAAACGCTAGATATTTTACAATTTTAGATTTCATTAATTAATTAATTACCATATTAATAATCAGTATAATAACCAAGTGAAGGTCCAGGACCCGGAAATCAGTCGATTTATAGTAGAAATATAGTTGCGGCACTGAGTGCCGCGCGCGTGTACTGCCGTTATATTTCGCTGCGCGTGTACTCAAGGGTTAAAATGTTGTGAGTCTTTAGTGTAAACACCATACACCAACATATCATTAAATCCAAGTTCTAGGTACAGAATAGCAAATGGTACCAATTTTTCTTCTCCGTCGTGTAAAACTATACCAAGGCATACTCGTAATTCACACAATACTTCCCACTATAATACAAATCGGATCACAGTATTTTATGCATAGTGTTATAAGACTCACAACTGGTTATGTTTTTTTGTACTTCATCTAAGGTCATTTTAATTACAAAGATTGTCTTTGGCAGTTCTGTGCTCTACTCGTCCTATTCGTAGTGCGAAAATTTACATAATGTAGTCTCGCCTCGCTTACGTGGATGGAGTGTATTGCTCCTGCCTTATCTGTAGCGAAAACTGATAGAAAATTATCATATGCAAAATGTTAAATTCCTTTCATTTCAGTTGTCTTTTTATAAAGGTACGTCTGTATGGGCACTAGACGCAGAAGTAAAGGATAAGTCTTGTTCTTATCCCCATAGCAGATTCTTCAGCAACCTTACATTTATGGTAAAATAAATATGAGATTCTTTCAAACGAAGAGCAATTTTAAGTCACAACCAAGTTATGAACAAATATTAAGTGTGATAGTCATGAAAATTTAGTGGAGGTGGCAATGTGTCTTGAATATGATAAGAAATTTGATTATCCAAATTAGTTCCCACTAAAAAATAATGAGGCATTATAAACATTCGTCTTATTATATATTCAAATAATGACACTCTAAACTCTGATCGCCCATTCGATGTCCATATTTTAGTTTTTAAAAAATAATAATCTTTGCTATTATTTATAACGAACAATTTATCACATCCCAGATATGGTGGCGGGTAGCTAATATATGAAAAGATTTCCTCCATTATTATGAGCTGTGATTTATTTTGATGAGCTCTTATTTCAACTGTAAAATGTTGTACGTTCGTACTATACGATATGCGACTATACGCTCAGCATAAATTTGCCAAATACGCCAAATTATATTTTATTATGCCAATGAATCTGCTTTGTAAATAAGGGAACCAAAATGTGTGTTTCTCGTAAATATACGACCTATTGATGGCTTTCTGCTTCTCGTGAACATTTTAACTGAGTTGTTTCTCGCTTAGGTAATGTGGATTTTCTTATTGCCATTGTTTAACCGAGATTATGTACGTAGAATACAAATCAGGTGCGTATGACATTCGTGCGCCTTGACAATGCAGTAAAGTTGAAGAACATCTTGGAAACGAGGAAGTGTCCTAATATAGTTGCTATTAGTTCGTACAATTAAATTACTCACTGTATTAAGCAGAATCCAAAACGGGTTTCTTGTCGCATCTCACCTATGAGAATACAATAAAATGTCTAGAAACATATGAATTACACCGCACAAGTAATAATCCCCTATACGAGGAGAAAGGAAGGACTCGTTTATTTGCTATGAAACATAAAATTCCGACCGTAGCGAACACTTTCACCCTAATAAATCGTTTATTTCATTCTACAGTCGCTCCGGGAAACTTTTCCGGATCTTGTGTGCTTTCCCCACCGACGAAAAGGGAAAATTTACACTTGATACCTATAGATTAAACTATTTCGGAAAAAATTGAAACGTAAGAATGAGCTACATATACCTATAAATTTGTTCGAACTACTAACAGACTTATATACGAAAAATACTTATGACGTAGAACTTTCGTAATTTTAATGCAAAATATCGTAAATTAATTTCCTGCTAACGCGCGCAGTGCGTACCACTTATTGGATGAAAGTTTAGACAGTAAATGGCCCTTAATAACTTTCTTCACTAATTTCCTATTAATAATTTAAACTCGCCCGAAGGAAAATCCGGAGAACTTAGGGAATTTATACCATCAGAACAGCTAGAAAATGAGGTAAGGCAGGGCAATATAGAGTATTATAAGTTTAAACAAGCCCGAACAGTTTGTAACGCATAGAACCGAGCCTTGGACGTGGAAAATTCATATACAATATTATTTTGTGTTTATTTGAGGCCAAACAACCCAAATCCGTTTGCTGTCCGTCCGTCCATTTGCACGATAACTCAAGAACGCGATATATTCCCAACTAAAATATAAACCAGAGTTCTGTATTTCATCTATAGTATCATACGATTGACTTGCAGCCGATCCTGACTACGTTATGGTATAAACACAATTGAGACGAAATTCGCCAGCGGCGACGAAGTTCGCTGTCAAATTTTTAAAATTGAACCAAAACACCCAGAATTACGACGGCGAGCGGCTGGCGAACTTTACGTGTGTTGAGGTTCAACTCAGCGAACTTCGTCGCCACTGGCGAATTTCGTCTCAATTGTGTTTATACCATAACGTAATACCACAATAACATAACATAATACCATTAAGTTTTATTCTGGAGACACAGACACGTCGTTAATCGGCCGAACTTCGAGAGTGAAAAGACATAAGGCTTCAAGAACCAATTAAGGGTATATGTAAACACAATTGAGACGAACTTCGCTAGCGGTGGCGAAGTTTTGCTGTCAAAATTAAAATTGTTCCGAAACACACCGAAAAGTTTGCCCACCCGCTCGCCGTCGTAATTCTGCGTTAGTACGTGTGTTGCGATACAATTTTAAAATTTTGACTGCCCGGGTGTAAGGCTTGGGGCCTAAACAGAACACGGACTTCGACTTCGACTTCGACCGCGCAGTCCCTGTCTTTTAGAATAGTACACAGAATTATATATTGATGCTTACAACACCGACTTCGCCTGCGACTTCGGTAAAGTAGGCAAATGGCCTGCGACCTCCGCAAGGTAGGCAAAATTGAATTCGAAGTCCGTGTTCTGTTTAGTACTTTAGGCTTTTAATGCCATTTATAGGAACATGGGATAGTACGGTACCTGCAATCACACGCACAATAATCAGTATACTTTTAATGCTTTTTTTAAGTTAAGACGTAAACAATGTTCCTTAATTATCTGATTGTTTAATACATAATATGTTAATATAAAAGATATACTGTTGAAAACAGCAAAAAACTCCTCCCCCGAAAAGGTTGGATTATTTTTTTAGCAGTTGATAGCAGTGACAAGGTTAGTAGAATCTGGAGAGAAGCCCCGGATATTTTTGAAACGAACACAATTATTGTTAACTTTAAATCGAAATTAAAATTTTTCGAATTTACCTACATATACTACGCGTACTACATATACTACTCCACACTGCGAAAATATTATACACTAATAAGAAATATGAAAAAGACGGAAATTTATCCATTTGAGTTTTGAGCAAAAAAATAACAAAGTTGATAAACAGGATGGCGTTACAGAACGGTTTTATACATATAGGTATCTTCCAAGTATTATCTAAGTAAAGCAATACGAGTAAGGTACCAGGATTACCTAGTTACAATTCACAGTGTACACTAGAAGTGATAAATAATGCCCCCTATACCTCATAACTATCCTGTGAAAAACAAATACGAAATTTACATAGAAAATAATCATATAAAACAACATTAATTTGATTAAAGTTCGTCAAGGTCGCAAAAATGGAATATGGTATTATGCAGAGATCTATAAACAATTTTCTTAAGTGATTCTCCTGCTAAGTTATTTTTATGCAATAGTGAGTGTAACTTACTTCATTAGATTTATTGTGCGAGAAAAATAAAGAATTTTGATTGACCCATCGAATCTGGGTGGATGGTACTGCCATCGTCAGTTACGCGTTTGAATCCTTGTCTATTGTATCGTCCGTCCATTTTGATACTCATTGGGATAACATGAATTTGTTGATTTTCTTTAGAAGTTATATACTAACATAAGTTGAATATCTTTGATATCCAGCCAGGTCATTATGTTTCTTTTTATTTCAAAGATGTTTTGGAATAAAATAATAAAGCTACGAGTGAATACGATTGAGAAAAATTAAGTTATGCAATCGATTACGTTTTTTAAAAAAAAAGAAAAAGGTACTAACCCAGGCAACGAATGATTATAGAGGGAAATTTTAGGGACAGAAAATTTTACTTGGGAACTTTGTTTGGACTAGTCTGGAGATGAACATATCAAAAGTCCCCACTCCTAGGTGGTGAGCGGGGGGAGGGGGGCACTTTAAAGGTCCTTTTTTTTTGGTTTTTCGCTTATATACTAAAATAGCTATAAATTTTGAACAAAATATAAGTAGTGATTCTTGTAGTGATCAAGCCGCTACGACGCATAGTTTCCGAGATATAAGCGAAAACCCAAAAGAAGGGATATTTCGGAAAGTTATTCTAAAATTTATATACATAAGTCCCTAAAGAGTACTTCCGATTTTTTCGATATTTAGCTTTAATTTTTACAATGATCTTAGGTTCAGTGATGTGTATTTGTTAAAATTGTAGTAGATATATTCCTTTTTTTATCTCTCTTTCACTTTAAATCTGCTATATTTAAAAAATTCTTGCTGAATTTTTAACATAGATATACCCTCGCCAACTAAATTGATAATTTACAAATTAGCAATTAGATAGATGCCTATTTTTAAATCATAGAGTATCATAAGTTTAGTCCAGTCCGAAAAGTTTGTATAGGTATTTTGAACCGAGCCTCGGACGAAAAAAGTTATATACAGTGGGTACCGCTTACTGTGGTCGCGGATAATGTTATAATCCGGATTTTGTTAACAAAACAGTTGGGTCCCATTTTCCACAAACAGAATGTATGTATCGATTATTTTTTTCGTCGTTTATTTTTATCATCCGGTTAATGTTATTATTTTTTCTGGTAGCAAAGTGATTACAATTAGCGGTGCCCACTGTATTATTGTATGTTTAGCTGTGGTCGAAAACCCCAAATCCGTTTGCTATCCGTCCTTTTGCACGATAGCTGAAGAAAGCGATAAACTAGGAAGCTAAAATTTAATTTCAAAACTCGTTAAGACTCAAAAAATCCTTTAGTCACGAAGTTAAAATTTTGTTCAAATAACTTTCCAGTAAAAACAAAGTTCGTGCGCAGAAGTCTTTAAACTAAGCCTTTTTCGTATTTTCATGTTTCTATTTTAGTATTACCTTCATCAGTGTTTTAAGTCCGGAACCACCATAAAATTAAAAATACAAACTAATAAACAAGTTTCAAAATAGAATAGTGTACAACTTCATAATCGGTGTCCAACGTAATTAATATAATATCCCGATGCTGATGGTGGTTATATTTTCCATACCTTTCTTTATTTATTAAAAGTAGTACTAAGTTAAAACCATCTACATTTTCTGTAAATCTGCTATTTATTATTAGCCTATCTCAAAAATTGTTTGGTCTTTGCCCGAAAGAAAACTACTAAAAAAGTGTGGTATCAGTTTTTCAACCAGTCGCCCGCTGCGTGGTTTCACTGTTGTTACAAGAAATTCCACCAAGTAAATTTTAAAACGATTCATGATTAAGAATAAGAAGAGCGATCACTTTATTTCTCATCATACATACCTACTTTTTATTTTTTTGAACACACTACATCTTGGACCATAAGTGTGTTCCAGAGAGATCCGGAATCTAAAATGGTTTGACTGGGTCTGCTTAAATTCCGTGCTTTTATATTTTTTCCAGGAACTTTAACCCATCTACGACCATGAAACTACGTACGAAATGACTAAATTTACTCTAAAAGTGTGACAAATCACATAGAAACTTTATTCTTTTTAAAGTTTTGTATTAACTCTCACCCGTTTCCTTAATTATCACAACAAATGTTCCAAACACTTCAAACCCATCACATCCTTAGCAAATGCAATTCTGGTAAAACACCAACATTAACTTCTTGATTGGCGACAACAACCCAGCAGTTGCTCTCACTTTAGACATGTGACTTCTTATAAACTAATTGCTTTATTTCTGGTATATGGACGCTGTACATATATTGTTGCGGCAATTCTATTTCGAAAATGAGCAACTTTTAGGATTCTTGTAAAGATTTTCGCTACGGAAATATTTAATTTAGTTTTTATTGAATTTTTCGGGGTGGAATGGTTCGTTTACTGTATGATAGCAGCACTTGCCAGTCAGCTTGGTAGAGAAGCAGCCCTCTTTGATTTTTCTATTTGAAATCTGAAGCGTTCCAGAACACGATTTTAATACAAGACACACACGGCACTTATGGAATGTTTAATACGGACAACTTTGAAGAATATGTTGGGGGAGTTTTTTCTTCATGCAGGACATCTGTTACAAGCATAGTTTAAAATTATAAAGTTATAAATAAAGTCAATAAAGTCATAAAGTTGGCTTTGAGTTAAAGCTAACTTTAGTGTCGTATTATTAATATGACACTATAGTCAGCTCTAACATGAAGCCAACTTTATAATGACTGTGAATAGCGGCCATAGTTTTTATTGTTTTTCTATGGTTTAATTAGGCTGGCCGCACACTGAAAAAGCAAAAACAGTATTAGTCAAAAACATTTTTGACTAATCAATAATATGTCACTGTTTCAATAGCAATTAAATTATCAGAGCACACAGATTAGTCGCGTGTCTCAAATTAACGATACTAATCAGTTTTTGACTAAAACTGTTGGCTGGACGCACATTGAAAGAGCAAAAAGAAAAATGTTTTTGACTAAAGCTGTTTTTGCTCTTTCACTGTGCGTCCAGCCAACAAAATTAGTCAAAAACTGAATTAGTCTTGTTCCTTAGACGCACGCGACTAATCAGTGTGTAATTGCTATTTAAACAGCGACATATTCTTGATTTGTCAAAATGTTTTTGACTAATGGTGTTTTTGCTCTTTCAGTGTGCGGCCAGCCTTATAGTTCAGACTTATTCCAATAGTCAGTCAGCTTCATCCACGTATAGTTATAAAAGTTTAAGCCGTCATAAATCGAAAATTCCTTTGCTTAGCTTGACTAGTTCTACGACGGCTGACGAAGTCAATGAAAATTTGTTTGATGTACCTACATATTATGACGAAATAAACTTTTCTAGAAGACTTCTATGCATATTTTTTCCGTTTTGACTTTGTTGCCCGAAAAATTATGTAACAGGCAGGCTATATGGGTGAGTTAGTTCTGATTTTTTTACACGGAGAATATTGTAATAGGTCCAATAACTTGAAGAATTTTCGAGATAAATGACATTTGGTTCAATATTTGATGTGCGTGTAGTAGCCTGATTTGAGGAGCTTTACTTAAATCAGGTACAACTTTCTTTTCTCCCCAAGTTTTTTTTATAGAACAATACATAATCATAAATAAATACATAAATAGTTACCCTTCAATGTTTACATTAGCCAGACAAAGTTATAATCAAAGTTATATTGAAGATGTTTTGGTTTGGTATTACAAGGTATAAAGGTACGACTGATTCAACCCATTGCAACCAATTCGTCTTCGTAAGATCGTCAAAAGCGAAGAATTTCTTCAGATACGTCTAAAGGCTCGTGTCCACTAGCAAGCAAAACTTGTTAGAGTTGCTCTATGACATTTATTGCTGCATGTGTACACGGTTCCGAGAGCGCATTTGCCCAAGTTTTTGCTCTAGCCAGCAAACGCTTGCCTTTTCAAGCAAGTTGTGAATGTACACGCTAACTTGCGAGAGTTGAGATCTCGCAAGAAAGTTCCGATCGGTTCCGACATTTTTCAGCAAGTCAGTACAATTGCATTGGATGTGAGGTTAAGTTTAGTTTTAGGAGTCGTAGTTCCATAGTTTACGTGCGAAGTATGAACGGAAAATCCAAGTGAAGTTCCGAGTACACGTATTTGCTCATTTCCAATGTGGAACTTTATCCAGAGTTGTGGTATTTTTCTTTTTCGTTTTGACAATTCAACGAAACTTTGATGATGAAGTGTATACGGAAGAGCAAGTTTTACTTGCAAGATTTTTGTAGAGCTACTTGCTAGAGTAAAATTGCTGCAATTTGACAGATAGTGTACACATCGCACCAAATTACTCTAGCAAGAAATGTCGCAAGTTACTTGCCAGTGGACACGAGCCTTTAGACATTGTTTTTAATATTTTACAGAAAATTGCATTAATTTTTGGTCACTGTCGTCAGCAGTGTATATCAGACCAACCCCAGAGGGAGGATTTTAGTCAGATTAATCTGCAATTTGATCTGTTATAAATACCTGCAACATGTAAGTTTTAAAGTATAGGTACTAACTCTACCAGAAGACTTAAGGACACTTACATACATGATAGCTTTCAGAAAGGAGATAGGAATCATATTTTCTTATAAAACAACGTTTCTGTGATTTTTCATGATTTTTTTTCCCGCAAATAGAAGGCTAAATTAAAACACTTTTTGAATATTTTTGGCTCCTGAAAAAGTTCTGATTTTAGTTGGCGTATAAAAGTGTTACAAAAAAACATTTTCAGAAATTTCGTTATATCTTTTAGACATATTGAGTTACTAAATTATTTAAACTTCTGAACACTTGATATACAACCAGACTTCATGGGATTGTTTAATAAAATTACTATTTTAACTGTAATGATTCAATATTCAGTAAGTGCCTAGAAATATTTTAAAGAATTCGGATCTATCCAACCCTAGGGTATGTAAGGTGGCTGTGCATATTTTCACGAACTCTGATGTATTTCTTAGGTCTAATGAGATATTGAATTCAATATCACTTCGAAAGACTGTAAATTTAATAATCAGGTAAAATACCGTTTTTAGCATTTTTCGATAGTGATGGAAGGTATAGTTCAAGGCAATGGCGTAGGAACGGGATAAACCCCCCCCCCCCTCCCAAAATGTTTTGCCCACTTTGTAAGTTATATTTTTTTGAATTCAGCAGCACGAAAAAGTTAGAATGTAGTAGCGTTGAACGAAAGTCTGTGAAGACATTTCAATACTGCTTGATTATTGTTGGTCTCAAATCTCCAACTTCATTTGTTTTCCAGTTACAAAGCGTGCGCAAGTGTACACAAAATATTGTCGTATAGTGATTTTTTAAATAGGACTTCAAAAGAAAGGATATTATCGACCGATCACCAACGATTATGGGCCGGTGATCGATAAAAAGAAGTTGAATCTCTCTACTAACAATGATAATTCTTCAATGTGAATGATACAACTAGGTTGTAGCTATCAACGCTTATGAATTCAAACATTTGGATTATTCCACCAAGAATCGTCATAAATGATAAAATTTGTGACTTACCATCACCGATTCTTTTGAAAAATTATGTAGGTAGGTACTCGAAGAATTAGTGAGGAAACAAATACCATATAATTGCAATTTTTTGTTTCTATCTCATTTTTTTTTTATTAGTTATAGTATGTTAAAAACTTCGCAAAAATGGTATCTGCGTCCTCTGCGAAAATTCATATCGCTGGTACTTAGTCATTATCGTAGAATAATAAAGTAGGGTTTATTTTAAAACGCAAGTTTGTTGCAATATAAAAAAAATACGACTAAAAATTATCCTTGGAAGTTTTTTCTCAAGGATAACTATTCTGTCCTTTAGCCTTGAATAATTCAATCGCGATTAACTTGGGATCTCAAGAGGATCGGGGTCAAAAAATCTAAGAAAATCAGTGGTTATCAATCCAGGCTAGTTCTAAATAACCCAAGTTAATTTTTTGGTGTTTTGAAAAAAGATATTATATATACACATTTGGAGATATTCTAGGATAAAGGACAAAATCGTTATCTTTTATCTTATATCTTTTTTGAAACTTAAAAATTTTTTTTTTTTTTTTGAATTTAACTTGAACCATGTTTTTCAAATATAATCATGGCACTTTTTGTTTTATTTTTAGTTGAGATGATAAGTCCTTGAATTCAAAGAAATTTTCAATATTCATCTCGATTATCTCAACTTTGCCAGAATTACTAATTTGGACACAATGTTTAAAATCTGTCATCTGTCAATGTTTAAAATCTGTCATCGAAAGTGATTAAATCTTCAGAGGGAAGAGTAAATTTAACATTAACTGACCGTACCGTTGTATTTGATCGTCTTCTTTTTGGTTTCACAATATGTACTTGCTGATATATGTATATACGATTTTTTCTCCGATTCACCTAACGCACGGAATTTATTATTGATTACAATTCGTTGATCTTCAGTAATTTTACTGCAATTCTTATTTTTACATAGCTTATTGCAAGCCTTTTTCTGTTTTTCTGTCTCAATTTTTCTGCATTTTGCGTTTTTGGAGAAATCACCGACATTTTCCTTTTTCGGGACAATCCTTTTTTATTAAAATTTTGAATTGGTGATGTAGATGGTAATTCTGTTACGCATTCATGTGCTGGAGATGGTGTTGTTTGGCTTTGATATGATGTCGATGGTAATTCTGATGTTTGTCATTCATATGATGTAGATGGTAACGGTTCTTTTTTATTTTCATCTGGTTCAAAATCCGGATCAACGTCCTTCAGCACGTTTTTTCTAAATTTTTTGTTGGCGTTTCCCGTTAATTTCCATTGCATTGTTTGTTTAGATAGCTCAGCATTTTTTTTTGCCGAAAGAACAAGTTTTTGCTCCCGATTCATAATCTGTAGTTATATTCAATCATATAATATTACAAAAATTGAACTACAGATCAAATTTATATATAAATAAATTTTACCTATCAGCATTAACAATTTATAATTCCACTTACTGACAATAAAACTAAAACTTATAAAACTACAAAGAAACTAGACGTCGGGCGTACGAAAATCAACTGTAGTTAGATCGGTCCTCTAGTCGTAAGTCATATTCCTATAGCCATCGGACACATCCTTAAGCCCATCTGGCACTTAATGCATAACCCGCCAAAAACTTATTATAATTAAACCTAGAGATAAGATAGATTTTATGATGGTAAGATAGAACTTATGACGGTTGCCTGTTAAGGATTAGAATAAGCAATCGTTATTTTTACTTTTAACGAGAATAAACTTATAAAGAAGAAGACCATGAACTGTTTTGTATTTTGTATTTCCCACAGTGAAAGTCCTATACATATAACTCGTATATGCGCCTTTTTATCTAACAAGTGGCAGATACGACTTTTTTGTTTAGTAAACACACTAGACATGGTAGATGTGACCAATTTGCTTCCTGTTTTTCAGTCCTTTGCAGTTGGAAATCGACCTTTTTAGCTTAGACAAAAATTATAAACTGATTTACGGTTCCAAATATGCCTCTATCTCAATTTTTGACTTTTGACGCTTGTGTCCTTTTTTCTTAGGACGGCAGTATTTGTGTCGACCATTGTTTTTCGGATGACATACTCTAGTGACAAGTTGAAAATCGTGGGGGCTGGACCATCTCCCTGCTTTAAACCACATTTAGTTCGAGAGCTGGTTGTGGAATCGATTTGTATTGTTTGTAAGTTGAAATTTGTTCAGTGGGTAAACCGGATATATCCTGTAGTGACTTCTTGTTTTGTTTTCAGTTGAGATTTTATGCCGGTTTTCCACCAAACGGACAAAACAGAAACCTCAGCAAAAGCTCGTGTCGAAAAAAACAAGACTTCGAGTTTTCATCATTTATTTACAAACTCGTGCTTTTTTCGACTGTTTCTGTTCTGTTTTTCGTGTCCCGATCAGAACCGGTAACTTCAAAAGGTTTCGGTGTGTTTTCATACTGAGTCCGCTTTGTGGAAACACTGAAGTTGTGTTTTGTTCAGTTTGTGTTTTTTGGTATGAGACAGAGTAAGTTTTCCGTGCGCTTTGTTCGCTCAGTTGAAACAGGCTCAGAACAAAAATGAAACTGCGATAAAATACTGTCAGTTTGGTTGAAATAGTGTTTTGGATTTGTTCGAGTTCGTGTTTTGGATTTCTATCCTTTCAAAAACATGAACAAAACAATAACATTACTTGTCTGTTTGGTGGAAAACCGGCATAAGATATTTTCAACCGTTTATACTAAAAAGCTGAAACTTGAATTTATATAAAACTTGAATAGTTCTTAAAATATGCTCAATATCGGTAAAGAGTGTGAGTGTGAGAAAAAACAATACCTCCGAAATTCTCCAGAGTCTTTTTCGTAAACGGTTAATGTCGACAGTGAAGTAAGGAAGTGGGGGAATTTTTGTAAGGAATCGCGTCTCATAGAAGAACTGTTCGATAAAAGCTTATTATTTATATGGGGAAAAAAATTTTAGCGTTTCCGAGTTTCATATCACGAGAATCGCTTATGATATACAACTAAAACTTGTTAGGTAGAGCTATAGTTGTGGCAAGTTCTAAAAATAAGACTTTTACTAGGGGTATCATGGTACAGAGAGAGTGATGATAATTTTTGCACAATAGGAAATTGGCTTTGTAGAGCTCCATTACTCAAAAACTTGCCCAATTCTAATGTGAATCTTCCTTGCACAGACAAAACAAAATATCTTGGGGTTACTCTCGATAAGACACTGACCTCTGAAAAACACACCGCTTTAATTAGAGACAAGATCAATGAAACGATTAGAGTTTTTTATCCCCTAATAAATCGCCGATCTGTGCTAAGCTCTGAAAATAAAATTATTATCTACTAGGTAATTTTTCAAAGTATATTTCTGTATGCGGTCCCAGTTTGGCATGATATCTAAAATTGCCACATCAAAAAATTGCAAATTGCCCAAAATAAAGTCCTCAAATTATTGCTAAGCCCACCCTGGTATTTCTCCACGCGGAAACTTAATAAAATTGCAAATATTTCAAAAATAAAGGACAAGATGGACATCATTCATCAAAAATTTGTTGAACGAAGTTCGATATCGGAAAATCCACTAACCTCAGGATTATTTAACTAATTAGTTCATATTTAGTCTTAGGTTATTTCTAGTTTTAAGAATTTTTTTTTTTAGGGATACTGAACTGGACTTAGGTTAGCCTTTAATACACTGTAGTATACAATCCAGTCAGCTTAGGGATAGGAGCTAATAATTTCGAGTGCTGTTAGGCTATGATGTGATCTATCAGAACAGCAATGTTGCCTATAACAAATCAACTACTGTCTGGTATCTCTGATGGTGTTAGTGAATCTGATAAGAATGTAAACAGAACTCATCTGCGCAGTGTTAAATCCTTTAGTAGTGATTCTATTAATCATTCCGCACTGTTCACTATTTATATTACAAACTGAAAATTTTTATAAATAATTTAGTCTTAAGTTGTATTTATAAGGTCTTTCACTTTGCTGTATTTCCTTAATCTTATATACTAATTACACTAACTCCAACGTCTTACGACCAAATATGAAAAACATTAGTTGAAATGGGTACAGATACTCCATAGCTCTAAAGTAACTACATACATATGTATATAAGAAACACTGAATTTTATACATACATATAAGGCAAAATAAAAAGAATTTGAATTTGAATTCTTTTTCTTTTATTGTAGTATATTGTTGTAAACTTATTTTGATTATGGAATCAAACAACTAATTTCAACTATTTTATGTATTGTTTTTTCTCACTCCCACACTCTTCACCAATATCGAAAACTTTTTGCGAACAATTCAAATTTTATATTTTATTAAGTTCAAGTTTCAGCTTTCTAGTATAAACGATTGAGAATATCTAAAATCTCCGCTTACAATTGACCATAGTCACTTAAAGAAAATCCACCTGGTTTACACACTGAAAAATTTCAGCTTACAAGGAATACAAAACGATTCCACAACCAGTTTTCGAACTGAGTGTGACTTAAGGGAGATCATCTGAGTAGAAAGCAGAAAAAATAGGTGAATTTTAAAAATTATTATCTCAAAAACTATAAAACCTATCCAAAAATAATTTGTGAAATTTTTGAAGAATAAGCCGTTTTCCGAAGATTTTGGGAACGGTCTTTGAAAAGTATGTTTCGAGATAATCGCGTTTGAATGACGAAGAATTCACGAAGGGCCCATTCCGGTTAATTTCCCATAGCTTCCACAATTATTGAAATTTTAACATGAAATTCACAGACAACATTCTTAAGACTATAAACTTTGAGATGAACAAAAAAAAATTCTTCTCAGATAATCCCCCTTAAAGTAGGGGGGTCTAGCACCCATGCTTTTCAACTTGGCACTAGAGAATGTCATCCGAAAAACCCTGGTCGACACTAATGGGACACTACTATTCAAGTCCACCCAATAGCTAGAACCTCCTGTGCAACTGCCCAGCTCTCGCTAGAAGACGGCTGAAATCTCTGGGTGCTTCGACCTTCGCAAACCTTAAAGAAGTCTCTTTTAACAGCATGCAGAGTCTAATCCCCCATTGGCCTATTTTCATAGGGAAGTGAGGACCTTTTTTTTTTTTTTTAGGTCATCATATTTAGTATGGGGGAACATGATAAACCCCCCCCCCCCCATCATACATTCCTGCGCACGGGCCTGACCTAAACCTAAACCTAACCATATAATTGCATAGGCGAACGATATATGTATGTATGTAAACATCCTCGCAAAATCCTGCCATGTAGTATACCAATTTTGGAGTATAATTTGGAGAGTATAGATAATTTCATATATCTTGAGACTAATCTAGAAAAAAATGGCTACAAAACGGACAAAATCAATCGACGATGATTCATCATCTTATCTTAGCTGAACAACTTTTGTGTAAGATCATTATTTATTGCGTTATTAAGCGTAAAGTGCAAAAAATTAGAAGATTGTCTCAGTTTTTAAACTTTTGGACCATTTTTATTAAAAATAGGTGACATATTTACATGACAAAGTTGTAGAGGACTAAATTCCCTACAAGTTTTGCATACACCATTTTTTCGTACGACCAACGGATCACGAGCGGGAACACGGTAAACACACAAATATGTAGCGTAAATAAGTGCACAAATGCCACATTTCATCTGACTGGGTCAGATCGTCGAGTTGATTGTTCGGGGCATTTGTGCACGTATTTACGCTACATATTTGTATGTTTACCATGCTACCGCTCGTGATCCATTGGTCGTACGAAAAACTGGTGTATGCAAAACTTGTAGGGAATTTAGTCCTCTACAACTTTGCCGTGTAAATATGTCACCTATTTTTAATAAAAATGGTCCAAAAGTTTAAAAAACTGGGACAATCTCCTAATTTTTTGCACTGTACGCTTAAAAACGCAGTAAATAATGATTTTAAAAAAAGTTGTTTAGATAAAAAGATAGAGAATTTAATTCTCTTTAAACTTGGTTCTCACCATTCTTAGCGAGAAATGCAAAATACGGCTTCAAATCGACAAAACAGAAAAATCAATATTTCGGGCACACGCCATATCAAATTTTGGTGTAAAACTGTGTTTCCTCTCTACTCCATCATTTAAACCTAACTACGTCAAACCATTTCGACTTTTTTTTTCTTTAAGAATTCCTAGATTTACTGGACTAAATATACTACTATCAGCTTCTTACTCACATGTATGGTATGTTATATTCTGGTCTTGAAAACAAAAATAGCCAAACCTTTGAATATGAACTAGGCAACTATTTGCATTTCACTGCCACCTGGCATGAAACGCTTCATACAAAAACGTACAAATTTGATTCAATTCATTTGTTTTGAGTTGAAGCATTATTATTGTTCGTAGAGAGATTCAACGTTTTTTATCGATCACCGGTCCATAATTAATGGTGATCAGTAGATAATATATGTTATTTTGAAGTCATATTCACACAATCACTATACATCACATATACACTGTATTACATATATTGGAGACTAACAATAATCAAGCAGTATTAAAATGGCTCCACAAACATTCGCTCTACGCTACTACATTCTAGCTTTTTCGTGCTGATGATTAAAAAAAAACATATAACTTACTTGGTGAGCTAATCATTTCGTGGGGGGGGGGGGGGGGTGTTGGGGACATCACCCCTCCCCCCTTGAAATGATTTTGGGACAAAAAACCCCCCGTTCCAACGCCAGTGGGATGAAGTATGTTGGAGGGTGGATGGTGGTGGAGGTTTGTTCGTTTGATGATGATGATGATGATCAGAGGCTGAGAAAACAAATAATCTCTATATATAAAAATGAGTGTTTGTTTTTTTGTCCGGTATAGGCTACGCCCGCGATGGTTCGAGCATGTATTTCATATGATTTAGCGACAATTCGTTCGTTTTCGGTACTAATGTTATGCGTTCCTATTACTAAATGATAAAGTTGGATGATGGATGGTGGACAGAGGATAGTGGATGGAAGATGGAGGATGCTTGATAGAAGATGAAGGATGGAGGTTGTTGGATAGTGGATGGAGGATGGTGGATAGTGGATAGAAGATGGTGGATAGAGGATGGGGAATGGTAGGTATAGGATGGGCGATGATGGATAGAGGATGATGTAGGGTGAGGGATGGTGGATAGGGGATTGAAGATCGAAAATGGAGGATGGTTGATAGAGGATCCTAGATAGGGGATGGGGGATGGTAGATATAGAATGGTGGAAGATGGATAGAGGATGATGGATGGATAGAGGATGGAGGATGGTGGACAGATGATGGATGTTGGTGGATGGAGATGGATGATGAAGGTTGGTGGATACGGGGTGGTGAATGCAGGATAGAAGATGGAGCATGGAGAATGATGAATGGTGGGTGGAGAATGGTTGTTAGAGGATGCTGGACGGAATATATAGGATGCTAAATGATGGATAGATGATAATGAATGAATTGAGGATGGTGGATAGAGGATGGAGAATGGCAGATGGAGGATGGGGGATGCGGAATGGATGGAGGATAATGGATAGAGGATGGGGGATGGAAGATGGAGGATAAAGGGTAATGGATAAAGGATGGAACATGGATGATGGTGTATAGAGGATGGTGGATGTGGGATGGTGGATGTGGGATAGTTGATGTGGGATGGTGAATGGAGGATGGAAGATAGAGGATGAGGGATGGTAAATGGTGGATAGAGGATGGGGGATGGTGAATGGTGGATAGAGGATGTTAGATGGAGGATGAAGGATTGAGAGGGTGGATAGAGGATTGTGAATAGAGGGTATAGTAACAGAAGAAACGGGAGAAATGGGAATGGGAGTAACAGGAGTATCGGAAGATACAGGAGCAATGGGAGAATCAGGACCAATGGATATACGGGAGAAACGGAAAAAACAGGATCAATCGGAGAAACGGGATCAACGATAAAGACGAGAGTAACAGGGGCGATGGACCAAGGTGAGCGTAGCGAGCGTAGTCGCGGTACGCGGCTAGTTATAAATAATTATCTAAAAGATAATTTGATTATATTTGCGATATTTTACTCAATAGGTTGTAAAATGACTTTACTTGACTACGAATTTGGCAATCTTTCATTTCTCATTTGGTGAGAATACAGAGAGAAAACTGCATTAATTCGGCATCATTTTAACTTTTTGGTGAGAAATTTCTCACTCATAAGTTACAGAACTGAGGTACTGATTACAATTGGTTTCCAAATTTTTTGATGTTCAACTTAAGGCAACTTAAGGCAAGGTATCAGTTCTCGACGAAAAAGAAATTATTATTATTTTTTTTTAATTTTCATCCTTAACATATTGAGAATACGTGGACAAAAGGATATTTCGATATCGAATGTATTTCACGAGTTACAGACCGATTTGTGGAATGGTCGACCGATATTCAATACGATTTTTTTATAACGTCAAACTTTAAATGCGTTTTTCACGAAAAGCTTAAAAGAAAGTAAACTAAATTTGGGGAGCCCCAACATCGATTTTTTTTTATTTTCTTATTTCCCTTTTTTTTTATTTGAGTTTTTAAGCCTTGTTTTTATTTGAGTTTTTAAGCCAAAAAAAAGAGTGAAAAAAGGTTTTTTTCAAATAGCTGCCATTTTAGTCTCAGGGCGTTTTTCAAAATCGGAAAACGTTGGGCCCCGCAATTTTGATCTAGTTTCATAAACTTTTTGAATTTTTGGTTTCAGATCACTTGGCAAGGGCTGTAGAAGGTACCGCGTGCACCAACTCACGCCAATCGCGGCCTAACGTCATAGGAGCTAGAGCCGCTATTTTGCAATATTATTATATTTTTTTTTTTAAATTCAGAATTATTCTTCACTTGCACCTCTATTTGAATGGGTTCATGCTTAAAGGGCCTCAATCCATTTACTTTATTATTTTAACAATAAAGTATTGTTATCGATTTTTTTTTAAGAAAAATTTGCTACCCTGAAATTTTTTTTTACACGTTTTATGACTAATAAACGCCAAAAAGCAAAAAAAATGTTCACTCAGTCTGTGCGCCGTCCGCCGTACGCAAACTCGTTTGAGGAATTATAGTTGCCAAACCCTATGAGCTATTAAATTGATTTTTTTTTTCTGAATAGACATGGTGGACCCCTAGAAGTGATATTTTTTTGAGGGGAGATGGTGTAAGGGGGAAGGTGGGGAAAGCGTTTTAGACGAAAAATTTTGGTTTCTAGATCTCAGCAACCATTTATGGTAGGAGGCTGAAACTTGGAATTTCTATAGAACTTTGATAGTGGACCCATCTGCAAAAAAATTGCTGATATGGGTGAAGGGCTGTGGGAGTGGAGGAGGAAATAATGTGTCCGAAACGCAAAAATGACGAGATCGACACATTCTAAGATCCATATCTCTTAAACCGTTAATGGCGAGCAATTCAAACTTAACAAATATCTGAAGTTATACTAGGAGAGTAGATTGAAACAAAATTGGTGGCGTACGGGGGTGGGGGTTGAAATACTTAACATTACGATATCTCAGAAACCAATTGCA
This sequence comes from Beris chalybata, assembly GCA_949128065.1. NCBI lineage: Eukaryota > Metazoa > Arthropoda > Insecta > Diptera > Stratiomyidae > Beris > Beris chalybata. The sequence continues at coordinate 115,363,894 of OX421894.1, forward strand.
CCAGAAAAACAAAATTCGGTTTGGGTATAAAGCTTGATAAATAAAGATTGCTCAAAGTAAAATCTTTGAAGGGGGGGAGGGGAGCATAGAAGTGGAGGGGATAAGAATTTTTCTAAAATATCAGTTTTCATATCTCAATAACAGTGTATGATAGATGCTTAAAATTTTTACCAGAAGTAGGCCCGATATAGCTCTAGTAGAGAAAAAAAAATTGAAGGTGGGGGTGTAGAGGGTGAGGGTGAGGGAGGGGTGAGAAGGAAAAAGTTCATATGTCTATAACTTAAAAACCTGTAATGATATAAACCTCAAACTTCGTATTTAGATAGAACTATAATAGTAGCATGGTGAAAAAATATTTTTTTTTTTTAGGGGTAGCATGGTACGAGGGTGTTTTTCCTAACTTTAGAACGGCTTATGCTAGAAAGTTGAAAGTCGGTACGTATATGTAAATCAACTAGAAAAGTAATTCTGATAAAAAAAAATTGGAATATTCATTGGCGTTCAGAAAGGGGGGCAAATAAAATTATCAGTAAACATAAAATGCATATATTTTCACGATTTTCGTCACATCTACTAGATCTTTCCAAATATTGAATTCATTTTTATTCCACGGATTTTTCATATGAATACCTAGAATGTGTTTTCAAGATTTTTTAAAATTCGACCCCTAAGGGGGTGTTAAGTAGATGTATACTTTTTCATGAATTCCACCATATCTCTCAGGTCTGATCAGATATCGAATATCTTTTCACTTCCCCAGGTTTGTTTAATAATCACCTATTCTTAAGTTTTGTCTTCTTCAACCTCTAGACCACATCCTGGAATATGACCCAATTATATAATTCATATGTTACACCATATTCTAACTGCTTTCCGAACTTTTTGTTAGGTTTTCAGTCACATAGTAACATACACCGCATCCCCGAATTGAACACGTTCCAAACTTCTGCCGGAAAAATAATTAAGTTGCGCCCAGACTGTTGGCAGATTTTTTGTAAACTGTTGGAAAAACCTAAAAAACCGTCTGAAAGCAACAGCTAAGTTAAATTCATAACAATACTCTACAGAATCAATAAAAGAGGTTATTTATAACTCATATAATTGCATTTTATAAATTTATCTATGCCGCTCGAATTTTGGCGAATTTTTGAAACCCGTGGACCGAGGCCCTTTAAGCATGAATCGAGTTAGTCAGAATAACTTCGTAGGTTTACTCATCATTCTTAAATCTACATCTTCTGAACGATTAATGTTAGACGGTTGACACTTTTCGGTTAAGTTAATAGATTAGAAAACAGTAAACATTTTTATTGGCGGTGGAAAGGTGTGGGGGTGGGGGTGGAAAGGTGTGGGGGTGGAAAGGTGTGGGGGTGGAAAGGTGTGGGGGTGGGGGTGAAAAACTTTGGATTACAATATCTTCCGACTCAATTCTACCCGGAAGATAAAAATTGGTTTGTGTATATAGAATTATAAGTCGAGTCTACTGAATGTAAAATTTTTGAGTGGGGAGGTGAAAAGCGGAAGTGGAGGGAGAGCCATTTTAAAAACAAATGATTTTATATATCTCAAGAACCGTATCAGATAGGTATGATTTTGAAAATTCTACAGAAGTTAGAACTAGTGAATCTCTACCGGGGGAAAAAGGTGTGGTTGTTGGAGGTGGAAATGAAAAAATTCTGATGTCATTTCTCGAAATCAGGAAAGGATAGAAAGCTAAAAATTAACAACTGTATAGTGGAACTAGGTATATGTAGAGACATACTAAAAAACTAAATTTTTATAGAGGTAATAAGGTACGGGGTTGGGGGTAGTTTTTCATATCTCAGAAATCATGCAAGTTGATAAAAAAGCGTCTATACTTTTCTGGGATGTATGGAGAAACCCACGTGGGAGCCGGGTTGTCATGCTAAAAGTCCATGACAACTCGGCTCCCACGTAGTTTTTATCTAACAAGAGTGGTCGGATGACTTCCTTATGGCATGATAAGATGTGCCAAACCTCTAAGACTTCAAAACTAGTGAAATCGCATTTTCGATAAAAATTGGACAGAGGCCCTTTTAGCATGATCCCAATCATATAACCTATTAGTAGTTTTTTCCATATATACATATTTATTTTACATCCAAAAAAATCCTGAAATTGAGGCATTTTTCGGGCCTTTCAACTGATACCTTGCCTTAATTAATCATCCTGCAATGCAGTTATAAAACTGAGATGAGGGAGATTATGTTATAGACGACTTAAAGTAAAGTAACAGGGGCATGTATGTGAAATGGCGGTAGACATTGTTTTACTTTATTATTTTAATTATAAAGTGTTCGAACTTTATTATAAAGTGTTCGAACTGGTTATACTTATCAGGTTGAGAATTACCTGGAAATACGTTCCACATTAATGATGTTTGAGGGATGAAATACTACTCCAATTTCACAGTTTTGTATATCTGTTCAATAAACGTATGTGCTACAGCAGCTCAACGAGTGAGAAAAAAGGCTGCACATTTCGACAATCTCTAAATTTTTGTGCCTTCTGTCTTCTTCAACTACTTGATAACTCTTAAAAGCTTGTAAGCCTTTTCAATCAATCAGTCGTAAATCTTTTGAAGAGTCGTACTTAAATAAAGTTGCTTTTTGCCAAAATCTACTTTCCTGAAAAGACTATCTTTTCGTAAATTCTGAATTAATAAACTGATCGTTCCTTCTTTGGAAATTTCCGTCCACACAGTACTTTCCAATCGAATTAATTCGTCAAGCATGAGACAAGGGACATCAGAAGAAATAAAGTTCTTTGACAAAGTACTAAACATATTTTGACTTTGCCATTCCAAGCATTTCCACTGAGGACACTCTATTGATGCGGGAAAGTAGCCAGGACATTCTTCTTCGTGACATCGACGATTTTCCCATTAAATTTCTTTTATTGGTACCAATACACGTTCTAAGTCCATTCGGAAAAATAATAAAGCGGAAAAATGTTGGCTACATTTGCAGATAAGTCAGAGCTTCTTCTGAGTGGCATCTTAATGAGAACGTGACGAAAATAATTCGTGGTTTTACCCAAATACATTGCGAAAATTAAAAGACAATAGCTCCTACACCTGAACCAATGTTTGTTTAGGACTGGAGTCGATTGTCTAAAAAAAATCTGCCAACAGTCTGGGCGCAACTTTATTATTTTTCCGGCAGAAGTTTGGAACGTGTTTAATTTGGGGATGCGGTGTATGTTACTATGTGACTGAAAACCTAACAAAAAGTTCGGGGCCCCTTCCGAACGCCAATGAATATTCAAATTTTTTTTTATCATAATGACTTTTTTAGTTGATTTATATATACGTACCGAGTTTCAAATTTCTTGCATAAGCCGTTCAAAAGTTAGGATATGGATTTTAGAATGTGTTGATCTCCACTTTTTTGCGTTTCGGACGCGTTATTTCTCCCTCCACTCCCACACCCCTTCACCCATGTCATTAATTTTTTTGCAAACTATCAAAGCTTTTTAGAAATCCCAAGTTTCAGCCTGCTACCATAAGCGGTTGCTGAGATCTAGAAACCAAAATTCTTCCTCTATAACGCTTCCCAACCTTCCCCCTTACATCCTCACCCTTCAAAAAATCTGACTTCAAGGGGTCAACCATGTCTATTCATAAAAAAAAAACAATTTAAAAGCTCATAGGGTTGGGGAGCTATAATTCCTGAAATGAGTTTGCGTACGGCATCCGGCGGACGGCGTACGGCGCACAGACGGACTGAAATTTTTTTTTGCTTTTTTGGTGTTTATTAGTATCTAATAAAACGTGTAAAAAAAAATTTCACGGTAGCAACCTTTTTTTTTTTTAAATTCGATAACAATACTTTATTATTAAAATAACAATTAATTATTATTAAAATAATAAAGTAATAGGACATGTTTTTTATTTAAGAAATTAAGTTGTTTTCATTCTTAATCAAAATCGCAAGTATAAGCGCTATGCAAATGTCTTTAAAATATTTGATCAATTCAATTCATAATAAAGTTAAAACACGTTGAGCTAATCATCTGAATTTTTATCAATCCGTAGAATAAAGACGAATTCAATATTTTGGAAGACCTAGTAGATATGATGAAAAACGTGATGCATTCGATATATGCATTCTATTCTATCCGATAATTTTTTTTAGTAGATTTTTTTTTTCATCAAAATTACTTCCCTAGTTTATTTATATATACCTACACACCAAGTTTCAACTTTCTAGCATAAGCCGTTCTACAGCTAGGAAAAACATTCTCCACCCTCGTACTATACTACCCCTAAAAAAACTTTTTAATTTTGCCAATATGTCACTCCTATAGCTCTACCTAAATATTTATATTTCAGTTTTTTGTCATTATAGGTTTTTGAGGTATAAAAATTACAACCTTTTCCTTCACTCTCACCCTCTACACCCACACCATACAATTTTTTTCTACCACGGATCTACAAGCTTACTACAGGTAAAATTTTTAAAATTCTATTTTACACTCTGAGATATGAGGCGTGATTATTTAGAAAAATTATTATCCCCTCCACTTCCTTGCTCCACCACCTTCATAAAATTTTTTTTACTTTTACTTTCGGCAGACTTTGTTTGTCAATCTTTATACACAACCTGAATTTTATTCGTATATCGTAATTTAAAGTTTTTCACCATCCAACCCCGTACGCCTACTTTGCATTTCATACGCATTATTCCCAATCCATTACTCCTTCACCCATATCATCAATTTTTTGCAAATGGGTCTACTATTAAAGCTCTACACAAATTCCAAGTTTTAGCTTCCTAGTATAAGCGATTGCGGAGATCTAGAAACCAAAACTTTCCATCTAGAACGCCTTCTCCACCTAATCCTTCAAACCCCTACCCCTCAAAAGGTGTCCACTTAAAGGGATGTACGCACTCTACCCACGAAAAAAAAAATCTGCCAACAGTCTGGGCGAAACTGTATTATTTTTCCGGCAGAAGTTCAGAACGCGTTCAATTCGGGAATGCGGTATATGTTACTATGTGACTGAAAACCTAACAAAAAGTTCGGGAAGCGGTTAGAAAAGGGTGTAACATATGAATTAAATAATTGGATCATATTCCGGAATGCGGTCTAGAGGTTGAAAAAAACAAAACTTAAAAATAGGTGATTATTAAACAAACCTGGGGAAGTGAAAAGATATGCGATATCTGATCAGACCTGAGGAACATGGTGGAATTCATGAAAAAGTATACAACCAGTTTACACCCTCTTAGGGGTCGTTTTTAAAAAAAATTTTGAAAACACATTCTAGGTATTCACATGTAGAATCCGTAGAATAAAAAATCTGCCAACAGTCTGGGCCCAACTTTATTATTTTTCCGGCAGAAGTTCGGAATGCTTTTAATTCTGAGATGCGTTGTAGGTTACTATGTGACTGAAAACCTCACAAAAAGTTCGGGAAGCGGTTAGAATGCGGTGTAACATATGAATTACATAATTGGGTCATATTCCGGGATGCGGTCTAGAGGTTGAAAAAGGAAAAACTTGAAAATAGATGATTATTAAACACGCTATTCAAGATATTCGATATCTGATTAGACCCGAGAGATACGGCAGAATTCACAAAAAAGTATACATCCACTTTATACCCGCTTAGGGGTCGAATTTCAAAAAATCTTGAAAACACTTTCTAGGTATTAGTATCAAGAATCCGTAGAATAAAAATGAATTCTATATTTGAGAAGATCTACTAGATATGACGACAATCGTGAAAATATATGTATTTCATTTTCACTGATAATTTTGTTCGCCCCCTTCCGAACGCCAGTGGATATTCGAATTTTTTTTTTATCAAAATTACTTTTCTAGTTGAATTACATATAAAGGGTTTTTCAATAAGAGCGCTTCAACTTTTTTTTTTAATAAAACAAAAACGCTCGTGGTGTACTCGGGGTGTACATATACATATATGTTTGAACAAAGTAGTAAAAAAAAAAATCGTTGAAATCTCAAACCGTTTTTATTTTATTTAAAAAAAAAGTTGGAGCGCTCTTATTGAAAGACCCAGTACAAACCGAGTTTCAACTTTCTAGCATAAGCCGTTCAGATAGATAGATAGATAGATTTATTTCAATTTTTAAAAATAGTTCGTACAATTTTATACAATTTCAGTGATCAGATTTTATATCTTTGCACCTGTAGTTACAATTTAGATTTTTACTAAAATGGATTCTTTGTTTTTTATTTTAATTCAATCCAAGGAAAAATTAAGTAATAAAAACCTTGCTTGTTAACTCCTACCTAACTTACACACTAACTTACAAACTAACTTAAAATAAAATAGAAAAGTAAAAATAATGGAAGTAATTTAAAAATAGTAGTTACTAGAAGGAAAAGTATATACATAGATAACATACATGTTATAGGAAAGATGAAATTAGCGGGTTTTCTACCAACTGGGACCGTAACAAAAATGAGGAGAGTCTGGATTCGGCCAGTTCCTGTATAGTATAAACACCGGCATCAGAGTGTAGTATTCTTGTAGAGAAGTAGAAGGGTTTACTCATAGCTATTTTAAGGCATTTGTTTTGACAGACCTGTAGTTTCTTTTTGTGAACGCTAGCGCATTGACTCCAGATAGGAGTACCATAGGAAATAATAGGTTGAATTACGAGTTTAAAAATTAAAACTTTATTTTCCACAGCCGTTCAAAAGTTGGGAAAAAACATCCCCCACCACCGTACCATACTACCCCTAAAAAAATATATATTTTTCTAACATGCCACTACTATATCCTACTACTACTACAACCAAGTTCCAGCTTTCTATCATTAAGTATAGGTTCTTAAGATATAAACATCGGAACTTATTCCTCTTCACCCTCCCCCACCTTCACTCTCTACAACTACACTCCCAAATTTTTGTTCCCTGCTAGAGTTCTATTGGGCCTACCTCTGGTAAAAATTTTAAGCATATATCTTACACTGTTATTGAGATATGAAACGCAATATTTTTGAAAAATCCTTATCCCTTCTACTTCCATGCTCCCCTGCCCCTTAAAAGATTTTACTTTCAGCAAACTTTATTTGTGAAGCTATAAAGCCGAATTTTACAATTATAAACCGAATTTTACTTCTCTATATTGGTTGGTGAGATATCGTAATCTAAAGTTTATCACCCCCACCCTCGTACGCCGCTGCCAACACGTAAAAATTTCAGTCTACGCTCCTAGTATAGCTACAAATATTTGTTAAGTTTTAATTGCGTGCCATTAACGGTTTAGGAGATATGGATTTTAGAATGTGTCGATCTCGGTTTTTTTGCGTTTCAAACGCATTATTTCCCCCTCCACTCCCATACCCCTTCATCCATATCAGTAAATTTTTTGCAAATGGGTCCACTATCGAAGCTCTACAGAAATTCCAAGTTTCAGCCTCCTAACACAAGCGGTTGCTGAGATCTAAAAACCTAAACACCCTTCCCCTCACACCCTCACCCATCAAAAAAAAAGTGACTTGAAGGGGTCTACCATGTCTATTAAGAAAAAAGTTCAATTTAACAGCTCATAGGGTTTGGGAACTATAATTCCTCAAACAATTTTGCGTACGGCAGACGGCGGCGCACAGACTGACTGAATTTTTTTTTGCTTTTTTGGTGCTTATTAGTTATAAAGCGTTTAAAAAAAATCTTTCATTGTAGCAATTTTTTTTTTTGAATCGATAACAATACTTTTTTATTAAAAGAATAAAGTAAAATGAATTCAATATTTCGAAAGACCTTAGTAGATATGACGAAAATCGTGAAAATATATGTATTTTATATTAACCGATATTTTTTTTGCCCCCCTTCTGAACGCCAGTGAATATCTGAATTTTTTTTTATCAGAATTACTTTTCTAGTTAATTTACATATACGTACTGAGTTTCAACTTCTTAGCATAAGCCGTTCTGAAGTTAGGGAAAACACCCCCCACCACCGTACCATACTACCCCTAAAAAAAAATTTATTTTTCCACCATGCCACTACTATAGCTTTATCTAAATACCAAGTTTCAGCTTCCTATCATTATAGATTCTTAAGATATAAGCATCGGAACTTTTTATTTCTCACCCCCAAACTTTTTTTCCCTACTAGGGTTCTATTAGGCCTACTTTTGGTAAAAATTTGAAGCATCCATCTTACACTTTTATTGAGATATGAATCGTGTTATTTTTGAAAAATTCTAATCCCTCCCACTTCCGTGCTCCTCCACCCCCTTCAAATATTTTACTTTGAGCAATCTTTATTTATCAATTTTTATAATAAAACCGAGTTTTGTTTTTCTGGTCCAATTAGTTTGTGAGATATCGTAATCTAAAGTTTTTCACCCCCCACCCCCGTACGCCACTACCCTCACCCAAAAATTTTGTTTCAATCTATTCTCCTAGTATAACTACAGATATTTGTAAAGTTTTAATTGCTTGCTATTAATGGTTTAGGAGATATGGATTTTAGAATTTGTCGATCTCGGCATTTTTGCGTTTCGGACGCATTATTTCCCCCTCCACTCCCACACCCCTTCACCCATATCTGTTTTTTTTTTTTGCAAATGGGTCCATTATCAAAGCTCTATAGAAATTCTAAGTTTCAGCCTCCTAACACAAGCGGTTCCTGAGATCTAGAAACCTAAATTTTTTATCTAAAACGCTTACCCCGCCTTCCCCCTTACACCTCCTCCCCTGAAAATAATGTCAATTCAAGGGGTCCACCAAGTCTATTCTTAGAAAAAATTTTAATTTAATAGCTCCACTGGTTTGAGAGCTACGAGCCTTCAAAGATTTTGGGGCGGTCGACGTACGGCGTACGGCGTACAGACGGAGTGAAAATTTTTATTGCTTTTTTCGCATCTACTAGTCTGAAACGTGGAAAAAAAAATTTTGAGGGCAGCAAAGTTTTTTTTTTTAAAAATCGCTAACAATACTGTATTATTAATAATACAGTAATTTAACTAAATAGCTTAAAGGTTTGGGTACTACGAGCCTTCAAACAATTTTTCGTACACACGTAGACGTGCGGCAGACAGACGGACTAAATTTTTTTTGCTTTTTTCGTGTCTACTAGCCAAAAATTTGAGGGTATACATTTTTTTTTTCTTAAATCGATCATAGTACTTATCTTACTATGTTATCAATTAAAATAATAAAGTAAAATCAACAAAAAAATTGTATGTAATGGCTTCGACTGTAATTCCACTTTATTTAGCGTAGTGAATGTTTGCTCATCGAAATAAGCCTACATTAGCTCTACCAAAAGGACATTAATCCTCGTTAGATACAATCATTTGAACAAAATAAGAAAAAAATTCAATACGATTTCTTTCACCGCGGGAAAGGGGAAAATATATATCCCTATGTCGAGAAATTCAATTAAATTTCACTCTTCTTGGGGTTGAATTTCATCTTTCATGACTCCGAGGAGTTCCATCCCGATTCGTTGACTTCGATCCTGTTTACCGTACTAATCTCAATTTCCTTCTAATCCGATACTCCTGGAGTATGGCAAAGAACACAACCTCAAAATGTTAATCGAATCTTGGATTAGGGGTGAAATGGGATCCGTTGAACGTTGAATGATAAACTGACGAAAATTTATCAGTTGTGGCTAGCCCTTTTATGAAACTGAACCCTCCGACTAGACTGGATATAGAAAACGTGTACGTTAAGATGAACTTTAACCAAATTATAATTGGGTATCACTAACTCTATCGGGAAATCGATTTTTTTTAGATAAGATTAGCGATAGTGAAGAGTGTAAATTATTTTTGTAATGCATAAGCTTCCGAGAAGAAATTCCTAATTTTTAATGCTTTATTCCGAAATCATCTAGATACTGTAATAAACTTATATATTATTTGCATACGCTGCCGAGATAGAAATATACGCAGTTTTATTACAATGTCAGACCCTACAGAAATACTCTTCGATTTATGATTCCGTTCAATTTTATGTGATAAAATTTCTTTTTTTTAATACATTCATTGGAACTTAACTTTGTACTTATTTCACGTACTATTGTATTTCATTTTTTTTTTCTTAAAACGAATAAAGAGAAATTTATACGACATTTTATATCACAAAGACGTCACAGATATTTCGAGTATAGAAGGTTTAAAAATGCTTTTAGTACTTTGTTATGAAGATTTTATTAATTCAGTTATGTATTTATGGGCTGGATTTTATGTTACTCGTATATTTCGGTGGTATCAAAAATGAAATTTCAAGAAGATAAAGTTTAAATTCAGACGATAAAATGTCAGCGGTCTGCAACTAAAGAAAATTAGTTCAAAAATTCTCTGCGATATGAAACCCTGCCAAGATACGTACCTACACTGTAGCTCAAATAAGCGATTTATTTTTAGAATTGCTAATTGAAAATTTCTACATTTATTCTTAAGGATGAAACGTTTTTTTTACACCTTCCTCCTACTCCACCTCGTATTTTGCTATTATTTAAGAACAGCCGATCATTAATACGTAAGACGCGTTTTTCAAGTTAAACTCACCTTAAAAAAATTACCAAACAAATACTTAATAAATTATAGAAATTAAAATTATAAAAACAATATAATATATACATATGTATATATGTAAATTAAATATATGAAATAAATTTTGTAAATATAATAAAATAAAGGTAATCATTTAAATAGATTAAACGAATTAAATTCACTTCTTAAACTACTGTAATGGAAGTATTTACTGAAATAAGTTAAATTAGCAAATGAAATAAAACTGTGAAAGTGAAGAGCCATCCATGCCATCCTTTGGACCTAGTCCAACACAGTCTTATAAACTATCCTATTCATGTTTTCGAATTGTCATGTCCTCAAGGACAGCGATTAATCAATAATCGGGGATTTCGTGTTATGGTTTCACTCCACTGACGCCGAAAAACAACAAACATTCCACATTCTAACAATTTATCATTTTCATTGGAACAATTTAAGGATGAATGTGTGTCTACAGAACTTCGTTTTCATTCGAAACAAATTTGTACCAAATTCCGAATTCTTAGTTAAACGATTACTTGATTTACAGTGAGTACCGTAAATTAAGTGAGGACATTTTGACAGGATAGCAGCTACACGTAGGCCTTCGTGGATCGTTAGGATTTTCTTCATAACCATACATTTAGTTTAAACTATTGCAAAATCAACAAATACAAAATTGCTTCTGTTAGGAAGTTGAAACTTAGTACCTATTTGTAGATGTGCTACTAGAGTAATTAAAACTAAGTAATTAAAACGGCAACAGTCAGTCAACTATATTATTTTATGGGTAGAAGCAAGGCCGTGGCCAGAAAAAAATTTCGGGGGAGGGGGGTGGTTCCTGAAAAAAACTATTATCCCCCTTCGATTTTTTAAATGAATAACGGAGATATCTAGGAATCTTTATAAGCGATACATACCCTTATGTGTGTGAGAGGCTTATGAAAGTAAAATATATGAATAATGAAAATGCAAACTATTAGTCCGAGTATAACATCAGTTGTTTAGATTATGAGGTTTCTTAGAAAGTTAATTTTGTTCTTAAAATAAAAAATTAAAAAAAATTTTTTAAGGCCAATTAAATAGTATAGAAAAAACCCTTGTAGACTAATTTCGAATTTCGGTATATTGGGCGTGTTTTAATGCTCTCCAGAGTAGGATAGTACAGCATAAGTATACGTGAAACAACAACAACATCCAGGATAGTAAACCCACTGATTTTACTAGGTTACATATCCTACCCCGGAGAGAATGAAATGGTGTGAGCCTAGGATGAATTCGATTGATTCGATTGATGTTTCGATTTTAATGGCTGGCAGCCAGGGACGTCATTTCAGTTTTTTCCAGGGGGGGGGCAAGATGTTATGAATGCATATATGTTTATATGTAAATATACATATGTTATATATTATATATGAAAATTCAAAATTCAGGGGGGGGGGGGGAGGGCAAATGCCCTCCCTGCCCCCTCCCCACAAATGACGTCCTTGCTTGTCATGCTTCCTTGTGCTTCACCACTATGAACTATTTTGGAACAAAAATGACGCCAACTAAAACAAAACACAGCATTCTGATTAATGGAGTATTCAATCCATGTAAATTGTTCAAAATAACTGCATTGAAATCGGCTCTTCGCTATCTGGGGGTATTCCTTCAGTATTGGCTGAACGAGGTCATTGTGATAAAAACGTGATATGAGCCGTTGTATTTAAAAGTGGAATAAGTCCATTTTGAAAAAAATATTTTTTGTGACATTGTAACATTATTCTATACAACACGAAGCAACTTTCTGAGAATCTGTTGATGCAATTGTTTCATCACACTTTTAACAAATACCAGTAAATTTTTCTGAAAGATGGCATAAATATTTTTAAACATATTAAAACGTAAACCGTTAAGCATGTCAATATAAAAACGAAATGGACTTATTCCACTTTCAAAATCAACGGCTCATACATCAATAATTGACACATCATTTTCTGGTAATGCTTCTGAATGAACTTTATCTTTTACATTTTTTTTTTGTAGATGGTATTGCATCAACTGATTGCGCAGATTGAAGGGAGTCTAGCTTCTTACTACCAGTAATGGTTTGCTCGGAATCAAGAATTTGGTTTTTATATGTTTCATCTGGGTTTGGTACACTCTTTCTTCTCAAAAAGTTATACATCGACGACTGTAATGATTTTTTTGACAATATCAGTCTGAAATAGAAAAAGTAAATTCCCGAAATCTTTTTTTATTTTATTTTTAATTTCTTCGTAATATAAACACAAAAATATCTCATTTCTTTAAATTAAATTTTTTTTTTAATTTCTCATGCATGGAGGAAACAATATATAACTCTATTTCGTTCGAGGCTCCGATTTATGCGTTTCTAATTTTTGAGTAGAATTAAACTTAAACCCTCAGATTTCATCTAGAGTCCAAAAACCTTAAAGAAATATGCAAATGTTACATTAAAAAAAGAAGAAATTAAATTTAAATATATACTAAGTGCTCGTGGACACTAGTAAGTAAATGAACAAGCTTGCGTGAAGATCGAATCTCGCAAGAAAGTTGAGATCGATGGTCTGACGATATTTTTTTGAGTCAGATTTGACTTTGACGTAGGAGGTGCATTTGTCGAATCGTTTAATTGTTTATTTATATTCATAAACATACAATAGTACTATACGATTTTTGAAGTGAAAAACGCAAAAACCACTTGCAAAACACTTGTTACAGCAGATTCCTAGAGCAATTGCTAATGTAAACGTTATGGAAAGGAAGGTCGCAAGTGCTAGTGTAAACGAGACCTTAGAAACTTTAAGATTTAGAATTACTAAGTTAGAAGAATTCGAAGAAATTCAAGAATAGATAAAATTATTAATTTTATTTTCGATCAGTTTCAGTGGAACAATTTTGTATGTTATTTTTCATAAATTTTGATAACTGAAGGCAGTCATCCCGTGTGACGGTTTCCAAAAATCGATTTTTTTTTTGCATAAATTACATCCAAATATAGTGTTGAATATGTGGGCGGAGTTGCCATGTATCTCAGCAATGACCGACAATTTGGGGTTGAAAAAATTCTTAAGTTTGCTCAACATGTGCATAAATATATGGTAAAAATTTCACAGTTCATTATTAAGTTTGTCAGAACAAATTCCCAAAAATGGCGTAAAAAAGAGCCTGCACACGGGATGACCCCCTTAAGCAATATTGAATATTAAAATTTAGTAATAGATGTAGGGAAAGTTTAACTGAGACACACGAGAACATTTGTCAGAATATGCGCGAGCTTTGAAGGGTTAGATAGAGAATGTGAAAATATTTCTTACCTTGAAGCAAAGAATAGCGAACAGCACTTAGGTATAATGTATGACAAAATTGCCAGCTACTGCTTATAATAATATAGGAAGCGAGAAAAATTAAAACACTTTTTTATTGAATTAAAAACTGATGAAAACCAAATCTCAGATCTTTGATCAGAACATGCGTTAGAGCTAAGTACATCTTACACGAGTTTGTGTTCTTCTTTATGATTCCGCTTTTTTTTTTTTGCTTTTCGGAGTTTTGCAGAACCTACAATCAACCCAACGAACAGGACCACCAACACAGCCGCGAAATACCAGCGAAATTGTTTATGATCAACCGATCGAAGAACACCACCAACACAGCCGCGAAATTACAGAGAATTTTTCGTCTCTAGTCCAATTCATTTACTTGGGGTGTGTTCAAGATTTCTGCTATAGCTGCTATTAGCTGTTTTTTTATGCTGTTCAAGATTTTCAAAAAGCTGCTTCTATAGCTGCTTTTGGTTGCTCACACTCCGGACTGTAGCCAGAAAGCAGCTATGGCAATATACCATACATATGTGTGTGTAGCTGTTAGTTTCGTCGTAACGACATTTTGAATGTTTAAAATAGAAAATAATGTTTTATTAACAATAGAAAAGGTGAAAAATTTAAAGACACTACTGGTAGTGCTCATTTTCACTTTATTTTATTATAATATATGTCATATGGTACGCTACTTGCGTGTATGTATGTAACGAACAGCTGTTGTAAGCTATGCAAGCTGCTTTTGGTTGTTCAAAAACCGAAGAAGCTAATCCTTGCTATGGCATAATTTGACAGTTGCTACAGTTTTGCTATGCTATGCTTTCGAAGCAGCTATAGCTCGCATCTTGAACACACCCTTGGTTGTCATTATAGTTTTATACAGGATGATTCAAGTCGATAGGGTTAATAGTTTTCTCAAATTTATACCCTTAAAAATTTTTCGTTGGTGTCATAATCAATTAAAATATTTCTGAGGTTTCAAATTCAGGGGGGGGGCAAATGCCCCCCTGCCCCCTCTGAAATGACGTCCCTGTTGGCAGCACAACAGAAATGCAACCGAACTGCGATTAAATAAAATCCGATGGCAGTTATATTGCCGTAAGTTTTGCAGCAAAGAAAGGACAAATATTTTTTTTAAATTTTTGGTAGAATTTAAAGTGAAATTAATAAGCAAGAAAAGAAAAGGTGAGTGATTGCAATGTTTGAATAAAATTTCAAACTTGACAGCGCAGGGCTGCCAAATCTTCCAATGAAATGTACTCCACATAATACCCTGGATCGTTTTTTTCGCCTGCCGATTAGGTGCTCTACTCTGGAGAGCATTAAAACACACCTATTATGTGCACTAAAAGCCCATAGTAGTAAAAACGTTTGATGCCTTGTAAGATATGACAAATTGGTTCTAAATTTCGAAAAAATTGTGAAACTGGTTTTAAGCTGATTTCATAAGAAGCAATTTGTTATCAGACACCATGAATTTTAAAAATTTGTGAAAACGTAAGCAAATCGTTCACACCGCCTTGGTTTTTGAAATTCAAAAAATCGTGATATTTTATATCTCATCAGAAGCAAAATGGATGGCAAAACTGTGAAAACATGTGCAACCTCTTGTGGGTTGAATATCCAAAAATTTAAAATGAGTGTATGTGTTTATAAGAAAGTCTGTGGAAGAGAAAAGCGATCTAATATCTCATTCAAACCAAAAAATGCCTCTTAGGATTGAATATCTAAAATACTGAAATTGATTTTATTGGCGATTATATTGGAAGCCTCAGAAAGTGAAAATGAAGTCGATATCCCATCAAATCTAAGCAATATGTTGAAATTTGTGACACTTGTAGCTTGAATATCCAAAAATCTTGAAAGGAGTTAATAGATAAATATGAAGATAGCGCGAGAAAGTAATAACCAATTCAATTTCTTATGACTTATACCCTCTTAGCGATTGAAAAAGGAGAGAACTCAATAACAGATCTTAGGCAATTATTACGTAGTCCGTGAAAGTGAAAAGATATTCAATTTCTTATCACACCGTAGGGATACGGATTTGTGAAAATGTATACTACCCGTTACATTATCGTAGAGGTCGTATATCACAAATCATGAAAATGCTTTCTAGACCTTTTATTGAGGAATTCGTAGAATAAGCATTAATAAGACCTAAGAGATATGACGAAATTTGTGGAAATATTAATATGCATTCCATTAAACGTCCATGCCCCTTCACCACCTATACAAATTTTACTTTCAAACTACATTTAATGACTCGTATGCAAACCAAATTTTATTGTTCTAGCGTAATTGATTCGAAACATATCATAATCTAAAGTTTTTACCACCCATCCCCGGACGCGGCTCTTCCCACTAAAAATGTTATTTCTAGTCTCCTAGCCTATATCTAAAGTCCGCTTTTAAGTTTCAATTTCATGGCATTAACGGATTAGGAGATATGGATTACAATTGAAGAATGTCTAGTCTTGACTTTTGAGTGTTTTGAAGGTTTTTTTCCCCACATAATTCGATTCCCTAAAAAACAAGCTAGGTATAGCATGTCAAATTGTCATTACTAGTTTGAAGATATATATGTATAACAGTTTTTATGAGAAGAGTACATGTCCGAAAAACGTTTCTTTACCATCCTTATCGCCGCGGTTATTGAAAACTTTGTAGAACATGTTTTTCTCAAAATACAACAAGAATTCACTCCTTAAAATATTGCCACTCATGTACCAGACACTCTGAATAGTAGCCAGTACATATACGCACACTAAACGTACACGATACACGCAATTTAAAAATCGTACAAGTATATATCACGCTTTTTATCTACGGAGCCCTAAAACAAATAAACTACACAACAAATAATTACATATGTGCATATCGGTATTTTTATTACTATTTATTGTTAAATTTACTATTTTAGTTCAGTAGCTTAAACCAAAACTTTTGTCTTGTTTTACAATTATGAAAACAACACATGAGGAATTTAATTCCGTCTTGGCCCGCCTTCTTCGTGTACATAGATAATGAATGATACATTATAGATTTCTTATTATTATATAGAGTGTTTCTCAATATAATTGACAAAAAAATAAGCTTGATTTTCAGTACTTAAAAATTCTTTCGAGAATTTGGGGGGGGGGGGGGGGTCCGGACCCTGTTGGACCCCCCTTGGCTACGGCCTTGGGTAGATGTCAAAATCGTGTTTAATGCTGAGTTGTGATGTAGTTGACAACCTAAGAAATAATCAGGAGTCTACTTAGAACGGTATTTTTTAGGGTGAGAGTCGCATAGTAACCTACACCGCATCTCAGCATTAAGACCTTATGAGTCCAGTACGACAATTTGTTATCCCTGTTTGATATTTATTTCTTGAGAGGATTTTAATCGATTGAAATCGTTTTTCGTTCATGTAATTTTGCATGGACAATACGTCTGCTTCGTTCGCTGTCTATTAGCGAACTAATTTGGATTTTACAGAAAAAAATAGTGTTATAGATTTTCAAATTATTTGAAACGCAAAACTATTAGAAATCAATAATTTTTTCATTGATTTATTTTCTAGAAATACCATTTAATTATACCATCTCTGATACTTTTCAATGAAATGCGGTCTTCTTATGTAATTCTTGCCATGAAAATCGTAAAAAATTGCTTCAGTTTGACCTCATAAACTATTAAAAAAAAAAAAAAAATTTAAAATTTGATTTATGTTTTAAGTTTTTTTCTAGCATTATATTAATGAAAATGACATGTTAATTATTCAAGAAATAGGTAATATGCGTTTAAAAAACTCGAATTTACGCATTTTAGTAAATGTTGAAGGGTTGTTGTTCTAATAGCATTTTTTTCTAAATACAGTTTTGAAATTTTCTCTATGGATGACCTAGTTTACGTACCACCTAATAAAGTGGTGTAATTTTATTATGTTTTTTTGTTACCGTTAACGTGAAATATTTGTAAGAACACAGTCATAAGAGAATCAAAATTGCATTTAACGTGCACATGGAGCCTTACACGTTTCACACTTTTACCCATAAAATAATAAAGTTGCGCCCAGACTGTTGGCCAATTTTTTTATATTTTATTTATACTATTTTGATACCCTGGGTGGCAGGGGTGTAAAGGATTGTTAAAGTTTCCCATCATTTAGGTTTAAGATCGAAAACTGTTTTCGAGATTGGGCGATATTCCACACCTAAGAAGTTGTAAAATGATTGTGTACGTTCTTACAACTTCCGATATCACTCCGTCCAGGTCCGTGTACCCGGGAGAGGGAGTTTGGGGGGTTTAAAGTTTAACCCCCCACCCCCCCCCCCCCCCCCACATTGGGAAGTGGAGACCTTTTTTTTAGTTCATTACAATCAGTATGGTGGGAACTTGATAATTTATTATGAAACCCCCCTTCATATAATCCTGCACACGGGCCTGCTTAGATCTGATGAGATATCGGATTTTATTTTACTTTAATGGGTTTTCTATATAAGGTGTTTTTTCAACTCGATCAAAATCAAGATCATTCGTTTTACATTGAAAACAACAACAAAGAGATGATCCGAAATCAAAATGGGATCATTGATGGATCAATTTTGTGCTTTTAAAACTTATTTAAATGTCAACTATTTTAGCTAACTAAATACATTTTGTACGGAAATGCAAGTCCATGTGTAAGATAGAGACAGAATGTTCAAAGTTATTGAAAAAGTCTTTTTTATATGATCTTTTTACAGCGCCGTTTCCTTGTATAGTATGCGAAACTTTTCCGCCAGGGCAGCTGACAGTTTATCCGAGGCATTTACAAACAGCATTGCTAACCCTGCTAAATTAGCTTTTGGGATGATCCGCATCATTTTTATCAATTTGATCTGATCCAGTTGAAAAAAACGCACCTATTGTGCCAACACTGTTGGTAGATTTTTCTTATAAGTAATAACTTATTCACGATAAATCTTTCAATATAAATATGTACCTAGTAAATTTTTTCTAAATAAACCTATGTGTTAATAATTCACTTTATGAACTTTTTCGGAAGTCGCAAATCTTGAAAATCGAATACATATCTTGAAATATGTACTTTGTTAGTTACTTGTTTGTGCCTATAAGATAATCTCATATACTTCGTATCAGCTTATATACATAGATGTGATTCTAAAACCTCTAAATTTCAATTTTATCATCTACCTTCCTGGTTAGCGATACCCGATAGAAATATTGGATTTGTATACTACCAGTGAATGATATACGCTACTTCATTAGTGAATTAACCCGCTGTAAGGTAAAAACAACGCACATGAGAACAAAGTATAGATCAACCGAAATTTCAAGGAATAGATCCGGAAAGTCTAATTAACGAAAAATTTTTAAAAATTTTCTGATATAAATATTGATCAGTTTCCACTGTAGTGCACTTCTTTGGCTTTTAAATTGAGATGTTATCAGCGACTGTAATCTAAACTGTATTCAGTTCATTGCTTTTCTATCTTCCCTAATGTTACTGTACGGAATAGGGAATAGTACGCAACTTAATACCCTCGTAAAAGCACCGAAACTAGGACATCTTAATGTAGCGTCTTCTATTATCCATCAGCACGTACTCTGCGGACCGAAACTGGGTAAAATACTTAAGGGCCAGCGAAATTCGGAAACAAGCCCTAGACCCAAAGTACAATTACAGAGTCGTCAGGAAGTTAACTAATTGTATTTATTCTCTTATTTTTCAGATATGATTGTATTTGTCATTTGTAATTAAGCCAGGAGGTGAACTACCCCCAAACACTAACGTCAACTAGGACAATGCGCATTTAAGAACCATATTTTGAAATCGAGCTGAATCAGCAGAAAAAGGAAGGAAATCGAATTCAGGATGTATGGAATGCTTTTGGAGAGTGTTCAGCATTTCGTGCAGGTAAGACAATTAAATTGCAGACTAAATAAATTCTTAAACTTGTATTGTATAAATTTTGCGAGGAGGATAGTATTCAGCAAAGGGTTCGTGTCAAAATTATTATGGACCTAATAATTGGTCCCTATAGAAGTTAATTTAGTTACTTTATGACAATTATTAAATGAATTAGCACAGCACGCAATAAAGACTTATCGTGAACCATGTGGCGAAGGAGTTCGAGACAATGGAGTTCGTGATGCGATAAATAATAATTCTTAATTCGATTGTGACTTAAAGTGAACACGATATCAAGAAGATATCGAATTTTATTAATGTCGCCCTATTAACTATTGGACACAATATACTGGTGGCACAATCCTCCGCCCTACGCTATAACATGAATAACATTTTGCACTTAACGCTTAATAATAAAATAAAATTTTTTATTTAGCATTAATTGAATTTGCACTTGCTGGTTATTGTTACACACAGAGTCCCAGAAGTGTTCAAATGATGGCATTACTCCCATTTAATGACTACTTTTAAAATTAATTGATTGCATTAGGTCATATTACCAGAGTATCACAGATGTAATAACGCCACATTAGATAAATTAATATAGTCGTAGTCCTGGTTATATTTTCCTACATCGGTATTTCAGTTAAGTAAATAATTGAGATGGAGTTTTGGTGTAATCTTCTTCAAAGTAAACATCTTAATTTTAATAAGCATATACAGTGGCTCACAGCTTATTTCAACCAGCACGTAAGAAAAACTTTAACTGCCTATAAAAACTAAACTAAAGAAGATATCAACATTATTTAAAAGCAGGTTATTAGTCTAATTGAAATAAATGAAGTCATATTTGATTAGTTTAAACATTAGACTAATAACCTGCGTTTAAATAATATTGATATCTTCTTTAGTTTAGCTTTTATAGGCAGTTAAAGTTTTTTTACGTGCTGGTTGAAATAAGCTGTGAGCCACTGTACATAGCAGTATAGGAACACGAGCGAATTAATTAAGTTTTCTCCCGTCGGGAAATTGAACAAAGATACGAACTATTCCATTTAAATTATAATTTTGATTCTGAGGATGTGCCTTATTATTTTTTGAAGAAAAAGAAATCAAACCAAATTTAGCAAATACAAATAAAGATAATATTAATATGTAATAGAATTTTATAAGTATTTTAATTACGTGAAATTTAGACTAATTAAATTTCAATTGCATACACAATCCGTATTTTAAAAAAAAATTGAAATAGAAAAATAGGGAGATATTGTTACATCCTGTGTGACGTGCGATATTTCAAGGTGAAATTATAGTGAACATGACACACTAATTAGGGGATGCTAATCAATTTCTAATATCCGCTGATATACAGGGTTGTAATTGTAACGAAAAGTCTTTCCTAAGTCACTTAAACTGTTATATCTTCAGAACTAATAATCGCAATTTAACTTGTTGTAACTAGAACCAGAAATTTTTTTGTTTAGTTCAACGAGGATCACTTTATTACACTTAATTTCTTTTGCAATTTTTCAACTACTACCAGTTTTCGTTTAACGATGCTCACTTTATTGTATATTAATTTTTAAACTTTTACGAGTTTTCGCTTATTACTTGCGAAATGATACAACCTTCCTACCAGAAACCTTTTAAACCTGGTGCCGCGATATGGCACGTGCGATTCGATTGCGTTATTACGCACGCATTGTGATTTCAATTCTTGTCAGAACTGTTTTTGTTTGGTGACACCTTTTTCATGTTTTTTTCGAACTTAGAAGTGACTCCTGAATTCGTTCAGCGCATATAAATTGACACAGATCAAGTGATTAGTCAGAGAATTAAGGCGGTATTCTAGTCTAGAAGCCCGAAATGCGAGCGTTTTTTGAGAATTCATAAAAAAAAAGCAATTGATATTTTTACTATCCTTTTTTTATGGCTTATTGACTCATATTTCAAAAGTACATAAAAAAATAAAAAAAATAAAATATTAAAATTTCAACAAGTTATGCGTCGTTGAAGTAGAGAAGGAAAAAAAAAGTCGTGTCCCGGTCGTCATGATATCTACCCTCCTGGTTACCGGAAAAATAAAATTATGAATAATTTTTGATCAGTATAAATGCCAGTGTCGTATGAACCATAAAAATTGAAAAAAAAAAAAAATTTCTCAAAATGGTGGCTTATTAAAAAATCGAGGTCGATTTTCCCACTAATTTTTTAACTTTCCCGAATTTTTTTAAAATATTGAAAAAAAAAGAAAATTATTAGTTCATACGATAGAGGAATATATAAAGAATATTCATGCCAAATTTCAAGTAAATCGGTCGATTAAAACTTGAGATATTATGTCGACCGCATCGAAAAAAGTAGTTTCGAGAAAAACGCGTTTAAAGTGTTACGTTAAGTTTCAGGCAGTGTAACTGATAGATGCGTACACTCAGAAAAATAAATAGTTAAAATCAACTATTTACTAACTTTTTCTACATTTAAAATCGTGACTACCATAAAATAAGTTGAAACTTGACTATTTTGTAGTAAGAATAAAATGACAGTTAAGTTAATTATAAAAAAGTTGTTTTTAACTACAATATGTTGTTTTCGTAGAATATAAGTAGTAGATATTAACCAGAAAGTAGTCAACTTAAATTTAAATTGACTACTTTCTGGCTATCGTTTACTACTTAATAGTAAATTTCATATTAAACAAATTTTAGTAAAAACTACTGCAAATTAGGTATATTCTACGAAAACAACATATAACTACAAATTTGGAATAAAATTAACAAAAATTCCTGCAAAACAAAACATGTACATAAATATAAAAACCCACTAGGTAAACCAATAAATTCTTTATTTTATATAATTATGTATGTATGTATTTTTTATATAATGTATTGTATATACGTACATACATAGGTCGTTTTTAAAATTTTTAATCTTTTTAGGTTTTAACATAAGTTCTATTATTTATTTTCTATAATATAAACATAACGCAGTCACGCATAACGCAAGCCAATCGTATGATACTCTAGATGAAATACTGAACTCCGATTTACATTTAAGTTGGAAATATATCAAAAGAATGCGGAGAGCACAAGCAATTATTACATGACCTTTTACTTACAGGTAGAAATTATTGTATAGTGGCTACTCGATTTTTTGATTAATAGTGAGTTCCATAAAGTAAGTAAAAGGACATTTTACAGAATTTTTGTATGGCAACTACATGAAAGACTTATGAGATATTTTTCATATTAATAGTTTCAGCTGCGACTATTATAAAATTAATGTGTATAAAATTTCAAAGTCGTAACTTAAAGCGTTCTAAAGTTATCGTTCAATATTGGGGAACATGTTTATTAAGGACTTTTGTATGACAGCTACCCGAAGGAGTCAACGGATGGCGCTAATTAATGAACTTCGTTTTGGTTTTGGTATAAAACTAATTCCTGTAACTCGTTCTGGAGTTATAGTGGATTCAGTAGCAAGCATACATTTTTGAAAGACTTTTCTAGACTGATACACGAAGGACTCATCCGATTTGCATGATATTCGGAACTTTCGATTCAAACATTATAAACCTTAAGTATGCAAAATTTCAAGTTCTTAACTTGAAGCATTCGAGCAATAATTGTGAAAACGTGTTTTAAGGACTCTTGTATGGGAGGTACCCCAAGGAGTGGAAGGATATCACCCATTAACGAACTTAGCCTTACTTTTTCCATTTTACAAGTTGTGACAAAATTTCAACTTCCTAGGTCAACGCGTTCTTGAGTTATCGTGCTAACGGACGGACGGACAGCAAACGGATTTGGGGGTTTTGGCCAAAAATAAACACAAAATAATATATAACTTTTTTTCGTCCGAGGCTCGGTTCTATGCGTTACAAACTTTTCGGGCTGGATTAAACTTATAATACTCTATATGTTCATCTAGAGTATAAAAATACGTAAGCCTAATCATTTTTTTTGCTGCCGATTGTTTTGTGGATGTGCATTTTCTTTATATTGATAATATTAGCTAGTTCTGATTTTTCACCTCGAAGTGGGTGTCAAAATAACTAATCTTTAGTTCATAACAAACAAAAAACAAATTATTTTCTTTATTTCTAATAACTGAAGATATCTCAAAAAATTTTAAGGTCGGATGACTAGAGCTAATAACAAACCGTTTTTTATATTTATTGCCATTATTAAAATTTTCGAGGATATACCATATATTCATATTTCTCGTTTTCAATATTTAAATCGCTATTAATATTTGGAAAAAAAATTGTTCTATCAGGATCACCTTTTTCATGTTGTCAACCTGTATAGGTACGTTCTTCCATCCCCTTGTTTCGAAGTATTCGAGAAGCTGAAATAAATTGAAATTTAATGCCGATTGACCAGCATATATCTATCCGAAAGGAATTTGCGTATGTACATACCAATAAATCGTTGATATAAAGCTGCGATAGCTTTCCAAAGAGGACTACTGCAATCCTGTGTTTCTTCCACTAATGACATTAGGTGCGTTTTTTTCAACTGGATCAGATCAAATTTGAAAAAAAACGCAGTGGATCATCCCAAAAGCTACTTTAGCAGGGTTAACAGTGCTGTTTGTAAATGCCTCGGATTAACTGTCAGCTGCCCTGGCGGCAAAGTTTCGCATACTATACGACGACGCGGCACTGTACAAAGGTCATACAAACAAAGACCTTTTCAATAATTTTCTACATTCTTTCTCTATCTTATACATGGACTTCATTCCCGTACAAAATGTATTGAGTTACAACGACTTTATGATTAGCATATTCTGCCTGTTGGGTGCAAATACCTGCTACAAATTGAATTTAGTGCTGAATCGCATGGCGGCATTTGTGATATTGCTGAAATAGTTGCCATTTAAATAAGCTTTAAAAGCACAAAATTGATCCATCAATGATCCCATTTTGAACTTGGATCATCTGTTGGTGTTGTTTTCAATGTAAAACGATTGATCTTGATCTTGATCCAGTTGAAAAGAACACACCTATTAATAATGTTAATATAAATATTAGCACTTTTATGAGCTTATATACCGCAATTTTTATAAAAATGCATGTGTTACAATAAAAACTTACCCTTTGTTTCACTATGATTCAAATCATATTCGTGAATTCGTACTCCTGTAATATATCGATACATAATTTCTGCACTATTTCGTTATTTGCATCCGTCATAATTGCAATTATATAATGTATTGTACATATTCGTCAGTGATATGACTACTTAATTATCTGAATGCACTTTAGCAAATTAACGAACTAGACACCGCGATTGAAGAAACAGTAAACCGGATCAAGTTCCGTTATTTTGGAAAGAAACTTCTTTTTTTTCAACTACCTAGAAATTGGTGGAATGTTACAATAGAATAGTTGAAAGTTACTACAAAATAGTGGATTATAGTGATACCCAACTATTTAGTAGTAGTATTGAAATTAACTATTTTTCAATTGAAACAAACTACAATATAGTACTAAACTACTGATTTTACTATTTCTAAACTATTTTTTTGATTTTTCACTATTTTTTTGTCATATTTTAGTTATTTGTACTTTTATGAAAGATAACTATGAAAATAGTTAATTTTTACTAAAATATTTTTCTGGGTGTACATATAACTTACATTTTCTTAATCAGCCATCCCAGCTCCATACATCGGGACTTCTTCTACTTTATATTGCTGATTTTCAGCGTTTCTTTCCGCAAGACGAGTAGTTCTTCCTTCTTTTGAAGCATTTGAAGAACTGAAAACTCAAACTAAACTCACATAGAATAGAATGGGTGCTACGTCACTAAAATGACTATAACCTTAAAAATAATTCGAATTTTGAAAAATCCTTTTAGGGAGATATTCTTGAATATCTTGAATATCGAAATATGGTAAAAAAAAATTTCGATTTTTTCAAATTTCTAGACTAGAATACTGCCTTAAGCCTATTCATTAACTCAAAGCTGGAAGATAATTTATAACCAAAGCTGGATATGGAAATTATTCATCGAAGATATTCTTTCATTGCTTCATTAGTACACCAGTTACAATACAACAAATTTTGTTGTCTATTTTAGCATTAAATTTAGGATTAAAAACACCACTCATCATCTCTGTGTCGATAGAGCCGTTCGTATATTAAAACACGACTTTGTCGAGTAAGGACGTCGGTTCACTGTGTAAAGTCATTAAGTAACATTTTCAAAACAAAAAGTGACTTGTATGCATATTAATGACTTTTTGCTCTGTAGAATGGTGAAGCTCAGCCTCACTATCTTTATGTTCTGTGTCTACAAAAATATAACGTCTCTGGCATATAAGATTAAAACATTTTGTTCTTTACTTGTGTTTTCAAATCTACATTTCGACCAACCAACAAAATTATTGCAGACTAACGAAAAATTAAAAAAATTGCTTCATTTATATGAACGCATGCATATACACGCGATTACCGATTACCTTAGCTCTATTTTTTCTTTTCGTAATTCCGGATTTATCTATTTGACTGGGTAGGCTCCTTGAAATGACCAAATTTTAAGGAGCCCTCCCCCCCCTATGAGGAGGAAGGAGGCGGAAGCGTTTTAGACGGAAAATTTTGGTTTCTAGATCTCAGCAACCGCTTATGCTAGGAGGCTGAAAATTGAAATTCATATAGAGCTCTGATAGTATACCCATTTGCATAAAAATTGTCAATATGGATGAAGGAATGTGGGAGTGGGGGAAAAAATAATGCGTCCGAAACTTAAATCCATATCTTCTGAACCATTAATGGTACTATTCAAATTTAACAAATATTTGTAGTTACACTAGGAGAATAGGTTGAAAACAAATTTTTGAGTGGGTGTAGGGTCGTACGGGGGGGGGGGGATGAACAAATTTACATTACAATACCTCAAGAACCAATTGCACTAGAAAAATAAAATTCGGTTTGAGTATAAAGGTTGACAAATAAAGATTGCTCAAAGTAAAATTTTTTAAGTGGGCGGTGGAGCATGGAAGTGGAGGAGATAAGAATTTTTCGAAAAAATCATGTTTCATATCTCAAGAACAGTGTTAGATAGTTGCTTAGAATTTTTACTAGACGTTGAAGCCAGAATTGAACCCTAGTAAAGATGTGGGTGTAGAGGGTGATGGTGGGGGAGGGTGAAAACTAAAAAGTTCCGATGTGTAGATCTTAAGAATCTATAATGATATAAAGCTGAAACTTGGTATTTAGATAGAGCTATAGTAGTGGCATGTTGGAAAAATATAATTTTTTTAGGGGTGGTATGGTATGGGGGTGAGGGTTTTTTCCTAACTTTAGAATGGCTTATGCTAGAAAGTTGAAACTCGGCGTGTATATGTAGATCAACTAAACAAATAATAGTTTTAAAAAAATTGCAATATCCATTGGTGTTCGGAAGTGGGGGCAAAAAAATGATCAGTGAAAATCGAATGCATTTGTTTACTACTTTCGTCATATCTACTAGGTCTTTCCAAATATTGAATTCATTTTTATTCTACGGATTCTTCATATGGAGACGTAGAAAGTGTTTTCAAGAGTTTTTGAAATTCCACTCCTAAGGTGTAAAGTGGTTGTGTACTTTTTCGTGATTTATGCCATAACTCTCAGGTCTGATCAGATGTCAAATAGCTTTTCACTTCCATGGGCTTGTTTAATAATCATCAATTTTTATGTTTTTTCCTTCTTCCTGTAACCTACACCGCATCTCAGAATTAAACCCGTTCCGAACTTCTGCCGGAAAAATAATAAAGTTGCGCGCAGACTGTTGGCAGATTTTTTTTCTTTTTTCTGGTTTATTATTATTTTTTTTTTAATTTTTGTTTTTTTGTTTTCATTTTTTCATACTTTTGTTTTATTTTTATTTTTATAATTTATTGACTACTTTGTTTTTTATTTTTATAATTTTTTTGTATATTTTCTAGTCTTTCTTCTATCTTCTGTTTTTTCCTTTTCATCCTTCATCTTTCTTTTTGCTTCTTCATTTCCTTCTTATTTTCTGTTTTCTAATTGTCTTTTTAATTTTTCTTTCATATCTTCTCTCTACTTCTTCTTTTTTTTTTCCTCTGTTTTCTTACTTTTTGTTTTATTTGTTCTCTCTTCTTTTCAAATTTTTGATTTTATTTTTAATTTATTTTTTCTTAAGCTTTCTTTTCTTTTCTTTTTTCTTTCTTACTTATGTTTTACCCTTTTTTCGACTTGCTTTTTATTTTCTCTCCCTAATCCTTCTTTCTTCTGTTTTCTTATTTATTTATTTTTTCTTATTTTTCTTCTTTCTTTTTTCTAAGCTGTTGTTTGTATGCTGTTCTTTTGTTTCTTCTACATTCAATACATATGAGACCACTTTACGTACTTGGATTTTCCATGTTGAACCTTTTTCTTCCGTGCTTTTAAGGTCAACTGAAGCTTGGAATACTAAAAAAAACTTAACAAAACTTTTCTGTACATTAAAAAAAAACATATTTGGTATAGTTATTGCAAAATTAGGAAAAAGTAAGAAACTGATAGTAAGGCCCATAGAGCTATAACTAACGGAGATTTGCTAGACGCCGTTTCTGTATAATGCACTTTGAAACATTTTGTTGCAAAATTGAACATTTTTGTATGGAGCGTTTCATGCCTGGTGGCAGTGAAATGCAAATAGTAGCGTAGTATTTAAAGGTTGGGCTTTTTTTCTTTCCAATACCGGAGTATAACATATGTACATGTGAGTCAGATGCTGATAGTAGCATAGTGAATATCGCCGGTCCTTTGCGAGAAAACCTCCGGCTTCAAAGCAGTCGCTGCACGCTGACTCCATTATACATATAGCTCTATGGTAAGGTTGCTACTTTCTTCTTTTAATTATTGTTTTACTTTATTATTTTAATAATTAAGTATTGTGATTGATTTTTAAAAAAAAAAAAATTTCTACCCTCAAAATTTTTATTTTCACGTTTCATAACTAGTAGACGCGAAAAAAGCAATAAAAATTTTCAGTCCGTCTGTCCGCCGTACGCCGTACGCAAAATCGTTTGGAGGCTCGTAGCTCCCAAACGCTTTGAGATACTAAATTGAAATTTTTTTACGGATAGACGGAGTAGGCTACTAGAAGTGACCAAATTTTTAGGGGTGGAAGTGTGAGGGGGAAGGAGGGGAAAGTGTTTTAGAACGTAAATTTTGGTTTCTAGATCTCAGTAACCGCTTATGATAGGAAACTGAAACTTGGAATTTCTATAGAGCTCTGATAGTAGATTCATTTGCATAAGAATTGTCAATATTGATCAAGGGGTATGGGAGTGGGGGGAGATATAATGCGTCCGAAACACAAAAAAGTGGTGGTGGGTTGAACTTTAGATTACGATATCTCATGAACCAATTGCTCTAGAAAAATAAAATTCGGTTTGGATATTAAGGTTGACAAATAAAGATTGATCTAAGTTAAAAATTTAAAGTGGGAGGTGGAGCATAGAAGTGGAGGGGTTAAGAATTTTTCAAATGAAACACATTTCATATCTCAAGATCAGTATAAGATAGATGCTTAGAATATTTACCAGAAGTAGCGCTAATTAAACCCTAGTAGGGAAAAAAGTTTTGGGGTTGAGGGTGTAGTGGGTGAGGGTGGGGGAGGGTGAAAAGGAAAAAGTTCCGATGCTTATATCTTAAGAACCTGTAATGATATAAACCTTAAACTTGATATTTAGGTAGAACTATAGTAGTGGCATGTTGGAAAAATATAATTTTTTTAGGGGTAGTATGGTACGGTGGTAGGGGGTGTTTTTCCGAACTATTAAACGGTTCATGCTAGAAAGTTGAAACTCGGTGTGTATATGTAAATCAACTAGAAAAGCAATTTTGATTAAAAAAAAATTCAAATATGTATTGGCGTTCAGACGGGGGGCAAAAAAAATTATCTGTGAAAATAGAATGCATATTTTTCCACGATTTTCGTCATATCTACTAGCTCGTCCCAAATATTGAATTTAATTTTATTCTACGGATTCTTCGTATGAATACCTAGAACTTGTGCCGGAAAAATAATAAAGTTACGCCCAGATTGTTGGCAGATTTTTTATTACAGTTTAAGTAAGGAAATTTTTTCAGCAGCATCGAGCTTGAATAACAATTCTCTCTTTATTGATCTATCTTTTCGTCCACCTTCTATACAAGATTAGTTTGAGATAATCCCATCCTAGAAACGAATAACAAAAAAAAAACGTTGTCAATCCTCGCCATGAAACTCGTACACCTGATACCTTTGTTATGCGGATAATACAAGAGATAAAAAGGAGGAAAAAAATTAAATCCATTTATGAAACGAATCTAATTCGAATTTAAATCTCCCAAAGATGAAATATCTCTTATATACTTTCCACTAAGGGCTTAGGCAATTTGCAGGATACGAATCGGAAGATATGTCATACCTACTTATATACTCGTAAATTTTTTGGATTTGATATTTTTAATACTTTCGGCACAAGCCCGCAAGCGTGAAATTGAAAACTCTGACAAATTTCATTGCATTCTTTTATTTTTGATATTTTCCTTATAATCTTGGGAGCATCTGCAGAAATTGTTCTTTACAGACGTCCCTCTCACATTAAAACTTTATTAAGGAATTGGATACGATTGCTGTAATCTTCATGGGCAACAATGGGAATAAGCTCACGATTCCGGATCCGGAGTGATGAAATATTCATCGTGATGTCGCCTACTCGAAGAGTAAAATATACCAATAGCTTTACAACAATAAGATGCTTCTCATTTCATTAATAAGTCGGATGTAAGGCTCATAAATCACCGAACTTATCCTTCAAATTATGTGTGAGGCTTTCTGCGGGATGGAAAATGGGAGTAATCAATCTCAATAGAACCGGAAGGATATGTGAAATGAAGTAAATCGACTTTAAAGCTGTCAGCCGGTCGAGTTAATCCATTTCAAGTCGTGTCATCGCCGTGTCAATGTTTTGTTCTTGGTTGCCCTTATATTTTTTTATGGGAAACAATCCACGAGTTAGGGTAGGGGGTCGACCTTTTTAGCCACTTCTGAAGGTTTTTTGGCATATAGTATGTAGTAGCTAAATGGGTAATACCATGGAAGTTATTTCGCTATCGGGAGTTTCCAGTTACAAATCGTGTTCTGGAAAATTAAATTTATAAAGATCTGTAGATTGGATCTGGAAAATAAAAATTCTCAGATCTCAAAATACATTATGGTGGCTCTTAATTGCATCGTTGATTTTTTTCGAACGTTTTTTTTACTCCATTTAATGTTTCAATTAGTGTAGAAAATTATATTTTCAGTTTCATCCCGATCAGATAAGGGAAACACGTGACTTAAACGCTCGCTGTATAATGCCGAACCACCGTGGTCTCCACACTCCACAGTACTGTCAAGTACTCAAGTGTAATATGGATCTAAGAACTCCTCGACCGTATCTAGTGATGATGTCTGGGGAAGGACTTCGTCAGCAAACTTGGAACTTTTTGTAGTCCTATCCGTTTTCAAACGCAGGTTTCAGGCGGTCTATGGATATGTTGTCCTCTGATGTCGATTTTTAAGTATTTGTTTTTACGCCTAATGAATCGATATGGAACAGTTTATGACGGCTGAAGGGGTGGCTGGTGGTCGGACCTTGTCATGCCAAGATGTGCGGTGTTTGTTGGGTTCAAACTCTGTCACTCTGGTGGTTGAGCGTTCAGATCACGGGATCATGGGAGATCCTCGTTTAAATTCAGTACACAGTCTTTACAACACTTTCTTTCTTCAACTGCATACGAACTAACACGCAAATCCATTATATTTATTGAGGTCGATTAAAACAAAGTCTGCAGAAACTGGCGTGAGACGTCACACGCCTTAAAGCCGGCGATAGGGAGTTCCACAGTGTGACTACTCTGACGAAGAAAGAGAGATGTCGCAGTCTACTACAATGTCGCGGTACAACAAGTGCCAGCGCTCTCGAGGACTTACCAAAAACAATTTTTTCGAAAAGATATGTCGGACAGGAGGTAACAACTACTCGGTGTAAGAAGGAAAGGTAATGGTATTTCATAAAATTAAGGAAAGAGCACCCAAGGATACACTTCCCAACCGCAGTGACACTTTCATACCTTCTCTTACCGCAAACAAATCTAGTGCATGAGTTGAAGATAACTTTAACTTGGTTTTCACGGGGGGTTTTGGGGGTTCAAACCCCCCCCCCCCCCCCATTGGCCTATTTTCATAGTGAAGTGCG
This sequence comes from Beris chalybata, assembly GCA_949128065.1. Taxonomy (NCBI): domain Eukaryota; kingdom Metazoa; phylum Arthropoda; class Insecta; order Diptera; family Stratiomyidae; genus Beris; species Beris chalybata. The sequence continues at coordinate 115,395,854 of OX421894.1, forward strand.
AACCTTTTTTTTTTTTAGGTCATCAAATTTAGTATGGGGGAACATGATAAAACCCCCCCATCATACATTCCTGCGCACGGGCCTGACTCTAAGATTTCTGACTATATCCAGATACGCAATAGTTTCATTATTGAGTCGCAACGCGGGCAGATATTGGGTATCAACACTTCGCGAATAAATAACAATCGCTTGAGTTTTACTACCATTTAGCCTCAGTCCATTCATACTGGACCAGTAACTTACAGCATCCAGCTCGTCATTCATCTTTCCAATATACCCCGACAATTCAGAAACAGGACAGCCTAGGAAGATCTGTGCATCATCCGCATACAGGCGGCAATTAGCTTCGTTCAAACATAGCGGTAAGTCGTTTATAAAAAGGGGAAAAAAGTAGCGGCCCCAGAATAGATCCTTGAGGGACTCCACAGGAGATAGAGAGAGGATCCGATTTAGCATTGTTTAAGGAAACAAACTGAGATCTATCCGTCAAGTAGTGTCTGATGAGGTTTACAGCACATCTCTTCATATTACAATTATACTCCAACTTTTCACATAGTAAACTATGATCAATGGAATCAAATGCTTTAGTGAAGTCAAGCAATAGAAGTATAGTAACCAATTTATCATCAATGTTGCGGTGAATACAATCAGAAATCTCTAGTAGAGCAGTGTTCGTACTATGTTTTGGTCGGAAACCTGATTGGTATTTGTAGAGAAGGTCATTGTCGTTAAGGAAACTGCTAAGTTGCGAGTGTATAATATGCTCAAACGCCTTGGACAGACTTGATAAGAGACTAACAGGTCGAAAACTGTTGATATCAGGATAAGAAGTTTTGGGAACCGGAACAACTTTTGCAACTTTCCAAGCAGCAGGATACCTTGACGTAGTTAAGATAGAGTTGAACAAATGAGTTATGTAAGGAAGGACAACAGGAAGAAGTAGTCGAACAAATTTCAATGGAACCAGATCAGGTCCAATGGCAACAGATTTTACACAATATATAGCTGTGAGAAACTCCTCTTGAGTAACATTTCGAAAAGCGAAATTAGTTAACGTAATTGGCCTGTAAAGAGGAAGCCGTGACAGTCTATTCCTACCAGGCGGGATACCACCACTAGCGGCGAAAGTTTTGTTCAGCTCATTTATATCAAAACTAGGCAAATCCCTTTCAATAGAGCGGTTTTTAAGTCCAAGTTTAGCAGTATTAGACCAAAAAGTTTTCGAGGGAAGACTAGGATCCAGCATTGCCTCAACATAGCTTTTGTGCGCTTTCCTGCATAAAAGACTAACTTTATTTCGCAGCTTGGTAAATCGGAGTCGAGATTCGTGTGTTTTGACTCGTTTCCATTCCTCATGTGCTTGGTCTCGCTGAGATGATAACATGTCTGTTTGAGGACTATGGTAAGGAATGAAATTCGATCTAGGAACTATAGAGCGCTCCGGAATGTGAGCATCAAATAAATTAAAAAGAATACTGTTAAAATAGGCTACCTGCTCATTAACATCAGATAAGGAATAAATGTTCCTCCTCGGCATCTCCAAAGCACTAGCTAAGAGAACGTCAACGTTGCAGTTTCTATAGTCACGAAAAAAAATTGAAGTACACAGAGGGATATTAGTACGAAATTTAAATGATAGGTAAATCAGGTCATGATCTGATATACCCGGAAGAGATAATTGCCCAAACCCACCAACTTCATTTATACAACTCTCAGCTGTAATGAACAGATCAAGTAGGGACGAACAAGTTTCACTGTACCTAGTGGGCACCGATTTGTTAACAAATTCAAGGGAGCAACTGGATACCAAACGAGAAAAAACTCTAACTATGGGATCATTGTTCTTAAGAATATTTATATTGAAATCACCACCTATAATTATATCCTGATATTTTGAAACTAGATTATTGAGAGTTCGCCTTAGAGGGCTTAGACTGGCAGCCAGAGGATGTGGAAAATATACACACCCAAGTAGAATCCTAGCTTTGCCAGTTCCAACTTCAACAAAGAGATATTCAATTTCATCACTGGCCACAGACTTTTCCAGAATGTTAACAGCTAAACCATGCCTCACATACATAGATGGCAACTCCACCTCCACGTATAGCTTGCTCAGCCAGATTCTTTTTGGCTCTATCATTTCGATATAATTTAAATTCAGGAATCTTAACTATCTCCGAACAAGTATCATCATTTAACCAACTCTCAGTTATCATAATTGCGCCAATTGTAACACTGTGAACAATAGTTTTAAGCATACCAAGCTTGGGTAACAGACTACGAGCGTTAATATGACAGATATTAATATTAGTTGAACTATTATTGTTAAATACAGATTAAAGGACACAGTTTGGTGTAGACAGAACGCTGCTGGACACTGAGGGGTCGCATGAGGAACTCACCACGTCTTGATTAATACAACAACTAGCCATTAATTGAAATTTGTAACTACAAAGCTTCGAGCATTACAAGGAATTGCATAAATAGAAGGGAATAGCACGGAAGTAATATATTTATCACAAAGTATTTCACCAAAGACAATAGTTTAGAAAAAGAAAGTATAAATATGAATAAATATATAAATTTAGATAAAAAACGACAGTAAATTTTGATACGTCTAAAAATATTTGCTTAATTTGAACGATAAGTATGTGTTAGTGTTTTATCCTCATTGCTCCAATCCAGGTTACGTTTTGTGTGTCTGACGGTGTAACATTCAACGAAGTTTCTTATTACGTGACTCTTCCATTTGTGCCATGATGTGATGATGCTTCTAAATCAATTAATTTGGCCATTTCAGAAATTTTAATCGGTGGACTATTCGGTGATAAACAAACGTGCACAACACCCAACCTCGAAAAGCAGTTCTGAATTTTCCCTTCGGGTTTGAGATCACGAGCCCGTTTAAAAATCAGTTTATTTACCAGAGTTAAACTTTCCAACATAAATACTGCGGAGTTGCCATTGAATCCAGGCCCGTGTGCAGGAATGTATGATGGGGGGGGGGGGGGGGGGGTTATCATGTTCCCCCATACTAAATGTGATTACCTAAAAAAAAAAACAAGGTCCTCACTTCCCTATGAAAATAGGCCAATGGGGGGGTTTGAACCCCCAAACGCGTCGAACGAGTTTGAGTTGACATCATTCAGGTAGATAATAGCAGAAGCAATAATAAATAATATCAAAAGTGTCTAGCAAACAAGCACAGCGCTCCCGAGTTGTTTATCGTGAAAACGCAGAAGACCAGGTCAACCCTTCGGAGTCTCTACAATGCAACATTCCCGCCAAAAAAACGATAATTCAATACACACGGCATTAGACGCTTATTCCAAAATAAATTTACGGAGCCTAAGTCTATCTTACTCGCACATTTCCGCCATTTTTTCACCCACAACTATCTTTGGCTTTGGGTTTTTTAATCCTATATGACTTCACCGAATAAACGCACTATACTCCCCCGAAGCACCACCACCACCTGCGTTCCGCTAGTTTTCGTAGCAATGCACTACATAGCACTCAAATACCAGGCAATTACACTTCTTATCGCATAAACCAACAACAAAGCGCATAGGATTTAATTGTTAGGTGCAGAAAACAACAACAGCTTCTTATCACAGAAAACAACAACAAAGCGCATAGGATTTACTTGTGAGGTGCAGAAAACAACAACAAGCACACGTAAAGACACTAGTTTGGCTATAATTTCTAGAGTCCTAATCTCACAGAAAATCCAATGGTACCCACGCGTAGGGGTCACTCCATCCCAAATTTTAAGGCTGCAACTTTTTTTGAAATTTCAAATCGATCATAATACTATTATTAAAAACTAAAATGATTTTTTTTAACACGCATACCATATAATAAATTAAAACTAAAAAAAAATATCAACTCTCTTCGCAGTCGGTAGGATTCGAACCTACGCTCCCAGAGGGAATCTGATTTCTAGTCAGACGCCTTAACCGCTCGGCCACGACTGCTCACATTTTTCTGTGTACTACAGACTATGATTTGCTGTATTAGAAAAAATTATTTTTATAGTGTGTATGTATGCGTATAACAGATAAAACAAAACATTAGCCAAACTGACATCAACTTTTTTTTTCTTATTCATTTCAAATTATGTATCTATGTATATGAAACTAAAATGTTTGTATAGCAGTAATGTACATACAAGTAGTGTATTAATTTGATGCTGTTGCACAAGCACGGAATTGAGTTTCTACAGCATTAAATAGTTTCTTTCAAAGTTTATTTCCATATCCGCGGGTGTCGCATCCGTCAGATACTTAGGCCGCAGTCCGAATTACGCTTTCTGCGCTTTTAGCGCGCTTACACTCGGTCCGAATTACACTCACAACGCATACAATTTGCATGGAGGGGAAATTTTCTGGCGCTTACACTACTCACGGTTTCGAGCATATGAACGGTGTGTACGTCTTTGCAATCTGTCACATTGACGGTTAAAAAATTAAAAACATTAAAATTTATTCGCGATATTGAAGAAAATAGAGTGATAGCAATAATGTTGAAGTGGAAGTACTAGTGGAAGATGAAGAACAGTTTTTTACCCTCAGATTGACGCCCAATGAACACTTTTTCAAAACTTATTTTCAAATAACTGACACAACTGACATTTGACACAACAAACTGACATTTGTGTGCATACGATCGGTCCGAATTAATGCGTTGTAAGCGCGCATACAATTCGGACCTACTGTAAGCACTGTTGGTAATGTAAGCACCGTAAGCGTAATTCGGACCGCGGTCACAGTATCTAGCGTTGCCAAAAATAGTTTCATCAATTATGTTGAAACTCACTTACATTTCATTGATTTCTTCCATATTTCAAATAATAATAAATGGACATAAAAATACTTCAGTACTACCGACAATTTAAACAGTTTTTTAAACGTGGTTTACTTTATGACACTGATTTTTTAAACATTTACTCAAACTCAAACAATATTTATTTATAATAATTCAAAATGCATTAACAGAACAATAATGTTTTAGAGATTAGACTTATCATCTTAACAGCTAAGTTGTGAAAATTATAACACTTGGGTAATGTGGAAAAGAAATAATTGAATTGTGTATTATAATTAAATTAATTATAATTATTATAATTAATGTATGCCTTTTTACCTATTACTTCCAAAATGCTATTCGTAGCTCATACATAATATGTATGCAGCTTTGTAGGTAATACAAATCCCGATAATTTGTAGTGTCAAGGGACCTAAGGTTTATTACGAATTAACGAGATTTTCGAATTAGCGGGATTGCGAATTATTGATTATTAAAGACGGGCAAAATTCAGATTAACGGAACTTATCGGTTATTATTAAAATTCAAAATACACACGTTTAATAAAAAAATGATGAGAAATATGTACATAGGTACATATGAATGTACTCTGTTAATCCTTGTTAAACAAAAAACCCTGGCATGGAAAAGAAATCAGTTAGTTTTTTCTGATGGAGAGATTATTGACACGCTCGATCAATTGCATTGTCCAGGGTCACAATAACAAAAAAAAAACGTCGTCACTTACACTATTTATCGTCAAAAAATGACGCAAGCAAACATGAGTTAGAGAATTGAAGATTATGGAAGGGAAATTTTTTTCCGAATAAACGGGATTATTACAAGCGACTTACGAATGATAAGACTTTTAATTTGACCTCGAGAATGAAAATAATTACGAATTACCGAGGGAACCAAAATATATTGTGTTTTTACGAATAACCGCGATTTTTCCAAGGGACCAGCAGTTTATTTCGAAATAGCGGGATTTACGAATAAACGGGATACGAATTATCGAGATTATACTGTAATAGGGTTAATAAAAAAATATAATTAAAACGACATTTTTATAATGGGTTTTTCTGAGAAAAACTACTTTGATCACTGAATTTTTAATTTTTAAATATTTCAAGATTGGGTGCAGTAACAATTTATGCTGTTACACCAAATGAAAGGTAATTCGATCGCCTAAAAAACGAGCTTTAACGCTTTGCCTTATGATTATTCGTTTTGAAGATATGTATAACGTTTTAAGTGCATGAGGGTACCGGTCTAAAAAACTTTTCTTAACCACCCTGTATTTCCACTAACATTAAAAATGGGTCTATTTTTAATGTTAGTGGAACTGTAGAACGATTTTTTTCTCCTAATATATCGAGGAATAACAAGGTGGCACACGGAGTGCCAAACACCCGGTATAATGTTTTAAATCTGAGTAACTTTCCTGGAAAAATGAAAATCCAAAATGTTCTTCGTAATCATATTTTCATCTACATACATATTTGGGGCGAAAAAAGAGAAGTGGCGGATTTCTGCTTAATTTTGTTAAACGTCTAATTTTTCGCTCAACTGATAGTAATACTAATACGAATACCTCAATATTCGCTCCCTCATTGAGTTCTCCTCGAACTTCTTACGGGGAACTATCATTTCACTATGTTTCCATTTCCATGGCGAGTTAGTTTTCATGGAATTATAAGTTGAGTTGAATTTCGTATGAAAACTACAACTTAACTCAAGAAATTAAAATATAAAAAAATTTGCATATCGTGTATTAGTTACATCATTTGGCGGGGGGGGGGGTCCGTTCCCGTCTTTATGTATATAATTATTACAAATAAAGTGTACGTCTGCGAACAAAATATTTTATATCTATCTTCAAAGTAGTCGTTGTATTGACTTATGCCAATAACGTATCCCACAGGTTGCATCCTTTCTATAATTAATATTTTTATTAAATAGTTTTGTTGTAGATATTTTTTTAATTTTTAATATGTAGGTACGTGTAAGTTATGATTAATGATTTTTCGTTATTTTTAATTTGTCATTAAATCAATTTATGAGGCAAGTGTACAATAAATTCGTGTAGTTGTTAACTATCCAACCCAATTTCTGTTTAATGTACTTAAGCAAATATACATATAATAAGCTATGGAGTAGATATGAATTTGATAAGTAAAATAATTATGAGTTAATTAAATATTTTAAATCAATATTTAAATTAAATACAACAAACGTTAAATAAAACAGAAACTAAGTAAAAGGAAATTTAAACCTAAACACAAAATTATACGAAAAAACAAAACTGGAAAAAGTTTAAAAAGGCTACATAAAACTAAAGATGGGTAGAATTAAAAACCAAATCCTAAGCTAAATATTTATTTTTTCTTTTAATGAAACGACTGAAACTTAAATAAATTCAAACACTAAAACTTAAACAGCTTAAAAATACAATTGTTATCTGCCTAAAAACATAATAAGATTTTAAACGGAATTAATCCTAAAATTAAATAAAAAATAAGAAAAAATAAGAAACGAGTAATGAAAATTAGAACTGTTTTATACAGAATGGAGTGAATTAAGTGTGAATCTAACAGAAATTAGTATGCTCTAAATAAAACTATTTACCAATAACTTCAAGAAATTAAATTTCTCTGAGTTAAATTTTATATGTTAAACCCTTTCCTGAGTTTTCGAGCCGAAATCGACTTTAATATTGCATATAATATCTTAAGGTATATTCATATAAAATAATGTAGTAGTTAACTTTTCTGCAAGGTCAAAGAAGTGATGATGATAGTAGAAATTTAATTAAATTATTATTCGATTAATTTAGAGAAATTTTGCTGGAAAAATCTTCTTTACTTCTTTGCTTCTTTAAAGGGGCTTCGGAGTGTTGAAACTTTCTCAATAATAGTAGATTTTTATTTACTTGCATAAGTTTCACAACCACTCATACCTCATCCTTGATACATTTCCTACAATAGATACGATTACTACAGCTGCTAACAATTGCACCCGACCTTCAACATATTCGCTCCTTCAAATCTCTCTCTTCTCGCCTTATAAAGTCTGTAAATTGGTCATTTCATTAAAACCAAAACGAATTTCTTAAAATATTTCAGATTTTGTCTAAAGTCCTTAAGCACTGGAATTTTTTCCCCATATCCTTTTTGTCCGCTTTCCACTTATGTAAAGGCTTGTTACCAGTGGCGACTCGCCGCGAAAGCTAGGTGTGCAGTGCTTTAAGCTTGTGTTACACTGTATGATCAATGAGAGCTTTCTACAAGCTCGCCATACATTTCACGAAAATATATGCAAAAAACTGAGAAAATGCGAACAGTGTAACACAAGCTTAAAGCACTGCACACCTAGCTTTCGCGGCGAGCCGCCACTGCTTGTTACCAGTGGCGACTCGCCGCGAAAGCTAGGTGTGCAGTGCTTTAAGCTTGTGTTACACTGTATGATCAATGAGAGCTTTCTACAAGCTCGCCATACATTTCACGAAAATATATGCAAAAAACTGAGAAAATGCGAACAGTGTAACACAAGCTTAAAGCACTGCACACCTAGCTTTCGCGGCGAGTCGCCACTGCTTGTTACAGCAAAACGGGGCTTTATAAATGGTGGAAGTAATTTTAATGACTCAATCGTAAAGTAGTGGATTTTATTTTTGATGAAATTATGTGGCAAATAAAAAGGGGGAGATTAAGCATAATGAAGTCTGAAGATATCCGGCAATTACTCCAAAATGGAAGACATGGAGTGAGGAAAAATACTTAGACTTCTTGTTATTTTTACCCAAAAAGGGGCTGTTTTTCCAGTTTTTTAAATGCTTGACCTTTCTAATAACGTTTCATTTATTGGGAAAGTTTTATCTATTAATGTTGGGGCTATACAAAGGGTTATAAATATTTTCATTAATCTTATAATTTTTTCCCTTTTCAGACGGAATTTGGAAACGACATTTGGGTTCAAGCCTTGCAGGCAACGGAATGTAAATGGACAATTTTTAATACTCATCAGGTATTCAGGTTTATTAATAAAGTCGGCAAATTTTATTAAATTTGATTCTTTATTTAGATTTATCCGGATAATTTAATGCCAGATCTGGCTGCAGCGCTTTCGGCTATTACAGGACAATCTTTCGACTTTTTTATGAATTTCTTTGGAAAATGCTTTGTACGATTCTTCAGTAATTTCGGGTAATGACAATCAGGGACGTCATTTCAGTTTTTTCTAGGGGGGGGGGGGGGCAAGATGTTATGAATGTATATATTTTTATATATATGTTATATAAAATGTGTGAGAAAACAAAATTCAAGGGGGCCAATGCCCCCCCCCCCCCCCCCCCATAAATGACGTCCCTGATGACAATCAATCCGTTTTCTCGCATCACCTTCTTTTACATGTTTCCAATTTTCAGCTACGATAAAATGCTGAAAGCGACTGGTCGCTATTTCTGTGATTTTCTCCAATCCGTCGATAATATCCACCTGCAAATGCGTTTCACCTATCCCAAGATGAAGAGTCCTTCGATGCAGCTGACGCAAGTTGATGAGAACGGTGCCGTTCTAGTTTACAGAAGTACCCGAACAGGATTTTCGCGATACTTCATGGGACAATTGAAGGAAATTGCTCAATCATTTTATGAAATGGATATAAAAGTTCGGGTTCTGGAGAGTAAAAATGATCTGGGTTCGGGCGGAACAGCCGGACCAATTCAATTATCAAATTCGAATTCGTTGAAGTCGGTTGTTGTAAAGTATCGGTTAGATTTCGATAATCGTGACTATGTAATTGATGGTTTTTGGGTGATGTAAGAATGTGTTGTATTAAATTCACTTATATTCTGCAGATGTCTAAAAGAATCAACGTCGAGGCTCATTCGTCACAACTAGCACTTGGAAATGTCGATATTAGTATCATTTTGGAACTGTTTCCGTTTGCCTTGGTTTTGGACCATGAAATGAGAATACAAAGAGCTGGCGAAAAGGTAAACCTCTCCCACATGTTAAACCTGTGTGGATAAAGCTTGAAATCGGGTTTCTCCCTCCACTTAAGCTTTTCGGCTTAGCTAATTAAAATTAAGGCTCAGCTCGTCGGCAACCAATACATAGTATAGATAGTATAGATAGATAGCATAGTGAGGAATAACTCAAACCAAAATTTTTGTATAAAATGGTAGATTTCTAGGCTTACGTACACAATAAAAAAATTTTACTACTTTAAAAGTAGGCAATTGGATGCCAACTTTAATTATAGTAAAATTACACTGCATTGTGTTCGCAACAGAATAGTGTGTAAACTGTAATTACATGCTGATTCTGTATACTTTACACACTAGTGTGTAAAAAAAAAAAAAATTTTTCCAGCTTGCTACGAATTTCTTTTCCTATAAATTATTTTTTTTTGTTTGAAAAATTAGAATGCACACTCTCAGATTCGAACCATGGACCCGTCGCACTTAAGTCCGATACGCTACCACTCGGCCACCTAAATATTTTTGAAACGTGCTTAAATCATCAACAATAGCCAAGAATGACGTAAACTAACCCTACTACTATATAAGAAATAGTACTTTTACATAAATTCGCTGACTGTGCACACAACGCCATTGAATTCTGCACAACGTACGTACTTTTATGTAATTTTTTCAGAAAGCATATCAGTTCTTTAAATTTACGTTCAAATTGTTAAATTACATTGACCCAACAGTAAAAATTACTATACAAAACATAGTACTTTTTCTGAAATTTTTTACTGTGTACAAGGTCCAAATTTATCTAACTTAAGATAAGTTTTTCCAGTACAGAAATTATTGTTTGGCTTTCCTAGATTTTATCAATTTTTTTTCTTTTCGAAAATCTTAAACAATGAATTCAATGAATTGAAATATACGGAATCAGAGACCAATTCAGCATACGAAAATTCTTAAAATATCTGTTAACACATACTGTTCGACAGGTTGGTTCACCTGGATCGGTACTGTTCATACGAGCACTTCTTCACCATAAATGCGGGATCACAACGGATCTACTGGCGGTCTATGTGTTTGGCTGCTACACTGACCACCCGGCACCCTTCTGCTTGTGAATGTACCAATCTACAATAAGAAAAATGTAAATTTTCCAAATTTCCAAAAGAACAGTTCAATGAAGGGAGTGAGTGAAGTAACTCACTCCTTTTGGCGAACTGTAGTTCCCTTCGCCACGTGACACAGCTTCAAAAGGAATGAGTTCCTTTCCTGGGGAAGTGAGGATCTTTTTTAGGTCCTGACATCTACTCCGAACTTAAAATGGAACTAATTCTTGGCTGGTGAAGTAATGACCTTTTTTTTAGGTCATCATGTTCACTCTGAACTTCGGAACTACTGGCTCTTCGCCGGGGAAGTGAGGACCTTTTTTTTTAGATCATCACATTCACATTCACATCCACACTTTGAGTAAGTGAACTAACTCCTTTTGATGAACTGTGAACCTCTCGCACCGTGTCACAGCTTCAAAAGGAACTACTTCTTTTGCGATGTGAAGCTCTTGAAAAGTAATTCCTTCGCGAGTGAGAACCTTTTTTTTTGTGGGCCATCACATTCACTCCCACCTTGAAATGGAACTACTGCCTCTTCGCCGGGGAAGTGAGGACCTTTTTCTTAGGTCACTCTGAGCTTCAAAGAGAACTGAAACTAGTTCACTGAACTAGTCCCTTCATGTGAGTGAGTCGCAGTTAACTCACTCACTAAAAGGGACTGCTTTGCCCATCTCTAATTCATATTATTTCTTGATTGGTAATTTTCGTTTCTCCTTCAACTTGAAAAGATATGCCACTTGTTTCATGTAATTTTGAATGGTTGTTTTGTGAATAGAATGAATCTTATGCTCGCTCAATTTCTTAAAATATATGTCCCAAACCCGTTGTTTGACAACTTCAGAACGAAAAGGCTGGAATTAGTTATTTCTCATAATTGATTTTTTAATAGTTGAAGCTACAAGTGAAAATAAGAAATATTATTATTCCCCATCGGTTGGCATCACAAAAGTTTTTTCACAACTAGTGCTCCCACTCGATATAAAGCCAATATCCTATAGAAGTTTTAGTTATGAAGTTATTATTTTTCTGTATATCCACATATATGTATATGTACAACTACGTGATATTCAAATTCAAATTCTTTTTTATTTTGCCTAATATGTATAAAATTCAGTGTTTCTTATATAGTTACTTTATAGCTATTGAGTATCTGTACCCATTTGAACTAATATTTTTCGTATTAATTAATATTGGTCGTAAGACGTTGGAGTAAGTGTAATTAGTATATAAGATTAAGGAAATACAGCAAAGTGAATAATCTTGAGATTAGTGGATAACTACGTGATATACGTTTTGTACTAAATTCGATTCAACCATTTGAATAGCTCCCAAATAAATGCCTTTAAAAAATGAGATCAAATTAACCTTCTGACTACCTATTATAGGTTGTTGAAACTTGGATCCTACACAATCCGAATAAACCGCCCGAAAATTTCTTCGGTTCTCCAATTTCCGAGAATTTTAAGCTGAGGCGACCGAAAGGACTCTCGTTTAATTGGAATACAGTCATCAATATGCATACTGTCCTGTTTGAATTGGAATTAATGCGTTCGGGAAACTTCACCGGACTGGCAGCAAGTAACGGATCGGGTAGTGTCCTAACATCTTCAGAAGATCCTGACGATCCGGGTACCGCCGATACAGAGCTTTTCGATTCGGCAATTCCTTCCGATCGACGTGGTTCACAGGGATTGCGAAGCATTCTGCTACAGGGACAACTCTTCTATATTAAGGACATTGATTTTCTGGTGTTTCTTTGTAGTCCCTTGTAAGTATGATTACTTGAAGAACGCTTTACTTGTTCTAGAGGATTTTTCTATCGGTTTGTATATGGTTTGGCAGAATTAACAATTTAGACGAACTACACGGAATGGGCCTTTACATAAACGACTTAAATCCGCATGGTTTGAGTAGGGAAATGGTTATGGCCGGTTGGCAGCACTGTTCAAAATTGGAACTTATGTTCGAACGTGAGGAGCAGCGGTCGGATGAACTTGAAAAATCTTTAGAATTGGCTGATTCATGGAAACGACAAGGTGATGAACTGCTTTATTCGATGATACCCCGACCGGTGGCGGAGCGCTTAAGCGGTGGTCAAAATCCCTTAAATACGTGTCAAAGCTTTGAACAGGTCTCTGTGCTTTTTGCAGAAATTCTGGTGAGTACTGAGTTTTTTTAAGTGGGTAATATGCCATCCCGATCAAGAGAAAATATTGAAGTAATTAGCCAACATTATCCTGTAACAAATCGAAAATTATTTTAGAATCTCCAATACTCTGGAGGAAATATTCAAGATGCCATGAGTTCCGTTGCGACCCTTAACACTGTGTTTACGGCATTTGATGAAGAAATCATAACACCTATGGTCTATAAAGTCGAAACAGTGGGACAGGTATGAGCTTAATAACTTTATTACCAATTTTTTTAAATTTACAATCTCTAGGTTTATATGGCTGTAAGTGGAGCGCCGGATATCAACCCGCTTCATGCAGAACATGCCACCGATCTTGGTATAAGAATGATGAGACGCATCAATGAATTGCAACTACCTGGAGTTTCAGTAAAAATTGGTGAATATCAGTCTTACCTTTAGTTCTGTCTTCGTACAACGTATTAAATCTCAAAAATATTTGTACAGGTATTCATTCCGGGCCAGTGGTAGCCGGAGTAGTAGGCCTAAAAGTACCGCGGTATTGCTTATTCGGCGATACCGTTAATACAGCTTCGCGTATGGAAAGTAGTGGAGAGCCGAATAAAATTCAAATTTCAACATTTACCGCCGATAAAATTAAGGGAAAGGGATATACAGTGACCTCACGTGGCCATGTTAAAGTTAAAGTTGAGTGGTTTTTATCCGTCTTAATACACAATTTTTACCGAATCTTTTCTTCGATAGGGTAAAGGTGACATGGAAACATTCTGGTTAATCGGAGGACCGGAAGTAGCATCAACTAGTAAACAATAGTTTTCAAAGGAACGAAAAAAGGATTTATGTGCGCACAGTTTTTAAGCGGTTAACTAAATAATTTAGCACAATTAATGTATGCACTGAAATGGGAACAATGTAATATCAAAGATTATTTTAAAAGATTGTAGGTACTTAATGAAATAAATAGCAGCATATTTTAAAAATTGTTTTCATCTGAAAATGTTGTTACATACACTGCACACACCCTGGCAACTGATACCAAGTATCAATGCCCTCGTATATACCGCAATCGTTAATACGGTTTAAACTGTTCTCGGTATTAAGTTAGTACGATTGCCGTTTATACCGCCTGAGCGTACAAAATTAATCCACTTGCTTTAAACGTCATATGTAAAGTTGACATGCCGGTAAATGTCTCGGATACGAGTAGTTTCCCTTCATTTCGTGTAGCGATGAAACTCTTGGCAACTTTGACAATTTATTCTGTGAGAAAGGAAAAAGGAATCGAATTTCTCTCTTTAAGGCTTTATTAAACATGTATTTGAGTGTCTAAAAAAAATGTTATATTGACAATTTGATACAAAATGGCGGCTACTGGGCCAATCTCCGGAATCACCTTTTTCAAGAGGGTCTCTACGGCTGACAGGGATTCTAGTAACGCGTTCTATCTGAAACAAAATAAAAAACGGAATCTTAATCTACATAAGATTTGCTAGTAAAGTACGTACGTTCTTAGCTTTACATCAATTTTTCGTAGAATGGTGAACTTGTTAAAAAAAAGTTCAATTTTTGTCCGAAAAAATGAGCAGTAAATTGTTTTTTTTTTTTTAAAAACGATTTATTCGTTGACGCTGCGATTATTTGCGATTATTTTGCAGCGGTGCGGTCATTCTCATTAGTTATCATGTAAATAAATGAAGGCGAATGTACCGCTGCAAAATAATCGCAGCGTCAGCGAATAAATCGCGTCAGTGTGTGGGAACCTTAACTTGGGATCTCAATGGGATCGGGGTCAAAACAAGTTGAAGAAGACTATAGTGGCTCTCAATTATTTTAAAGAAAAAGGGTCGCTGAAAGTGTGACCTTATCGTCTCCGATTCTTTTAAAATTTGTGTACTCGAAGAATAAGTGAAAAAAACATGATTTTAATTTATTTTATAGCAAAAATTTCTCATTTATCTTTCAAAACTCATATCTCCGATAATTTTCATCCTTGGATAATCAAGTAGGACTTATTTCAAAGATTATTGTTGTTCTTATCAGTTAAAAAATGAATAGAAACAAAAACTTGAATTTCCACTATATTTTTCACAAATTCTTCAAGAACAAAAATTTTCAAAAGAACCGGTCACAACTTTGGCGATGAAAGTAATATAATCCCGTCATCAGATGACCTTTTATTTGCTAAGTGCTATGTAGCCAAAATCACACAGAACTTAATCAAACAAAAAATTCAAATCAAAAAAAATTCCGCTTTCCCGTAAAAGATCAATGGTTTCGGTGCTTGTGTGGCACGTAGCGCCGTCTTGTTGAAAGTAAACGTTGTCCAGATCAATATCATCCCATTCTGGCCATAAAAAATCATTAATTATCTCTCGATAGTGCAATCCATTCACCGTAACTGTTGCTCCAGCCTCATTTTCGAAAAAGTAAGGTCCAATGACCCCACCGGACCATAAACCGCACCAAACAGTCACACGTTAAGGATGGAGAGTCTTTTCAACAATAACTCTTGGGTTTTCCGAGCCCCAGATACGACAGTTTTGGTTGTTGACGCAGCCACCGAGGTGGAAGGGTCAAGATGATTTTTCGATTTATAGTGAATTTTTTTATAGAATTTTTTTATAGTGAATTTTAATAATTTCAATGCGTTGTTGAACGTGTATCGTTCCATTTTTATTAATGGTGTAGTTTCTATAATGTCAAAAAATGACAGCTTCAAAAGTGACATCTATCGAAATAGCGGGATATTCAAAATAACACCTCTTATTGGATAACCCTATACAAAACAAATAAGCACATATGTGCATATCGACATTTGTATTACTATTTATTGTTTAATGTATTATTTTAGTTTAGCAGTTTAAACCAAAACATTTGTCTTTTTTGACAATTATAAAAACAACAAATGAAGAATTAATTCACTCTTGGCCCGCCTTTCATCGAACTTGACCGATTTCTATCGCAACCGTAGGAAATGAAAATGTACATAGATAATGAATGATACATAATAAATTTTTTATTATTAGGGTAAAAGCTACAATGATTGACACCCCCAAAATATGTACCAGTAGTTGACACCTATAAGTTAAATAGCATTTTAAAGAATATAAATGAAATATTAATTCACTGAGGATTTAATTATAAAAGTTATTATATTTATGGTCATATGTTACCACCTGCAAGAACAATTTCCATTGTCAATTCTCTAGAAAACTTGAAGAGTGAACACCTGCCAGAAGAACGTTGTTTCTAGTTTCCTTAAAGAATACACAGTGGAATCGTAAACAATAACTTCATTTATTTCAAATCAGTGAAGATATTTGAGCGATTTTTTACTTCATTCAATTCTTGAAGGTGTGTTTTGATAAGATATTTAGTTTTTTTTTATTATTCTTAAGTTAACAAATGAATAAATTGGTGTCAACTATTGGTACAGAATCACGTATTAACTAATAGTTGACTCTATGGTGTCAACCATTGTAACGTATGAAGGTACAATAGTTGACACCGTATGACACAATATAAGTTTGTGACAATTACTTTAGTGAAAAATCTGCCAATCTGCACCTATATTTTTTTTCCGGTAGAAGATCGGAACGCATTCAATTCTGGGATGCAGTGTAGGTTACTATGTGACTAAAAACCTAACAAAAAGTTCTGGAAACGGTTAGAACAACATATGAATTACATAATTCGGTCATATTTTGGGATGCGGTCTAGGGGTTGAAAAGAAAAAAATTAAAAATAGGTGATTTTTAAACAAGCCCGTGGAAATGAAAAGATATTCGATCAAATGGTTGCAAAAATGTGACAAAGTGTGACATAGGGGAAGGGGGGCATCTGAAAGATGTGACGTAACAAAATCGGAACGGAACTTTTCAAATTAATATCATAATAATTTACTGGCAACCCTGCAATATACCATACCATGTAACAAAATCTCAATCATGAGTCACGACAAACCAATATTCTTTTATTTTATCCTTTTGCAGTTAACTGAACCCTGAAGTACCTATTTGCGTTAAATTCTCTAATCTAGTCTCTTATCTATGGAAAAAAAGTTACAAAAAAGGCATAAAAACTGCAATGTTGTTGTTATTTTGTATGTAAATTTTCTAACCTGCTCTGATCTAGATAGGTTCGCAAAAAAACTCACCTATTATTTATGATTTTTTTTTTTTTCATTTATTTTAAATAAAATATGAAGAGAGTAGAGCTAATATACTTCGTGTGTTTATTTTGGAAACATACTAAACCTTGTGACGTCACAGCGGAGGGGGGAGGATAACATTTTGCGACAAAGTGTGACAACGGGGGAGGGGGGGCTCCAAAATAGTCAAAATTTGCGTGACGTAGTATGTGTACGGCCCCTTAGGGTCGAATTTCAAAAAATCTTGAAAACTCTTTCTAGGTATTCATATGAAGAATCCGTAGATTAAAACGAGTTCAGTATTTGGGAAGACCTAGTAGATATTGCCGAAATCGTGAAAATATATGCATTCTACTGTCACTGAAAATTTTGTTGTCCTCCTTCCAAACGCCTATGGATATTTTAATTTTTATTTTAATTACTTTTACTCGTTGATTTACATAAACACGCCGTTCTATAGTTAGGAAAAACACCACAATCCCGTACCATACTAACCCTAAACAAATTATATTTTTCCAACATGCCACTACTATAGCTCTATCTTAATACCAAGTTTCAGTTTTATATATCATTATGTCCGGTACCTGCCCGGTAGTCTCGAGAATGTCCATGCAAAATTTGGAAAGGAACGGTTCACAGGTGTAGGCTACAACCGTAATTTCCATAAAAACTGACTTTATTTTATATATTAGATTACAGGTTCTTAAGGTATATACATCGCAACTGTTTACTTTTCACCTTCACCCTCTACACCCACACCCCAAAACATTTTTCCCTACTAGGGTTCTATTGAGCCTACTTCTGGTAACAAATTTGATCGTATATCTTACACTGTTCTTGAGATATGCAACGTAATTTTAAAAGAGTGATTCTCAATACAGTTGACAAAGAAATAAGCTTGATTTTAAGTACTTTAAATTCTTTGAGATTTTTGGGTCCCGATGTATTTATTGACAAAACGGCCAAATAATATTAATCGGGGGATGATTGTAATTTTAAATACTTGTATATGGGTTATGTACCAATGTACCATCGGAAAAACCATCTAATAGGTAGTCGTAATGAGAAAGTGGAGTTTTTCGTATTCAATCGGTTTCGACTGTATTTTGATAATGGTTAATAATACGAAGCTAGTATCGTGGACAAAAATATCTGTTTTCTAATTACAGTGCAACCCGCTTATAAAGTGCACTTTTATAACGTAGTTTCGGTTATAACGTAACTTTAAAGGTCCCTTTTTTTATTTTTCGCATATATCAAACTATGCGTCGTAGTGGCTTGATCACTCTGTACAAATTTGAAGCTGACAAAATATGCTACAAGAATCCCAACATACATTAGTCGATATGTTGTTCTGTTCTCGAGTTATCCGCCCTTAAAATTCGTAAATTTTGGAGAAAAAAAATTTTACATCACGTTTTTTGCTCTATTTCTTAAGATATGTCTTGAAATATTGTTCCCACGAAAAAGTCGTGAGAGAAAAAGTTGTAGACCATTAAATTGTCTTCAAAAATATATATTATTTTGATTTTTTAATCAAACCGTTCAAAATTTATATTATAATCATTCGTTGCCTGGACTATGAAGGCGATAGTGGAAACGCGGCATTAGGTCGTCTGCGAACGCTACTAGGTATCAATCTTGAGGCGATAATAATTAAGTTCGAACGCGTTTAAAAGTATGTATATGCGAATATAAATAGTGAATAGGATGGGTGCCGTGACTGCTTCCTGTTTCAGCCCATCACTGTCCTCAAAAGTTCTACTGCTTTTAGATTTACCATCTGAACCTTTCGTTGTAAACCATGCGGATTTAAGGGTGATTAGTTGATCTGGGAATTTCCCATGAAGGAACTTGAATATGAATCTGTCTAGCTAAACGGTATTAAACGCCTTTTCCATGTCTATCAGACAGGTACCATCGCATTTAGATCTTAAATCGCATCAGTAATATTATGTCTGATATCACTTTGGCAATGCCCCCTGGATAATAACCGCGCAACTGACATTTCGTCGTGCGAAAATGCCTCCATTTTGCCTCGATGAGTGATGATTTATGGGGACCAATCCATGATGACACTAATTGGGGCAAAATCGAGGCATTTCTCACGACGAACTGTCATATGTGCGCGGCTTGAAATTAAGTTGGCGCTGACTTTGGTTATAGCGTGAATCGCAGAAAGTGACATAACGTTTCTGGTTTGTATGGAGTACAACAGACATGTAAGTAGAGTCATGGAAAAGAATTTAATAACTGGCTCGTTGGTCTAGGGGTATGATTTCCGCTTAGGGTGCGGGAGGTCCCGGGTTCAAATCCCGGACGAGCCCAAGTTGAATTTTTTTTTTATAAATTTAAACTATTTTTTATTTGACTAAAAATGAATAAAAAAAATGATTTGTTATTTTTATTCTAAGATGAATATTGGCTTAAAAACGTTATCTGGTCATGCTATAGATTGTAGACGTCTATAAATAAAGTGTGATTATTCAATTCAATCAATTTAGATATAGATCTTTCATATACTAGTGCAGTACACACCACAAATACTATATATTGAATAAATGTTTTATTCTATACATACTTATCCCTGTGGGAAATAAGCTGAGATTAAAAAAATTATTGTTTTGAAATAAAATACATCGCTAACACAAAGCTGTATTATTTATTTATTTATATTTCAATAAAAGGTATATAAATATACACAATTATTCCTTAAGAACTAGTGACTAAGGTGCTGTACACATTGCATACGACCGAACGAATTTTCCGATCCGATTTTTCGTTTTTCGACCTATTGAGAAATCTTTAGTTAATGAAAAATTAGTTATAATCGTAAATTATAACATTTTCAAAAATATTATGAAAGAAAATCTCCAGGAATTTGTACTTTTAATTGATAATAAAAAGAAAAATGAATCCGTCGTACGACTAAAAATATTCGTACCGACAAACGGACTTTTATTGAGTATTATCAATCAAAATCCAATTCTCTTGAAATTTTCTATTATGATATTCTTAAAAATGCTATTATTAACGATTTAAACCAATTTTCTAATATCAAAAAATTTCTCATTAAGCAGAAAAACGTAATTTCGTATCGGAAAATTCGTTCGGTCGTGTGCAATGTGTACAGCGCCTTAGACCATCATTTTAAATTAATTATGTAAGCTATTGTGTTAATTGTGTTAATATTCTGTGAGTTTCTGCTTGTTAATTTCTGGAATTCATTGTGCCAAGACTCGTCTATGTATAAATATAATTTAAATGTGCTTCAAAATTAAAAGTACATTTTAAAAAATCTGCTAATGGTCTGGGCGAAGCTTTATTATTTTTCGGGTCAAAATGCAAACCCCTGAAAGTTGAATATCGAAAAATTTTTAAATGCGATTGTAGCCGATTATATAAAAAATCGGTGGAACTGAAAAGCGATCATCAATCCTAAGAAATATTTTGAAGCTTGGAAATGTATGCAACCCCTTTACACCCTTTACGATTGAATAGGTAAAAATGCTGAAATTGATATCCAAAAATCTTAAAAGGAGTGAATAGATAAATATATGAAGACATCACGAGAAAGTAAAAACCAATTCAATTCTTGTAAGGCCAGGGAGATATAGCCAAATTCTTGAAAAAGTATACAACACTCTTGCATCCCCTTAGGGGTAGAATTTCAAAAAATCCTGAAAAAAATTTCTAGGTAATTATAGGTAAAAGCCGTAAAATAAAAATTAGTTCAATATTTAATATCTAATAGATGTGATGGAAATCGTGAAAGTTTTTGCATTCCATTTTAACTGATAATTTGTTTTTCCCCTCTTTCAAACACAAATGAATACTAGAAATTGTTTAAATAATTTATTTTTTTAATTGATTTTCAACTTTATAGCATAAGCCGTTCTATTGTCAGGAAAAATATTGTCAACCCTCGTACCATACTACCCCTAAAAAACTTATTATTTTTCCAATATGTCACTACTGTAGCTCTGCTTAAAAATCTATATATCAGTTTTTTGTGTTAAAGGTTCTCGAGATATAAAAATCAGAACCTTTCCTTTTTCCACCACCCCCACTCTTACCCTCTACACCCTCAAAAAAAAAAAAAATGTCTGCTACGGTTCTATTAGGCCACTCAGACACTCTTCTTAAGACGTGAATTTTTAGAAAATTGTTTATCCCTTCCACTTCCATGCTCAACCGTCTTCTTTAAAAATTTACTTTCAGCAGACTTTGTTTGCCAATCTTTATGCACAAACTGAATTTTATTTGTCTAGTACAAACAGTGAGAGAAATATCGTAATACAAAATTTTTCACCACACACCCGGTACTAAAAAATTTGTTTCCGATTTATTCTCCTATAGTATATCTAAAATTGTTTCTGAAGTTTTATTTTCGTGACATTAAGCGTTTAGAAGATATAAATTTTAGAATGTGTTGATCTCGGCTTTTTTGCGTTTCAGACGCATTATTTTTCCACTCACTCCTTTATCCTTTGACCTATATCGGGATTTTTTTTGCATTGAAGCTCTATATAATTTCCAAGTTTCAGCTTCCTAGCTTAAACGGTTGCTGGATCTACATACAACCCAAAATTTTCCGTCTAAAATACTTCCCAGCCTCCGCCTTCACAGAGCCACTCCTCAAAAGGTGTCCAACTGTTCACTTAAAGGGGTACATATGTATATCCAGTCTACCCAAGAAAAAAAATTCAACTCAATAGCTCAAAGGGTTTGGGTAATACGACCCTTCAAACAATTTTGCGTACATCGCATCGGTCGACGTACGGCGGACATACGGACTGAAAGTTTGCCACAACCCAAACATGAAATCTAGATATATGTAACAGAATATCTTCTGAGTTTTTATGGGCTTGGGAACGATTTAATTTTCTTATTCTTGAAAATTTATGCTATACGTACATAGGTACATTATACACATAAGAAAAAAAAATGATTTGTTATTAGTGTTTTATTTATTTGTAAATTCAACCATTACAAAAGCAATACTTAGAACTTTGTAGTTGTCCGGGAGCGATGCAAAATATATAATGCTTCAGAAAAAAAGGTGTAAATGTCAGATAAAACTAAGTCAAATTAATTGAAATGACTTAAATTTAGCAAAAAGTTCTATCTGCCAAACAACAATTGTTATAAATTTTAAAAAAAAATCGAAAAAAATCGAAAAAAATTTCACAAATTGCTAAAGTCAATTATTCCAAGAAGTAACAAAAATAATAATAACCTTTTATTAAAATTTACATAAGTTATAAGAGAACAAAACTTTGAGATCGATTTTCTCGAAATGATTTCAATTATAGATAGAACATTCTAATTCTAAGGTCGCGAAATACTGACAATTGTTATGCAAATGGGTCTACTATCAGAGCTCTGTATAAATTCTAAGTTTCAGCTTCCTACCATAAGCGGTTGCTGAAATCTAGAAAGCAAAATTTTCCGTCTAAAACACTTCGTTCTTCTCCTTCCTCACCAGGGCCGTCTTAAGATATTCGGCACCCGTGGGCTACTAAAAATAATGCGATCCTCGTCATAAGAAAATACAATTTTGATGGCTAGTTGAAGCGGAAAATACAATATATTTCAGAGCTTGACAATATTATACTTTCGGATTTGTAAAGGTTTAATGATTCTGAATTTCGTTTCGACTGTACCAATTTTACTCTATTATTTATAATACAATAATGTTATTGATTTTAAAAAAAAAAAAATTTGCTGCCCTCAAAATTTTTTTATGTACATTTCATGACTAGTAGACACGAAAAAAGCAATAAAAAATTTCACTCCGTCTGTCCGCCGTACGCCGTACGCCGTACGTCGACCGCCAAAATCCTTTGAAGGCTCCTAGCTCTCAAACCAGTGGAGCTATTAAATTATAAATTTTTCTAGGAATGGACTGGGTAGACCCCTTGAATTGACATTATTTTTAGGGGGAGGGGTGTGAGCAGGAAGGTGGGGGAAGCGTTTTAGACGAAAAATTTTGGTTTCTAGATCTCAGCAACCGCTTATATTAGGAGACTGAAACTTGCAATTTCGATTAAACTTTGATAGTGAACCCATTTGCAAAAAAATTGATGATATGGGTGAAGGGGTGTGGTAGTAGAAGTGAAAGCAATGCGTCCGAAACGCAAAAAAGTCGAGATCGACACATTCTATAAACCATATCTCCTAAACCGTTAATAGCAAGCAATTAAAACTTAACAAATATCTGTAGTTATACTAGGAGAGTAGATTGAAACAAAATTTTTGGGTGGGGGTAGTGGCGTACGGAGGTGGGGGTTGAAATACTTAATATTATGATATCTCCCAAACCAGTGGCACCAGAAAAACAAAATTTGGTTTGGATATAAAGCTTGATAAATTAAGATTGCTCAAAGTAAAATCTTTGAAGAGGGCGGGGGAGTACGTAAGTGGAGGGGATAAGAATTTTTCAAAAATAACACGTTTCATATCTCAATAACAGTGTAAGATGGTTGCTTCAAATTTCTACCAAAAGTAGGCCTAATAGAACCCTAGTAGGGAAAAAAAGTTTGGGGGTGTGGGTGTAGAGGGTGTGGGTGAGGAAGGGTGAGAAAGAAAAAGTTCCGATAAGAATCTATAATGATAGGAAGCTGAAACTTGGTATTTAGATAGAGCTATAGTAGTGGCATGGTGGAAAAATAAATTTTTTTTTAGGGGTAGGGGTGAGGAGGGGTGTTTTTCCTAAGTTGAAACTCGGTACGTATATGTAAATTAACTAGGAAAGTAATTATGATAAGAAAAAATTTGAATATTCATTGGCGTTCAGAAGGGGGGCAAACAAAAATATCAGTTAATATAAAATGCATATATTTTCACGATTTTCGTCATATCTATTAGGTCTTTCGAAATATTGAATTCATTTTTATTCTACGGATTCTTCATATGAATACCTAGAATGTGTTTTCAAGATTTTTTGAAATTGGACCCCTAAGAGAGTGTAAAGTGGTTGTATACTTTTTCATGAATTCCACCATGTTTCTCAGGTCTGATCAGACATCGAATATCCTTTCACTTCCCCACACCCAGAGAAAAAAATAGTCAATTTTAACAATTTTTTAATGATTTTCATGGTTTAAATTCAGCTTACCATAAAACTAGTTCAAAATTAGTATATTTTAACAAGAAAAATAGTCAACTTTAAAAATAAATAAATAACAAGTAAATAGTAAAAGTTAATTTTTTTTTATAATAACAACCATTTTTTGGTATTTTCGAATAGTCAATAATTGACAGATTAATTAGAAAGATTAACTATAAAGTAGTTAAACGCGAAGTATTTTAGAATATATAAATATATATTATATTTACATTTTTTTGTTTACCCTATATCGCTGATTTAGGTACCTTGATTTTTAAATTTGCAAGCAAAAATCACGATGAAAAAATAAATTGCACAATAGCTGTGTTTTTTATTCCCGGTTAACCATAAAGCTCGACAAAATTGCACGGCAAAACAACAACAATGCGGCTACGGTAACCGCACTGTTGTTGTTTTGCCGTGCAATTTTGTCGAGCTTTATGGTTAACCGGGAATAAAAAACACAGCTAATGTGTACCAAAAATTTTCACAACCTGAAACAATACCTTATTTGTTTCTTAGAAAGAATAAAAGACATTTATGTATCCAAATAAATTAATATATATTTCATTAAAAAAAAACTAAACAATACCAAAAAAATTACAATATTGATACCTACAAATATAATAATTACCAAATTTTTTCCATCTCGAGTACTATCTCTTGAATAACTTGGCTGTGCATCGGCATCTTACAACCAAGAAGAAATTCACGAAGGGACAGATACAGTACTCTTTCTTCATCCGCTATTGGCTCTGGATATCCCTAAATTGTATGCGAAAATTATCATTATGATTTTAATTCTACATTATTACTTGCCCGAAAATTTATGTCAGATTTTTTCTACAATTTTAGATTTCCTTTTAATTTCACGTACGCTCCGAACGAATTATCCGAATCTCCTACAATTTACCGTATATCCGACAAATCAAGCAATTTTAAACAGGTTCAAATAGAGTTCTTTAAAAAATTAAGAAGTAAAATGGTATACCTATTTATAATTCTAAAATAGATATTCACTTGCTTACCAATAAATATGTTGTACAATGGCAAATTTCTCAGGAAGGCAATAATTCCAAAAGACTTGTAGTACTTGTAGTCAACTTAACTTGTTCACTTTCTTGTAATATCTCGTTCCCGACATCGTAATAGAGTTCAATTACTTCTTCACTTGTTATTTCACACATACTCGTAAGGATTAATTAAAGTAATTTTAATGAAAAACTGAATTTTAGTTTACGTGCACGCGCGTTTAACAAATTTGCGTAAATGCAAAAACAACCGAGCGTCGAAGTTACTACGAAAAAGTAAGCAGTAACTACAAATTTGTTGAAAAGTACAAATGTGTAGCAAAATTTCACTACTTAGTAGTTAAACTTACTATAAAGTAGTGAAACATTAACTATTTTATAATTGATTTCAAACAATTTTATAGTAAAATTTTAACTATAAAATGGTGAAACAATAGTTTGAAAACTTTAACTAGTTTTATAGTAGAAGTTAGGCATTTTACTATCTTTAAATCGATTTATAGTTATTTTCATATTTTCAGGCATCAACTATCAAAATAGTGAAAATATTACTAAAAATTTCTCTGAGTGCAGGCTTGTTTAATAATCACCTATTTTTAAGTTTTGTTTTTTCAACCTCTAGACCGCATCCCGGAATATGACCCAATTATTTAATTCATATATTACACCCTTTTCTAACCGCTTCCCGAACTTTTTGTTAGGTTTTCAGTGACATAGTAACATACACCGCATCCCCGAATTGAACGCGTTCTGAACTTCTGCCTGAAAAATAATAAAGTTGCGTCCAGACTGTTGGCAGATTTTTTCTAAAAAAGCGTATAATCAAATAATGCTTTCAATTGTAGTAGGTACCTATCAACTTTTTGATATGATATATTTATAAGTTTTATTCATGATTTTTAATATTTCGCTCCATAATGCTACCGTAATAGCAGTTTCCAGTGAGTAGAACTTTTTTTAATTGAATATTGTAACATAGTGTAATTAAATAATTTAGCTTGCATAAAATAAAAATTTATAAAAATTATGAATTTGAAAATAACAGAAGATAACGTAATAAATGCCCTTGTGGCAACACTATTGCTCAATTGAAATGTCAAATTGTTGTTGTAAGATTTTTGTATAAGTACCACGACTTTGAGTGAATAAAATTATCAGCTCTCGGTCGGTCCTGGAATTAGAATCTTCCTAACAAACCTAAACCTTGCGCCTTACTAATTTTACTCGAAACTCCCTTTCTCTACGGGGCACTATAAGAGCAAAGTCTGCATTCCCGCTTTATCTACTTTATTGCTATCTACATATGCTTCGAACCACACCACGAAAGAAGACGAACCACTCAACATCCAAAGGTTACAATATTTTATATTACAGGCAACCCTCGTATAACACGGTACTTTTAGAACACGATTTCGATATAACACGTTACTGAAATTGCAACACCCCTCGTATAACACGGTACTCTTAGAACACGATTTCGATATAACACGGTACTGTAGTTGCGTCAACCCTCGTATAACACGGTACACTTAGAACACACTGTTTCAGCTGATATAAACAGGTAATTCCCCTGTTTGTACATACACAAAAGGTGTTTTTTCTCTATCCTTCATCTTTATCAGCGATTCGTAATGCGACGCCTGAGCAAGTGCATCGCTGTTCTTAGTGAAAACTATTAAATAAACCAGGCGCGAACGCACGGGGTTTTTGGGGGTTCAAACCGCCCCCCATCCCGAAATGATGTAATTACAAGCGCATAGCTAAATGTAACTTATACTCGACGAGTAAATTTGTCTGACCCCCCCCCCCAAATAATTTTTTGTCTGAAAGTCCCCCCCCCCCCCCCCAAATAGTTTTATTTACAATATTATTTAATAATAAAAAATTTAGTAAACAACTTCTTGTTTAGAATAATTAAAAATACTTGATATATAATTGTTTTTTTATATGACTTTTAAATTTTGATATAACACGGAACGCATTGGCATAACTTGTATTACTTCAATGTTTTGATTAACACGGTTTCGATATAACACGATACGCTGTTTTGATATAACACGGTACGCATTGGCGTAATTTGTATTACTTCCATGTTTCGCTTAACACGTTTTCGATATAACACGGTACGTATCCATCGTGTTGTACGAGGGTTGCCTGCATATTATTTATTTTTTGATTTGGCTATAAGTGCAGTAAGCTTGATCAACTTTACTGCACTTAGCAAAAAAGGGTCACCTAATGACGGGATCAAAAATCATCAAGAATCGCTAAAGTTGTGAACTTACCAGCTCCGATTCTTTTGAAAATGTTTGTACTTGAAGAATTAGTGGAAAAAATATAGGAAATGTAAGTTTTTGTTTCTATCTCTAACAAAAACAACAACAATCATTAAAATAAGCTGTACTTTATTATTCAAGGATAAAAATTACCAGAGATATGAACTTTCAAAGAGGACTCGTACATCTTCTTTTGTGGGAAATCTTTAACATACATACATACATTCATTCACTAATTCTTCGAGTACACAAATTTTCAAAAGAATCGGCGAAGATAAGGTCACACTTTTGGCGATTCTTGATTATACATATGTATAACACTTTTTCTATAAAATAATTGAGAACCACTATAATTTTCTTAAATTTTTTGACCCAGAACCCATTAAGATTTATTCTAGAATTGGTTTTTATTTCTTTTATGTATTTGAGTTCGTGAAACATTACTTCGATATCGCAATGATAAATTAATATATTTAGCTTGAAAAAGATTTTTACCTTTATCATTATATTTATATAGTTAGGGTATATTTTATTAGGGTAAACATATTACTGTATTATTAATAATTATTAATAATACAGTATTGTTATCGATTTTTTAAAAAAAAAAATTTGATGCCCTCAAAATTTTTTTTTCCACGTTTCATGACTAGTAGACGCGAAAAAAGCAATAAAAATTTTCACTCCGTCTGTACGCCGTACCCCGTACGCCGTACGCCGTACGCCGTACGTCGACCGCCCCAAAATCTTTGAAGGCTCGTAGCTCTCAAACCAGTGGAGCTATTAAATTAAAATTTTTTCTAAGAATAGACTTGGTGGACTCCTTGAATTGACATTATTTTCAGGGGAGGAGGTGTAAGGGGGAAGGCGGGGTAAGCGTTTTAGACGAAAAATTTAGGTTTCTAGATCTCAGGAACCGCTTGTGTTAGGAGGCTGAAACTTAGAATTTCTATAGAGCTTTGATAATGGACCCATTTGCAAAAAAAAAAACAGATATGGGTGAAGGGGTGTGGGAGTGGAGGGGGAAATAATGCGTCCGAAACGCAAAAATGCCGAGATCGACAAATTCTAAAATCCATATCTCCTAAACCATTAATAGCAAGCAATTAAAACTTAACAAATATCTGTAGTTATACTAGGAGAGTAGATTGAAACAATTTTTTGGGTGAGGGTAGTGGCGTACGGGAATGGGGGGTGAAAAACTTTAGATTACGATATCTCACAAACTAATTAGACCAGAAAAACAAAATTCGGTTTTATTATAAAGATTGATAAATAAAGATTGCTCAAAGTAAAATATTTGAAGGGGGTGGAGGAGCACGGAAGTGGGAGGGATTAGAATTTTTCAAAAACAACACGATTCATATCTCAATAACAGTATAAGATGGATGCTTCAAAATTTTACCAGAAGTAGGTCTAATATAACCCTAGTAGGGAAAAAAATTTGGGGGTGTGGGTGTAGAGGGTGAGGGTGGGGAAGGGTGAGAAAGAAAAAGTTCCGATGCTTATATCTTAAGAATCTATAATGATAGGAAGCTGAAACTTGGTATTTAGATAGAGCTATAGTAGTGCCATGGTGGAAATATTTTTTTTTTTTAGGGGTAGTATGGTACGGTGGTGGTGGGTGTTTTCCCTAACTTCAGAACGGCTTATGCTAGGAAGTTGAAACTCGGTACCTATATGTAAATTAACTAGAAAAGTAATTCTGATAAAAAAAATCCAAATATTCATTGGCGTTCAGAAGGAGGGGCAAAAAAAAAATATCGGTTAATATAAAATGCATATATTTTCACGATTTTCGTCATATCTACTAGGTCTTTCGAAATATTGAATTCATTTTTATTCTACGGATTCTTCATGTGAATACCTAGAATGTGATTTCAAGATTTTTTGAAATTCGACCCCTAAGAGGGTGTAAACTGGTTGTATACTTTTTCATGAATTCCACCATGTTTCTCAGGTCTGATCAGATATCGAATATCTTTTCACTTCCCCAGGTTTGTTTAATAATCACCTATTTTTAAGTTTTGTTTTTTTCAACCTCTAGACCGCATCCCGGAATATGACCCAATTATTTAATTCATATGTTACACCCTTTTCTAACCGCTTCCCGAACTTTTTGTTAGGTTTTCAGTCACATAGTAACATACACCGCATCCCCGAATTGAACGCGTTCTGATTTTTTTATTATTTTTAATTATATGAATAAAAATTAGTAAAGTTAATAGAAATTATTTAGTTGTATCTCATGTTTTCAAAACGTACGCTTAATATCAAGCTCATTAACTAATTTAGAGCAAGTTAATTTTTTGGATTGTTTTGAAAAACCATATAACCTACAAAATATAAAAAAAAACGTTTTGAGATATTCAAGGATAAAGGACAAAATCATTTTCCTTGAAAAAAAAAAATTCGAGGATATTTTTTATTGCGACAATCTTTCTCTTTAAAATAGGATAAGAATTACCAGAGAAATGTATTTTCAAAGAGGACTCGGGCACCGTTCTGGCGAAAACTTTAACATACTATAACTAACAAAAAATTGAGATAGAAACAAAAAAAATTGTTTTCACTAGTTCTTCAAGTACAATTTTTTTTAAAAGAATCAGAGATGGTAATTTCACAAATTTCATCATTTTTGGCAAAAAAACTAAAAAAAAACTGTAGAAATAGAAATAATTTAGTTTCTTGTACGCGGTACGGTTCCGCCCCGACTATCCAACTAAATTTAAAGAATGTGGTGCACAGAGTATGTAAAAGGCAAGATTGTTTAGACTTATGGTGATTTCTTTTCTGAAAAAAAAATGTGACCCGTTTAGATGCAAAATTATTGCAGTTCTGCCCTCTTTTTTGACAGTTCCGTCCGACAGGTCAATTGACAATAGAACGCTTTCAGGTCAAAACGCTATTATTAAAATTTAAATATATTTACACTACACTCCGTATGATTTCTAATTGCCGTATGAGCCGTTTGACAGTTTAGTTTATGCTTTTAAATCGGTTGCCGCTGTTGTCATAGGATATTTTTTTCTTATGTTGTCGCACATTTGAAGTTAACTGAGTTGCACCGCCGAAATTTTCGAGGCAAAAAATGCGAGTTTTCAGGGCAATTTTAACCACGTACTCAAACCCATTCTTCTAGCAGGTCAAAAATTTTTCCACAATAGAACGGCGGAACTGCTAGAAAAAAATTGGGGGCAGAAACGGGTCACATTTTTTTCCAGAAAAGAAATCACTATTAGACTTGAACTCGTATATAGAAGCATTAGCATAACATCAATGAAAATTGCCGCCCCCAAAAGGCTAGCGCCCTAGGGCTATAGCCCATTTTGCCCTGAGGATAAGGTGGCCCTGCTCCTCACACCCCCACTTGTATGAATTTGGTCATTTCAAAGAGTCTAACCCCGTTTATTTGAAAAAAAAAAAATCAATAGAATATCTGGAAGCGTTTGGGTGCTACGAGCCTTCAAACGATTTAGCGTACGGCGGACGTACGGACTGAATTTTTTTATTGCTTTTTTCATGTCTACTAGTTATGAAACGTAAAAAAAATGTTTTCAGGGTATCAATTTTTTTTTTTTTTAAATCAATCACAAGACTGTGTTATTAAGATTATAAAGTAAAACGACAGACGGACTTTTTTTTTAATACTATCAATCAACATGATGATAAAAATCCCTAAAAATTTTCTCTTTTCTCGATTTCAATCAATTTTCTAATAAATGAAGATTTGATGATAATGCCCTAGACACAAGACATCGTTAATATCGTATTATCTGCCATTAATAACTCGACTTAATACGTAATTATTTGACTATTATCTCACTAATTTAATACAGTTCCAAGATCTGTATTAAATTGTGCGACGATATTATCAAAAACTTGATGCAACGTGATTCATCGAAGAGCTTCTGCTTTTTGCCCAGTCACATGTGTTTTTGACATTTGTTGATTGAAATTGATTAATAATTAAAATATAAATTTCTGCAAACTGATAAAACTGGTAAACAAAGAGTTCTATGGTCCATATCTGACGAACATAACTGAAAGATGCTTGGGGGGACAGTCTGCCAGACTTAAGGCAAGCGCAGTTGACTCCCCCCAGTAACATGTGTTTTTAACAATTGTTGAATGAAATTCAATAATTTATTAATAATTAATAAAATAAGAATTTCTGCAAACAGATAAAACGCGTAAAAAATGGATTCTGTGGTCCATGTCTGACGAACAGAAGCTGAAAGATGCTTGGATTGCCAGTTTGCAAAGAACGGAACTAGCATGTTTTCGCGGCAGTTAAATTGTCAAACTGTTTGAGCTTTTTTCTTGATTTAATTTGTATAAAAAAAGAAACGTGTATCAAACTGCAATTTCCAATGAAAGCTTTTGATTTAATATATATTAAATCTTGCCGTGTGTCCAGGGCCGTCTTAAGATATTCGGTGCCCGTGGGCTACTAAAAATAATGCGCCCCTCGTTATAAGAAAATACAATTTTAATGGCTAGTTGAAGCGGAAAATGCAAAATATTATAGTTTCAGAACTTGACAATTTTATACCTTCGGATTTGTAAAGGTTGAATGATTTTGTATTTCGTTTCGACTGTACCAAATTTTCTAAAGAAGCGTATAATCAAATAATGCTATCAACTTTTTGATGTGATGTATTAGTGGCTATAATTGCAGTAAATTTGATTAAGTTTACTACACTTAGCAAAAAATGGTCATCTTATGACGGGATCAAAAATCGTCAAGAATCGCTAAAGTTGTGAACTTACCATCACCGATTCTTTTGAATATTTGGGTACTTGAAGAGTGAAAAAAATAGTTGAAATTCAAGTTTTTTTTTCTATCTCTAACAAAAACAACAACAATCTTTAAAATAAGCCTTACTTTTTCATTCAAGGATAAAAATTACCAAAAATATGAACAAAGAGGACTCGAACATCTTTTGTGGGAAATCTTTAACATACTATGCCCCCTATTCAGGAATGAGTCACAAGTCCCAAAGAAGGTCTAGAGTCTCAATTTTGTATGAATTTTGAATTAATTGAGACTTTTTTGATATGAGACTCTGATCCTGAATAGGGGGCTAAAATTACCAAAAAAAAAAAATGAGATAGAAACAAAAAATTAATATATTTTTTTTTCACTAATTCTTCGAGTACCTACACAAATCGGCGAAAATAAGGTCACACTTTTAGCGATTCTTGATTAAATAACACTTTTTCTATATATAAATAATTGAGAACCACTATAATGTTCTTCAATTTTTCACCCAGAACAGAACAGTATAACCTACGAAATATAAAAAAACGTTTTGAGATATTCAAGGATAAAAAACAAAATCATTATCCTTGAAAAAAAAATGTTGAGGATAATTTTTATTGCGACAACCTTTCTCCTTAAAATAAGCCATATTTTATTATTTTATATTTCTAGGATAAAAATTACCAGAGAAATGTATTTTCAAAGAGGGCTCGGGCACTGTTCTTGCGAAAACTTTAACAAATGAGATAGAAACAAAAAATTGAATTTCAATTGTTTTTTTACTAGTTCTTAAAAAACAAAAATTTTCAAAAGAATCAGAGATAGTAAAGTCACAAATTTCGTCATTTTTGGCGATTCTTGATGGAATGACCCTATTACCTACGCAATATGTTGTCTTGTAGTCTTTTATCACGGTTCTGTTCTGTGCTTGCAGTAGAGTAAAAAAAATCTGCCAACAGTCTGGGCGCAACTGTATTATTTTTCCGGCAGAAGTTCAGAACGCGATCAATTCGGGGATGCGGTGTATGTTACTATGTGACTGAAAACCTAACAAAAAGTTCGGGAAGCGGTTAGAAAAGGGTGTAACATATGAATTAAATAATTGGGTCATATTCCGGGATGCGGTCTAGAGGTTGAAAAAAACAAAACTTAAAAATAGGTGATTATTAAACAAACCTGGGGAAGTGAAAAGATATTCGATATCTGATCAGACCTGAGAAACATGGTGGAATTCATGAAAAAGTATACAACCAGTTACACCCTCTTAGGGGTCGAATTTCAAAAAATCTTGAAATCACATTCTAGGTATTCACATGAAGAATCCGTAGAATAAAAATGAATTCAATATTTCGAAAGACCTAGTAGATATGACGAAAATCGTGAAAATATATGCATTTTATATTAACTGATATTTTTTTTGCCCCCCCTTCTGAACGCCAATGAATATTTGGATTTTTTTTATCAGAATTACTTTTCTAGTTAATTTACATATACGTACCGAGTTTCAACTTCCTAGCATAAGCCGTTCTGAAGTTAGGGAAAACACCCACCACCACCGTACCATACTACCCCTAAAAAAAAAATTATATTTCCACCATGGCACTACTATAGCTCTATCTAAATACCAAGTTTCAGCTTCCTATCATTATAGATTCTTAAGATATAAGCATCGGAACTTTTTCTTTTGAGAAAGAGGGTGGGGAAGGGTGAGCCCTTCCCCACCCTCACCCTCTACACCCACACCCCCACTAGGGTTATATTAGACCTACTTCTGGTAAAAATTTGAAGCATCCATCTTATACTGTTATTGAGATATGAATCGTGTTGTTTTTGAAAAATTCTAATCCCTCCCACTTCCGTGCTCCTCCACCCCCTTCAAATATTTTACTTTGAGCAATCTTTGTTTATCAATCTTTATAATATAACCGAATTTTGTTTTTCTGGTTCAATTAGTTTGTGAGATATCGTAATCTAAAGTTTTTCACCCCCCATTCCCGTACGCCATTACCCCTACCCAAAAATTTTGTTTCAATCTACTCTCCTAGTATAACTACAGATATTTGTTAAGTTTTAATTGCTTGCTATTAATGGTTTAGGAGATATGGATTTTAGAATTTGTCGATCTCGGCATTTTTGCGTTTCGGACGCATTATTTCCCCCTCCACTCCCACACCCCTTCACCCATATCTGTTTTTTTTTTTGCAAATGGGTCCATTATCAAAGTTCTATAGAAATTCTAAGTTTCAGCCTCCTAACACAAGCGGTTCTTGAGATCTGGAAACCTAATTTTTTTATCTAAAACGCTTACCCCGCCTTCCCCCTTACATCTCCTCCCCTGAAAATAATGTCAATTCAAGGGGTCCACCAAGTCTATTCTTAGAAAAAATTTTAATTTAATAGCTCCACTGGTTTGAGAGCTACGAGCCTTCAAAGATTTTGGGGCGGTCGACGTACGGCGTACAGACAGAGTAAACATTTTTATTGCTTTTTTCGCGTCTACTAGTCATGAAACGTGGAAAAAAAAATTTTGAGGGCAGCAAATTTTTTTTTTTTAAAAATCGGTAACAATACTGTATTATAAATAATACAGTAAAAATCGAAGAACGGTTGAAGTATGTATGTTTAGAAAACTCGGAATTCCTCTTACGCCCTCCCCCCTCTATATTCCCAATGATCTGAGGTCTGTAGGGCATTATGATAAGTTAGTCAAGTTCTTTAGAAATCTGGGTTGTTTAGGGGATGTTTAGTGACCTGCGAGGGTCCAAAGGGATCGCTATGGGCCCTTTTAAAAGTCTAGTGTGCATGGTGGCTCAGTGCGTCGCCCCTTCTTAAAACTAAAACTTGTAGAAATACAAATAATTTAGTTTCTTGTACCTACGCAGCATTCTAATTAAAATTGATGGTATAATGGATTCCACTAAATATAAAGAAATTTTAGAGGAAACGATGCTGCCGTATGCTAATGAGTATATTATTGTGGTCGTTACAACATAACAACGATCCTAAACACACTTCAAAATTAGTGAAGAGTTTGATTAGGAATAATGGAATCAGGCTTTTTGATTGGCCAGCACAATCCCAGATCTCAATCCAATTGAGGATCTTTGGGAGATTGTAAAATATAATCTTCGTAAGTAAAATTTCTTTAAGAAATTGGACCTATACACAGCCGTTAAAGAAGAGTGGGAAAGAATTCCAATATGCATCATCGATAACTTGATTTCATCCATGCCCAGAAGATGTGCACAAGTCATCAAAAATCATGGCCATCTAAGTAAGTATTAAAAAAAATAAAACATTTAAAATAAAAGTTGCAAATGTTTTTTCCAACTAAAAGTGTGACTCAATTGACATTTTTATTTTTTTTTTATTTTTCTGACAGTTGAAAATTATTATTTGTTATAGTTTTTTGTTTACTGTATCACGGGAAATTATTCTGTTAAAAAATTGTTAAGTTCAATTCAAAATAAATAAAGTTTTGAACAAAAAAGTTAGATTATGACTTCGGTTGCAAATGGTTTTTCCAGCACTGTAGATGCATTATCATTAGACAGTCCTCTATAATCTTACAAAGTAATATCTAAATCAGAAAATAGCTTAAAATACCATATTCCATTTCTGCGTTCTTGTGGCCAGTATTTTCTAAAAATTTTAAAACATAACATCAATAAAAATTGCCGCCCCCAAAAGGCTTGCGCCCTAATGCTTTAGCCCATTTTGCCCTGAGGATAAGATGGCCCTGCGTGTGTCTAGGACATTAGCTATAATTAATTGATATCACACTTTTTAATAAATTTAAATTTTAATAATAAATGCTTAACACTTTGAGAGCTTGTATATAAATTCTCTCCACAACTGGCTCGTTGGTCTAGGGGTATGATTTCCGCTTAGGGTGCGGGAG
This sequence comes from Beris chalybata, assembly GCA_949128065.1. Taxonomy (NCBI): domain Eukaryota; kingdom Metazoa; phylum Arthropoda; class Insecta; order Diptera; family Stratiomyidae; genus Beris; species Beris chalybata. Next base: position 115,432,130 of record OX421894.1, read on the forward strand.
GTCCCGGGTTCAAATCCCGGACGAGCCCAAGTTGATTTATTTTTTCCAAAATCTTCCTGAAATGAATTCTTCCAAAAAATTTTGATTTATAAAACTTACAAATTTTAGATAACACATAAACCGCGAAATACGTTATAAAAATGTAGCCCCGAACAAAAAACTTTAAAACATGTTAATATTCCATAAAAGCTTTTTTGGTTCTTGTATTGGCTACACAACTAAAGTTTAGTTCAGGCGCACACGTAAGTGCCTTCATTTAGGTATAATACTCTATGCTAGGGTTGTTTGTGAAATAATACGTCAAGCGTATGCAAGAACCCATATTAAGCAAAGTGACAATTCCATCGGCGTCCGATCGAATTTGGACGGGGTTGCCGGGCCATTTCTGGCCGATTTTAAAAACTTAGGCAGACAGACAGTGGGTTGGTTTGTAGTTCCCGAATGGTGACGGAAGGGCGTAAGCGATACATCGAACACGCAGCAGGTGTGAATTATTTTCAACATTTCTTTCGGTTTCTGCAGGTTTTTACCGAATTCAATCAAATTTCCTGGCAGTGTAAATTTATTTATTTATAAATTTTAAAATGTCTACTCACTCTTTGTGTACAACTTTCATTCAATTGGCGTTGATGTAGAGATATTTATTTCTTTATCCAAGTAAGTAACACCGATCGATTCTCTGTTTTCGGGTTAGAAACTAACTACCAGAAAAGATTGATTGGGGAAACGTGTATCATATATGGCAACATTGTTCCAACGTTCTGAAGCTAAAAATGGGTCATTTCAAAATCACCGATAACTACAAGCCTGCAACTAGGTTGTGTGCAAGTATGCGTAGGGGGTCATAAGTTCTTTGCACAACAAGTGAAATGCTTTGGCGGTTAAGGTTCCATGGACGTTTTAAACGTACTTAAACTATTAAAAATAGTATTTTTTAAAAAATAAACGGAAATGTCTTTTACATAAATCTTTTTGCTAATTGATCATGATAAATTTTAGAAGTTTAGTGCAGAGAATCATTGCGATTTAATGAAAAATAGAGCAAAGAATGAAAAATATTTACATGATTTGCGAATAGATCACACAAAATTAGTTGTCATCTAACTATTGAAAGCCTTAAGGTGCGTTTCCATCTCCGCCGTTTTGCGGCGCCGACTAGATTCTCCATACATAAAAAACAAGGTCTAAGCTTTACCGTGCTTATATACTGCATGTGTTAAGTTGAGAGCTTACTCGCATATTCGACGGTTTGGGAAATGTTTAGAGCAGCCGAGAAGGGAAAAAGTATTCGAGAAGAATGTTCTACTATGCAGAAGTTTGCAGATTTGTGAGGTGTCCAATCGGAGTTTTTTCTCCGCTTTCTGGTTAGGTATTCGGAGGTTGTTGTTTTTCCCACTGGAAACTGATAGAGTTTTGCAATTTGCCACAGTAGCATGTAACAATATTTTATGATGTATTACAACCGAAATGAATTCTGGTTGATGCCTTCGTTTCTTTTAACTTATTTTACGACAGCTGATGATGTCGGCGAAAGAGGGCAAAAGAGTAGACTTGACATTTTCTCATCGGACTAAAAAGACAAAATTCAAATTTTCCTGCTATTAAATTTAAGAAATAACTTGTTGTGCATATGAAATTTGCCTAAAACTAGGAAAAACTTTATTTTTTAATTCCAAACTATGCATTTATAAACTGCGAATCGAATCTTTATTATCTTAAGTGCAGAGAGAATGCTTGCATACAGTATATATTTTATCCACAGAAACAACTATCTTTAGTCCGTTTTCTAATCCATTTGTTGTATTTACTAACACGAGCGTAAACACCTGGATGATTCCGCATTGCACATCCATCACCCCAAGATATAACGCCTATAAAAAAGAATTTATTATTATTTACCAACTAAAGTACAATGTGTTTCGAATAGTTATAGTCTCAGAGCTAGAATTTAACTATAACCAAATATCAGGTTTCAAGTTTCTTGCTTAAGGCATACACGAGCGAATTTTTTTTGGCTAAAACAATATTCAGATTTATAATGGTGTTAAACGATTTGGGCAAGAGCATACCAACTACAGAAGAGGATATCCCCTTTAATGTAGTTAGATTTTTGAATTTTGGTCTCGAGTTGGAGATGGTTTTGAAGCAAACACTTCTGGGGTTATACATATTCATTTCTCTGTCTGCAGTCACTTGTTAACTTACCGGCCAAGTAAAATACCTTCTGTTGAGGAACCATAAGAGGTCCGCCACTATCGCCCTGAAAAATAATTTAATTTTATAAGATGAATTTTGTGATTAATTGAAAAATTACCTGACATGCATCGATTCCCCCTCGTTTAGGATATCCCGCGCATAACATACTCGACTTTATTTCTTTACCATAACCAGTACGTCGGCATTTCTTGTTGCTCATTATTGGAACGATAGCTTGTCGAAGTTTCGATGAAGGGGCAAGATATTGACCAACTGTACCCCATCCAGCAATCACACCCTGTAAAATTGAATTATAGTTTCTAATACGAACATTCAAGATCTCGTACTCGTATCCAGATTTTCAAACTGGGACTGAAGTATGATTCTTGTTTAACTTAAACTCTCAATAACTCAAACACCAAAGTGTTCGAAAACCGTGAAAATTCGAGTTAGACACAAACGATTATACGTTTCTCTATGGTAATCTCTATAAAAGCAGTAAAATAAGTTGTAACGTTCGTTACCTTTTTCCCAGTAAATATTGAACGGGCTCTAGGCATACAAATTGGCCTCAATAGATTTGATCCTATAGGCACCCGTCTAGACAACTTCAAAACTGCGATATCATTCTCTAGAGTCCTCGAGTTGTATCTACTATGCCGTTGGTACGATCTGATCTGAAAGATATGAAATTAATATTTGAGCAAAATGGAATTCGTCCGGAAATAACATTTCTCGTGAAAGCGATTCCTCTTTGAGGGCTTCTAAGATCGTGTTGTAGGAATCCGGCTGTTATTTGTCGCGCATTTAATCTTTCCGTACAGTGACCAGCAGTTACAACGTATAAATCACTTATAAGCGAGCCTCCACAATAAAAACGTCCATCGTAGTGTAGAGTTACTGTCCAAGGATACATGTACTTAGTAGCTATTTTTCCACCCACAATTCGTTTAATGTTTCGAACTCCACATTCTAAAAATAAATGAAGAGTTTGAATTTTTACTTTATTATATTTCCGGCAGAAGTTTGAAACGCGTTCAATTCTTAGATGCGTAGGGATGTTCGATTTCGATTCGATTAATCGACTAATCGATTAATTTTTAAAAAAAATAGATTTTAGCAATCGATATGAGTGTTGTCGATTAATCGACATAATCGATTAATTAACGCTAATTAATCGAACGAATTTCAACAGTTAAAAGATTCGATGCATTCAAGTTAACTGCAAATGTGTTAAATATTACGATACCTTCGAGTATCGTATTCGTACCATCTAGTATAATCCGGTTGCAATTCGCGAGGCGAACACTATATTAAATGGCGAAACAGTTGGAGTTCCACGTGTCCTCTTTTTTCGATGGAATCCGAACCTTCATCATCAAGGTAAGCAGTTGATCTTTGGGCGATCCATGGTTCACTTGCGTGTCAGAGCGCTTCTCAAGCTCATGCAGATGAAGATCTTAATGGAATTTCTGAAGAGCTCAGTCAGTTTTTATGTCAACCTGTAGTGAATAGAACAAAAAGTCCTTATGAAATTTGGGAAACACTCAAGTTTCAATTTCTACGGACGCATACCCTTGCAATTAAATACATATCAGTAATTGCATCTTCGGTACCTGCAGAAAGATTGCTCTCAGAGGCTGGATTAATTACTACCGATATGAGGAACAGGTTGACAGGTTTAAATTTATCAATGCTAATTTTTCTGTCGTCAATAGACGAAATTTTTTGGTTGTGAAGGAAGTAGCAGTACAAACAATTAATTTTGAAATTATGTAAATGGTTTTTTTTTTCAGTTTCAAGAGAATTTAATTGATTTTTTTTAGTTTCTATGAAAAAAATTTATTTTATAAAAAAAAGATATTTACGAAGAAATAATATCTACGAATTTTATTTCCATTGTTTTATGTTTATTATTTTAATTTACAGGTAGACCTCCTACAACGCGGTAGATACGTTCCAAGAAAATGCCGCGTTGTAGGAAATCGCGTTGTAGGAGTTATGAAAATATAAGAACCGGAGGTTGGTTCTAAAAGATGAATTTCATTTTTTTTTTATTAATTTTTTTAATAAAAACAGGTGTTGTTGAAGATTTCTTTTAAAAATGTTGACTCTCTCCGTAAAAGGATTCTCAAGCCTTTAAGCCTCTTTCAATACCTTTTAGGGTAAAATTTTTGTTGTGCCAAATAACCCTTCATGGATTATTTTCGCAAGCTTTGATGGATATTCATTCGCTGCTGCATCATCCTTGTAACAACCATTGCTGTCAAGGAATTGATGACTGGTTTCATTAGTAGTTATTTTAAGTGCCTTGGTTTAAACTTAGGAATTTGTTCGTAAGATCCTAAGTTTAAACCAAACCAATGGTTTAAACTTCGACTGTGAAACCGGCCCTAAAGGTAACAGTTTTGTGGTCATATCCCACACTGCAATTGCAAGCGCTTCTTCCATTTTTGCCATTGTGTTAGGTCTTGGACAAACAGTAATTTTCGCAAGTAGAGACGATGCGGATATGTAGTCTTCAGCTAGCTTAATAGTTTGTATTGACGATTTATTAAGATTAAAATGTCTAGCAACATCAGCTATCCTTGATAGGTTAGCTGAACAAAAAAGCTTTGAAGAAAATTTCCGCATTACCTGAACCGCGTTGGAAAAGTACCGCGTTGTAGGAGGCTTACCTGTATTTATTTTCTTCTCATTTTTAGCATGGGATATTATTTATTTAACCATTAAAAAGAACATACATATATGTATGTACGTTTAAAACTCATATTCACACATATTTTTAACGGACATTTAGCGTCACAAGTGAGAGGAAAATAGAAAAAATCTTTACATACATATTCTACCCTCCATCCAGCATCCTCCACCTTCAATCCTCCGGCCTGCATCCACTATCCAACATTCCGTCTTTACCATTTAGTAATGGGAATGCATAACTACTATACCAAAAACGAACGAACTGCCGCTAAATCATATCAAATGTTGAAATAACTATCGAACCACCAATTGTAAAGTGATTTTGTTAATGCAGAAACGAAGTTTCATCGTAATCGGATGAACGATATAGGAAAGCATACGAAACAAACAAATAAATAATTAGAGTACCAAGGTATTAAAATCGCAAAAAAAGTTGAAAAATGTAAAAACAAACAATTTGTTTTTATTCGATCGGTACCAAACTTCACAGCAACTATCCCGGAACTATTCTACACGTTCCCTGAGCGGTTTAGGAGTTCATAGGGAACATAGCCACATTCATCCATACATACATAGTTAAATAGTTAAAATTTTATGTATGGACAATCACTATGTTAAACGTATAATGAACCTAGACATTTAAATTCAAATCTACCTATTAAGTCTACGTATACTTACACGATAACCCTGGAACTTAAGAATTACGCGATTAATCGATTAATTGCTTAAATCCCATCAATTAATCGATTGATCTTAATCGAACATTTTAAAATAATCGATCATGCAACAATCGATTGTTGAGCAATCGATTCCCATCCCTAGATGCGGTATAGGTTACTATGTGACTGAAAACCTAACAAAAAGTTCGGGAAGCGATTAGAATATAAATTACATAATTGGGTCATATTTCAATATGCGGCCAATATGCGGTTGAAAAAGGAAAAAAAAAAAATTCAAAATAGGTGATTATTAAAGAAGCCCATGGAAGTCAAGAAAAGATATTGAATGATCAGATCTGAGATATATGGCAGAATTCACGAAAAAGTAGACAACCACTTTATACCTAAATGAAGCTAATATCAATTTCTGGGGTAACATAACAATAACAATAACAATACTGCTTTGAAAGCATAAAATGGTCAAAACATAACCAATAACCATAAAAACCATTTTATCTACTTACATTTCAACTATGTGTAGGGTCGTCGTACAAAAATTGTCCACGCGTCGTCGAAAATGACGACGCGTCGACTTCTGTACATCATACCAGAATAGCGACAACGTCGCTCGGCGTTCGCTGCCAACGACGAGCGACTGAATACAGCATACGGCTCCTGTTTCGTAACAGCGGTAACATGTTACACCTATCAGAACTCAGAAGGCACTTCGTGCTATTGCTAAGGTATGTTTTTTTGAAATTTCGATTTGGCAACTATGTTGTCTTTATTTATTCAAATTCTATCTGTAAAGCCTCCAGTAAATATAGTTATATAACACATACTACATCAATATAATAATGTTATTGTGTGCGGAGTCTTTAACATTGATTTACTTCGGAGCAGTAGATAGCTTCCTCCATCTCACTTAATCTTCGAACCTTACTGTTGTAAACACTGAGCCTACGTATTTCAATACCTCTCACTCATCTCTACTAGATGTTCTCCTTACAACAGATCAGAACCGAGTGCTCTTTCTTAACCAATCCTGCCCTCCTAGTTTTCTCGATCATGATATACTCTTCATGAGCTATGATGTATGTATGACAGCCTGTAACCTATGACTAAAGCTTGTATTACACTGTATGACCACGCTGTCAAATTGCAGTAATATGCAATGCGAAGTAGGCGAATACTAATAAATCTCACAGTGAGATTTATTGTATTCGCCTATTTTCGCATTGCATATTACTGCAATTTGACAGCGTAGTCATACAGTGTAATACAAGCTTTAAGCTTGATTTATTTGTATTCGCCTACTTCGCATTGCATATTACTGTAATACAAGCTTAAAACCGTGAAATATCGAGACTAAAATAACCTATGCGTCTCCGACATAGCGTTGGAATCAATTATGCTTCACTGGGATGATCTGTATTATATGACTGACGTTGATGATCAACTTAGCCACTTTAATTGGCTCATGATCTATCTTCGGGACAAGTACTATGTTCCTTTGCGTTCTTTGAAGGTTAGAAGCTCTGCATGCCCTTGGTTTACACCCAAGGCAGCATCGTTAGTGAGAGAGAGAGAGAGTACTTGAGAGAGAGAGTACTTGTACAACCAATATCGACGGCTTAAAACTGAATATGCGAAATCCTTGTACAAACTTGCGCGTAATGCTGCTACAAGTGCCATAAGGAAAGCCAAACTCCATTTTTTCGGTCTCAAATTTGACTCTAAGTTACCATCGAAACGTATTTGGAGCAATCTTAAAAACGCGGGTGTATGTGGAAAAGAGCCCGCAAATTGTTCGCTAGATTCTGATGAACTAAACCAACACTTCGTAAACTGTTGTCCCATCCCTTCCCAAGTTCCTCCTCAGCTCTCTTCGAAAGTACTTTTGAAAGTGGTGTTACGTCGGAAACAAGTTTTAATTTTCGATGCATAAGTTTAACCAAGTTATTTTCAGCTGTTAGCTCCATTAAATCGAATGCCATGGGGCCTGTCGAGTTACATCCTAAATTTATAAAAGCCATATTTCCATGTATAAGTAACTATGTTTTGCACATCTTGAATTCATGCTTATCTATGAGTATTTTCCCTGCGAAGACAAACTGTCCCTCAACTGTTAGTGACTACCATCCTATCAGTATTCTTTGTTTTTTTTTATCAAAAGTACTGGAGAGAATTATGTCAATGCAAATCCAGGACTACTTACATAAGCTAAAATTAATATCCCGCTGGCAGTCTGGTTTCCGTCCACGTCATAGCTGTGAGTCCGCATTATTGAAAGTGACTTCCGATGTAAGAAAGGCCCTGGATTCTGATATGATCACCTACCTTTGTCTTATTAGACTTTTCCAAAGCTTTTGATTCAGTGGACCACAAAAAACTACTGGTTAAATTATCATCGACCTTCAACTTTGATCTAGGCTCAGTTTCGCTAGTCCATAGTTTCCTTCGTGATAGGCGGCAGCACGTTCGGGTGGATGGTGTTCTCTCATCATTCCTTCCAATTGTGCGTGGTGTGCCTCAGGGATTAATTTTAGGTCCACTACTTTTTACTCTTTACATTTATGATCTGCCTGAGGTACTTGTTGACTCTAGTGTGCACTTATATGCGGATGATGTCCAACTTTACTTAAGTCGTCCAATCGGACTGAGGATTGCGCGAGTCGTATCAATGATGACATGGAACGAGTTTTCAATTGGTCTGATCGCAATAATTTAAAACTAAATGAGATGAAGTTACAGTGCATTGTCTTTTACCAAGATTACCACCTTCTACAGGAGTCTCTTCCAAGAGTTATCTTGAATGAATTATCGCTGCCTTTTAACTCCACTGTCAAAAATCTGGGGATAACTCTTAATGCTCTGTGAGTTGTTGTTCCCATGTATCTGCCATACTGAGAAAGGTTTATGGTGGTTTGCGTAGGCTTTCGCCAGTATCCTACCATGGAAAATTAGGTTAAAACTGGTACGTTCACTCATAATTTCTTTCTTTACAGTAGTGTAAAACTAGATATCGCCTTCAATGCTTGCACACGTTTTGTATTTCACTTGAGACACTACGATCATATTTCTCCATACAGGAACGAATTGCTGGGCTGCTCCCTCTCAATTTAAAATCTTGTTGGTGCTGTATAGCATTCTTGTTACAGGTGTACCATGCAATTTTTTTTTAATTAATTAGTTATATTTGTCTGACTCTTCTGTATTGTTATAATATCATTCTGTTTATCAATCTCCTTCTTTTTTATTTTTCTCACTCTCATATATTGTAATTTTTGTTTACTTTTATTTCTTGATTTTTAACTATCTTTTCTTTTCCTTTTCCTTTCTTTCTTCTTGCTTTGATTATTTTTACTTATTGTTCGTACTATTTTTGTTGAATTTTCGTTAAATTTTTAAATTTTTGTTGAATTACTTTATTATTTATAATACAGTATTGCTATCGATTTTTCAATAGAAAAAAATTTGCTGCCCTCAAAATTTGTTTTCCATGTTTCATAAGTAGACACGAAAAAAGCAATAAAAATTTTCAACGTGTCTGTCCACCATACGCCGTACGTCGACCGCCCCACGCAAAATCATTTGAAGGAAGACCCCTTGAATTGACATTATTCTCAGGGGTAGGGGCAAGGGTGCCCATAGAACTTCTTCCAGAGGGAGGGGGCAAGGCAAAAAGTTTATAAAATAACCACCCACTCCATTTAGAATCTGAACTTATGGTTGAAATTTGAACGTAAGTTCGTTAACGGACACAATCGTTTTACTCTTTCGGGTCCATACAAAGGCCTTAAAACATGCGTTCAAGAATACTAGCCGATAACTTCGGAACCCTTAAATCGCTCAAATCCCAGTCGTAGAGGTGCTTGTACATGAGAAATTGTTCAAACAGTTAATTGTCCGACGACTATTGCCAAAATTAGTGGAGCGATTAATGAACAGCGGCAGTATTTCGACAATATGGATATGTTTTCATAGATTGCTGATATTTCTCGTCCTATACTCGTAGCTTCTGTATTTGCAAGAAAATTTATCTCTTCCACTTCCATGCTTCATCCCCTCCTTAAAAAAATTTACTTTATTTGTCAAACTTTATACAGAAACCGAATATTATTTTTAAATTGCAATTGGTTCGTGAGATATTGTAATCAAAAGTTGTTCATCCCCTCTGGAGGTGTTTTTCCTAACTATATAGAACGCCTTCTGCTACAAAGTTGAAACTCGGTATGTATGTATATGTAAATCAACCAGAAAAGTAGATAAAAAAAATTTTAAATTTCCAGTAGTGCTTGGAAGGAGGTCGAAAAATATTATCAGTGAAAATGAAATGCACATATTTTCAGGATTTTCGTCATATCTATTAGGTCTTCCCAAATATTGAATTCATTTTTATTCTACGGCTTTTTCATATATGTACATACTCGTAAATATGTAGAAAGTGTTTCCATGATTTTCTTAAATTACTTTTTCATGAATTCTGCCATACCCCCCAGCCCTGATATGATATCGACTATTTCTCTACTTTCATGGGAATGCGTAATAATCGCTTAAAACTATCATAGTTCTTAAGTTATTGCCTTTTTTAACCCTAAGAGGGTATAAAAGGGTTGAACACGTTTTCACGAATTCCGTAATTTCTTTTAGAAGTGGTAAGAAATTGGATTGGTTTTTACTTTCTCGTGCTGTCTTTATAAAGGGTTATCCAATAATTTATTTTGATATTCAAAGAAAAATGGCATTTTTTGAGATAAATGAAGAGGAAGGTATGCCGTTAATAATGGAAAGCAACATCAGCCAAATGGCCACCACGACCATATCCTTTCCATGAAATTTTTCATAACCAAATCGCAAAGTGGCTGCCCTATGTCCTCGATAGTCTCACGAATTCCATCTTTGAGCACGGTCGAAAATTTTGGTTTATATTTTAAACAGTTGCGGTTATTTCTTGGTTTAAAACACATTTTTAAACAATTCAGCTTAAATTGTAAAAGTTTTTCAGTTTAACATTATACTTTGGTTTAAAGTTTTAAACTCTCGAGTTTATATAAGTAAATTTAATCAATTAAGTTTTAATTTTATAAATAAAAGATTTATTATTAGTCCTTATGGGAATGAAATTTAAACATCACCGATTTAGAAGATATTCTTGTGTATGTAAACTTTTATGTTTAAAATTTATAACATAATAGTTTCATTAATAAATTGTCCTGTACTTTCTATTAAATCTTTTAGTTTAAAAATATCTCATTTTAACCTGAAAAAGCTAAGTTTGAAAATTAAACTACTTGGTTTAGTAGTGAAAAAACAAGAGATTAATATTTAAACCTTTTCGTTTAAAATGTGTAATTTTCAAACTCTCAAGTTTAAAAATACAATTTTTTTTTTTGATGGTAAAACTCTAGGGTTTGGTTAGTAAACATGTAGGGTTTTATTTTTTAAACTGAAAGTTTAAAGACCAGCTCATTAGGTTGGAATTTCAATCGATCTATTTGAATTTTAAACTCATAAGTTTAGAATCCGGAGAGAATGCTAGGTACATGCGGGAAAATATTTGCTTGCGATCTTCATCACTTTTGTTTGGACCGTTCATTACGCGACTAAATCGAGCGAAGAAGATGGAGGGTCGATATCTGAAGGTTTTTTTTGAGTGTGACAATAAGACAAAATACGTTTATTTGCGGAAATTCTCCTCCGGTGACTGAATCATGTAAGGTCACATCTTGTTTATTTTTTTATGGTTCGAAGTTATGTGAAAAAATTAAAATATTGTTTCCAGTAAATTGCTATACAGAAAACAGCAATTTTGTGTGTTTTAAAGAAGCAAATGGCGTGGAAATTGAAAAAGAAATTGTTATTGGATTAATCAACCAATATATTTATTGTGCCTGCTTCGCCATACATTACTGTACGGAATCGCCACCAACACAATCAGCAACATCTGTTCATAGATGTGACGCGGAATTCGGTGTAATGCTCTCAATTACAACGGATGTAATGTTTTCATAATTTTAATATTTATTTAATACATATACGTTAATTAATTGTGTCTTAGGTGTTAAAAAAATATATTTTTGAAAAAGATGGAGAGTGTATTTTCACAAATTTTGTGAAATCAAATACATTAACAGACAAGAATTTTAGCGAAATTTATAATTAAAAAGTTCGGCGATAGGCCTTCTAAAAGAGAGAAATTGAAAATCGCCACGCTAACTGTATCCCTGTTTCCATGTTATAAAGCGTCAACTAATTACGGTGGAGCTGTAAGTAATGATTAAAATTTACTATTTACATAATTAAAAAATACATAATTTTTTAGGAAATTTTTTTCGATCCAGAGAAAAATACTGGTTTTTAGCAAGCCAATTGAAAAACCATATTTTAAAAAAAAAAAAAATTTAGTCTTGGTTATAGTTCTCCCACTTCATGCCCGGTAGATGACGAGTCTATGGACGAGGAAATAACTGAAATAACAGAAGTTCAATTGAGATATTTCAAAGAAGTGGTTATTCCGGAGCAGAAGACGGAGCTTATAGAAAAACTGAACGAAACAGCCGATCAGCGAAAAAAGTTTGTAGAAATACATCGTGATATCTATGCTTGCTTTCCATTTTTCTTTTTGGATCCGGAATTGGTAATTGGAAACATATTTTATCCGGTTATATCAAATATTAAAGAGCTTTCTCTAATAATTAACAGATAATAATTGATTTTGGAATACAATTTCCAAATATAAAAAGCAAATTTGCACATAAATGGATTCCAATACAACCATTAATTTCTGGAGTATTGAAAAATAAAGGTGCTTCAATTGAGCCTATTACAGGCAATTTAGACAGAAAATTAAATGCTTGATTCTATCACTATTAATATTTTGTTTTTATAGGTTGGTCTGATGTAATAAATGATTTTATATCATTAATAAAATTGCTGCCATCACCTCCGGGAAAAAACTCGAAATCCAGATGTAGTTTCGTCCAAACGGTGGACAAATTTATAGCATTTCATAATATGAACCTTCCTCTGGATGACATGAACATGAGTACGTCACAACCACTCATAATAGCAGCTGGTATCGACAGGCAAAGTGTGCAACAATACTTCATACGCATCGATGGCAAACTGTTGCCTATGCCAAGTCACTACTCTTTTACGCAAGTATTTGATATATTTTTTAAAACGTTTTACATCTTTAATATTCAATTTGTAAAGGACTTGAGTTTATTTTTCCGATTTTTTGAAGTTTATATATATGAAATACCAAAAATTACTGCAACACCAAGAGTAATTGATATTTGGACTTCATTAAATAATCTATCTAATGATGAGAATACTGAGTTAAATAACTTACTCTCTCTCTGAATTAGTTCAAAATATATTTTTATTTTTTTTTTTAAATTTTATCAGTATTGAAATCAATATGAATAAATACTTTTGTTTTAAGTGTAAGCATATATATCGCGATTTAAACTTTTTGATCAATCATCTGAAATTTTTTCATGGCTTAAAAAGCTCAAGTAAACTAAAATTAAATTGCGTTATTTCTTTAAGTTGTGAAAGCAATTTCACTACATATTCTGGTTTGGAAAAACATTTGATTTCTTCCTGCCAGTATAAAAATAGATCATGAAAATTATTCAAAAATAAATTAACACCTGAGTTAAGAAGAAATAATAACGAACATATTGAAGTGAACTTTAATTTAGACAATAACTTATATAGTGTTAATGCAGAAAATAATATACCGGATAGTACTGAAAAATTCAGTACAGATTTTGAAGATTTAAGTTCCAATATACAAAATATTTTTCAATATTTATCATCAACTTATATGCCGCAAACTAGTATTAATACATTTTCTGGTCATTTGAAAGAGTGGGTAAAAAATATATTTACTCAATTCAATTTTCTAGACAATACAAATTTTTCAAGTAAGGTGTCGGAGCTACGATTTAATGTCTTACGTGAATTAAGTAATTATTCGTCTTCTTATAAAAGAACACAGCTATTAAAAAAAGAAGAATATTATGTTCCACCTAAAGAAATTACTCTTAAGTTGAGGTGGGAAAAGAAACTTAATCCTATTACAAATTTATATGACTTTGTACAAAAACCATGTACCTTTCAATACATATCTATAATAAAAACCATTAAATGTCTTTTCGACAATTTGAATTTCAAGTCTAGCTACTTTACACGAGATCATGAATGCACTAACAATTATCTTTATAGCTTTTGCTGCGGCACAAATTACAAAAATAGTTTATTTTTTTCAGAAAATCCAAATGCAATCCAAATTCAAATATTTTATGATGATTTTGAAATCGTTAACCCATTAGGCAGTAAAACTTCAATACATAAGTTAGGTGGAATATATTTTTCAATCCTAAATTTACCTTCTTATTACTATTCCAAGTTAGAACAAATACATTTAGTCGCTTTTTTTTTCTAATGATTTAAAAGAAAACCCTGAACTATTTAATGATATTCTAAAACCAGTGTATGAAGATATTAGTTTTCTTGAAAATATTGGAATAACCATTGATGACCAACAAATTAAAGGAACCTTAGTTTCAGTTACTCATGATAATTTAGGCGGTAATACTATTCTTGGATTTACTCAGTCATTTAGTAGCAATAATTTTTGTCGATTTTGTGAAATGTGTAGAAATGAAACTACTAAAACGATCGTTGAAAAAACGGATTTATTACGCACTGAAGAGAAGTGCAGATTATTGTTAAGGAAAGAAAAACAAGAAGAACGAAAATGAGTGAAATTTAATAGTATATTAAACAATTTAAAATATTATAACATAAATACGAATGGAACCGTTGATATTATGCACGATATTTTAGAAGCAGCCGTTCCATTTGCATTAAAAATTTTTTTCCTTTACCTCAAAGAAAACAAAATACTTCGATTGAATCAAATTAGTAGTAGAATATATTCGTTTAACTATGCACTTCTAGATAAAAAAGATAAACCAACTACCATATATTTGAATAAGAGATCTAAAACATCTATAGGGTTAAATGCCTGCCAAAATTGGTATTTGATAACTTATGTTCCATTTATTTTTTCTGAATTCGAAAGTAAAATTAATGATAATAGAATATGGAAGTTAATAACTGGTTTATTAAAAAATAATGCTAACTATCTTTTCTAATAATATCTCGACTCAATCTATACAACTATTAAACAATTATATTGTATCACATTTACAACTAATTTTGGATCTTAGCCATACTTTATTACCTAAACACCACTTCATGACACATTATTGTAGAATTTTAAAACAACAGGGTCCACTTATCCATCAATGGACAATGCGATATGAAAGTTATCACAGGAATTTTACAAAGCCCAGTAGATTTCTAAATAATTTTGGAACTATTGCTAAGACTCTCTCTAATAGACATCAGTAAAAAAAAACCTTTTCAACGAAATGTCTCTAAACATTTTCACTTCCTTCCTCAACTAAATATGAAGAAATTGACATATCTGTTCATAATTATAAATCGATACTTCTTGAATATTTTTCTGAAAAGATTTACTGCACTTCCCGTTTAAATATGGATTATTTATATAAAAAAGGATTATTTTTAATATGTGGTAAGAACGAGAAGAATTATCCAATTTTTTGTAAAATTTTAGACATTATTTTCAATGATAAATCCGAAATATATTTTCCGTAATTTTTGATGAATGTTTTCACAGTACATTTTGAATTGAAAATACAAGGTTTTTCGGTAAATACTGTTAAATTTTTTTTTTTTTTTTTAACAGTATTTACCGGAAAACCTTGTATTTTTTTATATTTTCCGTGTTTAGAATATAAAACTATAAGATTCAATGAAAAATATGTTTCTTTTCAAATTGGATGTGAGAATACATCTCAAAATAATATGAACTATACAAAAATAGTGGAATTAAGAAATTTAAAAATTAAGAAATCATTTAATAATTTAAAAATTGAAAACAAAATGTTTATATTATCAAAAACTTAGGTACTTTGATTTTTCCTAAATTTATAATGAATAAATGATTTATTTACAATAAAATTTTCTTTGATTTTCTGAGCTAAGCAAATAAAAAAAGTATAAAGTTTAAAATGGTAAGTACGAACTTGTACTTTTCAAAATTCGTGTTCTCGAATTTCCAAGCAAAAGACGCTACGGACTAAAAAAAATGAAACATGCTAAATATTTCACAGTGCATTTTCAATTCAATCAAAGATTGATCGGCTTACGAGTTTGAAACTTCACGATTGATAAATAAGAATATTGTGAAATCCACAATACTTATTTTAAACTGAAACTAAGGGGTTTGAACATTAAACAAACGAATTTAAAATTGATATTTTAATTTTAATTAAAGTTGTTTAAAAATGAAACCTCTTTTTATGGATACTAAACAAAATTATCTAATTCTCAAACCTGAATGTTTCAGATCTTAAACCTTTTTGTTTAGGTGGTAATACGCAACGATTAAATCTTAATCAACTTCGCTTAACATTTAAACCAATTAGTTTTATTTTTTACATAGTATTTAGCCATTTTGTTTAAACTTAAAACTGTATAGTTTAAAATCTCTGCCTCGTTTTACATAATCATAATAGTTTTAATATTAAACTGATATTTGTTTGGATAAATATAGAAACTTTTTTGTTTGAAAAATAAACCAAAATTTTCGACCGTGAAGTCTTGAATCGACGCTGGGCTGTTGGCGTAGACCTTATCTTTCACGTAGCCCCAAAGGAAGAAGTCGCAAGGTGTTAAATCACAAGATCTCGGTGGCCTATTGCGATCACCTCTTCGAGAGATAACGCGGTCCGGAAACTTTTCCCGTAAAAGATCAATGGTTCCGGTGCTTGTGTGACAAGTAGCGCCGTCTTGTTGAAAGCAAACGTTGTCCAGATCAATATCATCCAATTCCGGCCATAAAAAATCATTAATCATCTCTCGATAGCGCAATCTATTCACCGTAACTGTTGCTCCAGCCTCATTTTCGAAAAAGTCAGGTCCAATGACCCCGCCGGACCATAAACCGCACCAAACAGTCACACGTTGAGGATGGAGAGGCTTTTCAACAATAACTCTTGGGTTTTATAAGAACTAACACAATCATCCATTATCATGAGTACGGACAATGACCACTTTTGGTACATATTTAGTAGTCTAAAAACCTGCGAATTTAAAAAATCGCAAGTTTCTTAAATGGCAAAGTTTTAGTGTGTATACGTGTAGCTGATAGATTTTGATTGACGTTTCACGGAATCGAGATATGTCTCATGAAATGTCAACTAAATACAGCGTTTATCCACTTTAGTGGAGATCCTTAAAATAAAAAATCGAGACAACTGCAAAAAAAATTTCAAATATACTGGTTTCAAATGAAACACACATATTTCGTACTCAAGATAATGGATGTTTGTGTTAGTTCGTATGAAGTGACTCTAGGTTTTCCGAGCCCCAGATGCGACAGTTTTGCTTGTTGACGTAGCCACCGAGGTGGAAATGGCCCCATCAGTCAAGATGATTTTTCGATGGAATTCCGGATCATTTTCATGCATTTCAAGGACCCAATCAGCAAGGACACGACGTAGTTGATGATCGGCCGGCTTGATTTCTTGTGTTAACTGAACTTTATAAGCCTTAAGGCCCAAGTCTTTATGCAAAATACGATGTAATGACGTTTGTGGAATGCCCAATTCAAAAGAACGACGAGGAATGGACAAACCTGGGTTTTCTTCAACACTTTGGGCTACAGCAGCAATATTCTCAGTTGTTCTTGAGCGACGTGCACGGGTTTTATTCTTCACATCACTAACTTCTCCCAACAGCTCGAATTTTTCCACCAATTTCTGTATTGCGGTCCGACAAGACGACGGCTAGACGACGACCCAAAAATGTTTTAGTTTTACGAACTGTTTCTGCCAAATTTTCACCATTTTTATAGTGAATTTTAATAATTTCAATGTGTTGTTGAAGCGTGTATCGTTCCATTTGTATTAATGGCGTAGTTTCTACTTGTCAAATGTCAAAAAATGACAGCTTCAAAAGTGACATCGAAATAGCGGGCTATTCAAAATAACACCTCTTACTGGAAAACCCTATAATTACCTATTAACTATTTTGAGGATTTTTGGATATTCCACCCCCAAGTGGGTGTAAGTAGGTTGCATATATTTTCACAGATTCTTACATATTGCTTAAATGTGATGATATATCGAATTCCTATTTAATTCCTATGGTTTTCTATACCATATAAGCGCCAAAAAGTCAATTTGACGAATGTATGCATTTAATAATCTCGAAACAACAGATGATATACTCCGATTTTGATCGCTCCCCAACTTTGACCCGAAAAATAATAAAGTTTTGCCCAGACTATTGACAGATTTTTAAATCGATAACATTACTTTATTGTTAAAATAATAAAGTAAAATATACTTGAAAACAGTGGCAGATCCAGACCTTACTGTTGGGGGTGTCCGATTTTTTTTAATTTGGCTATTTCGTTTGATAAAGTTCTGTGTGAATTTAGCTACATCGACAGGACTTAGCAAAAAAAGGGTCATCTGAAGAAGGGATCATATTGTTTTCACCTTATTATGGGTCATTCCATCAAGAATCGCCAAAGTTGTGACCTTATCATTTCTGATTCTTTTGAAAAATTTTGTAATTGAAGAACAAGTAAAAAAATAATTGAAATTCAAGGATTTGTTTCTATCTCATTTTTTAACTAACAAAAACAATAACAATCTTTAAAATAAGCTCTACTTTATTATTCAAGGATAAAAATTACCAGAGATATGAATTTTCAAAGAGGATTCGGATATCGTTTTGGGGAAGTTTTTAACATACTGTAACTAACAAAAAATAATGGGATAGAAACAAAAAATTGAAATCATATTTTTTTCACTAATTCTTCGAGTACACAAAAATTCCAAAGAATCGGCGATGATAAGGTCACACTTTTGGCGATTCTTGATTAAATTACCTTTTTTCTATAAAATTAATTGAGAATTCTCTTCGATTTTTTTAACCATTGAGATTCCAAGTTAATTTTTTGATATGTTTTGAAAAACTGTATAACCCATAAAATATAAAAAAATTAAGAAAAAACGTATTGTGAGATAGGTATTTAAGGATAAATGACAAAACCGTTATAATTGAAAAAAAAAATGTCAAGGATAGTTTTGCGACAACCTCATCCTTTAAAATAAGCCCCTTTTTTCATTATTCCAGGATAGAAATTACCAGAGATATGAATTTTCAAAGAGGACTCGGATACCATTTTTGCAAAAACTAACAAAAAAATTTGATAGAAACAAAAAATTGAATTTCAATTCTTTTTTTCATTAGATAGATAGATAGATAGATAGATAGATTTATTTCAATTTTTAAAAATAGTTCGTACAATTTTATACAATTTCAGTGATCAGATTTTATATCTTTGCATCTGTAGTTACAATTTAGATTTTTACTAAAATGGATTCTTTGTTTTTTATTTTAATTCAATCCAAGGAAAAATTAAGTAATAAAAACCTTGCTTGTTAACTCCTACCTAACTTACACACTAACTTACAAACTAACTTAAAATAAAATAAAAAAAAATAAAAATAATGGAAGTAATTTAAAAATAGTAGTTACTAGAAGGAAAAGTATATACATAGATAACATACCTATATGTTATAGGAAAGATGAAATTAGCGGGTTTTCTACCAACTGGGACCGTAACAAAAATGAGGAGAGTCTGGATTCGGCCAGTTCCTGTATAGTATAAACACCAGCATCAGAGTGTAGTATTCTTGTAGAGAAGTAGAAGGGTTTATTCATAGCTATTTTAAGGCATTTGTTTTGACAGACCTGTAGTTTCTTTTTGTGAACGCTAGCGCATTGACTCCAGATAGGAGCACCGTAGGAAATAATAGGTTGAATTATGAGTTTAAAAATTAAAACTTTATTTTCCACAGAAAGGAAGGATTTCCTGTTTATAAGAGGGTACAGCGCATGAATGCATCCTGAGACCTTGAAGCATATGTTTTCGATGTGGCTAGCAAATGTTAGCTTATTGTCAAACGTAAGGCCAAGATAGATTAGATTGGAAGACCATGGGATGAGTTGCCCGGTAAAATTTATTTCGCGATTTGGCAGACAAATTCGCTTCCTTTTTCTCGTGAAGTATATAGCTTTAGTTTTGGTTGTATTTATTTTAATTTTCCATCTGTGATAGAATTGATACAACCGTTCCAAAAAGGATTCGAGCACTAAGATTATTGTGTTTGGGTTGTCGCCTCTTGTGTACTATATAGACAGGTATCATCCGCAAACACGGCTAGTTCGCAGTTTGAATTTGTAGGTACGTCTGCAGTAAAAACGTTATATAGAGTAGGGCTTAAACTTGAGCCTTGGGGGACGCCCGCAGGGATGACGTGGAAACTGGACATGCTTGATTTGATTTTAACCCAATAACTTCGATTCGACAAGAAAGACTGGATTAGTTTCACAAGGTACATTGGGCAGGAAAAATTTATTAATTTATGAATAAGCCCTTCGTGCCAGACAGAATCGAAGGCTTTTTCGATGTCCAGGGTTATCAATCCAACCGATTTCTTTTCATGAAATCCTTCTTTAATAAATTTGGTTACTCTATAAAGTTGGTGATTAGTTGAGTGCAGCCGCCTAAAACCAAATTGAAAGTTCGGGATAACCTTTGAGTCTTCTAGAAATCTGAGTACACGGCTCAGGACTACTTTTTCGAAAACTTTACTTATGGTAGGAAGTAAACTTATCGGGCGGTAGCTATTGGGGCAAGTAGGGTCTTTGCCCGGCTTGAGAATAGGTATAATAACCGCTTTTTTCCACGCTGAAGGAAAGTAGTTTAGTTTCAAGCAAGCATTAAAGATTAAATTCAATAGAATTATTGACTTTTTAGGCAGCTTTTTGAGGATAATGTTGGATAGTTTGTCGTTTCCAGGCGCTTTGTTATTTTTAAGTCTTTTTATTATATTTATTATTTCCCTAGGTTTGCACAGGGCGTTCAGAGGTAGCTCAGTACTTAGTGGGATGTTTTGGATTGATTCCCGAACGACGCCATTAACTATAGGGTTTCCCATATTCGCTGATATGCGATGTGCGGCATGGAAATGTCTGCAGTCTGCTGTGTTGTAGTGCCTGATCTGATTCTTCTTCAGTACGCGGCCTTGGTCAATTGCGGAAAAGGGCTAATTATCTAAGTGTATAGCTTGATTTGATATTCATTTTAATGTCATTACTGAGAACTAAAGTCGAGGCATGAAAGATGTGTACAATAATTGTACAGTGAATGAATGGTAAAAGTAGATGCAACATAGTTTGGTATATAAAGTATGATTTTTCTCAACTTTTAGCGATGGTCAAATCCAGGGGGGGCAAGTGCCTCTTCTTATCCTCCCTGTGAATTCAGGGGGGGGACAAGTGCCCCTTCTTGCCCCCACCTTGTGGGCGCCCATGGGTAGGGGGTGTGAGGGAGAAGGTGGGGGAAGCGTTTTAGACGAAACATTTTGGTTTCTAGATCTCAGCAACCGCTTATGTTAGGAGACTGAAACTTGGAATTTCTATAGAGCTTTGATAGTGGATCCATTTGCAAACAAATTGATGGTATGGGTGAAGGGGTGTGGAAGTGCAGGGGGAAACAATGCGTCCAAAACACAAAAAAATCGAGATCGACACATTCTAAAATCCATATCTCCTAAACAGTTAATGGTAAGCAATTAAAACAAATATCTGCAGTTGTACTAGGAAAGTAGATTGAAAATTTTTTGGTGGGGGTAGTGGCGTACGGGGGTGGGGGTAGTGGCGTACGGAGGTGGGGGGTGAAAAACTTTATATTACGATATCTCACAAACCAATTACACCAGAAAAACAAAATTCGGTTTGAGTATAAAGCTTGATAAAAAAAGATTGCTCAAAGTAAAATCTTTGAAGGGGAGCACGAAAGTGGAGGGGATAAGAATTTTTCAAAAATAACACGTTTCATATCTCAATAACAGTGTAAGGTGGATGCTTCAAATTTTTACCAGAAGTAGGCCTAATAGAACCCTAGTGGCGAAAATTTTGGGGGTGTGGGTGTAGAGGGTGAGGGTGGAAAAGGGTGCGAAGGAAAAAGTTCCGATGCTTATATCTTAAGAATTTATAATGATAGAAAACTGAAACTTGGTAGTTAGATAGAACTACGAGTACAGTAGTGGTTTTTCCTAGCTTTAGAACGGCTTATACTAGAAAGTTGAAACTCGGTACGTATATGTAAGTCAACTAGACAAGTAATTCTGATACAAAAAAATTCGGATATCTATTGGCATTCAGAAGGGAGGGGGGGGGCAAAAAAATATCAGTGAATATAAAATGCATATATTTTCACGATTTTCGTCATATCTACTAGGTCTTTCCAAATATTGAAGTCATTTTTATTCTACGGATTCTTCATATGAATACCTAGAATGTGTTTTCAAGATGTTTTGAAATTCGACCCCTAAGAGGGTGTAAAGTGGTTGTATACTTTTTCATGAATTCCACCATGTTTCTCAGGTCTGATCAGATATTATATAATTCATATGTTACACCCTATTTTAACCACTTCCCGAACTTTTTGTTAGGTTTTCAGTCACATAGTAACATACACTGCATCCCCGGATTGAACGCGTTCTGAAATTCTGCCGGAAAAATAATAAAATTGTGCCCAGACTGTTGGCAGTTTTTTTTTTTTGATGAATTTATTAGATCTTATTATTTTTTGATTTTATTGGTACTTTTAAATAAGATGTACAATCTTGTAGTACTTTATATGTATATATGTAAATAAACTGAACTAATAAACTAAACAAAACTAATATAATTATTTTTAATATTTTCTAATTTAAAAAATATATATATATATGTGTTTGAATTTCATACTTACGGCACTGTGGACATGTTTTACGAATTGGGTCCGCTGTTGAATTTCCTGAATTTTCCGCTCTTCCTAAAAGATTGTTAGTAGAACGAAACTCAGGGTCGATATAAGACGAATGGAAAGATTCTTCGAAACGATCCAAATAAGAAGCATTTTGAAGAATATTTTCGGGAATTAGAAGCTGAAATCGTCTGTTATCAAGTAGCAAGCCAAGATCATGTGTTGCATTCAAATGTATCGATTGAAGTTTTGGCGTTTTTGGTGTCTCCAGAACCTGAAAAATGTAAGTGTAAGAATTTAAAAAAAAAATGATTGGAATAGTTACTTCGGATTACAAAAAAGGATTTGCCTTAAGGGAGGAGTACGGTAATTAAATTTTTTTATTTTTTTAAATGAATGTATAACATTCCAAGAATGTTGTGTCAAAATTTCAAGTCGATCGGAGCAAAATTAACGGAGTTGTGAGCAGTTTAGAGGTGTACGTTATCGTATGTGCCGCCTAGTGTGCAAAACTTTAAAGCGTTTTTCTGAAACTCGTCATTTTTGAAGTCGGTGTGCACTGTAACTTAAAATCTAATGCACCGATTCTTTTGGAATTTTTTGCACTATTTTTACACAAAAGTGACGAAGAGTTTTTTTTAATTTTACAATTATTTTTTATTTTACAATAAAAAAACTTAACGATTTTCTAGCAAAAATCGCGTTTTTGACTTCCAAGTGCTACCAAAAATGGAAAAAAGTAGTTAAAAAAAAAACTTGAAGTCATTACCTCCAAAAACATCTCACCTAATAAGCGCAATTAAATTTTTTTGATTCGGATGATTCAGTCTCGAGTTGTAGTGCACACCGAGGCGCCTGCGGGGATTTGCTGCCAACGGCTTATTTATAAATATTTTGAAATAATTTTTTTTTTTTGGTTATAGTTCAGACGTTGTATTAAAATATAAAAATAAAATGAAATCAACGAGCATTACCGAATTAACCATACTCCTCCCTTAAGTTAGAATTGCAGGAAAATTGGCTTAACCAACAGTTGTATTTTGCTTTTGATATTGAAAATATCATATTATGTAGCAGGCCCCAAAACAATAATCCTTAAATTATTTGGGAAGACTTATTTTGCCCAAAAATCTAATTTCTACAAGTATGTACTATACCTTAAATATATCTTTTGACGTATGAAAAAGGTTCGTTCCTCTATATTGAATTTGACAAGTTGTAAAGATTTGAATTTAGATTGTATACAATATGTATGTTGTTTTTAAAATACAAAATATCGGTATATTTTAAGTGTACAATCGTTATTGATATTCGCATTTCGCAAGTAGTGTAATTTTTTTCTAGTTTTATTCAATTTGTAAGGGCTGTATCGCAGCGTTGCCAACTATTTTTTTGATTTTTGATTGATTGATTGATTTTTGATTACAGTTCAAAATCGGCTAAAATCGGCTAGATATTCTTTTTTGTTCTAATATTTGATCTTAATAGAATGTTAATTTGAATAAAATCCCAACTAACCATTTTCGTTGTATAAGAGTAAGAATATGGTTCCAGTGCTAATTTATAAAACATTAGGTTTTATAATATAGCAACGAAAACAGTACAGTCACTCTTAAATAACCTTTAAAGAACTTAAATGGAGAATCATATAAGGGTTGCCGTGACTATTTTATAGTAACGTTAAAGAACTTCAGGTTGTATAAAGATGATAACCGAAATATTATTAACACCCTTATATAAGTTTTTATATTACCTTATATGTAAGTTCTTAATGGTAATGACACTTGAGGTTGGTTACCGTTATAAAAACATTATGTTTGTAGTGGCTGTGGTAACGTTCCTAGGACTATTTCTTTCTCTCTCATATGCTACTCATACTCAATTGTATTCTACATCTTCAAACTCGAATTCATTTTGTGTTCGATTTTCGTCATATGAATTAATTTTTTTTTTTATTTGGTACATATTACCAACATTTTTATTGGAATTGCTTTTCTATTGTAAATATAGCTAATGTAGCTTCAAAAACTGAGCGGGCTTCAAAAATTCACTGTATATGCAATAGTAAATTTCAATTAAAAAAAAACTTTTTCATACAGCATGCATTGTTTTTATTAACTACATAAGGAAATGTTTTCAGTTTAGTACTACTTGAAACTGGAAAACAAATTTCACAAAAAAAACTACAGTTCAGTAAAATTCTTAATTTTAATTGTGTATTAAATGTACATATAAATAAAAATATGGCTGATTCATGACGACGAATGCCAAAACACTACAAGTTATGTAATACAACTTTTAGTTCTTTATAACTACATGGGAAATTCTATATAACGAATAGTAACGCTATATAAACTAAAGAAGTCTTATATAACTAAAAGTGGTGCTCTTAAGGACGTTTGGTAGTTTCGTAATCCTTTGAGACCACAGATTACTATCAGTCAACTTAAAACTTGAAGTAACGCTCATTACGAATTCAGTCACACTATAAAACTTGAAGTGACGTAACAACGGGTATGTAATATAAAAAACTACGATATTGTAATCCTTTCCAGTGTAAAAGGTAATCAATGCCTCTAATTGCACGATGAAATTCCGATGGCGTACAAGAAATACATTTTAGTAAAAAATTTGAAATATTATTACTGTTTTTGCAGACCACATTATTCAAAAATTACGAAAAGAGCCATCTCTCCAACCTAGTAAGCATCGTTTCATTATTCCTAAATCGATCTAATGTAGATAGGAAAAACATGAATCATATTAATTGGTAGATATTCCAGTGGTGTAAACCATTTGTGATGAGACCCATACATTCTTGAACGAAAACCACCCTAATCAGTTCGTTGTGTGCAGCCGGTTCTTGGAAAAAATGTTACAATGTGTAATATAGGAGTACTCTCCAACGGTGGTACATTTGAGACATGCCCATTAAAATTTGCAACACCTATTAAAATGGTAAATCTATTAAATCCATTCCAATAGAAAGAAAATACTATAGAGTCTTACCTTTAATAAATGCGCGAGCTGGAGAATCGCAAATAAAACATTTTATTGTTACAGTCATATTACGGCCAATAATGTCCTTGGATCTTGTGGTAATATATTTTCTAATCGATTATTACATATAACAAATAATTGTCGCAATGCGTAATGTCTTATATTGAACTTAATTGACCAGTCTTAAGTCACCACGAAACTTTTCATTTTGTTCACTTTCCAGTTGCATATCCTGCAACGAAGACGTTTGCTCACTCTCTTCGGATTCTTCCGACCAAGAACAATCATCTGTGTCAATTTTTTCGGTCACATTATTATGAATATTATGATTTTCTAATATTTGTCCTGAATTTAAAGTTTTCAGTGAAAAGAACTAATGTACTTTACAGATCAGTACCTACAGATCTGACATTTAGAAAATGGTTGTATAAACGTTATGTAAAAGTAGTAAAATGATCTAAATAGTTTTATGGTAGAGTTATTGTTAACATTAAATCACTTAAGTTCTATAGCAGTAATAAACTATTACTAAAAGTTTTAAAATTGTATAAAAGGCTTTCGTTATTACTAGATTTATATAATGGTATCTACTGATACCACTATAAAATACAAGAACTAATCAGTTCTCTCACTTCGTAACGGAAACCCCTATATAACTTTGTTATATACCAACAGGTTATCACTACTCACAGTTTTATAGACAGGTAATGAAAATGTTTCTATCACCGTTTTATAAAACTGTAAGTGTTGGCAACCTTAAATAACTTTAATAAAACTTCGTAACTAAACAGTATCCTTATAAAAATATTTTTTTTACTTATACAACATGATAACCCTTACAAACATTTTATAAAACAAAATAATAGAAAACTGTTACTAGTAGTGACAGAGTGTGTTAGTTGGGATGTATTGCAAACAGGAGTAACACACTTTTACACTGTACTGAAAAAATCTCAACTAATAATTGGTGCGCAAAACTGAAACTGAAACTTAATTTTCTTCAGCTGATCTCAATTAAATCAGCTAAATTTAGCCGATTTTCCGCTAGACTGGTAACACTGCTATATCGTAGTTTTAAAATACAGTTCAAAATATCAAAATATATAATTGTAGTTTTAAAACACTGTTTATCAAATACACGCTAGCTGGCAAACGGATGTCAGACATTTTTGAAAAACTTTAGTGCAGGATGCGTTATCTGGTGTATTGTCTGTGGGTGAAAAATCTAAATACAAAAACCGAATTTCACGTTCTTTAATTTCTAAATAATAAGGATGTTCCTTTTCCCCTTTCTACTTCATCTTTCTCAGTTTCATATACCATAAAAACTTATAGGGTCTGGAATGTCAAGAATGCTGGTAAGCTGGCATTCACCGAACAAACTTCTAAGGAGTACTATTTTGCGCTTTGAAGCAGAGAATGAAAGTGCAGAAAGAGTTGTAAAGATCAATAGAAAACATCCACTAGGCAGTTTTAATATTTCACATGTAGATGGCGTTGGTCTTATATTCTCAATAGTTCAAATTTTCGCTTAGGTCTAACTAGTATTTACGGCATATGTTCTCTCTCCTTTCCACTCGACACATAATAAGGACGGATTTTCTTCAAATTAAAAAAAATATTTTGAACTGAGTAATTTATTTAAATCTACAAAGCAAATTTTAAAGTTTGTATAGTCAGTATTTTTTTTATTTATGTTAATAAGTTTAATTAACTCAATTTGATGAATTTCCGGATAGCTGCCAGTTGAACACTATGTATTTAATTTTTTTTTTACATAAATCTTGGCGAAATATATAAATTGTGTAAAATTTCCATACTTTATCAATTTTTGATGAATATTTTTACAGTACATTTCGATATTTTAAAATTTTGCAACAAAAATTTTTCGATCCAAAAGTTTCAAGAAATTGCGACAAATGCAAAAAACTTCTTCTTGTGACTTCCCAAAATATTATTAACATTCTTTTAACTTTAGTTTACATTTAGACATTTACGTAGTAAAAGTCTTTTTTGACACGTATAAATGATGTTTTAATTTTCAAAAATCTTTAGATTTTATATGATACAAACGAAATATATTCATCTATATTATATTTTTGCAGCACCACTAAGCAACATGACTGTACTGTAATATAAAATCACTTTGAAGTTATTGAAATAAAAAACTTAATTTAATAAAAAAAAATTGAAATGATTTTATTCCCGTATTATTATATTAGTACAATAATAAAGTACATTTAATTAAAATAATATTTTTTTATTTAAATATGTTTAGTAGGAACCACAAGTTGAACAATTACAAACACGAACAAGCATCCTGTGTTGATTCCCGAATCCAATTCAAATACTTTGAAACTCTTGTATAAATTCCAGGGCTATTTCGTTGACCGCAGCCGGCTCCCCATGAGACAACACCTACAAATTAGTCAATTGAATCATTAAACTAAAAAAGGTATTCAAATAGTTTTTCTACCAATTAGTCGATATCTTTTTCCTTGTCTAATCATAAGAGGACCGCCACTGTCGCCCTAGAAAAAATTAAAATTTCTGAATATCTTAGAAAACATTTTTTTTTTTAATTTTCTTACCTCACATGCATTATTTCCACCAGTTCTAATGTTACCTGCGCATAACATCCGATTTGATATGGCATCACCGACAGAAGTTCTACGGCACTGACTATTTGTCAAAATTGGAACTACAGCTTTTCGTAGGACGTCACTGGAATCTTCGGAATTTTGATTTCGAATTCCCCACCCAGCTACGACAGCCTTAAAATTGAATGATTTAGAAATAAGTTTACTTAAAAATATTTTACAATACATTGTGCCTTTGATTGTAGCGACAAGTTAGCCCAAATTTTTATTTATGGACTATAATCGAAGATTTGAAGGAATAAATGTCAACTTTTTTTAAATTTATATTGACAAAGATACTAGAAGAGAAGTTCTATTTAAGTCTTTGATTAAATGTTTATAGCTTTCCGGTGTTAGTAGTACACGATATCCCCGACTGTTGATAATTCGCTGTCTTAGAGGATATGAAAATTGGAAAACCTTCACTAGAGAGGCCAGTTTTCTATATGAATTGTGTTGGACTAGGTCTGAAGGAGCTGTTTCGTCATCGAGAGGCATAGACTCTTCAGAAGGTGTATTCTGCTTTCCGAAACACCTTGACAGCTGGTGGAATTGCTGAGAAAAATTCTATATAGCGATATTGAGCACTAATTTACAATCGTGAATTATAAACTTAAAACAATTTCAGTCCACTGACAACGGAAAGCTATAAACATTTTATCATAATGGCTTCTATGGTAGCTTACCATGAAAACATCAATTCATATTTAAGTCACTTTTTATTATTTTCTAATTAAATGCCATTAAAAATTTCGAGATTTGTATAGAAGATTTAAACTGTAAGGCAGAAATAAAATAATTTTATATTACTAATTATGTATATGTAATTAGGTAGGTATACCTAATTCTGGAAGCAGAAAATCCCGGTTTGGGACTATTTTGAAAATTATTAATAATCCGAAAAACTAAATGCGGGTTTACTTCACTTCGTTTATAACTGTAAGGCGCTATACACATTGCACACGAACGAATGAATTTTCCGATACGAATTTTCGTTTTTCTGCTTAATGTCACATTTTCTGATACTAGAAAATTGGTTGAAATCGTTATTAATAGCATTTTTAAGAATATCACAAGAAAAAATTTCAAGAGACTTGCATTTTGATTGATGATATTAAAAAAAGTTCATTTGTCGGTACGAATATTTTTAGTCGTACGATGTTTTCATTTTTCTTTTTATTATCAATTAAAACTACAAATTCTTGGAGATTTCCTTTAACAATATTTTTGGAAATGTTATAATTTACGATTGTAACCAATTTTTCATTAACTAAAGATTTCACAATAGGTCTAAAAACGAAAAATCAGATCGGAAAATTCGTTCGGTCGTATGCAATGTGTACAGCGCCTTAGATACAGAAATATTGGAAAAACATATATACCTATTGGAAAATTCGCATTAGAAACTATTTGTTTTAATTAATTAATTCATTAATTCGAATGGGTGTTTTTGATAGCACCATTTTCCTTCGATACATTAGCAGAAGTTACGTATACCTACGATTAAAATCAAAATAGATTTGAGAAATTTTAGCGTAACGAAACGCATAAAACTTCTATCTACTTTGGGGTTCTGTGTTTCCTAATTTTAAATTTCTGGATTCCGTATTGCTCGAGTTTTTTTTTGGCATTGTGGAAAATTTTTAGTATTTGCAGCATATTGTAAATAAATAAATTTGTGATCGCAATTGAAGAAGAATAAGACTTAATGTTTTTTAAAAACTCAAAAAGGGGCTTAACATTATACACTATCATTCTTGCATCTCATTCTTGCATGAATATTTGTTATTTTAATATTTTTCTCGAAAATCTCTCGTGTATAGGGCTGCATGATGGCATGAACTCTAGCATTGCTTCAAATATGCATGCAAGAATGATAGTGTATGTTGTCCTTAATATTTCGAGCTAACTTCCTACTCATTAATCAAGGCGGAGTAAATAAATCGATAAATTAATAATTACATTTCTTCCAGCGTAACTATAACCGCGAATTGGTAGACAGATAGGTGTGACACGATCGAGTGGGACAGAGGGAGTTATACGTAAGAGCGATATGTCGTCTTCCAGTGTTTGCGGATTGTAGCTTGGCGGCCTAAACACCGATTCCACTCGTCTGGTAACATACGGATTTTCGAATCGTTGACTCCGGGCATGATCCAAAAGTCGGACTGTAATCATATTATTGACAAATCCTCTGGTACAATGTCCAGCGGTAACAATGTATCGGTCATTGATGAGTACTCCGGCGCAGTAGAACCGACCAAAATAGCTGAGATGAACGATCCAAGGGAATTCCGAAGGATCCGCCTGCTGACCACCGGAAATATGATCGGTGTTTTGAACGCCGCATCCTAGACGAGTAAATTTTATAACATTTTCTAAAACGGAATTTATGTTGAGTATAAACAAATACAAAACGATCTTAAAGACTTTTGGTCACCCTTGGAACCTTTAACATTGAATAACAAATTTTGTTGATAATGTATTTAATAATATAGGATAAGAATCCTTCAAATGGCATCAAGCCGAGCTATGATCTTTTTTGAGATATGAGAAGTAACATGTTCTTGATTGTTTGCATAATTTTCATTTTCAAAATTATCGTCAAAATTAATATTAATATCAATTATATGCTGAGACTATTATCTTCAATTTGTACTAGTTTAAAAAACCTATCTTTTTAATTTTTCGATGAACTATAGTTTTCATTATTTATAACTATATTTTGCAAATTTTTTTTTAAAAAATTAGAAATTTGATAAAAATTTCTGTTTTTAGCTTTTATAATTCGAACCATGTTGTTAGTACATATATAGTTTAACTTTAAAAGATTTTTGAGGCATGTATTCTAATTTTAAAAGATCACAATTAAATGACTGCAATTGGGGGCTGAATTGTTTCTCAAAAAACGAAGACATTTATCGGTCAAGGCATGTTTGGAAAATGAATTAAAAATAGATTTTAATAAAAAGCGAGTGCCAAATTCTAGTTTTAGTAGTATCGTGATATATATTTTGCCCTGAAATTTTTCGGCAATACTTACGGCATGGAGCACAATTGTTTGTGGGTAGCAATTGATATGGGAAGACTCTATTAACTTTATGCAATTTAACTCGTTTTTTATTTTTCTTTTTTCCTCTTATCGGACGTTTTACTTTTCGTTTTGGCTTTTTCGGCTTTTTCGGACGTTTTGGACATTTCGGTTTCTTTTTCCGACTTTTGGGAAAATTTCCCGAATGTTCTTCGCCGATATTCTCCATTTCGTCGCGCCGTACATGAAGATGACTAACGTTCGTATCGTAGTCATCATATCCTTCATCCGGATCATCAGGATCGTGTTGATCGTTGTATTCGTCTTGATCTTCGTAATAAGCAACCGTAACATTTCTATTCGAGTTTGAAAGATTTTCCGTGTTATCACCTTCGCCATCGGATTCATCGCCGACAGTTATAAAAGGCCCTTTGAATTCTTCGCTATAATCGAAACTTGAATTTGCAATTTCTGCATTACGCGCGAAAACTATCTGTGGAAATTAAGAAGTTGTTGAATTGCGGAGAAAAGTAGAAAAATCTTCGAAAAAGTATTCATAATATTTACATATTTCATAGATATTAAATGCGATCTGTTGATTTTTGTACATAGGTATATTCACAATTTACACTCTTACTTCACTGGTGATATTTTTTTTTTTCACTTATCAAAACACAAAAGTATACAGATTAAAAATAATATTTGTACATGGTTACATCTATTTGAATAGTTTTTTATTTAAAAGAATATAAGAAACTATTCTCCCATTGGTTTTTACAATAGTAGAGTAGTATATCACTTCCCAGTTAGTAAAATCTGCGAGAATCTCGCAGATTTCTTGGAGACATGTCGCTCTGTCTGCGAGAATCTTCGAGACGTTGTATGAAAAAAATACACGTATCGAGACAAATGCGCACCGATTCACGGAGATATTTCGATGAATGTTGCGATAGTTAAAATTTTATTGTCCTGCGCCATCTGTTGTAATAGACTTTTAGCTATCGCGACTTTCGCCGAAATGTTTCCGATTCTCGGAGATATTTCGGTGAATGTTGCGATAGTTAAAATTTTATTGTCCTGCGCCATCTGTTGTAATAGACTTTTAGCTATCGCGACTTTCGCCGAAATGTCTCCGAGAATCGGTGCGCATTTGTCTCGATCATTTTAGTGTGAATGATCTTAGAAATGGAAACGTTTCTGTTCTGAATTTAAATGGCAGTTTGCATAGAATTTAAATTTAAGGGCCGTATTTTTACCCTCGGGTTATTTTCGCCCAAACCAGCTTTTAACTTTTCCGGGACATAAACTTTGATCATTGGTTAATTTCTCTGGGTATAAATATGTATTATTACCCTCGTGGGTCGAGTTATCTTAACGGCTGGTTTTCCATTTTTCCACTATTTTTCCAATCACATGTCAAAAATTTATTAATTATTTACAGAATGCCACATTTTTTTTTGTGAAAATTTAAATTTGTATTTAAGGAAAAATTATAATTATTGCCTGCGATTTTATCATGGTTGTTAAGCTGGGAAAAGTAAAAACCATGTGTGTGATGCACAGGGTACACGTTCAGCAAGAACCTTTTGATTCCTACACTGAAAGAAAAACTATGTTTATTCCAAGGTTGCATTGACTATATTAAGGTTCTTCTAACTATTGTAAAACTGACATGTTTCCAGTGATCATGGCTATGATGGTACTAGCCATAGCATATAATTCGTAAAACATAATATGGTTGGTTGCATTAAACATATATCCCTACTGAAATTTAAAATGGATGTACCAATCATTCTCGTTTCATGATGTAATTGTGGACTATAATCACGACAACAATATTTTATGATCAGTGGAACCATATAATTTGATAAAATAATTCTCACAACCATACCTCTCACAGTACGAAAAATTTCGTTCACAGGGTAAGTTCGCTTCTTCCAATTTCATGTGTGCTTTGTTCGAGAGTGTTTAATTGTTGTTCAAGTCATTTATTTATGATAGAAAGTGTGTAACAATGAAGAAATTGAATTAAAAAAAACTTCTTTTAATTTTTAATTTATGGCCAAAATATATTATATGTACAAAAATTAATATTGTATTATATTTTCTATCCAAGCAAATTGATATAAATTTTTTTAATGATATTTTTTTTGAAATCATAAAATTTATACATTTTTTGTTTTGTTTATCCAAGAATTAATTACATAAAATATAATTTGAAATAAAATAGTGGTAAGACAAAAATAACATAATGTCTTTCAAATGTTTTCTTTGTGAATTATTTTTCAGCGTTACATGTATCATATCATTGATCTAACCATCATATTATAAAAGAAGGTTGCGTGAATCATACACCAAGGTTTTCACAATCATAATTATGTTTGAGCCAAACATAAAATGTTTTCTGAAATCAGAACTAGGTATTATTCAAGCAACCATGTCACATAAATTTTATGATTGACCCAACCATTATATTATTAAAGAAGGTTGCGTGAATCATACACCAAGGTTTCCACAATCATAGCTATGTTTGAGCCAAACATAAAATGTTTTCTGAAATCAGAACTATGATTTAAGCAACCATGTCACATGTATCTATGATTGACCTAACCATTCTGTGGAAAAAAAGGTTGCGTGAATCACACACCTAGGTTTCCACAACCATAATTTTGTTTGAGCTAAACATGTTACATATTGTAACATAGTTGTGGCAACTATAACCTCAATCATAGTAAGGTTGTCCCAAAATATGGTTGCCACAATCATATTTTTTCTTTGAGTGTATAGTTTTCTGAGTGTGAGGGTCCGGGTGATTGGATTTTACAGTGGGTACAGTCGATTGACGTGTACCTCTAAACTGGTCATAACTCTGTTAATTTTGCTCCGATCGGCTTGAAATTTTATCACAACATTCTTGCAATGTTATGCATTCATTTAAAAGTTGAAGAAAAAAAAAGCAAAAAAAAAAAATTTAAATACCGTATCCCTTCCTTAAAAAACGAATTAAGTCTTATATTTAATCCGAAAGGTGGTTCGCCATAACTTTTAGGACTTATTAGATATTGAAATGGTCATAACTTCCATGTGCTAACTATTTGTATGAAGAAACATTGGTGAAGAGGAAGCTATTTTATGGGTATAATTTATTTTCCAAATAGTCTCCTTGCTTCGAAATAAGTTTTTCTATAATTAGAATTTGAGTCCGTTCTGAACTGTGACGCAAAATTATGTCTAGTATTTTTAGTGAACAAGACTTACATTTAGATAATTGTATTATCTACAAGCAGCGTGGAGCTTTCTAAATGTTTGTGACTCATTGCCGAGCGGGTTAAACTTGATATATACTATTTGAAAGATTATTATCGTGATAAATAATGATTTCCTGCAATACATTTTCTTGCTCTTACTTTCGAAATTCTGGAGTTAATCAACAATTTCTATGTAGCCAAGATTTAATTTAAGATCTTTCATCATTGCAAGATAATCAAAATAATATTAATAAAAAGTTTTATTTCTCTGTGCACGACACTGACAGCCGTCTCCTTTATTTTTGAAAGTAAAAAGTATATAAAGACAAAATTCGCAACGCAAACAGTACCAAAAATGGGAAACGCAACATTTTTTATAACCTTTTTCTAAATGGGAGTTGTGAAAATTTAATCTCAGTATCAAATTTTCTGATCGATAATATCACTTAGGTACTTAAAAGTAATAATAAAAAATTAACAGTAATTTAATTCGAAAATACTTCTGTTCACAAAATGAAAGTATTTGTTCAAAAGTACCTATATTTCTATACATTTTTTGTTAAATGAATTTCCGAAAATTTTCGAATTTTAATTAATATTTTAAAATTTTTATTTACGATTTCAAATAATGGTCTGTTTAATGAAAATATTATTTGATATATTTTTTTTAATAGAAAACGGTGGATTGATGTAAAAGTTCGAATTTTAGTTAGACGGACTTTGACGGATTTCATTTTTTGTGTCAATGAACTGCACAATATTAGAACACTGCATAAGACTTTGAAAATAATGAAGAATATTTGAAAAATATAGATCAGAATTCTAAAATTTTTAATTAACATGCAGATTATGTAAAATGCAGAATATAAACATGTTTATATGTAGATGTTGAATTTTATACACCGTAAATTTGTTTTAAAATTATTAAATAAAAACACCTTTTACATTAACACATATCACAATTTAATTTATAACTTAAGAGCAAACCACCACTGTAATAAATGAATAATTATAACATACATTAGCTTCTGCAATACTCCAACACAGTAGAACAAAAATGAACATTACGGGCAACATTTTGCCCGTGGTGATAAATTCAAATTTAAATTCAAGACCCTTGATAGGGTCGAAAAGCACCAGACACAACCGACCACTCTAACGAAAATGGATGGGGCCGCAAAAGTGATGGGGCTTTTTGTAATTTTTGTCTTCGCATCTAAGAAATGTTTTTTTTTTCTTTTCGGCAAACATAAGTTCTAACACTTCTTAACCACATTAAAGACGTTGGTAAGAGAACCTTTTTCGCGATTCGGTATTTTGAATCGGGCTTTTCTTTATGGCGAATAGAAGATAGCTGACTAAGCTCCTTAGAAACTACGAGTAGATGTTTTCGTTTCTTAATTATTTTTTTTAATATTCGTTCAAACGGAATTTACCGTACCAATTCGATTTTTTTGCGTCAATTATGAAAACAATCTGTGCGAATGCTAGAAGAAACCTCAAGTGTTCAAATTGAACACACGTTCGTATTGTACGGTAATTGTTATATGGATAAATGGTCTTGACCCCACTGTGTCATTCAACTTCTTAAGGCTTAGTCGCACTCGATCATTTATGTAATTCATCAATACGTGATTACGCTCCCAGAGGTACGATACAGCGCTTACATCTAAAGATCAATGGGATGGTAGAGATCATACATAGTATTCACATTATTAAGAATTATTTTGAAAAAAAAAATAGTAGAAATTGTTACGCCCCCAGGTGTTCTTCGACTCACAGTCGTTGAAATGCTACCCGCTAGATATTTTTCACGCCATGTTCTAAGGTAATTTGAGCACTTGACTTTTAATTAATATGTATTCAAGTCAAAATTACCCAATATTGACTTTGGAAGATTTAATGATATCGAGGAAAAATAGGTTAGAGAAAAAAATATAATTTTAGTTACGAGTAGGTACGTGTTAAGAAAGGCTTTCATTTTACACTCGAGACCAGTTTAATATGAATTTTTTTTAGGTAAAATAATCGTTTAGGTAGCTTTTATTGATTAAATTTTTTTGTTCATGTCCAACATAATTCAGGACACATGCAACGGTATGTAAAGATTAGTAATCTTTAATGTTTAATTCAATATTTTCCCGAGCTGATTAAATTAAATTACTCATGGAATTTTCTATGCGGTCAAACTAAAAAAATTTTCCTTGGATTAATTAATTAATAAATACCTCAAACTTTTAAGAATGTCAGACGATGCTTACAATTAAGAATTATAGTTGTTAAGATTGTTGGTAACTTGGTTCTTAGTACCTTGGAGTACACATAAATAAAAGGTCACGGCTCGGCCGAGAGTTGCTGATAAACTAAAACCTATTTATTTTTCCAAGTCCAATTTGTCTACTTATTCTATTTCACAATTGACAAATTAACGCGTTGAGTACAAGTTACATTTAGTTTTGCGTTTAATCATTGTGCCTAACCAATTTTCTCTTCCGAAGTTGTCGGATCGGATCGGAGCCATTGTAACTGAGGCAAAAAGTAAAATGTTTGCCTGTTGGAAAACAAATGTTAAAAAATCGGCGAACAGCCTCGGCATAACTATCATATTTTATAACTTCGTTATTTTATAGGTTGAAATCAGTAGCGTGTTTAAGGTAGGGAATACACTATACAACGGTTGTACCAACTATTGGCTCAATTTGGCGTTTTATGCGACGATTGTATCGTGTATGCCCTTATAAACAACGGTTGGGCCAATATCGCACGGTTGTATACTCTGAACCGAAAACCGACGGTCAGTGCGGAATGTTTAATAGGATCCACTCTACCAAAGGATTTAACACTGAGCATATGAGTTCTGTTTACATTCTTATCAGATTCACTAACACCACCAGAGATACCAGACAGTAGTTGATTTGTTAAAGGCAACATTGCTGTTCTGGTAGATCACATCATAGCCAAACAACAATAATGTCTCCAGTTCCTTGAGCTGAGAAAGTGTACCCGAAATGAGAGTAATGTATCAACAGGAGAAACAGGACCAATGGATAAACGGGAATAACAGGGGCGATGGAACAACACGAGCGTACTAATATACAAGCTATCTAATATATAAAAATGAAACAGTTTTGTGGTCGGCCATAACATTAGCATTTGCGTGAGTAGTGCCACCGCTCAACGGGAGAGACGGAAGTAACAGGGGGCGATGGAACAACAGGAGCATAGCCGCGGTACACGGCTAGTTTATAATAATATATTATAAAATATTGAACCTGGTATGGAAATCTAAAATTGTTTCGAATTTTTCATAAGGGCTTATGCACTGGGTTAACACTTTTCTATGCCAGCGATCTCAATAATGTTAGCAATTTTTGATTAGAAAATTGTACATTCAATACTCAACGCTGAACTACTGTTAACAATTTTTTTGTAGTTCTTTTGAGATTTTATCCAGGCTATACATATGTATATAGAAAGCTTACCCATTGTTGTTGTTGTTGTTGTTTGGGGTGGGGAAGAAACACTGAAGGGCGAGTCTTGAGCATTCAGGCCACAATGGCCCATTATACTCGAATCCCCAACCTCTACCCGAACTTTTTCGTCCTCCTCACGAATTTCAAAAGCTCAGGTAGGGAGCGAGAACGGAGTTCCTCCATCCTCATAACATCGACGC
This sequence comes from Beris chalybata, assembly GCA_949128065.1. Classification (NCBI taxonomy): domain Eukaryota; kingdom Metazoa; phylum Arthropoda; class Insecta; order Diptera; family Stratiomyidae; genus Beris; species Beris chalybata. The sequence continues at coordinate 115,470,218 of OX421894.1, forward strand.
CGTATACATGCATTCTTGCAATAGAGTAAGCTGGACACTCGAGAAGAAAATGTTTCGTCGTGTCGTCGCTCTCGTCGCAAGCAGTGCACATGGGGTCGTCAATGATTCTCAGTCTGACCATGTGTAGGCCACACGAGTTATGCCCTGTGAGGACACCAACCATACTACTACATTCCTTTCTGCTCAGTTTGAGAAGAAAAGCAGCAGTTCGTCCACTTGGTCCCTCAACAAGGTTTCTGGTCTGCCGCATTCCCGGAAAAAAGCCGCCATCTCTCAATGTGTGATTTACTCACCCACTCAGCAACGGCAGACCTAACAGAGGCAACTGGCACACCAAAAGCTGGCTCTGGTCCAACCATGGCCGACTCCGATCCAGTTTTTGCTAAAGCATCCGCTATTTCATTGCCATTTATCCCTTGGTGACCCGGAACCCATATGAGCATTAAGTCATTGAATCTTCCAACAGAGTTCAACCGTTCTTTACACTCACGTACCATCTTCGAATAGACGATTGGGTTATCTAAAGATTGTAGAGCGGCCTGACTGTCGCTGCAAATTCAGATCATCCTGCCCCTCAATTTTCTTTCTATAATCCATTCAGCCGCCTTAAGGATCGCATATACCTCAGCCTGAAATACTGAGGAATGTTTTCATAAGGCGAAAGAGTACCTGAGATCCTCGGTCTGCAGGTACATTCCAGCTCCAGACCCTTCTTCAGTCATTGAGCCGTCCGTATAGAATATATCAGTGAATCCGCTAGGCAGAGCGGACTGGTTTACCCACTCCTCCCTGCTCGGAATCTCAACCAGATATCTCCTTTTGAGCATATACATCGATGTTATAGCATCCGAAGGCATATCGAAGATAGAGTTCTCAGACAACTTTCGGGCCATTTCTCCATGACCATTGCAATGCCCTTTTCTCCACAGGCCCAGTCTAATTAGTCTGTGGGTAGCTTTCATTGCTTCTGCCTGAACAACAATATCAAGCGGTGGCAGATTGAGCAGCGCATCGAGTGCCACTCCCGGTGTGGTACGTAGAGCACCTGTTACACCGATGCAGACGGTCCTCTGTAATTTAGCGAGACTAGTTCGGATGTATGCACATTCGGACTTGGTCCACCAAACCACTGATGCATAGATTAGAATGGGTCTTATAACAGCTGTATATAGCCAATATACCATTGAAGGCCTAAGACCCCATATTCGTCCAAAAGCTCTCCTGCACTGCCAGAAAGTTACTAGCGCACGGTTCACCTTTGTATCTACATGTTCCCTCCAGAGAAGCTTGCTATCCAAGATTACTCCCAGATATTTCACTTTCTCCGAAAGCTGAATGGTTTCACCCTTCAGCATTGGTAACACTAAACCTTCAGTTTTTCTTTTCCTAGTAAACAAAACTAGAGCTGTTTTGCTAGGACTAACAGAAAGCCCATGTCGTTCGCACCAGCCATCGATAACCCCCAGCACTCTTTGCATTTTACTATAAACCTCCCTAAGCGATAGCCCGACAGCTAGTGCTGCCACGTCATCAGCGTAAGCTTGTACGTGAATATTCAGATTCTGGAGTTCGAGGAGCAGTGAGTCGATGAGCATACTCCACAACAGTGGTGAAAGAACCCCGCCCTGAGCACAGCCCTTACTGGCCCCTGTCGTAGCATACTGCCCATCCCCAGTCTCCGCGAATAGCATTCTCTGTGTGAGCATGGAGTGAATCCATTTAATTAAAGTGCCATCCACCCCATGTCTATTGGCAGCATCACACAGTGATTCAAAGGGCGCACTATCAAAAGCACCCTCAATGTCCACAAAAAGGCCCAGCGCGTACTTTTTCCGGTCCAGCGCCTCTTCTATTCTGGATACCAGAGAGTGGAGCGCTGAACCCATTACTATTGTGGAAAAAAAACAAAAATATACCAAAAACACATTTTTCATCACTTCCCACCGCATATACTGTAACAAGATCTTAATCAATATTGTAAAGATTCCAAACTTCTGCTTTATTCCTAAAATTTTAATATTTTTTCTATTCATTTTCAGAAAAAAAAAACAACAATATATCATGTTTCTTACCGCAATTTATTTATTATGTACATAGGTATTTGCAATTCATTTTCTTTGTATTTGAATGATAACTCAAATTCATTTTCGAGTTCAAACACACAAACGGACACACAAAATTAATCACCTGAATCAAATCCAAACAAAAATTTCTGTCCAAGAAGTTTATCATTCGAAATTTTGATGAATTTCCGGTCAATGGTGCAGAAAAAATCGTTTCGTCATAAAATCTTTTCGTAAGATTCTTAGCAGGTGTTGCTAAATTCCTTAGCTGCTAGAATTTAGAGTACAAGTACCTAATGGATGTATGGACCATGACTTACAGATTGACCTGTAAGATAATTATGATGAAATTGTAAGTACGGCTCGAATATAATGTTGTATGTCATGGGAACGGCATCTTGGTGTGTTGCTTTCAATTTAAATTATTATGAATATTCGAAAAGCCGTTATAATGTCAAACATCCTTTATTAGTGAAGTTTAGTTTTTTTTCATAACTTGAAGACGGCGTATTCAGATGAGATGGTGTAAAAAATCATGCGGCGCTTCATTAAACATAATGATGTATAAAATCAACACAAAACACATAAGTGGTATCTTCGTATTTAAATGATGTAAGTTTCATGTTGTGTTCTTTTTTTGACAATATACAGGCATAAATCATTTTTCTTCTTTGCATTGGGATCAGGAAAAGAACCTCTTTGCAGAATAGCCAAAAGCGGTTCGTATTTTGTTGTCTGAATGAATTTTTTTTTTTTTTTTGCGGTTTTAACAATTGGGCAGTATCTACTAGCAAACAGCTTTCTTTTAATTCGACGTAGTTTGGGCTCATCTTTCGAAAGTTCCTCAAAATTGGCGAGAACATTTCTTTACGATGTCATTACATTCGTTCTAGTTGAAGAGCACAGTCGTTTCTAAATCCACATACAAAATATTCAAAAATCGAATTTAAAATTAAAAAAAAATATGATACGCTGCTTTTTGGTTTTATTGTTTTTATTAGGAGCGTGTGCGAATGTATGTATTTGAAATCCGAATAATTTCGTTAAATGATCAAAATTAAATATAATTATTTTTTATAGATAATTCTATTGCAGCGCGATTTTCCCAATAGAACGATTCAAAGTATAAATTCGCAAAAATTTGTTGATATCGAAGACGGAGTTTTGATACAATCGAGGCAATTACAATTTGATCGTCAGCAAATCAGAATTAAAAAAGTTAAAGCCTGCCCGGTGTGTAGTGAGTACTCGACCAAATTTGACAAAAAAAAGTTCTGTCTTTAAGTTACACGATTTTTTTTTATTTCTAGAGTGCGGATTGGCGAGTAAAAATCGAATTGTCGGCGGCGATGCTATCAATTACAACAAGTACACTTGGATGGCTGCATTAACTTATTTCGGACGTTACTACTGTGTTGCATCGCTAATTAATGACCGATATGTAGCCACGGCCGGACACTGTACTAACGGATTTCAACGCTCGAGTATGGCTGTTCATTTTTTGAATTATGCGCGCCAAAAGAGTTCACCACTTCAGCGAAACGTAAGATGCATTGGTGCATGGGTGTTTTATAATTTTTTTAAAATTTTATTTTGTTTTGTATCATCAAAGGTCGCTAGTATTAAAAAATTCTCAGGTTATGATCCTCAAACTTTGAATAACGATATATCGCTTTTGAAGCTATCCAGTCCAGTCTCGTTGGGGGAAAATCTTCGACCAATTTGTCTACCCGAAATGGGAACGATTTGGAAAGGGGTAGAAGTAAGTACAATTACATTTTTTTTATATTGAATTAGTTTTGTCGACCTTTTCTCTCGATTTTGAAATTTCGTTTGAAAATAATTTTTAAAACTCGGCTATCTCCTCTCATTTTAGGCAAAGGTAGCTGGATGGGGTGCAGAACGGGAACACGGTCAACCTGCGACTATGTTACGCGAAGTGAAGGTCCCAATTATGTCTAATCAGAAATGCCGCCAGACGGCATACGGAGCGCGAATTACGAACAATATGATGTGTGCTGGATACATTGCAGGTGGAAAGGATGCGTGCCAAGGTGATAGTGGGGGACCTCTTATGGTGGTTAGTGAATCTGTTCATGTGCTCGCAGGTAAATCAAAATGTTGTGCCCATAGATTTGAGAAATATTCTAATTATAATTCCTTCGTACTATAGGAATTGTATCTTGGGGAGCTGGCTGTGCTGCACGAAATAAGCCAGGAGTTTACACACGAGTTACAAGGTATTTGGGGTGGATTAAGGAGAATACCAAAGAAGCGTGCTATTGTCAAGAATAATTTATTTTCATGAATTTATTTAATAAAAATATAGTACACGTTCGGTACCAAGTATTGCATTACTTTATTCTTTTTACTGCAACATCAAAATAATTAAAAATATCGTAGAAATTTTAGCGTACACTTAAACAATTTCTAAAAGGAGGAAAGCTATGTCACATCCTAGCGTTGAAGAAGTGCGACGTAAATTTAGGTAAAAACGTAAAAAAAACAAAGAAATTAAATGAATAACTGAAACATAGAAATTTATTTTACTTTATTATTTTAATAATAAAGTATTTTTAATTTCTTTTGATTTTGTATTTAATTCATCAACTTTAAAGTTGGTTGAAGTGATTGTAGAAAGATTTTGTAGAAAGATTCGTATATACCTATGATATTCTTATTTTAAAATTAGAGTACTTTGTTGTTATCGCATTTTGGAATACGAGATTTTACAAATTTATGAGAATTTTTTACATTCGAGTTAGCGCTTAACTACGTATTTAGACGGATTGATGAAGGGAGGAAAATATTCAGATGAAGAATGTTGAGAAAAATGGCTACATAAGTTGGTTTCAACGCAATTTTTATATTGTAATTGTCTTACTAATCAATTTACAGTAACCTAACTCGGTCCTTTGAATATATTACTTACCTTTATTTTATAAATTAAATTTATCATCACAGAAAGCTTTTTGTATGCTGTAGTATATTTATATTCCAGAGGGCATCATAAAGTTCCTATTATAAATTCAATCCAGCCCGAAAAGTTTGTAACGCTTAGCACCTGTTTTTGTATACTGGCTGTTTTTGTATACTGGCCCAGTGTTGACGACCGATGCTGGCCCAGTGTTTGCGACCGATACTGCTCCAATGTTGGCACCGATACTGGGCCAGTGTTGCCGACCGATACTGGCCCAGTAACTGAGATGCGTTAAAGAATTTCATAACTTACGAATTAATCCGACCTACCACTTAGTACCACACTATCTAAGACGCTACCGATACACAAAGAGAAAACAGCGAAAATAAGTAAAGAGAAGTACGATTGCATGTCCATTATATTCTCATTTGTCCATTTTTTTTTCTTTTCAGTCTGAGAAATGGAATACAGCGAGTTTCTGCAAAGACTCAACTATTCCTTATTTCTATAAGATTCAACATATGTATGTAGATGTTACGGTTGAGGAGGGGAAAAATACACTGGGAAGCGAACATATTAATTATATCTTTTAACATAAGGTACATTTATTAACGAGAGATATGGCACAATCATAGAGCTAGTGAATTGAGACAAAACATGGTCGTTATATAAAATTGTTGTTGGCTTAGCGTGTTAGAGAGTGAGACAAAACAGGTGCGCTATGTCAAATTTTTGTTGTTTTGCATGCAAGTGAATGCGACGACGTCCGCCTTCAACTCAACCGCTGCCTGTCATCTCCAGTATATATGTATATCTCTATGGGCACAATTAACTCAACGTGTATTCGTTCTCAATCACAATTTGAGTTGAGCCTCGTTGTTGACGACCGCCCGCTCGGTCCCCAGATCCTGAAAGCCATCGTCCCACTTTTCCCGCCAGATTAGAACATTCATCTGAATCGCCGAATTTTTCCATCAGCACTTCTAATAGAAGAAAGGAATAAATTAATAAACGATATTCATAATACGAAACGCGGTTATATTGGTACTTACGGTTTAAGCATCTGAAAGTTTCCGTCTCACTGAAATTTCGCTTTCCAACGCCATGCATGAATTTTCCGACCTGTTCCCGAATACTCTTACTACTGTATAATAGCCCCAAGGCTCGTTACTGGTTATATTGCATGATTGCACTGATCCCAGTCTCGAGCCTTCTCATAATTAATGAATAGATTTAACGTTTAAGACCTTTAGATTTATTTTAAATTTGGAAGATTTAAGGTAGAATATGGGTTCTATCAACAAGACAGCCAAATTCTGAAATATCCTTGAGGAACTTTGCAAAATTCTTTGCATACAAAAATTTAAATTGTGAAAAATTTTGATTTCTAGATCTCAGAAACCGCTTATGCTAGGAGGCTGAAAGTTGAAGCTGACAACCTAACGAGCAATTGGGAGGCTATTTGGAAAGTTACTTTCTAGGTTGTGAGTCGTATAGTAACCTACACCACATCTCAGCATTAAACACGTTTCGGACTTCGGATTACCCATAAAATAACAAGGTTACGCCCAGACTGTTGGCCGATTTTTTAAACGGTGTTTCTTATATCTTGAATAATTTACAGCAAATGTAACGTCATCTAAGGTGCTGTACACATTGTATACGACCGAACGAATTTTCCGATACGATTTTTCGTTTTTCGACCTATTGTGAAATCTTTAGTTATTGAAAAATTAGTTATAATCGTAAATTATAGCATTTTCAAGAATAGCATTAAAGAAAATCTCCAGGAAGTTGTAGTTTTAATTGACAATAAAAAGAAAACATGAATCCGTCGTACGACTAAAAATATTCGTACAGACAGACGAACTTTTTTTAATAATATTAATCAAAATTCAAATACCTAGAAATGTTCTCTTATGATATTCTTAAAAATATTATAATTAACGATTTCAACCAATTTTCTAATAGCTGAAGACTTGACAATAAGCAGAAAAACATAAAATCGGAAAATTCGTTAAAATTCGGTAAAAGTTCGGTAGCCAACGCTGGCGGCCGGCCCAGAGGCTAATCAGTGATGGCTCTCAAGGCTTGGCAGCCAGCACTGGCCCAGCCGTGGCACAGAGCTGGCACGCTAGTCTCGGCAAAAGTTCACTAGCCAACGATGGCCCAGAGGTTAACCAGTGATGGCTCACAAAACTTGGCAGCCAACACTTGGCCCAAGCAATGGCCCTGTAGTAAGTGCTGGGGAACCCTATATGGGTATTTCATTAAGCAATATATTTCGACTTCTTTGGGTACCTCCCATACAAAAGTAAATAAGACGCGTATTCACGACTATTGGTCGAATGTTGTCAGGTAAGAACTTAAAATTTTGCATACAACCGTTTTAATTTTTGAAGCAAAAATTATACGAATATGATTCTAATCAAACGAGTCCTTTATGTAGCAGTCTACAAAGGTCTTTCAAAAATGACTGCAAGTTACATAATCAACCATAACTCGAGAATGCGTTAAGGCAGGATATAAAAATTTCACTGAAATTAGTTGTAAGTTATAAGCAAGACTGTGTTTAAATTAGAAACATGCAGCAACTCTTTTGGGTAGCTGTCATACAAAAGTCCTTAAAACACGTAACAGGTAATGAAATGGTAATGAAATGGTTATGAAATGGCCGACCTAAGGGCTAAAAAGGGTTCCTTTCTGTGGGGTACCGTTAAGCACAGCAAAACGAAAATCTAAATGTGACAAAAATCGAAAAGTGCCATTACCATAGTGGGAGCTTTGACTGGACATTGTTACATGAGGAAGCATCCCCAAAGGATTGGTCACTCTGAGACTGAAACTTGAAGACTTTACTATGACGAAGAAAAAACACCAGAACACATTCTCTGTGAATGTGAGGGATTAATTCACAAAAAATTTCGTCACTTCGCTCAGGGATTCATGGAACCATCGGAATGCCTGTCCATTCCCCTTTGTAAAATACTAAGCTCATTGAAAGCGCAGGGATTGAAGAGAAGTCATAGTTAATCCGGGCGACGTCACAATAGGCGCAACTGTGGCTTCAGTGACAGAGATTAACCAGACCAACGCCATTTACCAACCTAATCTAATCTACTTGTTAGCCAGAAAAAATTTTTTCTTAATAAATAATTTTCTTATTAAAAAATCAATTCTTCAAACAAAATTAATTTGGTAGAAATTAAATACGTTATTAAAATTTGTTTGTTGATTCAGTTCCTCAACATATTGTTGTTCTGTCTGAAGATTTAAATTTCTGGATTTTGAAATATTTCTACATTTTTTACACTTTTCTATTTTAGTATAGTTTTTTTACGACTTTATGATAGAAATTAAAAATTCAGAAAAACTAAACTCCAGGAAATATATCATGAACATTTTCGAATAATTATTTTGCGCCTAGTACGGACCTCGATGAAACGGACCTCGATGAAAATTTTCATTCCCATATTAAATGAATGCAAAAAAAGCGATGAAAAATTTCATTGCTTGATTTTTGCGTTGGCTTTCTGTTTTGCGGTACGGAGTTCGAGTGAAAATTTCCATTCGATTTGACAGTTCGACTTATGCCAATAGATGGCGCTGAAACCAGGTAGACCATTTTTCGCCGCCATTTAAATGTGCCGTTATACAATTTTTCATGTCGAATTAATTTGAATTCATTTTCCAGTGAGAAAATTATATAATCGAAATTCTGCCCCGCACTAAATCATTCAAGCTTAGGATGCAATAATAAAATCGAGACATGAATTTCAGCAAATTAGTAATTTATTCTTCAAATCAAAATTTTTTTATCGAAAATGGCCATAGTTGGACATTTCTTAAACTTTGACTTGGAAATTTTTTAAACTTTGAGCAATTACGTTTTCTTTGCCAGGAACATTTAATGGTGATATAGCACGCAATTAATTCGCTGTTGGTCAACAGATCCGGAGAACAGGTTTCGAATACTTTTTTTTTGGGATTCAATTGTGGATCAAGTTTTCTATCGTATACGTCTCAATCATAGAGATTTATACTGGAGATGACAAGCAGCTATTGAGTTGAAGGCGGACGTCGTCGCATTCACTTGCATGCAAAACAACAACAAATTGACATAAGGCTCCTGTTTTGTCTCACTCACTTACACGCTAAAACAACAACAACGACGCTGTTTTGTCTCATTTTTCACCGTGTTTTTGGCTTCAAAGCGCTTTATACAAAACCGGTGGCTGGTTGTCTCCACTAGCTCTATGGTCTCAATGGACCAAATCGCCGGGAATCGATCCAGCCGGCGGTGCAAGAACTTTAAGCATTTCGGTTGTCGATGCGCACATTACTATCGCCTCAGATGTAATACCGCGCATTTTTGCAGGTTTCAAATTGCAGAGGACAACAACCATTCGGTTGCGCATTTCTTCGATCGATACAAATTTCATGAGACAACAGTACGAAATGCCGTTTCAGCACAATCAATTTTTTCAAGCGTCAGGATGTTTCGATATATCGATCATTTTTCCGACACGAAAGTTCAGGCGACAGAGATCAATGGGAATTGATATTTGTAATTTTCCGTTGCGGCATTCAAGTTGAACAGGCACATCATTAGCAAAGGGCCTATATTATTGTCCATCAAATAACTTTTGAAAAAACCGTGCATGGAATGAACACTTTTCAGTTTTCAATTTGACAATTGTAAACGTCACACAGGCAGAAGCTCTCAGCTGCTTACTTCTCCACATTAGGTGGATCAGGATCAAGACCATTCGTTTTACATTGAGAACACCAACAAAGAGATGATCCAAAATCAAATCGAGGTAGGTACCTACTAGGGTTTAACTACGTCCCAGTATTTAAAAAAAATGAAAACACAATATTATGATTTGCTAAAATTTTCTTCCAACTGTTTAGGTAAAAAGATTAATTAAAAATCTGCCAACAGTCTGGGCGCAACTTTCGTACGGCGGAAGGCGCACAAACGGACTGAAATTTTTTTTGTCTTTCGTGGGCTTATTAGTCATAAAACGTGTAAAAAAAATTTTCAGGGAAGCAACATTTTTTTTATATCGATTACAATACTTTATTATTAAAATAATTAAGTAAAATAAACCTTTTATTTCTAAATCGAAAAAAAAAATGATTGGAAAAGCCGGTCAAGTAAAGAAACATTCAAATCAACTATGTTATAGATTAGATTTTAATAAATACTTCATAGTATATAAATAAATACATAAATTAATGTAATTAAGAGTTAAGTTTTAATTTTTTATTTCTGGAATATTAGCAATAACATGCGTCTTTGGTATTTGTACGAATCCAAGTTCCATATCGGTTAACGCGGGAATAAACTCCAGGGTAGTTTGGCTGAGCACATCCTTCACCCCACGATACAATCCCTAAGAAGTGAGTGAAAGATATTATAATAATTAAACAATATATAGGCCCGATAACATACCGACAATTTGATGAGTAATCCCATCCGTAACATGTAAAGGACCGCCGCTATCACCCTAGAATCAAAAAACCGGCTTTGATTTTTGACAATAAAAGTATTTTTGCAAGACCCACCTGACACGAATCCTTTTGACCCTTTTTGTGTCCAGCACAGAGCATATTATCGGTAATACGAGATGGTCCATATTCCGTCTTTCTACAATCAGCGTTAGACATTATTGGAACTTCGACTTCTTGAAGGGTGTCTGAAGTCATTCCGTTTTCCTTGATTGCTCCCCAACCAGTTGCGATTCCCTGGTTTAATACATAAATCTTAGAACTTAACTACTTAGGAAATGTCAAGAAATTTTACTGTTTGTCCGGTGAATGGTTTGCCTGGTGTCGGGAGGCATGCGGGGCGTAAAAGATCTTTCATTTCCACGGGAGAGTCGAGACGAATTAGTGCAATGTCGTTGTTGTAGCTAGTCGAACTGTAACTGGAATGGCGAATAACCCGTTTAACCTGGAAAAGGGAAGTAGAGTTGTTTCTTGGTTAGAGTCACCCTGTAAATATCGGGTAATTACTTTTCTGTCGATTTTCTCAGGATTACTGGCTGCACGGTTGTGATCTAATAGTCGTACGGTTATTCGATCGGGAGAAAATCCACTAATACAATGGGCCGCGGTTAATACGTAACGATCGTTAATAAGTGTTGCTCCGCAATAAAAGCGGCTCGAATAGAGAAGCATCGCTACCCACGGATATTGATTCACTTGAGTTTCTTGTCCGCCGACAATTCGACGTTTCTTATTTGCAATACCACACGCTGAAAATAAAATGAAGAAAACGATTTATAATAATTACCAAAAAAAAACATCTTTTTATTTCGTAAAAAATCGTTAATAATCTCAATTTGAGAAGTTTAATTTACGGAGTCAAATAAAACCAAAATTTATAGCCAAAAATCTCTTTTTGTAATTTTTTTCATATTTTTATTTATCAATTTAATTTATGTACTTACTGCATTTATGGCAATTTGTTATTACGTCCTGGGACGTAGGCGGTCTTGATCCACTTGGTCTTCCGATGACTCCTGAAATCCAGTCCAAAAATGCATTTTGCTTCGAATTTACAAAGGTTGAATTTGTGTAATTACTTTCAACTGCTTTTTCTGTACTTGCCGATTGAATCTGAAAATATAAATAGGTTTTACTATTTGACCAATCAATCATTCACTTCATTAATTTTTAATTGCTCTACTACTAGACAACTAAAGAAATAGTAGAAAAACGATCATGTAAACTGAATGTGGTGCATACAGAAAGTTCATCAGAGGTAAAATTTAAGAGACTTAAAAAGTGATAGTGAATCCATCGAACGCTGTTTTTATTTTTATTTTTGTGCTTAGTCTCTTTTTCGATCGATACACTGTTGGATAGCTTCGATACCCTCTATATTGGGTGAACCGACAAGCTTCGCAAAATAAAAGACGCTGTTTTGTTCTAGTGTGAGCAATCGCGGCAGCCATCTAAAGCACAGTTTTGTCATGTCCAAATTTTCAGTATATATGCGATGTACAGCACATTTTGAAAAACCCAACAACCTAACATAACTGCTAGCTACTACTGCTAAGATAGTACCCTAATAATGAATATCCAGGATTGGGAACAGCTTAGTATCCAGTATTGGGGCACATAGGAATTTTACCATAATATATTTACTCAAATTTCACGATTTCTTGTAATAGATAAAAAATGTTAAAAACATGTTTCGGAGTATGTAGTTAAGCAACACGTTAACCCAAAATAATATACATCAATACATACCGTAAGTAAGAGCAGTTTGAAGGGAACCAATTTAAAAAGTGGTTGCATACAAGAACGCTTCGCGATTTTTCAGAAACAACTGGCAGTAAATATGGAGTCACATAAGTGACTAACTTCTTTTGATATTTCAGGTCCCGCCACTAGATTAACATGACGGTGTTGAGATCACATTTTAGCATGGTATCCAGTATTTCGCACCTATCCAATATTTTGTGCATCTCCACTAATAATTTTATTAGTTTTTAATAGTTTTAAAAAAGATGGGATAACCAAAAACGATATTTAAGGATATGATCATTTATAGCGATCCTAAGAAGAAGACAATTTACTTGTGCATTAATAAAACTTAACAGGAACAAAATATAGGCTAAATAATATTTTCGGGCGGAAAGAGCTGCTAATATTAAAGCTCTATGTGCACGTTAAATGCAATTTTGATGATTTATGACTGTTTTCTTACCAATATTTTACGTTAATGGCAACAAAAAAAAAAAAAAATTACACCACTTTATTAGCTGGTATGTAAACTAGGTCATCCATAGAGAAAAAATTCAAAACCGTATTTGGAAAAAATGCTATTAGAACAACAACGTGCGGAAATTCGAGTTTTTTAAACACATAATTACCTGTTTCTTGAATAATTAACATGTCATTTTTATTAAAATAATGTTAGAGAAAATCTTAAAAAAGGTCTTCTTTAAATCAAATTTTAAAAATTTTTAATTTTTTTTAATAATATATGAAGTCAAACTGAAGCAATTTTTCACGATTTTCATGGCAAGAATTACATAAGAAGACCGCATTTCATTAAAAAGTATCACAGATAGTATATTTAATTGGTATTTCTAGAAGATAAATCAACAAACCTTTAGCCTCGTTTTCACGGTGATAGTTTTTGCGATAATTGCTGTCATGATAATTACTATCGTCATAACTATCACCATGTAAACATCTTGATAGTTTTTTTCGCGCTGTCATGATAGCACTATCGCACTATCATGCTTGACGAGATAGTTGATAGAACTATCGCGATAATTTTATCTTGACATTGACATTTGACGTTAAAAAAATAATTTCAAAACATAAAAATATTTAATAATGATTTCGATCTTTTGAATACGTGTTGCTAATTGCAAAGAAATATAATTTTGATTTTATGTGTACGTGATTTTGTGTGTACATGATAGACAAATGACATGTCTAATTTCACTATCGTACATCGCGGCGTGTAAACAGCAGACTGTCACACTATCACACTATCATACTATCGTGCTATACTTTCGCGAAAGTCCCATCGTGCAAAACTATCGCCGTGAAAAGGAGGCTTTTCAAATAATTTGAAAACATATACAGTACTACCTCGATAATGTGAACTAATTAAAACGAAGGTAGTTCACTTTATCGAGGAATTCACATTAGCGGAGACATAGCTAGTTAGCATATTACAGCAATATAATAGTACAATTGTATTGGCATAATATGTAAATTAATAATTACAAACATATTTTTAGAGATAATAATTTGTATTTAATTATTTTAGTTGAAAAAATGCCAAAATTAAGCTTACAGTCCAGACTTAAAAATACATTGTTCAAGGGTATCGTGAGTTCAATTCATATACATATTAATCGAAGCGTAGAAAAGAAAATATTTTAATTGTTTATTTATTTTTTTAAATTTAGCATTATTTATTGTTTTGAAAAAATGATGTTATTTTTGTCTGACGCAAAGCAGTGCAAGATAATTTTATTGCAGAACTCCGTTTGTCGTGCAATGTTAATAAGACGTTTGCGCTTATACCCATGTACGAAATGCCAGAGTCCGACGGAGTTGTGCACACTGCCCAGAATTGGCAGCGTATTGTCCGCCAAGACTTGTGGATCGGTATTCTTTTGGTACTGACAAACTACCAGACCAGTATCGGGCCCAGAATGAACTTATTATTGGTGTTTAAGCTCTTTCGGCATTGGCTCGACTGTCGGCTCTGTATTGGGCTTATCTTGGCAAAAATATTTTTTGTTTCTCAAAATTAGTTTAGATTCGGCTTTAACACTACCTCGAGAATGTTAGAGATTAGCCTAGTGGGTGGCGTAGCGGACTTATGTGCGACGTGACCACGGTTCGAATCTAAGAGTGTGCATTTCAGAAAAACTAATTCGCATTTAAAAAAAAAAAATATTTACAGGGAAATAAAATAGTAGTTAAAAAAAACACACACACAAACACAAAAAAAAACCACAAAAACACAAAAAAAGAAGTTAATTAAATTTTTTTTTACTGACACCCCAGTCTTGGGCCAGAGTTTCACCAAGAGTAGGACCGGTGTGATCAAATCGACATTGGCTTGGCAATGATTTGGTTCTAGGGCCCATACTGGACCTGAAACATTTGCCAGTACTGGCAACTCTGGCACCAGTACTAAGCTTGTGCTGTGCCGTTCTGCTTTTCGTACATGGGTATTATTTTCCAGTGCCCAATCCATCAATATATTCGCACTTTGTATAGCGGAAGTATGCGATACGATAGATCTTACTTCATCCTGATTTTCTAGACTTTCATCCTCAGAAGAACTATCGCATAAGCTATTTTTCTCCTCGTGCAGCCATGATTGGATCTCACCATGCGAAATTTCTGCATTTCCCAACATAGTGCAAAGAAGCTCTTGCACTTCCTGAATTGCATTTTCATCTGAATTTGCAGCAAGCGATCCACTTTGACGACTAACTGCAGCTAGCGGAAGTTCATCTTCAACATCCCAAACTTCATCTTCTGGCAATATGTTTTTGAAACATTTTGCTATAGAAGAGCAAGACAGACTATCCCAAGCTTGACGAACGTTTAACACTGCGTTTCGTAATGTGATGCTCTTAATTGCAGCTGCAATATCTTCTTTTCCTGATGAAACAATTTCTCGAAGCAAACGTTTTTTGTAGTTGAGCTTAAATAAGTTAATAATGTTTTGATCCATAGGCTGAATCAACGCAGTGACGTTAGGTGGAAAGAACATAACAGTTATGTCTTCATTGGCGGTTGTTAATTTGTCGACAGCCGGATGACATGAGGCATTGTCGAGGAGCAAAAGAACTTTATTGTTTCGATTATTTTCTGTCGAAAATTTGGTTATCTATAGAATCCAACAAATAAAATAAAATTATATGTACATATCTGTACCACCTATTTTTAAGAAAATCAATGGACATACCTCTTTAACAAAGCAGTTATCAAACCAATCTTGAAAAATATCTTTCGTCATCCACGCATTTTTGCTGGATTTGTATGTAACTGGTAATTCAAATCCTTCGAAAACCCATTTCGGTTTTTTTACATAATCCAAAATCGCTATGGTTTTCTTTTTCACCGCTGTAATTGTTGACCTCGAAACTCCATACTTTTGTGCAAGAGATAGAAGTTTCTTTATAATTTCAGTTTTTCCTTGGATTTTTAAAAACGTATGCACCTTTTGTTTATTAATTGGAGCCATTACTAATTTTCCTAAAATTACTTTTTTATTTAAACCGAAAAACCGCACTTCAAAACCAACTTTTGTTTTCACTAAACTAACTTCACTTCTCTAATGGAGCACGGCAAAAAATGCTTGCGTTAGAGAACCTTTAACCCTTTCCACTCCGTTGCCGTCGTAGAAGCGAAATTTAAAATGTGAGCTTTAATTCTATAACGATTTTGTAAAAAACACAGCCTGTATTACTCGTTTACGTATGTATATTTTGTCACATATTCATTTATAACTAATTAAATCGTAGGGTTGCAGGTATCTCTACGAAAGATATAGGCTAGAGGGCAAAGGGTTAAAGTTCGCATTCATAGATGTGCTATACATACATATGTAGATCTCTTTCCCCCAGGAATGATATTTCGTTTGTATTGACGTTAAAATTTCAAACAAATGAGCATCAAATCATTGGAATTTATGAGTTCATATTATCGAGGCAAAATAATGCCAAAAAATTCACATTACAAGGGACATAATGTAAATTTTTGGTTGTTCACATTATCGAAGAATTCACATTTGCGGGGGGTCGAATTATCGAGGTAGTACTGAAACACTATTTTTTTCTGTAAAGACAAAATTACTTTGCTGATAGACAGCGAACGATGCAGGCGTAGTATGGTCCACGCCAAATTACACGAACACAAAACGATTTTAATCGATTAAAATCCTCTCAAGAAAGAAAAATCAAACAGGGACAAAAAATGGTCGTACCGGACTCATGGGGCCTTAAGCATGTTAGATAAAACACCCCCACCTACGCCGACTTCAATTTTCGAGCCGTCCGTATATATGTAGGCGGACTCTTCCGTCCGTACCGAATCCCTTCCTTATTCTAGGCGGGTTGGGATGGTTAATAGGAACTTTTTTTTCTTCAAAATCGTAACTGGGAGGGACTCAGTCGGTGTTTTCAGGAACTGATTGTTGAGCATATGCCAGTGCACTGCACTGGCTGCCATTTGCTTGCCGAAAACGTCTAGGAGTGGCAGACTGAATAGCTTGTCCAGTGCAGCAGAGGGAGTTATTCTCAGAACTCCGCTGATGCATATAACATAGGCATGCTGTTTTTTGTACCTTCCCCAGTGTGGTGCGGTTAGCCGCAAGGTCGTCTGCCAGACAACAACACCGTACATAAGTATCGGTCTGATGACGGACACGTAAAACCAATGAACTATTCTCATTTAATGACAATGGTCTTTTGCATGAGTAAAGCGCAACTGTTGCTTTCCTTACCCGTTCCTGAATGTTAGGTTTACAGTGAAGTTTATATATATTATATATAATTTTCCTGATTTACAAATTCGATAATTCGAGCTGATATAGCCTACTTTCAACTGCCATCAGCGCCATCTGTTACTAAAACCAACTGAAATTTAAACAGACAGTTGCGGATTTTGATATTCTTCCAAAATTAAATTTTTTTGAGAATTTTTTAACTTTTTTGTGTGGTGTAATGGTCCACTTTGTACATATCTTTATTTCGCCAGACATCATAGGCACGAATATCTAGCAGTCGAAGCTACGATTGATAGACACTTGAAATTTTGTCTTTGCTAAATGTCAAAGTATAACATGTATGGGCTGTGTCTCATGGGTACTAGTGATGTGCAAAGCGATTACTTTGGAGTAACGAATAATTACTAAATACTTTCAATTTAGTATTCGTTACTAGTATTCGTTACTTTATTGAGTACTTCGTGTGAGCAAAAAAATGAAAAAGAAGGTGATCCGCTCAGACGAGGGAATTTTTGGGATTTGAGTACCAAACAGAATGTGAGAAGCTAAAAAAAACAAAAAAAGGTCACCCGATCAAAAGCGGGAATTTTTTTTAGTCGGGTTAGTAACGAATACTTTTGTAAAGTAGTATTCGGTACTCGGTACTCGTTTCAAGTAACGAATACTTAATAACGAATAATTACTTTTTGCACACCACTAATGGGTACCTTGTATCGCATATCATGATTCCAATAACATGATTTGTATACAAGCAGTGTATCTAGGGTATAAGGTCGTTTCGACCGACATCCCCTTCTAGTACGCGTGTTGGGATGTTGACAGCAATCGCTTGTCAATATTCTCGCGGATGTACACATACCTACAATAGTCTTTTCAGTGTTTTCAGGAGAAAGGATGATAGGTCCGAGGTCCTTAGGGCAGATATGAGAGCTTTTTCCTGCTTTGGGGTACGAAGAACACCCTGACTTTCATCCATGTTTCAGAAAAGTATGATAGATCCAGACAGCCTTTCAAGGTAACCTTCAGCCATGGCAGAGTTATATCCGAGGTCTGCTGGACTTAAGCAGGAATCAATCCATCCAGTCCCGCAGACTTTAAAGATTGAAAGCCTTCTATCGCCTACAGGAGCTTGGTCTCTGTTTTAAGAGCGTCAGACTTGAACGCTGTATGGTTTTTTGTAACATACCCGCTCCGACTTAAAACTCGGTTACGTTCGTCGCTCTTATTATCATTTAATTTTTAATAATTATTTCGATCCAAAGTTTATGATTTTGAACCAGAAGAAAATAAAATATGCGAAATCAGAGTTTTATGTTTTTTTTTTAAAAACATTTAGTTTCCAAATACCTCAATATAATCTTGAACGATCTTCATTTTAATTTGTTGAAAGAACATTAATTTGTTGTTTGATTAAAAAGGCCAATCTAATTAAATTGAATTTAACACGTTGAATGCCATGGGGTGACCGGTGACCGGCACAGAAATTTTGACCCTTTAAATAGCATTGTCAAAACTTTTGAAAAAAAGTGTGGAACGCTAAAAAAAAAATATATTTGGTAAGAATGGCATAAACAATTTTTTTTAATGGCTGTTATTACGACCTTCAGTTAAAATTTAACCGGAGCTTTAACTGTAAGTTTCGTATGAACATTTGTCAGTTAAAGTTGGAATTGACGAAAAAATAGCAAAGATAATTCTTTTTTAGACTACTTGTTATATGTATGTATATTCGAAATTTTATCATTAAAAAAAAAAACAATTATTTGGGATTTGTTTTTGACGGCCGAGCGGTATAGTCTTAAAAGAAAGCTATTTAGGGTTCGAAAAGAGGCTGTTTTGTCAAAAGAGTGTCCGCGTCTGGATTATACACTTACCGAAGTGCATTGTTAAATATAGTTGTAGTTTTACCAAATAATACTTATTCATTGAATTTATTTCTAGGAATTATATCCAAGTAAAACATTCCCTACCATACCACCCAATTATTTAATTAGTTTTAATTACATAAAATTGTTGTGAAAAAACTTTTTTTGTTTGGCCCAATCTTGCTTCGTTCCTTTTATAAATTATGTACCTTTTGTGAACTTCTATGAGCTTGTGAATAGCATGCAGAATAGGCATGTATTAAAGAAATCTTGCTGATCTTAAATAATTGCTGCCACATATGTATACACTTTTAATTGCACGTATGTTAAATATTAGACTGCTTTATGCCAAATATATCAGTCATCGTAATCAGAGTAATGGTTATATTTTTGTCCATCAAACTTAGTCTAATTTAAAAATATCACTACATTTGTTTGTCAAATTTTGATTTTGAAAAGGTGGCGTAGTGTCTAATACAAGCTTTTATTCATTGAATCCAAATACCTAGTAAATAAACAATCAGTTTCTAAATTTTTGATGAAACTACTTTATTTAGATATCAGATTTCATGGAATCCAAAAAAGTAGCCCGAAACTCATCTACTCAATTTTTTAAAATTGCTCTTTAACTGATACCTCTCTTTAGTGTATTATTAAAGAGTTTGAGTTTGGATTTAACTTATAATACCGATAGTTTTTAAAGTGATATGAAATAACACCTTAATTAGAACTTGTTCGAATTCAGTTGCGAATTTAAATTCACAACGTAAATATCATATCAAGTTTTCTGATCAATATGCCGGAATATCTTAAAGTTATGTTTATTTTAAAAATCAAATTTTAAATCAAATGCTTTCACTATCAAGAAAAAACAATTTAATTATCAAAACATACCTGAACAGCTGATAAAAACACTATGCCAAATATTAAAAAAATATCGCGTAATGCCATGGTTACGAAACTTGTCACACTATCACACAAAAAACGCCGAAATAACAAACAATTTTTAATCTGCCGCGATCGATCAAAAGACGAAAAACTCGAAACTATTAAAACTAAGATTAATTATTATTTAATTCACTAGCATCCAATAATCATAAGAAAGAGGACCGATTCGCGCCCGCGATTGTCTCACAAAACCAGCAGCCGTCTTTAGTTTGGGGTTAAAAACATGAAAAATGTCCGCAAAAACCACTTCCTCATACAAACTCAAAGTACGAAATGAGAGTCGATAGCCGGGAAAGTGTTTTTGGATTTCGGGCCCGCGAAATCAATGAAAATGTCGCGTCTTCGTTGTGCTTCTTCCTTCTAGGAAACTTTCTTTTTCTCTCGTCGTGCGACACCCAAAGAAATTCAAACGCTACAACCTCAGGTAGAGTTGATTTATAGTAGCGAACGCATATAAACACACATAGTGCAATTTGTCGCACTTGGCAACATTTAATAGTGCAGTCGAGCCATGGGTATACTAATTGATCTTCATTAAGCGATAAAGTCAAGATTCAGGTAACCACTGTAATAGTCGTCTTTCCATTCTCAGGTGAGAAAATTCTTTCTCGTTTAGTACAGAAGTCGTGAAGGTAAATTGACAGTGATAGCTGGAAGTGACCATACACTGAATAAAACATAGTACCTACATTTAAGTTTTCCGAGAGATTCTCTCAAACAACAAATTTAAAGTTCCGACATAATTGGATTTAGTTTTAAATATTCCTATCACATTTTGTTTGTGTTATGTAGGTATTCACATAAGAAAGCGAAATTAATCGTTGCACTTCAATTGAGACTACAAAATTATACTGTTGTTTTATTGGTACGAGAACTTTTAATATAAAATTCAATGAATGATCTTAGATTGGATATTTAAATGGCCATTAGCCTACTTGCTATCCATTTAAGGAATTACCCAACAATATTACGATCGTAATTTCTGGAATACTCGGCCCACTCGATCAGCAAAGCAAAAAATATCTACTCCAGAACTTTATCTCTTATACGAAACAAGTTTTAAGATTCACACCACATCATTAACCCAAAAATTTATTTTAGTTTCGTAAATAGTCACCAAAAAATGTATCGGAATATATTTCAAAAAAGTTCACTAAGAGATTAAAAACTGATTTTATTTTTATTTTCTGCCTAAGGTAGTAGGTAAGTAAGAATGCGACTAATTTCAACATACGAAACAGTAAAACGTGTTTCAGTTTATAAAATAAATATGTTGCTGATAATCTGAAAAGAAAGTCGGACTCTTGATGACAATTTTATTTTTTATGCATTCAACAATCGAAAAAAACTACATATGTAATATAAAAATTAAGTTGAGAAAAATCACAAGTTGTAAGAGTATCAAGATTGCAGGTGACAAAAGTATACTAATAGCAACTTAAGAATACTATAGGTATAATAGCCACCGCGCGTAAGTAAGAGCAGTGGAAATTTTTGTAAATTGTCTTAACAGCAATATGTTTATTAGTCGTTTCACAGGTAGTCTTTTACACCTTTAAGCTCCCCGATTATATTGTTAGCGAAAAGAGTATCTGTGACACTTACTTTCTTTCGGATTCATATGGGTAATGGTGGATTTCGTCACCTTGGTTCCGAGCAATTCGAAATGTTTTCTATACATACGAGAAGTAGACTGGGTCTTGTATTTATTACGTGTCTTATGAAGTTAAAGGCAATACCCAGTACTCGAACTGAATGATAAAATCTCGCAGTACTTAGTACATTTCGTACAATGATCGTAAAAATAGCTGCGTACAGCGTGACTTTGAAATGAGACCATTAATGGAATATGGGCATATCGTAAAATCGATCTGCGTCTTAATCGATATTATAAACAAAACTGGAATAGAAAACTATTCTTCCTACTTTAGGAAGTTATCTTAGTTCATTAGTCGTTTGAATGAAACGAGAAGTGTATTAAAAGATGTACTCCAATAACAAGCGTCACCAAGATTTGCAAAAAATAACTTTAAATTAACTGAACTGAGAGAACTACAGAATTACCCTATACTAGTAAACTATAGAGACCATAACTCTTACTTATTACAGGAAACACTCAAAAGGCTCTTCAAAGACTACGATAAGCCTATAAGAGATGTCTTGTATGAAATGACTTAAAATAGTTCTTATAATTTTCTTTATCTCTATTCAAGTTATTGTTACTTCTTTATCTCTATTCAAGTTATTGTTACTCTTAGGACCGGTTTCACAGTCGAAGTTTAAACCAGTTTAGGATCAAACGAATTATTCGTTTCACAGAAGTTTTTAAACTCAATTTTTATCCAATGTTAGGATTAAGCTAAACGGTAGAAGTTCTTCGGATTAAGGTTTTTGACAGTTAGGGCTGGCTTCACAGTGGTTGTTTAAACTTCAGATTTTGCTTAAGCTCTGGTTTAATTACACAGTAAATTTTTTTCAACTAGATTCTAGTTAAACACAACTAGAATTTAGCTCCTAGATATTCTAGTAAAAATCTAGTGAATAAGTATCCACTAGAAAATCAGGGAGTTCTTTCACTGGATTTCTATCAGAATCTTCACAATAATCTAGTTAAATTTACTAGTTTTACAGGAAATATTTTTACTAAATTTCTTACAGAATTTATCGATAATCTAGTTCTATTTACTAGTACTTCAGTTATTTTGATAAAGAGGCAAAACACTGGTAATCTAGCAAACGAAATTGAATAGATAGTAAATATAGAAAGGTTTAAACAATAAGTGTACAAAATCAGACTGTTGTGAGTTAAGTGAAAGCTGAGATTCAGGTACCGAAAAAACCACTTCCCACCATACAAATTGTAAGGGAGCTAGAAATTTGCAACAACCCCCTTAAAAAGTGTTCAAACATTTAAAAAATCGTAAACTAGCCTTACCCGTTATCCAAACCCGAAACAATAATTTGAACTTGATAATATTTACACCTTCACTTTATAACCTTTTAAAATATGATTCACTTTATGCTCATCCGAATGCATAGACAATAATGATGCCTGACCACTTGTCTTTATAACTGTTTGCGTCTAGTTCTATTTTCACTAGATTCACAGTAAATTTATTTAGTTTAGTTTTACTTTACCTTGCTGGCCCACTTTGCCCCACCTTCCCCTACATATTCACATAGTCTCCTTTAGGGATGGGAATCGATTGCTCAACAATCGATTGTTGCATGATCGATTATTTTAAAATGTCCGATTAAGATCAATCGATTAATTGATGGGATTTAAGCAATTAATCGATTAATCGCGTAATTCTTAAGTCCCAGGGTTATTGTATGTATAAGTATACGTAGACTTAATAGGTAGATTTGAATTGAAATGTCTAGGTTCATTATACGTTTAACATAGTGATTGTCCATACATACAATTTTAACTATTTAACTTCCTATGTATGTATGGATGTATGAATGTGGCTATGTTCCCTATGAACTCCTAAACCGCTCAGGGATCGTGTAGAATAGTTCCGGGATAGTTCCTGTAAAGTTTGGTACCGATCGAATAAAAACAAATTGTTTTTTTTTACATTTTTCAATTTTTTTGCTGACATTTTTAAATTTTTGTTGCGATTTTAGTACACTGGTGCTTTAATTCTTTGTTTGTTTGTTTCGTATGCTTTCCTATATCATTCATCCGATTACGATGAAACTTCGTTTCTGCATTAACAAAATCATTTTACAATTGGTGGTTCGAGAGTTATTTCAACATTTGATACGATTTAGCGGCAGTTCGTTCGTTTTTGGTGTAGTAGTTATGCATTCCCATTACTAAATGGTAAAGATGGATGCAGGACGGAGGATTGAAGGTGGAGGATGCTGGATGAAGGGTAGAATATGTATGTAAAGATTTTTTCTATTTTCCTCTCACTTGTGACGCTAAATGTCCGTTAAAAATGTGTGTGAATATGAGTTTTAAACGTACATACATATATGTATGTTCTTTTTAATGGTTAAATAAATAATATCCCATGCTAAAAATGAGAAGAAAATAAATAAATTAAAATAATAAACATAAAATAATGGAAATAAAATTCAAAGATATTATTTCTTAGTAAATATCTTTTTTTTTTTATAAAATAATTTTTTTTCATGGAAACTAATTTCAAAATTAATTGTTTGTACTGCTACTTCCTTCACAACCAAAACATTTCGTCTATTGACGACAGAAAAATTAGCATTGATAAATTTGAACCTGTTAACCTGTTCCTCATATCAGTAGCAATTAATCCAGCCTCTGAGAGCAATCTTTCTGCAGGTACCGAAGATACAATGATAAGTATTTAATTGCAAGGGTATGCGTCCGTGGAAATTGAAACTTGAGTGTTTCCCAAATTTCATAAGGACTTTTTGTTCTATTCACTACAGGTTGACATAAAAACTGACTGAGCTCTTCAGAAATTCCATTAAGGTCTTCATCTGCATGAGCTTGAGAAGCGCTCTGACACGCAAGTGAATCATGGATCGTCCAAAGATCAGCTGCATTACCTTGATGATGAAGGTTCGGATTCCATCGAAAAAAGAGGAGACGTAGAACTCTAACTGTTTCGCCATTTAATATAGTGATCGCCTCGCGAATTGCAACCGGATTATACTAGATGGTACGAATACGATACTCGAAGGTATCGTAATATTTAATACATTTGCAGTTAACTTGACATTCAGATCAGTGCTATCAGCTAATTTTTCGTTAACTAATGTAGGAAAATCTATCGTGCATCGAATCTTTTAACTGTTGAAATTCATTCGATTAATTAACGTCAACTAATCGATTATGTCGATTAATCGACAACACTCATATCGATTGCTAAAATCTATTTTTTTTTAAAAATTAATCGATTAGTCGATTAATCGAATCGAAATCGAACATCCCTAGTCTCCTTACTGATTAGATCTATAGTTTAGATGACTACCACCATAAGCCAACCTAACCTACTCTCCTAATTTAATAATTTTAAAAAGTTAGAAATTCTCTAAAACTATTTTCAATTACTATAACTTCATAATAGCAGTATCTTATACCTGTAGCTCAGGTCTGTAACTTATGAGTGAGAAATTTCTCACCAAAATGAGGACGAATTAATGCAGTTTTCTCTCTGTATTCTCACCAAATGAGAAATGAAAGATTGCCAAATGCGTAGTCCGTAGTACGGTGCGGTCCGTAGTACGGTGCTTTCTCATTTGGTGAGAATACATAGAGAAAACTGCATTAATTCGTTCTTATTTTGACTTTTTGGTGAGAAATTTCTCACTCATAAGTTACAGAACTGAGCTACTGATTTCAATCGCATAATTTTAGCAAGTAGATTTTGGAATCTCGAAAAGCGTATACAACAAAATTACTAATTTATTTTGTAAGAGTTAACTTTTGCAAAGGAGGACATTCAAATTGAATAAACAGGAGTCGAAAGCTTGCATTATCATGCA
This sequence comes from Beris chalybata, assembly GCA_949128065.1. Taxonomy (NCBI): domain Eukaryota; kingdom Metazoa; phylum Arthropoda; class Insecta; order Diptera; family Stratiomyidae; genus Beris; species Beris chalybata. Next base: position 115,495,499 of record OX421894.1, read on the forward strand.
ATTTGAAATTTTGTAATATTTTATACAGGTAGTTTGGTGACAGATAATTTTAGAACTGTTTAGTGACTATTATTTGTATTGAAATTTTTTTCCTCAAGAGATTTTTTCCGTAGTACCTCTTATTATGGTTCTAATTAATGTAAAAAATGTATGTTTTAAGTTTCATCCCGAACAGAAAAAATAAAAATAAAAATTTGAGATTCCGAAAAATTAGCCCCGATGTATTGATAAAACGGCCAAATAATATTAATCTGGGGATGACTGTAATTTTAAACACTCGTATATGGGTGAAATACCATCTAATGGTCGTAATGAGAAAGTGGAGTTTTTCATATTCAATCGGTTTCGGCTGTATTTTGATAATGGTTAATAATACGAAGCTAGTATAGTGGACAAAAATATCTGTTTTCTAATACTCAATATTATGTTATAGAAAGAAAAAATGGTTCAGAAAGTCCTTCACTAAGTACTACATAAAAGCTATAATGGATTAGTGATTAAATGTTAAAAATCATCGTTTTCTACCTTGCTGAAGGACTTTTTTTCACAACATTGGTCGCGTTTATAAGCAGACCAGACCAGTCTAAAAAGACCAAAAAAACCAGTTCGGTCGCACGCATAAATGTAAACTGGACCAGTCCATTTGGACTTATTTTGGTTCTGATTTTGATACGAACCAAACGAAACCGAACCAGTCTAGTACTGGCACATAAACGGTCTTAGACCAAAACATAACCTACAATAGTGCTGGCCAAACAAAATTAAATCGTCAAAGCATACATCTGTGAAAATAAAAATGACTGAACGGTGGACATTTGACGAAGTGTCCACTTTGCGCAAACTTAGCGATGTGCAGTTACAAATTTGCATCCATGATTGAAAATGATATATAAAATGACAGCTTCAAATTGGTTATGTTGAAAAGCACACATAAATGCAAGACCGAAAAAGAGCAAACCGGTCTTTTTAGACTGGTCCGGTCTGCACGTAAACGCGACCATTGAGCACCTACTTATGTCACTAACTTCGTGTCGTTTACCGTTACAAAGTAACGCTCAAAAATTTATTTTTTAAGAAAAACTTCAATTTCTGAATTTAAGCATAGATGGCATTTTCGATAGTATACCAACCACCTATATATTTAGAGTTATATCATCCACAGAATGATACTATATAGGCTCTATGTCGCTATCTGGTGAGTTTACGGAATCTTACACATATGTATACAATTTTGGTTCTATAGGGTTCTAGAGGCACGTAATACCCATTGTCGAGATGAAACTTAAAACGTGTTTTTGTTTTTGATGGGTACTGTGAAAAAATTAAAAAATTTTAAATGGAGGTTTTAGCTTTAACTAGGATTTGAAGTATCCTTTTTCCCTGAGTAGATTTCAAATTTATCCAGATATGGGAAAATTAATAAAATACCTAATGAAAACTGTCCTAGAATAGTCCAAATCAAAATTTTTCAAAATTAGTTTGAAACAGTACATAAATACTTTATTATTAAAAAATAATAAAGTAAAACTCAATCCTTAACATAACCATAAGATTGATTACATATCTATATTCGAAATTTTATTACTTTCTTTTCAATCAGGAGACGAAAGACAAAAGAAGATTCAAGAAAGACATAAGAGAAAATCAGATTTAATTGCATCATACTTTATTAAGTGTATCCATTAATCTAATAGTCTCATATAATTTTTCTTTAAAGAAGACGTGATAAAATAATTATGTGTGATGGATCTGTTAGGGGGGGCCATGGCCCCCCCGTATGACCGCCACTGCACATAGCTTCCTGGCTAAGCAATGAAAGGGAATTCGTGAATATGTACACAACCGCATTATATCCCGTTAGGGGTTGGATATCGAAAAATCTAGAAGAATGTTTCTAGGCGCCTATATAAACTGCCCGCAGAGATAAAATAGTTCGATATGTCTAAAAGCTTTAACGAAGTTCGTGAAAATATAGGTTTCACATACATTTTTCTTACTCAACCTATGAACGCCAATAAAAATCTAAACTCTTTTTGCTTTAATTACTTTAGTAGTTCGTCTACATATACATAACTTTTTGGCATAAACCGTTTCTGGGATATAAAAAACTACCCCAAACCCCCGGACCTTACTACCGCTATCAAAACTTTTATTTTTCTAGGTAGTCTCTATAGAGATTCCATATAGTCGTAAAATTTTAGCTTTCTTTTCATTACCATTTAGAATGTTTTCCATTCTAACTCCTTTCACACTCAACTCGTACAGCCCCAAAATTTTCCCTACTAGAGGTCTACTGAACACAACTCCTGTACAATTTTCAACATCATATCTGGTAAGGTTTTTGATATAAATTATTTTTGTTTGGATAATTGCTATGCAATCACTTTCATGCTTCACTTCCTTACCCAGAAAGTTTACTCTCAGTAGACTCCTCTTATGATCCCATACACAGAAACCAAATTTTATCGTCCTGGTGTAATTGGCTTGGAAGATATTGTAAGTTAAAGTTTTTCCACCACTCCCACACCCCATCACCCCTCTTAAAAATATTAGCTCATGTCTAATTTTGAAGTATCCTTAAGGACAACCATAAGCCACAACCTCCACCAATTCCAAATTTTTTTTTCCAAGGTCCACTACTATAGTACTACATAAGTTCCAACATAAGCCTTTCAGCATAACCGGTTCCTGAGATCTAGAAACCAAAATTTTTCGTCTAAAACACTCCCCTCTCCTGCTCCCTTACAGCCCCATCCCCCCAGAAACTCGTAGGGTTTCACTTATTCTACACACCACACAAGTTTCCACGTAATATCTATTTTCTGAGCTACGGCGAACACTTTTTTGTTTTATAAACGTACAAATATTTATATTATATAATTTCTTGCTTCGAATTGGAAAATGTGCTTAATCATTTATAATGCTTGAACTCGAAACGGAATATTTGTATTCAGCTCATAAAATTCATTTAAACCTTTTACGGTATTTTTCCCTCTCGGGTAGAGGCAATAATTTAATTTTTGTTCTTTAATCTTCCTCTCTTACAAAGGCAGTCGTACGAAGCAGACGTGTTGGCAAATAAATTGTGATCTAAATTTTGAAATTTAAGTTTCTTTTAAATCAAATATTAAAACTCATCAACTCAACATTTTGATTAAAATCAAGTTTTAAAACTCATCAACTCAACATCGTCAATGCCACCGAAATAAGTTACTTCTGCTGATTATAAATTCGAATCATTTAGTTGACGAAAATGAAAATGGCAAAGGCTGGTTAAAGTAACTAGAAATTCAAATGATAGAAATCTATGAAATTTAATCTACTAGAACCAGAACTAGAACTGCTATTCTTAAATGTTTGCTAGGCTTCACTTTAGTTGGATTTTACAATGAATCTAGTAAAAACAGTTTGTTGTGAGACTTATTGCCTATTATTATTTTTATTATTATTCCTATTTTTATTTATTATTTTAGTATAAATTTTTTTCTTCATTTTTTCAGCAGAGGTAACTTTTGCATCGCGCGGTATTGTGTTTTTCGAATATTATAAATTGCAATTGCTAAGCATACTGGGATAAATAAAAAACTCTTCAAGAAGTCATATAAACAGAAAAGTATATTTCTTCGCAATAAACTGGAGTACAATTTTTCAGCAGTAACATGCATCGGTGGTAGTAGCTTTAATCCAATGAAGATATCGATTTACTCGAGCATAAACTCCAGGTAAGTTGGGACGAGCACAACCATCACCCCAAGAAACAATACCTTAAAAAATAAATAAATAAATAAATGTCACTAAGGACCGTTATTACGACCTTCAGTTAAATTTTAACCGGAACTTTAACTGTAAGTTTTGTATGAACGTCTGTCAGTTAAAGTTCCAGTCAGAACTGGCGATCGTAGGAACGGGTCTTAGTAATATAAAATACGTGAGAGAGAGCAATGAATGAGTTACACTCACCGGCTATTTGATATTCTGAATTTTGTATTATATGTAAAGGGCCACCACTATCACCCTGAAAATTAATAATAATTATTTTATAATTTTATATTTAAACAATAAATTAATAATGAATTACCTGGCACGCGTCCTTCTGACCCAATTTATATCCAGCGCAGAACATATTCTTCGTAATTTCGCCATCAAAAGCCTTACTGCATTGAGCGTTGTCGATAATTGGAACTAGGACCTCTTGTAATGTATTCGAAACTTGTCCGGTTTCGGATAATGCACCCCATCCAGTTACTAACCCCTTTTAAAAGATCGAAAAAATTTATAAAATTGTTGGCACGGGCATTTAAATAAAATGATATTAGAACTATAAGCAGTTTAGTGTGGAGACTTTGCAAGCTATATAAAATATTTCCATATTGTAGAAAGTGTTATTGTAGCTTTTAGAATTAATAGGAGTAAAGCATTATTAACAAATAAAAATAATTATCTATTTGAAATTGAAGAAAAACTGATAAGTGATAAGGTCTCAATTATGGATGTCACTGCTCAGTTACAATGAATCAATTTATGACGCATTGACTGGATTTCTAGGTACCGCTGTAGACTTAACTGCTTTTATTGGCAAATGTGTCCACCAGATAGGTAGTAAGTTTCTTAAGATTTTGTTTCCAGCCTGGAAACAAATTGAGAACCTTTTTTCGTTCTAGGCAATCATTTTCCAATATTAATGGCTGTTTACCGCTTATTTTTGTAAAAATAAATATCAAATTTAAACTACGTAAGTGGCGAAATTGCTTACGTGCGACGAAATTAGAAAACAGGAAATCAAAGCGTCGCTATTAGAGCGGTGCGATTTCAATATAACTGGATACATGCATTATAATCAGCTGTCTACGCGTCGCATTGCTTTGCCATTGTGCTTCGCGCTCAATTTATAATAATTAAGATATAAATTTATTTTGTGATTGCGAAATAATCTTCTACCTTTCGTTAATATTTTTCTAATCGACTAATTGCAGTACATATTTTAATGAATTTGGTAAGCGGTGACAACTGTTTATGAATAGCTCTCAACTAAATATTGGGGATGGCAAAATATTTATTCATTTTCTATTCTATTAGTTTAAAGGCGACTAGATCCTCCATACATAAAAAACTAGGTCTGTGACGCGCCGAGGCAATCGTCGAGAGTTGACCCAACTTCAAGTTTATCGGCGAGAGCCGATACTAATGTGCCTTCGATAAAGGTTGGTTTGTATCCAAACTACGTTCCTATGGTGACGGCCAAAATAATCAATATTACAAAATAATAATAATAATAATAATAATAATAATAATAATTTTCATAATAAATTATCAAGTTCTCACCATACTGAATGTGATGACCTAAAAACAAAAAGGTCCTCACTTCCCACCCCCCGTACGCTCGGGTCTGCTTGAGATGGTTGTAAGTATTATAATTGTAAATATTCGTAGGTAAGTAGGGTTCAATACGAAATGTAATATTGGGTTTTTTTTCTTGTCAGATTTTTTCCCAAGTAGTACAAATACTCACGATTCCCAGGCGGACATCCAACATTGCTGGATGAACCCCGACGGATCTTGTGGGTATTCTAGCAACAAGTATACATTAGAATTGTAGTTAAAAAAAGATACTCTAATCCCCACAAAACATCCCCCAATAACTATTATAACTTAGAGTGCCCACTTGAAGCCATTAAGAACAATTATGAGCTCTAGATATTAATTAATTTTAGCTTTAGAAATTAAGAGAAAAACTTTTAGAACTAAGGAATTGGCCCAAATAAAACAAATTTTAAAACCTTAAAAAACGCAAGAAGATTGCCCCAATGCGATCAACGGCATTTGCTCATCTCAACAAGGATACTCTTTCGAGTATTCTGAAATTGTCGCATTATTGATGTTGTCTAAAAATTCTTGTTGGTATAGGCACCCCAAACAAATTTAAATTAAATGAATTGTGAATTCTATTAGGGTATTTATTTTTTCCGGTCACGTCTCCTGACATAACACCCATGGTTGCATTTAACTTTACTGATACAACACCAGATACTATATTGATTTTAATGTATAATTAGTTCTTTAAAATCACGCTCCTATTATGGCGCTTCGATAAGTTAATAAAGTAATAATTACGTATTCTCCAACGAATGTTTGATCCCCTTCTGGTAGGCATACCGGATGAATTTTCTCGTCAAATTTGATAGGGCTATTCAGAAGTAACAGCGATATATCGTTGTCGAATGTCTTCGCTACATAGTTCGGGTGTTGTATAACTCTTGCTACCTAATACATAAAAAAAAATTTAATATACTAAAAATATTAATTCCGTAAAATTACATACCGTTCTTTCGATAATCTCATTATTTGCAATATTTCTATTATGTTGTAAGAATCTTAGAGTCATAGATTCACGCCTGAAACCATTGACACAGTGCGATGCGGTTAATACGTAGCGATCGTTAATTAAACTAACACCGCAATAGAATCGACCGTTGTGCATGAGCATTCCAACCCAAGGATATTGATTAACTCGAGTTTCTTGGCCACCAACAATACGACGGTTCAAATTTGGTGCTCCACATTCTAAAAACATGTGGAACAATATTGAGTTAAAAAAAAATTTTTATTTGTATTGAAGCAGAATTCTCTATAAACAAAGTTTACTAAAAATCAAAATTTACTTGAAATCTATTTTAACTTATATGTAGAGCACAAACATATTTTCAGTCATATCAAATACTCTAACATCAAGTTGTAAAAATGCTCTATTTTAAGAATAAACATACTGCAGTCACGATCGTCTGCAAGCCAATCGTATAATACTCTAGATGATACAGAACTCCGATGTATGTATATTTAAGTTGGGGATGAAGAAGTATTACGTGTGTGCATATTGTATGTCCTTCATTAAGGAGTCCCATTAAATTGCTTCTCAAAACTAAAAGAAAATATTCACTGTTTAATTTCATATCTTGAACTGGGAAAAAATATCCTTTTTGAAGGACTTTCATATGGGAGGCGGAGCAAGGACTCACTCGATTTCTTACATATTCATCCTTTTCCTCGGAACCATTCAAAAATTAATGTGTACAAAATTTCAAATTTGTAGTTTGAAGCGTTCAAAAGTTATCGAAAAATATTGTTGAACATGTGTCTTAAGGATTTTTTGTAGAAGGTACCAGAAGGAGTAAAAGGATTTCGCTGACTAGTTAACTCGAACTTTGTTTTCACTCAAAACTAATCTGTACAAAATTCTGAATTCATAGCTAAACGATTACTTCGTAAATTAAGTGAAGTCATTTTTACAGGATATTTGTATGGCAGCCCCTCGAAGGACTATTAGGATTTTCTTCTTAATCATACACTAAGCTCCAACTCTTGGAAAAATAACACAGGCGAAATTTCAAAGACCTAAGTTAAGCCCTTCTGAAGTTATCGACCAATATTCTTGAACACGTGTTTCAAGGACACTTTGTATGGCAGCTACCAGAAGGAGAAGGACGATTTTGCCCGTTAACGAACTTAGCCTTACAAATTCAACCAAACACCCACATTCAAAATTTGAATAGCCTAGGTGAAGGCGTTCTTGAGTTATCGTGCTAACGGACAGACAGACGGACGGACGGACGGACGTCAAGCGGATTTGAGGTTTTTGACCACAAATAAACAAAAAATAATATATAGCCTTTTTCGTCCGAGGCTTGGTTCTATGCGTTACATAATAATCTATATGATTTCATCTAGAGTATAAAAATAAGAGGTTGATGGTATTTTTGTACAATACATAAATCAATATTGTATAACATTATCTACTATTATACTATACATTCAGACTTCACTTAGTTCAATTTTTTTTTTAAATTTTTGCGAACTACATAGAATAGTGATACACTAACTTTTATATATATTTTATTTTTATATTTTTTTACTCAAAACGTAGCTAATTTATTTATATAACACGGTATTTAGTTTTGTTCATAGAGCATTCACACTTATGATCTTACTACAGGTGACACACGTCTTAGAAAAGGTAAAAGGTGGTGTTGTTGTTCGTCGATTAAATAAATTCCACCATAGTAAGAATGGGCTCCTGGCTGATGTTGCATTTTCTGCCCGACTCATTATCATTCCTTCCACCTAGAAAACTTGACAATTAATTTGCTGGAAACGATTCGAAATAATAATTATCGACTCTAATTATTATTATAAACTAAACTTTGTTTTATTTTTATATTTTTTATGTATTTTAAAAATAACTTTAATATTAATATTTACATACCGAGTGAATGGAGAGCGTGTATAAAACATAGCATATTCCAAATACGTAAAAAATTATTTTCATTTTTAATTATTTCTGAAGAGTTGGTCCTAAATAGAATTGAGCATTTACTTTATTTCTAAATTGATTATTTGCGATTTGCTTAGTTAATATTGTATTCAATTCATTAGTCTAACTGCAATATTGTACTTTAACACTTTTAATAACTTCGCAATGACACAACACGACGAGTTTGTTTTCTTTTGAATTTTTTAAAAAAAAAAGTCTATAATGTCTATTATGTAATTTCAATTTTAATAATCGCAGATATTGCCACAACTACGCCAAAAAAAGAGGAAACCTTGCACTTCGCCGGTCAGGAAACTAAGTGAAAATCCGTGTGTTCGGACTTCACAGCAGCGCTGAAATCACGACTGATAAGTTAGCTAACATATTCTTAACTGATATATGAAAAAAACAACAACAATAAGAACCCTGAACATATGACGTTATCATGTCTAGGTTCGCAGGCATTGTTACTGAAATCAATTCCTAGAAGTTATTTATTCTGTCGTGCATTTGAAATGAATGAAAATTATTGTTGATTGGAAAAAATTGCTCTAAATTAAAAAATTTACAAAGGTATTCAAACAATAATGAGAAGTTTGTATAAATATTCTAACTTTATCTCTGTGTAGGATTGTGTGCGAAAAAAATATCACATTTTATATCACAATTGCAATTAAGGAATGGCTAAATGATGTACCCGTTTAGTAAAATTAATGTTTCTGTTTTTTCTTAATATTTTATCAGAAGTTATCAATTGAAAACGACAACAAAAAGATGATTAATTTGGCGGGAAGTACTTTGGGGAAGAACCTTTACTTGGAATATTTCGGGAAATCAAGCTGTGTATTAATTAAACATACAAGTAGAAAGAGGTTTCATTAACGAAAGAATTTCTGAGCAGGTGTACACTTAAATTTTGAACATACTACAATCGTAGTCGTGGATAAAACGAAGTTGGCGGTAAGTAATCTGATTGATTTTGGATGGGAAAAGTCTATACTTTTAATACAAATTATATAAAAGTTCTTAAGGACATAAAGAGTATGTAGATAAATATGTAAGCCTGTTAGTGGAATATTTATTCCCAAACGTTTGGAGGGTGTTGAAGCTATTCGAAGGAGTAACTTGATTTATAAGGTTGGACCTAGCGAATGTGAATAGTTTTTTTTTAAGTTTTGCATGGTAGATCCACGATCAAGAGGAGTGATTTTTACAATTACGGAACTTAGGTGAGAAGAAAAAAATGCGACGCACTTAAGTAAAAAATCTGATAATTCGTGAAGGTGCTTTCAACCCCTTTACACCATATAGAAGATTGAATATCAGAAAATCCTGAAATCGGCATTATATCAAACTTCTGAGAAATTAAAGCCAATTAGATACCTCATAAAATACAAGAGATATGGTGAACCCCTTAGATGATGCACGAGTTTTTTCCCCTTTTTTGTCTTTTATTCATACAAACAATTTTCAGGGTACCAAGTTCTTTTTCTTTAAATTGAACACAATTCCTTATTATAAAGGCCTTATAATAAAGTAAACCTCAAATACTTAATCGAAAATTTAGTTAATATCGGATAGTAGGTATGATACACCCTCTGAAGAGTCTTTGCCTTGCGAAGAAGAAATAGCTCCTTCGGACCTTGTCCAACACAATATTATAAAACTGGCCTATCCACTGAAGGTTTTCCAATTGTCATGTCCTCAAGGACAGCGAATAATCAACAGTCGGGAATTTCGTGTTGAGGTTTTCACTCCATTCACACCGGAAAACAACAAACATAATTGCTTTAAAGGTATAGCTTACAATGAAAAAATCAATTAATTAGTTAATTAAGTTTATCTTAAACCTAAAAAGAAATAAAAGTTACGTAAATGCCAAAATCTGTTGTTTTATTCAGTCGCATTTTTGTTAAGTTTTAGCTATTTTGGGAAAAAAAAAATTAAATGAGAGAGCAATTTATTAAAATAGTTGCGCTAATTAATTGAAATGTAAAATATAATATCCTCGGTAGTAAAGTGGTAAGTATCCCTCCGCCTGTCAGACCGGGGTTCGATTCCCTGACTGGGAGCTTTATTTTTTCTTAAATTATGTGTTTATGTGCATCAGAGTAGGTAAGAAATGTGTATGCAAAACAACAACACTATTGCTTTTTTTGATAGCTTTTTCCATAGATAGAACACCTGTGAGCTCACTAAAACAGCTGGGTTATTCCAAATGAGCGAGCACTTTATTAAATTAGTTGCGCTAATTAATTGAAATCTGAAATATTATATCCTCGGTAGTATAATGGTAAGTATCGGCTGCAAGCCAATCGTATAATACTCTAGATAATTCAGAACTCCGATTTATATTGTAGCTGGGGATGAAGTAAATAGTATTACGTGTGTGCATGTTGTATGTCCTTCATTAAGGAGTCCCATTAGATTGCTACTCAAATCTAAAATACAATATTCAGTGTTCAATTTCATATCTTGAACTGGAAAAAAAATATCCTTTTTGAAGGACTTCCACATGGGAAGTGGAGCAAGGACTCATTCGATTACTTACATATTCATCCTTTTCCTTGCAACCATTCAAAAATTAATGTGTACAAAATTTCAAATTGGTAGCTTGAAGCGTTTAAAAGCTATCGGAAAATATTGTTGAACATGTGTCTTAAGGTTTTTTTGTATGAAAGGTACCAGAAAGAGTAAAAGGATTTCGCTGACTAGTAAACACGAACTTTGTTTTCACTCAAAACTAATTTGTACAAAATTCTGAACTCGTAGCTAAACGATTACTCGAGTTATAGTGAGTTTCGTGAATTGAATGCATATATGTATTTTAACAGGATATTTGTATGGCAGCCACTCGAAGGACTATTAGGATTTTCTTCATAATCATACATTTAGCTCCAAATATTGGTGAATTAACACATACAAAATTTTAGAGTCGTAGCTTAAATTCTTATGAAGTTATCGGCCAATATTCTTGAACACGTCTTTTAAGGATATTTTGTATGGTAGCTACCAGGAGGAGTTAAAGGATTTCGCTGAATAGTAAACCTGAACTTTCTCTTCACTCAAAACTAATTTGTACAAAATTCTGAATTCGTAGCTAAACGATTACTTGAGTTTCGTGAATTGCATGAAGATATTCTAACAGGATATTTGTATGGCAGCCACAAGGACTTATAGGATTTTCCTTATAATCAAACATTTAACTCCAACTGTTAGAAAATTAACACACACAAAATTTCAAAGTCGTAGCTTAAATACTTATGAAGTTACAGGCCAATATTCTTGAACAAGTGTTTTAAGGTTATTTTGTGTGGCAGCTACCCGAAGGAGTTAAAGGATTTCGCTGACTAGTAAACT